>OV121092.1:19110087-21510087 GCA_921293015.1 Phorcus lineatus
CTACCAGAAAAATGTCTTGACATTAAAATGTGATGCAATATTCGACTGAATGGTGAAAGGTTGAAGATCACACATATGCTTTAACTTAATTTACACAGTGGTTATAACGCCCTATTATCAATATGCATATGTATCGTTCTTAAAAAACGTGGTTTATCAGCCACTCTTCACTTTTTTCAAAAATCTCTTTAAAGGCGTTAAAACTTGCACCAAACATACTTTGGGAAAAACAAACTTCAAAATTTCCCCATAGAAGGACATACTGATACGTTTTATAAATCTTTTCTGAGAGTATTTCATAAACCGTTTTATACAAGTAAACAGTCTTTTGACAATTTAATTTAATTTTTAGTGAAGTGAGTCAACAGAAATGCATGTATAAAGAGTCATTTCAAAACTGCATTGAACGAAATCATTTCTTAAAAAGTTACTAATGTTATATTTTCTATTAACTCGGCCATCAACATTAACCTCACGTTGACAGTATCCAACTTAGTCTGTTCGTATCTCCGTCTTAACCATCGTCAACCACCCATTACTTAAAAATTTTGAAGTGTTAGAAATTGTTTTACCTGAACTATAACTGCAGGTAATTTGTAATCAAAGCCTGAATGTATGTATTGAATTGATCATATAAGTCTACTGCCTTGGGGGAGAAACCAGAGTGTATCCCTACATCAACTTCTATAGTTACTCGCATTTTCATAATCAAGGACATAATCCATCAATTATTGTTTGAATATTTTCAACTAGAAGACAATTGAAAACAATTAAAGGGATGATGTTATGTTGGTTTAAGATTTTAACTAACATCGTTAGCTCCTCAACAGAAAGAAGTGCTGAAAAACTGTCGTGATGATCAGAAACGTGAAATTATTGAAATTGGGCAGGAGGTTTTGAAGTTTTGGATAAAGATTTATTTCTATTTGAAATTCTTAAAAGCCAACGTAATTCTTATTAATTTGCAACTTGTCTTTGTTTCTCCATGAACATATTTCCTTTGTTCATATCGATGGAAACAGCGAAACCGAAATCGAATACACTGCCTCGGACCAATTGGGATTCGAAATAACAAAGCAAGCGTAATCTTGTTATCAAGCAGATTTGATTAATAACTTTTGATTGATGTATAATTTACAAAGATGGACCTTTGGCGTTTGTCGATGATTTGAAAATGTATTTGTAATAAATTTGTACCGTTTGTAGATATTTATCATCTGTTGTAATTTCCTCATGAATGTATTTTTGTATTTTGGAGCTGTATTTATATAAGCTTATAGTTTTTTTTACCAATCCATTTATTTCATGTAATAAATATGTTTGAACCTTGAAGTTTGCCATTACATCTATGCTGGTTATACTGCGGTTGAAGTTATGCTCACACGACCAATAAATTGATTGGAGGAAGTAATCTTTCAATCAATCAAGGCAATGCTATGTCACACTTTTAAAAAAAAGAAATTACCTGTACTTATTTGCTTTCATTTGTAAAAGTAATTACAGTCATATATTTTAACCTCAATATTTGCTTCAATTTCAATTCATTATTAATTAAGTTGCCGCGATTTGTAAATGATAACGATATTTTCATATTTCGATGTTGTAATTCTACTTTGGAGGAATAAAGAATTCGTTATCAGTTTTAAATTTAGTTACCGGGAGCGGGGACGTTTTACATGTTGAGATAATTTCACGTTATTCCTTTGTTGTTTAGATAATGAGTAGTTCAATGAATCATTCTAATTTGAATTGATATTATCTGATCTTTTATACACCTTCATCAGTCTATACTTGTGATAACAATGACATTCATCGTGTAAGCTTAATTTAAACTGTGAAATCTAATTTCAATAATTTTAACGACACAATTGATGATTAAAGAATACAAGAACTGAAAATAAGTAAATAAATGGTGAGAACTTTATTGACTACCCTTGACTTGAAGGGTGTTAGTATTTGCAAATTCAGTTACTTCATCCCATAGTGCATCTTTCAAGAATGATAAATTAAGTCTGTGTAAATTTGAATAGGATTTTGAAATCATGTTCGATAGTTTTTGGTGTGTGTGGATCCGAACATGTATTTTACTATAAGGTGCGGAGGGCTGTCAAGTTTGAATTAATTGTTTGTCAGTCTGAAGTCTGCGGTCTTCATTGGAAGAGTAAAGCATAAGCGCACATGAAGAACATACAACCCTAATCACGTGTTATCAAAAGCATTGGCTTTCAATATTTGCATCGTATTTAATGAGAGCACGTGTTTGGACGACTCCATTTCATGATGTTAGTTGTTTAGTGTCCCATGCCAAATATGTGAGCCTCTAAGGTATTTTAGGGGAAAGATATGTGATATTTGCTATATAATGACAATATGAACCATTTTGGTGTCATACATTGATACAGATGAAGAATGCATGTGGAGTTAACTGGTGATAAAGGTTCGTGAATTCGCAGCTCGTTGATTCTTTTCACAAATAAAGTCTTTCTTCATTATTCATTTGATTTATTAAATGTACCAAGAAAACGACAGCATTTTATTCATGAAACAGACAAAAAGGTGGTCATCATAAATAAGATACTTCCTGTCGATGAGGTAATCATGAAATTGGGAACATGTCATATCTAACAAATATCACTGTCCATGTATGTTCACAGAGCTTTAGAGCATTTATAAAAACACATTTTACCATACAATTTTTTAAAAGCAGTTTTATCTGTGGTAAAAAGATTTTTTTCTCTGGCATGAAAAAACATCTACTACAAATGCCAAAACCTCCTTACCCCTCATTCAATACTATCAGCATTACGTGCTCTGTTTATGTATTCTACTAGTATTCTCGTGAAGCTATGTGTACGTTTGGAGGAGATGAACGTGATAGAAATTGTTTTTAGAGAGGCCAACGACCCCTACAACCGGAAACTGAAGTAAACAGTATGGTTGGAACTACTTCGTAAATGAACGGTTCTTTGCTTATGTATTTTCTGAAATTTCGCAATATACATATGCACTGAATTGAATGTTGTTGTTGATGTGTTCACGTCCATACTTTTTTGACGTTATAACTTGTTTTTAAGTCTGGAAACGGTAATATCAGGTTCTCTTGAGCGGGAGTTGACGTGAGCTGGCCCGACGTTTTGATGTTTATCACGTGAAATACAACATTGTTATTTCTGTTATATGATTAAACTAGAGCTGTTGTATTTTCCCTCACAGAAATCAAACCAAGTTGACTAATCAGATTTTTAACTTTGACTTGACACATTTAAAACAATTGTGTTACCCAAATCCATGAAACATGAATGTTATCACTGTTATTTTGAGAATTGCCGTGTTTTAAAAGTAAATTCTGCGTATTATACTGACATATGTCTGTGTGTTATTTTTGCATTCTGTGTTATATTTTTTCAATTCTGTGAAAAGATTTTACGTTGTCATGTCTAGTTTTGACATTTCTGCGTAATATTTAAAAAAACCCTAGTTTTGTCTTCAAAATACCGTGATTAGTTCTGACAGTTGATAGTGTTGGAAATTTCGTGTAATAAATCATAATTCCATGTATGATTTTGAGAATTCGGTTATTTTTTAATTTTGCCAATCTTTTGTATCGTTCGATAATGATTCAGTTCAGAAATAAAGGTAGTGATGTTCATGAATTAATCGAATTTAAAAGGTATTTGTATCATTGCAGAATAATAATAATATATTACAAATTCTCTCAAGTGATTTAAAGAATTCCCAAGATAAAATTGTTCATTCACTAAAACGTTTATGGAAACATTATTATTTCTTTTGATAATTACCTCACTATTAAATAAATGACGATCACATACAAGGGACGTATTGAAAGTATCAGAAATATACGAAGATCATCGAAGCAATCATCTAATATAAAACACATCTTCAGTAATCAAAAAGAATTACTCTATTCACTGTTATACTTATTTTGAAATAGACTATATGTAACAATCTATTTTCGTGTGAAACTTGGAAATTGATATGATCCTTCTAAATCAATTTTTTAAAACAAAATAAACTTAAAACAATCAAATTCTATAAATTGATTTTTAAAAAAACTTTTTTTCATATCAATTTTGAAATTCAAATTCGAAATGATGAATGTTATCACTAAAATAAAAAATGAATATGAAAGAATCGTTATGATATGCTATTGAAACATGCGAAAAGCAGCTACGTTTCCAGACACTTCATCAATGGGCAACGGGTGCTGCTGAGTGAAAAAAGAGTAACAGTCTATCTGGCCACCTGCTGGGCGCACTTGCAGAGACTCGAACGTGCGTCAGTGGCGAGACGAATGGGAAAATTACAGTCTTCTGACTGATGACGTCTGTCCGTAGACAGAGGTGCTAATTAACCAAGATATCCCGTGTGGAACAGCACCTACCAACCCATTTCTGAAAGAACATGGTCCAATCCCCTCCCCTCCCCCTTTTCTACCTATGGAAGGTGGGTGAGGCGAATCTGGTCTTCAGTTCTAGAGACTTGATAAATGTCCAAATGGTTGTCAATACAAGCCACGCCTTAGTGGAGTTATGGGACCCTGATTGGTTCAGTCGCCTAGTCCGCCTACTGCTCATAATCTTATAAAATACTCGCACCTTATAATTTCCTCATAATACTATTCACCACTTTCTGCATTGTTGACTAAAACCAGTGAGATTACATGTGAATTTACTTCAACGAAGTCAGTTGGTTAATTCAAGTCGTTGAAGATGGAAAGTTTACTTCATTTCAATATGAAGAACATTTGCTGTACAACTTTGATAACTGTGATACTATTTGTTGTTGTAAATGGACATGTTGTTGGAAATAGGAACATCACCATCAACAACAATGCCACCTTTAATGCCCGCAACAGTAATAACAGTACATATATCTTGAACACGACGTCAACAACGGCAACAACAAGTACAACAACGACAGAAGCTCCCGACAGCAACAGGATCTACAATATCAGGGAAAGGTAAATATCACATCGGACTTTGATTTCTACTTGCAGTATTTTTTTCTGAAACGTTCAGATAGACATCACGTAGTTATATTTCTTAAGACATTATAATTGGTATATATATATAACCGCGTTCAAAATGGAAATGATCAAAGATAGGAGATATCTCACATGTAGTTTTATTTCTTTATATAGTAAATCGGAGACTTGTTTTTCTTCTGAAAGGATACTATTTGGTATATTGGTTATGGCAGACTTGTGTAACTTCTGAAATGGTCAGAATTTATATACTGGAATCGTGAACTATTCATATTAAAAGATCCCTTCCTCATCCTTGCCATTTGGGTGGAGGTCTGACGTGCTGAAATCTCTCCTGTATTTCATTTAGGGGTCGAAAGGTTTAATTCTAATATAGTAAACTACATGAATTGTATAAGGAACAGTTGGTAAAGAAGAATATGAATACGGGGAACCAACCTGACGATGTCATGACAGTGAAGCTATCACATTTTGCTTTAATTCCTTAACAAATTCATATAATACTTTTTAAAAAGAGAGTGTATTATTAAGTCAAAAGAAATGCTACCTATAACCTTATCTTTGTCACTTTAAAACGTTAACTTGACATTTATTACATCTCGGAGATTTGTTATATTTTTCCTTCACATTATTGTGTAGATAACCTCACTTGATTTACATGTTTACCGAATTTTTACAACAATAAAAAACAGCAATGATGTAACATAATAAACCTTACAATATAACACGCATAGCATGCATGTTGTGCCAATAAATACGCCGTTGAGGACTGAAATATTGCCCATGTGGTGTCAAACGATAAGGTTCTCCCTCTTTTAACAATTTGCTCGGACCATTTGCTTCAAATAATGTCTGAGATATATTTGATGGTTAACGATAAAGAAGCTTTCCTATAGATATAAGATACACGGTAAAATGTAAACTTTAACGTTTCTTTCTGATGTATTCAGTAAGAGATAAAAGGACTCAATTCATAAAATAAAACAATCTCACCATGGAGTACATTTTTTTTTTATATCAAACATAATGTAGACAACAAACTTGCATGATGCAATAGGCGTGTGGACGATGCATTATAGTATGATAACTATTACAGTTGCAAATGTAAAAAAAAATATTAAATGAAGGTTCTTGCAAATTCGGTCACTGTGCTATAAAAGAAGCATTTAGATGTAGTCACACCTAGGAATTGCACACTTTGTAATCAAAGAAACAGGATGATGCAATATGAGTCTGGGCGATGCAATGAGAGAGGGAAAGGAAGTGGATATGAGAGCTAGATAACTTTCGTACAAATATAACAGACAAAGTAAAATTATTATATTGATATTGTGAATCTGATTATCCAAAAAAACGGCGTTACTTTTAAATGAATTCTGTATGAATCAAAGAACTACATTAATATGGTCACAACAAAGAATATTACTTTTTGTGAACAAATACACTATAAACAGGATGCTGCAATAGGACGATGCAGTAAAAGTCAGGAGGATGCAAGATTAGAAATAGGAAGTAGAGATACGGGTTAGATAACTAACCTATTTTTTGCGTACTGACTCACTCGGACATCGATATGTTGTTGTTATGGTACATTCCTGCAACCACACACCTCTCATTTTGTCTGACCGACTTTCTCTAGTCCACACCTCTCGCACACCATCGCGTACCTATCACCGTCAATTGAGTCGGGCGCTGCTCTGAATTAAACAAATAATATCTGATATGTATTAATTAACGTAACGTAGCGTTTTAAGACAGCGTTAAAATTCAACCCAAATTTATATCTTGCGATAAGTATATTTCTGTTCGCTACTACTACTACTACTACTACTAACTACCAAAAGACTTTGACCGATTAATTTGAGATCATTGGCAAATAAGGGAGATTAACTTTCAGCTCAGTTAAGGCAAGATTGAAACCTTGTAATGAGTATTAAGAATTAATAATTCAAATTCAATTAACGATAATTTGCTACCCATGCATCTTGCATTTCTTAGACCCATAAATCTACAAATACGTGTTTCAACTAAAATAAACGGAAAACCTGATGCATGTTTCATATTTCAAAACACAAAATGTATGTTACCATTAAAAGTCAGAAACTTATCAAGAACAAACAGTAGCACAAAACTTTCAGTCATCTATCTTATAAAATGTCAGGTGAAATAAAAGGTTTGAAAAACACGAATATCATTACATTGATCGGTCACCAACGGTGCGGTCCTCTCATCCCACTACTGTACGGGCCATTTGTCCATTCAAACATTTTATCAAAGGTTCTTTTATCGTTTCAGTAACACAACACCTAAGATACATGACCATAAAAATATAGATAGAGAACTAGGTCGCTGATGATCGTGGCCCATTCATTGGTCACTCGAGTTTTTTTCTAAGAGGTCGAGAGGCGGTGGAGAGAGCGTTACCTACAGTAGCCATATAGCGGCTTTGTCCATTGATAGCATTCAATATATACGTCGGGAATAAAAGTTCACATATAGATATTAATCGGGCCCATATCTCGATATGCATATCCATACCGAATATTTTCCCGCCAAACAAAGATTCCAGTTCTTAAGAGGGTTTGTATTTTACTTTTTTATTGTTACCTTTACTTTATGGATTTAATTAAAGATATATTGTTGATCAGATTATCGAATACCTTGAGATTTATGTTCATCAATATATCATATCTATTTTTGACGTTAAACTTGAGGATCTTTTTGGTACTATTAACACTTACATCAGTTATTATGTAAAGGTGTGAATAAATATTTAAAGGGTTTTATGTCAATAATGAAAAATAATTTCCTCAAAAAAGAATATTCATCTAAAGTATCAGAGATTTGCAATGTTGGAACGTATTCATATTCATAATTTCTTTTCCCAAAAAATGAATTCGAATGGCTTCCGATTTATTTTAATTGATAAATGTTCTGATCCAGTAATGTATTTCTGCATGCGTGTAATGTATATCTAGTCAGTATAGTTATTTTCAGCATTTAATGTCTACCTTCCCGTCGTTTCCTTTCATATTTCAATGCTTTATTCACAAAATCAACGTATAGAACAACGAATATTTTTCGGATTAATTTCTTGTCTAATTCGATAGGAAAACAAAACGTTTTTCTGCTAATAGTTCTTACGTCAAACATCAAATCACACGTATTTCATCCATGTGTGTGTGCAAAATATGAAAAAATAAGATCATTAAGCTTCGAAAATATTTGTGCGACATTTTGTAAAAAAAAGTGCAACAATTTAAACCAGTAACCGCACGATAAGTGTAGGTAGATAGAAAAACATTTGATTTTAAGAATTTTTTAAAATTAGAATATCTTTCGTTCATGAACACAATATAGAATTTTTTAAAATCATTTGATAAGAACTTACAAGTGTAGTACAAACCTTCATGACATATCCTTGACCATTCAGATAATTCAAAATCAAACGAATTAAAGTGAAATTAATTATTCATCGAATGTAATCCCTGGTGTAGCGATCAGTTCACACGTGAATAATAATATTCACCTCTCAAGTCCTTTATTGAAATATCTTTATTTATTTTATAAAACTGGAATCGAAGCCGACTATTGCTTGCAAACTGCAATGGCCAATGCGAATTGTAAAATTGTTTAGATCACATTAAGTTCAGAATTTTTTTTAAAAAAACCTCTGGTTATTTGATAGAAAATATCGAAAAAATTCAACCAGTTCATACACGCCGCTAATGGCTGAAATATTGCCCAAGCGGCGTTAAACAATAACTCACTCACTCAACCAGTTCATATCATGCAACGAATTATTGTCAGCAGTTTATGTCAGCAAAAACGCTTGAAACCTAAAGTTCCATACTATACGATAGAACACTCCTAAAATAAACATTTCTATAACCGTTTTTTCTAAAACGTGTGCCGAATCATTGACAGCAAAACATTCAATCAATTTTGTTGATTAAAACCACAAATCTTATCTGCCCGGGGTCTTTACCCCATGTTTCTTATGTTAACAATTCTTATTTTGTCTTCTGAAGTTCTACTTCGATATTTTGATTTTCTTATACTCATTTTCAATTACCCCAAAGTTTTGAGAGAAGATGTGTCATTCACGCTATACAATACGAGTACTCTAACATTAAGGTACCTCTTGAACCCTTAAAAACCCCAGCTATACCACCAACAAGGGCCCATTAGACTCCCAACGAGATGAAGAAGATAAAATCTCTTTAACACTATTTCATCCAAGGGGGTCCGAAAGGAGTGTATGTTTGTTGAAAAGATAAAAGGTGTTTCTCAGGTGAAATACTTAATAGGGCCTGTCATATCTAATTATTCATTCTCAAGACGTTATCGCGGCCACTCATCTGGTAATTTACCTGCAAACGGTCTGATGTTAGCCACAACGACATTGTTCTTTGGAATGTTGATTTTGAAAATGTCGATTTTTTCTCTTGCACCAAATGACTTCTCATGACATGCAGACACCATCTTCCCGCGCAAAAGCAAGAAATATCGCTGGCTTTATGGCGTGTGTTCTTGACTTTACAATGAAAAGAGTGCATTTTTCCAGAAACATATAGTTAATTTTGGTGACCAAAAGACTGTAGCTTTTACATAGCAATTACCTTCACACCTAAGAAAAGAGCTCGATATGAAGTCTTTATGCTACTTTGCATAATGTACAAATAAGTCTCTGAGGATCTATTCATTCATAGGTGTTAATGAAATATTTCAACAAAGAATTGAAGTTTACCATCGAGACCTCCTTTTAAATTCTGAATACTATCTTCAATCAATACCTTAACTAACTCACAAATTAATTCAGTAAAGCTCACATGTGTTTAAAACAGATGCTTATATTTGCATATATTGCTTGTTGCAATGATCGAATCTAATCAAATCAAGTTGGCCCAACTGGAAGTGTACAGATAGCGAGATTATCCTCTCAGATTTCATTTCAGGAATCGAAGATACCGGCTCCGGAGAATCCGGGAGCAAATCTTGCAGAGTCTTGGCTGGACAGAACCTCCCCAGATTCCGGAATCCGTGCGTCGGCGCATGCTCAACAACTCTTTTCCCATGATGCCTATGGAACCGGAAATCAGAGAGGACAGAAGATGTTTTTCTGCTTCCTGTAAGTTTTTCTTTCTACGTGAATCTTTGTTCTTGAATCAGCCGTTGTTTTAAGTTCGTTAGAGGATTGAGAACATTCATTTTCTTACTTGTGTAAAACATTGTGCTTACAACTGTATATTAATTGATTGATGTCCAAATGGTTGAATATTTAGACATTCGGCACTGTCGAAAGATGCTCTTCTCGGGCTTCGGAAAAGTTCCCCTAGCGCCAATATATTGCGACACAAACTATCTGCAAAATTAGTCAATAAAACACCTTATGCATGAAAAGCATATTTATTGTCACCGACGAATATGCAATGATGCAGTGGCTAAATAAGGCGACTGAAAAGGAGACTCAAAGTGCAAAGTGCACAATCGAAAAAAGATTAGCTTTCACTAAGCGGAATTAGTGAGGCTTTCCGAATAATAACTTTCGAAACAGCTTCGCTGACTGCACAACTAAATTTGATAGCATCCAATCAGGCTTCTACATTACTAGACCGAGAAACGCTCGTATTACGACAGAGGAAAGTAAAAGGATTTACGGCTGAGCTACTGTAGGTAGAATGATTCATTATGAACATACAACCGTTTGAAATGTTTCCCTTGGTATACAATTAAACAAGAATGATAATTCAGTGAGGAAAACATTTACAAATATACTGCGAAGATTATGAAAAAGCCAAAAGAAGAAATATATATAGGAATGTAATAAGGTAAAAGATGTCAATTTATAAAACATCTTATTTTATCTTTTAAAATGAAGGTTTGCGTTAAATTGTCTCACTATAGTTTTAAGAATTTGGAATTTGTTGGTACGATTGTGGATTTCTTCGCACTATAAATCAGTACATATTATTTTGACATGGCATTAACCCCTCTGCTGCCTTTGTACTTAATGTCTCGCATCAATTACGAGAGTGATATATTAACTACTTGCACCAACCAAGGCCGCATAGCTAAGCCACGCAAGGTTCAAAATCTTATGGGTATTTTCCATTCTGAGATTTTGCAAGAATTCTAACGAGTTTACCATGTGACCTGTTGCTTTGATATCGCTCGTTCATTCACAACTCCAGGGGAAATTTCCAGCGCATGATCAGGCGGGGGCAGACCACCCCATGAGAGGAGAGGGTACTATGAATGAACGCATTCATTGACAAGTTGGCTGGTTGTACCTTCAAGGCGGATGTTTGTCACATTGTGAAGATACCTAGGGGGAATGGGATTAATTTGTTTGGGTGGCGATATAATCATAAACAGACTGTACCCGCCGCCCTTTGCGGTTTTATAAAACAACTCTTTTGCTTTAAATAGCCCGACATCGTATGATTAGATTCTTTGTGGCTAGAAAATCTCAACAGCGTGAAGTACTTTAGAATAGCAAAAACACATTTTTTAAAAATCTTGACGTGGTTCCGACTATGCGTAGAATTCAAATTTATTTTTGAAATTTCATTGTGTCATTAATTTTGAGGGACATTTATCGCGAAATGCATAATGTGCAAATCGCATGTGTTGATCAATTCTTATTTGTTTTAACATTTAATTAATGTACACAATATAACATTTAGTTGCAAAGACAATTCAAAGTTATGAAACAGATTATTTTACTACATAGGTTTTCAAGATATCCCGTGCAAACAATCAAATAATTCACCTTCCGAGAGAATTACTCGTTATCAGCCTAAAGAGAAATTCATTTTTTTCCGACTTTAGGATTATGAAATGTATCTAAGGTGAAATGAATGTGGAAAATAAGCATCCGTGACAACTCTTTAATACGATCTTCAGAGCTTTGTAAAACATTTTTCTTAACTGCTGGATTCATTGTCATTTATTATGAATTTGGAAACTTCTTTTCATTATATATCATCGAATATCATTGATGCAGTCATTTTAAAAGTAAATGGACACATTGCTTAATTTCACCTTGAGTGGAGGTCTTTGTATAGGGCTATATTTCCAATTCTATGTGTGTATATCAACAGGCTCGCTCCCCCGACAGATCGACCAAAACCTATGGACAGACAGCTCCTTGAGTGGGTACCGGGTCTACACGAACATACCATCACGTCACGAGCTTTCCAGGTCCACTCTCGAGTCCGCCAGTCTCAACGTCTACCTTACACATATAGAAGGTAATAGACACATTGAACGTTATGAAAAGACCTTCTTTGGTGGACCATGCCAAATATCTTTTGCTAAAATTTGATATAGTAATTCTTTCTAAACAATCCAACCTCCTAACCCTCTAACCACACTTTATCCTTTGTCAAACCAAAATATCGATGATGCGTCATGGAGGTTTATTTTCAAGGTTTTTCATTTATTTTCTAACTTTATCTTTTTGCAATAGTAAATTGCTTTTCTGAGCAGCTTATAAAGTAAACGCGTTATTCTGATCGAAATTGAAATATTTAGGAACACGCGTAGCTGTAGAAAGTGCCAGGCTAAGGTAGCTATAGAAATAATGTGTACTTAAAAGTTTGATAACATTATTCTTAAGGTAATTTCATCTTCTGGTGCAGGTTTTACATGTCACGGAGAAGAAGTTCCTGTATCAAGAACTGGGTCACGCTTCCTGGTGTCTGTCTACCAATTTATCAGGCCTCTCCGCTTTCAGAGGTCACGCAATCGAGGTGAGAAATTAGTTTGGCTTTTCCGCGCCACGTTATGGCATATACTCGTTAAATTATTTTTCCACTTGAAAGCGTTCTCTTAGTTTATTTACCATGACTTGAAAGAGAGCAGCTACATGATAATGATAAACTTTTATAATAAAGTAAAATTACTTTCCAAAATTTATCAAGAAAATTATGATATTTCTTCCAGTTTTAAACCGGAAGCGATTAATAGATGCTCGGATGGTAACCACAAGCGGGCATACGTGGGTAACCTTTGACGTGAAACAAGCCGTTATGGAGTGGATTTCTGGTGCAAGAAACAATTTTGGGTTCGAGATTATGGTTCGAGACGAAAACGAGACCGAATGCAACGCCATGGATATGTTCGTTGACCCCGACTGTCAGAGCCAACCAGGTTCGTAGTACTATGTCTTCGTCTTTTCATCACAGTGTTAACCCGTTAAACGTCAAGGATTTTAATATCAATGAGTCACTCGATTAGCATTTAATTGATTAGTACCAGACCCAACATCACTCCGACATCGTTAGAATTCAGGGGTTACGGGTCGGGTAGTTTGGGTTGTTGGTACTTTTTTTCTGGAATTTTTGTTGTTGTTGTTGTTGTCAATAGAATGTCATTTTACAAATTACGTGCCGCCTTATTTCATCAGTTTCGTTTATATAAGTCAATTAGTTTTTTGGGTTAAATTCCAGAAATAGATAGTTTCAATATCACCATGGTTTATTGGAATCTTTATTTCTAATTAATTTCATTGAAACAGCTTGCTACAGAGTCTTCTTATCATGCAAGTTCACTGTCGTTTGTTTTTTTCAGAAACTGGGTGCCGTGAGGACAACTCTGTCATCATGAGTTCTCTACCCTGGTCGCGTAATATTGAAGGAAACCATCCATATCTTGAGCTGGTCAGTAGACAAGGCAGACCCTCTCGAGGGTCAATGAGACTCAGACGTTCTGAAAGGTCAAGGTCATCTCACGATTCATCGTCACGTCACAATGACATCATAGCAGAATCATTATCAGCAGGTGACGTCAGAGACACGTCTGCGGAAAGTTTATCGTCTGAAGAAGGTGTTTCATTCAACAGCGAGAGAACCGTCGGGTTTTGCCAAGGGACAGAAGTCACGATAGACATTTTGAAAACTGGTGAGTACAGGAAAATACAACACATTATATAATTATGATATATCATAAATGCCTATATCAACATAACTGAACCTGAAGTTGACCAAACATTTCCGTCTCACTGAAATAGGTTATATACAGATAACATACACACGGTGATTTTATGTTAAAGAGCCACTCCGAAATTTTCATAACATATTATTTACCTTTGATACGAACCTAAATGTCGTATGTGGTGATATAAAATAAAAACATCTGAACTTTTCATATCCAAAATACATATAAATGACAAATACTGGTTTTCTATGAAAATCTAAAAACAGCCTTATAAATACACAGAGATGTAGATATCACGTCCAATAGACATGGTTACTAGTTATATAACCTAACAAACGCTATCAACTCCTAACTGCCCTCCTGGCTGTTTTAGATAAGTCTCCAAAATTACGTTTGACTATTTGACGCTCGCCACTGTCCGGTTTTCGATCACAATTGCGACGTTTTACCTTCATATTTGTCACTGTTAAACACCCGATAAGCTATAAAATGTGTCTTTTTGGTAACGGTCGATACTTCGCGATCAAATGACACCATTGATTAAATTTCGCATATATGACTCCAACAACTCACGGAGTGGCTCTTTAAGGATTGCACTGAATGATTTTTGTGTTTATCAAACATCTTTTACTAACCAATTACTGCTTGCAATTAAGCATTAACTTTCACCATATAGAAACCATGTAAGTTGATACATTTTATTTGAAAGCACTTTAACTGAATTTTATTTCACAAGAGCCTCAATTAACTGAATGACTAATATATTGATCTCTGTGGACAATGTTTCAGTGGACTTTGTGATAGCACCCCGGTATTTCACAACGCTCGTGTGCAGTGGAACTTGTGCAACAACGTACAATGGAATGTTGCAGGTATTCATTGAGAATAATCCCTTTAAACCCTTAAAATTACATACTTGCTGACATTCAACGAATGAATCTTAAAAAATATTTCTTTGTATAAATGCCCTTAGGAAAAATATTCATGCATCTTTCTACTTATTTACCAAAGTCGTTACCATTCAAAGTCGTAATCTTATTAAACCACCATTTACAAATAATTTGAATCATTTACAAAACCATTGGTGTTTGGTGTGACTATGTAACATTCGTTCTGAAGGTCTTTAACCAAATTTGAAGTAAATACTAAATGACGTCACGTTGGGTTCACAGATCGCAGCATCCCGGTGCAGGGCGACGTCAGAACGAAGAGTTATCGGCCTTTTCTTCAACAGAAGCAACAATATCGTCATTGGCGAGCTTCCTTTCTCTCGAGTGTTAGAGTGTGGCTGTTAGCCCTTGGATGGGATGCACCCTAACATTTTTATAAGACGATATTTTTTCAATGTTAAGATTAAAAGACAATTAACTTCAATTTCTTAGAAAATAGAAAATGTCTGCATTGTAATTGTGGCGGTAGAATGAGGTTCATGGAACGTTTTCATGTTAATGAGTTTTACACTTACCTCTACGACAAAGTCTTTTTCCTTAATTTTAATGATGGTTTATAATCGGTAAAACAATTCTTTTGTCTATTACCGTTATATTTGCTTAAGGGTATGAATATATGAGAGTGTTTTGATTGCATACTATTGGTTTGGTGTGAAGCAACCAAATGTATATTTTCCAAATCCATTAGGTGTGTAACGCTGACTCTGAATGTGGATTATATACATGTTTTCAGTGTTTATTTCATTGCACATTGCCTTTGTATATATGCCTTTTAATTTGTAAGTTTTGAAGTGATTTCAAAAGTATTTATTATCTCTAGATAATCATAGGATAAGACTTTAATATACAATTTAACTCTCCTACCTAATTTACGAAACGCTATCAATGCAATTTTGATAATCGAAGAATGCATTTACAACTTTTAAAGAATTCCAACTTTCACACCATCAATGTCTCTAATTGACAAGAATTTATTTTTGTATCAAATGAAGATTGCTTTAGGTATTTGTGAATATAAGATGAATGTTATATATAGTGTATTCATGCTATGAACATGTTGGTTTATAATAAGGTGCATTTAAATGAGCTTTGCATCATGATGGCAATGAGAGAATGACGTGCCACGTGATCAGTCACGTAACAAGTTATGTCTCATATTTCCTTAGACTAATCATGGATCATATGACATGTCACGTGACTAGTCATTTCTCACATGGCATTTCATTTCTCACGTAACAAGTCACTTCTCATATGACATACATTTTCTTATGACATGTCTTGTGACAGGTTATTGTTTAATATGCTATGCTGTGGATCATATGACATGTCACTAATATTCCCTCCATAACGGAGACAAAATGGCAGCAATTTAAATGTTTTGTTTTGTGTATATAAATGAACTTGCTTTTCTCATTGTACGCTATCTCATTGAAGTCTGACCATTGTCAATAATGTCGATCATCTTAATGGCTCCTAATGTCCCAGTTTTCTTTAAATCAACTATCAACTTGAAAAGGACTCAATTTTGGCATAACCATTGGTAACGCTTTTAGATAGTCGATCGTTTCACCATGATTTTCTTAAAGGTACCGTAGCCCGTTTCTATAATGAATTAGATAAATTGCACAGAAAGGCACACCAAGATTACCAAATGCAACACATAGTTAATCAGTAGACGGAATTCTTAAACGAGCATACAAGGTTCGGTTAAGCTATGCAAGTCAATTCCCTATTTGAATTTACTCAAACTAAAATGGCCGTATGGGATTTTCACTTGATACTTAAAACCTTATTCTCCGACTAGGCAAAATCAAGGTGAAAATGGCAAGTTAACCCCATCGAACAGATTTATTTCGCATGAACTGATATAGAACATCGACCTTTAAATGGTGAAACTACAATCATGGTCTGATTTCAATGATATTTAGTGTGTTCTGTAGTAGTTTATCATTTCAGTCGTAACTAACTTATAAGGAATCATTACATTAAGTCATGGACACTTCACTTGGGTGCCAGTTTGTTTATTTATTTCTGGGCATGATTATGTTATTTATACCATGTTTGTATATTTTGATATGACATGTAGATAGTATTGTTTGAAATCAAAACATTAATCACCTTTACTTAGCAAAGGTATTCATTAACGTTCATTTCCTTGTTTTCATGAATATAACTTTTTGTCATAATAAAGTGTTTATCAAATGAGACATGTGTCATTGTTATCCCATCGGTATGTAATGCCGTGGGATGTAGTCATCCCCCTGTCCGTCCGTCCGTCCGTCCGTCCGTCCGTAATAAGTTCTTTGCGTGTTTGCTATCAACCTATTGAAAGGTGAGGTTTGATATTTTCAGAAATTTTAAACAAAATATTCCGTCTCCTTTGAAAAACCTTGAAATTGTATTGGTACAGAGATAGTTTTGTCTCTGGAGCCCATGATATCTTTCTGAAACTATACTCAAAGGTAGAAACGTTTTTTTTCATTTAGAAGTTGCCTGTTTATGAGTAACCATTTGGATATGTGATGACGCTAGTCCAAAATCTTCTGACCTGAATAATGACGTATTGATTGAAATATGATTGATAAGGTGATCTGTTCGAAAATAACACTAATACCAATATGGTCGTTAGAACAAGTTTAAATTCGCAAATGTGTCATAAATCTTTTACGAAACCCTCGATGTTGCTCGAAAAAGGTTTAAGACGCACATGGTTTGCGTGAATCTCTTCATGAAGAAACAAGCAGCACTTGTTTCCAAACAAAGTTACTCACATTAGATGTTTTTTTGGTTACATAGAAATAATTCTATGGTCGACAGATAATCTATTGGAATAATTTTTAAATCAATGACATTATTTGTAACTAGAATTATTTGACCTGTGCGATGCTGCATGTTTTAATAAGATTCAGCCTGATCTTAGACACTGCCTTATTTTCAAATAATTGGCCATCAAATTATTTATGTAACACTGAATCGTCTTACTTGTACAAGAGGTAATAGGAGCATATTTTGATATCAAATTACATTGCTTATTTTCATTGACTGACATTATTTTTGTGATTGTTTTGAATCTGAAGCCGTAACCAGTTTGATATGAATAAATTTGTTGAACATGCGTCTCCGTCTCGAAACGAACACAAAAATATAATGATAATAAAAAAACCTAAGATTTACCTATGTTATGAGATCCATATTAAACATAAACTCCTATTGTGTCAAATAAAGCTATAGATGTCAATTAGAATATTTAACAAACTATTCTTATGAAAAGGATGGATTGGAAAAACGGAGTCCTTAGAGTTACTTTTAAACATTGACTGACACATTGACTGACCTAACCATCAAACTCGAACATTAGATATAACGCTCACCAGAACATACATTGGGATCTAGTGAATCTACCACTTGTGCCCGTGACGTCATCGTCGCGTGATGCGCATGCTCGAAACTGTTGCTTTGGTAGATTCTTCAGATTTAGCTGTCAAGTGAAGCAAGGACTTTTATTATAGGTCTTTGAGTGAAGCAAGCGTTAGATCCAAACTGTGTCATTATCGTCTTCTCATTTTAGGATAACAGAAATAAGACCAATTGTTGAGACCGTTGATGCTTTTATACGTTTGATTCGATACAAAGTTAAAAATAAAGGATCGTTTATCTAATGTTCAGATTCCCAAGAATCTTTACGACTTCCGTTGCTGTCAAACGTTTCATTGGATCCGCCACAGTGCACTTCCGGACGATTTCGCGGAGCTGAAAGAATGATTGTTTTAATATTTGAGACACCATAAGCACTAATACATGCAGAGCCGACAACAACAACAGTTGGACACAATTTATTGTTATCTAGACGCGTAGTTCATATTATGCATTTAGCAAGCGGAAACACGAACCAGATAATAGTATTAAATTCATCGTTATCTTCAAACGAAAAGGTCTTTACTATTTAAGAAGAGACAGTAAAGCCAAGGATATGTAATTCATTTGGCTTAATTTAATTTGGAAACTGCTAATACATATGAAAACATTATTTCATGGACCTCTATAGGTATCGCAAGACCTTCACAAAATCCATGATCACAAAGTTTAAAAGATGCATCATAACCACTTTTAAGTACAAATTCGAAGTTCCTCAAACCATTTTGACCTCTGATCTAAGCACTTCCCTATAGTGGTCATGTCAGGTGACCTTTAAAATCCAATCTATCAACGAACTCGGAGGCTAGAGAGCAGTCGGCAAGAATCCTTATTTAAGCGGGCTTCGGAATCTATGGAAGGTGAGAGGGGACAGACAAGGCAACGTGACACGACCCCATTGGAGGATTCCCCAGATCAGAAACGCAGCGAGGCACGAGACCATAATAAGAATCGTTTATAAATTTTACAGTGAGTGATATCAATATCATACTTTGTTCAACATTTATCTGAACTTGAATTCATAGTAAGGATATTATTTTGCAAATTGTTTTTCCGGAGGTAAATATAATTGAAGTCATGTACTTATGGTTATCATGGGATGATTGGATCGGAACCAAATATATAATAATTCCCAAGGTGCATGGTACCCAAGTGTTAGTTTTATTAGTAAAGTTCTTTGAAAAGAAATAAAAATTATGAATCGTTTGTAGGTGACAGATGAATGTCGGACTACAGATACGATATAACCCCGTATGATCACTTAGGTCTGATCGGACTAAAATGTAATATTTTCACACAATGCTCGGTCTTATCCAGACTAAAAAGCATAAATCGGTATGATATACAAAAACAACAACTTCAAACAACAACATAAACCATCGCCAAGTTGTCAAAAGAGTTCAACAAAACGCTTGAAGATGAAGATTATTTTGAAAGTCTTTCGTGAAGTATAAGATTTATAAGGAAGCGTACACAATGTCCTTCATCATGCAGTGTGCGGTCCTTTATTTGCAGCAATATGTTTTCACACACGTGGGATGGCGTCTTTGCTATTTAAAAATGAATGTGATTATGTGTGCATGCATTTCAGTGAAAAATTGATTTAGTATGGATATTAGGTTAACATTTGATAATTTAGAAATGGTATTTCAGTTTCAAGCGATTGAAGCGTCATCTATATATAAATAATTCTACTATAATGTTATACATGTATGAAATAATTTTATAGTAGAAATAATATTAAAATAGAATTATATTTAAAGTTGATGCTTCAGTTGCTTGAAACCGTAATATGTTTTCTACAGTATCAAATATTATGTACCTAATTCCGATATAATACTATTTCATATACTATACACCTGAGAGAAGTGTTAGTGGATTTTTCGTATATTTGTTCCTGATTGGCATTATTCGAAAGCGATGACATACATACCAAACATACCAGGTAATGTTTCAAAATTAATGAATTGCTTTGTGTGAGTCGTATGAAATCATCTCACATTTGTTTTACGGCGTCTCCTTTGTACCTTAAGTCATAAAGTTTTTCTTGTACCTTATTGAGAATCAGCTCCTCCTCCGCTGGTGACAGCTGGTTCCTCTTCTCGGATCCCCTCTCCTCGTCAGTGCTGTCGTATCCAGAGTTCAAGTGAGACCCTTTAAGAAATGATTTTCTTAGATATTTATGACAGGGTATATAATGCACAAGGGTTGAATATGTGATTACGTCAAAAAGGGATTAGCTATTAAAAACTATAATCTTTAGTTCAAATTTTGCCGAATGTCAAATTATGTAGCACAGCTGTTGTTTTGGTTTAAAAAGCTGTACTTAAAACACTGTTTTGTCAGATCCTGTGGTAGGCCAACTTAGTAAAGGTAGGGACCACGATTCCGACTCGAAATTGAGGACATGACCAAGTTGATAAATAACCAAATGTTATCGCTTCATTTCCCTTATGAATTGTCAATCACGACGTCTGGAATAATGGAATACTTCCAATGCAAAACACTTAGATATCAAGATAAAAATGATCTAATAATGAGTAAAATATATATTTCCGTTGTCATTTCTTTACGTGGTTTCTCACGTACTCTCACTCTATTGATCACATCTTGATTACGTTTTTCACGTAAATACATAGCTAGGACACCTATCACCCCTACGATACCGACAAGGACTGACCAAATCAAGGGACGTTACTCTAAAAGTGGTTGTTTACTGCTAGCGCTAACTTCTCACGCAAGATGTGAACTGATTGAATAAACGATCAAGAAAGCTATATAGTTTGTCATGGTTGAATACACTGTCTGGAAGTGTGGTCACTTATGAATGAGAGTGGGGAAAGGGAAGGAAAGTTGAAGAATAACGTACGTCCCCTCTGTTCACTTGACGAATCGCTATATTACCGTGCGTTACGGTAAGAAGCGAGCTCGGTTTGAAATTAAATTAAGTGATAAAAAAAATAAACTACTTCGACAAAAAATATACCACAGAATGGATTTATCTTCTAAATTTCATTAAAAAAATACGGTATTCTCAATGTCTGTATAGAATTGATTTAAAATTCATTTTGCTCTTGTCTGTAAGGCGATGAAAACAGAAGGTTCAGCGAATGGAGTTTGTAAACGTGCGCGTATGAATGTGAATCGGTCGTAAATATTTAAAGGTGATTATTAGCGAAATAATCACTCCAAAATTGATTGTGGTAACCAATCAGAAAGCAGGATCTTCATTCTAGTTTTCGTGTCATGTTAGAATATACATTTGTTGTTTCTGTAAACACACCTATATATACACCCATACATCTTTTCTGTTCATATGCTTGAAAACGGTATAAGGAGCTATACCGAAACGTCGCAAATCTGTTAATAAAGAAGTTGAATATCCATCAAATCGTTTTTAGCCGTTAAGCCTTATGGAATTTTCAAATTTCAGAGTGCAACTTGACATTATTCTTTGACTGACCGTATTTTCGATGGCCAACAACACTTGCGATGAATGCAGTGTATCCATGGAGATGACGTTACCCTATTGCTTTAACAGTGGATTTTTTCAGCTCATCAACTGTCAAGTTCAAGATGCGTGTCACGCATTGATGGTTCTGATAGAAAATAGCTTACCAGAATAAGTGTCAAATACATTACGTGATGATATAATCTGAATAGGATAATACAAAATCTAAAAACTTTCTCATAATGTAAATCGGACATGCAAACCTTCGGGTATTTATGCTACGCTTTGAAACCTCAATATGTTGGTTACGGAGTGTTACATAACGTAAGATATAATTTGTCAGTAAAACCCCTGTGCTCTTCAATGGGTCAGGCTTCAGCGCACGTTGAGAACATGGGTAGCATAAACAATGAAAACATGCGTATCGGATGTCAATCACATACCGCTGGGTTGAAAAAATTCTCTGCAATTTCTAATCCATTTCGTGGATCCCTATTCGATTAGTAACTACCCGAATTTACTATACAAATAAATTCATCAGCAACATGTATAAATTTATTTTGATAAAAATTAGTCTCAGCTGCAGATGTTGTACAGCATTCGCTCCTTCTTGTCTATTCGCCATCATTTCTAATCATTCAATAGTAGAGCTGATAAATGATGCAATAGATAATCCACATATGTATTGTGAAAGAGGGTTTTTGCTTTGAATACTGAGATAAGTTCTGAGGTGAAATTAGAATAGAATACATTTCAAACAATGTTAATATAATTCTGTTTTGTTGTTGTGCATTTTGGAAACATACATTTCCCAAAATCAAGTTGTAGAATAGCAATTGAAATTAATCATGGTATCTTTTAAAACCTATGTCTAGTGAGCTCCACCGGGTTTCATTCAATGATATCTTTGGAATAAGGAGGATATCTCTAAATGTTTCAATTAGAAAACTATATCAGAATTTGTAGACACGTGGTACTAGTATTATGTACTTGAATAATATTTGATTGGAGTTTTCATGCCGTGCACAACATTGAATTCAAGAATAAAAATATATGTATACCTACCTTCTATTGTCATTTCGTCACCGCTACAAGAAAAGAGAAAAAAATAGTGTACCCATGCATGCTTGTGGAGTCTTAGGTCACAATAAGATAATATATATTATATGTATCAAAGATATATAAGATATGTACATCTCAACGGATATAACGCTGTTCAAAATAAATTCATTACTCTTTCCATACTCTTTGATCTTAAACAATAAAATAAGATCGCCACATGCTATAAATATAGTGTATGTATCATCCCAACTTGGGATCGCGTCCCATCTTGAGATGGGACGGCGGATACTTTAACTTGTTCATAATATTCTTATTCTAATGTTGAATTTAGTAAGAACATGATAACATGTATCATTTAGATAGCGCTTTAAGTCCCTCGAAAGATATTTTGATTTTATGTTGATTTTCATGACTTATTGGCTATATCTATATCTCATCGCATACGAGTCTTTCATCATAGTACAATACGATTTCAAAAGTAATTCTTATACAAAATTTTATAAATTATTTTATCATATTCTTAAATATTTTTAATTGTGACAGCATGTTGAGCAAATAAAAAAGAAAGAAATATTGTATGCACTCAAAACCCACTCCTAGTGAATACCAAGAATGCTAATGCCTTGTAATCAGTTCAAATTCTTACACATAAACCGTTCCATTAAGCAAGATTTCAATGTAATCATTGTGTTTGATAGTCGAATCTAAGACTTTATGTTTCTTAAACATATTTCACAAACACTAACCTATAAGTTGTGTTCCGTCAATGCTTATAAGATGTCCAGTAAATAAATCCAGTTATGCTTCCTCTTATTTCCGATCGAACCTGATCTGATCAGTGTCGTGGTGCAAATGGCTAACATACCTGCTTGGTAGTTCAGAGAAGGGTGTGGGATGGGTGGAGGGGGGAGGGGGAGGTGGTCCGAAAGAAGGGATTTTGGTAAACATCCGGTTCGGTTATGACACTAATACCTGTGTGTCACCTTCTTATTAGTGACAAGAATGGGTACCAATTGTACATGAGCATGCTTGTAACAATAAGGTACACGCCGATCGTTTGTTGTTTTAGTCAATGATTATCATTCATATTTATCAAGGCATTGGCCCCTATCGGCAATATCACTGATAGGAAGCAGACGTGATCAAATGTTTGTGTTTATTGTTATTGTGTTGTTATTCGATGAAAGTATTTTTCATAAACAGAAAGTTAATCATGTAAAGTAACCAAAATGAAATCTAACATCATCCATTGATTATTTATGGAGAAAAAACAGGCTTTTTAATATAATTTTAAAAAATTTAGAAGTTAGTTTCCAAGATTTACTCACCGCAATGCATAGCCACAATGGTGTTGCGGGCTTTCTCCCTGCACTAATACTAGCAGCCGCGATATAAGTGAAATAATCTTGATAGCGGCGTTAATCCCCAAATCACCTCACCTCCAAGATTTACAAAGAAGATTATGGTTTAAACATATTTTGTTCATTTCAAAAAAAAGAAAAAAGATTTGCAAGCAAGCTGGAAGCTTATATTAATGCCGCGTCAATAAAAATAATATTTTGAAACCATCAAACATACAACACAAAGTTATGTCAAACCAATACGATGTACAGTTGCAACACAATTCGGTTAAGATATTCAATATTGCAAAGGCAATTTCTTCATGCTAATTCAGAAATACAATATTTCACCTCATTTCCAATCAATACTAAAAGAAGATTATTAACGGAGTTTGTTGACTTTGAGTTCATTAAGAAACTTTTTTACCTTCACAAGACCTTTTGACACAAACCAGGGTACAGAGTTGAGAAAAATATTTCTTCTACTTAACCCAAGGTAACATGTGATTTCGATCAGTATGAAAAGGTTGCTTTTATATGTACAAGCGTCTCTCTAGGCTTGTTAGAAGCGTTGAATTGAGATAATTGTTGTGTGTTGTTACTGCTAATAAGTTAATCAACTGAGTCACATAAGATGAGTAGGTGAGAGGGAAGAAATACATTTCAGTGTATTATTGTTCTACTTAAGTCTACTTAACTAATCGTTTTGTTATCTTAAATATGCTTCTTAACATGTCGTCAGAGGACTAAATGATTCATATTGTTATTGCTTATACAAATTTGATATAGAAGCTGTCATTTCTTATACAAATTTGATATTGAAATTGTCATTGCTTGTTGTAAAATATTATCATATTTCATTGTATGAGAATATGCAATATCTGTAAACATATAATGGTTAGTAAGTATAATACTATGATTTAAACAGTATTTTATTTCCATAAAACATGTGTTACACAGAATTCAGAATATATTTACAAAAAGGAAAAAGGATGAGCAAGGCAGGAAATGCCTATATAAATTCTTTTCCTGAAACAAACATAAAACAAGGACATTGATGGAAATATACATTTGCAATTATTCTTACAAAACTAAAATTTATATTAAACTTTGTCTACCTTAGATTTGGTACAAATTTTAAGAAAGAGCTTTAAAAATCGGTTGGTATCATTTACGAAATGATAAACAGATATTATTAGGAAATCTTTAACACTCTGTGAAAAAGGTTTGTCGCCGTTAAGAAAGTTTGCAGTATATTGATATGATTTACTAGGGAATATTCAAGCCCTATGTTGGCACTACTGGAAAATATCTAAATTGTTTGGGAACCAGACTTTGGTAATAGGAACTTTTAATTTCCAAGTCGCCAAGTAGGTAAACAAGATAATAAATTGTTAAAACAGCATTGGCTGATGGTGTCTCCATATGTTGTTTTAGCCTAACACTACATACGGTGGGCAAATTGGTGCCCAATCATTGCCTCTGTCATGCCAAGCTGTCACATTAACATATTCAGTCTATTCAGTGCTGGATTGTAACGATGGAGAGTACCTTAATTTCTGCTTATAGAAGGTTTTGCATGGATTATTCATTTCTTTGTATCAGGTACGTTTTTTAAACATATATTTTTAAAAACGCAATTTATCGCTAGTGTTGTAAAACTTGGATCTGTATTAGAATAACTTTATATCTTTGATTGTTAACAGTTTATACCACATTTTTGTAAAGAAACTAAGATACAAATATATCTCTGTGAAATGTGGAGCCGTTTGGTTTCTCTCTGTTTACAGCTGTTCGATCTACGCATGTATTTGTCGTTTGAAAAATGCTGAAAACTATTATCTAAATATAAATATATATATTGATCTGATTTTGTTATGTCGCTTAACAAATGTGATTCAATCAGTAATCAAATATGACTTTAAGTAATTGTTTGAGTAGTGTTGAATCGTTCGTACTCGATAACAGATGAAATCGAGTCAGAAAGTGATGTAAATGAACATCAAATCAAATTTTCTTCGTAGGTGTGAAAAGAATAGAACTAAATTATCTAAAAAAACGTTTTACTGACACAATTCATTTTTAAATATGAATATTATTAACATGTTTAAGTATTCCCCGTCCCATCTTAAGATGGGTCGTCCCAACTTGGAATCCCAAGTTGGGACGCGTCCCATCTTAAGATGGGGCGGATCCGCAGTTGGGATGATACATGTATACCATATGAATTTTACACCAATTTGACTTCGACTGTTTTATCAAAAGAATTTCATTTCATGTAAGAAGATGTATGCTCAAAGAAGATAAGGCCATCTAAAATGAAACGTTAGAACACACCCATGTTAACTTTGTGCTTGAATGAAATTCTTATCATTTTCCTCTCCCAAACAATATAAAGACTATCAAAATCATGTTAGGGAGAGCGCCCCATTAAAAGGTAAAAATCATGATGTAGATATGTACTCACCTGCCCACTTCATACGACGTCATCTTAAACTGACAGCGGTACAAATGAGAGTGCCTGATCTAGCTTTTCATATAAGTACATAACTGTATCAATTATTCATTAAATGCGCTAAATGATTGAGCTACACATGTTCGGGGCCCTGTGTAATTCTACTAAATGATGGTATAGAGTATATCATAACAGCATTAACAATGGACTGTAATAATGGTTCTCGGTTACAAATGGCCACAATTCCTCTGAACAATGATTAACTGAATATGGCCAATTTCCGCAACCCGAATGCAATGTGTGATTACGGGATGAAATAGTGCCTTTTATAACAATTTGCTCTTACAATTGGAGTTAATCAATTCATCAATATAAGCACTCAGGTTATTGATTTCCAGGTGGTTAATGGAGTATATAGAGAGGGCTTAAATAATTGTAGAGATGATGTGGGTTTGTCATATAAACAGTATTTGTGTGTTCATAAATGTTTAAGTAGTTACTTTGAACAGAACGCATGCTATCGTATAACCCATTAGGAACACTGAAGCTAATTACGTTGCTATGGAGATCGTTTCAGTACTAAGAACGGGATTACATGCTAATAATGTACATAGGGTATCGTATTGAGTGACTTACTGCTTGCTTGTGTTAATAACTTAACATTGATAAAATTATTTGAAAACAATCCAAGTGTTACAAATGGACATTCTCTCCTCAAAGATGTAGCTCCAAATGTTTGTAAATGACAAATATATATGATTTGAACTCCCCATGTAGGGGACTGATAACAAGGGTACGCAAAGCTTATAAACTATAATATATATTAAGAAATTTAAGCAATATGCTCCCTTCTGATTGGACTTAACAAGTCATGTGACCCAATAAAACCTAAGTGTGCGCACAAGCCAGTGCACAAACACATTATGCAATTTATTAGTTAAATGAATAAATGAATGAATAAATGAATGAATGAATGAAACATTACTACATGGATACATGGTGAGAATGAAACAAAGGTGGTCAACAATTACTCTTCAACGTCCCGCGCAAATCAAAACCGCCGCTTGTCCACAAAACATATATACGTGTGAAGTTGAAATTATTATGAAAAGCCTTTTTGTTTCACTTGTGCAATATAACCGAAAACAATTCAAGATGAAAACCAAAGATGACGTCCTAGAAAAATAATTACAAACCAAAAACCAAAGGGGCAATAGGAGAGAGGTGGTAAGGAAAATTAAAGGGACAGTCCCTGTATATAATCACATATGTGCTTGTCATAATAGGTTCCTAAACACTATGCTTTGGATGTAATCGGTTTTGAATTATTCAATGATAGGATTAACAAGCGAACGTTAGTATTTTCCCATTAGAAACAATTGGCCTGTCATTTGAGAAGAAAATAACCCGGAAAAATCATTCTACTATTTAAATAATTCTCTTCCAACAGATGTTTGACAATTTAATTTTTCCTCGTTAACCCGTCCTTAAATACTTGATGTTCTTTGCTCTCCCACAGTGGTTTGTGGTAATGACAAAGTACGACGAGTAACGTCCCTTTATAAGTTCCCAACAATCAAGAAGCTGAAGATTTAAAAAAACAATGTTCTGGATATTGATTGCTTTAACAATGAAAATTTCAAAGGAAACTGAAAATAATCTAAATACTAAATCGTCAATTGATATAGGGTAGGGATAATGTTATGTACATCACAGATTATTTAAAATTTCCTGTGAAAAATATGTATTCTAAACAATAATTAGACAAGTGCATCACTAAAGTTTAAGATCAAATAAATACAGTCCATCAGGAGGTTACAATTCCCTTGCAAAAGGATTTTCACTGATTCTATATGACCTTTATTAGGCCAGGTATTCAGAAATTAATTGCCATCTGCACCCTTGAGCAATTAGACACTCAACGGATATTGCCCTTAACATCTTAATCTCTTTCTATCGAAAATCCAAAAATAAAACTATCAATGAAGACGTTAAGTACTTTCTGTAGTGCCGGGACACACGTATCTTTGTGTATACTGTCTTCTGTTGTCTCTTGTTGCCTGCTGGCTTCTTATACATTTTCTATGTATGCACATTTGTGTTTTTTTAAATATATCAGATAAGACTGTAATAAAAACATTCTCTCTGTGTTTATATGATGGAAACTTTGGTTGTCAACATCTTGTAGTAACTTACCAATTTTCAGTACCGAGCCGGCGATGATATACCACACTTGTAAAATTGAAGCGGTTGTAAAATCTGAAATCCAACCAGGAATTTCATTGAAGATCCCAGTCACAAAGGTTACTCTATTGGTTCCACATTTCATGTTTTCTTACTTTTGACAATATTTGTTAAAGAGCCACTCCGTGAGTTATTGGAGTTTTTTTTAAGTAGAACGTGGAAAACCGGACAGTGGCGCGCGTCAAATAGCCAAACGTAATTTTCGAATCTTATCTAAAACAGCCAGGGGGGCAGTGATGAGTTGATAGTGCGCGTTTGTTAGGTTATAAAACTGCTATCCATGTATATTGGACGTGATATCTACACCTCTGTGCATTTATAAGGCTGTTTTTAGATTTTTATGGAAAACCAGTATTTGTCATATACATGTCTTTTGGACATGAAAAGTTAAGTTGTTTTGATTTTATATCACCACATATGACATTTAGGTTCGTATCAAAGGTAAATAATATGTTATGAAAATCACGGAGTGGCTCTTTAAGCCTGATCTGAACGACTGTTGAAATGAAAGCCCGGTGACTGAAGATGAAGTTTCCCATGGCGAAGTGTATCGAAACATAAAGCCCCGGGCAACCGGGGATGGACTTTATTGTTACTAACGTTATGGTCCTGTTGTACTACATTGTACCTGATATGTTGCTCTTGATGTTTATGTCGTATGTAAAGTAGAACTTAACATAGTCAAGATCATTTATCCAGACTCCGTAAGAGGAAGACTATATTTTCAGCTATAATGGTTGGGTGATCTCAAATTTTTATTCATATTTACTCCAGTCCCTGCTTACCCTAAAACTGCCTCTATTTACTCAGCAGTATTAGTTGTATCGTTAAGTGAAGGCAATATTGGTTGGCCCTCTATCCACTCCAAACTATTCTCTTGTCTCCTTTAGAAAAATTTACCAAAATACGTTTGAGTGATAAGCGGGCCAGCAGAAGTACATTGTCCGATTTTCGATCAAAATCAACTGACATCCGTTATAATGTCACAATACTGAAATATTAGTATCAACAGTCAACACTTTTCGATACGATGACACCATTGGTCATCAGATTCGTGACTGGTTTTTGAACTTAGGAGGTCACACAACAAGGCATAATTGCGTTATTGATAATGTTTAAAAGCCTTGGCTTTAAGACTCCTATAAGAGGTAAACAATACAAGGAAAAGAAACTTGATGGTTTGGGCCTGTCCATTTACTATTATAATCAAGGTTGATTTTATGTGCAATAAGCTAGTTAAGTCCCTGTGTAAAGCAATATAAATTTATTATCATCCACATTCGTATCTTTTCACTTCAATTGAATAACGAAATTCCGTTTCAGATGAAACAATTCGCCGTTTTCCATTCTGCTTCCTGATCAGAAATAATGCATTAATCGTATCAGCTATTCAGCATTCTCTTCCAACAGAGGTAGCTCCGTCATGACTACATGCACAACCTCTGTCCTAATACAAGCGTTTCTCGGTCTAGAAATATAGATGTCCCAAATCAAAAGTTAGTTGTGCAATCAGCGTCGCCGTTTCAAAAGTTATCATCTAAAACGCCTCAGTTACTTCTGTATGATTTCGGAAAGCTAAACTTTATTCGAAATATGCACGCATCACTTTGTATCTCCTTTGCACAGCACATTCGCCTTCATTAGCAACTGCATCATTGCACAACAAATATGTTATCCATGCATACATATGTTTTCATTGGCTGAAATATTGCAAGGTAGTTTATGTTGCAGTATTTTGCCGCTAGGGGAACCTGCCGGACACTCGAGAAGAGCTCCAGTTTGTATAGGAATTAATGACGGAGCTACCACTCTAGGGAGAGAATGCAAAGAACACAATTCATCTAATTGTTTATACTGTAGAAGTTGAAATCCTCGATATTTATTTTTGAAATATAAATAACTTCTTGACAAGTGTGTTGAGTAACTATATTTCAAAAACATTTTCCATGAACAAGAATCGGAGTTAGACGAAGTGATAGCAATGTAAGTCTTGTAATGACAAATGCAGTCTTGATCATGCTCATATGTTATGAATTAAAAAGATTTTACCTCTAGTATTACAAGGAGTTTTGAAATCGACTGCCCTTCATTCTCTCAGTTCTCTTTTTGTAATCATTTCTGTTCTAAGAAAAATTGAAATACACTTGTAATGTTCTTGGTGAACTTGGTTCTTACAGAGCAAAGCTGGGCTAAGAATGCTTAATTCAATCGTTCAGAGTCCACTGTTTTTATAAGGAGCCTTATAAGGTATAACTTTTCAAAGATACGTATTTCAACTTTTATTAGAATGAGCTAAATGTAAAACGATCCAAATTTGAATATTTGTTGTAAAAATATCAAATTCACCCAAAACTGCCAACAAAATGCAGATGGCTTTAATGACACACAACATGTATGTAAGACTACCTGAATATGAACTCGCTGAAAAAATATTGATTTGAAGAAAACAACCCGAATGATTATAGATGTTTTTAATGCTGTCTCTTTTGTCAAATAAGATAATAAGATATCGGGATTTGATCTTCTCTTTTCTCTTGATTTCAATAGTTTCTGCCACATCATGCATATTGAATGTGTAAAGAAAACGTCTAAATTAGTTTTTCTTGTATTCAAAGGGTTAAATGAGATGATTGGAAGATGTTTTGAGATGTGATCTTGACCGCTTTTTGACCACGAAGCATCAGACACAGAGTGTTTAAACGCACTAGTGCACACCAATATTTCTTTAACACAGCGAATGCACAGATACTGCATATCTCTCGATGTTATTCAAGATCCTCACTCAAGTAATCTTCCTCGTAAGTTATTTAACAAATATTTACGTATTCAGGTAGTAAAGTTGATTTTTAAAGACCGGAAGTATTTAATGTTACGTTACAATAAATCCGCATGAACTACGATATCGGAAATATTAAGATTTTGCTTATAACCAAAAAAGCGGAAACGGCAGCCGCTTTGGTCAATCTAATAGCAATGCTAATGATGTGTTATTAAATCGGTTTATTTACAACATTGCTTTCATAAAACATAATTCATTATTTGTTCTCAGTTCAGAGTTTAGGTAAATTCAACAGCTGCACATAATAAGTGTTCAGCCGCTTTCAACTGTCTATAATTTATCCGTTTTGTGCACAGCTAACCTTAGATTTGTTACATGTCCAAGCCGACAGCGGCTGTCTAAATTTTTTCAGTGTTGATTGCAGGTCAATTGTAAATAATTTTAAGTATATCATTGCATCGATAGAAAGCTTAAGTGAATGCATAAGTCCTCTTAAACCTTAAAATAGCCATTTTAAACCGTAAAAGCGTGCACTAGTGCCTTTAAAGTTCTCAATGAAAAGGCTATTACAAGATACTGAAATGTATGCATTTCGAAATTTCGTACCATTTACACTAGACTGTATCTGGGTAATGTACAACTTTCGGCCATATCATCTAATTTATATGCTGGTGTTTTGATTTTAACAGCTTAGTCCACTGTCGAGCGTACTAAAAGTTAAGTGATAAGCTTAAGCTTTTATGCAATGTTAACCAAAAATTGGGCTTAACTCTTTAGCTGCTGTGATGTCAAGGAGCTATTCTGCCTTGTGGTCTATATGGTTGTCATGTATGGGGAAGTTATCCCTTTAAGAATATGAAATGTTAGAAATGATTCAGCGATACATCTGCAAGATGCACACCAAACGTCATTCTGAAAATACAATAGAGTAAAAGGCCCTTGTTTTCCTATGTAAATTATGTAACGCTAGTCCCAAATTAATATTTAAGAAACCTTTGTATACAAGGATATCGCTGATTCAAACAAGTATAAACTAAATCCCCAACATTTTAAATGCTTAATCTTGCAATAGAATACGATCTTGCTGGCGAGTTAGGCAAATATATTTGAAATTCTCAACGTATACATAAGACTCAATGGTCTGATATTGTAAAACGGGACTCCAATGTAGATTATCATTATTGCACTATCTGTACATAAGATCAGATACAGAGCATCGTTTGTGGAAATTAGCCCAGGAGTGCAAGGAAAAGTTCTTTGAAATTGCAACACATGTACGTATCGGGAACCAGCCAGTGCACCCTGGAGAATTCCTTTATGACACTGTAGCTCATGATATTGTAAAACACTTCATGCTTTATTGTAACATCAACGGTAATGAAAGAGAGGTGGTTTCTAATGATATAATTGATGTTTTATATACTGAAATGTCTGTTATTCTATGGATCGATGAAGAAGATAGTCTCTAAACAAATTTTACAGGGTGAGATGCCCGTCTTTTTTTCGAAGACGTCATAGATTCAATATTTAGAAAAAAGTTATAATAACTGTTAGCTCTGCTGTGAGCAAATGGAAACATTTGTTGTAAATATGTATTGTGACTGCAATATGTGAAATATCCTGTTCGTAAAGTTTGTCGTTTGCAATCTTCAAATGATGGAGGACATTAAGAATATCCATCTACTAAACACTATCTCAAAATGTATACCCTGTGCCTATCTCTCCTCACAGTGGCGAGGTCAATAACGTCCCCTAAAGACACCCTCTGTGTATATACATGTATACTTATGCCGTTTTGACTTTTTCTCTTAACAGCATTTAATGTAAATTTGTTGAATGTGAATTCTAAAGTGTTTTTGCCCATCAATCTATGTGAGTCACAGTCGGGAGTCACGTCAACAACTTATCAATTCATCAAAGGACATAATTCACATTATTTCTTTTATTGATTAATCATAAAGTTTAAAAAATCGAATGAAATTCAATGCTACTCATTTTCGTTGAAGTCATAGATCGTTCTATCAACTGAGAAGATGACATTCAAGTGACTTCAGCATAGTTGTAAAGTCAAGCACTCAAACACCTTCAGAATAACCTTTATGGCACAACCCTGACATTCTAAAAACACAAATGATACTGAACAACTTAGAGTATTTTACAAAAGTAAATTCCTATAAGCATAAGGAATTGACACTACTTTTATGAAGCCATTCAAGGTGAGAAATGTTTTACAATCGAGACTGCGAAAATAATGTTTATGCATGTATTTTCGAGAAATATATTTAAAAACCCTATAACACGAAATTAAGAATATGGAGACGATGGATGAGATATATGGGAACAGTATCATTTTCTTGGAATATTACTGACTGAGCATTCAAACTTCTCATTAATGGCGAAATGTGCAGTGATGTTCGCCAGTACAGCATTTGACCTGCTGATAACGAAACTTTTAAGCCCTTCAATGTCTAAAGCTCGTCATATCATAGCAAAACATAAAAGCCCTTCAATATCTATAGCACGTGGTATGACACTATGGTTTGGTCTGTGCTCGAGTAGACGGAGCTGGTATATGGAGGACAAGGGAAAATACCGCCGTCAACGCCATCCAACACCGAGCTATGAGATACTTCACGAGGTGAGGAAAGTACACACCTAATCTCAGTGTGAAGGAAGACTCTAGGTGGATGGATCCCTGCAGTTGTGCGACAATGGTCAAGACTGTCACGAACATTTTCGCGTCTAGTCAACATTGATAGCAGACGGCCAAGCCTAAATGTTTCAATTTTTTTGGGAAAGGGATCAAGATCAAGAACTTGGTGAACCTAGTGCATGGTTTGTAAACATAGTTTGGTCATCGAAATCATTACAGAGCTGTCTACTCAAAGAAAGCCTTACCCGTATTGTACTTGAGAATGCAAACAAGAGTTGCGAGAGAAACTAAATTTAGATCAACCCGGCAACCAAGCGACCGAGTACTTGGTTTAGTGAACCCTGAAACAACGTATACAGACATTAAAAAGGAAGTATAGGACACCGTATCCAATCTTTTGCAGCCTCTGCCAGGTCACAGAAATCGCTCTTGCTGAGGTTGAGACTGGTAGATTCCAAAATGTGAATTTTCTTAAACATATTGTTGAACTGTTGGAAAGATTAAATGCTTTTTTATTCTCCAATATTCTTTCTCAATTCTACAACTCTTTAATTCAATCCTATCAACTGCCTCGGTATAAAGTAAAGAATTCTATGAACGTTCACCCTGGATTACCGGGGATGCATGGAAGCATTCAAACGTATGACATTTGCGATTTATGTGTAACTTATTTATGTTTGGATGTGTCAACTAGTTCAATTAATCTCTAAGATGCGTCCTTGTCATTATAACCCGATCTGTCGCCATCATAGACAATGTTCGATATTAAATTCAATATGAGGCAAATGTTTCATTAAAACGAACCATTCATCTTCATAATAGTTACATGCACTCTATCCGACTTGTCGAAAAAGAACTTATATCTTAAAACTTTATATCGAGAATATTACTCAAATGAATCCATTACAGGCCCAGACATGGTGTAACATTTATAACAGTTATTAGTTTTGAATAAATGTCACCGGCACCGCTTACCTTGTATCCCATTACTCTATGTTCAATCCTGTATGAGATATCTGACCTGATCTTGCTTAACATAATCTGATCTTTGTGTCACTATGATATATACATACCAATCTCATTGATACTATGTTACGATGAACTCAATGAGATTGGACTGCGGGAATTAGATTTTTATTTGTTATTATTTTCTAATTGTTGAAACATACATGTAGACAGGGTTGTTTATTTCAAATATTTATATGTTATAATATACGTCTAGAAGAGTCCGTCATACGTCTAAACCAGATTAAGAAGTCTTTTGCCTGCTGGGGTTGCAAAATCTTATCCCTGTCCTGGACAGCATTTAAGTTCCCATAAACAACAACAAGAGGAGAACGTCCATGTGCGCAGAATGAACCCAAACTACGACGCTGCCGCCACCAAATCGGTCAACTTCACGGACGCTGACTTGAGTTTGATGTTCACCTCGCCTTCGGTAAAGCCGGGATCGGCCGTGGGCAAATCTCAAGGCGAGATTCATTACTGAAGCAACCAAATTCCACAGAGTGGCCCACACAAGTCGGTTGGCGATGAAGAGGTATCAACATTATTGGGTGTCTTGGCGCGAAGTTCAGCAGCCCGCGAGCAATTTCTGACAGTTTGTGCAGTTACCCATCCATCAGTCTCTTTTGTGGAGGTTGCTGTGACAAACCTGGTTTGTCTGATGCACCCTCTTCCTAAGATTTACTAGTGCTTGTCGTAAACAATTAAAGGCTCTTGCAATATTGACCACAGACCGACCAGCGTGGAGCCTTCAATACTAGTTGACGTTCTTCATTTGAATGACGCGACGACAAAAATCAAAAATTAAGATTATTATTTGTTTGTCCAGTTCAACTTCCCTGAGAGTGTTCAGATTAAGCAAACACACACCGAATGACCTCATGAGTTTGTGTTTCCATGTGCATTTAATGTTTTTCATCTTTATATGCTCGAAAGTCAAGGGATGAACGTGATTTTTGAATTTCATGAAATTAAATAAAAGAAAAATGTTGAAATTTATCAGTGTCAAGTTTAAATTTTTTATCAGTAGATATATATTCCTCATGCTCCTTGCTTAGGGTCATGAGTGACATAGCCTTGGATAACCCACCGTCTGCAATACGAGGCATTTGGAATGACAGATATCAGGGTTTTGTGGGAGCTATGCAGTTACAAATACGCTGATGTATCAGTATGAACAAATCATCTTAGCCATGATTTAGTTTTCTGAATATTTATAGAGGAGGGCTAGTTGTTCGGCTGTCTAACCTAAAAGACGATCGTTAATGAGACTGTTTCGTAATGTCTTCAGATGGCTAACGAGATAACCATATTTATCAAGTAAAGTTTATCGTTGCATTTTATTTTAAAAAAAGAGGGCGATGGCGTCATTAAGTGTTGAAGACATTTCTGAACAATCAAGACAATTTGTGGAGGCTAAATCCTTCGGATCGTTTTTTGTTGCGTAGTAAATGTCGCAAATAAAGTCTTAATCACTCTTTTAAATGCAAACATTTCATAATTTCTACAGCAGCAGAAAGATAAGGCTTCCTGGTTTGCTTAGTATATAAAAAACCTTTCCTGACTTATTCCAATGTTGATCCGTGAAATATTCAGTCATTCATAACCTGAACACAAGGTTAAATACACCAATTAAGTTGAATCATAATGGTGGTTTGAATTTCTATGCTCCGTTGTGTAAATTTAATGGGTTTATTGTTGTTCCTTTCAAAATCTAAAGCAACTTTTGTATGGCGCGTACGTATATGTGAACTAACACCATTTCGGGGTCGAAGTCAAAGTTAGTCTAAAGTTATTCTCTCATCCCCTCTGGTGATGTGATGAAAGCCTTATAAGTATCCTGATTACCTTTTTGGTTGAAACCATCCCTGGCGGCGTTAAGTACGATAGAGGCGCCCAAGGTCGATAACAAAAAAATAGGACTTGATGGAATGTCTTTTCCTTTCTGTAATATCATAAAGACATTTGCTTAAAAAAATTGGAAAATACTATTGGTCAAGTCTCCAAGCACGATTGATTTACTTTGATTCCTCTTTAACTTAAATGTGCAACGCTACATCAGAAGAAGTGTTCACAATTTTCAAAATATCTCTATGTACAAGTATGTCGTGAGGATTCAGAATGTTAATTGCTGTGCCTCTATAGCAAAGTATAAAAGCCTTTGTTAACAGTATTTATCATCACCAATCCTATGAACCACTGTTTGCTCTAAAGAATCACCACAGCTGTTATAATGGTGACTGGATGTAACTTAACTGTTACGAAAATGCACTTAAAAGACAACCGAAAGTAATGAGGTAACTCGGTCTGGCTGTAGATTGTGTTCTCATCAATTCAATGTACCCTAAAAAATCCCTCACTAGAAGGGCTCTTCTGTCTTTGATCTTTCATATCTTTTCCCCTACTGACATAGATAATAGGCGACATCTGATTTAGAATTAAGCCGAATACCCATTAGGTATCATCTGTTACTACCGGTATACTAGAATGATCATGTAATATCTTAACGTTTACTGTTTACCATATTAAGGAGAAAACAATAACGTCTATAAGCCATTTAGGAGTTTTTATTTTAATTTTTTTAAACTGATTAATAAGACACCCGATTAATTGATATGAAAATGTATTTGGTACAATATTTTCTTGTTAATAGCTTTTGAGTACTTCCAATAAGCATGCAATCTTTACACAAGTACTCTTGAAGTACAAACTTATAGGTCAAACCCTGCACATTAAGTAGTGTTATTTCCTTTAGGGCATTGGATCTACAGGTTTGTACGCGACAGGCGAGTACAGTGTAAAAGGAAACAGACATATCATTTTAACGTTTGTGAGAAAATTCTAAAGCCTATATATAATCTTAAAATATCCTCTGAAATGCCGTCTTGGTCTAAAACTCGCTGAAACATATTATTCAAATCGACTGTGTAATGTCTTTGAGCTTTTTCTTCTGTAAAGTTCTTGAACTTCTCGAAAACCAGGAAGATATATGTAATGCGATATGTCTGTTGAGTAAACTTAGCAAACACGTTAACTCTTTGCAAAGCTTCGTTCAAGTTTCACTGTAGACACTGTACGCATCTCTCACTGTTACTGTTACATCTTTCACTTCAATACTTAAGACTGCTTTTTTAAATGTTATTGAGGATAATGTCTTTCGGCAGCGTTCGTCTTCGAGAATCAATGTAAGGCGAATCTCTGAAAATGTATATGACATTGCATATGATATATGCCTTGTCCAAGTAATAAATAAATTGATGACATTTAGAAGACTTCTTTAAGATAAACTGGGGCAAAAAACCCAAAAAAACTGACAGCTATTTCTTATCGCTTTCTTATTTCAATTTTGTTTGTAAATTCAAGTTTAGAAAATTGAAAAAAATTGTTTTCCAAAGTAATCATGTGAAAATCTATTTCAAATTCGCATCTCACTGTCTGGTTAAGCGCAGTAAGTGAAGCAAAGATTAACATTTTTGTGACTTGATCTGTGGCGTCATTAGGAAGCATGACATGTTAAAGTAAGACGAATTAAAACTTAAATGCTTTTCCACGGGTTCAGCTAAATATTGAAAAAATTAATAGAGAAAACTGTAAGGAAAGTATGGTATCTTCTGTGGGGAAAGTATGGTAACTTCTGTGAGAAAAGAATGGTAACTTCTGTGGGGAAAGTACCGTAACTTCTGTAAGGAAAGTAATGTAACTTCTGTAAGGAAAGTATGGTATCTTCTGTGGGGAAAGTATGGTAACTTCTGTGGGAACAGAATGGTAACTTCTGTGGGGAAATTATGGTAATCTATGTGGGGAAAGTATGGTAACTTCTGTGGGGAAGCTTTTGTGGGGAAAGTATGGTAACCTCTGTGGAGAAAGTATGGTATCTTCTGTGGGGAAAGTATGGTAATCTATGTGGGGAAAGTATGGTATCTTCTGTGGGAAAAGTATCATGGTAACCTCCGTGGGGAAAGTATGGTAACTTCTGTGGGGAAAGTATGGTAACTTCTGTGGGGAATTTATGGTAACCTCTGTGGGGAAAGTATGGCATCTTCTGTCGGAAAAGTATGGTAACTTCTGTGGGGAAAGTATGGTAACTTCTGTGGGGAAAGTATGGTAACTTCTGTGGGGAATTTATGGTAACCTCTGTGGGGAAAGTATGGCATCTTCTGTCGGAAAAGTATGGTAACTTCTGTGGGGAAAGTATGGTAACTTCTGTGGGGAATTTATGGTAACCTCTGTGGGGAATGTATGGTAACCTCTGTGGGGAAAGTATGGCATCTTCTGTCGGAAAAGTATGGTAAATTTTGTGGGGAAAGTATGGTGACTTCTGTGGGGAAAGTATGGTAACTTCTGTGGGGAAAGTATGGTAATCTCTGTGGGGAAAGTATGGTATCTTCTGTGGGGAAAGTATGGTATCTTCTGTGGGGAAAGTATGGTAATCTCTGTGGGGAAAGTATGGTAATATCTGTGGGGAAAGTATGGTAATCTCTGTGGGGAAAATATGGTAGCTTCTGTGGGGAAAGTATGGTAACCTCTGTGGGGAAAGTATGGTAACCTTTGTGAGGTAAATATGCGTTCAGCGCTCAGCCTCATCAGAATGGCAATAAATACCTGAAACTTACAAAGATAATTTTGTCAAGTAAATGATGTGACTAGTAAAATTATGTGTAAGTTATGTCGTTAAAACTTGATTTAAAAACAATTTAAGATTGTAAAGAAATATTTTATGGAAAATTATCTGTAATATGTGGTTGGTATAGTTCTAAATTCTTGTTATTAATCACCCTGAGGCAGGAGATCCAGAATTCCAAGTGGTTCATTCTTTTAACTTCCCCAAATTAAATCAATGTCATCTTAAATACAACCTGATTAAAATCTAATCATTGATTCTCTCCCTGGTCTTATTCGGGGTTTCACTTGTCATTCAACTATGATCTCATTCAATCCCGTTGAGATCCATTCCACAGGAAATAATATTACCTATAAAATCGTGCTTTAGAATTTCTGAATGAGTGAGTTATTGTTTAACGCCGCTTGGACAATATTTCAGCGTACCGAATTTCTGAAAGTAACTCGTAAGTTCCAACAACGCTTTTCTGAGTAACGGACATTGCCGAAGATTTCCGAATGTTTGTGATATAGCGGCGCTCAGTCAGTCCTCTGTAGCTGCTCTGAATGAACAGAAACATTGACACACATGACACACCAAAATATGTGTGCTGTCGCAAAAACATATGTATGCTTTGCGGATGTAATTTGATACTGAGGGAGTGTTAATTGATATATAAGTCGAAGTGTAGACACTTCCACCGAAGTGGAAACTGACTGGTTGATCGGTCCTGACTGGTTGTCACTTTCGGGTCACTTCCTGTTAAAAGTTCATGTTCATGAATCTCCATGGGATTCCGTCAGATTGTAGATGAGTGACTATTGACATTCTAATATCAGACTAAATAGCGAATCAATTATTTGATTTGATTCAGATTGACCTGAATGCAAACACCATTCAAAATTGATAACCATATATGGAAATTATCCATTTTCAATAAAAATGCGTTTACGAGTACTACTCCATAGAGGTTGCGTCAGGTGTCGTTGACCGTTAATCTTCCTTGAATTAAGTCCCGCTAATATATCAACTCTTGTTTTGTTTCACTTTCCTTCATATCGTTCATAGTTTACTCGAAAATATGTATTTCACCTTAGAACTTTCTTTTGCTCATTGTTTTCTGTCAGTGTCTTATGTGTAAGCTAAAAACAGAAATCTAATCATAAGGCATTGAATATATATAGCTGCATACCGAAAGTTTGTTCACTTACCACTGAATCGTAGTGCAGATATCATGTAATTTGGGTTTCCTTTCCACGTCAATAGAATAACTTCAGCAAAACTGACAATGGATCACCCACTGTCCATGTGTGAAATAGCCATTTTTTGAACTCATTTTGGGATCGTCTGGTCTGTCGTGCAAAAATTCGAAATTTGGCATATTGTTATAGACAGAAGGGGTCATATTTTCGAAATTTCGATTTCGTTAAATGTCAAATGAAATGTTCCATATCGACTCTATGAGATTAAAACCAACACAACTCATAATGACTTTGTGCTAAGGAACAAACGTGGCTAAAAAATAAAGATGTTGCATGATAAGTTATAAAGGATTTTATGGAGAAAAATAAAAATTAGTGTTTTCGGAATTTTGACCCCTGGTTACTTCAATGGCCTGCCAAAACTGTTACAGGTAATTGTGGGGGTACGATAAACATTTGCCTTAAAGAAGAATGGATCTGCGTATCTATATTGAAAATTCAATATTATACGTTTCTTTTACGCAACGCTACGATACCTCAAAGGCATCTAAAATTACATGTTATTTGCACTAATATATTCAGGTATGTGAACAAACTTTTGGCATGCAGCTGTACAGGATATTTAATTTCGAAATCACCGTTTTTTTCTCAAAAGAGATCAAGTGCTTAAAAAGATGCTCTGCCTTTGCCCTGTAGTTCATAAAACGTTTGTAAGATCTATATGTAGCTGTTGTCTGATCGATACATATAGTGGCAGTGTTAAATACATATATGTAGGATACTGTTCTGACGGTTTAAAAGATACTGTTTTGACGGTTTAAACATTAATCATGTCTTTAAAGTAATGTCACTCACTGGATCATTTATTTTTCCGTGCCCATTGATTGGACACATTGAATATTGAACAGCAACATTCTCGGGAAAAGGACATGATGGCTTCAAACAGAATGGACAAACCGAGAATTGGGCATGACACATATCAGTATCATTCGGACTAATTCAGTTGCATGAGAAGCCCAAATGAAATTCTACCTACATGACAGGTGCGTTTAGGCACACAAGTTGGTGAGCATTCTTTTAACATGAAACTGAGGAATCGAGTATCGGTGGCCATTTGCGTAAAGCTGCATTACCTCTGTTTACCGTTCACCTTACATCAATGTGCCAATCGGACGATACGATCTTCGAAATCGAAAATGGATGTGACTGGAAAATAGTGTATTGAAGACCAGGTCAGGTGTAACACGAGGTAATGTTTTAACAAAGGAGTTAACTCTAATAAGCACAGATATTGAGTTATATCTTCTGGGTCCTCTCCGGGGGAAAAGCTTTCTTATCACTTAGGTATCTTGCACCTTTCACCTGTCCACTTGTTAAAATTTCCCAATCAAACAAAAGCATGACAAATGACAAATCGAGTATGGTTTTTGTCCTTTAATCGTTTCCTAATACACTGCGTTGTTGTCTGTTTCCGTCCCTCTTCCGTTCACTGCGGAGTCATTGCCTTTGACGTGGCGTTGGCATCCATCTAGCGGCCAAGGCCCGGGTTTCCAAACACTGGATAAGAAACTGTTGGATGAAGCATGCGTTCGTCTGTGAGAGGGGGAGGCAGCAACAACAGACGTGCAACAGGCAGAAGGTAAAACAACACGATCAGCAAAATCACATACAGCAATTGTGAACAACAGGCGAAACAAAAGGAGATAAAGGAAAAAACGGTTTGTCTATTCCTTATAAAACGATTGTTTACTTTTTGATTAAATACTATTTGCTACCTAAAAGGGAAATCTAATTTAAAGAGACATTATGCAACACGCATTTGGTATGAAAATCTTTGTTTATATTTTTCAGAATGTCCTGAAAGCGGCCTTGTAGATGTCTTAAAGTGGCTTTTTTCTGAAGTAATTTTATGACAAATGAAGAAAATAGTATTTTTGCTTTGTTGTACTTCCGCAAACCTCATTTTAAAGTTACGGAAAGAGCTTTCCAATTGCATTATTCTAATACATAAGCATTCAGCTTTACATGTAATCATGGATTTCGCCATGCTTGGGAAAGGTTTCTTATCTTTAATGGACTGGAAAGACCTTGACAACAGTTCGAGTGAACGTGGGAATAGAAAGTCAAGTTTTCCCCTCGGAAGGAATATATCAAAAGAGGATAGACACGTCTATCATCACCAAGGTCATTGTTTCTCGTAGGTCATATGGAAGAGGTTTTCTGTTCCCACTCATGTTTTCAGATATACAGAATGTCAAAAAAACCCAATAATATTATCTTTTATTAAAAAAAAAATTTCTACACACAGAGTCCAAACATAATAGATCAAAATATCTCATAGAGAAGAGTAGAGGAAGGAAAGACAAGCAAAGGCCGGAGAGACGGACTGCACAATTGGCGTAGGTAAAGGTAGATATGCAGCAAGCAAGTAAATACATCGAAAGAAATGTTTATATTTTCTCGACTATTCACATGTACCCAATTTCACGATATTTATTGGTACCTTATATCGAAATAATTCTTCATTACTGTAGACGTCAGTCTAAATGAACGATGTTCTAATCATTGTTCATATTCCTTACATGTACTCCATTATTGAATGATACCCGCAACTAACTATCTCGATGTTAGGAGAGTTCCTAAAATAGTACAGCTGCATACCGAAAGTTTGTTCACCTACCACTGAATCGTAGTGCAGATATCATGTAATTTGGGTTTCCTTTCAACGTCAATAGAATAACTTCAGCAAAACTGACAATGGATCACTCACTGTCCATATGTGAAATAGGCATTCCTGACTCTCTGAGATTAAAACAAACCTAATCACATTGACAAAGAACAAACGTAACTAATTTTTTAAAGATGTTGATAAGTTATAAAGGATTTCATGGAGAAAAATGTTTCGGAATTTTGACCCCTGGTCACTTCAATGGCCTGCCAAAACTGTTATAGGTAATTGTGGGGGTACAATAAACATTTGCCTTAAAGAAGAATGGATCTGCATATCTGTATTGAAAATTCAATATTATACGTTTCTTTTACGCAACGCTACGATACCTCAAAGGCATCTCAAGTTACATGTTATTTGCAGTAGTATATTCAGGTATGTGAACAAACTTTTGGCATGCAGTTGTATATTGAGAAATCACTCAAATGACGTCTGATATTCAATATATCAACACGACTTGATGAAAGTTACAAATATACGATGCTTGCAGAATAGTACTATTCACGTTTAAAAACTCACACAACGTAACAACTTTGATATGAATTTCATCCAACAATTGCAATGTCAGACCATTTCTTACCTCGTTTAAAAACCTTATCGGCATCAGTATTTGCCGTTTCATCATCCCCATAGAATAAGTGGTTTTGTCTTGAACCTGTCGAAGAAAATGGGTACGTACATTAACAGTTAGTGATCATTTGTTGTTTTCCTATCACTTTGTGAGACTATTATATTCGTTGGTATGCATGGTACTTTGAGATTGTTTTGGATTGAAGAAAAATTACCAAGTTCTAAAACTTTGAACCCCCTACCTTATATCGCATAACAACTACAATTTGTTTATTTTTACAATTTTGCTTTCAGCGTTCCTTATTTTCAAAAACCCTCCTTCAACATATGCATGGTATTGTTATATAGATATAACTCATAAGATTTCCAAAACCGAATTCACACTGAATTCTTAACAATTTGCAACAGTTTCCACCGTCCAAATATCTGAATACTACATCGTACACTAAGCCTGAGAACAAAGTGCTATTTGCCACTTTACCATTCCTCAGAGTAGAAATAACTATCGATACGAACGTGTCTCTGAGAGACCAAGGTGGTGTCATTGTTCCTCATCAATGTATTAGAATTTAGTTTGAACACTCACTTTTTAAGCACACTGGTTTATCTTCTATAAGCTGCAAATGGGCATCCAATTCTTGGCAGAATAACTGGAGATTCCGAGATGGTAAATCCGATGTTATCACATAGGCGCAGTTATCACCCCCTAAATAGTACCATTGGTCCGGACATGGCGAGTTGAAATCTAAAATTGTAAATAAAAACTTAAAAGATAATTTATAATGGATAACTTAAGAAATAAGAGAAAATATCAATATTATATGCTGTTTATGTCTTCGATCGACCATGCTGTTAATGAAGTTTTACATAGGAGCAATTGCAAGTTGTTGCGCGAATCGGTTCATCACTGGCTAACATGTAATACAAGTTCATCAAGTAGACTTTGAATTGACAATTTGGTCAATAAATTAAAAATTTGGAAAATGAGACTAGTGATTCTTCATTTTCCTAAGATCAAGCTCTTAATTATAATGACATATTTGATTAGCGTTATTCTGTTTTAGGATCTGACTGACAGACAGACAGCGAAAAATATATTGTTGAATTACGTATGTGACGCCACATCAATAAATAACCATCGTAATTTTAATTAATTTCAATAGTATGAAACAATTGTTTGTTATGGGTTCGATTTTCTTTCACTAGAATGAATTAAATATCTTTAAAAGGTAAAGTTTCAAAAGTACTTCAGTTAGTGCAATTTGCGTGACTTTGATTTATGATGTATATAACCATTATGCGAATGAAAGCGTCCCAAGCTCAAAGTGTTTTGACCTTACATAAACTTTATGAGAATGCTTTGCTAGGTAATAAATGATCATATATATATTCGTGTCATTTTAAATTTGCAAATGTTCTTAAAATTAAATCTATATGAAAACCAAACTACTATAAATGGGAAAAAAACATTTGTTGAAGAAAATCAAGATGAAGTACTTCCGACCATAAGGTCTCATCAGGTGAATCTCAAATAAGTATAGTAAGAAATTAATGAAAAAATATACATGAAAGGAGCAAGACACAACACAGATTATGACTAATCGGAACATAATAACATAGTTCCATCAGTTATAAATTGCTTTGATAGATTAACAACAGAAAACAAATTAAGTTTAGTTATTGATGAAAAAGTTATGGAAATGAAATAAAGAAAATGATGTAGTTTTTTTTCCAAACATAAGTTGATGACCTAAAGTTTTCTCAGATTACAGTTAGTTCTCGTAGAGTCCTAATGAGGTATTAATCAAAACAGACATTAACAGGATTTCTTCTGAAAGAAAATTTCATTCTCGTTAGGACAGTTAGACTCTGTGCTTCTGATTACCTTTCATTAACTAGGTATATCTCTATCCTAATTACTAGTTAATGTTAGCTTCTGAGAGTATCATTACATGCTGTTAGATGCACTCAGGACTTGACTTCAAGTATCATTTAAGCTTGACCTATGGATTTAAATTCAAACAGAATTGATGATAGGATTTTTTTGTTAGTTTAAACAGGAAGAAGAAATGCAAAAAGTAGTAATGTAATGATTTACAGGAACTCTCATTGACATTGTTAAGTAGCTCTTGAATGACGGTTTGTGCAAACAAACTCAATAAATGGCGCTAAGGGTATGTACTCAGTATTTCACAGTATCAGTTCACTTGTCTGACAGTTTAAGTGTGTTTGCAATGCATTTAATTTCACTTTCCAAGTAGTTTCGACCTCAATATAAAAAATGAAATGTAAAAAAATATGAATAAAAAATATTATATATAATATGTTTATTAAGTTACTACTAGGTTTTGAACAGAAGGGACCATCTTTGACATTTAATTTGTTGACGCAGCATTGATATAGACCGTAATATAACTATAGAAAATGACCTATTTCACTGTCGTATCGGAAAGACAGTCAAACAGACAGACAGACATGTTTATAAAGCATGTAAGCCTCAGTGGCTCATAGTACAGTTGGACTTTTGATCCCTTGACTATGGAGAGGATTTGATATGAGATTTCATAAGGTACATCATTTTTTTATTGTATAAAGCTACTTTTTAATAACGTTAATACGGGATTAGAGGCATTAAGTAGATTACCACATTTCAAAAACTTATTTCTACATGAGCGAGAGGCTTGACAAACTAAAATAAATGTGAAATTCATCTTCAATTTGGCCTGAACAGTATAAAACAGTTTGAACATGAAACATAAATACGTATTAAAGGCATGCAGAAATATTTATATATTTACTATAAAAACTTCTCAAAACGGACCTATTATAAATGGCCCTATAAGAGTCAATGAGTCACTCAAAAATAGTAAATTTAGAACAAAAGCTCCACAGGTATGTACTCAATATTTGAAAGTGTCAGTTAATTTGTGAGACATCGTTTTTCCCCACTTAATTCCAATTCTAATACGATGATTTTAGGTGGATTTTTAAAAACAGTAATGAAAAGATTAAGTTTCAAAAATTCGAAATTAACTTTGTCTATTGAGACATGACGTTACTAGTAATGTTCGGGATTGAACTTCTTGCAATATGTTATAGACATTATTTTTTCCTTGAATCAATTTGATTTGTCAAACTTCACAAGCCTTGAGTTCGATATTCTTTTTCTTTCAGACAAGAATCATACCGTATGTTTTAGAATTATATATGTTACCCCAGTCTACAAGATGTTTAAATAGTTCAACCTATATAATAATTTCACATCGCCTGTCATGATTTTGCGTTCCAAACATCACATAAGGCGATGTCAAAACTTAAAAAAATTTTTTTTGTTCAATTTTCAATTCACTTCACAAGCGGTCCAAAAAGTTTTTTCAACTGTTCCTTAATAATGCAATCAAAATGTTTGCTGTACTTTTCTCGCTAATTTTAACGGTGAACCTAGGCCTTAGTCACCATGTTGGTGACACTGGTTTAATTGAAAGCATAGTAATGATTGCTTATAGCAGTGTGAAGAGAAGAGGGAGACACAATGTAATTATATTATTTGATAAGCCTTTGATATTATCCTTAGACAACCAATCATTTCCCAAAGGTGATATCATTCGACCACCAATCAACTCTAATCAACTAAAACACGTGATGCGGATATGATAAAGTATCCTAGCAGATTTATGATGTAAGGGATGATATGCTGTCTCGTAATATTTCACACTTTCTCTATTATGGAAAAATAATGTCTTTATTACAAATTGATATGTTCTTGAATTCGTGTAAAGTGTAAATAATGTTGACTGCTGACTGTAAGTTGATATGCAGACAACGTGTAAAGATTGAAGAAATCAAAGTATTATGGTTTTATAGTGTGTTGTTGTGACCTCTTCACTCTGTTTATCTACATCATGTCATGTTAATCAAAAAATAAGAAATGCCGTATGAGTTTTCAAGCATAAAAATTAAGAATCTTTTTCATGTTATCATTTTCATGTTATAGGCGGACAGCTGTTTTGATATATGATGATATATTTAATCTTATGGACTTACTTATAAACTGCTATATCATTTTAAAGTAAAACAGATCTTAGAAAACCTGCGGATGATGGAACTTCCTCTCAACTATTGATGTGTTTTTTTGTCAACCATATTAGATTTTCAGATTCTGTATATTCAGTATTTTGGGCCATTAGGCCTATAGAACAAGTACAGACGCAAATAACATTTGATTTTCACGTGGTAACAACAGTTCGATAATAGAAAACATGTTTTAAATACATTGCTACAGCTTTGATAACATCGATATTTTTTAAGACTCGACAATATTTGTTTATCTGTCACAGGAAAAGATACAAATGCTAAATATTTATCACGAAGACGAGAGTACTTTGAACATTCACATAGTACATGGAATTCGTCTTCAATGTTACCAGAATTACAATGTTTACATATATATTCACAGAAATCACTAGGAACTTCCTTATTTTTACGTAAAGCATTAACTTTAAAATCATGGAAACCAATTCGAAATTTACACAATGTCCGTATTAACGCCTTTTCTTTCAAGTTCAAAATATAAAATTCTGGCTCAAGTAAAGATTTATGCGTTGAATAGTAATTAAGATATTTAGAATTGTGTATGGACATAGACCATTCTTGTGCAGACATATCTTGAAGACGTTGCTTAAATACCGATAAAAATAAATTGTCATTTCCGACCTCTTGAAAAATCCAAACATGCGAAAATCCTGTCAAAAAAAGTAGTTCCCTAACTTTTTAGGCCCAATTCCTCTTCCCCATCCTGTAATTTTGAAAAAAGATAGCTTTGTCTTGGGTACCTAAAGTAATTCATTTTTAACAGCTTTAACCAATATCTAACAACTCTTAGTCTACTAGAAACGTATAAATTACAACGGCCAACTTCTCCCAGAACATATTATCAACCATATTAGTCAGCTAATGACATCATTAGCTTTCGTTGAATTTCATTAACTCTGATACAATGAAATTATTCACAACTAACAATGTCAGAAACCAGGGAGGAAGGCATTAGGTGGGAACAATCGTGTTTTCGGTGACGACATAGAGCTTTCCATATGGTGTGTGTCTGCATCTGCTAGATAATCGACTACTTACGTCTTAATTAGGCGTGTACAGCTCATCCCACATGTCTGTTTAATTGATTCAAGAGGAAGCTTATTCATTATGACAAAGGTTTTGTTAACATGTGTTTTAGATGTTCATCATACAAACCATTAGCTAACATATCATTGTAATAAACGGTTACTCTCGTTCAGACAAACTTTGTAAATACTTTAATCTAATTAGAATAAGTATAAATCATAATTCCATTTGAATAAGACTGCGAAGGCCATCAAATGGTAAGCGTGTCCCACCTAATTAGTAGCACTGGGCATTCACTTGAAATCCTGATCTTGAACTTAGCCCAAACTCTAGCCTTTAACATTTTGAGAACTAACACTAGGTATCTATTCAGAAGTTTTAAAAGGAATGTTTTATTGATGGCTGAAGTAGAAACCAAAGAATCCGTCTAAAGCCTGTCAAGATGTATCTACCCAAAGGTATTTTAAGAAGTTTCCTCTTTAGAGAAGAAAATAGATTTCATGGAAAAGTTACTTTGTCTGATACTTGGTAAATTAAATGTGACTGGACTGTTTACTGATCTTGACCCAAGAGAGATTAACTCTGGCGAACCTTAATGGTCGTCTCTCCTTGATGAATTGATATCAATGCGTTTAACACAAGAACATCGTCAACAAACCAGATTGTGAGAGAAGCTTATTTGATTTATATCATACCAATACATGTGAGTGTGACGACAATCAGTGACAATCAGCGTAGTAATGATGACAAACATTTTACAAAAAGGTTTCATGAACAGTAAATCAACGAAGAGTTGAAGCCTTGAGATTTGAAACCATGATACAAATTAGAACAGAATGGTTTATAACTGAAACCATCTTGAAGAAGAAAAGCTTATTTTGAAAACTTTAACAGCTTGTAATCCAACTAAGGAAAAAGAAACACTATTTTTAATCTTTTGGATCGCAATAAAAGATGTATGCTTGAGCTTTTTTACAAACATGTTTTCAACATTTGTTTTGTTGCCATTAAAAATAAGACACCGAAGTATATAGTTTGTATAAAAACTAAATAGATCTAGTTTACAATCAAATCTGATATTCAAAATTGGATAATAAAGCTGTTCTAACTCATCTGGTATAAACGGGGAGCACACTTCTGTTAATATAAAGGTCGGATAATATTATTCCTTTCTCATGCCGGTGGGCTTGGACAACAGGGTAAACTAGATAAGGGATACATTAGACATATATTGGGATTAATTTAAAACCACGACATGATTTAGAGCATCATGTTTCTCCTTTTATTACAATCATGGTCTCTAGTGTCACTATCTGGCCCGGGATCAGTGAGATAATTCCATAAGTGATTATGTGAAACTTGAGATACAACCATTGCTTGCTGAAGTCAAGTAACTGATAGCATATACGATGATGTGTAGTGTAACGTCAGGAACAACGAAGCGTTTGCTTTGTCGTAGTCAAAACTACAATCTTATTATTAAACTGAGAGAAACTCTATGGTACTCTTAAAAACTACCAAGAGCAACGCATACCTATTGGTGGAACAAATAACCATTTATGGATCATCGTTTCCTGTCCAGAGGTTGTAATGAGACTACATTGGGTTACCATGATATGGAACAACACAAAGAGAAGGCTGTAATTTTGAAGCTCTTATACTCAACAAACTAATTCAAGGACCACCCCGGGATTCAATATTGATATATTCTTTAATAGTTGGTCGGATGATCCATATGATGCGTAAATATTTGACATTTGGGTGGTCCTTAAATTATCTTTGGCTGTACATTTACATTTTTCTCTTAGTATATATCAGAAAAGAACTCAAGCATGTTACTTGTGGATAAGTGTAGTGGCTTATCGTTAAAAATGAAAGAGTATATTTCTATATTAACCCATGTACTTATTGTGGCAGGAATTCGTTGGATACATAAGGTGGCGAGCAAATGATATTTCGATAACCTATAAGTCACATATGCATCACAATGGTGTGTTCATCTTTTTGTGTATCTATTCGTAGAGGATTTCGTCATTGACGATGTTTTGGATGCAGCATATCATCCCTTTCACTTTAACATTTCGGGATATTTTATCTGCTATCAGAGAGTTTTGAGCTATATCACCTTCGGATCGCCGTTTCAGTTTTTGAAACGCTTTGAGTCAAAAGTTCATAAACGTATTTCTAAGCGACTAACCACGATAAGAAAAGTTCTACGTTAGCTCTCGTACTTCAAGAAACTTGAAAGAGTCTTAACTCTTCCTGGTTATTTTATGCCAATAATCAACAACCCAGCTCTTACATTAAAACATTTTTTACTTCGAGATTAGACTGTTTTACAGGAATTGCTTCATTGTTTCTATAAGTATATACTAGGTAATTCCTTGTAGACGTTGTAGGTTCAACTTAAAACACAAACTTAACATGAATAAGATCATCATCAATAGAATATAATTAATATGTCCATACAAGTAATCTAAAAAGCAAATGTTGCATTACTTTTTGCGAGGGGTATACATCACCAACGTATATAGTTATCTGGTTGATCGTTATTGGCATCAGTTTATTGTTGCCGTTATTTCATTACAACATGAATATTGATTATATCTATTTCTGTAATTGGTAATGCCCTTAAATGTATTGTCCTTGGTATCTAAAGATAGAACGATTTGAGAAACCGTATCTATTCTGATGAATACTTATCAAGAAAACACCATTCAGATGAATAGAAACCACCTGGAGATGAGTCATATTGGAAGATAAGTAACGCAGTGCAGTACTGAAGTCATTAGTTATCAGTAGTTATTAAAATATTAAAAACTGGTAATTTGTTAAATATTTTTTTAAAAACTTCTACTTTAAATAATAACATTGTGCAAAACGTATTTTATTGATACAAGTTTATTGCATCACTAAAACGTAATGTTTTTTTATTCACTCTAACGATATTTACAACTGAGGGAAATGATCCCAGGATTGTTTAAAAGGGATTCATAGTCAGGTCTTACGATGAATTTATCAATCGTGTACACACTTATATCTGTGTTTTTAGTTTTCTGTAACTATTTGATAATAAGCCCTGCTTTTATTTCTCGAAGTACTCTGATCTGCAAACTGGGTTGTTTTAAGGACAAATTGAGATAAATCTTTTCACCAAGTTTTAACTTTTGGATTACATTGCTGGATCACAAGAGATAACCAGGGGTGGCCCATGTTTAAAGAAAACTTCCGTGTTTCCTAATTTGAGTATTCTTAACACTAAGGAAAAAAAAACTTAAAATGTAAATCATTAGGTCAAAATGTTTTCAGAGTTGTGTTAGATATTGATACAAATGAATTTTCTACCTACACAGTGGACGTGTCATGTGTCGAAATGCCATTGTTGTTACGACTAATTGAGTAATATCACATATGGACTCCTAGTATCGAATTAGCGATTATTTAATAAAAAACATCCACGGCAATATGAGATTTTTAGACAAGGAATCAAACATATAATACCAATGTTACTGGTATGGCTTTCCTGTGCAAGACGAAGCCTTGATGGTGCCTGTCACTGCATTCGAGAATGCCAAAGGGTTAACCCTTGTTATTGCACTTTTCTAGGCTTTCCAGCCTATTATGAAGTCTGAGTAGTATAAATGTGACACTACTGCTGCATACAAAAGGTTTGTTCATGTACCTGCATATCCTAGTGCAAATATCGCGTAATGTGGCATGTCTTTGGGGCATGGTTGCATTGCGAACAGGAAACGGATAATTTTGTATTTATGGATAAATTATGTCATTTTCAATAAGGACTCTGATCTAGGGTTTTAACATTAAAATGACTTTATTTTGAGATTTCAATTAACAAACAACTATTTTAAGACAAGCTGGTATTCAATATAGATCAAGATAGTTTGAATCATTTACCACTGACGTGTACCTACAGCTGCATTCCAAAAGCTTGTTTATCCACTGGTTTATTCAATTGCACATATTACGTAATTTGACGTCAATTGCACAACTTGAGCTTCACTGAGAAGAATAATATACCTTTACCCAATAATTGTAGAAGAGTCATTAGCCAACCTGTCAGATGATTGTCATGTCATCGACGTAGTAGTAGTTTTCGTACTTTGACGTGACAGAATATACAATGATAAATTTTGAAATTTTCGGATGAAGTCAGTGATAATCGTTCGAGATGCAGCTTTTGGACAGAAGAACGCTGGCTAATTTAAAAAGGGTTAAAACTGAACCCGGATAGACACCCAAGGCCAAAAAAACCCTTTAAGTGCCCTGGACTCACCTACGTCTTTTTTGGCTGACATATAGACCATAATCAACCAGAAAGATAACGATAAGAAGCCTCCTGTAGTGTAGCCGGGAGGAATGACGAGAATATAATGAACCTTTTCATTAACCAAGTATCGTGACCTGAGGAAAAAGTACATGTTTCTGGATATTTATGGCTTTTACCATCTACAAGTCATGATATAATTGACTGTTTTGACTTTACATCTTTGCAAAGTCTGATTTCTAACTTAGTTGTGATGAAGGTGTGCAAATCTTACATTGCAGGTATAAAGAGTCATTTAAAGAGACTTCTCTTTTATATCTTCAACAATTTTGCTTAAATTCATGTGAAACCTCGTTACCAAAACAAGGTGAATTACGTTTTATTTATAGAATCGATTTTTAAAGTTCAAATATATATTTTTAAGTAAAATAATGTAGTATATATTATGATAGATTGAGATCTCAAAATCTAGATTGAGGTTTATTTCAAACTGGGTGAAAACTGCATTATAAGGGTTAGTGCAAACTTTGCAGTCTTGTCTTAAATGGGCAGTAGCACGTTTATTTAGATCTGGTCTGAACAAAACACGAAAATGAATATCTTCAATTGCACGACGATGTCTTTTTTATCAATAGGAGCGGTTTTAAAACGAATGTACCATGATCGGTTTAGCTTTACGAATCTATTTCCCTACCTGAAATAAAAAAAACTTCACACAAGAATGGCCGCCAGTTTTGTTGTTGTTAGATACTTGATAATTTCATTTACTAGTGCTGACGATCGGGGAATGTTTATTGTGTCAAACTTGAAAAAAATATTCTTTGAACAACGTGATATGTCCTTACAAGTGTAATACTATTCAAAAGGTAAAAGCTATGGGAAATAGTTTGAAGAGAACGATATATTCTGATGAGACATCTTGTTGAAAACACCCACCAGATCTTTGTTAAGACCTTATATAAGGTCTAATAAGATGATCCCCCCACTGACTCATTGGTAGTGGAGAAACCACAATCTTAAACACATTTCAAGTTATTGTAAGTGTGTCAGTGATAAGATTAAAAGTGCTTTCCTTTCTATTCCCTCATCAAAATATACGAAATGAGAGAAATGAGGATTATCGTGAGAAATCAGTAAAACTCTGCGTTATAAAACTTGAAGATCTTACTTCTTGTAGAAATCAATAAAAACGAACGTTTATATAAAATCATAAACTAAATTTAAGATAGACAAAATAATTGTTGAACTAGTTTCAGTTAACACCCTTAACGTGATGCCTGTCTTGTATGATCAAGTTTCTGAAATCTTATTGATTAAACATTAAATATTAAATTAATCATAATAAAGCGAATAAAAAAGATATTTTGTTTATTCATATACATGAATGAAATCTAATTAACGCAAGCTAAAAAAATTCGTTTAATAGGTTCCGAGACACTAAATGAACTTCTAACACAAAGAAGAAATACATTCGATAAGGCGTTTTTGCCTCTAACGACAAGCAAGTAATTAATACAAATCATCATTTTGTAAATAAATGATTATGAAATATCTAATATTGCTTGTTCTGACGAACTCATTTCTCTAAGTAGGTTGTACCATCGATTTGATTTCGTGTCTTGCCACAAATTCCAAACCATTCAACCTCGCATCCTCGTAACCCACACATTTTTCTTGTTTCTTGTGGAAACATATTTTTTCCGACCATATGCATTATCTTTATTGGATCAAACACCTCGTGACTCAAGCTGATTATCTGTAGTCGTAGAAGAAAATTTCAAGTATCAAGCTACTTGCGGTCATTTTAGATTTCGAGTGAACACCTTTTGATCAGGAAAGGTATGGAAATGTATTCTCGTAGCTTAATTGAACATGCTATGTTCGTTTGAGAACTGCTTCTATTGATAAAAAAGGATTTGTTATTTCTTTTCCTTTTAAGAAATTTACCTTACAGGTTTAGTTATCCAGAAAAAAACAAATTAACATGACTACGTCTTTATGAGGTTTGAAAGGTTCATGGTTAAGAAATTAGAAAACATAGAAAGCTGTATAGGAAAATATGTTTGGCTACATTTCCCTGACAATTCGAATGTCTATTCCAGCGGCACCATATAACAGAATGAACACAGGACATGTCCTTAAGTGGGCAACCATATGTCACAAGTGACCGAGAGGACCCCTACAACAGCCTCACAGGCTTTCTGACGGCAACATCAACAGCAACGTTGGGTCGAACCATCAGCCTGTGGACAAGGTTAAAATGATTGAGGCAGCGAGAATTCTGACACGACCTTGACCTTTAAAGAACCGACAACGTATGCAGAAAAGAGTTATAACTCGAAGAGTGAGAAATTTGCAAAGAGCATTGTACAGCGATGAGTGTCGGTTATGTAGCAAAAGGTCCGGGATCTTCAACAGGCACTGACCGAGGATAGACGACATATCAAGGATAACGTCATTTGTCGTTTGACAATGCCATTGTATTTGTTTTTACAAATTGTCTAAACTGACCAAGTCTGACCCACGACGTGTTTGGCGTTTCATAAGTTCCAAACAACTAGATCAATTCTCTTGTAATCTGCAATGTTTTTAATGTGCTTGGCACAGTGATGGAATATTACAAGTTTCATCTTTAAATCTACCATATCTGTTTTTAAAAATTATCATTTACATATACCAGTACTTACATGTGCCAAGGAGTTTATTTCCATAAATTTCTTACTGAAAACTTGCTCTAGCAATTGAGTGTATATATACCATCCTGTCCATAATATATCCGCGTTTGTATAAAGGCAATCTTGTTTCAGCCAGCTGACTTTTATAATAGAGTTTGATGATATGCAACTTGACCATGACATGACAGAAGCTTTAGTATAAGAAACACACTCAGTAAGAAATGTCAAAGCCATCCTCGCGGTTAATGTGTTGAGAACATCAAATTATATGTAATAAAAAGCTATGTATTATTTTCAAAGGCAGGCTTAACTCCGTCCATTAGTTTGTAGAACAATGATAAATTAGCCTTTGTTCATAAACAAACTAAATGGGAAGGAGATTAGACTATTAGGAACCAAATTCCCCTAATCTCAACCCCGCCTTTGATTCATCATGTTCTTCTGGCAACCTCTCAAGAAATTGCATTACAGTGCTCATCTAGGAAAAGAATAAAATATTGATAAAAATGTGTTTACCAAGACTTGTACTTTACGTGTAAAGTCAATTTCATGTTAATTCCGTAATAAGAGTGATTACAATAATTGTTATATTATTCATCTTATTCATGTTTATCTCATGCCTGACAATGTGAAATAGTGCTATGTTGCTTAAGGCATGTTGTCCTGTGTATTGCTCAGTTGACTGCTATCAGTGAATTCGTCAACATCCGTGCGGATGGTCGGATGACCGAAATCATTGCTGGATGAACTGAGACTTTGAAAAATGAAAAGCTGAGACATGAGTTGAGAAATCTGTGGCATCACCTTAGGCAATTGACTTTATTCCTAATGGCCTCTGTTCACCCAACAGTACAATTGTGTTCATGGTGTAGTTTCCCGTGCATGGCCTATGATTGCGCATTTTCCTTTGCGCCTTGTCGCATTTTCCTAACTTTTCCGCGCTTGCCGTCCTGGCTGCTGTGAGGGATCTCGATAGTCCAATGAGAAATCTTTCTAGAATTGAAACTTTTCGCCAAAGCACTCAAAACACAAATATTGGCAGGTTGGCAGCAAGGTTGCGAATAGCCAGTACTAGAGAATAGTGAAATTTAAAACTATACAGGGGAAGATTGGTGTAGTTTGTGTTGGGGTAACCCTCAAGTGTCGTAATCGGCTGCCTAGGTTCAATGTAGATATTTACACTATAGAAATGCCCTTAATAATATTGATTATGTATAGTTATATATATTTCAGATTTTCAAAGCGGTGTCTCACAACGTGGAGAAGAGGGCTCGAGTCTGTTTAAATGACCGGGAATATCCGACACATATTGTTAAATCTTCTTACCTTGAAGGCAATTATATCAGGGTTCATATTTTTCATGCGATGTCCTTGTTCACCCAGGAGTACAATGTGGTACCTGGTTTGGATGTGATGGCAATTTGGTACCTGGTTTGGATGTGATGGCAATTTGGTACCTGGTTTGGATGTGATGGCAATTTGATAGATGGGTTACATGTTCCATGTTTGAGTTTCAAAACAGTGATACGCGACTATGTATTTAGATGTAAAATTTTCAAATATTTCTACAAAATTTGTCAAAATAAGTTATGTAATACCAAATTAGCAAAAAGTGTGATCCGAGATATAATAATCATATACTTGTTCACTATCTAAATTACATTAATTTCTATAACCATTTTGCTACCTTAGCGTATCTTTAACGGCTGGTTGATCGTAAGTATGAATGTTACAACCAATGAAATGTCTTCATACAAATGTTTTGAAGCAAATGTCTCCAACTACACGCTCCTGTCATCCGGGTATTGCTACTATTGCTAGGATTTGTAAAGGCAACATACACTTTTCTTGCTTCATAATCAAAAAGTGTATACTGATCAGATTTTGCATACAAATTGAAGCCTGTATTTTAGGTGGTAATCATTTAGTAACAATATGTTACAGATTATCGATTTATAATTTTTTACTTACCTTCGAATTTAGTGTTATAAACTGACAAATGACTTCAATCGAACACTGGAAAAACTGAATGCGCTTCTTTATCATTATCCTGATCGAATTTCAATGCAAGGTACGAAGGCGGATCGCTTCCCCTTCAATTAGCAGGGAGTAATGGTATCACAGATGTGTAACGAAATAAAAGCTGGATTGCAGGATAATTTGTAACGGCAATTCATCAAACAAACAACCTGTGAAAAACCTAATTCAGTTTGAAATTCAATTGACTGTCGCCTTTTAAATGAAGAAATATTTAAGCTTTCATTCGTTATAAAAGCATAGATGTAAAGTTAAGATGTTTGATTTTTTTATCAATAAAGAGATGACTTTAATGACAGGACGATGAAGAGTGATTATCCACAACAGATAAACAGATAATTTAGATAGTGATATGTGAGTACAGTAAGGAAAATTGCCTTTCCAATGGATTCCTGGAGAGAGAGAGAGAACTAGTTGTGATAAGTTTTAAAATGTATAAATCACTTATCAACGTACTTACGTACTTACGTTATGAAAAGTATGTTCCATAGACAGAAACCGGAGACGGCATAGAGAGAATTACAATTTTATCATTTTTATGGGGTGTCATTAAAACTAGAAACTCTCCCATTCCCTTATAATGCAAAGGTTAGATAAATGTGATGTGATAACACTTCGGTAATAAATATATGCTTTTAAAAATAATTCTTGTCTTTTAAAAATCAAGCAATATAGAAGACAAATATCCTTTTACTGCAATAAAAACATTTGAATTCAGAATACTAGTCTTACTTAATCTAACCTCGAATTGAGCAAGAGGTTTTAAAAGAATCATTTAACTGATGGTAACGAAGCATTATGACGCTGAGGAGTTGGTAGGCGTTGTAGATATACAAACCAAATTTCTTAGGGCATTATTCTTTTGTAATATCTGTTCATTTCGTTCACTTATTACTTGGCTTCAAATAAGGCAATAAATACCTTTCTATAATTATGGTCATAAATGGGGTGTAAACTCAAGCAAAATATCTAGTTTCTCAAGTATCACAAGTACTATTTTATAGATGAAGTAAGGTTTGGTCTTAAAGGTGATTTTAAACTTTTGATTGAATTTATTTCATGTTAGGGGAAATATCTAAACCTTGTTCGACAGCAGATTGCCGTTTCGACACTCGATGTTGTCTTATTCAAATACTTCAAAATGCCTTTATCTCATTTAGTTGTCTCTACGAAACGCTCTGAAAATAACAATTGAAATCACAATGCCGTAACGTCATAAAATACAATGCCATCAAAATGACATTACGTCACCGCATTACAGTCCAATAAAGGGATTGCTTTCAGAGATTGGAACGTAACGAAGAACGGTTTTCCCTAAGTGACATGTTTCCGATATTACTAAATTTTATCAACTCTTCTACACCCCAAGGCAAATATATTAATAAATCATACCTTGATTATTACAAAAGAATTAATCAATAAACAAGATATAACTCTAATGATTTAAATCTCAATACTCTAATTCACTGCATTAAATATAACTAACATTTACATATTTTCGGAGAATGACTCCTGCTGCACTCACCCACTGTGCACTATCATGTATCTCTATTGGTTTCAACCAGCTATGTTTTTCATATTTCGAAACTCATTGTTTGATTGTATCACTCCTTTTTACTTAATACAAAGAAAAAACCTTTTAGATATCGAAATAGACTGGGTTTAGGTTTTCCTGTATTTTAAAAAAACTCTGATAAATGTGGGATATTAACTGATACAAGGCCAAAAAACTTATTTCATTTACACATATATATGTGTTCATAACTCTAAAATATATTACAAATGAGACAGCAGATTAGGTTTAATTTAAAGATGTTTGCAAAAAATTTAATTTTGTTTTTCGAAAATTTATAGTAGTGTTACAATATATTCAAAATAATGATTATGGTGTAAACAGTTATTGAGATTGGTTTAAGTGGTCTAAGTGGTAACTCAAGTACGACTTCAATTGATTTTCGCTCAATCAAGTATTGAAAAATATCCTGAGAACAACAAATCCAAATCTGGTTTGGAATCTCTATCTTATCGAGTTGTCATCAATGCCCTCGATATTACGATTTAGCAGTTATTGATTGACATTTTGCAAGGGAAACTCAAACCGGTTCGGTTTTCATTAACGGACCTGTTCAATCATTCTGTCACCAGAAAATTTAATCTTTAAATCTTCAACATTTAACAAAACAAAATTCAGTATTGTAAGTTCAATTGCTTCAATGAACATTTTGGTAGCCGCCAAATCAATCCTTACTTACCTTTAGAAATTTGTATTTCTTAACATATACACCAACTTGATGTTTCTTAACCTTTTATTCATTGCCGTATTCTTGGTATTAGTATTCTGAAATTTATGAATGGTTGCAAAGAATACCATTTTTGTAAATTCTTTGATAGAATTAACCTGTGGTAGTAAGAGACATTCTATATTGCATAAATATATATTATATAGATGTAGGAAGCGTATATAAAGAACAGTTTAATAGTTCTGAATAACCCCTTTAAATTATCATCATGGTTTGATATTTTCTGATATTCTAGCAACTAAAATCTTGCACATCACATATTTAGAACTACAAATAAAGAAGGAAAAATTGTTTCTATAATGAAATCGATATCATAATTGACATTAACAATGGAACATTTTTACGATTGATTCCATCATAATAATACATTGAACTTGATTGACAAAGTAAAAAGAAATATGAAAAAAGTGACTCTTGCACTGAAATGAGTTTTAGATATTCAGTGTCACAGTCTCTTTCAAAACCAAAGTATTCGAAACGAATTCAAATTATTAATTTCAGTGAGTGGGGTTTTTCAAAAGGAAATGTTAGATGACAATTTGAAACCCACCAGTATGCCTCTACTTTAGACTTTACACAAGCTGTACCGATCGAAGCCCTGGACAGCAATTAAACCAAACTCTTTGCAAATGGAGTCGGCGTTTGAAAGAAAGCTGAGCACCTGAGCATATGTGACTAAAAAGAACTAAGTGATGTACATAACTTGTACGCTATCCTCAGTGTTCTCCAAATGCAGATACACTTCTTCTTTGCTTTTAAGTTTATTGAACCTTGTTTACTTAATGGTTACCAGTGCTTTCGTCAATTTCCTTTTCACAAAATTATTGATTCTGATAAGCCCTGCAAGATTTTTGTTTTTTTAATGGCAAACAATAATAAAATAATTCTGAATGATCACACATTATTTCATCTGATTTCATAGTGATATTAAACCATAACTTGCATAATGACTTACTTGAATCTACATTGTTCAATGGTTTTACAAATTGCAAACGAGACTATGCATAATAAGAAAGATATTGTAAACTTCATTCATGGTCAAAAGAATTTGTTTTTTTTCGTTTACAGAAGCTATAAACTTCCATCTTACAACTTTTCCTGGCATGTTAAGGCATAGTTCATAGTTTGTCAAATTTCGATGTTTCTATGAAATCAAGACAAAATCCAAACATGTATTAAACTTTTAGTTTTTAGATTCAATACATTCTAGAATAAGCAATTTGCAATTCAACCGATTTTATTAATTTTTTCTAATCTATCCAGTCAGATGTTATGTGATATTCTGTTCTATACATGATATAACGCTGTGAAAATCACAAAACATTATCTGTACCTTTCTTTTATTCTGAACCACTTAGTTCTGTCAATTCAAATCTAATTAGATCCCCTGAGCCAGGTTATGTTATGTTTTATTTAAACGTAATAAGCCCCTACTGAGTGGAGGTACACAGATCATTTGTATGCAAGACTGAACTCTGCACCAGGTAACTGCAGGCTTCTATTTGCACGGCAATTAATTCTGAAGTTAATTTGGAAAGTGAATATTGTTGAAAGGACATTGGTTTGTTGAGAAGCACGTATTAAAACATTTATTGTGAAACCTGAGCAGAGTTGAATCCTGTTTAATACATAGTGATGCATAGGTCGTTGTCAACCATGAAGGTGTTATATAAATATGCAACATGTCATTGGATCTGTTAACTGATTATTAGCAAATTACTTTGACCGTAAAATGTAGTAAAATGAGTTCGTATAAACAATTCTCAGTGTGAGAGATATATGAATAGATGAGATGTAGATGAGAGCGATGAAAATAGAGAAGGGTAAGAGTGTGGGAGAGAGAGAGAGAGAGAGAGAGAGAGAGAGAGAGAGAGAGAGGGAGGGAGAGAGAGAGAGAGAGAGAGAGAGAGAGAGAGAGAGAGAGAGAGAGAGAGAGAGAGAGAGAGAGAGAGAGAGAGAGAGAGAGAGAGAGAGAGAGAGAGAGAGAGAGAGAGAGAGAGAGAGAGAGAGAGGTGCTTGGCAAAATGAGGCAAAATGGATTTGCGTGATAGAAACATGAGATTGTCATGGGATAGATTAATAGGCGAAATGAGATTATAGATTTGGCGTATCCTGTAGAGATCCAATGATACTGAAAACCACAGATGATCACCCACAGATGGAGATATGAAGACAGATTTTGATAATGGTTAATATTAACAAATGGATACATCTAAGAATAATTCGTTATTACACAGCAGAAAATTGGGAAATCAAATTTGAATGACCTTAGGTCTATTTATAGGGATTGAGCTTTTGACATGCTGGAATCTTTCAATTTAACTAATACCCCTTATTTGTTAAAGTTATCAATTAATGATTCACAACGCATCATTGAACGATTAGAGTGTAACGGTCGTATCATTGGGAGGTCGAGTATTACAAACTGACGTTGATGCTTTGGAGGTGATCTTTGCAATCCACAGCTCAACGTTGTGATGCATTTTTCCAAATAATAAAATTCATTAGAAATAATTTCATTCTTGAGAACACCTGCGAAAATGATGTTTTTTGTAATTTATCATTTTCAATAATACAGCTGCATATCACATACAGGTTGTTCACATACCTGGGTATACTAGTGCAAACATCATGTAATTTGGGATGCATTTGAGGTATCGTTGCAATGCGAAAAAAAATCGTATGGTCATGAATTTTCGATAAAAATGTGAAGAACCATTCTTCTTTTAGGCAACTGTTTACCATACCCCACAATAAACCGTAACAGTTTTGGCAGGTCATTGAAGTGACCAGGGGTCAATATTTCGAAAACACTGACTTTTATTTTTCTCTACAAAATCTTTTATAAGTTATGAACTGCTTTTGAAATTAGTGATGTTTGTTCCTTTGCACTAAGTTAGTGTGATTGTGCTGATTGTCTTCTCAGAAATCGATATGTAACTTAACAAAATCGAAATTACGAAATTCTGTCTAGTTCAAAATGTCAAAATTCGATTTTTTTTTGCCCGAGAGACCAGACGATTCCTAAAAAAGTTCAAGAATGGCTATTTCACACATGGACAATGAGTAACCCTTTGTCAGTTTTGCTGAAGTTATTTTATTGACGTCCAAACCAACACAAATTACATGATATTTGCACTACGATTTAGTGGTCAGTGAACAAACTTTCGGCATGTAGATGTATATTTGCGTAAAGAATGTAAGGTCTTAATGACATTCACATCGTTCACAAAAATCTATTTTTTTATTGAAGCATTTAATCATAATGCCGAATGACAAGAAACCATCTCCATTTCTATTCTGTAAAATCATTGAAAGTAATATCGTTGAACTTTGAAAATAGAAGCGTTTGATAAAACACTTCCGTGAAGCAAACATTTTAGAAAGTTTCATTTTTAAAAAGTTTTTGTTTAAAACAGGCCATTCATTTACCTATTTTAGCGTTTCTAGTTTGACGTTTGAAATAAAAATTTGCCAAGTTTTCTTAAAGATTTTGTTGTAACCATCTGTCACAAAGTTTTTAAGTCTCAAGTCAGAGAATCAAAAAGTAAATTTCAGGAAGTTATTAATTCATGATAATATATTTGTCGTTTAATTTACGTAACATGAAGTTGCAGTATAAATTTTTTTTCAAATTTCAAGGTTAATATTTCTTATTATTCCACCAAGCAAATATCTGATAAGAGGAAATGATGGAGACTTTGTTAATGGTGATTGAAAAAATAATTGTAATGAACAATGTTTCTTTTAGAAAATGCGAAACGAGTACTGCCTGATATACAATGTGCAGGCCATCGATTAATTTTTTTCATTCGAAAGTGGGTTGGGGGATGCAAATGATTTTAAGGGCCCCATCTACAGCAGTCACTAACGAATCAACGCATACAGCTACAGAACAGTATTCATGACTGTCTTTAGAGGATGATCACAAAGAGAAAGACTAATGAATAGTCAGCAGATTTCTATGGACGCTATGGTAATTCGGGATATGGTTTTGGTTTCTCTGCTGATGTTTGCATCGTTAGAAAAGTTGGCAAGTGTATTTTGTTAGTGTAAATGGACATGAGTCATCATGTTATCATAAGTCTATCATATGTGCCTATATGTTCATAATCGCTAATAAAATTATTTCTGAATTTTTTTGTAGCGAGTGTAGTGTAAATACTGACAAATCTATCAAGCAAACCTTGCAAGTCCTAAGCACTAGCGGACTGCCCAACTGAATGACAATACCGGATATGACGCCATTATCCATTTTATCTTCAGACAAAGGGAAGGAACTCTGTCAACTAGGAAATGAAGCTGTCAGATTTGATTAAGTTTCTCATGGATATAGCGGCTTATAAATTAGAGAAATAATTCAACGGTATAGATCAAAGCATTGTTACTTACCAAGTGACAACGTATTTCCTATAGTTTTAAGACGTCACGTTCTCTACGTACACAAGGCAAGCTTGATATCCTGAAACTAATGCTTGCCTAGGCAACCTCAACACACATTGTTAATAATGAAACGCATGGCGAATTCCATTTGACATTACCTATATTTATGAAAACACACTTGGTTTCTTTACTTTTCAAGTTTTCAGCTATCAATATTCTGGCTAGTTTATCATGTTGAGATGAAAGAAAATATAATGTACAACCTACCCGAACGTTTTACCACCATATAGATATTCAATTGTTGTGGATTATAAAACAGTTTGCTTTTCTACAAGTGATGCCTAATATAATGTCGATCATGACACATGATAAATAACGAAACACATGGCGAATTCCTCGTGACATTAATTATTGAGTTAATATTCATGAAAACATACTGGATTTCTTTCGTTTCATAGTTTTCAATTATCAACATTCTTGGCCTTGTTCGTTGACCACAATGATATGAAGGAAAAAGTAATAAAAAAACCTAGAACGTTTGGACACCACATTCTATTGTGATTGACTCAGAAGCTGTTTGTTGCTTTATAAATAGTGACCATTTTAATGTTTACATGGATCATCTTTAAGGAATATGATTTCGAGGTTGAAAAAAGTTGTTGAATCAAAGGATGTCACAGTCATCGTTCGATTTTTGTATGTGATGAAACTCTATGAATAAAAAACGTAGTTATTACAATGTCTTCGTTATTTCATGAAGTGGGATGGTGACCTAAGTAAGCTGTTTTTCACGATTCAGCTTCCACTACGGTATAAATTTAGTATCTCAGTCATGGTGTTACGATGATGCTTATCGATATTACATCACGAGCAGATGTAAATTTGAACTAAAGTCTAAGTATTAACAATTGGCTATCCTTGCTTCCGTAAACAGTGTTTATTCACTAACTCGACTTCAGATCCCAACAGTATATTCAGATTAAAATAATTAGATGATGCATCGTCTAGACTATTCTTTACCTCTTCATATGATTAGGATACTCTGAGGATTTCTTTGTGAAGTAAGTGTGTAGGTTGTGTTTTGTAAGGATGCTGAATATAATGGATTTTTAAAAACATATATGGTTCGCATAGCTATGATGAATATCAAAGTCTTTACAATTTACGATTTTCCTTAATAGCATGACCTTGTACAGTGTACATCACATGCTACGAATTAATGAGCAAGATAAATATCAAAATTTTCGCTCTTAAGGTCTTACGAACGTCTTAAATATAATCCATGAAAGGCAACCTTTTTTATAAATAGTAATATATTCTTTTGTGAATTTCGATAACAGCTTTCCAAGTTTATTTAACTTGGAGAAAAAAAAACTCTGAAGGTTTTACATTCCATGACAGGCAGCCTTTTTCATAAACAGCTTTATTTTGGGTGAATTACGATAACCGCCTTCTAAGCTTAAGTTTACTTAAGCTGGGGGAAAAACTGATCACAAAGTATACGTTTTGGCATGTGTTAAAGAACCTTTTCCATGAAACGAGCTTAGTTGTCTTGAAAGTAAGGTCTTTTGTACTGTTTAATTTTTGTTCCAGCTTTTTCCAATAGTACGATGAACGCCAATAGCTGTCTATTTGTTCCCTTCACAAAGCAAAACTTGCATGTTTACATCATAGAATTGATAGGGTGATTGCATAAATGTTTTTACTGTTTTCATTTTTGTTCACATATATCTAAATTCAAACATGCATGCCAATACATAGAAACAAAAATTGAAACATGGTAATGGACAAACAAATTGTGAATGACATGATGACCAGCATTTCATCTATAATTTTATTCATTATATCTATAATAATAACATTGTTGCTAATGTTGTTTTTAATGTATGGAATGTTGTGTAATTTACTGTTGTTTTGCTTTAAATATATGATATTTTATGAATATCAATGTCAGATTTACAACATTGGTGACTGTATTCAGCAATTGAAGTAAAGCTAAATAATGATCAATAGTAGCTTCAGTGTTTCAATTCGACAGTGTTTTCTCCCTATTCTACTAACAAAACATCGGGTATTATACTATTTAATACTTTTGCTTTGATGATAATGTTTCTGTTTTTGGAGGACTATGAAATTTATAATTTAATTTTCGGGGCGATGTATTTATTATGGATAATAGTCGATTTGAGGCGATTGACTGACATGAATTGCTATAAGCCATCCTTCTGTCCACTGTTTGACCGTTTTACTCTCAATCGTATGCTCTCATTCAAGTGCATTTGTACTCTTTCGGACCTGTATTTTGAAACAATGTCCAAATTTTAACAATTATAGATTTAAAATATGTATTGACAGAGTATACCGAGACAAACAAATGATCATAGTCCCCCGCATGGTTTAGAATACCACCAGTCTCTGTCATTTGCTAATTCAAACCTAGCTGCCAACACGTTAAAATTTGAATTTTTGACTGCAGCGCCCTCTGTTGCAATTTTCATTGGACTAAAGCGATATGTCGTAGCAGCCGGGACGAAAAGCACATGGAATATGGAAATGCGGCAATGCCTATCGTAGCAAGTCATTTGGGATGGCGAAAGTATAGGCCATGCGTTGGAAGATGATCTCTGGCTTAATTTCTTAAGATTTTACTTTATTTATGCAAGCCATTCTTTGTCAATTTGTAGTTACTTAAGAAACAATATCATCACACACATATATCAGAATTGTGAAATAACAGTGTATAAAAGACGTGTGAGTAAAGAGGAATGTTTCATACCAAAATCTCTCTTCAATTTGATAGTGGATATATGATTAATTCTGAGCGTACTAGTGATCAATGAAGCGCAAATGGATCACGTTTCCCGGCTTTTGTACCTTGTTTGTCCATTCATCCTAACTTCCGGTTTGCATTGCTTGTCATTGATTGGCTCTACATTTACGTTAACAGACTTCAATACTCGAGTTACAAACTAAGTTACATGTCTGTCTTTTGACATGTTAGCGGAAATTAGATAAAAGAACTAACAGAAGTATGCATTGACAGTTTTATGACTTATCATTTGTTCATATAATTCACCTTCTAGCAAAATGGGTGACAAAAGCAAGCATTACTCGGGTTCTGTTTAAACTGTTTGTTTGTTGAAATGGATCCAGACTTCTCACGTTGGTAATGACGTTAAATGAACGTTTTGTACGGTTGAGCTCATTACTTTGGAACGATGTCGGACAGAATTGTAGTGAGATGTCGGAACGTGCTCTTCTGCTATTTCATGACAAGAAATACACAGACTACCATACGTAGATAGGTTTGAACAGTGAATCACCTACTTTATATCCCAGACCTAGTGAGACCTTGCATTTCTATACAGAACCCTAGTTTGTAATTGACAGATGTTTTACTAAGTATTTATAACAGAATTATTTTCACCCAAGGTTGAAGTGTATTTAGATCGCAGGTTTACTGTGAACGTTTGGTATAACCAAGGATTGTTGAAACATAAATATATGTCTTTCATATAACATCTCGGATTATCAGCTCAGATTTGTGCTTCTCAAACCGCTGATGTTACGTAAATGTTTTTCTGCTTTTACATGTAACAATTTATCCTCATAAGCCGGAAGTCTATTTCAGATCCAAGTTGTCATGAGACCCAGATCATTCAGATTTGCGAAGTGTCTGGCAACTGAAAATCTCTTAACGATTACAAATGAAAACCATTGACAGAAGCTGACAATATGCATGTACACATACAAGTCTTTGTCAGTAAAGCATTTCAAAATGAGTCAAGGATGAATATGACAGAAACATGTGACTAAAATGTTCAAAATCATTAATAAGCGAAATATTGACTGATGCAGGGGGTCATTGAGGGATGCACTTTAAGTGCACAATGTAATTGGTGGACTTCGAATGAAAAGATTTAAAGACTTGAATGAGTTTTTTTTCGTTTTCCTGAAATCAAATTCGCGATTAGGTTTGAAAACCATTTCATTGAAACTTTAAAAGGCAATTGTTCGAGCTAGAAACTTTCACAGTTTTTTAAACATCGATTCGCAAACGGTTCTGTTCTTTTAATAAAAAAATCGAAGCTGATTTTGACATTCACAATTTCAATAAAAGGCTTCGCTTTCGTAGACAATGATTTTTGAAGCCTTCGAAATGTGTCACATGGTATCTGAAATGTCTAAAGAATCTCTCCAATAAGGCATTGTTTTTCAACTAAATCGTTTCTTTTTCGATGACTTCTTAGATAAACAATTCGTTTGTTAATATTGAAGAAATGTTTTTATTTGAGTCAAATACCATCACAAGCTTAAATACGCTAAGTCTGCAAACGTGAACATGAAACTTCACATTTAAAGTTTGTTGTCGTTAAGCAGTACTGGCCTATCAATCGTAACTTTTTGAAGTTACAGCTTATTACTGTCATTAATGGTAAGGTGAGAACCCCTTAACAGACATAAAATCAAATGGGAATATTGGAAACAACGTATCAAAACATCTACCGTTACAACTAGTCTACTGTAGTGCTGACTTTTACTATATGAATAGTCGTAAATGTAATATTGTGCAAAATTTGCCAGTTTGAGTTAATTGTAAAAACTGTTACATTAAAATGTTTGAAATGACAATTTCTGCCACATTATTTCAGTATTAGTATATTCTTGACAATAATCCATTTAGGAATCGAAACAAAATCCCCAGGTCAGCACTGAATGTTCCAACAGTTCATCATATGAGCGATCGTGATCTAAATATGTTGGTACAGAAAATTTACATTGAATGTCTGACTGGAAGATCAAACGTTCTAAAACCACTAACGGCTGTTGGCTTGTGTAGTAATTTTGTAACTTTAACTACAATCTTTATCTTATACATTCGTATCTTGCTTCAATGATGATCCAATTTTAGAAAAATAAGATCACATTGTGTGATCATATATATTGGTCTTCTGTGTTTGTCTCATGACCATGTGACTGGTAAAATACTATATCCATTTCAAAGTTAATACTAAAAATATGAAATTATTTGTTTAATCGTTACATTCGTGGTGACTCAAATGGAAACACAATGAGCAAACAAAAACCCAGTTAAAAAAGGTTTTATATTCATGGTTTGTGACAGAATATGGTTAGATATCCATTTCAGAGGGATCTGACAAATATGACTAAAATGATAAAAAAAATTCCCGTATTAAGGCGCTTCTGGTAAGACGTGATGTTGCAACCATTGCTCGCTGTATGCAGAAATAGTTGATTGCATGCCTTCTGCATTCCTGCTTGATGACGTCACATTCATGAGTACAAGATGATTGGCTTGTATTAGAATACATGTAAGCTTTAATCACATTTAACAATACACACCTTTAATGGTAAGTCACTAGCTACAATAACCAATAAATCAGCAACTTTAACTATGCTAGTTTCAAAACCTATCAAAACTTTTAGCCGAATAAACAGGGCCTAACGTTTCGGCGCAATATAAAACAAATAGTTTTATCTCAACACTTACGTTGATAAATAAATCATTCTCCTTAATAGAAATTTCTTTTATTAAACGGAAGGACTTCATAAAAAGCAAGTAAATTGGTATGGTATTTAAGGTATTGGAGAAGATATTTTAGGTGCAGAATATGGGAGGCGACATACCAATATCTTCTTTACGTTTTGTTTGGGCATAGCTAATTGACTATATTCTGCCTTGTTTTATGATATGGAAGTTCTGATAATAAAACTACAGCTTATAGCACCCTGAAACATCACTCGAGTGATAGGTTGTCTGCCACGTGCCGGTCTGTGTTTGTTCCTCGTTAGAATTTCAAACAAACATTTCGGTACAAAATACGCCAAACGGCACTTAATTTGAGTGTATAAATGAACTTTGTTTTCATTCATTGAATACTTTATTCACCTCCACTGTTTTAAATGAGAACAGAATGTCGCTAAAACCCATACATATTTCGATCAGCTTTTGAAATGAACCGATCTGTCATTAAAGATTTTTTGCATTCCTGAATTTATGCAACCTGCAACCAACCATGTAGGGCAAGGCTTTCACTTAATTAACTAGTTAGAAAACAGGGACTCTACTTCACATCTTCAAATAAATATATGACATAATACCCTTTGAGTCTGTATGACAATTTTTGAAATTATAATTATTTCCTAAGAAACAAATGAAATATCTTAAACTGTCGATGGATATTGAAAGAAACGCACTTTAACTTAAAGACGCAAATAAACAGCAACGACAAAGACAATATTTCACCATTAAAGCATTAGCTAATAACCCGCAATTGTATTTTTCCTGTAAGCGTAAACAATTTTCTCTGGTGACAATTTGCAATATATTACGAATTTTATATGTTCACGTGAAAAAGGAAAGTACAAAAAAAGGAAAAAAGCAGTCCAGTAAATAGTTTAGTTCCTGTGCATATTAAACATGCTCGAATAACCCTTTATAACATATTTCAGTTCATTACTGGATTTTTTAAATGTTCGATGTGTCTTCATCTTTCGTTAAGTAATTCAAAAAGCAGACACAAATATAGCTTTCATGACTTCATATCTTTCTATCAATATCATTAGTCAACTTAGCTATTATTTATGATTTTTATCGTATTTGCTAGTATATGGCTGTATTAACTCTAAACATCCACAAAGCGTAAGCATTTACATCAAATTTACAGTGAAATATTCCAGGTGTTGAATCATCGTCATCCATAACGCAAAAACGTTTAACACAGTTACATGTTCATTTGTAACAATTCGGTGCTCTTCTCTCTTTACAAAAAAACCCTAAAAATGCAGTTATCATTTGAGAAACACATTGTATAATTTGTAAATAACCAATCCATTTTTTCTCTTTATAATAAGCTAATATGGTGATAAAGTTAATCACATAGTCAACGCCATTTGCGCTACGCTCAATCTTCGAATGTGGTCTAGATATCGATCAGGATCACTCGTCATGTTTATTATTTGAAGTGGCGACAACAGCTCCCTACATTCAACATCTAATTGTCCAAATCGATAGAACTAAGTTCATTAGACTCTAAAATAACACGCTTTTTATTTACCTCCGTGTCCAAATGTCACCATAAGCTGCTCCTGGCAGCAATTAATGCGTTTTTGTCCAACTTCAAATAATCATTGTTTACTTTGAGAGTTTACTTTCGAGTTATATGAATGACACCCTATTATGGTATTTTCTCATCCTTGATTATTTATTCTTGATGATTAACACCCATATACGTTCTTTAGTTTTATAATAATTATATGATTATTTATATAAAATGATATATACCTTAGACGAATCAACAAACAGCTAGTGAACGTTCATTTATTAAATTTTGAAACACTGATGATCAATTTTAATTAGAATTAACAATAAGGATACATTTTGTCTAAGAACATTTGAAATGATTAATATGATTTGTTTCACAATCAGCAGCTCAAACTTATGTTGCTTTCGAAATGTATGAAATTGATATCAAACATTAGCTTATTTGAGTTAGGTCAGTACCTGATCTATAACTATTCACACCTAACAAATATTTCAATAAAAATTATTTTAAGCGGTATAGAAGTTGGTTTCTGTTTTAGTATTGAAACAATGACTAATTTACTACAAGCATTAAGATGAGAACCAGCAGTAGAGATGGTCATTAAACAAACAACTCCCTATTGATAAAACGTACGTTATCTTAAATTACGGGTTAAAAGAGCTCAGTAGCTGAAATGCTTGAGGTCATATATTTTCAAAGCAAAGAGAATTAATCATCAGTAGTTTGTTAAAAGCTCTGAGAAGCCATCCATACGTCTCCCCGGGCGATACATCACGCTAAGGCCATTCCTGTTTTGTTCTGTTACATTATGACAATAATTATAGTTATCCATCAAACATATGTTTCTTCTGTACCTCGTTCAATATGACCAAGCATTGTGCTACACATAACTTGGTTCCTCAAATTAACTCTCTCTGAAGTTGTATTTGCACCTTTTAATTAGTTAAGGGAGACTTCTTTGTTTAATTATATAAATTCCTCAAGAGGTTTAACACATTTGCCTGGTATTCGGGGAATTCTGTTAGCACATTGCTACATCTGAACTCACTACAGCAAGACAACCGAAGGCTCGTTCAAATCTAAGAAGGGAGTTTAACAACAACAGATACGGGGAATGTCTATCTACTTAAAACTAACTGTAATGGCCAATCATTACCGAACCTTGATGCCTGTGGTATATATCATAACTAGGTTTTAACTAGATTGTGGTTTTGCAGAATTTTGCAGAAGTTACACCAGCTTCTACTACTGTATTATAAGGCATTAAGATTAAAAGGTGACAAGAGGTATGGAATTACTGAAACAAGAATATTTATGACAGCCCGATGTGAAAAACATTTCCTTTAACAGGCACGGTTGTAACGAAAGATATATAAAAAAACTTAACCAAGTTAGGTAAGATAAGTGAAGATAACACATTACATAAACACAACACACACAGCTTGCCGGAAATATTTTTACTTTAATCAACGAGGGGTGATATATTTGATTTCAGGAGACACGAGGATGATATTTCATTTACCATTGGTATCATATTTCACTAGTTAACAGTAAAGGCATGAACATCTGAACCTAAAACTCCCATAAGGCTTCTTGATCAGTGATCGCTGTGACGTCATAGCATCGTGACGTCATCTCCATTATGACATTATCATTGTCATTGTTCATATCAATTTTGTGACGCCATAGCATTGTTCTGAGTTATGTCATAACCTTACGATGTTATTGACTTATGATGTAATTACACTATGACGACTTGATTGTAGCGATAGATACAATGTAGATATGCCTTACTCAAGTGATGTTTATACTTTGAAAGCCAGATTTGGATGATTTGGATGTAGACATTATATTCATTCCCATATGAACTTATCATTGACCCCTCTTAAGGTACAAAAATGATACGGGTCTAATTGTATGGTGATTAAAGAAATATCTCTCTTGAAAGAGAGCAATCAGTGAAATCTTTGATCAGCGAATTATGTTCGCTTCATCATGTACGTATCATTTGATACCGACAGAATCATACATTTGAGGAGATGCAAGTATGACATTAGATCTTGCTGATCTATCTCATGACCCACGCAATGACTAAGAAAGAAGTGTAATGATAATTTATGAGTCACCCGATTTCTTGAGTACAATTTTTCAGAACAAAACAACAATGTCTTGAGCAGTGACATTTCTTGCAACATTCGAGGTGAATTTGTCGCTACAATGACACACTAAGATGTCATGTTGACATTAATCAATGTCCATATGATGAATTACTCAATGTCGTCAATATGCATATTCCGATAATAAATAATATAATAAAGACATCTACCACTAAAAGAATTCATTGTCAATCAGGGTAAGAACGTTGAGACAGATCATCAAGATAAACAGTGAAAAACTATTAGAAAACTATTAAAAGTTTTGAAAAGAGAATGTTAAATATAGTCGCAAAGCGACGACAATGACAGGATTCAGCGAAATATGAGCACCCGTGGCTCTTGGGGGCAAACTAAGTGCTTTTCCAAGTTAAGATAGCGTTTTGAAGACATTTTTAGTGCACTGCAGTTGATTTAGCCGTATTCTGAAGCAAAATGACGTTTTGTATACGTTTTCAGTACGTAGCGAGACATAGGAGCGGAAGTGAGGTTTACTCGATGTACACGGCCTGCTGCCAGTTGAGGCAAGAAAGCAACAACATCAAAATGCAAGGGGTATCTGGAGGGGAGGCAGTAGAGGTGTGAAAGTTGAAAAAGTGCTAGTGTTTTCCTTTGGCGAGATCAAGTGGTTTGCCGACACTGGAATATAGTTCCCGAATGCTGGTACATAGGTTGAGGATCTTTATATATATAAATAATCAAGACTATGTCAGTCAGTCGGGTCAGGTCAGTCAGGCAGGCTTTTTTGCTCGCTTCTCTGCCTGTCTGATCAGATTTTGACAGTGCTTGACGCACTTGTGTGCATTTGCTCATCTCGCACACGTTGACCATACGTGCAGTCGTACGGACTTCTGCTACAAAGAGCGATTTCGTCCTTCTATAGACTGTCAATTACGTGCTTGTTTATGAGACATCGGAGAGTATTTCTCTCAAACTTTGCCCCATGTCACATATCTTGACAGTTTTCCTTCAACTTTTCAAATTAACCCTTGCTAACGCACGTAACGAATCTTGATACAAGAGCAATGTAGAGTATTTCTGTCAACTTTTGCCCTTTCACACATGCAAGAGCGCATGTACCTGCATTTGGACATGTCACACGTCTTGACCGTTCTTCAATATTGATGTTTTCCTTCAATTGTTTGCAATTTAACCCTTGCTAACGCACTTAATTGACCTATAGTATGATGCAAACTTTGACTCCCTCGTGTGAACTGAAATGACTGTTCGCGATCCATTTTATTCTTGATTCTTAATGACCTCGATCATGTTTACCTCTCATGCAAAATTCATGATATTCGACGGGTAGGTTTTTGAGTTATCTGCCCTTTAAGTTGGCGATTTTTGAAAATTCACTGACTTTGAGTGGTTACTGTGGTAAAAGTATTAGGGATTTGCAAATTCCAAGACAAACTTGTTTTACACCAATCATTTAGCCGTGTAACCGTGTAAGTATCATCTCTCTACTGCAAGTAGCGGCAGTGTAGTGTTCGCTCAAAAGTGCATGGGGTCGGACATTCCTAAAAAGTGCGCAAATTCAAGATGGCGCCCAAACCACGTGACTTACGAATTTGACATGATTTACTTTTTTGCTTGCAATTTTATTGCGCATCTTTTAAAACAAGTTTTAAGTCTCTAAGTCAATTTTGAAAAAATTTTCAATGTTAATTTTCAAAACTTTGAGTGGGACTGGGCCTTTAATGCAATGTTTGAATTGGCTGAAAAGTTTCGTGTCGCGAGTTCGTTGTAAGGGCTATAAGCTCGTAAAGTTTGGTTGTAATCGAGTCGGTAGTTTTGGCTGAATGTTGTTCACAAAAATCGTGGAATAATAATAATAAATATAGTCGCAAGCGACGACAAACGGATTCAGCGCATTAAAAGAACATTCATTACGTACATAGTGATGTTAGCAATCATCCCTGAAAGTTTCATGAAAATTGGTCGACGCATTTGGCTACAACAGCATGTTTACTCTGACCTAATGTGTGATTATTGCAAAGAAGTTGATAATGTGAAAAAACCATGCTACTTATGAATTCGTCATGATTGACGTTTTTGTTTGTACTGTTACTGCGCATCTTTCAAAATAAGTTTCAACTCTCTAAGTACATTTTGAAAAAATAGCCCATGTTAATATGTTCAAAATGATTTTTCACATTTTTGATCCTTTATTGTGAACGAAAATTATTGTTCGCGAGCAATGTTTTGACAGTTTCATCAAGTCCATATACTGTTCTTACATCCCTGAAAAATTGGTGCAATTGTGAGTCTAACTTTTTTAATTATCTCCCTTTGAATATGCTTACATGAGCAAAGTCGCCAGACTTTGAAGGGTTGCCGAATAATAAATATTTGACTTTCATCAAAATCTGAATCACCCTGAAATTCCCAATGTCTCAGCTACATTATTGGAGATTTTCAGCTCTTAGACGCAAGTATCTTCAGAGGTGATACATTTCAAAGATGCATGGGGTCCGGAAATTTCAAAAAGTCAAAAAAAAGCAATATGGCGGCGAAAGTATTCATGCTACGAATTTGCCATGATTTACTTTTTTGCTTGAAATGTTATTGCGCATAATTTAAAAAAAGTTCCAAGTCTCTAAGTGCATTTTGAAAAAAATTCCAATGTTAATTTTGAAAATTTTGAGTGGTACTGAGCCTTTAATGGAATGTCCGAATTGGCTGAAAAGTTTCATGTCGCGAGGTCTTGGTAAGGGCTATAAGATTGTAAAGTTTGGTTGTAATTGAGTCGCTAGTTTTGGCTGAATTTTGTACACAAGAATCGTGGAATAATAATAATAATAATAATAATAATAATAATAAAAAACACGCCAATAACAATAAGGATTCAGCATTTCTGCTGAATCCTTAATAATAATAATAATAATAAAAAACACGCCAATAACAATAAGGATTCAGCATTTCTGCTGAATCCTTAAATATAGTCGCAAGCGACGACAATGGCAGGATTCAGCACAGTATGAGCACCCGTGGCTCTTGGGGGCAAACTAAGTGCTTTTCCAAGTTTAGATAGCATTTTGAAGACATTTTTAGTGCACTGCAGTTGATTTAGCCGAATTCTGAAGCAAAATGACGTTTTGCATACGTTTTCAGTACGTAGCGAGACATAGGAGCGGAAGTGAGGTTTACTCGATGTACACGGCCTGCTGCCAGTTGAGGCAAGAAAGCAAGAACATCACAATGTGAGGGGTATCTGGAGGGGAGGCAGTAGAGGTTTGAAAGTTGAAAAAGGGCTAGTGTTTTAGTTTAGCGAGTTCAAGTAGTTTGCTGACACTGGAATATTGTTTCCGAGTGCTGGTACATAGGTTGAGGGTCTTATTATATATAATTAATCAAGACTATGTCAGTCAGTCAGGCCAGGCAAGGCAAGCAAGCTTTTTTGCTCGCTTCTCTGCCTGCCTGATCAGAATTTGACAGTGCTTGACGCACTTGTGTGCATTTGGTCATCTCGCGCACGCTGTCCATACGTCCAGTCGTACGGACTTCTGCTGCATAAAGCCATTTCGGCCTTCTCTAGACTGTAAATTACGTGATAATTCATAAGACATCGAAGAGTATTTCTTCAAACTTCTGCCCCATGTCGCATGTCTTGACAGGACGGGTGTTTTCCTTCAACTTTGCAAATTAACCCTTGCTAACGCATTGAGAGAATCTTGATACAAGAGCAATGTAGAGTATTTCTGTCAACATTTCCCCTTTCACACATACAAGAGCGCATGTACCTGCATTTGGACATATCACACGTCTCGGCCGTTCTTCAATATTGATGTTTTCCTTCAATTGTTTGCAATTTAACCCTTGCTAACGCACTTAATTGACATATAGTATGATGCAAACTTTGACTCTCTCTTGTGAACTGAAATGACTGTTCGCGATCGATGTTATGCTTGATTCTTAAAGACCTTGGTCGTGTCTATCTCTCATGCAAATTTCATGAAATTCGACGGGTAGGTTTTTCAGTTATCTGCCCTTGAAGTTGGCGATTTTTGAAAATTCACTGAATTTGAGTGGTTACTGTGGTAAAAGTATTAGGAATTTGCGAATTCCAAGACAAACTTGTTTTAGACCAATCATTTAGCTGTGTAACTGTGTAAGTATCATCTCTCTACTGCAAGTAGCAGCAGTGTAGTGTCCGCTCAAAGGTGCATGGGGTCGGACATTCCTAAAAAGTGCGTAAATTCAAGATGGCGCCCAAACCACGTGACTGACGAATTTGACATGATTTACTTTTTTGCTTGAAATTTTATTGCGCATCTTTTAAAGCAAGTTTCAAGTCTCTAAGTCAATTTTGAAAAATTTTCCAATGTTAATTTTCAAAACTGTGAGTGGTACTGAGCCTTTAATGCAATGTTCGAATTGGCTGAAAAGTTACGTGTCGCGAGTTCGTGGTAAGGGCTATAAGCTCGTAAAGTTTGGTTGTAATCGAGTCGGTAGTTTTGGCTGAATGTTGTTCACAAAAATCGTGGAATAATAATAATAAAAAATATAGTCGCAAGCGACGACAATGACAGGATTCAGCAAAATATGAGCAGGCGTGGCTCTTGGGGGCAAACTAAGTGCTTTTCCAAGTTTAGATAGCGTTTTGAAGAGATTTTCAGTGCACTGCAGTTGATTTAGTCGTATTCTGAAGCAAAATGACGTTTTGTATACGTTTTCAGTACGTAGCGAGACATAGGAGCGGAAGTGAGGTTTACTCGATGTACACGGCCTGCTGCCAGTTGAGGCAAGAAAGTAACAACATCATAATGTAAGAGGTTTATGGAGGGGAGGCAGTAGAGGTTTGAAAGTTGAAAAAGGGCTAGTGTTTTCCTTCGGCGTGATCAGGTGCTTTGCCGACACTGGAATATAGTTCCTGAATGCTGGTACATAGGTTGAGGATCTTAATACATATAAATAATCAAGACTATGTCAGTCAGTCAGCTCAGATCAGTCAGGCAGGCTTTTTAGCTCGCTTCTCTGCCTGTCTGATCAGATTTTGACAGTGCTTGACGCACTTGTGTGCATTTGCTCATCTCGCGCACGCTGTCCATACGTCCAGTCGTACGGACTTCTGCTGCATAAAGCCATTTCGGCCTTCTGTAGACTGTCAATTACGTGATAATTCATAAGACATGGAAGAGTATTTCTTCGAACTTCTGCCCCATATCGCATGTCTTGACAGGAAGGGTGTTTTCCTTCAACTTTGCAAATTAACCCTTGCTAACGCACTCAGCGAATCTTGATACAAGAGCAATGTAGAGTATTTCTGTCAACTTCTGCCCTTTCACACATGCAAGAGCGCATGTACCTGCATTTGGACATGTCACACGTCTTGACCGTTCTTCAATATTGATGTTTTCCTTCAATTGTTTGCAATTTAACCCTTGCTAACGCACTTAATTGACATATAGTATGATGCAAACTTTGACTCTCTCTTGTGAACTGAAATGACTGTTCGCGATCAATGTTATGCTTGATTCTTAAAGACCTTGGTCGTGTCTATCTCTCATGCAAATTTCATGAAATTCGACAGGTAGGTTTTTCAGTTATCTGCCCTTGAAGTTGGCGATTTTGGAAAATTCACCGACTTTGAGTGGTTACTGTGGTAAAAGTATTAGGAATTTGCAAATTCCAAGAGAAACTTGTTTTACACCAATCATTTAGCTGTGCAACCGTGTAAGTATCATCTCTCTACTGCAAGTAGCGGCAGTGTAGTGTTCGCTCAAAAGTGCATGGGGTCGGACATTCCTAAAAAGTGTGCAAATTCAAGATGGCGCCCAAACCACGTGACTTACGAATTTGACATGATTTACTTTTTTGCTTGAAATTTTATTGCGCATCTTTTAAAGCAAGTTTCAAGTCTCTAAGTCAATTTTGAAAATTTTTCCAATGTTAATTTTCAAAACTGTGAGTGGTACTGAGCCTTTAATGCAATGTTCGAATTGGCTGAAAAGTTACGTTTCGCGAGTTCGTTGTAAGGGCTATAAGCTTGTAAAGTTTGGTTGTAATTGAGTCGGTAGTTTTGGCTGAATGTTGTTCACAAAAATCGTGGAATAATAATAATAATAATAATAATAATAAAAATAATAAACACGCCAATAACAATAAGGATTCAGCATTTCTGCTGAATCCTTAACTAGGACTGCCAAGGCAGTACTTAGGTCTTCAAGACTTCCTGCTTGAACTTCACACAGTGTTTGACCTTCGCATGTTTTTTTGTGTCTTAGTGGTAAACGGTTAGTTATAATGGGGCAAAATCTCATAAGCAAACTGTGATTATTGCAAAGAAGTTGATAATGCGCAAAAGCTATGCTAATTAGGAATTTGTCATGATTGACTTTTTCGTTTGTACTGTTATGACGCTTCATGCAAAACAAGTTTCAAGTGTCTAGGTGCATTTTGAAAAATTTACCCATGTTAAAGTTTGGTCAAAAGATTTCTGCCGATTTCGATCGTTAATTGTGAAAAACTTGACCTGCTTCGCGAATGAGGTTTGAACAGTTTCGTCAAGTACACATACAGGTCTTGCATTCCTGAAACAATGGTGCAATTGTGAGTCTAACTTTTTGAGTTATCGCCCCTTGAACATGGTCACACGAGCTATGTTGCTCGAGTTTGAAGGGTTGCTGAGAAAAAAGTTTTAACGTTAGGACCTTGAAAAGGTCAAATTCAAAATTACAATCCTTCAGCTACATTGAGTGTGAATTTCAGCTCTTAGATGCAAGTATCTTCAGAGAAGAAGATTGTCAAAGATGCATGGGGTCCGAAAATGCAAAAAAGTCAAATAAAGCAATATGGCGGCGCAAGTATGCACGCTACGAATTGGCCATGATTTACTTTTTTGCTGCAAATGTAATTGCGCATCTTTTAAAAAAAGTTGCAAGTCTCTAAGTACATTTTGAAAAAATTTTCAATGTTAATTTTTGAAACTTTGAGTGGTACTGTGCCTTTAACGCATGATCCGATCAAGCTCAAAAGCTTCGCATGTCTATTCCTTAGTAAGGGCTATCAGCATTCAAAATTTGGTTGAATTTGCAGCAGCCGTTTTGGCTGTAGTCGATTCACAAAAAAAGTACAAATAATAATAATAAACAGGATAAAAACAATAGGTCTTCCAGACTTTGTCTTGAAGACCTAATAAAAATAATAAACACGCCAATAACAATAAGGATTCAGCATTTCTGCTGAATCCTTAATAAACACGCCAATAACAATAAGGATTCAGCATTTCTGCTGAATCCTTAATAAAATATTTCAGAGTGACTTGCTCAGTCAATCAGACGTAAACATACAATTTACAAGTAAAAATTGTGAAAACGGTCCTACAACCTACAATAGTCTTTTGCCGTTTCTATACTAGACAAAACTAACAACTAACCGTCCTAGACGAAAACGCTGATGCCCGATTACCCTTTGACCCCGTGTTTAATTCAAACAGTTTAGATCACAAAACCTTGCTGGTATCAACATTCGCATATGATAGTACCGACCCTCTTTATTGAAATGCTGAAGGTCATAGCCGATTACTTTCATACCACGTCATATCTTATTTCCGTTTTTTATCCAGTAAAAAGCATTATGAAATGCCAAATATTGTCAACGCTTCACATGCATCTAGAGGGATGACACAATTACCGAAGGTGAATCATTGAACGGCCTATAAGTCATCAAGTGTCTTCAATATCAGCTGATAAGTCATCTACTCATGATGTCAACTGGAGTTATCTTAAAGAATGGAGAGTTGCGAGGATATTAACCTACTTACATTACACTCGAGTACTGCTTATACAAATATAGAACTTAGATTTTTTTTAAATTGTGAGATTTCAAGTGACAATTTCGATGCCGTTTGCAACGCCACATTTTTTAAAATAATGGAGAGAACGATTTGATAACTTCACAAAAGCAATAAAAATGTCGAGTGCTGAATACAAAAGTGTGGTCCACAGTACTGTATCTGAAACTGGTTACGTCTCATTGGCTTCATTGTAATCATTAACGAAAAATTTAAAACAATTTTTTTTTACTATTTGGAAAGTTTATTTACGAAATTATATATCAGTCTAAATTAAAAGTGTTAGAAACATTGTATCTAAAACGTCATCGTATTTTTGTGAAAATGATGCATTGAAGGTATGAAGAGTTGATTACCTTTTATAGTTCAGTCTAGGACACACGAAATGGTTGGCTTGATGTCTGGCCGCGCCGACATTCTCAACATTTCACTCCTTAAAAATAATTTATTCGAAAAAAAGGTACAGTAATGTTTTTGTATCTTCATAGTTTTTTCTGAGAATGACGTTTACCAGAGGACCTACATGTAAAGCTGTCAGCATTAGATACTGAAGCATCTTATCTGTCAGTGTACCGTTATGAGTCTATCCGCCATTCTCAGCATGACTTCTATTTGTCCAGTCCTCGTTAATGTAAACAGGTTCCATGAGTAAAACTGCCACCATTTCAGAAAAATGGCTCACGATAAATAATGACCCGATGTAAATGAACTGTAATGTTTAATCAGGCGTAATGACTTTCCAACTAATTATTCAAATGTCTTAAACGTAAACAGTCCTTAGCTGGTATTTCCGGAGATGTAGATACAACGGAAATGGTAACATCATGATTTTAGGCGCGTTTTTGTTTTATGACTCTGTCAAAATACGTCATGTAGTCTAAATAGCAGGTAAAGATGCAAATAGATTAAGAAACGTCAAAATCAGAAATAATTGAGAAGAGAAACCTGAACCAATGTTTAGACGGGAGAGTACACCTGCATAAGTGTTGTTATTGCATATGTGCAATTTCATCTAAAGTCATGAGTGAATTCGTAAGAAGGGCAATTTTTAAAATATACATTTAAGACATTAAAGAAAATGTTGATTTATCAATTGTTTGTTATGCTAAGAATAGTAAACGATATAACAAGTAAAGGGCATGAAGTTAATAGATATCATACAGAAAACATATCATTTCCTCTGATCGTATTGATGTCATATGTAAGTATAATAATTTGTACTATTTGATAGAGTGTAATATAACAATGTTACATTATGGCCTATTTCTCTAATTTACAAGAACTGTCTGAAAAGGAAATGGGTAAATTGAATAATCAAACTACTACTGTACTCCAAAATATTGGTCAGAAATGAAGTTTATCTGTTTCCACGAGTATTATAGGGAGCATGTCAACCATAGTGAACGCGTGCATCTTTATACGTTAGGGTATTCATTGGGATCAAGAAATCTTCAGCAAAGAAAGTTTGTTTCAGTTTAAGGAAAACAACTGTTTTGTGCATGACTTGAGCAGAGAACATCTGTTTCAACTTCGAAAAGATTATTTGTATTGTTCGTTTGTAAGCTCTTCAAGTTCGGAGCTGCAGCTGGTTGACAGCTGGGTAAGGCTCAGTTATTACCGAACGTTAAGGATAGACAATCTTTGTAAACTATCACGTATTCTTACTTATTCTACATTTTGGTTGATGCTATTCAAGTTTTGACACAATATCAAAATCCTTAATAGAAAATGGCTTCAACTGTTGAGAGAAACACCTGTGGTGATATTGGGATAAAATTTACCACCGTTGCTCAGGGATCGTGAAAAAATAAGGGATTTGCTTTGAAAGGTCATCGCCATGCATCTGAGTCTAAAATACCAAAATGTAATCTTTTCATGTGAAACTCATTTCACTCTTCCTTTATCCCAAGGGCTTACTTGAACTAACATGCACATGTCCTTACACCAAAGCCCTGTATCATATTTACTGCTCGGGGTTTAATTCTTTATTCGCTGTCTGTACACTGGATTTCTGATTACTAAGTTTTGGTAACTTTTAAATCAACATAACTGTTTGATTATAGTCATTGAATTAACATTTGAGTATAATGACAACAAAAGAAATAGTTTTGAACACAATATTTTTCAGAAATATTTCTATGCAAAGAATCACATTTTGAATTATATACCCCAAGGTCATGACTGTTTCACGAGACGTTTGAAAAATAAAATTATTATTATCGCAGAAAACAAAGATTTATTTTAACAAAAGCATTTTCATGAAAAAGCGAAGGTAATACGTGATATCTTTCTGGTACACCCATAAAACTGCTCAAGCAGAATAAAATTAAAAGTTCTTGGTATCGTTTCGAAAGTTGTCTTAAAGATAAAAGAAAAACTGTCTTCATTTTCAAACTGTCGAGTTTTTAGGGTACGTCTTGATATGAATTACCGTTAATGATATTCAATGACAGGAAATGGAAGTTTGCCGCCGGTGTCTTTCTAAAAAAGGATAATTACAACCTATTTTGGTTTATTCTGGAAATTAAGCACCATAATATGGATTTTATAATGATTTTAGAGTGAATTGATGCCAGATAAAATCATTGTATACGAGAACTCAATTAAAAATTTAGCTTCGGGGCACATTCAGTCCATTCTAGTTAGATAATACCAGACGATTTTAGGGATAGGGCACATCGAATTATGTATCAAATATCCTTTACTCTGTTTGATCTTGACAACTGAGATTGTTTTTTAGTAAACTAGGCTCTCCAGAATTTCTATCTTTGAATTTCTATCTTTTGCCATTATGAGTAGAACATTTACTTTTAACGTTTAACTGTACCTGCTTCATAAGCATTATTGGATTTACGGCCTACAATTTATTCTATAATTCATTTGACATTGTTGTCAGAGGCAGTAAAACAAGTCTGACAAATTCCAATTAATTTTTAACATTGTGAATGAAGTTTTTAAACGTCAATGGCAATTCATTAATGTCGCCTAGTCCTCCAAATTTTCGTAAATTACTTTCAGCAAGATGACATTTCAACAGTTTTAACAGAGATAAATCAAATTATCAGATTAGAGTCAGTTTCAATTTCATCACTTTCTGATTTTTAAATATACAGTATTATATATAGAACATTATGATAACAAACTTCTATAAACGAAAGCAGGTATACAGCCATGCATCTTAAGGCATGAAAGGAATATAACATCGTTGGAACTATCTACGAGTCAACTTGATATGTTCTCATTTGCGTTACATTCTGATTCTTCAACTGGCAACAACTTTCCAAAATTTGAACCACTTATTTTTTCCATTTATTTTTTATCTATAATACTATTCAATGTTTATAAAGGACACGCGGTGCTTGATTAAACAGTCATGTAACGAAGGTGGGACGCTGACTTGAAACCAAATCAAAATAGGATGTGCGTCTATCAATGTCCACCAGTCTCTTCAGGATGATGATGAATTAGTAGAGCACCTAATAACCAATGTCCCGCCACTGAGTGACCATTAGTGTCCCACGCTACAATGCTCAGGCTGATAATGCGTGAACATGAAACAAGTAATAATATTCATAATGCACACTGATCCACAGCGAAATCGTGCTTGTGGCACTATTAACATATACATCTGCATCTTAGGATCTCCCCTTTACAATTCTATTCTAAACTGCCAGGGCATAAGTTAACCGAAGCTTTGAGTTACGGTGGTGTTACGTCATCTTTCATGTTCTCCCTCACGACAACTATATACCAAGTTTACTTCTTCAAAATTTTTGACACGTAGGCCATATCTTTAAAATAGAAGATCTCGTGCTAAAGAGGCAGCACATCCTCCACATCTGATGTGTTTTGTGGTAACAGGTAACAAATTCCCTGATTCACCTGATGAAATATCTTTCAATCACTATTCCTGCTTTACCTGTCAATGCAATTTAGTCGTTCAGAAAGGATGATCAGTCGGAAGAAGTTATTACTACGATATAAAAGCCAATCGCACATTGAAATCATTATCTCTATTCAATAAATTGGCAACGAAATATATCAATATCTCAGACATTATACTTGTGACATCAGATACATCTATGATTCTACAGTAGATGTTCCCAAAATGGCAAGCATGTCCTTCCTAACAGGCGGCTCTAAGGCTGGCAATTTCACTATTTCACAGTTGATATTGTATACATGTGTAAAAGTTTCATATCACGCCTTGCATTAGCTACAGACTCCAATGTCAGCCCGAGAGCTTCAGAATGTTCAGTGATTGGTAGATGATGTGATATAAACCACTATTGTTACTATATTCATAAACTAGGGTAAAACTATTTTTGCGCTTGAAGGCCGTTTGAGACTGGTTTTTGCCCTTGCAAATGATGACGGATTGGTAAAGTTTGTTGTACGCCGTCTGCGAAACAGAAAAGGGCTAATGTTGGGGCTTCGTCCGTCCGTCCCGAATAAAGGTCCCTTCCTAACGAATTACACCTCACACAAATTTTGCTCAATCTGAATTCCGAAACTTGGAACATGCCTTTGTATACATCATTGATCTGCATGTTAAAATCTCCTCCTAAAGTTTTTGCCAACTCTTTCTGAAACTTAGAACATGCCTTGGGTGCTTATTAGTTGTACCTCGACTAACTATGTAATAAACAGTATGTTTGGGAACTTCCATACTTCATTGTAGCACTACTACATCTACAACATCTGGTTATATATTCTCTTGCAAGGTTACAGGTTAAGAAAGTTAACAACATATCTACATCTGAGTGCGTGTTTCTGGGAGGCCATTATCTCGATATCAGTCACTCTGAACTGAACATGATGGCACTCGTTTTATACGGCACATGTTTCATGGGCTTTTCTTGAGATCAACAAAGGTCCGACCATTAGGAACGGATCAGCCATTGACCATGTCTAATATAGAACATCCTTAATTGTACAGACTGTAACACTAGAATGGCAATCCTCTTGTTCTCAATTTAAGTTTGGAGGACACATAAACACAAAGAGAAGATCCAAAACCATGTTCCTGTCCATTATTAATAATTCTATTATTGTAGATATTCATAAATTACAATGTGTGGGTACAATATATATAATGCTGTCCTATGAATTTGCTGACAATGAAAATATCGTTTACACTACAAATTCATTTGAAATGCTTCCTTAGAAGGACAAGTGTGAATCATTAGGACTTGTAGTGGGGATTTGAGACTCTCAGAACATTATTGCTTCTCTTGACGAAAGGTTAATAAAGATTATGTGTATTTTAGACAGACATTAGGTACTTGACGAAGATCTATCATGTAGCTATTTCTTTATCGGTAAAACTATATGATATAAACCCAACTACCCTACATAATCGTAATGGTTTTCTTTGCTTTGAATTTCTTTCATAGAAAGACTTCAATTCTTTCTGACGTTAAATTTTGCTAATAGGTTGGAGGTTTAGGTCTGTCTTAACGCTAGTCTTTCTAATCTTACTTATCATCCATAAGGCTTAACACGTCTTGACGCCTAACGTCAATACCTGGGTCGAGATAATGCTTACACAGCTTCTACATTAGACACATGTACGAATAAGGCACGACGACCCAGGGGTTTGAATGTTACTTTCATCTGATGTACGTACATCTAATTTGATTGATTCCTGACATTTCTGTATCTTCTTTAGGTTTCAAAGATCAATGAACATGTGACGTTTCTGAAACTACATTTTCTTCACTATTCCCTTTATATAGAGATACTTGGGCGAATATATTCAACAAATCTTTTTTAACTTGATAATTTGGAATAACTTGATACAAAAATATCTATTCGATGTGACTGGTGATAAAGGAAGTTCAGTTTTACTAAAAAAAACAGGTCTGATTAAACGCTAGTTGAATTTGCATAAACATATATCTAACATTGTTATGATATTCGATAAAAAGAACTCCTTCAATTTCCATTAATGTACTTCATATTCCGTTTAGATATTGCTTTTCGAAAAACATTGTCATTTTTATGATATCATCTCGGAAAGATAAAACATTACAGATTCTACTTAGTATCAGGAATTTGAAACTTTTCTCGTTTGTGGAGATAGTCCGGCACATCAAGCCAGGTCATACAGTAGAGATACTATTCACTTGCATATAACATGTGTAATTTCCGTTTCTGCGATTAAGTAACAATATGAATTATCTTAGTAAACTTGGTAAACTAGACCTTTGGCTGAAGGTAACGTGATAATCTAAAAGGTGTTTCATAAGATTTGAACTCTACATGTTTTCATGTAAACTCCCCTGCCAGCCTTGGAGAATGGTTGACGTTCACACCGAACCGCATCTAAGATTCCAGCTATAATAACAAACCAACATTACCATTTAGTTACACGGATAAAGAAAACCTACCGGCCTGGATGTTCGAAGCTCTCTTAGTCCTAAGATAGTCGTAAGCCAATGTTAATGAATGGTACTGACGACTATCTTAGTGCTAAGAGAGCTTCGAAAATCTATGCCCAGAGATGTAAACATGAAATGACTGTGCAGTGTGAAATGTGTAGTTTCCTCACGTCAAGCTAACAAGATAATGTGATTCAATAAGCTTCATGAGTCTATAGCGAGAGGTGTCTCCTCCTCCTCGCGGTAGACGTATTCACATGACGCTCACGTTCACCGTGTTACTTATCTGGGACTTAGTTAAACTTTTATCAACCGGTTCTACAACGTTTGCGTTGATGTTAGTCTTTCATGATTGGCACTAAAAACGGTCATTTTAATGAATGAGAATCCATGTGATTTTTTTTCGTGAATGAGCCTTCACGTGTTCTTTTCATGCACGCGACTTTATAAGTTCCTTACCGAGAATGAGACTTCATGGGTTTATTTATGAATGAAACTTCATGAGTTGTTTTTCAAGCACGAGACTTCATGTGTTCTTTACCGTTAATTAGACTTTATGTTCGTTTTCATGAATTAAACTTCATATTTTAATTTTTCGTGAACGACCCTTCATGTGTTCCTTACCGTTCTTTTTCCAATCATATGTAACCACGTCACTGTTATCTTTAATAGATATTAATGATTTCTTAGACTTCCATATCTTTGAAGGAAATTGAAATCGATTTTGAAGGAATTTGATCGTTGGTGTACTTTACCTGTAGCAAACAAACTTTTGAGATGATCATATAAATACACAAATGAAACTAAAGCTGTTCCTCCGTAAGTATGCTAAATAGAAGAATCATGTAAAAATAGAAGAATCATGTAAGAGTGACACTCAAACAGTTCTTTTCCATAAATGATACTCCGACCGTTCTGATGCATGAATACGACATCTGTTTACCCTTTTTTACATAATGTTATATTGCCTTAGTGTAAGGTATCCTTCTCTATGAAACAATATACGCATTACACATAGAAGACATTACTTCATTTACATAGATATAAGTATAACTATATCAAATTCCAAAGTGTCTTCTGTTTTCTTGAATTGAAAATAAGACCTTTTGAAGTTTCGATGACTAAGTATAAAGAGAACAACATGCACGTCATGTTTGTACTTACCAGGTGTGCTTCTGTGAGTGTTTATACTTATTTATACACTTATATCTAGATATACAGATATAGAATGTTTAAGTATTAATTAAGGAGATAATTCTCAAAAGAATTGAGAGGAGAAGGATGCTCTTGGCCTACTTATACATACACTGTATTGCCAATGTTGCGGCTATCTATGGTAACTTAAATACACAGTGACGTGAGCACATCTTGAAATTCGACCGTAAGAACCACCACAGTGTTTTTAAAGATCCATTTTAATATATCAACAATCTCTTCTTCTGGGCGTTTCTACTTCTTTTACTACTGCATAAAGAAAAATATTAGTGACAAGCAAATCTTGCCTTCTTCCTTTCACACACCGAGAACGATGAGCGTTCGATAAGAATATTTTTGCATAATATTTCTAAAAGAAAAACAATACCAAATCATGTTCTTTGAGTTTTAAACTTGAACTTTAGTAACAATATCCGTTCAAATAGCCATGTTCCTGCTTTCACACTATACATGTTCACCCCCTACGTGAAAATATGTCGTTGAAACATTTTTCTTTCATCGCAAAACCACACGTTGATTATTCAACACTAGTGAAAAACTTGTTTTCAGAAGATAACTTGTCTGAACCCATTTTCATAGATGAAATTTATAATAGACATATTGAATAGAATCTTAAGGAGTATTAGAGAGGCTTTTGTACCCTGAGAGCCATCTTGAGACATAAATGTATTTCAGAGGATCAACTTCTCATAAAGTAACAGGGTATAAAGGGCCCTGTTTTTTCTGTTTTTGTTCTCACAAATTCCCAAATTAAAAATAAGTTAGAGCAAAATAAATATTCTTCTGGAGGTAAAACATCATTACTCAACCAGATCATCTGTAGGTGTAGAATACAAGCGGCCATACCAGTATGAACACCTTTTACTGCTTCGATTTATGAATCAACTTGATATGATTGTCTTTTAATTGCGTATATTTGTATTACTTTTTGTGGGTTCTTTGATATAAAAACCGTACTACAGTTCCTTTGATGTCTTCAAATTCTGATTACTTAACATGGACAAAGTATATATTGCTTTTCATTTCATTTATCCACACGTTGTATCATCAAAGTGAAAAGGATACTCAATATTCAATGTTCAGAAATTATTTTGTACACTGTATAGATAATTCACAGACAAATACTGATTTCTTCCAAATATTAATTTTGATTTAATCTGACCATTTATGCTTGGCTTTCATTCTAAAATACCAAATATCATATATCAAATACCAAATATCATAGCAGTTGTATATCAAATAAATTTTAAACCATTCTAATAAAGCCATTCTTTAAGGCACAATACAATACAACGTGTGAATGCCCGCATGTCATGTTTGACCTTTGTTAAAACGATTTTAAATAGTATATAATATAGTCATATTCAAACCAATGGGGTGATTGCCAGTTAACCTTTGAACATTGTTTCTTCTCAAAGGTATTGTGCTATCTGTTTTTGGAACACTGTTTCTAAAAACATGCATTACAATTACATAATTAATGACAGAAGTTTAGCGATGACAAACTTTTAGGGTTCAGAGGTTTATTTTCTATAAAACTAATCTATTGACGTTCGAAATACCTAGACATTGGGAAAATTCATTGTATATGGTTTTCTTAGGCTTTCGCCAATCATAATATTTAGGACCTGAGAAGCTACAGAGCATATGGTTGTTTTCATATTATATCTTGCCTCAAATGGATGCTTTCATTTAAATCGTTTGAGTGGCAGATGTTGTTATTGAGTGTTTTATCCAACTGTAAATCATCTGATGACAATGATGAGTCTTGTATTGGAAAGCGTGGTGCATCAATGACGGAATATAATTCAGTGTCTCTAACTAAGGTAGAGATCTGCTCTCGGGGGACCAGCTGATATGTCTTTGATGTCAAGGGGTAATGAACTAAGCGTTCCCTGCCCTTCCGTGCAGATCAAACAATATTGATAGCCATGAGTTTTTCTCAAGGCCACTACTGAATGGTTTGAAAAATGGTAATTTTTTTATCCATGTAGATAAGATGCTATACGAGTTAATTAAAGCTCCAAATCTGAACATTGAAGTTTCTATAAGTCCTCCTCTAATAGGGACATTGTTCAAACGTCCAGATGGTACAGATCTGCTTCTTGCCTTACATATCAAGGTATCAATTTAATTCCATTTAGTGTTGTTTTGTCATGAAATGACGGGATGCTAAGTGGTAAATCTGTGAATAGTATGGTTCAATTCATTTTCTTCAGTAAGAGAAGAGTACATAAAAAGTCAATGCAGTGAAAATAACTTGTGCAACACTTGATATCAAAGATACATTGCTTACGTGATTGTGTAAAATTAATTGATTCGGTTATCACATTATTTGTAATAATGTTCTTATGTTTGGTATATCATTATAGCATGATTTTAGATAATATTGTACCCTTTGGAAACTCTACCATCACATTCAAATTCATATATCACGTAGGAATTGTGATTCCGTGATTTGCTTCCATTTCAGTTTATTTCCATAAAAGTATTTACAGATTGATAACAGCTTCCTACACGTGTGTTCCCTGACACGAAAGTCCGCACTTGCAACTTTTGTAGCTTCATTGAATTAGTAATTGACAAGAACTTCTTATCCTTATCGCCAATTGTGTGCAGTGCAATCACCTAAATCGATCTAGACGAAGCCTTTTATTATTAACTTTGAAAGGTTTCTTCGACTTCATACCTAATAAAGTTGCAATTTGATAATTAATCATCTATTATATGGTGTTCTTACAAATTGGCATTAAGTAAAACTTTGTACGTATTACAAAGAAAGATAAGAAAATTTTAAAAATATGCATTTGCACTTAATCCTGCTTACATTACTTACTTACACAAGAGTTGTCAACATACGTCAAATATTCGGTGTAAATACTGGAACCTAATGACGACACAAGAAGTTATACAAGAAGTCATACCTGCTGACATTCACAACACGTATTGGTACATACCCAGGGACATTATTGATTTGGACAGTACTCCTCCGAACATTAGCACAAGACAGGCAGAGAGTATGTGCACGCCTCTTGATAAACCCATAGCAATTCCTCTGTTCCACGAGCCGGAGTCTGTCCACCGATAGAGCGACCGATTCATGGATGCAGAAACATTATATACCTTATCGAAATCCAACCACGCTGTTGCCAGGTAACGTGAAATAAAACACGCCCCCTATAGGCCAGTGGGTCGGACTGGTGACAATACTTCAGATCGCTTTGATGTGGGTGGAAGAGTTGGGGGAGGGAAACAAGTGAAGATAAAGAGGATTGAAATAGACAGGGATTAATAGAGGAAGAAGACAATGGTTTTTGTGAGGGATAAGAAGGGAATAAGGGGGGGGGGGGGGGGGGGGGGTGCATGCTGTTGTTGTATAGAAGGATAAACTGGGGAGCGGAGAGAGTATCAATGGTTAGGGAATGGATCTTTTTCATATCAGTGTCATATGATGTGGTGATCGTATTTGATAGTTGTTTTTGTTGAAAAACCCCTTGTGACTTGTTCATGATAGCTTTGGAATGTTATAGACCCTTTATTCAATTAACTTGAGTAAGAGCTAAATCATTAAATCAACTACGTTTCTTTCTTACAATTCCTTTTCATTATATTCTGTTTGATGTTTGGATAATTATTAGATTGTAGGTAACAGTTGTAAACGAACTTTTGGGAAGGGAAAATTAACAGATTCAGGAGAGAAATCGCCAAATATTTCAGCTCTGGAAACATAGAGAACACTTATCACAAATCACAAAAAACAAGAAGTTACGCATCGGACGCCAACGATTTCAATGACCCATGCGATGATTGCTGAAGATTTTCTATCAGAGAGTATGGCGTGAATTACATCTTTTCATGCTTACGAACATGACCAACAGACGAGCTTGTAGGGGGGGGGGGGCTTCATTAGCTATGTATTGAAATGCTTGTTTGAAAAAAACCCTTATTAACTTAAAGAGTAATAACGTTATAAAGGCTTTTCATAACTGTTTAATCCTTAGAAACAGTTAATAGGTTGTACTAATACATTGAACCATCGTTGATAATTGTTGTCATTAAAGACTCTTAGCAGTTGCATTATTACTATTATCTTTCTACTTTTTTAGAATTTAAAACAGGATTTTGTTAATAATACGGATGTGAAATTATTTTCAAGTAAATATAAGTTCATAATTTTGATTTGAGAATATTTTAACTTCCCTCTACACTGCAAAAATGGCGTTTTGATTTTAAACATGTTGCGCACGTGTTTTACTCAAAACACGTTGCGAAATGTGTTTAAATGCTAAACACATAAATTAGCATGTGTTGTATATCGAAACATGTTTCAAATATAAACACATTGCACTTTACTTCAAAAGTGGCGTTGTGATTTTAAACATGTTGCGTACATGTTCCACACATAACATGTTGCAAAATGTGTTTAAATGCTAAACACATCAAAACATGTTTCAAATTTAAACACATTGTACTACCCACAAATTATTCTCATATTAGTTAAGTATAAGAAAGCATGTAGTCGTGATAACATGTTGAATGCGTATACATGTTGCTATAATGTTTGCTTTCATAGATATTATATCCTTTTTCTGAATGTCACAAAAACACAATGTGATTACATCAGTAGGAGTTACATTTTATTTCTATAAATTTAATCTATGACAATACAACACATGCCACAACTTCAAATTGTTAATGTTTTTTTAAAAACACAGATCGATAGTGTACGTTTAGCATTTAAATTGATGTTGATATGTGTTTAAAATATTTACATGGTCATTGAATTATTTCATTTTCACAAATATTTTGCAAAGTATGTCTTAAATTATTTCTGGTAAAGTAAAGAAATCATTCGGCTGCTTAGAGTTTATTTATAGTATCAGAAGAGCTTTTTGTCACCGAACACCTTGAATTTCATGTACTTAAAGATTAAAGATGAGCAAGCCAAGCAAACTGTTAAAAACATATAGTATTTTCCTTGCACAGGAAAGTCATACAAAATAGCAAAAAATTAATAAGACTTAACAATTCTATACTTTCATATCTTTCATATCTATCAATTGAACAGGTATTATATTCAAAAGTCAGGTGATTCGAACAGGATTAGAATAACAGTGGTCAACTGGAAAACAATTTCGCAAAAATATGTATATATGTTTTAGATTAACAATAAACGTTTAAAAAAACAAGCACGAAATGTCAATGATTTTCAGAACTGGTCAATAAAATAAGCGTTAACTGGCTGGGAGCGGTAAGGGGTTTGAGACAACAGACATCATTGTAAATACCACGAAAACAGGTTACTCCAGTGTACTTTTAAAAAATCTAAGTTTACTGCTACTAGTTGAAATTTTACCAAAATTGTTTTCACATTTCCCCCCATAAATTGATTTTAAATAAATATATGAAAACAAGATAAAGCTTGTGTGTATGATAGGAAACAAAAGTAAAGTTTCAGTTCTCTTTGTTTCGAACGTATTACACGTGGTTCAGAACAAAGGAATTCAGCGTTCAACTAGAGTTACTTGCCCCTTGATTATAATTATTGCGCGAAGTTGTTCCTTTGTTTGATACGTTTTGTTATATACACTGAAAACGGAAAATACCACCAAACATGAGTGTTCAAAGTTTGAACGAAGATTCAACGGTACAAGGTGTGCTTGAATTCCTTCGACAAATGAACTATTCAGACCAAGGAATCAACATTTTGCAAGGTAAGATTTGGTTCAATACACGAGACGGCACGAAATTATGATGCTATAACGAACTCAGATAATAATGAAAATAAAGGTCAAATAATAGAGCGTTTTGTCGACCTGACATACCATGAAGCAAATAACAATACTTGTTCAAAGCTACCATTCGAATATTACAGGCTTCTCTTACAAATATATTCATATTGATAATTGTTGTATGCATTAGATAAATATTGTAAACATTTTAATTTCGTCACTTGACCAACTAATCAATTAGTAAGTTGTGTACTTAAAGCTATGGGGATTTCAATTAAATTGTTTAAATGTTTTATGCTGATCCATTAATAACTTATTTCATGAAAATTATTTATGCTACGCTAAAGGGACAGTAGTACGTTTTTTGAAAGGATTTTTCCTTCAATTTTTCCAAAGAAACATAGGCCTAAATCTATGCCGAATGTATTGTCTCCGGACGGTCAAAACTTCTCGTTACACAACCCGAACATATGTAATCCTAGAAAAATATTCAAGTATCATGAAATAATCAGTTGCGGCCTTTTGTGTGAAATGGATAATAATGGATTATCATAGGTTAACCAAATATTGTATGTTGATTTAAAAATGTTTCTTTAGATTAGAAAAAAACATTGTCTTGCAATTTGAAACATTTAATTTTATTGAGATCACATTTTCCATCTTAAACATAGTGGTACATTCCTTTTAGCATGTTTAGTCAGTCTTTGGAAATAATGCTGATTATTTATGAAGAAAGCACGATATGATACGAATTCATTGAACCTTTTGTTAACTTTGTTTTTAGGATGAAGATCTTGATAACAGTGCGACACCACTGATGCTGTTTTAGAAATGACCATGCTGACTGAGGAAAAAAAATAGCTACATATATGACAGTCCCAAGAAACAGCAAAAAGGCCTCACCGAACATGATCTCAAAAGTTTATGTAAGTTATCGCTTGATATTATTCAAAAACTCATTAATTTTTAAGGTTTCGTTTGCTGATTGCATTTTATGGGGTCATAACCAAAGCATTGGCAACAACTTTATATATATATATATATATATATATATACTGATTGAATCGTATGCGGCTTTGGAATTATATTTAAACTTCCATTTTTGTGTGGCAAAGTTATTACCAAACTAGCTACCAAAAAATGCGTCAGATAATTAAATTTTTGATGAAGTGCTGCTGTCATAATTATATTTGATAGCAGAAGACACTTGGATGAGATTCCTTATTTGAAGTTCTTCACTAAATTCAGTAGAACAGTTAGTGTAGCATTTCTCACTTTTCTTTTTAGTTGAAGAATGATGACCTGACCAGCTGCCACAAGGAAGCACCCAGACTACTGATTATCACTAACAAGTCCCTCACTTATTTTGATCATCATGTAATCATGCACAACTTGAAGAGCCACAGTTTGTTGCTGTCGCTATCCATCTGTAATTTTTTAAATTTTGATCAGGTCAATTTGGCCGTAATACAAATAAATATTGTGAACCTATCATATGTCTTATCTTTTCATTTATTCTTTGTTTTTGGCATATTTTCACATTTGCAAGTTACTTCATATTGTGTTGCATAATGTTTTTAACTAACTTTAAATTCCTTTTAAAACAAAATCAAATTTTATATTATTCATAAAATTATCGGTTATCAGTTATTGATTTCAAGTATTTAAGGTGTTAAAAGAACTTATTTCATCAAAATGTATCAATATTCTTTCTATCATATGGTGAGGTGCTAGAAGGTTGTTTATGAACTAAAGAAAAACTTGCAAAACTGATATTCAATTCATTGCCGTTTGTGATTGTTGTCTGTTTGCTAAATATTACATCTCTTTTTTGTTTAAGGTCTTAAATATCTTAGAAAAATATTTAGTTTAATAGTTTGCAACATGGTTTATACAAAAACACTTGTCACAACATGTTTTAAATTAAAACATATTTCACAACATGTTTAATACCAGAACACTTTTCACAACATGTTTAATACCAAAACACTTTTCACAACATGTTTAAAATCAAAACACTTTTCACAACATGTTTAAAATCAAAACACTTTTCACAACATGTTTAAAATCAAAACACTTTCACAACATGTTTAAAATCAAAACACTTTCTACAACATGTTCTAACCCAAATGTGTTTTGATATTAAACACTTTACGGTTTGGGATTTAAACATGTTTTGAAATTCCATGTGTTTAAAAAACAGGACAATATATGTGTTTGGGTTTGTGTTTAATATCCAAACAGTGTATTCGATCAATTTTTTCCTGTTTGGGTTTTATTAGTCTTGACCTTAATAAATTTGGTATTATTATTTTATATGATTGAACGTGCAGAGTAATTTGTCATTACATGAATAATATCGTACAGTATAAGTTATTCAACCTGTGACAAACATGGAATTACTCAATAAGTGAGTGAACCGTCTGGAACAATGTATCAGTTTCAACCCCATGCTGAATTTAAGCTTCAGACAGACCTAAATGACAAAGACTAAACCTAGCCCGATATCACAATACCAAAGTGACCAAGTGACAAGAATACATTTCTTTTCCGAAGGCTTGCGTGGTGAGGGCTAGGTTTCCTTTACACGTACGCGTGTTCATACGACGTTGAGGAACCTATTACAGATTACAGTTGCCCAAGGAAGGATTTTACAACACAAACATCCGTAAGGGTCAGTAACACGTTTTGGGAACTTTTTTATTTTTTACATTTTCCCAAATGATACATGTGATTTCATGAGAGGGTCAAACACCTCATGACTCCATCATTCGTTGACGTAGACGAAAGTATTTGTCATCAAGCGAAAACCATTTGCGGCAATTTCAGTTTGAACAGCTTTTTCTGATTAAAGGTGAGGAAACAGATACTCGTAGCTTAACCAAAAATGTTTTCTTCATTTGATCAAAAGAGAATGCATGCCTTGCAATTGGTAAAATTTATTTACGTTTTCGCGAGATCACTTTGTTAACCCTAAGAAACGTGCCATTGCTCCTTTAACTTACTCGGGACACCGCTAGGATTATATATAATGTCTGGAGACTCTGTCATTCTACATGTGCTAACATAGACAGAGGGGTATCGTCATGCCAAGTGAAGCTGGAGATCATATGTTAGAATGTCCTAGGTACAACTTTAGATGGTGGAAAGATATATACTTGAAGACCTTCTGTACGAAGTTAAGGATATGAAATGTCTTATAAACTCATGAGCAAAAAAATCGTACCAAATTTTCCACAGAGTAAAATAACAAACCATAAATATCGGTTATAGGCACATTTCAAATACATCAGAGTATGGTACTTTAATTTTAATGTCTGTTCAAATACGCGGGGTGCTGAACTCGGTTTTTCACAAAGTTTCTTGACAAAAACGTTTGGCTTTTATGTTAAACAATTATGAAATGTAGGAATGAAATTGATAGAAGATTTTATCGACTTTATAACCTTGTTCCACATTAATTTGTTTACGCATCATTACTGTAGGACAACCTATCTCGTCTAGTAAAGGGAAATCTAAATTTACCATTTCCTAAAAGGGATGAGTTTTTTTTGCAAACGGGAAGAAACTTTAGTTTAATTGGCTCCTGTAGATACGGTGTAACTCTGTTACAGACATAGTTATCACAAGTTGATTTAAATATCTCGTATAACACATTTCATTTGTTAGTAATTGTAGATATAAATTAAAACCAGATTGCTATCACAGGTTTCCCTTTTTTATTCATACCACCAAGACAATATGGGAATGTCCTTTCCTTTATTGGCCCGTAATTCATGAACTATGATCTTATTTTTAAAGGAATTGTTAGGAAATTGTTATACAAAGAATACATTTGAAATACTTATCTACATAAATACCAAATTATGATCACGCTTTTTGAAAGATTCTTTAAAAAGTTGAACAGTGTAATTTCCTAGATCACTTTATATCTTGAATTTGTTTACGCAAATATTCAATTTCTGATGAATGGGTTTTGGCATTTATCATTAGATTACAAAACCTCTTAAATTTCGTCTGATGAATATTTCGTCCACTAGTACTTTTTTTCTTATATAAATGATCAACTGATACCCATGGTCATGTGTCAGTCTGGAAATCAATACATTATACAGTGAACAAAAGTAATACTAGTACTGTTATATTTGGATAATAATAATAATAATAATAATAATGATAATAATAATAATAATAATAATAATAATAATAAAGTACATTTGTTGTGCGCACAATCCAGACAGTTAGGCTGCTCAAGGCGCTAAAATAATAATGTGGATATTTATATGGCGCCTTTTCCACGTCCTAAGACATGCTCAAAGCGCTACCTACAGTACATCATTACCCTGAGGGATGTACTTTCAAAGCTGTTACTAAGCGCTAAGCGCGACCATATAGGTCCGTACAACCCTATATTCAGGTACCCATTTTAACAGCTGGGTGGACTGAGTGCAATGTGGATGAAATGCCTTGCCCAAGGACACAACACAATTTTGGACCCAGGTCACAAATTTTTGGTGTCTCCACCGGGATTCGAACCCGAGTCGTCGGCGTGAAGGGCCAGCACGCTACACCACTGTCTGTAATAGTACAAGTACTTCGGGTCGAGTTCCTTGTGGAATTCGAGCTCACAAGCAACACTTGATACTAACATACTAGAAAGATACACAAAATGATGTTCGTTCAACAACAAAATAGTTATTGGAGATTCGTTTTAAGTACATGATTGACATAATTGGATTAATTTGTTTTTGCTAAAACGAGTTCGAGTCGGGTATTGGCATTTCCAAGTCTTTGTCTAATTGGACATGTGAAACATTGTGGTGAGAATTTCACAACTACAGTGTAAGTAGAGCTAGAGGCATTGTCTGCTTTATTGCAACAGATATACACTATACCGACTAATTTCCAAGATTTACAAGTCTAATTTGGAGATTTAATTTCTTTCATTAATTTCATTTCATTTCGTTGCAAGAATCATTTAGCTCTTTAGTTAAATTCTCTACCAAGTAATAATTCAAATAGAAATCACTGTCAATTATTTACCCTAATCACTTTCTATCCAAAGGGTTTTTTAACTATAATATCGTTTCAAAATAGAAAAGTTTCATCAAATTGATAAAAAACATTTTATTCTAAAAAATAAAAGTCCGTAATAAAAATCGAAGTCAGTATTTAATCAAAGTGATCTTTTCATCAAATTGACTTTTCATCAAAGTATGTTTTTCATTAAAGTGTTTCCAATAAAATCATTTTTTGTCATTAAAGCCATCTGAAGTATTTTTTTCAAAGTTTGTTTTTCCTTTAAAGAATTATAAATCAAAGTGACGTTTTTATTGTAATCATTTTTGCCATTTATCATCAATATCAATGTGAATATTTTATGATTCAGAGTAAATTGTTTTCTTAAAGGAATCTTATCTAATTCCTAAATCCAATTTATATAATTTTTAATCAATGCAAATATTTTATCAACTTATTTTTTCATCATTTACATCAAATGTAACTCTTATAATAGCCTCGGTAAAAGAAATTGAAAGATATAAATGAATCAATATATGATAATAAAACTTTGAATTATTCTCAAACAACTAGAATTCAGAAAATTACAAAATGATTCCTACCATTTATATTTTATTTGAAATATGCACTAATTCACACACGAAGAGACTGTTGTTTACCTTAGATTATTAGTCACTGGATCACCTGGTGTCCACGTGAAGATAATATTGCGTACACCTGAAATTTGCCACGAAGAATATGATTTATACATTTTGAATACGACGCCCAATGTATCGAATTAAGTTATCGATCATCCTGTAATAATTCCTTCTTTGACTTTCAAACACTATTTATTTTGCTATGTTAGGGGTAAATTAAATTAAGTGGGCATTTATAACCCTGCTGTTTCTCTTTACATACCCGTCCGGCCTTGTATCGATATCTTTAACCAGCCAATGAAATGACTCTATCAGTGGCGGCACCTACCGAGAAAGGTCATACAAGTGTCAATCACATTTTACAAATGTTACGTTGCTAACTTTCGCCGTTACGAAAAATAAAGCGGCGACCTCACATAAGTATTCAATTTTGAGGGATTGACAGATATCATATTATTTCAAACAAAACAAAATCTTTTTATTTCGACGATATCCTAGACCGTGCTTTCTTGCTGCTAACCACTCAAGCAGTGCCAGTTCTAAACCAATGCGCGAGAGGCTCCGCTAGAGATAACAACAAGGCTTTTTGCCTGATGGGTAGCAGGGCATTACGGGAGCTACGGGGATGGGTGTTAATAGGATGACATCGTATACAGCATCAGAGAGACTGAAAATATCAATTTCACCTGGAGAACATGTTTGTTTACGATCTCTTGACTCTGTTTGGTTTAAAGTTTCTGGCATTCAACACATAACGTGACCTTTTTGATCACAATTTGCAGCACAAGGCGGTGTGTTAGTTCAAGATACACAATAATCATTGATCAAATATTGAAGGAATATGTAGTTCATTTGATATCGTCTTTAAGATCAAGACATCGTTATGTCAAGGAGGATCTTACTAATTGGTCTATTTTCAACTCGAATTATAAAAATATTTTATCATTTTAAAAATCTTTTAAAAACGATGTCTTTTAAATATCATGAAATACAAATTTGTGATGTAACGATTCTATTTTTTAATAATTATAAAAGAGAATATTACATATAATGTAACATTCCTCTGTCAGATAAACCTACTTCTCTCTCTCTCTCTCTCTCTCTCTCTCTCTCTCTCTCTCTCTCTCTCTCTCTCTCTCTCTCTCTCTCTCTCTCTCTCTCTCTCTCTCTCTCTCTCTCTCTCTCTCTCTCTCTCTCTCTCTCCCTCCCCCCCTCTCTCTCTCTCTCTCTCTCTCTCTCTCTCTCTCTCTCTCTCTCTCTCTCTCTCAACATTGATTACTTGCAGAGCCATTATGGCTTAATCATAATTTCAAGGACCCTAGAAATATATTCAGACACTGGGCTCATAAGGGCGCACTGACTATTAAAGACATTTGTGATGAACATGGATCCATGCCCTTTGATGAGATAAAAACAAAATATGAAATAAGAGGGACAATACTGGTTTATAGTCATCTTCTTCATATCTTACCAAATTATTGGAAATGTGTAATTAAAGAGACACGGATACTTACTTCTTATAACGTGAATATCAATATTTACCAAAAGAAATTTCTTAGGCCTACAAAAGGGTCAAGATTGTATTATGAGAAGCTGATTTCAAAACAAGATAAACTTGAGATTTGTCATAAATGGGGAAAAATATGTGAGGATGTTGAGTTTGACTGGCACAACACTTTTAATTTCTATAGACATGGCTAAGAGAGACTTAACTTAAACTTCTTGATTTTCAATACAGATTTTTGCAAAGAGTAAAAAGATTGCAATTGAAAATGAAACTCATTGACAATGATTTATGTACCTTCTGCAATAATGTTTCGGAGAGTATTTGTCATGTGTGCTGAGAATGTTGTGAAACCATGAAATTTGGAATGAACTGGAACTTTGAATAAATAACTTTTTTCCGCAAAAGATAAATTCCTCGAAATATGCACAAAAATGTGTTAATGAATCAAATCATTATTTCTGCCAAAATATATCAATTTATGTAATATAAAGAACTCGATTCCAAAAATCAATGATTACAAAAACCAATTAACTAATTAATTTCCTTAACTCCTACTATTGTTATCCCTATATGTTTTATGTTGTACATTATTGACTATGTAACCTAAGGTAACACATAAATGAATAAATAAATATATGTATATATATATATATATATATATATATATATATATATATATATATATATATATATATGTATATATATATATATATATAGTCATTTGTATTTCAATAGTAACTTAGCAAATAAGAAGCATAATATTTAAAGATAGAGAATGATTAATAACGTTAGTATTATCCTTCAAATGTTGAGAACCACGGTCTTCTATACAGTGTAGAATTGCTAGTATTTAAAAAGTGTTCTATGCAGAACCTTAAATTATCACTGCGGATTTCATTGTTTAACACATGTCAGTACAGATACAGTACAACATGATCAAATTTTGCGTTTCCAGCCAGACCAACATAATCAGGAACTCATACTGTACCACAGCTTATATCAGTTTCATGCAACATTGTGTTAAAATATAATATGTCATGCAAAGTGTCAATGCGTATCCTATATTCACCTGACTTTATAGCTTTAATTTCTGTCAAGGAATTTTTAACATGGTTGTTGGTTTTCACCCAAACTAATGCTTTATAAATAGTAGTTAATGCTGCGCCCACATGTCCTGTTGCTTGATCTTTAGAAGCGTATTAATATGGGTTTATTAAAGGCAATGTGTTCTTTTGAAATCTTCTGGTATTGCTTTGATGATTTTAGGCCCAGGGCTTATTTGTTTATCAATTGTAAATGACCAATTAAGGCTAAATCTGTGTTAATTGATGGTTTGGTTATGCACGCTGATTTTGGGAGTTTCGATGTAGAAGCTTTGAAATATTCTAGTTGTCAAGTCATTTATCCAATGGACAGTTTACCACTAGCCGAGTGACACTCAGAGGAAGATCCTTTTTGTTGCAGATTTTTGCGGCAATGTTTCAATCTAGAAGAGACACATTTAAAATACATTTGAAATAAGGTCATTTAATTAGGGTTATATCCATTTGAACATAGAAACAAAAACTTCATACATTGAAAGAGACTTAATTCAAGGGCACGCAACTCAAGTTCTAGCTAGAAATAAAAAAATCGGGCGGCGTCTCTGAAATGTATTCAGCTTTAAAACGAAGTATCACTAAAAGCTGGAGGGATAGCTGTTTGAGAGATTAAGATTTTCAAAGAAGCATACCGCCAATACCACCAAACTTCACAAAATATTCATTGGTTTCGAAATAGCAGAAAATTGCTACGGCCAAAAATGACTTTAGTACCATACGATTGGGAATGTAGTAACCGATATTTTTAGATGACTTTGATGCACCCCATCGCGAGTGCGATATACCGGAAATCAAGTAATTGCAGTACCGATACTTATGACAGACGAATTCTTCATTGAGTTTGTCTTCTTTTTTGTTCTTTTTGTATTTGAGAAAGGTAAGAATTAGCTATTTTCACTGCATATTCATCTGTGAAATTTCATGGATTTTGCGAAATGACGTGTTAAGGACTGACGATCGACAAAGATATGGGGTAGGGTGTTTTGAACTGCATTATTGAGGGCTAAAATGCACGCAGAGTGTTTGCAAATTGATGCAAACGTCAGAGGAAGATTGCTTTGAGTGATGAACTATTTGTCTAGCATGCAAAAAAGAGCCTGTGACTTTAATAAGAATATAATTGACCATGACGTAACAGTATTTCAAGCATGATGACAATATTGTTCTCACCAACTGTCTTTCACGAAAAAATTGATGAAGAATGGTTTTGTTACCAAAAAGATTTAACTTTTGTGTCGCCGGACATCAATTTTATCGACACTCGTTGATTAAAGCATACATAATTCATTACATCTACATTTGTAGCAATCTGATTTGTTAATCTAAGATGACACATTTGTGGTATTCTATATTCATCGAAGTTATCACATTCAGACGCTCAGTTGTGTTACTTAACGGTCATAAGTAACTATTTAACATTTTGAAAGTTAGCGACATTTTGGTAAAACGATAATGTTTACCAAATCATTCTTGTCACAAATTAAACCCTTGTTTAACTATTACATAATTTTTGCAACCCACATATAGTCAGTCATTAAAGTTGAGCATTTTCTTCATTGAAGTCCATATCGGTTACCTATTTGTCTATAAAGGGGATTTTCTACAAACGTGTTATCACAATTAATTTGAAACGAAATTAGAGGTTTAATACTGAATTTTTAAAATTATAATCGTTCAACATACGATTTCCGTTCGTAAAGAGTTAAATTAACTTGTAGAATTAGCCACTCGAAATGTTGGAATTTGTCCATTTGATGCTCAGTAGAAAAATAGTAGTAGTAAAATCCAATACATCTTTTTAACATAACTACACAGTTGTAAACCATTAAATGGAGGAACTACTTTTAAAGAAAACAACTTAACAGTCATGTTTATGAGGCAAAATGTTTCTAGGCAAATATGTATCTCTATATTAAACATTTTCAAACTAAATTAAAAAGTCATTTAGTTATTTTGAAAATGTTTTATATAGAGATACATATTTGTGTGTTCATGCCTTATGACTTTTTCATTTTGTAGGAAAAAGAAAGCATTATATATATCTCAATCTTTAACAGTCATACTTAGTCATGATAATTGAATATAAATGTCAATTAAAAGTAGTGGTTAGTGCGTTCAGCTTCGGTTCAAGAGGTCGGTGGTTCGAATTCGGCCAGGGGCACGGTATCTTTGTCTGCAGAAGAGGTCTGGTCTACACGCAGTAAGGGTCGGGTGAAATGCTTCACTTACTACAAATTTCAATGCAGTACCACTCATGGTTCGCTAGTACCAGCCGATGCTCGCAAGTTTTACCGCAATGCATAGCCACAATGGTGATTTCGGGCTTCTCCATGCTTAATACTAGCAGCCGTGATATAAGTGAAACACTCTTGAAAGCAACTTTAAACCCCAACTTACGTCACCTCAATTAATAGTTGATTCCACTGTTCATTATTAAACCTGTGAGTTTGGAATCGTAGATTTCTAACCTTCTTCATAATAAAGTATCCTATTTCGAGTTCGCATTCGCTTCATTTCCGCATCAATATATTTTCAGTTCCACTTCTTTCATTTCACGGACTTATAAAAAGTACGCTTTGAAAATCATTTCTCATTTTGGCTTCTTGATATACTTTTATCCAACTCTTGACATTTATCCGAAAAGAAACAATTTTGCCTCAAACTGTCAAAAGATTAGGACGGTTATGTATCACCGGCAGCTTAAAGTAAATCTTCATTTTCACATCCTACACCTTCATTTCCTGTGTATTTAGCAACCTTAAAGTCAAGACAATGAGAGAATAGGCAATAGTAATGTAATATGATTTTCAGAAATATAACTCCTAAAACAGACACATTAAACTTCATTTAATTGCATTTCTTAATTGTCTATGTCAAAAAAAAAATTTATAGCAAAAATCTAGTTGACAAATGTTCCTCATTTTTTGCAAGAAATGTTTTTGATGCGCTTCTAATTTTTACAAACTTTAAAAAGAACATTTCGAAGATTAAAAATATGAGCTTTATCTGTTCCAGGTATGAAAGGGTTTGTAGGAATGAAAGATAAAGAATTAAGAATAAGATCTAGAGTAATACAATTTCCGTTTTCATCCTTTGATAAAGCGTTCAAGGTAAATATGGTGAAGAAGGTTAGTAAGTTCTCATCATTTCAACCTAAGAGAAGTATTGATCGATCCTACATCCAACTGATGAGACTATAAAGACAATGAACTTTAATCAAGAGTAATGCCAACATGTTTAAATTTGTTCTAAAGGAAAAACAATTTAACAATAATGGTACCATTAACTATGAATTTTGGACGCAGACATAAAAAATAACCTTTTAATCGAAAAACAATTTTTTGATGCAATGAGAAAATTGTTTCTCAAACAGGTTAACAAGCTGAAAGCAACATGAATTGATGCTGACGGAGAGATTTATTAATTAACAGAACCCTGATGAACTGGTGCAGTCTCAATGGTTTTCTGGAAGGAGGCAGACATAATTAGCAATAAATTGTAAACCCAGATGGGACGAGGCCCGTATCTTAGATAGTTCACATAGTATTAAAAGACGGCACTGTGCACTCCTGACACCGTACCATTTAACACAAAAGACATCCTAATTAAAACGTTGTAGTGTATTAAATGCAATGTATTAAGCATCATGTACACTGTCTATTGCTATTGTTTATCATAATGATTTACTGAATTTACTGCTTGAGATTTTATAAGTAAATAATTTTATTCTTTACATCAAAAATACACATAACCTATAGATTGATATTTATGTACAAGGGCGAAAAACAATACAGATATGACACAACAAAACTGATCACAGTTTGCATGGATCCTTGGTTGAAAGAGCGGTATAGGTGTTGCTTGATAACTTAGAGGTCCCGTGTTTAAAACGAACTTTGCTGTTTATAAATATTATATTCCTTATTTGTTATATTTACTAATTTTGCAATTCATTTGTTTGCATAGGTTGAACATCGCATTACATACATTGTATTTGATACATTAGATAACCGATTGTACAAACAATTAAGCTGAAGCGGTGTAATGATAATGAGCTAAGTTTGAGCACCTTAGTCAGTCATCAGATGCCTGCCCTAACGTAGTATCAAACCAGATAATCTTCTCCTCCAAGTGACAACATCAGACAGGGAGAGGTTGAGAGGGATGTGAAGAGACTGATAGGATGACATGTACATGGCTGAAGATTGTCAGGAACTTGTTGAACTCTCTTTGTCAGATACAACTATGTTATAAAAGAAGATTTGTGCATGTCTTCAGTTCATATTAGTACACAGCAACAACATTATCGTAAACTTTAAGTGCTTAATTTAGACTGTCATAACCATCGACATGACATTACTCAAACAAACTTTGAACTCTTAGACAAACACGTAAAAAAACCCATAAAAAATGTTACTCCAAAAATGTCTTAAATCAAACTTTCGGTTGAACACGATTAACTGTCATTTCTGTAACAGCATTTCAGAAAAAAAACATAGCATGGAACATTAGTATATCACATTAATTCCATACGATGAAGCATGGCAAAAGTAAGTAACCCGATATGTACATAATATTCAGTTGATTTTTTTTCAAACTATTATTTTTAAAATCATGAAATATTGTTTCGATGTTTTAGATTTTATAATGTTATGTTATAAAATATCTACTATCAAGATGTTGAATGAAAAGGATTTAATATTTCTTACAATTAAAATCAAATATCCGCTGAATCAAAATCAAACCATATCAAAGTGGCAACATTGATAGGGAATGTGAATTTTGAAATACGGTGTTTATTTTGATACAATGAGAAAATATACAGCAAAGAATATGGCTTATGATCATTGTGTTCATAGGTCCTGATGAAGCCATCTTACATCTCATGTTTCATACCAACTGTTTTGAGTCATACAAGGCTTGCCTTATAAACGTGTTATAGAATCTTTAGAATCGTTGTTGTTCGCCTATTATTGTACATCTTCAATGTTTGCCTTTCTTCAAATCTGACAGTTAACGTTGAATCGATTCTCTTTCATATTTCTGTAACGCCTTTCTTTCTGTAAGAACGGTGAGATAGCCAAAACGACAACGCTAACCCGTTCAGAATAAATACAATATTGATAGGCTAAATGTGAAATCAGGGTTATTGGTGAAAAACTATAGTGAGTGATAGGTAGGATTGGGAGGTTACACAGGCCTTACTTTATGCCTCTAAAACTGAGTTTGAGTGTGTTCATCGTTTTAATCACGAAGGATTGGCAAGATTCACATTAAATCATAAATTGGGAAATAAATACTACATTAATGGTTTCAAATGAGTTGTAATTATACGTGTAACTAGACGCTTATGTGAGGTGTGTTCCATGGGGTCGAACCCACGTACACACCCTCGACGGAGAAATACATATGTAACATTTGCAAAATATGTAATTTCTTGTGTTGTGTTGTATGTAGACAGGTTCATACACACGCCCTCCTTCGGCGTAGAAGCGGAAGTAGATATGGACCATTTATGTTTTTTGTCTGGATATCGAACATTTTGTTTAACAGCAACATGAAGACTATTGTTTTTGCTGAAAATTCACTTGAGACGTCTCTTAACATAGCCTTGTCATTGTTTGCAAGTAGTGAGTAATTAAATTCATTGATGTCTCAATATTTTATGTGTCAAAAACACATTTTCAATGCATTTAATCTTCATGTGTAAAGATGTACAAATTGTATTAATGATTTATATCAAAAGCTAAATCTTTGAACTGCAGATAAAACACAGTATTTTGAGTGGCAGAAAGTGTCTCAGTCAAGCATACACAGCCTTATAAACTTTGAAAAGTTTTTTTTATGACTGACGGTTTTTCAGAGCACTAGACATTTTCATTTTATAAATGTTAGGGGGAAAATAAAAACATTTTAGTAGCTGTAGTTTTCTTATAACTGCAAACTTTAAACATCGAAACAGGAAATAGAATTCATATACTTTCGTTGGGGAGTTACAGAGCGAGTAATTTCTTCAGTTTTGATAGGTAAAATAAGAATAGATTCTGACACTCTTAGCAAAAGTTTGAAAGGTTTTCAAGAAGATCAAGAAAGTATCACGTATCTATTGCATAACATAAACTTACATACGATAAGAAATCCAAATGATAACACTACTTGAAAAACAATTCATGTTGCGACACAAAGTTTTTGAAGAGATTATTCAAATGGTAAATTTTCAGTTTCTTTATGCTCTTTTTGTCAGGCAGCAGAGAAAGTCACTAGCAAGGTTAATGTTCATGTAGGGGTACATAAAGATCGCACTATCGCTAGTGGCACCTTTACTTGCCACGATGATCTAACCACAGAGAGAACCGCAAATTTATGAGTCATGGAACTTTATTTTTGTTTTTCAAATGCCCTGAAAATGGCACCACAAGCCCCTGTTACAAACCAGAGACCAATCATAAATCATACAGAGCGTTGGCGCTCCTGGCCGTTGTAAAGCTATTTCACATTTAATAGACAATCAAAAGCACAATAAATAAAGTATTGGAATTGGTGCTTTTATTTGTGAAGAAAAGTGTCTTAATCTGGTGTATATAATATTTGTTTGTTTTCTATTTGTCATGATAACTCACATTAATATTTTGGGGAAAGAAAGCATAACCGAAAAATATTTAATCCTTGACAGTCATGATTTTCCATTCCAACTGAAATCATCGTCCATAATGGTAACCTGATCAACAGAGTCTACGGGTTACCCCATTGAGTAATGAAAAGATTGACCCTCTGAAGAGAATACAATTTTGGTAATGTTTATTGGTAAAACTCTGAAGACATGAAATCTTCCAAAAATGATTCTTTAACGCCTTTGTACAAAACATAACTTCTATTCTTTACATCCTTGTTGATTTGTAAACGGTCAGCTTTGAAATTGATAATAATTTTTTAAACAGGCAACTGTGAATTGCTACGATAGCCTGTCTTTCTTTATTTGGTAAATGGGCCTTAGCAAAAGGCGAAAGTTCTTCCAAAACAAAGACTAACAGGTTACCGATTATTAAGTGTCATGAATTGAGACTTGAATGCAGTATAAGTGTTGGCATTTTGTCCACTGTAATTGTGATTCAATGCATATTGATTGAAAATGTCATGTTTATTTTTGATTGCACCTTTGGACAGCTCATTTATCACTTGATGTTGACTGTCATTAGTGTTTTCGATTTCACTTGAGGTAAGAAAGAATCGAAATCTTTTATCAAGTACAACAGATTGTAATCTTTTTAACATCTCGAAAATAATACTGAGTAGTTTATGATAACATTAAGGTATCAAGGGTGTTAAAGACAGAAAGACCATCTCCATATGGGTTTTTATCTTAATGATGAAGTTTTCATAATTAGTAATCAAAGAAGTAAATGAAATAAATCTACTAGCAATAAATGGTTACTTCCTTTAAATGTTAGGTTTAGGTAGCTAATCATTGCAATTTCGAAGCGTTTTGCTGGCAATGAAATAGCTAATCAGTAAATATTTATTTTCACTATATGCGCTTCATCAAAGTATTAAATTGAAACTAAAACCTTGTAGTTCATTTAAATTTAAACAATACAGCTGCATACCAAAGGTTTTTTCACATACCCGTATCCTATCATGTTATTTGGCATGTCGTTGCGGCATCGTAGCATTGCGAAAAAGCAACTGATGATTTAGAATTTTCTACCCAGAATTAAAGATCCATTTCACCTTACGCAATCGTATGCCATACCCAATAGTTAACCGTAATAGCGTTTGGCTGGTCACTGAAGTGACCAAGGGTCAAAATTTCAAGAACATTAATTTTCATTTCTCTCTACAAAATCCTTTATGTGTGATCAACAGCTTTAAACGCAAATAATTTTTTGGTCGTCTGCATTAAGTTAATATGATTTTTTAAATTTTTTCTCAGAGAGGTCAAATGGAATATTTTAATCGAAATTTAAGAAATTCGGAATTTCGAAAATATGACCCCCTCTGTCTTTTTAATAACGCCAAAATTCAAATTTTTTAACGAGAAACTAGACATTCCAATAATAAGTTGAAAAATGGCCATTTAATATATTTACAGTCTGAAATCCTTTGTGAGTTCTGAAGTGATTTTATTTACGTTGAAATCGTTGAACCGTAATGTGTCATTGACAGCTTTAAGTAAGTCTTCATTGTTACTTCCTACGCCTTCATTTCCCTTATATTTAGTAAGCTTAAATGCAATATCAGTATCACTGAAAGAGTAGGTATAGAATATCAATGTGATTTTCACAATTATTGCTATCAAGAATGGCACTTTAAACTTCATATAACTGAAAGTTTTCTAAATCTGTTTGTCTGAAAAAAGAAACGTTTATAAAAAAATAAGTTACAAGACAGATATAAGTTTGCTTAAGATCGTTTTGCAATTGATTTGCTGTCCACTTCTGTATAAAAAAGGAAATTCATAAAAATGTATTAAATAGTGGAGTACTTTTTTAAGATTCCAGCATTACGAGCTCAAAGAGAACGTTATTTGTTACAAGGGTTTGTAGGATGGCTAAGTAAGTAAGAATAAGTTCTCGCATAATGTTATTTCCGTTTTAATCTTTAGATATATTAAGACTTCAAGTTAAACATAGTGAAGAAGGATAGTAAATTCTCCTCTTTTCAACCTAAGAGAAGTATTGATCGATTCTAAATCATACTGTTGAGAATATAAACTCTAAAGCATCTTGGGAAATTTGGTTATTGCACAAGGAACTTAAATCAAGAGTGATGCCAACATGTTTAAATTTGTACATAAAAAAAACATTTTTAACATTAACATTTAATAAACAAGTCAGATGCCTTCATTCCAGTGAAAAACAGAAAACAGATATTGCAACGCGAAACTGTTAGCAAACAGACAAGGTTAACAAGATGAAAGCAACATGAACTGATGCTGACGGAGAGATTTATTAATTAACTAAACCCTGATGAACTGGTGCAGTCTCAATGGTTTTCTGGAAGGAGGCAGACATAATTAGCAATAAATTGTAAACCCAGATGGGACGAGGCCCGTATCTGAGATAGTTCACATAGTTTTGGAAGACGACACTGTGCACCTTTGACACCGTACCGTTTTAACACGATAACCGAATTCTAAATTAAACCTTGTAATGTCATGTATGCAATGTTTCAATAATCATCTTCACTCTATTGTGATATTGTTTACCGTATTAATTTATTGACAATTTCCCTTAAACATGAATTATTAATAGTCTGTCCTTATTTATTAGGTTGTAAAAATAGAAAACATTGCTAAGCAGTCGACTATACCTTTTATTGAAATGAATTACACAGTTTATGATTTTATGCATTTGCTCAATATAAAAATGCGAGTTGTATCTGAAAGCATAATAAACTTGTCTTTAAATTAAAAAACATGAAAATCTGGTTATACTCAGAGGTATAGGTACTCAATCATGTTGTTTAGGGCAAATAAAGTAATATCAGGTTAAGGAAACACATGTTACCCACTGCATCTTCGATCTTTCACCATATTTTAATCAATGTCAAACTTCATCATACGTATCATGTTCTGTTAAGTTCCGAGGAAACCATATTCCTTCCTTGAATGATTAAGATCTGTTCATACCAAAATGGACACATGACGTTTTCATTCGATCCCCGACAATTCAACCTACGATGGATAATCGGTTTGAGTTATGAGATGTTCATTGTCCTTAGAACATATTTGCGTAAACCTATATTCCATTTTGATACTTTGAAGAAGTATAAACTCCAATAAACGAAATTATATACCACTACCTGCAAGACTTCCACTAAACCCGGTTCTTAATGACTATGAACGCTTAGTTTGAGCATCTTACGGATAGTCAGTCATCAGATGCCTGCCTTAACGTAGTATCAAGCCAGATAATCTTCTCCTCACAGTGACAAGATGAGACAGGGAGAGGTTGAGAGGGATGTGAAGAGACTGATAGGATGACAGGTACATGGCTGGAGCTTGACAGGAACTTGTTGAACTCTCATTGTCAGTTACAACTATGTAATCAGGAAGATTTGTGCATGTCGATGGCTAACATGTCTTCAGTTCATATTAGTACACAACACGTTATTTTATCATATCTGAAGGGATTCATTTTAGATCGTCATTAAAATCGAATTGATTTGACTCGAGGACACGCGAAAGATTAAAACATTTATTCCTAAAATGTCTGATTCTTAACGTTAGGTTGAAAACAACTGACTTGAATAAGATGCAACTCATATCATAACATTTATATAACAGAATTATAGAAGAAAAGGAAATATATCATGGAACATAAGTATATCACATTAATCCTAAGCGGAAGAGTGTTAAATAGGTTGGCTCCCCATACTTATGTAATATTGTTTTTTTGTTATATAGTTTATATTTTATACTATTGCTTCTAAAACCATCAGGTTTTGTTTCAATTATTTTCAGAAGTTTTTATTATCTCATTTTGAGAGAAAAATCATACAATCAAAGGAGACCAAAAAGGTTTAACGAAAAGATTGACTTATAAAAACAGTATACACCTTGTAACACTTATATCAAGTTACAAATAACAAGTCATTGTCTGCTCAAACAAAATCAAAGTAGCAAAATCAATAGGTATAAATGAAGATCTTATGACTAAAGTGTTTTATTTTGATACAATGAGACATTTTACTGCAGCACAACAATTCTAAAATCTCATGTTTGATCTTTTCTTAATTCGAGTCACACATACTTACTGTGATATATGAGTTATAGAATAATTAGCATCTATAGAATCTTTGTTATTCCTTTAGCATTGTTCAACTTCAATGTTTAGCTTTCTACAAATGTCATCTAATCGACCGAATTATCTGTGACCTGTGACCTAGTAAAAACGACAACATAAAAGTCGTTTGGAAGACCTACAATATGAATAGGCTACATGTATAAGTGAGAAAAGGGTAATTGGTAGAAAAACTACAGAGAGTGAAGGTAGGCTTGAGGGGTCACACAGAGAGCTTAATTATGACCACTACACTCAGTTTGAGTATGTTCAACGGTGTCTCCACGAGGGAGCATAATGGTCATGGTTCAAACGATTAAAATAAAATCATAAATTGAAAAAACATTTTTAAAGTCATCATGGCCAGTTTTACACGAGTTGCAAATTCACGTCTACTTTGTACATTTGATACAATTGAAACGGAATATCCTAGTTTAGTTTCTAGTGTTTTGTGGTACATGTATAACCTATATGTAACTCATTGTATCATAGGGTCGATCGTAGAAGCGGAAGTAGATATGTGACATTTATGTATTTTCTCTGGATGTCAAACTCTGATTTGACAGCAGCTTTAAATGTAGTTTCGCTAACATTACAAGATAAATTTACATGATAGTTCCTTGTACAAAGATGTACAAAATGTATAAAACAATTCAATTCAAACGCTACGTCTTTTAACGACAGAAAAAGTATCTGGAACGACATTTAAGTTTGTCTCGCTTATTTTTGTTCATCTTATGACGTCACCCTATCGTTTCATGAAGTGAACGATAACGTTAAATAATTGAAAGTATTACTTCAATGATTACCTGTTTTATTTTGAATGATGAATGCCATATGTAACGAGTGATTGCAAAAAACAATTCAATATTTTGATAAGAGTTTGTGTTGTATGAATTGTGTGGAAGAAATAAATGGGGCGTATGAAATTCCAGATTTCTTTCAGCATACATTTTATTTTACTTTTGTTTGACTCTATACATTGTGAATTCTTAAGTTTGGTGTTTTAGACTTTAGACTGAGTTATGTCATTATGGAGAGTTCTAACATTTCCATCATGGAAATATTGCATATGAAGTAATGTCATTTGTATGATCTCGTGATGCCTGTACCACAATCAATGTAACCTTATTTCTGTCGACTTGATAAAATTTCATATCATTAAGTTGTTGTCTGAACATTTGCAATTTGGTCGATTTAGGATCTTAATATTAACTTGAAACATATAAGAAAATATTATTTGACATTACTTATTTTAATCCCCTCATTCCGAGAGGCGTAATTAATCACCTCGTTGCTTCTTCACAAATATGCTATTGAACAGATTTCAATTTGAAAACAAAATGAACATGAAGTATAATAATATACGATGGAAGAGTGCTCTGTTCTCTTTATGACCGAAACGGTGACCAAAGATACCTATATCATCACACGTCACCCCATAAGAAATAAGTGATGGATGAAATATTTTCTTTACATGATATAGTTCTAACAAAATAGCATTTGATACCATTCAGACAGTTACTACCATATGTCGATGAAAAGACATCTAAGTGTCATGTAACTATATATTTGTCATGTTTTTATAGCCTTTCTTTTCAGAATCAGATATCGTCTCTGGCACTCTGCAGTTTATTTGACAGATATATATATACATATATAAATACCAAAATATTGTTCATTTCAGCTTGAGACAAAAGATAAAAAGGCTAATGTTTCTGAAAAGGTATTTGTATATTTATGTTGAAGATAACCTTCATACTTAAACTCTGCTTTTAGTAATAACGGAAATAATCTCAAAATAATCGTTTTTCCAAAACGATCCCATTGAAAGGACAGTCTGCGGAGTTCGTGATGATTAAGCTCATCAGAAGCCGTGATTATGTTTTCATCAACCACTTTTATGTTCGTTATTTAGCCGTTCTTTTTCATGTTCGCCAGAGACATAGTAACATTCAGGAACGGGGATCTTTTACTATTATAAAAACTACGCGAGTACGGTTTTCTATTTATTACCAGTTATGAACTCGAGTGACAAACACAAAAAGCTTAGTTTCAAACATAAGCTGAATACGCGCGAATATAAAGAAGATACACATATATGCAAATACTTATATAAATATATATGTATATACATATGAAACGTAAAGGACACTTTTACATCGGCCTTTTCATTTCAGCATCTACATTCAAAGTTATCTTTGAAAATATTTTACTAAACCTTTTTCAGAACACAACAGCATTTTTATTTTTTATTGTTAAGGAAGAAAGCCACATTCTGCTATCTGCAGATTTCTTAAAACTGCAAACAATCAAACTTAAGGACAGCAAATGGATTTCTTCTGCTATTGTTAGGATGTATTCAGTTTCAATTGGTAAATGGTGATTATTTGTTCTGAATAGCAATACATATAAACATATAGATTTATACTGTAAAAATGCTGGCTCGAAATATAGTTGACTTTGATAAGTTCATAGTAATTTCATTTAGAACTGCTAAAGCAATCACATCTCCAGCTCTATAAGAATGGACCCTGCAACATACGTCGACTAGTGCAAACATACGTTGATCCTAACATATTCAGTCAAGTACAGCAGGTAAAACCCAACACAACCTTCACCAGGTACCTAATTGTATTATACAGTAAGGTGAACCTTCGAGTTTCTGAACTTAGTGACTTAGTGGAGCACAGTGGTGTACTGGTTAGCGTACTGGCCTCTCACGCCGACGACTCGGGTTCGAATCCCGGTGGAGACACCAAAGATTTGTGACCTGGATCCAAAACTGTGTTGTGCCCTTAGGCAAGGCTCTTCATCCACATTACACTCAGTCCACCCAGCTGTTAAATAGGTACTTGAATATAGGGATGTACGGACCTGTACGATACAAAAACAATTGCTCTCTTTCGTGATTAGATTCTGCAATTCTTAGCAAAGTTTGTTATTCAAGAAGATCAAGAAACTATCACGTATCTTAAACAACGGTTAATCAGGAGGAAAACCTTTGGTAGGCACAAACTTAAACTGGATACAATGGAATTTCTATTAGAAATAGGATTAGAAGTATTGAGAGGAGAAACTACATGAGAAACAATTCATGCGACACAGTCTTTGAACAACTTTCTCATTCAGACGATTTTTCAAATAAGTCAAATTTCAGTTTCTTTTATGTGCTCTTTTTCTTGAAAAGGCCGAAAGACCAAATATTTAAAAGAGATACAAGGGTTCTTAATATATATGTTCTATACCAAACGGTGGATCATACAACCGATCATTTTTAAACAGAGCGTTGGCGCTATAACATAACAAACACCTATGGTGCTGTAACGTTATTCCATGGTCACAATTCATATACGATAAAAGCACAATAACCTCAAAGTATTGGAACTGCTGCTATTGACCTTGAAGAATCGTGTTTCACTTTGGTGCAGGTCAATGAAGAGTTCTAAATCCTGGCGGCAACAAAGTGCTTAGGGTAAACCAAAGAACAGCATTCAAACACGTGTTTGTGAAGGGAACCGGCCTGTGGGAGGATCTAAGTTTAGCAATTTTGGCGGGACCTGAAAGGTAGACCAATGTTTATATGAATTCTGTTCAAGGGCACATGACTGTATAATAGATGACTGGCATATCAACAACAATGCATGTCCTTGTAAGTAATCCAATTCGGAAAGACACAGTACATGAACTTGCTTGCGTGATCTGCACTCATTATTGATTCAAAGCGAATCAGTTTCAAATGGAATAAGGACCTTTGAAGTTTTAATGCATTACAACCAAGGCTGACAACGATTTTGATACAATGTCATTCATAATTAAAATACATTAATTTCCCAGTTTAAAAAATGGTGGGTTATAGGTTAATATTTTGTTCTTCAAAATTTCTTCAATGTCTACAGAATGCAATCCTGAACAGTCGGGTAGATACAGCTACTTGTTGGAGTCAGGATTCTCACACTGCGACGCTTCTATTGCACTTATATAAATATGTATTTACTTCAGTAGAGACGTTGTATACAGGACGTGCTACCGGCTTTAAACGGTGCAACAGCTATATAGAACTATGGGGTTGGTCGTCAGAAGTCGATTTTACAAAAAGACCGCTTAGTCATTGTTCCGGCACGACGTCAAACTATCTGAACAGCCTATACCATAGGAAGAAGTCTCTCACTCTTCGGGGTTAACGTACCAACGCAGGCGATACGGAATCGTTTATATGTTGACGGCTTCAATTCCATTCTTTCCCCACACAGCTAGCACCGTCATTAATTCCTATACAACCTCTACTTAATACGAAGGTTTCTCGGGCTTCCGGCAGTTTCCCCCACCGGCGCACTATAACAACTTGAACAACCTGGCAATATTTCAGTAAAAACACCGAATGCATCAAGAAAATATTTGTTGTCACAAAGGCTTATGCAATGATGCAGTCGCAAAATGATTCGTACATGTATGTGTTCTGTAAAGCAGACATACAGTGCAAGGTGCATTTTCGAATGAAGTTTAGCTTTTGGAAAGCTTACGGAAATAACTTAGGCGATTTGAATGATAACTTTTGAAACGGCGTCGTTGATTGCACAACTTACTGTGATTGCATCGATATCCAATCAGCGTTCTACAATTCTAGATCAAGAAACGTTCATATTAAGACAGAAGTTTAAAATGAATTTATGACGTTGCTGCCTCTGTTGGAAGAGAATGCCTAACTCAAGAAGAAGTTGTGTTCGCATCCGCACGCGAGAGGCAGAAAGGTTTAGACACACAACGATAGGACTCGCTTAAACTTTACTGACAGGAGAAAGTAATGATGGCGGATCAATTATGGTCTGGGAAACAACCAGGAACTGCAGAGCGGACCACATGTCTCGGGAAGAGGCACGAGAAAAGGGTTATGTCACTGGGAAAAGATTTTCAATGTTACATGAGACCATATGCTTGTGTTGCTATCCTTGACTTTTACTTCATCCTACCATGCTGGGGTCACACCAGCCCGACAACAGGAAACAATCCTTTCCCCATGGACTTGCCCATGGGCGCGCCGAACCAAAGCCCTATCTTTGGAACATGTTACATCGCATTACCCTCGACTTTCGAAACGCTCGGATTTGGCCATTTTTAAAAGTTGAACAATATATTGCAAACCTCCGGGTTTAGACGAGACACAGACAGGGCGTCATTCGAACAAAGCATAAAAGAACTCTGGTTTAACGTTTTCTCCATCACTGCTTACATATTTGACATCTGACATAAAAACCTTACGGCGAATTCTTAATACATGTATTTTATACCTATCGAAATGTACTTTACTCATTAAAGTGTGTCTCATTGAATTAATGTCAACATAAACTCGATTAACTTTTGTCGTTTTTAAAAGAGCTTCATGTTGTCATTTTCCAGTGAATAAAACTCTGGCTTATTAAAAAAAACTTTCAATTCATTGATATTTATTATTTTTATTTGCCATTAGTACAAATATTCGTCCCAAGCTTTTGCATAGCATAAATTTGCAGTTCTAGTGAACCATATTACAAAGTTATCTATGACCTGATTTCACTTACTTACAATGTAGAACGCATAATACATGGGACATGCAATCATATTGCAATGATGTAAATTAAGTCATTATTAAGTGAGACATAACTCAACGACTTACTGAGGTCTATTCAACTTTCTTTTGGTAAAATATCTTTGTAAATATTCATTTATGTCCTATTCATGAAATAAAAACTGAATCGAAAGGATTATTTTCGTTATGCTTATTTGTTTTGATAATATCTCATAAGTTTGTGTGTGTCTGATTTATCACATTCAATTTTCAATTTTATTGCGTCGGCCTGCAGTTTGAAGGCTTCTCTTCATTTCAGTCTCACTTGGCCTACAGCTGCATACCGAAAGTTTGTTCACTTACCACTGAATAGTAGTGCAAATATCATGTAATTTTAGTTTCGTTTCAACGTCAATAGAATAACTTCAGCAAGACTGATAATGGATCACCAACTGTCCATGTGTGAAATAGCCATTCTTGAATTTATGCTGGCGTTGTCTGGACACTCGTGCAAAAATTCGCATTTTGGCATATTGATATAGACAGGAAGGGTCACATTTTCGAAATTTCGATTTTATTAAGTGTCAAATAAAATGTCCCATATCGACTCTCTGAGATTAAAACCAACATAATCATATTGACTTTGTGCTAAGAAACAAACGTGACTAATTTTCAAAGAAATTGATAACTTATAAAGGATTTTATGGAGAAAAATAAAAATTAGTGTTTTCGGAATTTTGACCCCTGGTCACTTCAGTGACCTGCCAAAACTGTTCCGGGTAATTGTGGAGTACGATAAACCTTTGCCCTAAAGAAGAATGGATATGCATATGTGTATTGAAAATTCAATATTATACGTTACTTTTTCGCAACGCTACGATACCTCAAAGGCATCTCAAATTACATGATATTTGCACTAGTATGTTCAGGCATGTGAACAAACTTTTGGCACCTGTACGTCTAATCATCTAATCATCGTAATATGAAGAAATTATACGCTCGTGTTGATACTTGTTGAAAATGACACCAACTTGAGCTCATTTCAAAATGGACATTAAAGGATAAACATTCCCAAAGAACTAATATATAAATATATTTATAAAACGAATTGTTAAGTCAACTTAGTTTATATAAAAAGTTCGATCAACTCATTTGTGATCAACACATTTTAATAACTGCTTAGTTATCTGCATTTGTAACTTTAAAGAGATGATTGTAAAGAAAACACAATTTAGGCTTTTGATAAAGTAGATTTAATTTTTATCTTTATTATATTGTTACATGAATAATTGTTTCTTGTTCATTGCTATTTAATAGTACGTAAACATCAATGCTAGAACTGAAATGAGCACCATATTACTTACAATTTTCAAAATAGAAAGTTGTTGAAACATGTTGTAATACTTATAGCTATCACTAGTTGGTTTTATTTCTAGGAAAATAAAGCTTTGTTTTTTTCTCATCTATTGTCCGTCATAAGTAAATTTTGAAACCACTTGCGATGTTAAGGAAGAAAGAGAAGGTGTTATAAGTTGAAATATGATAAACGGTGTTTCATACACTATTTATTCTCATACCAGACCTGTTAATGCCTTTATATAAGAAATAAAACATCAAATATGATATGTTTTATGTTATTGACATTATATAGTTTTATTGAATATCATATTTAAGGGATAGTGTTCTCAACCGAGTTAAATATCATTATACTATTTAGTTACTGACCTGAATATGTCTTTTTCCGATCATAACATCTATCATTATTGCCGTTGTTGACAAGTAATGAAATTTGCATTATGCAACCATATTTCAAAGAAAAAAATAATGCTGTTTACTGTGTTTCACAATCGAAAGCAAGCTCAAGAGTTGAAACCTAAACAACTTTTTTGTGGGTGTGACATAGTTAACAACAATGAACTTCCAAATATGTTGTATATAAAAATGAGTTTTTCATTGTATATGATAGCTCTAACTCGAAGTTAAAATATAACACCTTTTGTTCATTTCTGGTTTCAATGGCATGTGCTTGTTTCTATGCCATACTGAAGAACCGATTTTCCGTTTTTGTTGATTTCACTTGTATTTTGACTTTGTATACACTCAAAACAACGTATTAATTTTGTGGAAGATCAAACAACTAACTAGGCATGCGGCTTAAAAGAATAAGAGCATAAACATATGCATCATAAATGATCCATAGACTATAGCTTAAAGGATCCATTTGGAATGCAGCTGCATACAATTACCCACAAGGCTTGCAACTGTATACAGCTGTTATGAACCAGCTGGACATGTAGACAAGCTTGTAAAATGACTAACGAGACATATAAAACTAAAATGACCAACGAGACATACAGTTAAAATTATCTACAAGACATACATCAGCTGTGGAAACTAACAAGGCGTTCAGTTGGAAGGCCCCACTGGGCAAATCGCTATAACGCCTCATTAGTACAGCTGAAAGAAGACGTACAGTTGGAAGGCCCCACTGGGCAAATCGCTAAAACGCCTCATTAGTACAGCTGAAAGAAGACGTACAGTTGGAAGGCCCCACTGGGCAAATCGCTAGGCCGCCTCATTAGTACAGCTGAAAGAAGACGTACAGTTGGAAGGCCCCACTGGGCAAATCGCTAAAACGCCTCATTAGTACAGCTGAAAGAAGACGTACAGTTGGAAGGCCCCACTGGGCAAATCGCTAAAACGCCTCATTAGTACAGCTGAAAGAAGACGTACAGTTGAAAATGAATTTGATAGATAAAAACCAGTTTTGGGGTGATTTAGAATTTTGGATCAATAATTTCTTTTCACAAAAGGTAAAGTTTACCAAATAACTGATTTGGTTTGGTACATTACATAGAAATGTCCTAAAAACCAAATCATTATCTCTGCTAAAAATACATCCATATGTGTAACATTTAAAGTTTAATTTAAAAAATCAGTAACTATACATAGAAAATATTCTCGGTAGAAGAATTCATTTCAAAGAAAAACAATGATTCTGAAAATTTCATAAAGAAATGGTCTTCACTCATTCCACCTCTAGCAGCCAATTAATGTTTGATACTTGCTTGATATACATGTGTATCTTTGACAAATTGTTGATACTCATGTATACTGTTGACTGTATTTTGATGTAACCATGGGAACAAAAAAAAGGATAATAAAAAAACAACTTTATTGTTGCTTATCAAAAACATTCTCCTTTAACAGTACAGCTGAAAGAAGACGTACAGTTGGAAGGCCCCACTGGGCAAATCGCTAAAACGACTCATCAGTACAGCTGAAAGAAGACGTACAGCTGGGAGGACCTGCTGGACATGCAGCTGCAAGGAGCTGATATAAGAACCTACAAGGTATACAGCTGAAATAACTTACGTGATACACGGCATTGAGTACCCACTAAGTATACAGATTAGATGACCAAGTCTCATAGAGATATAGGACAAATATGGCAATCGAAACATTAATTCCTAAAAACATGTACAGAAGAACTTTTAAAATAAGTGTAAAAAATAAATATTAGACATGATTTGTTAAAACCAATATGAGAAAAATAAGGTAAATATTGTAATAACAGGTCATAATAATTGGTACTTGGGACAACAAATTCTTAATATCCCATGCTTTACCTTTCTTCCAAGTACAATCTGACAGGTAAGTGGGTCATTTAAACATAATTTTTCCTGTTATTATGCTTAGAGAAATGGTTTGATATTGTAAAAAAACAAAGCTTCAAATCCCCAGCTAGTACTCAAATTCAACTCTCTGTATCACGTTAAGAATGTCCATAAGAACAAGTTCTGGTTAAATTAGACCATGACTGACAGGACTCATATTTTGAAATTGAAACACTCGTTGGCATACAGCTTATCTATCTATGATGCTTTGCTGCACTATTAATTACTAGCAATTTTGTAAAGACGTTATGTTTCACTGTATTATCAACGGCAATGGAAGGGATGTCGAAATTAATAGTGCCTTTAACATGATTTTAAATCAGATGATTTACTTATCACTAGCAACCCATATTCATCTTTGCGTCTGCTGTAAATAAGTTTTAAAAGTACATTCGAGGAATGGTCCAGTTTTCGATCAAAACTATCGAACTAATAAGTATTGAGATGTTGATTTTCAGAATCACCCACCAGTCATAGAAAATTATAACAACATTTACATATTTGATGAAGCAGATGAAGCTTATAGCAAAATGATCATATATCCTAGTTGATCTTCAGTTAATGTACGAAGATAAAACTTACTCACTCCCCTGTGTTCAACTCAAGTTTGCTATTCTTATAGGACTTCTTCCGATAATGATGCCTCATTAAAAATATCATAAAATAATTGAATATTCAAATGGTATAAAGTCTATGTCAGTTTTGGCGTCAAGGTGTCTGTTGATTATAATAATATTTTCTTTGTAGGAATTTTATTGAAAAAGTCGAATTAATAGGATTTGAATAAATATAAAAATCAAAATCTAGTATGAAACATGGGAATGGTAGGGTTATAATAGTTTGAAGGTAAGTGATAAGTAAACGAACTTTATCCTTATGCAAATGTAGTGCAGATACAAATATATGATAAGGTTTGCGTGTTTCTTTTTGTTCAAGACGCTTGCTTATAATTTCAAAGTCAATATCTATTACGTAGTATACTCATAATTGGAACCATTCGATATAAGGACATAGTTTACCTAGTTTATCACTTTGTATTTTTAAGACGCTTTTTTGCATACTTGAAAAGATTCACACCATATATGTCTTGACATTTAACACTTTCGTGGTGACATTTTGCTCATTGTATTCATGATTTAATCTATACTGTATTTAGAATATTGTGCTTGTGCTTCATTACTCCCATAGCCAACATCCGCTGTTCTATTTATGGCTGATGTAGTGTCATGTCTATCGTGTTCCGGTCTTTGTTGCAGAAAGCCTCATTATGTAATAATAAACACTGTGATTCATCTGGTATGTTCCCAATATGCCTACAGCCCAGTTTGCCTACAAAACAAATCCACGCATGATCGGCTTCCTCAAACCTATGTTTGACAATTGACTCATCCACTTGATCCACTTGAAGTACGTAAAAATAAATTTGTTGAAGAGAAGTTTGATAATGACAATAATAAATTTTACTTAACATGACTTTTCACGCTTCCTTATTTGATGAAGTTTGATAATTTATTTTATAAAAAGATCATTGCACTGATGTAACTAGTCTAACTTAGACTTATTTCTAAAGGTGATGAACTTTAAATATGTATCAAATGGGAAAAAATGTTCTCTGATTGTGAATTCAACTGGCAAAATGTTTTTCAACTATATAGGCATGGTTTGAAAGATGTTAAACTTCTTGATTTTCAATTCAGATTCTTGCACAGAGTCATTTATGCTAAAAAAGAATTATTGAAAATGAATTTGATAGATAAAAACCAGTTTTGGGGTGATTTAGAATTTAGGATCAATAATTTCTTTTCACACAAGGTAAAGTTTACCAAATAACTGATTTGGTTTGGTACATTACATAGAAATGTCCTAAAAACCAAATCATTATCTCTGCTAAAAATACATCCATATGTGTAACATTTAAAGTTTAATTTAAAAAATCAGTAACTGTACAATAGAAAATATTCTCGGTAGAAGAATTCATTTCAAAGAAAAACAATGATTCTGAAAATTTCATAAAGAAATGGTCTTCACTCATTCCACCTCTAGCAGCCAATTAATGTTTGATACTTGCTTGATATACATGTGTATCTTTGACAAATTGTTGATACTCATGTATACTGTTGACTGTATTTTGATGTAACCATGGGAACAAAAAAAAGGATAATAAAAAAACAACTTTATTGTTGCTTATCAAAAACATTCTCCTTTAACATTTACTGATAATGCTTTACCGTGAAAGCATAAGCTCTCTGCTCATTAGGTGAGGAGCAGAATTAAACAAGCTGACAACGTTTTGTTAACGCTGCTACTCTTTAATCAACTTAAAATTGCTTTGATAGGTAACAGCTGTTGACTTATGGGTCATACCCATTTTCTGAGAAGGGGGTGTTTTTTCAGTCCCCAATGTGCATACATATTTTTTTAGGCACATTGGGATGTAGGCACATTGGCACCAAACTATTCATTTTTACCTGTTCATCTTCGTCTGTTAGGGTTGTTGTTCGAGTGAATGTTGTGTGTATATAGTGTAAATATTCATCTATGCATATTTCATAAGCAGAATTTTCAAGGAGATTTATTTTTTTGGCTGAATTTATTCTCCTTCCTGAAAATAAGATGCCAAGGTTTTTTTCTTTACAAACTGATATTAGCCTATTACAGTTGGAAGGGATTTGATCTGATGACGTAATTGTTTAGTCGATATTTCTTATACCAGTTTGCAAAAGAAACCCTAAAAATATACACACTATTATACATGTAGCTTTACAATATATTTGGGCTACAAAGCACAACGTGGGGAATAGATAATTCAAATGGTATTCTACTGTCACTTTCACTGTCACTATTTCAAAACCAATAATGTATTTACTAAAATGATTAAATAGCTAGTTAGTTAAACCATCTTACCCACAGATTTAATTGATTTGAATTTGTTCGAGTGTATTGGCAAGTTTTACAAAATCTATTTTCAATTTCAAGTTTACCTGGTCTGATGATAGATAGTTTGTATGGCCCTGTTCGATTTTAAAATCAATTTATTACTCGCCCGTGTAAGATAATGCAGTGTAATTTTTATATGGCGATATTAACCTAGAGTAACACTGCTGCGAGTATGACGTCATACTATTGTGTGGTTGTGACGTCAAAATGTTGGCACCACTCACAGTGGCGGCTAAGTCGCAGAAATGTTTTGTTCAGTACACTTTCGGCAACCATGCTTGATTTCTGAGGTAAAGTAATAAACAGAATACTAAACTCCCTTCAATTCAATATTATTTTTTATCAAACTCGTTAATGATATGGCATCAAACTCGATATCGCTCGTTTTATACTTGATTATTACCTCGTTTAAAAACAGTGTTAAATGGAAGGTCGTTTAGTTTCCTCGATATATTCTGAACAAAAGTGTTCGTAAAATCAATTTGATTTGTCAATTGATTACTCTTCTTTGATTCTTGATCACTGTCAACTCCACTTCTTTATGCCAATCTCCATATTACTCGTATGTAAATAATTTCTAATTCATTTACTTTTATACCCATAACATTTTTGAAGACTTGAACATGTTAGAAAGAAGAAACTGTTTTGCCTCGATTTTTTATGCAAATGTTTAAAAAGAGTAGGTAACATTGGTAGCTTAAGGATCTTCTCATTACTTTCTCATTTTGTTAGAGATATTTTTAACGTCGGCCTTTGATCTACAATGCCGATGCATACACAGAATGTACTGAAAAGTTATTACTCAAATATGTTGACAAGCCGAAAGCAATATGATTTGATGCCCACATAGATATTGATAAGCAAGTCACTGATAAACTGGTTCACTCTCAAATGTTTTGCATGTGTTGCAAATGTTGTTGCGGGTCTCGTAGGTGATTAAAAATGAATCATACCAAAAGAAAGTACACGTTTTTGTATTGAAGACTCGTTTATAAAATTTACAAATTACTTTTTTAAAATCGTTTCTGCTAAAGCTAATTTTTATCGGTATCTTAAATCTATTTTCAAGGTTGTTGATCAAAAAGAGTCTACCCTTTGTCTGAGCCAAGGCAATTCTCAGACTGTGGCCCTTACTTGTATCAAACAAGACAATATGCCTCTTAAAACGACAGATGCGACTGGAAAGCTCGAGAGACTGAAAGGTTGATGAGTACACATGGACATGTGTAACAAGTACTTGATAAACTCTCACTTTTGGATACACCTGTGTAATTCATAAGTTCATGTCCATCTGTATGTCAGGAGTTGAGAGGTCATCTATCAGGACTGATTACACAGACACTAATATAACATACCATGTTCAGAGATAAAATATTGTAGAATTTCAATTCCTAAATGCCTTATACTTAACATTTTGTTTTCCTTGAAAGATCCATATCATTTCTTTTAATATATAGCATCATGGCAGAAAAAGAATATGTTCTTAGAATTTAATGATATCACATTTTAATGATTTAAGTTTAACTCAGAGACTTATTGCATTGTTTTGATATGTAAATACACTTTTAATTACGCCATCGCTCATCTTAGCCAGACCAAATTCAAAGGTGGTCAAGAGTAACACATTTCTTACTGAATTCATGCTCATAAGAAGGTATGCAGTGTGTTTGTTAATCACGGAAAAATAGAAAAGTTCGTTTAATATCAATAGACTGTTTATTCCACATAAATTGAACACAATTTACCAAGTCGAGTGTACAGATTTACTGACACCAAAAGACATCACAGGGTGAAAATACCCTGAATCCGTTAGCCGGATCCCCTGCCGGATCCTCCGGATCCTCTCAACAATGGTATACTGGGATCCGTCGCCGGATCCCTCACCGGATCCGGGATCCGGGCGGACACCGCCGGATCCCTTGCCGGATCCCCAGTAGATCAGAATACAGGGATCCGGCGCCGGATCCCTCACCGGATCCGGGATCCGGACGGACACCACCGGATCCTCTTCCGGATTCTTAGTAGATAAGAATACTGGGGTCCGGAGACGGATACCCTACCGGATCCTCTCCTTGTAGCGAAAGTAGGAATGTAGTTTAGAAAAATGAAGTTTTTTAAAGTTAGGTAAGCTTTTGTCACAACAATACACCATACATGTTTGACAGCTTTTACATATTCTTTACATGATATTGTCATATAAAGGCCGTTTGCATTTATAAAGAAAAAATAAGTGTTGATATGTCTTTGTGAAAGATTGTTAGCCAAAGCTGACAAAGTCAAGTTTAAATGGTAATGTTTTGATGATTCGATTCAAATTGAAACACAATCTTCAGAAAAACACTATTTATTCGGAATCAGAATTTAAGGGGTTATTTCTTATCAAATTTTTTTTTCAAAATACTTTCTGAAATAACCATGGTAACGTATACTATTTAGCACCAATTGTCACGCTTGAATGCACACTCATCACACCTGTTGGTCAGTACACATATCAACTTGCATAATTAGGGTCTTACATAAGTGTTAATATTGTAAATGAATTCGCTTAGATAATATATCATAGATCACTTATAGTTATGCAAAACTTTAGTACACAAATTAAATAAAAAATAATTCTATTCAATGATTTCAAACATTTATTTACAAACGCACACACACTTAAAAATATAACAAAAATCGTATGAACATATATATCTATAAATCTGTATGCACCTGAGGGTAGTGTTTGTAGCTATTTCATGTGTGATTTTATTTAAACATATTTATACAAAACCAAGTATACACCTGAACAAAGGTAATTGCAAAATTGTCAGATTTCAGAAATTTATGAAACCCATTCTGTGAGTGAAATTATAACTTCTATTTCGGATGTACCGCGAAGAATAATTTTCAGTGCGGGAGAAAGTACCGTTTAGCCTAATCCTAAACCTTGCTTATCAAAACAGCGGGGGTAATTAAGGCATTCAATTGAGTTGATACATTTTATTAAGAAAACATGTTTTGCAAAAATAACAATTTTGAGAACTGTTTTTTCAATTGAGAAGAAATAACTTATCAAGAAGAAATGTTTCGCAAAAATAATAATTTTAGGAACTTTTTTTTCAATTGAGAAGAAATAATTTATAAAGAAAGTGAGAATTTGAGAACACGTATTTTGTATATTGAGAAGATGTATTTTTATAAAGAAAACAGTAACGCATCTATATTTACGTTTATATATATACACATTGTGATGGCAAACGCACAGGTCAGAGTTCGCTTCGTTGAGTCCGTTCGTGGAGGAAGATCACTGTGTTATGCTATGAACAAGTTTCGTGACTAGTGGAGACAGATTGCAGTCAGCGACGTTGAACCACAACCATCCTGAACCTGACTTTATCTTCAAAGTTGATGAATTCAAGGCCAAGTTGATCCACCGTGCCAAGACGGAGATAGCAAACCTGAGAAAACATCCCAACGTAGTCCCCGACAGCCTCCTTCGACTCATACCTAGCTTCTCTGCTGTCAAGACAGGCATGTATCGACAACGTCATAAGACCATCGCTGCACTTCCTACCAACCGCCAAGACATCACCCTGGAAGGAGAGGGGACACAGACAGACAGTGGTCAGCAGTTCCTACACACAGTTGGAGGCGGTGAACCAGTCCTTATCCTCACAACCAACCAGAACATGGGTTTCTTTTGCGACGCTGACGTGTACGGCGATGGAACTTTCTCTTCTGCCCCGAAAATCTTAGATGAGATTTACACCTTTGAACAACAGTGGCAACATGAGAAGTGTTTAATTAAACCACTGTGTACAGAATCTTGTCCTACTTGTTATTTGTTAGAGTTGTTAATTGTGTGCATTCAGCCGTTACATAGGTGACCATGTACCGCGACGCCTACGCTCATCGAAGCATGTCGGGTAGCCTTTTTAGGCTTCGCGGGCCATAACCCCTCCAGCCGAGAGAGACGCCTTGATGTCAATTCATCGGCAAAAAAACGTAATGACATTACTTTTATAAATATTACATATTAATTATAGAAATAAATTGTTTTCACACGTGGTCACCTTATACATTGTAATATACGGTAATCTTCAAATAGGGTACTGGCTGTGGATGTTGCCTAGTGATGAAATATGTTCAGTTTGGTTGTTTAAGAGATGATTATAATTATGGTTCTTAAAAATTGTTATGAAAAAAGTTCTTGCAACTAGATTTGACAACATATTCTAGATTCAGGAAAGCTCCTTTAATAATTTGTCCTTTGATTTCTGGATGACAGGTTTTTTAAAAGGTAGTTTGCATCATATCTACAACATCATTTTGAAACTGGTAGGTCTTCAAGATTTATTATATATCTTGTCATTGAACGGCATTATTATTTCAAAGAAAGAACTTATAAACAGTATATTTCACGTGTATGGGTTACAATTACTGCTATTACAATATTTCATGATGAATGGAAATGTTACATTCATTTGGATAGTAATGAATTAACCCCCCCCCCCCCCCTCCTCTCTCCACCGTCTCTCCTGCTACGGTTCGTTGAGCTCGTCTACCTGTCTCTTGTCTGATTGCCTGTAATTGTATGCAGGTGTTTTATGACCCCAAAATGCTTATAGGCGGGGAACTAACAAAAGGCGTATAATTACGCGGGACTACTTGAAGTCATCGGATTAAATTAAAGGCACATACACACGTAAAATACTTACTGGTATAGACATTCCTTATATACATGACACTGTGTATTGACTAACCACCGGAGGTATCTAACCCTTTGGTGGGGTACGAATACACATCCGCAAACATCCAACATAATGATTTGGGCGAAGAATTAGACTTACCTTACACTGTAAAACATAAGATTAATTTAAGAACTTTATTATTTGAAAATCTTTCTATATTGTAACTAAAATAAGTTAAACACATATTATATATATCATTTATATTCATTCCTGCAATTCATACTCGTGATCGTTGAACAAATTTACTATCGATTTCATGAAACAATCTATAAGTGAAGTACTTTGCTAAAATTTTATTATTAGTCTGATTGCTTTATTAAATAGAAAAACGAATTAGTTTAATTTGTTGTTCCCTTCAATTGAAATACCGATTTCATGCGGCTGTACTGTAGCAAAATTATTCATGCTCATTGATGTTACAACATCCAGTACTTTTTAGATGATTGCAACAATGAGAACGTGACCTGATGGACTTCTTTGAAATGGGTGATCGGAAAAAAAGTAAGAGGAATTTATAAAGCCAGTTAACGAATCGATGGTTTTAATGTCGAGAGTTAATGAATTCCACAGTTTTATTGTATCTGGTAAAAAAGACTTGACACATGTCGCCGTTCTGCATTGTACTGTTCGCACAGATGAATGATCTCTGAGATTGTAATCATTTGTACTAGGTATTCTAGGAAGGAGGTTGCAGAGATATAATTGAGGCGCTAATTATTCTTCATTTTGTATAAACGTGTTAGTTTAGAAATATATTCACGTTCAGATAGTGGTTTTTGATTAGTTTTTTCATATAATAGGTTATGGCTTGTACCGCAAACTGCTCCTCACATTGATCTTAAAGCGTCTAGATTAAATTTTTCCAGTAAACTGCAGTGTTCCTTGGTAAGATGAAGGACTTATAAATAATTTACAAACTTTTCCGTGGAAACGATATTTAAGGCTTCTTATCAGAGGGCTAACTTTCTTGATCATAGAATTTATATGGATATCCCATGACAAGTCTTTTGTCGAAATAGTGAAGCCGATGAGAAGGAAACAGTTAGTACCAATGTAATTATGTTGTTCAAGTTCAAGTTCTTTATTCACTAAAACCACTCACAGTGGTACATAGTATATTACATAAATACTAATACAAAATTATGTAACAACGAGGCAGAGTTATTATTGACATTTCTGTAATTGCTCAAATATACATTTTATAAACTTACTTAGCTTGTCAACGGTTGTACAATGTCTTTCTGCAAAGAGACTATGGAGTTTAAAGTAATTAGGTCTCGTACAACAATATTTTGGTAATAATTTGTTTCTATTGCTTAATAAAGAAGTACATTCAAAAATATAATGATATTCATCACCCACCGCACCAGAGTTACACAACAAACACTTTCTATCACTGTAATAAACATGATGCCAACGGCCAACTTCAACAGGAAGTTTAGTATTACTTACTCTAAATTTCAAAATAGGTTGTGAAACCTTTGTTGGTAAAAGGATATAATCTTCAGGACCAAACATTGGTTTTATACAATCATATATTTTTCCTTTAGATGATAACGTCTTATCATAATGCCATTGTGTTATAAACTGGTCAGTTAAGATTTGTTCAACTTTACAGAGGAGCCAATTTTTATTAACATAATTTTGATTATACCAAATATAGGTAACAGATGTACCTTTTATGTGTGTTTAAACATATGTTATATATTTCAATGAAATGGATTGGCAAATAAGCTGGAAGCTTATATTAATGCCGCTCCAATACAAAATTATATTTTGAATTTATTTCAATGAGATGATATTTATTTATTTACATAAATGTTATTCTTTTGATATATTGTTACAATGGTTTGATCTTGATGTACATCATGATGAAATGAATACATGTTTAACAATGTACATATGTGTTTGTTATTGTTTACTATTCATATAATATTCAATACTAAGAATAACTTTCATTAATCGTAAGTTATGATGCGCCGTCTTGTCGGTTAAAGCATACCCACTTACCGCATAATTACTTGCACTTTCACCTGTTGCAGCAATAAGACACAAATGAGTCTAGGTGAATGTGTATACGCTGACAGGTGTATTGATCAAGTGTGTGCGTTCAAGCGTTACAGTGTAGAAAATTGAACCGTGCTTCGATAAAATTAAAGTAGCCTGTTGAGAAAATTTCTTTCTTGTTGTAATTGAATTAATATATCATTTGGATGTTGCGATGAAATCTTATCGTTAATGAAACTTCAAAGAAAAAGTTTTTAAAGTGGTATCGCTGGGTAATATTGACTTTCTAAAAATTTAAATTCTAATGTCTACTGAAAAGAAAAGTTGAGACTCAATAGTTTTAAATTAGAGAAGTTGTTTTCAAGCAATAAGTTTCTGTTAATCCTGACTTTGTCCACTCAGGGTAACACACTTACACAAACAAATATTTTAAAAGCTATAGGTTAAAACAAACACTTAATAGTCATTTATATAATAATGTTACTAGTTGACAATATCATTTCAGGAATATGATAGTCGAAGGTATCAAAGATACTAGTATGATACTTTTTTTTTTAGGAAAATCTTCATACGTGCAAATTCTTGAAGGTTCTAAGAATATTGATCATGAGATGATAAACCTTTTTAACATTCTTGTCTACTCTTACAACCTGGAGAGGATCCGGTAGGGTATCCGTCTCCGGATCCCAGTATTCTTATCTACTAAGAATCCGGAAGAGGATCCGGTGGTGTCCGTCCGGATCCCGGATCCGGTGAGGGATCCGGCGCCGGATCCCTGTATTCTGATCTACTGGGGATCCGGTAAGGGATCCGGCGGTGTCCGCCCGGATCCCGGATCCGGTGAGGGATCCGGCGACGGATCCCAGTATACCATTGTTGAGAGGATCCGGAGGATCCGGCAGGGGATCCGGCTAACGGATTCAGGGTATTTCCACCCTGTGCATGTGCTATCATACTCTGAAGTTTGCATTTCTTGCATTTTTGTTATCAAATGTTAGATTGATAGTGAGTTTTGCAACAAAAGCCGATAAACGCCGAAATAGGATTGACAACGTAAGCCGACGGTTGACGCTGGGCGTGATAATATTTTAATAATATTTTTTCTATCATTTAGCAGACTATCTTAGTTCCAGTTGTTGACTGTTGACAAGTGGCACTTGTAATGTTCAGATTTGTTAATTAAGGTAATCCCAAAAGTGTTCTATATGATTCATTTCAGGAGAACATGATGACAACGGCAAAAGAGCGACGTTCGCGTTATGCAAAGGGCGTTTTATAGTCGAGTTTTGTGGCTCCTCGGTTGATTCTGAATAAACTGAAAGACAATGGATTAAAAGCAAAACATCTCTGTGTTTCGTGTAGTACGTGGGCGTCACAAAATCTTTCCATAGGTAAACCGACCGGATGTATAGAGATCATCAGCAGGCGCGATCACACGTGATCAACCACTCAATTGCCTGTCGGCTGTAATATCCTTATTCAACATCGTTTCAACACGTCATGTCTGGTTTATATGTTTGTGCCTCTATCAATTAAAACATTTTTCCCCAGTGAAAATGTTGTTAGTTCTTTGTTCAAATTCTCTATTGTTCAGTCGTAGTCAAACATGGTATAATTACTGCGTTCAATAAGGATCCCCGGGTAGTTAGTTATGTAGAATTTTGAAATAAAACAAATTACGTATATCAGTGTTCTTGAACCTCAAATGTTCTACAGGTTCTATACAAGTGTTACAATCCTCTATAACTTCCATAAACGATAACCCAAAGGTGTTGATTTCATGTAATAACGTCAGTGAATTTTCAGACTTCGTCAAACGTTTAAGGATTTATAACCTAGCGTAATATAAAGCATCAAAGATTGGTATTTACCTTAAATCCCTTCTTTTGAAAAATAGACTTGAAAAAAGTAACTAATGTCAATATCTGGATGAATATACATTTCTGCTGACTTTTCTAAAACTTAAATTTAATCCATTGCTTATGCAAATTCGTAAATATGAAAAATTATCTCCAAGCGCAGTTGTTTTTATTTGACATTAATTGTTTGTGAAACATATTTACGGTTAAGATGCCTGATGTTAAGCTTGTTTTCTTCTCAGAACATATATAACAGTTTTGAGTGATTTTACTGCAAAGGTTAAACTATATATAGCTTTTTTGGAGAAAACAGTTAGCAAAGAAGCTAAAACATGCAATTGCATTTCGCCTCTCTTTCTGGCTTATAAATACTCGTAATCAGTTTTTATTCAATGTATATTTATAGTTGGAAACAAATATCGAGGTTTGTCATTTATTACAATGTGTGTCAACAGACATGATAAATAAATAGAGACTATTACCCGAGGAAGTGTGTCATTTGACTTTTACGATATATACGAGTGTGAATTTTGGATTACCCGAGCGAGTTTCGGTACAAAAACATCTTAAAACATCAATAACCCTACTTGCATTCATTACTTCTCCTTAGGTCTACAGATAATACTAAGGAAGGGGGATTTCAAAACCTCACTCTTCTGTCTATCAATAAAATGAAAACTTTTGGATTGATTATTTTACGTAATGACACAAGGTGCCTCTTAGTAAGAGCAGTTTACCTAAAAACGATATCTAAATTACATTTTATTTGCACTAAGTAATACTAGCAGGTGAACTACCCAGCAGGCAATCTGACGTTGTATCAACGTTGAAACGACGTCGTTTAGCAACGTTGAAATAACGTTGAAATTTGATTGGATTTGAAATTTGCGGCGACGTCGAAATATTGACGTTGAAAAAACGTCATTTCGACGTCAAGTCTAGTTGATCAATCAGCTTGTGTTGTTTAGTTTCGTTAATTTACTTGAAGGAATGCATTATTTATTTGTGTGGCTTTGCTTTCAAATTCAGCGCTTTCAAAGGCCTCGGTGCAAGATTTTGATGGCTGCTCGTGAGGAGTTATCCATTTAATGGAAATTACATTTGGGGCAAGGATATTACTGTTTATTTGACACTGCAACGACTTAGACCTAAGTGTCACAAATGAAATGTTTTTTAAAAATGCGTAAATGCTGTTTTGTAAGAACTAACTTTTTTCAAATGGTAAATTTATGTTGTCAGTTGTGAACATAACTGAAAAAATAAAAACTGTTGAAAAATACCATATACCTTGTTATTCTATTTAGACATAGGGAAGAGTTACTTCCCTTAGTTGTGAACTTTTATTTATCTAATTCAAATATCAGTAACACTTTTAAATGTCAATGATAGCTGTTTGTTTTTGAATTTTGTATTTCATTATTTAAAACAATCCGTAACGTATCTGATGTTATTAATAATACTGAAATTTTATTAAAGTAATCACTTTTCAGTTTAAAGTTGTTCTGATGACGTTGAATCAACGTCAAAACACCAACCGAATTTCAACGTCAGGGAACTAACGTTGTTACGACGTCGAAAATTGGTTGATCGACGTCCTGATCTGAATTCAACCAAATTTCGACGTCGAAATGACGTCAGATGCCTGCTGGGTATCCTTCAATATGCAGCTCTATAACATGTGTACTAACATCTTATCGAAAGCTGGAATTACTCGATTGACTACTGAAGTAGTTTTGTTTCCATGTGCTGAATGTTCCGATGTCGTTCACTTTATCACCCCTTTTCAGCACAGTAGCCAGAAGATTTGGATGTTCACCCCAGTGCATAACTATGTTGTTCCAAAGGTACCATCAGACTGGCACAACGCGGGACAGACCTCGAAGCGGCAGACCTCGTGTAACAACACCCACAGAATACCGCTTCCTTCGCACTTTGCATCTTTGGAATCGGTTCCTGTCAGTGACGGAATCGGCAGCAACGGCACTCGGTCGTCAGATTAGTCGACACTCAGTAAGGAGACGATTACGTCATGCTGGAATCACAGCCTACCGTCCTCTTCGTGGGATGGCACTGACCCTTGAACATCGTCTTGCCAGAGTTCGATGGGCATAACGTGTACGACGCTGGCAGCGACGCGAATGGCAAAGGGTGCTGTTTACCTTTTCCATGCAGATGGGAGAGTACGAGTATATCGTCGTGTACATGAAAGAGCAGCTCCTAATTGTGTTCAAGAGGTCCATCAACAAGGCGGAGGTGGTATCTTTGTTTGGAGCGGAATTTGTGGGGACCAAAAGACACGTCTGGTGATCATACGTGGCAACATGAATGCACAACGCTATGTGGATGAAGTTCTGAGGCCAGTAGCTGTGCCATTCCTACAGCAGCGACCAATGGGAACCCTCCTACAGCAGGACAATGCGCCTCCCCATACAGCCAGGATATCTCAGGACTACCTACACAACGCCAACGTCAACGTATTGCCCTGGCCAGCATGTTAACCTGATCTGTCTCCTATAGAGCACCTATGGGATGATCTTGGTAGAAGGTTAAGGAACCGGCCCAACCCACCAGCTACTCTCCAAGAACTTGAACACGCCTTAATACTTACGTGGGAGCAGATTCATACTGACGTCATCAGAAGATTGACGTCTTCCATGAGAAGAAGGTGTGAAGCGTGTATTCGTGCCAGGGGAGGTCACACAAGGTACTAGTGACATGTGACATGCTAGTGACAATTTATTTGCTATAGACGTTTGCCACAGACGGGCGAAAAATGACCTTTTGGACCCCTGGTTGTCTTCAGAGACTGTAACTCGCTGAATTCCACTGTCAGAAATTGGATTTTTGTCAGGATTTACCACATATGAATGCATTAAACATATTTCATGATATGAAACTATTATAATCATAATGTATCAGACTCAAGAGCGGTTGATAAAGTACAATTTTCCTGTGAAATATGAAGAGCATTGGAACATGAAGTCCTGGAACATGAAGTCCTGGCTGACCGAGGAAGATAAAATCTGAGTTAGTGATTGTCAATACTATTTAATTGTAAGGATTTTTTGCCTTTAGTCGAGATAGGACAGTAGTTAATCTGGCAATTTTTAGAGAGTTCTTTTATGTTGAAAATACTATCACGCTTCTAGACATTGCTGACGAGGAAGTTAATTTGTTTAAACTTCATTTATATTTTTTAAGAATGAATACAAAGGCAATAATAGAATTTAATTACACTTAAAAACGACAATACATGAAACATACTTCATGTAACGACATACTGTCTTTTCAACCTTTAATGCATGTACGCAAAGGAGAATGTTAACATATACATAGAACTGTTCTGTTTTAAATCATTTCGTTTCATTAATATATCTGGGGTTGTTTTATGTCCTGTTGTAGGTTTGATGGTACAGCTATATATTCCAAATCATGTGCTGGCAGAACTATCAATCTTTGCAATAGCTGTCACTTATTCAGTTGTATTACACATTTACACCTTTGTCACCTACCTCTGAATGATTTTTTTCTCGAAAAAGGCAACTAAAGGAAACTTTAATAATTCGCTTTAATCTTTAAGTTAATCTTTTAGTACAAAAGATTGTGTAGGTAAGAGAGTCCTTTGCCTTCATATCTTTTTCTATTTGAAACTTGAATTATGAATACATATTCAGGTTTCACCATGCTAATGATGAACTTTTATATAATTGAATGTTTTGTTCAAGTCTCTTTAATGATGTAAAAGAGGCACGTAAACAGTAAAATGTAACGTAACAACATGTGTCGGGGATTTTAATCGAAAATGGTAAGATCTTATTTTCTATTTACATTACTTTTAAGATATCTATTTACAAAATGGAAATATGTTTCGTTAAGATTGACGAGCCTATTTTAGTGCTTGGAATATCATACTCTTAAAATACAAAAGGTATTCCATAAAGTCGTGATCATAGTCATCTGATTCTGACATTTTAAACATCATTTTTTAGTTTTGAAAATGTTAAAGAACATATGATAGTTTCTTGAACAATGGTTGTTCATAAAATTACTTTAATTTGATCTAAACTGGTCACAATATCATTTGGTCAAAAATAACATATGTCAGTACGGCGCGTAATGTTCGTTTTGACGTCGGTTTAAACATCTAAGTTGAAGAAGAGAACGGGATTCATCACTAGACACAAACGCGTCGCCAATTCCTCATATCCAAGGCCTGTACATAACGGCACCATCTGACTCGTTGACGTCGATGTCGTAATTGTAGCACAGGTCCGAGAGTAGGTCTTCGGGCTTGGATTCCTGCCTCCCTCAGTCGATTGCTTATGGTCTGATCTGATATTCTTCACAAAAAAGGTACTTGTCAAGTAGTCGCTATAGCCGTAGCATATCGGTGGCGTGGTGGTGCAGCCGAATGTACCTATCCTTGGCAGAGGTGGCTACTCTAAATCCTTCCACTTCTTGGTCGATCTTCATTTGAATTCAACCGTGTATATCGATCCAATAAACGTGATATGGTGCTCCTATCAACCTGGAAATGTCATGCTACGGAATCCTGTGATTCTCCAGCTTCAAGAGAATTTGTGTATGGTTTGCAATATGACATTGTATAAAGAAAGACACACAAAGAAAACAAGGGTATTTAATGATCTTTAAACATTAGTTCTTTATCTTGCTTTGAACCTGTCCTTGTCAAAAGGATTTTTAAAACCAATGGTTTTTAATTTCGTTTTGATGACAACCCAGATGTTTTTAAAAAGTTAAGGCATGTCCTCTGACTTCTAAGTCTTGTAAAATCTAAAATCATTCTATCTAATTCAGATCACTTGAATGCTCAGACTAATTTAGATGATTAAAACTATAGATATACATAAACAAAGAATATTATATTGTTGAACTTCGAGATTACAAAGAATCAATTACATTAAGTTCGATGTTACGTGATGCCAGTGACCAAATTCTTTCGAAAATCATTTGAATATTCCTCGGTATTCTAATCTTTGCAAATTGATCAGTTATATACCATACGTAGAGAATCAACAACAGCTGGTACTGAGAGGAAGCCTTCAATTCTTCTTCTAATGAAGAATCCATTCTGTGCAAGGAACCCACTACTCACTACTGCAAAGTATTTAAACTCTGCCATTACATTTAATGATATTTGAAATCCTTTTATTTTCAAGTGTAAGTTTACCGAACTCGTGCGTAAGGTTTTACGTGTTTACTTTAAAAAGGGATGACCATGAAACCAAATCAAAGAATCAACTGGCTTCAATTTTGTGTATCAGTATCCTCAGTAAATTTCAGACATGTCAATTTGTTAAAATACGTCCGTTCTAGTATCACATATTGGAATTTATGATAAAATCATATAAAAAGTCTATTTCTTCCCCAATACAACAAGGTAAGTGCTGGTTATCTTAGTGTTTGAATAGGACTCTGGCTGAATGAATGAATGAATGAATGAATGAATATTTGCTTGAACATTCAAAAGGTCATTCTGTAACATGAGTTATTAAAAAATAAAGGATAGTGGTTATTGGAGGTTTTTCTTAATATATTATTACTCATCGTTTGATGTAAATACTATTTGTATATGCTCATTAAACCGAACCAAAAATGACATGCTATTAGCATCTATTAAGATGCTATATTTTTTACAACTTTACCTACTTGTTTTTTTAAATAGTCAATGAAAACAATAAAAACAGAAATACGCTTTGAAGTCAAAGACCATAATGTAAAAATAGAATATGTAAAATACCCTATAAGGTCAAATAAGGTCATAAATTTACTGTTGTTAATACAGCAATGTAGATCAAATACAAGTGTTTCAAAGTATGTGTCAAATCGATCTCAAAACAACATAAGAACAAATTTTAAGTCCAACTCCAAAACTGATTGTAATTCTTTTATAACTTACTTCAACCGTCTGTAATGTTATGTAATGGAAATATATAACACACGATGCTCAAAGGTACAGTTTAATTTTTTCTGAAACGTTTAATGGATATCCTGAACAAAATAGCATACAATCAATGGAGTCAAATGGAGTGAGGAGAATGGAGAAGGTATACAATTTCCTTTTCCTTTCTTATCTCATTGGTGTCATACAAAACTTTCGGCTTATTTGTAAGGTTGTAGTAAATAAATTATACTACTAATATTATTATTTCCTAATTGTTAAGCATAACTTTAACTTAATTCTCAATATGCTGCACAAACCCAATTTGTACAGGTCTGGATATGGAATCGAAGTCCTGGATAGGAATATGGTGTTTGATAAACCATACTATGTGCTGCAATGAACTTAAAATCTCAATATTATATAGAGTTTGTACGTTAAGAACCTCACAATACAGAAAGAAACAATCACTTGTTTGAACGATTCATATAAAGTAATTTATCTAAATTGAGAAATAGAAAATAAATATTAATGTTTAAGTGATAAATAAATATGATAGAAGGACAAGTATTAGGAGGTTGTAGGTTGAACTGTATCCCTTGGCAAGACCATTCTTTCACACTGCACTCAGTCTTTTCAGCTGTACAAATGGGTTCCTGAACACCAGGATTTGTTAAGCTTCAGTATACTCTCTCGCTAAGCGCTCAATAGGTGGTAATAGCATCGGGTGGTGTTCTACTACAGAGGAAACTTGGAAACTCATAAGGAACCTTGATATGTCACATGTATTTTAGAATTAAGAAACAGTCTATTTCAAATATGATGTGCAGACAAAAAGATCTCTGATCGTTACAGAGGGTTGAAGGTGAAAATATCACAAATTGGATATCTACTGTACATTATATACATACATATATTAATGTATATATATACATTAGAATAAAATTTCGAAACGGGATGCTTAAAAAATACGTTATTATCAGTCAAATTTTTCATGCAAAAGTTACTCGTCAGATTCTTTTCTTTACGAGTGGGATATTAACAATATTAATGGCCGTGTAGATTTCAGACTGTCGACTGTAAACATTTGCCTCATGTTGTGATCATATACGTCTCATTCAGGATTCTTGAGTGTTTTGCTATTTCAAGAAGTTCACGAAACTACGAAGATTCCTTAAACATCGTTAATCAGGAAGTAAAATTTTACTTATATAAACTTGATATTACTTTTATAACTGGATACAATGGACATAATAGAATCTGATTTAGAGATATGAATAATAATAAGCAAAATCTACTCAACAAAGATTTAAATTTCCATTCTTCATAACTTTAATTCAGTCAACTGGTTTGAACTTTAAACGTTTTTGTTGTTGAAAAAAAATGAAAGCAAAATTTAAAAAGAAATATTAATTTGTATTTTGGCGTGGATATCGAATTTATTTGTGCTTATAATTTATGCAAACCATTTAGTCAGAACTGTGTTCAGGTTGCTAGATAATAAATATTAAGACACATGCTCAACTTCATTTTCCCCGAATCAAGTCCGGTTATTTTCATTTACCTAGATAACTTTAGAATCCCTCACCAAATTTACCTCTCGTGAAAAGAATGGGTTTTTTTAATTCGAGAACACTTTTCTTACCGGACATGCGCAGATGCCATTTCTCATTGAAGCGAGAGGTATTCGACTTGACGCCATTTACGATTACCGTGACTTTTGCCAGGTTGGCGGTTTTGGAAATTTTAGCCCTTTGGGTACATTTGATGATCTTATTTCGCATAAGGCCCCACGCTAACATCGTATCTTGTGGTTAGTATTATTGTTCAGGGATCGTCACAGTCATGATTTCAAGAAATATTGTTACTTTTTTGTCAGTAGGCAAAGGTTCTCTTCGATTTCGACAACATAAAATATTGGGTTTTTCCGGGCGTCTGATTGACGGTTTGCAAAGCCTTGAATAAATTTCGACGATGTTATTTAACCCTTGGATCCCCTCTTAAATGATGCATTTAACAGAGGTTAAAAGGTACTGTCATTTTAGGTTGATGTCAGTCATTTTGTGTAAGAATTGCCATATTTATTTTCTAACGTGACCGAGTGATTCGGTGTTTGAATCTAGTTTCGATTACTGACAATAGGTTACGAGTTAACCCCTGGACACATCATGATATTCTCATCCCTTTAATTAGATGCATTTTGTTTCAAGGTTAAAGTTAAATGATGTAGTAATTTAAGCCTAGCTTCATCTTGAATAGTAAATATCCCGACCCGGGGTGTAAATTTCCGGGCCTCGAGTTGTCACAAGTCACCAAATAAAAACGTATGATTAGATCTTATAATAAAATTTACTGCAAGTTAAGTTTTAATGAAAGTTATCTATATTTCTATAAGTATTTTGGATGCATTAAGTAGCGTGCGTTAGTTACACTTACCGTGGAAGATAATGAAAACATCGATATTTTCACTTAGGCTAGGCCTAGGTCTTTCCTGTGAATCCTTCAAAGTTTTGTTTAAAAATAACTATGTTCATTCAAAAAATGACACACAAAATAATTCCTTAGAGATTAAATGATTCTGAGTCGTTAAAACACTCATGTGACCAATATAGGCAGCATTATAAACGGAAAATTACAAAAACATAACGTAAACAAAAACATCGCCGTTTCTGTCATGAGATGATCCCCAAGTAACCTCTTCCTTATTTGAAAACATTCGTCACGTGAGGTAAGAATTGACCAATCAGCTACCAGATACGTCATCGGGATTTTCCCTCGATTGCCAAAGATCCGTTGGATGTTTTTGAGTAATACTAAAATTCGTGTTTAGAATTATCGTCTTTCAGACTTTTGTTTAAAACTATCGTCTTTCAGACGAAGTTTTAAATTAAACTTTTGCTGAAAGACACGAAAATTACCACTATTTTCGTCTTAAATGTCTCCTTACGGAGATCAGCCCGCTGTCGCGTGCTTTTCTTATATATAGGGCGTCGGAGGCCGTGCTTTCATAAACATACACCACGAGAATTTTTTGGTGAAGGATTCTAAAGGTGGTCCGAATTGTTTGCCAGCTTTGTTACTATTCTGTTGCATTCATCAGATGAATATTTGAAAGGTTTACAACATTGTAACAGACATAGCCCCGATTAAATACGTCTAAAAGAGGTTCACTGACAACAGTGGAAGTTCTAAGAACCAGTCAATAAACATCTCAAAAATCATTTACTCAGTTATTGAATGCATTTACACTTTGACATTATACTTCATCATGTGAGAAAGATACTCATCACATGTTAATGGTACAGACGGTGATTGACCTCCCTTTATTACAAGTTACTAGTCAAGGAGACCGGCTTCTTTATCTGTATCACGCTTCCGTACCCAAGTCTTACATGACAAAGTTCTGAGAGAGTTGCTTACAATCAGAGAAGCTACTGGTAGGATCAGCTCTAGGCAGTCGCAGTCATCTGAGGTAAATGTGTGAAGAAATGTAAGAAAATTATGTTATTTGTGTTTCAAAGAATGCTTGATAGAAAACACAAACCAATATAACAAGACTGAAATAAAACATGAACTCACTTTCATATCTTTTAAAACTGCTTCTTTCAATTAAATACACATTGTCTTGCAATTGGAAAGATTTATATTCGTTTAGGCAAGATCCCTTGTTTCACATGTTTCAAATGAAAGTTTTAATTTTTTAGACAAATGTTTAGAAGCCCTCATTTTCAAAAATGTGACAAAAAAGAATATATATATATATATGTGCAATGTACAATATTTTGAAGGATTGCCTACTATATCCCAATGTTTGATTCTATGTTTATATTACAGGAAAGTTAAATAATAGATTGTATCAATGATTTGGAATTCATGAAAACTTACAAAAAGTATTATATTTGTTGCGTCAGTGTATGACAAAAACTACAAATTATTTCAAAATTTTAAAATAATGTAATGTGCCTTTAAATTTCGTAGGGTATGATGGAATTTGCAGCAACATACTTTATCATAAATATAATGTATTTGATTGCGTGAAATAACAGTGTTGAGAGAGAGAGAGAGAGAGAGAGAGAGAGAGAGAGAGAGAGAGAGAGAGAGAGAGAGAGAGAGAGAGAGAGAGAGAGAGAGAGAGAGAGAGAGAGAGAGAGAGAGAGAGAGAGAGAGAGAGAGAGAGAGAAAGAGAGAGAGAGAGAGAGAGAAAGAGAGAGAAAAAGACAGACAGACAGACAGAGACAGAGAGAGACACAGAGAGAGAGAGACAGAGACAGAGAGAAAGAGACACAGAGAGAGAGAGAGACAGAGACAGAGAGAAAGAGACACAGAGAGAGGCGGAGTAGACTGCACGTCACGGTCATCCAAGTTCCTTGATACTGGTAAACAGGATAATGAAGCTTGAACTCTTTCACCTCTTCTAATCCTGACGTAGGATAAGTATCCTTATTGACTTATAAACTTTGTCACAGCATATATGTAAGTATACAGTAATACTTAGGGCCACCACTAACAATCTGCTACTTATCCTGTTCAGACTATATGAGTGCTCATGTTGTCAGTTCACCCGCTTCCTGAGAATTCTGGTTCATTGAATTAATTGTATAAGTATGTTAGGTAACTTTGTCTTAACAGAAGGACTACCGTACGTTGTAAAATTCTACCTAGTTTATGTCTTGTTGATGACTGCTGTAATTCGATAGAAATTTAGATCTTGTTGAATAACTTCTTCCGATTATTAAAAAAATCATATTTTTGACATTGTTGAAGAATGTTTGGAAAACGTGTTATGTAAATCAAGACATTATACAAGGAATCCTGCTTTCATACACGCCGCAAAAACATAAAGATGGTCGTTTAAAAGATGTACACCTACGTGTGTCTACGTTTGCCACTCTGCAAATCGAGATGATAAAAAACGTTTTTTTAAAAATCAATAAAATGCAATTTTGAAGTACATAAAATGAAGAATACCTCTTGTACTTACTGTTTGATTCAATGCAGTTAATAAAGGAATTCAAATTAATCATTTAGTCGCAATATTGAATTACACAAATGTTTGCCAATAACTTGTCAATATCAAATGACAGTAAATATATAGCATGTTCTTCAGCAACTTCGTCTCGTTGACAAACGGAAGGGGTTAAATTGTGTTCACTATGACTCCTGTTATCTACAAGGCATGGACTTCAAGAGGAAGCAAAAACTTTTGAAAGGTCATAATTATCCCTTCTTAGGACAGTTATTAGGTGCAATAATAAATATTTACAAATATATAAATGAATAAGTTTTGAAAAGTGGTAAAAAATACATTGATGACCTTGAAAAAATTTATTGTAGAGTAATTGTGTGTTTCCCTTATGTAGGCATGCATCGACATTGCAGAGTTTCGGTGCTACGATTAATGCGATATTGCGTTGAAAAGAGTTCGAAAAGCTTCCAAAATGCCATTATGACCTTGGCAATGGAATCGGTGTTAACAACTTGGTTCGCCGTAATGCCCAAAGAGATATCATAAGAGTTTGAAAAGAAGCCAAATTTTCGTGGTACTCTGGAATATAAGGTCAAGGCCAATTTGACAATAGTTGTTTTCTTCGGAATCCCCCAATGTAGGGTGACACAAAATGTAGTAGCATTTAAAGTTCATGAGATACCACGTAAAGTGTCGTGGTGACCTTGCGAATATGCCAAGGTATCACAAAGCAACTGGTATTTACGTATTCCCCAACAGAAAATGTTCATCCAATTCGAAGGCTTTCAGTGCATTCTTTTATTAGAAAGAGGTCAAGATAATGTCAAGGAGACAATGACAGACTAGTGTCTTGATAATGTAGGCAATCAAATATTTTGAGGCACTGGTTACGACGGTTTATAACACCGCGTTAACAAGAGGTCGTAACGCAGTCAAAGAGTCTAGGTGACAAAAATAAAAAATAAAGTGAAGTTCACAATGATCAACTTGTATATGCCTCATCCAAGATTTACGATGACGTCAAATTGAAATATGGTGGTTTCGAGATCTTTTGTTAATAATGTCTTTGAAAAGTTCTTTGTAGCTAGTTCATGTTTAAATACATTTCCCTTTCAATTGGTTTGATAAGATACTATAATCAAAAACGATTTATCAATTTTCAAAGATACACGTTTATAATATTGCAAGTTATAAGATTAATGATATTAAATTTTCTATAGCGCAGCAGTTCAAACTAAAAGAATGTTTAAGGCGCTTACATATGGATTAAGATTAATTGAATAGAATAAAGAATCTTTACATGACATAACTAGACAAGCAATAACGAGAAAGTGTCGAGAAATAAAGCGGTCCACTTGCTGAACTGAAGTGTCTGTACAAAACATGTACGAACATGAATGTTAATAATGAAAATAGATTGATGTTAGTTTCCTTTATAGCAATATGCAATTCAATTGACTGGTATTTTTATGAACATCAGCCTTTAATAACACCGCGTTAAAGTTTAAGTTTGTAAAATTCTTACAAAAATCCAGATATACAGAGATTATATACAGATCCTCTTACTAAACGTATAAGGGAAAGGAGAAAATATTGCTGTTATTTCACTTAGATACACAATGTTACTCTCGGGCGGATTTCAGGATCGTCATCAACGTCTGAAGTCGTATGTAGGAAGGGGATATCACTTCAACAAATCGTATTCGTTAGTTCGCTTGATCTATTTTAACAACCCTTTAATTTCAACTCTCAATCAAATCTAAAACCAATTTTGGAGTGTTATTAAAATGTTAACTGCTTTATATACGCGACATCTACCGTTGATTGTTAAGTCAAACACTTGATATGTCTTTTTTCTTGACAGGACAGTATTGTCGTAATTCCAACAAAAACGTGCATTGTTTAAATTGTGTATATCTTAAGGCAAGCAAAGGATTAAAACAGAGGTAATTATAAAACTATTCTGGTAAACCTTTGTGATCCGATGTGATCATGCTACTTGTATTTTCATGGTATATCTATATGGGATCCAAACATGAGACCCTATTACTGTAAAAGAAATTAATGATGGTATAAAAAATCATCAAAACACGGAAAGGTACAGCTATATAGTTCATTATTCTATTACTCTCAAAACGAGACGTTCCACCTCCAAACAAGATCATAAACATATTTTATTCATCAATAATCTAAAAGGTAAAATGTCAAAGTTGCAGACACCATCAAAATCTCCAAATGTCCATGAGTAAAAAAATGAGTTGCAACATCGATACAAACATTATCAATTAATCCCAATTTTACAATCATATGACACCATGTATGTTTTGGCAATAAAATTACAAGCAAAATTTGTCCTAACCGAACACACCGCAAAATAAAGATATTAAAAAGTTCAGAACACATGACATCATTAATGTATTAGATTCTTGGACAATGGTTATGGTTTTCATGTCTTGTAAGTGTACCTGAATATATTCGTATATTTTAGTAGCTTCTGATGACGTCTGAAAGATTGCTTCAGCCCGAAGTTGGAGTGTTCATAACTTTATCTCAAATTTCTACAATTTTTGATTGAGAAATTAAAGTATTTTACAACTATGATCAAGGAAGTTGACTTTCCCTGTGATAGAATTTAAATAGTCCCTTTGTCATATATAACTTTCACAAACAGATCAAGGGATGAACCGGTGTCTGATTTCAATAGTTTCTTAGATCTTAAATGGTGTTTAAAGTTCAAGATGGATTTCCGAAATAGATGCACTGTGTAGTTTAAACAAGAAATGCACTAAAAACGTATTTAAAATTTCACCTTTTAATATTTAAACGTTTAAAATGGCAATGTTTTGATTATATAGGGGCAATAACTTATATATATCTACACTGTTAGATCATTTTTCTGTGGTGTTAAGAGCTTAAGCTAAAGGGACATATCAGATACACTGAAGAAAAGATTCTAATAATAGAAATGTTGCTTCAATTTATCTAAGGATAATTGTATTTTCTTGTATAATTTCGGAGCTTTTGTAAGTCATTTGAGAACCATATTGTTGATATTTTGCTGTTGTTTCATGTTGATGATGAAAAGTTCATATGAGACAGTTTCCCATATCAAATACAACTCAATGATGAAAGGTATGATTTAACAAGGCTTAAGTTAGCTCTGCTTGCTATCCATCTTAACCATCCTTATGTGACATAAACATTTTAAAAATTCGCTGTCAACCATACCAATGAGTTGGGGTCACATTCAAAGGAAGAATATGATTTTATACACTAGGACATATAAAGTCAAATAAAAAGGTAACAGCATATCAAACGAGTTGTATTGTCAAGTCACATTTAAAACGTTGGATAGTATATTATTATACATAAACCTTTAATCTTATTCTCATTTCCAAAACAAAGTTTTCGTTTGGTCTCGGCAAAATTAAGTATTGAGTCTATTTGCTCTTGTTGAAGCTCTTTGTTCAACGGGTCAATACAGATACAGATTTCAAAATGTTAATGCGTACGAATTCGATATCAGGAATTAAAAACTCATTTCAAATGACCAAGAATAACATATAACATAAAATGTACAGCTACTGGATGCAAGTTTGTTTCACTGTGTAAAAATTCTTATGTAAATCATCATTACTCGAGCCAACATTTGAGATCCTGTTGTGAATGGATAATTTTTACATTACACATACAAGGCTCAGATATGTGGTATGCCTTGAACAATTAAGGCAATCCCCAAAAGGGGCACTAGTTCAAAACTTGAGAATTAATTTACTATTGAACTAGAAAAAAAATTTAAATTTTGATCTCTATTGAAATTCCGCGTCTTTCAAATGAAGGACGTCAATGTGCTATTGCCTCCATGCTGGTGAGTCTGTGATCACTGTTGCAAGAGCGTTTAATTGTCCGCGACAAACAAGTGCATGAAACTGGAACTGCGGAACGCCCGAGGCCGAGAGCGTCACGTGTGATGTCACTCCGGGAAGATCAAGCAATACGATTACGACGTCTTAGAAACAGATTTGTAAATGCAACTCCAACAAGAAGAGAGATGTTTGGCGGCAGGGTAACTGCACAAACTGTCTGAAATCGCTTGCGGGCAGCATGACTTCGCGCCGGAGACCCTATAATAGACCAATGTTGACACCTCTTCATCGCCGTAACCGACTTTTGATGGCCACAAGACACATATGGCTTACTCAAAGACAATGGAATGTGGTTGTCTTCAGTGACGAATCTCAATTCACTTTGAGATTTGCCAGCGTCATGGCCCGAGTGTACCGCAGTCGAGGTGAACGTCACACCCAAGTCTGCGTCCGTAAAGCTGACGGATTTTGGTGGCGGTAGCGTCGTGATTTGGGGATCGTTTTGCGCACATGGACGTTCTCCTCTTGTTGTTGGTCAAGGTCACCTAAAGCTGTTCAGGCTTTCGTTTATGCAGAGACACGGCCCTGGACTGAAGTTCCAGAGTTTTATTAGAAATATGTCGGTGTGCACTGTGTACTGTATAGAACGCATATATAACTAAAACTGCTTTAAAAAGACAACCACGTTTGACGCATTTACTTTAAGTGACAGGGTCAGTCCTCACAGAAATGATTTAAATGGTTATCTAGAAAGGGTTATTAACCTATGCTTAATTCTAAACATATGCGATCGCTATGAGCACCTGAATGGGAATATATTTTCTTATTAACTGAACGTTTATTTCTTATTTCCTGATAAGATAAGTTTTTTTGTTATGTTCTTTATTGTATGTGTTTAAGATTGAAAAGATTACGAAGATTGCTAAATAGGTTGTATGAATTCATTTCAGTTGATTATTCTTTCTTGTTCCATATCTTTCATTTCTTTGTTTATTTTGTTGTTCAAACTCCATAGAATTCTTCTTTAAAGTTGTGATTTTTTTAATAGTACATAACATACAGAAAGATATATTTTTGAAGGTGCATAAAGTACTATTGAACATTTACCACAGTTCTTATTTGTAATATATATATATATTAATATGATTGATAAGTTTTAAACTACAAGAGCAATAAAATGTTCGAACTCTATATATTTGTTTAATTACAAGTTTTTTAAGTAAGCATTCAGAATCAAATTAAACATTTATCTATTGTGTTAATTAACGGAAAACTCATCTATCCCGTTTAGATTTAATTCTTGATTGATTTCAAGTTGAATAAATCTGTTGTCCGGGATATACAAAACATAATTTACGTAATTTATAAATGTTTTAGATTCCATCCAAATTTGGCTTTGACGATTTCGAATGGTGATGAAGTAAAAACAAAATCCGAGACATATGATATGTACATGTGGTTATGTTCCCCCGCCCAAACTTTCAATCTAACCTTATCATCTTTCCCTTAACTGTCTCTTTCTCACTAAGTTAAAATGCTTCCATTGAGACTAAACATGTTCTGAAACATAGTAGTAGCAAAAGGCAATACTTCACCACGAGGTCTAATCACCTACCTAATCTCATAAATTTATATGGGGTGTGTTTTGAGATAGAGAACGGAAAAGGTGCCCATCCCGTATGTGCATTATTTTCAAGGTATTTCCATAGAAGCCAAAACGAATTATTAAAGTGAGAATAACCAAAGTAGCAAAAAGCGCCACTCCATCTCAGGTCCAACTGCATTCCAAGTCTCATGAAATAGTACAGCAAATATTTTGATGTTGTTGACTTTAAAAGGACTAATATATTGATGTAAAATTGTCTAAATCAAATGGGTTGTCCTGGTGGTGAGGAGATACTGACACAATCTTTCAATACATACACATGAAAAAAGTTAAGCAGCCCCACGTTTTCAAAATAGCAAATTCCTGGAATAAACAAATTCAATGATAGAGGTCCAGTACACTAACTCTGGTCAGTGTTAAATGTAACGACTACTCTAAAGCAAAGAAACGCATTTAATGAACGAATTGAACTGAAAAAGACCCAAATGAATTAAAATAATAGATATGATTAAAGACATTTTGGGCAACAGTTATTTTTGTAAAAATTCAATACCATTACAAACTAATTCGTAATTTAAATAGTCAAAATGAATATCTTTTCTTTGAAGAAATCATTCACAATATCTACATTTTTCAGCTAAAAGTGATAGATTTAGTAGAATTATAGTAACAACACAAAAACATCACATTTATGTTTTGGAAACAGGGGGAGCTTAATTATATTCCATTTGTATAAATCGTCATAAACATCACAGATCATAGAGATAGATATTATGAAAGTGTTGTTGATGTGATTTCTTGCATCCCTAATGTTATTGAGTTTCTATGCTCTTGGACAACTCTAAATCTAAGTGACCATTTCTTTATTAATAATTGGTTTTCTAATGAGATAAGGACAATCGTTGTAAATACATTCCTGAAATGTCGATCTGTACAGCAGGAATATCTCTCAGTGTCACTGAAGCACTCACACCACATTACCGCGATATGGTGGCGTTAACTGGCAGTGCAAATCCAAAATATGTCACTAGAGTTGTTAATAGGGACACTAGCGGTTCTTGATATGATAGAACAACTGTTTTTTTTAAGTGAAGGTGTTTGATGTCGACAAGGTGTCGTTTCCAGTTTATGATCCTGCATGAAGGAGAATACTACTATATCTGGTTTGTGACTTTACCAAAACCATGAATAACCATGAATAGAGTTGTGAACTGCAGAAAATATACCAATTATGGTATTATGGAGTTGCAATGGAAGGAGGCGTAGACGTAGACAAAAATATTTGTCAAAGGTCAATGACACAGCGACGTTATGACATGCGCATTGCTCTGCGAAAAGGTTTCATTTTAACTATTAACGCTTTTGATCATTAAATGATTTTTACAGCTATTGGTAGGTTATCATTAATTTGTGACCTTGAATGTCAAAGGTCAACCTCACTTGATATGGGTTATGCCAATGCACACCCTTTTATAGAATTCTTAAACACAGTATAGGTATTAATAACTTAATAATATTTTTTTATTTATCAATTATACTCCCCAGAAATTATTTGAAATGCTCATATTCAAGGGTAAAGATCACGGTCGCGAGAAAATCTTTAAACAAATCGTTGTCAAAACAATAAGATTTTGGTTGTACGAGTATCCTATTTGGTACGCGTGTATTTATTTTTACAATCAGTCTCTCATAACCCTGCACGGGTGGCTCATTGTTTTAAATGTATATATTTATCTGTCTATTTTATTGTACATGTATGAGGTGAGACTTTAATAAAACATCTGTCTGTCTGTCTGTCAAATTATGGCGAGGTAAAGATTTGATAAAGTTTTCACTTCAATTTGTGAAAATGCTCCAATTTAACTATTATCACCATTTTTACCCAATGAAATCATGAAATCCAATTGCTACTAGTTGTAAGTGCAAGTTCTTGTTTTTAATGTTCAATTGTGGTATACTTTAAACTTTTTATGTGGATGTGGAGAAGGCAAAATCTCAGTGTGGGGGCTGCTCTGCTTTTTCGGTGTTTCGCAAACGTTGATTTACTTATGTTAATGACATCCTTATTGTCAGCTGATTTTATCTACAGAATTTAGGAATCGTATGTAAAAGAACATTCCTTTAACAATTATTTTTCAAATTAAGGTGACTTAAAAAGTGACACACTTCACGTGTTCATACATTGAAGTACTTTTAACTTTTGCTCACTAAGAGTACTAATGTTTCTCTAAGTTTATGGATTTATTTGATTTGCATAACATTTCATTGCTTGACATAACTTTAAAGTTATCGTCAAAGTTTTTCACAGTTTTTTAAGAAGAATATTTCAATTTCAAAAGCTAAATGAAATATGATTATGATGCTTTATTCTCCGACTATAAACTTTCGTAACTGTATACTTACAAGTGATATTTTTGATAGAAAGGTATAGAGGATAGAATCCAAGATTGAGATTTTGAGTGGGAAACTGAATTAACCCAACAGTACAATCTTTGGGCCGATTAAAAGAATAATGATTAATTTCTTGCCATGAAAGCAATCTAATTAATGAGTAAAAATCCTGAATAGTCCAATACTTATGTTGAGTCCTTAATTTTCAATAAGAAATATTAATTATTACTTTTAATCAATGTTTTTAGGCGTAGAAATTTCATTACTTGCTTTTACCAAGGAAAGATGTTGAAATATTTTCATCCTAATGGTTTGACTGTGTAAACATGTTTTGACGTTGCATATTGATTAAATAAAGAGGCTGAGAATGTACAGTTTTATGTCTTTATATGACTTACTTATAATTGTATATAATATATAATTTTCTGCTCAACATAAGAACTGTTATAAAAGTGTTTGTCGATACTGCTGTCATGACCAAAGATAGTTTTTTAAAAATCTTCCTTTTAACTTATTATCCCGGCCATGCCAGATTTTGATTTAGAGAATGAAATTTGCAAACTCAGTCTCCATAAGCCACATGTGATAATCTGAACATTTTGGCTTTAGTTGCCAACTTATGTTTAGGAACAAATCGTTTGAATGTTTATAACTTTACCCCAAGGTGCCATGTACCTCCATACAGAGTCTCAGCTTGAAGGATTCAGTTGATCCTCGGTATGCAAGGCTGTGCATGCTCTTCCTTTCCTCAACCCCGAGACTTTTGTCAAAAACATCCGTAGTGAATCCTTGAAATTCCGGATATTAAATTACTGTTCCGTGTTCTCAGCAAATCAGGTTTCATTAGAAATTCAAGTTCCTTTTGAACTCTCTATCAACAGAAGAAACTCCGTCATAAGACTCCTATACAATCTCTGTCGCAATACGAGCGTTTCTAGATCTAGAAATGTGGAAGCCTTATTGGAAGCTTTCAAAGTTAGTTTTGCAATCAGCGACGTCACGTTTAGTTCCGCCAAGACCTGGTGGTGTAGCTTGGCTGTCCAATATGGATAATTGCCGACTTGTATTAGAATGTTTTTCATTAAATTTTAATTGTTAATAATGAGGTTTTTTTTATTAAACTAATGTCAAAAAAAGGTACCCAGTGTATTTTTAACATAAAATAACAACCAATGCAGATATATGTGCAAATCGTTTTGTTCTGACTAGAATATTCAATTCCTCAGCATATGCAGACAATGTCATTTGGTACGAAGTCAAAATTACCGTATGACTGTCAATAAAATCAGGTGGTATCAAAAACTGAATTTCAGCACAAATCAACAATGCAATTATTTTGCAAAATGACAAGAAATGTTTATTTGATAACGGGTATGACGACCATGGGCGTTAATACAGGAGAACACTCGTCGACGCATTGAAGAAGTAAGGCGGCGTATGACCTCTGGTGGGATTTGCTGCCATTCTTGAATCAGAGTTTGTTCCAGTTGCTGGATTGTGACAGGGGATTCGGACCGTCTCCTGATTTGTCGATCCAGGTGGTCCCATAGGTGTTCGATGGGATTCATGTCGGGAGAACATGCTGGTCATGGCAAAACATCGATATTGGCGTTGGCTAGGAAGGCATTTGTCAGTCTTGCCGTGTGTGGTCTTGCGTTGTCATGGTGAAACACAATTCCCTGCGGCTGTTGTTGAACGAAAGGAAGCACAACTGGTCTTAACACCTCGTCTCTGTACCTTTGAGCATTCAAATTGCCATGAATAATCACAAGCCTCATCGTCAGATTGCCGCATATCCCTCCCCACATCATAACGGACCAGTCTCCAAATGGTCTGACTTCCTGGACGCATGGGCCGTGCGTTCACCAACGCCTCGATACACACGCGCTCTGCCGTCATATCTGAAGAGACAAAAACCTGCTTTCATCTGAAAACAGCACACGTCGCCAATTACGGAGCTGCCAACATCGGACTTGCCTTGCCCATGCCAGTCTACGACGCTGGTTTTGAAGAGTCAGATGGACGCCGCGGTAAGGACGACGTGCTCGGATGCCATGGATTCGTAGTCGTCGTTACACCGTCTGTCGACTGAGGACGCGTCCGAGTGCTGACGACGCCGTTGACGTCGCCGTGACAAACCGATTGCGCAGATGTATCGTGCGAATGTGACGGTTTTCACCGGGTGTTTGTCACCGGTGGACGACTACTTCTTGGCCTGTCTGACGTATTGCCTGTTTGCCTGAGTCGTTGCATCAGTTTGGTGATCGTTTTTCTGGTGCAGCCGAAGGTTCTGGCAATGATGGTGCAATTGTTGCGCGATAACGACAGCTCTCTCTCTCTTTCCACCTGAGTTAAACGCGGCATACTTTTGTGGTTTTCTTTCTGCTGTGTTCATACCGTGCTGCATGAGCTGATTTATACCGTCGATATGCACGTGCATTTTGTGCTACAGCAGGAAACATTATTTTGGGTGCTTTGCAGCGTTGCGGCGATTTTTTTCACTTGTTTTGTCATGCGTTTCCGAAAAAAGATGGGTTTGCACATATGGAATATAATCCAATCTAAGTTTTTGGACAACATTTACCTCCAAAAAAAAATTTATATGAAATTCATGGGTGGGTACTTTCTTTTGGACACTAGTTTACTTTCATTTCATATTCATATAATTTTCACTCCTGAAATGAATTCATTTTTCAGAAACATCATAATCGATATGGTGATTCAAACCGAAATATAAGAACGTAAACCACACGATGATAATAGAAATTGCCAATCGGACATTTCTGAAGTGTATACATAGGTCATTATGTTCAATCTGAAAAAAGGGGCAAGGGTGATGCATACTATGTTTATTATTGGGGTATCCTTTTTTTCATTTCTTTCTTTTCATGCTAATCCAACAACGACTACTATTCAGATTCAGATTCATTTATTCAGCTCATATCGGTTTTACCAACCAAATGTTCTACCTTGTGTCTAGTAAACTTAATGTCCCAGTTTTTACTGGGCCAATACAATTCTTTACTAAACATATGACACAGCCATAAAAAGGGATATATGTGCTCATGTATTATATTCAAATGGAAGGTTCTTTTTTCCAACTATTTGCCTCGAAAATGTTATGCACAGAAACGACACTGAATGGCAAATTAATGGCAGATTAAAAATTTATGAAAAAAAAAAGAAGAAAAAAAACATTATCAATATGTTAGATTCTTTTTGCGACATTTAAATATGTTAAATTCTTTAAGGGACTTTTAAATTATTAACCATACCTCAACAGAGGTAGCTCCGTCATAAATTCATATACAACCTCTGTCTAGAAATATTTAAGCCTGATTGGATGTAATCAAAGTTTAAAAGTTATCGTTCAAAAACGCCTCAGCAATTTCTATAGGCGTTTGGAAAGCTAGTATACTTTATACGAATATGAACTTTTCACTTTTAGTATTCTTTTCAAAACACATTCGCCTTTTTAGCGGCTGAATCATTGCATAGGCCTGTGTGACAACAAATATGTTATCTATGCTTGCGGTGTTTCCATATATAATTGCAAACGCAAACACTTTTCGACTTTCCACATTTAAACAAATACCAAAACCTTCAAACAACCATCAAAAAGTCCAGTGTATGCTGTCGCCGGTAAGACGTAAATTAAAATGGCAAATTGCTTGAAAACTTCTTAAAAAATTATGTTTCAATTGTTGACGCAATAGCGAATTATAACTCTGTTTGGTACCCCCCCATAAACCAGACGGCCCAAAACTTAGACGCGTTAAAACAATATCCGTTATGGTTGGTTGCATTGAAATTGACTACACTGCTAGCTCCTCCAACTAATTGACTGGTCCAAACAATAAGAAAACACTTATAGAGAAAGGCTTTATTCATGATATTATTCGACAAAAAGACAATGTATTTTGTAAAAAATAAATACATATTATTGTGCATAAAGTAATTCAAAATATCAACTAATGACTTTATTCATAAATAGAATATATTCTGTTTATTCTAAAATATACTTATTTTCAGCACCTCATACATACTAAGTACACATAGAAAGTTAGCCAAGTTTCAGCAAGTATCCTACTGAATCAAGGAACTCCAATGGACACTTCCCCAGCATGCAGCCTCTCCGGTAGACGGGCAGGTTTGTCTTCGGTCTCTCGGTAGGCCCTCTCTCTGGGTGGGGGTGCAGCCCCAGCGTTGATCTGCTGGAGCTTGGCTCGCTCTGTCATCTCTATTTTCCGGATGATATCAACAAAACGGACGATGTTGAGTGTACATGGGGAAGTTATATTTCTTGAACTCTTTCTCAACGTGCTTACATAACTGACAGAAGTGATGTCTTGTTGGGCGTATGTATGTGGTCCAGTCACATTCACATTGAAGTCCCCTGTGGTGGTACACTTCCAACACTAATCCTCAGAATAATCTCAACTGATTTATTATAAAAACGTACACTTTCATATGTACCATTTATATACTCTTATTATGTACAGATCATGGTATAACAAAGGTGTAATATTTATCAATGATCTGATGCACCACGAGGGTAGACTTATCAATTTTGAGGAATTCGAAAATAAGTTTAAAATTCAAACTAATTTTTTAAGCTATGAAGGTATAAAAAAGTCCGTTATGTCTTATATCTCTAAGTTAGATATACAAAACATACAGAATGTTTGTCCAAATCCAATCTATCCTTTTAACTTATTTCATATTAGCGAAAAATTAAGCAGTAAATATATATACACAAAATTAATGGATTCGAAATATGTGCAATTACCTTGTTACAGCAAATGGGCCAGAATATTAGACTGTGAACTCTCAGAAAAGGATTGGAGAGTATTTAATATGATAGCCCAAAAATGCACTCGTAGTACTGACTTGAAATGGCTGCAGTATAGGATTATCCATCATATTCTACCTACAAATTGTTACTTATTCAGAATAAAGGTATCGGAAACACCGCTATGTCGATTTTGTAATAAAGAATTGGAAACTTTAGAGCACCTATTTTGGTATTGCGACCCGGTTGTAAAAATGTGGAAAAGTTTAGAAAAATGGCTACAAACCGCTCAAATTCATATAAATTTAACAGTGTCAAAGATTATGCTCGGTATAAAAGGAAGAAATAACAATCCTATTAACGCTATCATTTTACTTGTAAAAGACATTATATTCAAGAACAGTCAAATAAGGAATGTTCCGAATTTTCAGTATATACTTGGCCAAATCAAACAATACTACGACATAACGAAATGCATTTACTTAGTTTCCGGTGAGAATGACCTATTTGTAAAATTCTGGTCATCTCTACACACCATATTGAGAGATTAAATGTTTTGATAATCGACTGTATATATTCTGTTTTACACACAGATCATTTTCTACTTAGAATATGCACGTCATATTGGCAATGTTTGTTATGTGCATATACCTTCACCAATAGTATAACCTGTATAGCGCTGAAGGTCACTGTAGCCTATTTACTTATGTCCTTTTGCTGAAATGTATGATGTTCTTTATTCTTGCTCAACTGTGAATATGTACAAACCGAATGTATGTAAAACTTGAAAAATATGCAAATAAAAAAATAAAAAAAAATTTATATACTCTTATAGACATAGTGCTCGCCATCACTTGCAAAAGTTATAATCTTGTTCTGCTCGATGCATCTATCTCATTAGTCTATAGGATATGTCCATTATATCGATGGGTATCACCTTGGTGTAACCACTGTCATATTTGACTGATTCGTCTGACTTTTGGGGCGTCTGGATTATGGGGGTAAATCCCCCGTTTAAATATAGGTTTAATATATTGTTATGCAATTGTAAAATCATTCTTCAAATAAAGCAATGACAAAAAAATGTCCTTAATGAAAAACTTGGAACAATTTCAAACACAGGCAGCAATATTTATTTTTAACTCGAGTTCCTATTTACTCTAAACATGCTTAAATTTAAGTGCACGTAATCGAAACAAAATAGCATCCCTTGTTGTCCAGGAAATCATTAGTTCCCGACTACCATTGTCTTTAACATTTGTATAAGGAAAAGCTGTCAAGATCATTTTTTATCAACTTGATTTGAATTCTTATATTAAACTTAGAATCCCTGCATCAATTAACTTACATCGGTAAGATTTTATAAATAGGCATGAAATGATGAAGAACATTCAAATTGCAACCAAAATAAAAGTCCTGATTAAAATAGAGACATTTATATGTACCGTTTTGTACGAAGCTCCAGAAGGGACATGGTAAAAAAAAAAATTTTTTTACGTACGTACGTAATATTATCACGTACGTACGTGATAATAGTACGTACGTACGTAGTAAAATACCACGTACGTACGTAATAACTAAATTTGAATGTTGTAAGCTTAGGAGCTGTCGATAGAAAGCGCTAGTAAGCAGAAACTTATTTGAGTCAACTCAGCTCTGTCATGGATTCAGAAAATGTTTATTTTGATTGATAAGTGAGAGGTCAGATAAGAAATAACATATAATATTATAAGCAATCACCACACAGCGTGTGTAGCAAGTGACAAACACAAACCACGTGGTAGGTAAATGTTGAACACAGCCTCACTATAAGCTGCAATAAACATTTAATTTCTTATCTTGCAATATCATTAGAAGGCGATTGAGTAGCAGTGGTCTTTTTGCAAAACCTATAAGTACTCTATCTATCAATAATCTTGGATGTATATACAAGAAATAGAGCGTGGCTCGGTTTAACTTTTTTTTAGTTATCTCCCGTTGTACGGTTACTTCAAGACGTAAGGAATGTTCATGAGACAGACATTGGACATAAACAAAGGCATCTTATTTTCGTCAGCAAACAGTTTACAATAAGAGTCCTTAGTGAAAGTCATACAAACTCAAGCTAGTAATTAGCCTTCTAAGCGGTCATGGGCAAGAATTGATATATCGACAATTCTTGAATTGCCGGCTACATTAACAAAATGTCGCCTAAAATAAATTATGTAATCACTTAAAGCTATGTAATCACTTGTTAATTTCTCTTTCTTTAAAATACTTCTGACCTAAAAGAATATTTGAAAAAAGACGTTTTATAACAAAATAACAATATCTATTGAAACACTTACTTCTTTTAAATGCCCAATTGGAAAATAACATATACCGTAGATCCTTGAATAATTATCAAGCGCCTATTAATTTCAACCACCGATTTGACTTTTAAGAGGCAGGCAATTATTCTTTTCGAAGCCATAATTTGTGTTTCTATGTTGAAAATAATGAAACAAAACCATCATCATCATTGCGAATTTTATATTGAAACACTAAAAAAGACTCTCTTGCCGTTCTCAAAATATGCATATATTATAAAAAGCCAGAAAACTTAGAAAAAGGTGATATTCAAAATGTTGTTCACAATGCTCAAGCAAACCCAGCAAGGCAAGGCAGGCGATTATTCATTTCAACGAGACCTTAGACCCGGCCTATACTGAAAGCAGGCGATTATTCAAGGATGTACGGTATGTCGTAATTGAAGAACCGGCTACGTTGATTGATCGCCGTCTACAATAAATGTTTGCATTTGTCGGTAAGTTGCTAAGATTACATAACTCTAATTGAAGAAGGAATAAATTGAATTAAATTAGATATATTTTCCCAAGATTATGCTCCTTATCATATCACCTAACAAGCATTTGCAACAGCATTTGTTAAAATATGGCCTCTAAATAACGCAAAGGATGGTGTAAGCATCACCTTAATTAAACCTTCACTTTTCATCACCATATATTGATTTTAGCAATATGAAGGGATTAGCACATAAATATCATAAGCTTTCAGTAAAAACTAGCTAGAATTTGTATAGATAAGTATATTTTGATTTGTTCGAAAATGACCCATTTAAATTAACCTCACGTTGTGAAATCAAAAAGAAAAAATATTTTTTGCCAGGGGATAATAAATGTATTCACATTCGAGCAACAGTAGTCAGTCAAACTGTCATATCCAAGGAAGGAAACTCTTCATATAAAAGAAACTATATTTATATTTCGTAGTATGTCCTCAAGGATGATAAGTAAAAAAACGGATTTATCTTTAAAACAAAACATCATTTAGACAGATATAATACAGTCAAATATTTTATGATACAACAAATATTGTAAATGTATTTGTTTGCATCACACTGTAAGTGAAAATTTAAGTTAAACTATGAGTTTACTTATAGTGTAATGATTGTTGCTAAAACATTAGCTTATTTAAGAGCACATGTAGTCACATAAGCTTCGTATTCGTCCAGAAAAATACTTATCATTCTTTTCAGTTGACTTTCAAATTATGATTTGACTAAAGAAACTATTCTAAACATAATTAAACGTCGAATGGTCGACATTTGTTTTTACAAAAAAGGAAACTGTCAACTGTCAAGTCACATAAATTACGACAAAATTTGTAATGGTGGTGATTTCCTCACAAAATGACTATTGTAAATTCTTGTGTCAAAACTTTAATACAAGAAAAGATTAGTACATTGTATAATACATTGAAATCAATCAACAATTTATCAAATTAAATTGGATTTCACTCAACCTAAATGAACAAAGTATTAATCATGTGGAGAAAGCAGAAAGCTATTCGACTGTTGAATTAAATCCTCAGGGACCTTTTGTTGAGATTATTATCTTCACTTTCCATATCACAATTTACGCTTTTTCAAGTCGTATTACAATTCAAAAGATTCGACAAAGCATCTTTCCAGGGTCCCAGAAAAGTTTGTCTATCACTAGACAAACGCCCATCACCCATTTTAACTTCAAACGGAATCTTCTCATTTCTGCTATTAGTTACATAAACTTTCTCGATACTATTCTATCAAAATTCTGTAGGATCAGGGTCATCTTTCCAGTGTCCCAGAACAGTTGACCATCACTAGACAAACGATTTGTGCAATATCCTTTCTGTCATCTGAATGCTTACGTCGATACAGACGTAGTCCTTTCAAAATGCGTTTCATATCCGGTGTTTTGCAACTAGTAAATAAAACATTTCAGTCTGGTTAAAACCCAGATCGAAGTAGAGTCGAACAAGTATGCCCCCCCCCCCCCTGCTAAAGTATCAAGTACGTACGTGTTATTATCACGTACGTACGTATTAGCTTACTACGTACGTACGTGTTATCATTACGTACGTACGTGATATTTATTACGTACGTACGTGATGATATCACGTACGTACGTAATAATAACACGTACGTACGTAAAAAAAATTTTTTTTTACCATGTCCCTTCTGGAGCTTCGTACAAAACGTCTTTCCAGTGTTTACCGTCGGAAAAATTTACGTTTTCCAAACAATAGCAATGAAAAGGTCGACAGTTTCGGCTAAACCAGTGTGAAGTTGCGAACTATGATACCAAGCATATTAAGATCTGAGTAAGTGGTATATAAGGGGAATTAAGTAGAAAACCAGTTCATCAACACCTTTCCGATCTGCACATACATCCGATCATTCGGATCATTAGCAACCTCAAAATCTTGAGGTGACCTTTCAAACCTTTGATATGTACCCCAATGCAACATCAATGGAATAAACTCGATCGACGTGAACGCCTGCACGTCTCAGACACTTCTATGACTGACAGATGCATTGCAGGAAGAGTTTTCTCAAACAAATCATTTCAGCAAACCATACCATAGGAAATAAAGTTACCATACCAAAAGAAATAAAGTTTTTTAACTGAGATCTACACAATTCTAAATCAGCCCAAACGATTTGTTACGTAGATCAACTAGCCCGACATTTGGACATGTTTGACCAAACTTCGGACAGTACAATCCAATGAACCTACATATATCCCTGTTCATTCATCGAAATGAATCCTGTTGTTCTTTTATTTACAATTCTATTACAGTATTTCGTACATTTAAATGAATTTGACATTAAAACACGGCACGGGATATTCTCAGCAACATCCGAATGGCAGGCATTGAAGTAAAACATTCTAAGGGCTAAACTCAATACTCGAAAGTTCTTCAATGTGTTTTCATGTGTTGGTTAACGTTGTAAGTTTCTCTATTGCTCTTGATCTTTTGTTGATATTTGAAAGTTGTTAATGTCTTTGAAATATAAATTAAAATGTGTTCGAACCATGGTCAAAAGTGTCATTTTGATACCCTATGACAATCCCATATATACTTCTAAATTATCTTTTAAAGTACCAATAGTTGACTACAGTTTGATCATATAGTACTTTCTCCTCTTACATGAATATAGACATGTTATTTAATTTAAACAATTATTTCGCCGATTTCTTTCATGAATCTGTTTGTCGTTTGATCCCCCAAAAAGGTTCCTTTACCGATAAAAACTATCTTAACAAGTAAAGAAATAACGAAACATTTCCAAACAAACTGAATGCTTAAATGGCTCTAATTATTTTGGCAGCTACAAGTAAAAAAAACTAGTCCTAAGTTCGGGCGATTTCAAATGGTGTCCGCGCGTCAGTTATCTTGCCCTATGTTCCTCAGAAGGTTTGAAATAATTTAACAGCAAGAGCATATTCTCTGTAATCTATGGCTTAATATTCGGGCACTCTTAACAAATCACCTCAAAGAACTTTCATCAGGAAAAGCATTACTCAAGTTACCCGCTTTTGACTCTTGTTTGAAACATGATATTAGATTTGGAAATATTTGTATGGAAACTCCTAGTTTAATTTTAGAAAGTCAGAAATTTGAAATTAAACAGCAACCCCGCTTCCTTATAGACTGTGTGCTAAGAACTTAAACTGCATTTTCTCAACGCAAGACTAAAGGTTTGTGAAATACGTCTTTTTTTAGAGGCTCGCAGGTCCAACCGATGTTGCAGTATCACTCAAATCAAGGGCGTGTAATTTCAGTACTTATTTTCCTGATGCAATATCCTAGGGATGATAAAGGATAGAGCATCGGTACCTTAATCCAAGTGTCACCGTGGATGGACTATATCGAGATACTGTAAACGGTAAGAAGGAGCTCGTTCAACTTGAATTTGTGTCTTCCTTGCATATACTTTACTATACATATATGTTTACTTATCCTATTAAATTTCTAGCAACATCAATAGTTTACATCCCCTTTAAACCTCTTCAGACTCAAACTAAACAGTTAATCCTCCCTTTGTAACTATGGTTAAAGCCTTGGCTAAAGAAGCGTGAGATGGATAAAGAAGCCAATATCTATGATTGACATCCCGCAATAAAGGAGAGTAGCATCACCATGCTGACCTTTAACTCCTGATGAGTGTCAGTTCTCCCATGAAGATTTTTTATGACAAAGGAAAACTGAATTATTTGATTAAATCAGTTTCATTAATAGACTTGTCATAAAGACAAAGAATGTACACCAGATTGGAACATTACCTTTTAGCTTCTCCAATACATCCTTTCATGTAGAAGCGCCCATTTTCATGATTGGTTTATCACTTTAACAAATAGTTAATACGGATCGGTCATTGTTAGACTCACATCAATATGAATCCGGTTTTGCTAAGAATACGGAAATGATTTTCTTTCACAATTTTCAGCGAATAACTGTTGAAGCATGACTATGACTAATATGAAAATTTCAAATGATAAAGAAATTGTTTTTCATTTGTTTCATTGTTTCCGAAATTGCAGAGATCATCGTTTTTTTAATCAGAACTCTTTGTCATTACTTTACAAAAAGCTAAGTAAAAAACAAAAATATTGCTGAGGTGCAAGTTTCAAGGGATTTTCGAAAGATGCTTGAGGCTACATAGTACCCATATAGAGATTATTACCTGAGGAAGTGTGATATGACTTTTATGAAACGAGTGTGATTTTTTTATTACCCGAAGGAGAGCGAGTTTCGTAAAAGTCATGTGACACACTTCCTCATGTAATAATCTCTATATGGGTACTATGTAGCCTCAAGCATCTTTTGAAAGTAACTTGAAACTTGCAAGGGTAATAATTTTTTTATAACCGATTATATTCAGTATAAAATGCTCTGAAATATTCAGAAAACGGCCTGCTTTCCTTGAGACGGCCCGCAACAGTGACGTCACGAACGATGGTTTTATGACGTCACAGACGACGGAATACGGTAACAATTGTTGCTAAGCATGTGCACATGTGCTCATTTAAAAAAAATTTCATCACTTACTATTTACCATTTAAAGAGCATAAAAACACACGTGTTCTTTTTTCATCCATTCTGATTGGGTATTTTTTCATCTTGAACGATTCTTTTTGTCAAAGCAAGCGTCTGTAAATTCCTCAATTAAATTTCTAAGTAGGCAAGTAGTTAGTTTAGGAGCAAGGTCGTGTTTTACCTAGTGCAAAACGAAGGTTTAATCAACCGAAATAATAGTTTCCTCTATTCTGAAATATGGGTACATAATAATTAATAATTCGCATGCATACATAGACACAGAGTGGCATACTAGTTCCCTTTTTGCCAGGCAGTGGGGGTTTAACAAGTAATTGTCAATTTCCTGTCATTTACTTGTCACACTATCAATCTTAATGCCACTTGTAACCACTGCGAGTTTCATCGCTCAGTGTAATAAGCGGATGGTTTAGCTATATTCGAGGGAAGAGGCAGACCTATTGATGACCTCTCCTTATCAACGTGCTTAAGCTAATTGTATCCTTCAATTTAAGTCTGCTTCTTTAGTCTGAGATAATCTTGTGCCGTGAATTAAGCCGCAAATCATTAGCGTCTATTGTACAATTGTACTTTTTGACGTCATTGTACTGACCCTGATTATGGCGGGACACGATAAATTGCTTTGGAGCCAAAGCCCCCAAGTTATTCAACATCTGATAAATTTCTCTTATTTCCAAGTTTCAGCAAATGTTACCTCTTATACCCCCGACAAATTGTCGAGAAAATATAGTTATACTAACGATTCCTTCCGTCCGTCCGTCCATCATTCAGTGCATCCTTACATCCATCCGTATTCATCCTTTTCTTTTAAACTTTTTCACATGTCTTCTATCTGATTAGGAGGGTGCAGCGCCACATGTGATTTCGTAAATAGTTATTTATTTACAAATTTAGGTGTTTTGTATTAGTCATTTCTTTTTTGAACGTGTCTTCTACCCTGTAAGGATAACCACCTGTTGTATGTAACAAGTGATATTGTGATTTCTTTCTTATTTTGGCTCAATGTTTGTGTTTAAGACTTTGTTCAAAGAAATTTAAGCTGATACACTGGACATAATGATAGACATCTGCTAGTATTATGTGTTAAGTGACGTCCAGGTTCAGGGATGTTTCCAGGTATTCAATTGGGCAGGGATGCACAGTCGGGGGTGTTAGTGAGCTCCGCTCACTTTTTGCTTGTTCTATTTGTATCATGGCATATCGAATGACCACTTAACAGAGCTGTAGCAAACCATGAACCATTTTACCATTTTGGCAAAACAAAATAAATGGCTTATAAATGCTGTAATATTGAATTTGTTTTTCCGTACTAATATGACATTGAGAGAATAATAATAATATGTCATGGATATATGCGCGGTATAAGAATGCTATTATTATATTATTATTATCATTTATTATTCTCTTATGGAGAATTGACGTGTAAATATTCACTTGAAAAGATTGTCACACAACTAAGAGTACTTTTTTTACTTTGCAGCTTTGTCCTTTAAATCATTTTTTAAATAAAATACGGAAAAAATTACACTCATCTTTGAAAATCAATTGTGCTTTTTTTCAAGAATTTTGTTTAAAACATTGTTTATTGCGATTAAATTTTCATTCATAACTTGCCTTTTTGTGTGTGATTTTTAAAAACATCATATGCTCGTAACCATAAATAGCCCTTTTTCATAATTCATTTGGAATACATAAAATTGAGACGAATACTAACCTGGTGTTGTAACTGTTTTTTTCTAAAAATTTAAAACCTTAAACATTAATCTTTTTCTTTAAGTTAAGAAAGATTTTTTTTCTAACTTTTCAGGCACGTAAAACCAGTTCAGTTTACAATATTGAATACACTTTCCAGGTAGATATGACTTGTCCCACTCATTGATTAAGAGTCAAACATCATAAACCTTTACAACATGAAATAGATAATGCCAGAGATACATGCCATTTATATTGTGAACAGACGTATGTTATATTTTGGGATCATCTGCAATAGTGCAATTTTTTTTCTTTTACGGGTCCAGTCACCAATCGGTCTTTTCAAGTATTTTTCCTTCACAAACTTGAAAAGACCAATACACTTGTCGAAAGAAATTCATCGTATTAAATAAGATTGATCTTGTCAGAAGCATCCGGTGTTTAATCTTATATACAACTTTTCTTTATGTAAGAAAACGATTCTCCTTTTTATTTATAGTCTTTGTAGTCTTTGTTTCCACAATTTGTCTGTATCAGGAAACAGATTGTTTTACAATGTTACCAACTATTTTTTTGTAAGAGAATAACAATTTCTTATTAATTATCAATAAATTCTATCATCTTCAAAGATAAGATATTGATATTGAAAATGTTTTCTAATTATGGTAAAAAAAATAATTAACAGCAAAAACATAACAGTCATTCGCAATGTGAGATTAAAATCTTTTTAATTTGCATTTACGGATATGAAGCTTAATGGTTACTTTTGTTCCTGAATACATGTGTAATTTGAAAAAAAATTATGAAACCGTTATATTCCCCCATTAGGAATTCCTTGAATTATATTTTAATCAAGTTTTTTTTTAAACCTCCAAGGAGATATGTGTTTCCTAATATCATATTTGTGTTTATCAATCTTTATTTTCTTAACGTTTCATTATTGAAATTAAGAGTCAACTGCATAATCAAAATGGGAAGTATACTAGTAGTTGCAAAGTGTTTTGAAAGGATTTACGGTACTGTAAGACCTTTGTAGACTTCGAAGTTGCAAAATGCGAAAAATACAACGTGTGACGAATATATTACTCTTTAAGATCTTACATTTCTACTTAAGGTATTCATTTCAGACCATTTGAAGTCATGCTCACTCATCAATACAAACACAACGCAGTGGGAAACATAAAAATTGCGGAATGAAGTTCACGGCAGTTTTCAAGGGAAGTTATTTTGCGACTAAAAATAAACAAAAGTAGGTTGTTGATAACAAAAGAGAAGAAAGACATGCGTTCTTTCTTGAAATTAACTCATAACTATCAATGACATCTCCCTACTGATGATGTCGGTTCCTACAAATTTTGACTCTGAAACTGCGATTCGAGCGGCTGCTTTATTTCCCCGTTCCATCTAAGGTCAAGGTCATTAAGCTGGTCACATGACTGGGTGTACGGATTATCAAATCTGACTACATGGTTTCATATGCCAATGCGAATTGGACAAATTTATCTTGTGGATAATAAATAACTTTACCTTCCTCAGTATATAATAATAGCCTTATAAAGTATCCTTATCGTACAATGAAAACGCATTTTCTAAAGATAATGCTCTTTTGATTTCTGTAGTGTAACTGTTTTACGAAAGAACAAAGTGGAATGTTTACCTGAGAGACAATGGGTATGACACATACTACATCTCCTGTGGACGTGACTATACATTGCATCGTCAAAAAACATGATTCCATTATTATTTTGGACATGATAATGTAAACAAAAAACTCGATACACTACTTGTGGTATTTGATAAATCAGTTATTGCGCTTATCAACTCTCTTGTTGAGACTTGTTCATAAAGATAAAAATCGCATACTGAGAATTAACATCAGGGTTAATAAAACGTTGACGTACCCACCGAGGCCATCTGGAAAGAAAGTGATGCATTATCAAGTCGAGTATTTTCACAATAACACCTGCGATTAATACTACATGGCTTTGCTGTTAAGTTAGATGGGGAAGCACGATATGATTGTGTCACAGTATTGGTTTTTACATTTAACGTTAAAGAAAAATATCAGTACAAATACATTGAACTGACATGAACTTGACATGAACTAGAACCGGTTCGTGAGCAGATGCAGGCTTTCAGCACATATGCTACTTAAAACAGCGTCATCGACAAAATGAGAACTGCGTTAGTATTTAGCTATTGGTGTGGTTACATGACACATTTGTTCTATTAATTGCATCGTTGTAAGGAGAATAGATATCACTATAATACCTTGCCTTCCGGGAATAATCAATGTCAAGTCCATATGGTCATCATTAAGGAAAATGTATTAAACAAGATTATAGAATATTCAGTTACAGGATGCAACACGTATAAGCTATAGGATTATTTCGTCCAAGGTAAGGACTGACATGATTTACCTTCATGGTAAGAGCAAATCAGTGCATGGGTTGTAATGCACGCGGGAGCTATTTTTACTAAATTGTAAATTGTAAATCGTTTCGGAAAAATCGGCAAACCATTTTTTAAAAATATTTAATTAATGGGTCAATGAAACGCTGAATTCAGGAAAAATGTTAAAATTAACGTTTTTACTAGTAAAATTCCAAAAAACATGGAAAAGTAATTAATCCAATAAAATTCTATGAGAAAAGTACTGGCGGGACCAAAAATGAATCATTACTATGAAGCTGGTTTACTTATCGAGTCTTATCTTATCGAGTTGTGATTCTATCTCAATTCCCCTGTATATTACACTCCAGATGTGATAGTCGATCGACTATTCATTGATGTAGGTGAAGGATGACCACCTATCAAATCCACACACTGAGACATATTCGTCGCATTTCAGTTCTTTGTGCAGGTTTAAATGACTGGTAAAATACACTGGCCCAAGAAAGAAACGCGTAACAGATAATAAATAAAATGAAACATTTATTTTCATGTTTTATGAATTGTGTAGACACAATAAATAATGAATGTACAACTGCTCAAGTTCGCACATGGTAAGACACATATTTCTCCCACCGAATTCAGTCATTTTCGGCTCATGCTGATGTCTACATCTGTGACGTCACTACCATAAAGTCAGTACCTTGTGTTGCCATCTCGAGCATCAATCAATGCTCTGCTTCGCCTGGGTGTGGACTGGATTTAACGTCGAATCTGGCGTTGCAAGCCTCAGCTTTTGAAGCATTTGTGATTGAGGCTGTCGACGTCGTAGACGGTTGTCAAGGAGATCCCACAAATGCTCGATCTGGCGATTTAAATGGTCATGGAAGCACGTTGAGTTGTAGTTGGCAAGATAGTCCATAGTGATACCTCTTCTGAGGTTAATGGTTGTGCTCATGTGACGTTAAAAGATTTCATAACGGTAACAGATCTGTTCTGCCTTTCACAGAGATGCCCTTCCACATGACACATCCTCCGCCGAATCTGTCGAGTGGAAGAATGCAACGTTGAGTGTAGTGTTCATTTCTCCGTCGGTAGACACACGTCCTTCCATCATGGTGATATAGCATGAACCTTGACTCATCACTGAACCATATTCTCCTCCAGTGTACCGGGGTCAATGGTCTAACGTTTATGCACCAACGTAGACGTGCACGACGATGGTGACGTAAGAAAACTGGTGCTGTATATGGCCTCATTGGACATATACCCACTGTCGTAGGCGATTCCGTATGGTTCACGCTGATATTCTGCGAAGCCTAGGTACAGTGTTTGCTTTGGCTAACGTTGAAGCGACTAGACACTGATGACTAACTTTCTCCAGCTTCCTAACGTCCGATGGCTCTTTTTCTACAATCTTTATTAAGTCTTGGCATTTTGTAGGGCGTAAACGGATGATCAGAAAGGACGACAACATTTTATACCCACTGATATTGAGTTAAGATACCCGTATTTGCACGTGCAACATGCTTAAAGATTGTACTCCATGTCTTTCCACTTGAAATCCAAGGTGTGGTATTTTGGTGAAAATTCTCTATTCTCACTTACATCTATATTGAATTTAAGTGTTACTCTTAAAATAATTTTAGTTCATTAGTTCAATCAGATTTAAGTTATGCGTTTCTTTTTGGGGCCAGTATATTAATTACTTTCTTTTAGCAATATCAAATCAGACAAAACTATAAAACATTTTTGTTTTCAGTCCCCCTGGTTCATAATGACATTAAAAAGTTATTATTGCGGGCATATTATGTACACAATGTAAACGTTATGGGTTGTTTATCCAGTTCATTTGTTATAGAGAGATACTATCGATTTATTTATATCAATGGAGGTAATATTAAATTGATATCTTTTGGAAAATTCCAAATGAAGGTAGTGAATATTTTTCATATAAATACATGCATTTTCATTGTATTTCTCAAATATCCCTCGTTGTTTTCCATTTACACAGCATTTCGAATTAGAAGTCACAGAAAAAATTACGAAGTAAGGTTTCTCACTAAGTTCTTTTTGATGTACACTAAATTTATCTTTGTGTAATTTCTTAACCTTTATTTTCTCTTTTGCCAAGATTCAATCTAAAAAAGCGAGAAGTATACTTGCCATTATTCACAACACTGATAAAAATCAATTTACTTACTCAAATACACTAGTTATAGTGAATATCATTTCTTGAAAATGTAATGTATTTATGTTCATTAGATTTCACAACAGTATTTGAATGAGAAATCATAAAAATGTCAATAATATCATACATTAAGGTGTCTAAGTAAGTTAATTTTGATGTATAATTAATCCATTTTCGGGGCTTTCATTTTGCCCTTTTGCTAAGTTTTAATCTAAGATAACGAGAATGATAACAATGATCAGACTTAGAACTGATTTATGTGTTTTAAAAATTGAACTTGAATTTTTACTTCCTGATTGAAATAATTTCAACATAAAGGTGTTTTTCTTTGTGTGGGTGTTTGAAATTAATTCATTTTTTGTCCGGATAGTCACATTAGATTTATCAATTGATCAAAAAAGTTGGCCAATTTTTTGGTTCATCATTAAAACTCTTCCCAAAGTTACCTTTCTAGTTTTACTTCTTTCTGAACAGCAAACAAATAAATAAATAAAAGGGCATAAAAGAAAATATCAGATTATAAATGTTATATTTATGTATCATGATTTAGACTTCCATTCTGTTACATTGTTACATGTAATTATGAAGGCAATAGTTATAAAGACTGATTATCCAAGATAATGAATATGTTGAGCTCTGCCTGATTAACACATCTACATTGTTATGAAGTTTTTTTTTTAAATTCAGGACATTGATGAAGTGTTGTGCATGGATGTCTGAAGGATGTGGAGCAGCACCAGTCTTGAAAACGACGTATACAGGTAGTGATGATGACAACCAACAATCATGTTGCTGCTAATATGCTGATAATAATGCCGATATTAACTATATTAATGATAATAATAATTATATAAATAATAATAATAATTATATAAATAATAATAATAATATGTCCATTTCTTGCGCGCACTTATCCATCCACTAAGTGGTTGCTCAAGGCGCTAAAAATAGGTTTCAAACGATTATAGAGCAAATAGTTTTATTTGCAATGCCACATATACATGTACACATGCAAAATGTTAAGTATGTTGTAAACTAGAACCAAGGAGCCCATAGAAACAAATATTTCATGCATTCAAAACACATGCACCAAAGGATACGTAGAAATGAAAATGTATTACAAAAACTGATTGACATTCGTTGATATCAATGTAAATAATAGTTGTATTGTATTAGTTGTAATATATTAGGCTGTAAAGGTCATTTTCTATCAAAATTTCAATTTCGCACAAAAATCCTCCGTCTATGAGTTTTTACTTATCGATATCAAAGAATGAAAGCATCAAAAAAGAAATAACAATATTGTATTGAACAAGTGAATGTTCCTATATGCTTAAACGTTAATGAACCCAAAACATTATACTTTAACTCAATTAACTCATGTTTAAATGAAGAACTAGAGCTACTGTTCCCTTAGTTTTACACATTTCTCGTTCTGCTACCATTATACTGGATGAAGATTAATGTATATCTGTTTCAAAGGAACTAAAGCAATCATTAAACAACGATCATCATTTATATAATGTCAATTGGATTCTCAAAAAATTCGTACTTGCGGGAAATATCTTTAGCTTGATTTCAAAAGGTCACTGTTGTAGATGTTCTTGCCGTACTTGATCATGTGAGATGACAAGGAACACTTTTTCATAATGGAAATTTGTTTGAAATGTGTATAATAGAAAAGCACTCGAATATTAAAGGATTCAACTTTGATAATGTTTCTCCTAGTTTAAGTCAGTATATGTATATTCACCATTGACAAGCGTGTTGAATGTATGACTGTTCTGTTAACTTTATATGAAATAAATCAAACAAAGAATTTAGTAACTTACGAGTCGATCAAACTAATGCATGTCATTTTTCCAGACAACGAAAATAAGAGGTAGATATGTCTTATGTCCTTTTTTCAATAATATCTTTTACGCTTTGAAGTAAGACACTTCGATGCATATCTAAAATAGTTTTTGAAAGTTTTGCTAACCTTTAAAGTGCAACTTTTAGAACTGTAAATCATGTTTTGTAATGAAAGTTAATACTTCAATCGATCGAAATGGATTAAACGAATCTAGCATATAAAGTGATTGGTCCAATCTTCCAAAGAAAATCAACAAATTTACTTATGAAATTTTCAAATGATTTTGAGATACAATTGTTTCCACCAAAACTACCTAGATTAGACAAAACTCATTTTGAAATATATATGTTGGATGAGAATACTAACGTAGTACCTGGATTGCTAGAAAATCTTATCGTAAATTTCTCATTATTGAACTTACAATTGTTATATCATTTTATGATTTCATGTGCGAAAACCACAAATAATATACTTAGCATTTTAAGGACTCTTAAAAACATTTATTAAAAGGATCTTGATTATCAATGATGAGAATTAAATAAATTGAATAAAATATCACTTAAATCTTTTGAAGATTGACAAATGTTTGTCAGTGAAACTATTAGGTATAGTATGAAGTCTTTTTTGCTTTTGTATAAATTGTGAGATATCCTTAAATAGGTTCAATGTCTAAACTTTCAGCAGATGAACAGAAACTCATAAACGCATAATCTCTTGCTTTTTAAAAATACATTTAGTTTTTCATGTTTATCTAAGAAAAGTATTCATAATGTGCATTTTCAGTGGTCACTGGGTTTTAAGACTAGCAACTAGTATAAACCCCGGCATTTTAAAAAAAGTTTAAATTAAACTTTGTAACTGTTAATAAACGTAAAAGTTATCTCACATCAATGAATAGCCAAAAGGAACCTTACATGATTTTAAAAATATTTCAACGAATTTAATTCGAAAACATAAACATCCAAAAGATTAGCAATCAAAGAAACTTTCTGACCTAGGTTATTTTGACTACATATGTTGATAAATAATATGAAATTTGTTCAGAGAATGACCTTTAAAACGATTGATTTTATGGCGAGGATGAAAAAATCTATATAAGAGAGAACCCGTTTTTTGACGAACGTTGATTCTTCCTTTGGTGTCTATAGCGATTTCGCTTCTAATTTGTACTGGACCACTATCGCTATTGAAAGTAGATCAATTCATGTTCATGTGAAATTTTCAACTGAATGGATCTATACTGATACAGTTTGAGAAACGTTAGATATAAAAAAAACAAATTCTCAGGATATAAGTCAAGCGTAGTCTTCTTAAAAATGTGTGCCTTTTCATTCAGAATGTTGTTATCATTTCTTAATTTTTCAAAGTAAGTTATCAAACTCTATATATTTTGGAAAGAGATTGTCAACATGCTAGTGTCAACACGCTACTCGCAATCACTCGAAGTTCTTCTCTCAGGTTAGAAAGTGGCTTGTCTAGCTACACTAGAGGTAAGAAGCAGACCTAATCATGACCTCTTATTCTCAACATGCCCCAGTATGGTATCTCCTTCCAATAAACAATGCTTCCTTAGTATCAGCTTAATATGTGGTGTGAATTTAAACTTATGTCATTAAAAATGAGTTTAGTTTCAGACTTTATTTTGTGGCGTCACTGTACTGACCATAAAGATAACTTATTTCATTATACTCAAACAATCTGTAAGCGTGTGTAGGGAATCTGTTGAGAGGACTGGTATGCGAGGACTGATTTTAATCAAGAGTTAAGCAATACATTGAATAAACTAGTTATCTGCAAAAATTCTACATGAAGAAAAAACTGTAGAAGAAAAGTGAAAGAATAAGACATGGTTCTTGTTCTCAGCATTTCATCTTATTATAGTTACACTTATTATTTCAAAATCTTTTCTGTAGATGTGTACGAATCTTTTGTTCAAATGATTATTAAACATTCAACGGATATACACAGTTATATTCCTATCCTATTTTTGTTATATGCTAATAGATTTATCGATTTAAATAATATATCAAAATATATACAGAAAATGTAAGAAGTATCAATCGTGGAAAAGCATATATGAAAGTATTAAAAATATAGAGAAGATGTAAATCAACTTTCAAAACCATGACTTTATCTTTTTTCCAATATGCATATTTCTGCTTCTTGATTCTTCAGCTTCTTCAGGGAATGTATATATATAATTTTTTAATCAATATTCATAAAATCTTTGTTTCCCCATTTTGGTGAAGACCTTTCGAAATGATTAGTGTTTGACAATCCTAACCATAGTATTTTGAATAAGAGGATGACCTTTTATGGATCAGAATTAATGTAAGTTTCCTCAAACATTAGTTGCGATCTTTTAGTTTACGACATTACTATTTCGGTTAAGTTATCCTACAGATTCAAGCTTCAACAAATGTCTTACGGACAATTAAAGTAAAAAAGACCTACATTGAAATAAATATTCTCATCATTTTATGATTATGGTAAGAAACTGATCACTATCATCGTTGATTAAATAATCATTTGCAACATGAGGTTAGAATCATCTAAATGTAAATGTAACGAGCATAAAGCTTAATGTCTACCTATACTGGTTATATGTCATATGATATAAAGAAGAAAACTCAACTCTCTTTTTATTATGATTATTATTATCTGACATCATATTTGCGCTGAATATTTTCTATGTTCTTCAATTTAATAAATGTCATTCATTTATATTGGCCTACGACAATATTTGCATTAAGAAAGCATTGTTCGATAAAGATCAAAGGCGTCGGCCCTTCACTCCGCATTAAAGTATAGTTTTTGAATGACGTCAACAACAGCGTTATGACATCACCAACTATGGCATAAGTCGAGGATTCTCAATTCACTACCAAATTCGATTATTTGCATTTATGTTTACTTTGGCTAAAATATTGTTAACAGGGGCTACAATCGACATGCTAGAGACTAAAGGAAAAAAACAAGTGATGAGATGATATTTTATATATAATTATATCCTCAAATATCAATATATCAATTAGCACTAAGGGGGCTTAGAAAATCTAGGCCCTGAATTTTAAAAAGCTCGTTGAAACTTTGTATGTGGAACAGAATCAGCATGTGAGGTGGGGCCTTTTTGGGTTTTCACTTGTTTTAGTTTCTAGTGTTTCCATGGAAAAAAACAGTTACCTTGTTGCCAGGGAAGACTCTTAAAACCTGAAAGCTAATCAGAATAAAACTAAGAAGCCTCTCTTTGTGTTTTGCACTAAATTACAGTTTTCCCGGAACTATTATTATCGCCAGAACATTTAGCCTTCAGTCTCGTGCATTAACTATAAAAGTTCAGGGCAAAACTATACAAGCCACATTGTGGTTTAGGCTACTCAATTCCTTAAATAACTAACAAATGAGACGGTATATGTCCATTGGTATGACTGAATGAATTGTTTTCTATTAGCCAAATAATAATTCCATGAAAGTGAATATAAATTATACAATTCTTCAATTAGATAAAAAATTCAACACAAAAGACAAAATGTTTATTATAGACTGTTGGCCTTATGGTAATGATTATTTTAGAAGAGCTGTATCAGCGGTATCGAACGAGGTATCACCATAAACATTATCTTAAAGAATGACTGTATACGACTTTTAGTTGCAACTAATTTCAAATTCAATTCCTAAGAATTGTTTTATATCATATCATATCATAGGGCAATATATTCGTAAGGTCGATATAGTTTGTTCCATTGATTTGTACATATTCTCACTACTTTCATTGATTATCTACTCATTAGTTTTGTATGATTGAAGGTCAACCCATTCCATCAGCTACACATTTACAATAACCACTACCTTAATTGCAGGTAAACACATTCTCACCACTTCCATTAAATGACGACACACTCTCAATGTTTCGTTGGAGCGCTACACTTTAGCACCGCTTCCGTTGAAGGTCGACATATTCTCACACCATCTATAAAAACATGGTAATTGGAAATTAAAAGAACTTAAGCAATGGTTTGATAATCTAACAAAAACAGATGATGCAAACACTACTGATCACATCGAGCTGCATACCGAACGTTTGTAAACTTATCATGGGACCTTGGTTTTGGTCAATAAAATAACTTGAGCAAAACTTGCAAAATATCACCCATTGTCCATGTGTAAAGTAGCCATTGTTTATTTAATTAGGGTGAGAAAGAACTTGGACTTTTGCATGACAAATTGAGAAAAGGGAATTGTGATTTCATTTAATTTCAGTTTGAAAATTCCATAACGACTCTCGGATAAATGAATCATTACAATGAGATTATCTCATTGGAAACACGGCTTGTGATGAAACATGTTGATCATTTATAAAGGAAAAATAAAGAAAAACATTAATTATTTCGAAAGTTTGACCATTTCAATAATCTGCCAAAACTGTTGGGTATGATATTTTATAGCGAGAAAGTAAAATAAATCTTCTGCATTGAAACTTCAACATTAAACATGACTTTTTGCAATGGTTCGATGCCTCAAATACATCCCAAAGAACATGACATTGTCACTGGGATGTGCAGATATATGAACAAACTTCCGGTATGCAGCTGTAGGTTACGAGCGTTTAATGTGCAAAGCTATTTGTTTGCGACTTTAAAAAGAAACATGTCTATCAAACATGATCTATAATCATGACGATGTCAATGTTATTTAATGTTAATCTCCGTAACCAATCTCATGTACTCGAATAAGAAACTAAATAACATCCGTCGATGTCTATGTGTAATGCTGTCAAGATCAATTTCTAGGAACAAAACAATTCAATATTTCAATTCAACAAAAATGTCCAACATCTAGGCTATGAGCCATCGTCTTTATGATAATCGTGAGGTTAATTTTTAAATTTTAGAAGATGTTATATCAAGAAACAAAGTGTCTATATGTAGAAACGGTAATGGACACAATACACAGAGTTGAACCGAATCAAACCATGTTTGGAAGGCAAGCTTCCACCATTAGGTTTCAATGTCAATATTTTTTCTCGAAGGTACTCTCACTGCCTGAAGATACATGTCACTTTTTTTCAAAGAAAGTGTCTAACTTAATTTTCTCCAAATTAATAGCCTACTGAAAGACTAATGAATATTATTCAATGCCGTTATAATATTCGTGTAATGCTTTAGTAAAAATAAGTCACTACTTATTCGGTATAGATTTTCTTTCAGGTATCCTTGGTTATGTGAAGTAAGTACTTAGATGAAGACTTAGACACTATTAAATTCAACTCGACAATTTACAAAGAAGAAATCAAGCCATTTAACGTTTAAATTTGAATTATAGAGTGGTACATGTACTAATTGAAACCAAAGAAAGATTAACGGATGCAATAGTGATCATGTTTCTCTTAGTTTAATCAATATCTTTACTTACATACCATTTCATTGCATCAAGTATCACTATCACTATCACTCTCCTCAAATGATCTTTGTCAGTTAAGTATATTCACATAAAAAACGTAATAATACAAATGATGTTTTGTTCATTGTCTGATTACAATCTCAAGTTACTGCCTACAAACGAATTGATTTAAGAGCATTAACTACTTATTTTTGAGTTTTTTGTTTGAGTTTCTTCTAAAATGTTTGAAATTCTTTTTGAGATAGTTATGTGAGTTCTGTGAAATACCTGTTAATGTTTTGTACTACTAATTCTGACATTTCGTGATGTTCTGACACATATTGGATGCATCAAAACGACCTGAAACCAATTATTTTTAACGAAAACATAATAGGTACGATTTACGATGTGATCATCTTATTGTTAAAATAACTAACAATAGAGAGACTATTTTTATTACATACCCATGTAATCTTACGATAGTACGGAAGCATCCTAGTGCCACAGTCAAAAATTTTTTATCTCCTAATTAGGATATACCATCACCTAATTAGGACTTTACCATCGCCTAATTAGGACATAACTATCAACTAATTAGGAGATATGAAGTCCTAATTAGGACATACTAACTACTAATTAGGAGATAGTTATCACCTAATTAGGACTTAGTTATCACCTAATTAGGACTTAATTATCACCTAATTACGAGAAAGTATCAACTAATTTGGAAATAGCTATGTCGTAAGTAGGACTTAGTTATCTCCTAATTAGGTGATAACTAAGTCCTAATTAGGACCTTATTATCACATAATTAGGAGTTACTATCTGCTAATTAGGAGTTACTTTCTCCTAATTAGGTGATAGTATCAACTAATTAGGAAATAGTATCTCCTAATTAGGTGATATATCTCCTAATTAGGCGATAATTAAGTCCTAATTAGGAAATAGCTATGTCCTAAGTAGGATTTACTTATCTCCTAATTAGGCGTTAATATCTCCTTATTAGGGGTTACTATCTCCTAATTAGGTGATAGTATCTCCTAATTAGAAGATTAAAAAAAATTGACTGTGGCACTAGGGTGCTTCCGTACGATAGTAATACGTAATGAAATACAATGAATTCCGTATTGCATTCCTCAATCTGTATTGCACTCCGTATTGCACTTCTCACGGAACTACTTTCTCAGCGAGAGAGGTGTCAATCAGCTATTTTTAGAATTTAGGTCAGGGGAAACCCCATATCAATAATGCAAACAAACGCATATAATTTGATTCAGACATCCCTGAGTCTTTTTATCAGAATAAATTTTAAATTGTTTCACAATTGTGGTTACAAAATGTCATTTCCTCTCGTTGAACTGTTCAGTAACGTCATCTCTCCATGTTCGCATGTTCACGTTTGAATACGTTGTGAACGAACTTTGCCGAATGTCAACGAATTTTTCAAGTTATGAATGTTTATATTGTATTCGTTGAAATGTTGATATACATGTAAGTGATATGCACGTGTCATTAAAGAAATTTTAAACATGTGAACAAATATCTTGCTTTTGTTTTGTTTTTCAAATATTCATCACAGTTTTGTGTGCACTCTATTGCCATGTGACGTCATAGGTGGAGGAATGTGATGACGTAATATTTCGTGAAAGGGTTGGTGGAGTCATTTCTTTAGGTCAACACAACACGTAAACACAGTTCCGTGTTCGGCTTTATTTGAGGTAATTTAAACGAAAAAAGGTTATGTAATAAATATAGAACGTCATGCTAGTGCATTTTTTCGTTTGTATTGAACTCGTAGATGTCACAAAGAGCAAAGAAAAAACTCGTTCTGCGAACTCGTTGTTTCTTTGCTCTTTGTGATATGTACTCGTTCAATACAAACGAAAAAATGCACTAGAATGGCTTTTTATATCTGTATATTCGGTCTTGACATCTGTGATAAATGATATATTTCAAACATGGACTTTAGTCACTGAGGCCCAAAACAAGCTAGATATGCTCACAAAGAGATGAGTAACGAGAGTAAACGATAGCAAATTGATCATTTTTTACATGAATAGTTAGTCGATGCATGACAAAACAATGAAATAAGAGACAGGTCTATTTCAATGAATTAAAGTTAACTACCATCCTGCCGCTGTTGCTGTATGCGAGTCGTCTCATTGGACAGATAGATTACTAGCCTTTTGGCCTAAAAAGATCAGGGTATTTGAAAGGAGCTCAGCGGATTCAAATCATATCAAATAATAATAGAATTACGAATGGTCCACCCGATATATCAAGACGTTTTAATACAATGTTCCGAGGAGTTTCAACGTAATTCCGATTGTTTCTTTGATCCAAAGAGTATCAATACGAAATGTCCCAATGTTCCTAAGAGTATCAATGGTTGATTGGTCCAACGAGAACTTGGTTTCTTTAAAAATGTTCCATTGATAAACGACCGTTTGCCAGAAAAATTTTTTAACTTTCCCCATTTTTCAACGAATAGCTATCTTACAAATGTGTAGATGTATTACACGAATATGTCAAGTTTTTTGCATACGTTTTCTGACATTTGAATGAATATAAACTTTCATTTTGTCACGTTCAAAACAGAGAAAATAGTATATTTAGTATTTCAACAACTAATAACATATCAAAATACAAAAATATTAATAAAGTTATTCGAACATTATCCTGGTTGTTGTTATCAGTGTTACCTTGAATGGTATTGAATTACGTATTTACAAATATGTTGTCTGAAATTTCTTAATGATATTCATGACACAGAGGATATGCGATTGGTTATTAGGGAAATGTTGTTTAAGAACACCTGCGTAGAATATATAAAAGGTCATAACACACAAACGATGGTCAGTGTCCAGCCATGAACTCAGTATCAACTTCTTTGTAGCAGACTTCTTCAGGTCTGAATATTTAAGCCTTGACTAAATAAGCGTGACTGAGATAAAGAAAGCAATTTTGTGATTGGCATCCAGCAATAAAAGAGGTACCGTCACTATGTTGACCTTTAACTACTGGTAAGTATCTCTACCATGTGAAGTTCAATTTAAGTATTTAATCAAACCAAATGTGATAAGGACAACTGCCAAAGATTGTCCCTTCACTCCAACAATTACTTTCAGTTTCTCAATAGACTCTTTAATAAATAAGATGTTCTCATGTTTTGGTTACCCACCTGATAAATCAGTCAACATCTAACAATCATTGCGTGACTCATATTAGTATGAAATTAAATTAGCATCAAAGCGGGGTCATGCAATAAAATATTAAACTTGAAATGATAAAAAAAATCTATATGAAACAAATTAGAAATCCATGAAATTTTGCGAATATTGATAAATGAATTGTATTTGATAGGGAGCCCCAACTTTCACATCGTAATGAATATTCTGTTAGAAGAATCTGCTATTGATATCTTTTCTTCATAATGTTAACAACTATTTACTTTAAAATTTGTAGTGAAACTGACACGCAACCTGAAACAAATATACTTTTGGATTTACACTAATACAGTTAGAGACAAATAAAACATATGATATGATGAAATAAGACTCTAACGGCAATAGTCAAGATATAAAAAAACTCACGCTTGAAATTTTGTGTTGTTTTAGTGTCCGTTTGTATCTGATATTATATTGTATTCTAAAGAAACGTTGTGTAGAAAACTGTCGAAATAATCATTTTCGTTGTTTTTTTAAATCATTATTTTCATAAAAAATCTAAAATGAATGACATTAGAATGTACTGAAAACTAATTGTACAAATATCAATAATTTGCAAGCAGAAGACATTCAAAGAATTAGATATTTGTTCCTTGTCTGTATCAGACAAAAGGGAGTTTAAAGAGCCACTCCGTGAGTTGTTGGAGTCATATATGCCAAACTTAATCAATGGTGTCATTTGATCGTGAAGTATCGACTATTATCAAAAAGACACATTTTAAAGCTTATTTTATCTTTACAGTGACAATATGAAGGTAGAACGTCGCAATTATGATCGAAAACCGGACAGTGGCGCGCGTCAAACAATCAAACGTAATTTTCGAGACTTATCTTAAACAGCCAGGAGGTCAGTTAGGAGTTGATAGTGTTTGTTAGGTTATATAACTAGTATCCATGTATATTGGACGTGATTTCTACACCTCTGTGCATTTATAAGCCTGTTTTTGGATTTTCATTGAAAACCAGTATTTGTCATATATATGTCTTTTGGACATTAAAAGTTAAGATGTTTTGATTTTATATCACCACATATGACATTTCGGTTCGTATCAAAGGTAAATAATATGTTATGAAAATCACGGAGTGGCTCTTTAACAAGTTCTCTAAAAATGAGCTCTATAACTTACAAGAATAAGAAATAATTTGTCTTCATAACATTTTAGCAGTGTTTATCTTTGTTCTATTTATTGTTATTTAGTCGATAGACAAATATAACTCAGGCTTTAGTCTGTCCTTTCTTTTGTCATATGCCATGAGAATTATACAGGCAATCGAGGTATATTTATATTCCGGTTTAAAGTCTTTGTTACCCCCTTTTGTTTTCGATAAGAAATTTTACGGTTAGCAATGACTCTGAAATAAGCAGTGTTTACCACGTTATAATGTGTATAAGAAGATGATCCTTATACTCGTAGATGAAAAGTCTTATTTTTTCAAAGATTAGGGACGATATTTTAGTTTACAAAAGATATTCATTTTGAAATAACTACATGTTCTTATCATTTTCTAATTATGTAGGAGGGTGAGTAATATCATCGTTGATGAGAAAAGTTATCTGGATGTGAAATCAGTATCATTTATCAAATGTAAATGTAACTAACGAGAAGCTTATGTCTTCCTTAATGTCTATCCGTTCTAATCATAAATTCACGGGCAAAAGTAACGCGAAAGTAATCGCAGTCAAAGTGTGTTTGTAAATGAAGCAATATCAAAGCCAAAATAACTCAACGCTGGTGTTCCAAAGGGCTCAGTGCTTGGTACATATTTATTCATTGTTTATATAAATGATATCGCAGATGAATTGGATTGTTTAAGTCCGCTTTTTTGCTGATGACTCGTCTTTGGATTATTCTGCAGCAAATGATAAACTTTTACAAGAAAAACTAAATGTTAACTTATGCAGATTAAATTTATGGGGTAAAAAATGGCTAATCAAGTACAATCCGTTTAAGACTGAAGCTGTTTTATTCTCCATACAAAACCATATCAATAAACCGAATTTTTTTTGGACGGGTGGAAGTAAAAATGGTAGAGACACATAAACATTTAGGAGTAACACTATCCAATAATGGCAAATGAGCGGACCATATTGAAGATATTTTAAAACGTGTTTCAAAAATGGTATCCTCATTACGACTTTTGAAATATGTGTTATGTAAAGAAACACTTAAAAAAGTGTATGCTGTTTATAAGACCACATCTTGAATCCGCAAGCGAAGTTTGGAACGGTTGTAATCAAGAACTAATAAACAAGTTAGAACAGATTCAGTTGCAAGCTGCAAGAATAGTAACTGGCCTACCAAGGCATACATCACGTAAATTCCTGTACTTTTAAACTGTTTGGGAAACATTACAAGAACGTCGAAGGAAAAGAAAGTTTACTTTGATGTTTAAGATTCAAAATGGATTCGCTCCACAATACCTTGTAGATCTAATTCCTAACAGTGTCGGTTCTAAATGTGACTATAATCTACGTAACTCTCAAAATATATCTTCTCCGTACGCAAGACTCAAACATTAAAAAATTCTTACTTTCCATCAACAATTACCTCCTGGAATGTTCTACCAACCAATCACAAGCAGTCAAATACAGTCTCAACATTTAAAAATGGTTTATGTAATAGACATGTCTATGCCCAACAACACTATTCATTTGGCAAAAGGAAATTGAATATCATCCATAAAAAATTACGATACGCTGTGAGTACATGGAATTATGATCTCTACAAAGTTGGAATTTCAACAATTGCTAGCTGTTCTTGTGGTTATTATGTTGAGAATGTATATCATTACTTGTTGCAATGTACATTGTATAGCAAACAGAGAGAAAAGCTTATGTTTTCATTACGGCTCATTACCGGACTTACAATAGATCTTAAACTTTTGCTTTTTTGAGGGTAGTGCAGACCTGTCAATAAGTCAAAACAAAACTTTATTTACGTTAGTACAAACTTACATCAATAAAACAAATATATTTCTTTGACATCAAATATTTGTCAATAATGTTTTTCTTCCTGATACTCTCACTCTACTATTGTTCACTATCTGCTGTCTGTGTTCACTATGCATTATGTAAATCAATTTTGCACATACTAGCAGAGGGCATTTTAAGTTGGATAACTTGTCCCCAATCCTTTTCTTGTGAATAAAACATGTTTAAACCAAACCAAAGAAACGCTACCACTTTAGATTTGAAATTACGAAAAAAATCAAACTCAGATTCAAACCCAATCGCATGAAAACACATCGCCCAAATACAACAATGATTGTTTCATATTGAACTGTGGTATCAAACGTATGTTTTTCCCAAATTTTGTCAAATTATGGTTTTCACCTTTTTCATGCAACGCAAAATAAAAACAATGCGAATTGGTTGTCAGACACCCAAATAATTGAACAATGACAAAATTGACTTTACAACAACGTGAGCGAGCAATCGGGGTGATTGAAATTGGAGCCACCCACACCCATGTTGCATGAACGCTTGGCTGTCACCGTTCAACTACCACAAGAACGATGCAACGTTATCGTCATTCGGGACAGACCTCAGACAGACCAAGATCAGGCCGATCGAGAGTCACAACCCACGAGGACGACCAATATCTGTGCACGTTACACCTCAGAAACCGCTTCCTGACAGTGATTTCATCGGCGTCGAATGCCCTAGGTCATCGGGTAAGCAGACGCACAGACGTCTAAGGTCCCATGGCATCAGGGTATACAGACCGTTCCGGGGAGAGCTGTTGAAAGCCGAAGATCGCCAACGAAGACTGAAATGGGCGCGGATGGTTTTACGTTGGCAGGGACGTTAGTGGAAGAGGATGATTTTCTCTGACGAAAGCCGGTTCTGTCTCTTCAAAGCAGATGGAAGTGTACGTTTTTACCGCCGTCGGGGAGAGAGAACCGCTGCATGTTGCGTTTAGGAAGTGGTGCCCTACGGAGGAGGAAGTGTCATGGTTTGGGGAGGCATACTATAGTGAATGTGAACTGCAATGCAATTATTTAATAGGAATAGGTTGGTTTTGTCAAGGAGGTTAATTTTACTAATATTCATATAAATGGGACGCAGCTTTTCAAATAGTACACCATAAAATAAAGTGTTTGTTTGAACTGAAAATCAATTTAATAAGAAATAATATACCTTAAGTATGTAATATTTTGGCAAGCTTTTGTCCTCTTTTGACTGTTTATTAAGTGTGTATTTGAAAATAAAATACTTCAGACGACACTTGCTGTAGATATCATTTTAATGATGACTGGATGCGTCGCATTTCGACTTGATAACAAGTCTTTTCAACAGTGTGGAGTTTTCTCAACATGGCAAATATATAGGTACAAATGCTTAACAATGTAATAATGTACAATAGACTTTGATTGATTAGCAAGTGACAAAATGTCACCGATTTTGAAACACACAAGGTTTATCTCCTCAATGTCTTATTTTGGCATTACAAGAATAAACAAACAACATGTTATGGAAATACTCTCTGTCCCCTTAAAGAACACATATTCAAAACTACAAAACAAAGTTGTAAACGTTCAATAATTAATCAATTGAATTTGCTTTCCTTCATTAAAACAAGTAAATCAATACAGATCAAAACAAGTGATTCGATCAAAACAAGGGGTCAATGTACCAACCATGTTACAAAAGATATACACTAAAATCCTGAAGTTACAATTTCACTTATGAACTATTTAACAGAGATTAAGGATTGATTATTTTTTTCATAAATTCAGTGTTATCATTTTGCTCTTTCATTAGATTTTAATCTATATATTTTTAAAACTCCATTGAGATTTGTTTGTTAGTAATAATGATTCTGTTGAGACACGGTATTAGGTATCGATTTGACTATTTGAATACACCTACATCTATTAACATTTGTTTTAACTTCCTGGTTCAACATATTGAATATTTCAATGTGTGGTATATTTCAAGACATAAAAATTAACAAAATTAAGCTCTGTAGCTCATCAGGTATGTTCACAAGATTTTAATTCTTCAGAACCAATTGGTCTGGGGAAAACGTCGAAAATTTGAAAAGAGACAGTGGACGCCGGCAGACATTTATGAAGATAATTTGAGGCACCATTGAATAATTCTTAATTTTCCATTGATTGAAAAAATATTCTATGAATAAAATAGGGACATTATGTTTACTGAGCATGACCACTATAATTATAATTTCTATTTGATTATTTTCTGAAGGAGAGCTCCACGAGGTATTTGAGGAAGGAAAAGCGTTAACCACCATCAATCATATTTGAAGATTATAACTTCAATACTTTAGAACTTCGAACATACCTATGAATTACTGTCACCTTTCCTCCAAGGTTACGATACTCTGCAGAACCAAATGGCTTATATCTTTTATGAAGTAATTTCTTGAAAAGTTTTCTATGATTCGTTTCTGTTCAACGCAGGTTACAGCCATTGCGTAAATCCACCCCGCTTACACTTAAGAGATCTTGCCCTGATATCATCCCCTCACTCAACTTTGGAAGTGTTGCCTCGCCTATGGTTAAAGGAGAAAACTTCTAACAAGTGAATCCAATATTAACAGTGTTTTGGAAACCATTTCACTGCATGCGTTTTCATGTAAATCCTTTTCAAAGGAATTTTGTAACGAAAACACTAACAGCGAAATGCAAATCTGATGATGATTTATTCAATGTCATTATGAAATTATTGTGTACTTGCAACTCAAATCTACATTTTGATTTTAAAAAGGTCACTTCTGAATCTGCATAGATTTCCTTTAAGATGTCCTTAACGTCCTTCATAGCAAAATGGACACATTATGTGAAATTAAACTTGCTCAACACGAACGAAAGAAATAATAATTGAAAATATAAATGATTCAGACAAAACGCCACCAAGGCCAAAAAATAAGTACTGACAGAGAGAAAGGTAATCAGATAAGACTAAAAGATATCAAACTGAATCTTGCTTCTCATAACATAATACTTTTTGAACACTTTTAGACAAAAGCTTGACTTAATGATATTTCCTCAGGCAGTGAATATAAGAATCAGATATAGCTTTCTTAAACTTATCAATCTTATCATATTTCAGATTGCAGTAACACTTTAATATATATCAAAAACTTCATACAACTTTTTGCATAAAATGATTAATCAGATCTGAAGATTTTCTGACCTTTAAAGTGAATTTTAACTTTTAAACTGTTTACAACAATGTTTTATATCAAAATTGTGTAATATTGTGTTTGATTCAATAAATCTCATCTATGGTTGGTCAAATGTTCTATGAAATATCAACACGTGATTGGTCCAATTTTCCCAAGAGAACCAAATGGCTCGTTATACAGTTTTTTCATTGTAAACGTGGGCCAAAGAATTCTCACATCAGAGACAAAATAGAGGTGAGATAGCGTTTAACCCCCAACAGAAAATTCATTTCAGGTAAAAGATTGTGTGTTTCTTTTAAAATCAGTTCATAAACTTGGCTGTCAGATTTCTATGTTTCTAGAAAGCTTAAAACTATAACGTTATGGTTCGCTGAAAACTTAGTTTGTATTTCGCATGTAGAAATCATACACATAATTACATATTTGTTTTTCTGTTTGTACTAGGCAATAATAGTTTAACAAATCCTTGTCGATTTCATTTCATTGTCTTGTAAACCTGTCAGGCTCAACACACCTCGTACAGACAATCCCAGTATCTTCTGTCAGTGTAAACAGCAGATGATCTAGTTATATACGAGGTAAGAAGCAAACCTGATGATGACCTCTTATTCTCAACATGCTTTAGCAAAGTATCTCCTTCCCATTAACATTGCATCTTTAGTAGCTGTTATTTCTTACGTGTATTTAGCCGCAGATAATTAGCAAAGTCTGTTGTTTAAAGTTGTATTTTGTGACGTCAATGCACTGACCATAAAGATGGCGGGACAGGACTTTTTTCACTTCAGTCAACCATTCTGCAAGCGTTTGCTGTCCACCGTTTACTGTTGTACTATTGTTAGCATATTCATTATCATTGATGAAGAAAGGATAAAACATCGAAGTGAAATATATAAAAAATCCCTCGATAGAACTGGTTATCTGCAAATATTTTAGATGAAAGAAAACTTGAGAAATTCTAAGAGTTAGATATATAACTTGTTCATAATTTAACCTTATATGGTTCTTTTAGACGTTTTTCAAAATAGTAAATGTTTGTATGTTTGTATGTTTCATTTGCATGATATACCATTAACATTTATATATCACCCTATGCTTTCTTATTTCTTTACGGCAACATACGAAAATATATAACTGTATCAATATTTCTACTTGAAACCTTCATTTAAACCACGTTGGTTCAAACTAGACAAAAGACAAATAGATATTCTAAAGTACTTTTGTTTAAGCACTTATCCAAGTTATATTTCTGAAGAAGATGATCTCTTTTCAAATAAAATCTAACCAATTTGTCTTGAAACTTATGAATGTTTTCAGTTTAACGAGCAGGGATTTATAATGAAATACATATCACTTTTTAATTATTTTCTTATTTTGTGAGTGTTAGTTCCATCTTTTTCATTTTTGTCCAAAATATTTTTGATGAAAAAAACCATTTGTAATGCGAGATTTGAATAATTAAAATGTAATGATAGTGAAGAAAAATATGTTCTCCTATCACCGTTAATGTCAACTTTGATTATTTTTCAGCTAGTCTTCCCATTTTTCTCAAATGGTTGTTCCGTGAAGGAACTGCAATGACGTATGATTATATCGGAAAGTCTTTTCAAATGAATCCTTATACATAAAGATTTGGTTTATCACCAAATTTAACATATCATGTCCCATATTTTTGAATTTCTAAGGACAGGTCGTAAGGAGACCATTCAATACTGGCTTAAAACTATCTTGGCGCAAGGTACTTTGAAATCTAGGCCCAGCATCTTGCCCATCTTGGCCCTACGATCTTTTAGTCGCCAGTTTAATGGACAGCTGTCGGCGATTTCACGGAATTCTCCAGGGGTCAATGTGTAGAGTGTTACTTACTGCAGTCAGACTCAGTGGGTGCCACTCACTCAACAGAGAGTTCGACAAAATCCAACTGAACCGCTTGCTAGACGAGATCCAATTCTCGGGGGCCAGCCTTTCCAGTTTTTGCAGCATCCTAGATTACTACAGATATTCATCTACCTAAAGTGTTCTATTGTGACTAGGATGTCTTCGACGGTTTCGAAAATCGCCAAAGACAAAACCAGAAATGACTACCTAAGAGGTTCCGACAATCGTAGTGCTGAAAGAACTCCGAAAATCTGCATCCTGGTGTGTCTGGGCGCTTTAAATGATTCATTACACTGAGAGCCATAGTCTGAAGTTTGTGGCACGATCTTGATTCCAAATGGAGCTCTTTCAAGGTAGCATTACAATTTAGAATCTGGCTAAGATGAAAATATGCTTATCATAAAATTGACTTGTGAGAAAACTGTTGTGAGTTTTGACCGGAAAGCACATCACATTCCATCGAACTTGTGATAAAAAAACAACTAGAGGACATGAAGCGTTTGTAAAGCTTGATCTGACAGGCGCGAAATCCCTGCCTCACTAACTTTTTATGAACATCAATCAGTGCGGTGCTGACTGCTGAAAACAGATTGTTGAACATAAGTTTGGAATTTAGAACTTGTTGATTTGTGTACAAGTTATTGATAGGTTAATGCTATTGGTTTTGGTTGACTTTGAGGGTACCCGTCAATGCACTCAATAAGAGCTACAAGAATTTGTACTATTAAAGATTATGTGGTCCCAAATTAACCAATGTTGTATCTATGCATGGTAGAAATGATTCTTGATTATCACATCACAAACTCCGAATACATTTTTATTGATTCCGCTGTACGCCAAGGTTCACAATGTTGGTTTTCACTAGGTTACTAGTTATTAATAAACACCGTGTTACTCTTTCGAAAAAACATCCACAAAGAACGTGACTCGCCTTTTATTAAATTTCTTCAAAATAATTTTCGACCTTACACTTGCTGTTAACCAATTATCTAATGTCATTTTGTTATGAATACTAAAAGGATAACTTACACTGTCTGACCCTGGACGTACTCTATTAGGCTCAAAATCTAAGTTTTTGTAAAGCTGATAAGATGTGTGTGGGTGGAGGGAGGTGGAGGGGGGTGGAGGGGGGAATGATTTGGGTTTGATGGGTTGAGAAGTTAAACACTGGAGTTTCAGAGGGGACAACAACTCTCATTTTAGCAGGGGGGAGGGTATGTGTATTTGGCGACTTGGCCCTTTTATTAATATGCTTTTGTCCTGCTGATTTACTCGTTAACGTTGCCATAGAAAACAAAGTAGATGGGCAGCTTTTACAAATCTTAATACACGACAAAAGTCATTTTCACATTAAAATGTTTAAGCCCTATTTGTTGACTTTAGTAGATGTTAGCACTGGATTTTGTGATGAAAAGTTTCCATATCCATATCCGCCTTCTGTATTGACTGACATCCGGTTATTGTGTTGCATCAATTCTTATTATTAAGTCATTAAGGCCTTTGGGCAATCTGAGTCTGTTTTATGTGGAATTCGCTTTCAATCTATTTTAAGGTCTTGATGTTAGATAATCGTACTTTGGTGTGACCTGGGATTTTTCAGAACTAACAAAACGGTAAAAATCTTATGATTAACAGGTTTTACTTTTTTACGTCACATCATTGTAAAGAATTATTTGTTATGTGTGCATCAATCATTAGAAATCAAGACAGAAACTGGTTCGAATTTACTAAAATAAAAACAATTTTCGTGGAATATAATACCTAATTATCAGAAAAAGCTGTAAGTTTTTTAATTTCAAAAATGTTATCTCTTGGTTCTTTTATTGTTTTTGTAAGCTTTGAGATACGTTTTCAGTAAAACCTGGATATAAAATGAATATGCCTTTGCCGTTCTATAACTGCATCACATGTAAACACCCATGATTGAAAATAATCTAGATCCTCGAGTTGGTTAACATCTTTTAAAAAATATAGCTATAACCAAATTATTATAATCTAAAGTTCAACAACTAAAACTGATCAATGAAGCATCATTAAATCGCGATGTATCCAACTGTTAAAATAAAAGAAACAGCTGTCCTGAAAAGATGTACATTATGAAATTGATCCGAAAGGATGACTATCAACCCCAGGTGCTTCTAACCTTCATATCTCAGAGTATACCCCAGGAAGAAAAACGTCTTGCTTGTCTGCTCGGGCAAAGAAATATCATTCCCATAGAACAGATTCCTTTTAAGAACATGTGTTATCCCATCTGTCTACATATTGTTTAAACTATTCAATATGAAATCTGGTAAAATCTATTATCGTCAGTAGCTACAAAGTGCATCGTGTCTCGAGAACTCTTTAAAGTGACACAGAGTATGTTTCATGAATTATTTTGTTGCTTGAATAGCGCCAAAATATCATTTGAACCGAGTTAAGTTCAAATCTCGTATCTATAGTTGCATCTCTATTCCTTAATTGTCAAAATTATGACATTTTCATATTCTCGATTGTGAAATTAAAAACGACCAAATAAATATTAAGAAGTCGAAATTCTGCGTCCTATTTACATGTGTACCAGTTAAATAACCTACTAAGCAATACCAAATTATATTTCTCTTTGTAACTGTCATAAATAAGTATTCAAAATTACGTTTGAGTCATTGACGCGCGCTATTGTCCGGTTTTCGATCATAAATCTATACGTTTGTCCTGTTTATTGTCACTATGCTAACTTTTGAGCACTGAAATGTTAATTTTCAGAAACTACCACTACTTGTCGATTAAATTTCATTTATGAAGTTTGGCATATGTGATCCGAACAACATACTCTGTGCCCCTTTAAAGTAAAGTCAGGACTTGGTGCAATGATGCATGTGATTTATGATTCAGCGGATTTTATGAAAATATTTACTTAACGTAACTGAATGTATTTGCTATACTGAATCACAGAAGTAACTGCTATACGATAAATATATTCATGCTAATCAGGTGACATCATGGTTCTTCCTTGTTGGTCTTCTGATTGACACAATCACTCTCTTGTGAGTTTACCCCTTGAGCAATATGTATTTAATGTGATATAATCTCTTTTGTTTTCAAATAGCTAATTGTAGTTGGAGATATATGTCAGTGATTTAAGGGTAATCATCTCATTGTTTATTTAGTGAGGGTCTATAGGTGTCAATAAAGGACTTCTCAAGTCGCAAAAGTGCATTTGAGACACTGCCCATGTTAGATTTATGGAATAATTTATAGAAAGGAAATATTTTTAAATCCCCATTTGCACAAGTAGAAAGATGTTTATTTACAAATTAAACAGCGGTAACTGCTATCGTTATTGTGTTGTCTGTGTAAGGTTACCCTATTTCTTAGGCATTCAGTTTTACAAATATAGGATTTTTGTACACTTAGGGCACATTATTGCATAAATGACATTTTTTAAATTGCAATCAAGGTTAGATTTTATTTCAAAAGTTTTGCCATTGTCAAATACGAAAGACGAGCCTTCTAATAAATGGGGACATGTGCCACATCTTTTATTAGAACATTTGGAAACTAAAGGTCTTTCTGTTGGGTTTTGGATACCAACATATTTCGCCCTTGTTAGGATGTTTTTGAGATTTTTTGGCTGTCTTTTGCTTTTAATGATTTTATTTCTTTTCAACATTTGGCCTAACCTCTTGTCTTGACTAAGCATAGGTAAGTTCCTATGTATAACTGGAAATAATTCCGCATTGTTTTTATTATGTGTTGTCACGAAAGCGATTGTGTTTTGGTCCTCATTTATCTTATCTTTAGGAGTACGTAACTCTTCAAGAGTGAGTGCCTGTGCTTTATTTATTCCATCTTTGATAAGAGGTTCTGGATAGCCTCGCTGCAATAGTGACAATTTTAGTTCCTCTAATCTTAGAGACCTGAGGCTTTCATTGCTAATTATGGCACAGACACGCCTAGCTAGACAATAGGGCAAGTTTGTTTTGACATGTTGTTCATGTGCGCTTTTGAAATGGAGATATTGTTTTGTGTCTGTTGTCTTTTGGAAAATATCAGTTATGTCATATATTTGATCTATGTCCCCTTTAGATTTTTCCCAGAACGTGAAACATATATATATATATTATCTATGCTTATATATACAATACGAGCATTTTAGACAGTCAAAGTTATCATAAAGCAAGTCTAGATTTGACCGCATACTGAAGAGCCTGAAGAAACAGTTAATTAATAAAATATTTCATTGTCTGATTTTAAGCTTTAAGTAACGTCACCCTTATTAATAAAAGAAATGAATTGTCGTATCTGACAGACAGTTAAGGTTAATAAGGTTGCATTCCTAACGTGAACTATGTATGCAAAACACCTCAGTAAACAATTCAATCTTTTACTCGGTGTCATAAACATATATATCGTACCCTTGGGTTTTGAACAACTCCCCATTATCTGAAGATAAAGCGCTCAGCTGATGAATTATAGCTTACGGTAACCTCACCAAACACTCTGAGAAATTTCTGACCAAAGAGTCCTACCAGATTGTTTGCCTTTGTTGTGATTGTGTTATCTGCCTGTGTCCTCATTCCATATGAATTTTAGATAAAGGTTCAGTGCTAGTCATTTAAAAGAATTGGTTGATTAGTGGACATCGGCAGCTTTTGCACGTGCGTTCTGATTATAAAGGGGTATTAAGAATAAGATTTGAAATGAGAACTTGCATGTTTATTATTAAAGCGTTCAGCTGTTATAGAACTTTTCGCCCTGACTCAATATTCTTAAAAATCATACGCCACAAGGGCTGTTCAAACCAACATTATTATGCTGAGGACGTCCCAAAATGGTTGTTTGCTTCACGTACTCGTATACGTAAGAACGACATTCGCTGGTTTGCAAAGAACTCCTTTTTCTGTCGTCTTCTGTGGGCATACCTAATTGGTTTTCACAGTTTTCCAATTCCAATTAAAACAATTCCCATATTTGAGATCCCCTGTAGTACTTTTGTCGGCGAATAATTGTCAGAACAGAAGAGCTCTCCAGTATCGTACAATGTATATTAATGTATATAAGCGTCACCGCGCTGTGTCAATAATGATCGGTTCGTGATATACAACAACGGCTAAAGGTGTCGATTTCATGACTTTAGAAATGGGTTATAAATGACGATAATGATCAGTGGTAACCAAATAGTGATACTGTGAGGTTCTTAAATGAACGTTTATGTAGTTAACGTCTGCCAGGCATCCGTGTGCTTTATTGTCTCTTGAAACTGTGTACATTGTACCATCATTACTTTAAAACTATTGTTCTTTTAATCTGGCAGGTAAAGCGTAGGGCACATGGAGTATATTGGTAGCATGGTTTTAGCAGGTGCAACGCTGGGTATTGGCGATTAGTGAAAAAATGGCATTTGAGTGCATGAATCAATCCTTTCCATGGAAGTCTACACGTTGTGTTCCACATCCGATGAGTGAGCACATAAATTGCAATCTTTACAGTATCTAGTTTCGTGGATTCATGCATGGATAAAGATATAGAATGCCTTCTGAGTCGTGAATTCATGAAAATATTCATTACTTTACACAAATTCACTCCTCCTCACGCATTTTCCATTGCGTCAGTTTTCGTGTAATAGTTTTTGGCATGACAATAGAATGTAATGAATCACCAGGCGAATTATACAAACAGTTCTACCCACGATATGTCAGGGCACTTCCTTACTGATGATAAATCTCTCTTAAAAAAACATTTTAGCCTTTAAAAGAAATTTATAAACACCTACACTTTTAACTGTATGCCCTTTTAGTAGACGAGTGTAAATGCATATACAACAATAATATGAAACTATATGACTTATGATTTGAAAATTATTTCATAAATTATCATAATTTATACATGTAGTATGGTAATGTGCAAATCAGAACAAAGTTTTGAAGATTTTAACGGGTTTTGTTTTTTCCAATTCAAAATCAAACCATATCACAAATTCTATTTTATATTTAACATAAATGAAACAGAGTATGCATGAGTACACAATTATTGACTTCAAGTGAGTTTGATCCAATGATTTATCGACCTTGGACATGTGATATTCACAGAGGCGAAGCTGAGGTGAATATCACATGTACGTCATACATATGCTTTCATGTAATTGTTTTATTATATTAAATAGGGATTAATTTACCATTCTTCTGGTATTTCCAGTAGACCGGGATTTTCGACAGCTATTTTTTCCACCAGATGTTTGGATTGATATATCAACCTCTCGCGATTCACACAGGTTGACATCGCTTGACGTGAATGCTGTCATGTGACCAAGTAGGCCAATTCATATGATAATGATTTAGGTCATACGATGGTTAATTCATAATCAAAGTACCTCATGCTTTGAATGCAAAATTAAGATACTCACATACTTGTTAAATCTAATGCCCGCCATGGACAATTTTAAACCGGACAAAAGCATCGCTTATTATTTTCAAAGTGTTTTTGCAATGCTTCCTACGACCGAAAACGTTTGATCAAATATTTCCCAAAACTGGCCTCATCTTTTTAATGAGGTGTTTGAGGGGTTGTGTGTGTGTGCGCATGCGTGTGTGCGCATGCGTGTGTGTGTGTTAGTGTGTGTTTGTTTGCGTGAGCATGCGTGTGAATGTGTGTGAGTGGTTGGGTGTGAGAGTGCGTGTTTGCGGACGCAAGTGTGTTTAGTTATATGATTGTGCGCGCGTGTGTGTGTGTTTGTGTTTTTTGTGTATCTTATAATGTGATTTATCTTGGCTAACATCATAATGCGGGAAAACTCATGAGTTATATCAGAAGTGTAATAAGACCCCTTTTATAGACAAAAGATAATAAAATGACTTTATAATATCATCAGATACTATTAAAATACTACGTTAACGTCTTGAGCAAAATCTGCACTCGAAGACATTTACTCACGAAGTCCTTGTTCCTTAGTGATCACGTGATGTCAAGTCTGTGTTGCATTTCGTACACTTTAAAGTGACACAGATTATGTTACATAATCTTGTATGTGGCTGAGGTAAAAATCAAAATAAAAATCAAAATTTGACCTGAGTTCAAATTACCTTGCTAAATCTGTGAGGTGAGGTGATATTGGATTTAACGTCGCTTTAAGAGTATTTCACTTATATCGCGGCTGCTAGTATTATTGCAGGGAGAAATCCCGCAACACCATTTAGGTTATGCATTGCGGTGAAACCTGCTAGCATCGGCTGGAACTAGCGAACCATGGGTGGTACTGCACTGAACCTCAGTGCAGCATTGCACCCAAACCTGACTGCGTGAAGAACAGTTCTCAACTGCAGACAAAGTTGCCGAGCCCCTGGCGGGAAATGGTTATCGAAAAACGGCGATAGAAATGTTAGGAAATCGACATTCTATGTCCCGGTTACTTGTATACTAGTTGAATGACCACTTAATACGTATTTGTCACTCTACTGACCTCGTAAGCATCAAATGATCATTTTCAGGAACAACCACGACTTCTCGATGAAATCCCACCATTTACAAAGCTCGACATATTTAACTCCAACCACATGCGGTGTCTCCTTTTAAGACTGATGTGAAATGGAGGGAATATCTTCAAACGTTCAATATCTCTAAATTTGGTATATATAATTAAACAAATTAACCTCTTAAAGAATATTGCATTACAAACATGTTTAATGTAAAATTACTTGCTTTGGACATAATTGTAATGTGTTTGCGAATAATAAGGGTTTTAGAAAGGGAAATGTAAGATGAATGTTTTGAATTAGACTGATGATCGTTTCCATGAGCCGTATAAACTGTTACGGGTGACTGTGAGCTTTGAATTCAGATTCTAACTTTGGAAAATAAAATATATGTCATATAGTGATATTACAAATTATAATTTTTCACCTTAAACGATGCATGAAAACATCCAATTTTGAAAATAATCAATATTTGAAGTGGCACAAAACAGATAACAACATCCCCTTTCGTTAACAATAAACTTTATAGTATATGTAAATAGGGATATAATCTATTTCTATATACTTTTAAACTTTATTTTCAATTTTCTGGTACAAGACACTGCAATGTAAGTCAAACTGCTGTTTGCTTGTACATGGTTTAAGACGCAGGATAATTTGTCAGCAGAAACTCTGCCATTATTACACCGTAATCATCCGCGTATGTAACAGATGATGACAACAAAACAACTTCTTGTCAATTTCCTACCTGACTCACGTCAACCTGTCAACTCATCACACCACATGCAACCACTCCGAGTCTTATCTTTAGCTGTAAGGAGTAGATTATCTTGTTCAAAGCATTAAGAAGTCGACATGTTTGATATCCATAACAAACTAATACCCCCAATTGAACAAGTTATTATCTTGTATAGTTATAAGACCAATAGCAAAGTACATTGTTCAAGGATGATCTTGTGACGTTGTGACTTTATAATCGGTGAGGTTATGGGTGGCGAGAGTTCATTTATTGTAATGTCCACTCAAGCGTCCAACAAAAGGTTCTCGCGAGATTAGAATGTGACGGGCTTGTCAACGTGAATTATTTAAAGGGACTTTAGCAGGGTTAGGACAGACTCTACAAGGTAGAAGGCGATTTTCTTTGGCACGCATTATCGATTCAAGGTGGCTGTTTTAGGCATTTGAGGACACAGGTACTCACTTTAGCTTCGTATCGATGCACTGAAATATGTATAAGTCACAGGCGCCAGGCTCTGAATGTACAATATCATGTGAGTATATATTCATGTAGCTACATAACACATACATATAAATAAGGTACGACAGAGACCTGCAAGGGGACCGGATATGGGAACTGGGATATCTGTCTACGAAGTTTACACAGGTAATCAAGCTAGGAAACCAGTATAGTCATATATATATATATATATATATATATATATATATATATATATATATATATATATTCAAAGACAAAAAATGACACATGGCCAAAATCACCCCAACATGTTTCACTGATATACATGTTTCACTAATATATATATATATATATGAAAAAAGTTCACCAATTTGAAATTGATCTTCAGCTCCCAGGCGTTATATATTGAAAAATACGAAGTCAGAAGTAAAAACAATCCATTTTAATGGCTAGCGCTTTCAGCCATATATATATTGTTGAAAAGACTTGTAAACAAATCGAAATGCGACGCAGTCATCATTAAAATGATATCTACAGCAAGTGTCGTCTGAAGTATTTCATTTTTCAAATATATATATATATATATATATAAAACATAATAAGACATAAAAGATTTACGGTCAGCTGTGCAATAAAAGAAAAATCATAAACATTTGGAAACGGCTGAACTGTTAAAGTTTTTAGCTTTTTTATCTACCTTAATCTACAAATTAAGATCAAAAGATGTATTACTGTTTTAAGACAATCTTGTAACTAACCCGATTTCATAAAAATTGTATTAGCATTGTTGTTGTATTAATCATAGCGGCTGCCGTTTTCGCTTTTCTGGCTGTGAACAAATTTGAATATTTCTAGTATCGTAGTTCATGCGGATTTAATGCACAGTTGCAATGAAATACTTCCGGTCATCAAGAATTAACCCAATAACCCGCGAAAGTACATATTTGCTTAATGATTTATAAGGTAGATTATATGAGTTCTGGTCGCGATATATGCATGATTTTTGCATTTGTTATATTTACGAAATTTAGGTGTGCACAAGTGCCCTTAAGCGGTATTGCAATGCGATTCGAGTTCGTAAACATGTCAAATTGTTGGTCATTTGAAAAATAGAAATTCTATTACAAAAGTCTTCTGGTGATTAAATTTAGCCTAACAATCAGAAAGTTATTAACTTAAAGCAGAGAGAAATTATATCTATATATCACTATATCACTTGACGGTAAGACTTCGTTCGAATTCATTTTAAAGTAAACAAACTAAAGAGAATTCTGTTCATAACATTGAAACTTATGAAAAGAATATGGAAATGTAAACACTATTTGTTTTAAAAGGAATATTTCTCATCAGTGTCTCATCAAGATGTTATTTGAAAAATCAAAAGATACTGAACCTTCTTTAGATGTGGAAAATACTAACGGTGATTATGTTTCTTTCGACTTGCTGCATAAGATCCACAAAAAGTATGAATCAAACATATTTTTTTTATTCCCCCAGATAGTTCGAAGTTTCATGAAGCAGAAATGTCATTAGAAATACCTAGAGAGTTAGCCAGATAACATGATAACGGGAAAAGATATCGTTGAAATTAAATAAGTCGAAGTAAATAATGACCTACTCCCGACTGGTTGTGGTATATTAACTCACGAACTTTACCTGAACAAAGTGATTAACAGAGCCAAAATTTGAAAACGACTAACTTCTTACAAGCTATAATAACAATTTAATTAAATAGGAACATTTAATAGGCACCTCTTTACAAGATAATCACTGGTTATTCAGATGGCAGAACATGAACTTGATAATTTGAACTTCTAATCTGCTGTCAGCTCTACTAACCTTCTGATGGCAGTGGTACCTAATAACAGTTATCGTCCCCCTAAAGCACATTACTAATATGTTTTAATAGGAACTGACATTTGTAAACAGAAACGACAATTTATACACATCATTGTAATTAGGGGCATTTACTCGACCTCTAACTACACTTCAATAACTATGGGCTTAATGACTTTTAAATTACGAAATAGAAAAAAACAATAATACAATGGAATTTTTTAAAAAGAAGATATTTGTTTTTCACATTTTGTAATAATTGCTTCAGTGAAATGTGTAAACTAGGGTTATTGGGAAAAAGAATCTTACCATTAAATTTCAATGGTTCCAATTAAACAAGTACGTCCAATAAATGTTTGAGAGAAAAAAACAAGTCTAATAATTTTCTTGAAAAAATTAACGATTAAAATTCAAACAAACAAATGACCCGTTTTGTTTTACATAAAATTCATCTAAAGACATGTGTCCCATAAAATTGAATCGTGTTATTTTTATAGTTTCTACCCAATGAAACGTTTCAATTTGAAAACGAGGGAAACACGTCAACATAAAATATCCTCTCTTAACTGCACTGGTGAAAATAACTAACGTCTTATGACGTAAACTGATTGCTGGTTCAGCGTTTAGGTATTTTCAAATGCTTCATCAGAGTTATTCAGTTGATGACAAGTCTTAAGAGATTAACAATCTGCATTAAAGCTTGAACTTTGTATGCCACTGCGCCGATCTAGCCGCCATATGTCGAAGTTGAGCGGCCAGTGCTGCCCATGAGCATTCTAATACCTCGGCTCTCACTTGTCTGTTGTCACTTGGTGCATGTGAAGTTATGGTATTCACGAGCTCCGATCTATGGCATTCACTTTCACGTTGAGATGACGTTTGCAGTGGTATAAACAAAGCAGAAATCAGACTACAATCGCTTTTATGTTATGGTTTTGTTAAATATATCCAAAATTCTCTAGTTCAATAATTCAGGAACAGCAACGATTCTTCTAGCGTCTGTATATGTTATCAGAAGTTACCTGCAGTCTGGTGATCGTAGATTCAAGCAGTTCTTTTGAATTCTGTTCACGCTGTTACGACGCAGCTCGACGTGATACGACACATAAGACATCATTCAGAGACCATTAAGTTGTACATTCTTCACTTTTGAAATGAAATATTTTATTGACCGGTGTTAGGTTTTACCCATTTACACTCATTGCATTCCTACCTAAATACAATATATGACGCTAGATAGTGAGGATGTTTTAAAGCAGTCATATGCTGAAGATGCAATAGCAAGTTGTCGAAATAAATTTTAGATACGGTTATTATGTATCGCTTGATATCATACTGTAGGAGCCGGTCTAGCTTGTTTGATAGAATGATGTTTACCTCTAAGATTCTTAAGAAAACAGGAGGATCAAAAGTAAAATGGATATCCCTTTCTTAATCTTAGTTCATATCCGCCGTTTAAGATTAAAAGCGGGATGTGATTTCTAGCCAGAGGCATATTGTTTACTCATCTATCGGTATGAAAAAAGCTTTGATTAACTTTTTACAAGAACAAAACCGAAATAATGCTCTTAGAAAAAAATCATTCAACAAAAATTATCTCTAGCGTCAAGTAAAAATCTAATTTAGTCTTTCGTATAATTATACCCTTTTGAAAAAAAACCCAGAAACTGTAAAAACGTAGTATTTTGAACATCATACCTAAAAAGACTTGTCATACTTTAATTTCATTAGTCCATTAGACAACTTTAGGAGATACATCTAGATTCCCAGCAAAACATTGGTTTGCAGAGGTGATTTTCTTCACTTTCTAGTACAAATTGCACTTTATATGATGCCTGCACGTGTATGTACTTCCCAAATACGAAACTATCCTGAATATGTGATGCGGGCAAATTGTTTTAGCGCGCTATATCTTTGCCGGATAATGATAAAAATTTGATAGAATATCTTTGACTTAGCCTTGTTTTTGCATACTGAAAACTCAATTTTTTACGTCACACGATGCTTTAGCCTTGCAAACATCTGATATTTCTTAACGACTAGTTGTAGGTCTATTTAATGTCCTGATATACAAGGAAGTGGGGGAGATGATCAGTTGGGTTTTTCAGTGCAAAAGTCCTACTGTTACGGTAGAATGCATTGACCTCGCCGCACGGCTGTCTAATGACCATGTAGAGTTCCGTGATGTATTATCTTTCCATGCAAACTACTATCTCCCGAATAAAATCTCACCCTATGCCCTCTGAAACTATGTATAAATGAACTCTCGACATTGAAAATAAGCCATCATCGGATAATTGAAACTCTTATCGTCTTTTGTTCATGGATGACATGTGGGAAAATGTTTTGGTATGTTTTTACCTTTTTCTATTAAGTTTTAAAATATTTTAAAGTCATCTGTTATTACCATTCATGTATTGCTATGATGTTAAAACTTTGAAACCTTGATTACAAATTTAAAATGTTTACATACGTTATCAGTGTTCGGATTTGAGCTGGGCCTATCATCACATTATCTGACCATCATTGAATTACGTTCGTAAGGAGAAAGTACATAAGATGCGCTGAACTTATCAAGTATTTCTGGAGAATACCCCCATGGCGGCCTTCATGTTGCTGGTTTAGTCAGAGATTAGACAATATCATTAGTCTCTTACACATTACATTAAGTGAAGCATTCTATCACAACTTCATTATGGCTATCCATTACCATATACATTAAGCAGGACATTAAGTAACGGTGCTCCCAATTCAAGCCCACGTGAATAATACAATTACTGGCGATCAAATTATGAAGAGGAGTAAATGTCAAACCATAGCTTAGCATTGCATGGTATGGTATGGTATGGTATGGTGTGGTATGGTATTATAATATGGTATGGTGTGGTATGGTATTATAATATGGTACGGTATGATATGGTATGGTATAATAAAATGGTATGGTATGGTATAATAATAATGAATGAATGAATGTCTTTATTTCCTCCGATAAACGAAGATCACATAAATGCAAAGTCATTGACACAGGCAACAAAATATATACAAGACAAAACATATCAGAAACTGTACATTAGTGATGATTTCAGTGTAGATAGATACACAGCAAAATATAATACAATGTTTTTCTTTATTGGTACAGTTATGTCAGGTATCACATTAGCGCCACTGAATAGAGCTATAATATCATCATCATTATCAATCATTTCAATTTGAACATACAATTCAATATCAGTTGTATCAATAAGATTACCGTAAAAAGTGTTTCTTTGGTTCATAAAGTGCTCGCAGTGAAGAATAACATGACAATCTTCATCAAAACAGTGTGTTTGACAATGTATACATTCTCGTGAGGTTTTACCTCGAGAGTTTACCAGTATAAGGAGTTGTATTTGAACAGTTCTATATTCAGGGTTATCATACATTAAATTATACAGACTATGCATGCGTAGCTGAGTTTGTACTTTAGCATATCTAGCCATATCCTGTCTGGCAGACAAAATTGTCTTCCATTGATTTTCCTCTGAGGATGTAATAGATTTAAGCACAATATTGCGCCATGCTAGTTTTGAGGGAAAGTAACCATAATGTACATAATCAATAACAAATCTGTGTAAATCATATTTTCTCGCTGTGCTTAAGAGACAAGCACATATGCTTCCGGACTTATTAAGTGATTCAATATTGAATGACAAAAAGGCACAAAATAAAAACTTTGTTGATGAGTAACATTGATTATTACACAACCGCCCAAGAAACAATAATCTGCATTTATCAATATAGCCTGTCATTGTCCAGAGACCCAAATTTGCTATTGCAGAAACTGTAGAAATTCTTTTATTGAAACCTTGAACACAACGTGCAAAATACCTTTGGGTTGATTCAATTAAATCAATATCCTTACCATGTAATTCAGGCAAAATTTCACATCCGTAAAAACTGGTTGGTAGTATCATACGCTTCCATATATTGTCTGATGTAAGTGGATGTAGATCGTTGCTATTCTAGCCAAGTGTTCTTAATGAGTTTACAGTTTGTCTAGCCTTTTGACAACCAGAGAATATTCTATCTCTACATGACATGTCTGAAGAGATAAGGACACCGCCATACTTCACAGATTCAGTATTGGTAATAGTTGTTTCGCCAAAGGAAAGTTCTATATCTGGACAGGGTTGTCTCCCTTTACGAAATACAATTACAGTGCTCTTGGAAGCATTGTAAGTTAAACGCCATCGTGAAGCATAATCAGAAACTATATTGAGAGAATCTTGAAGAGTATGCGGTGTGGTATTAATCAGGGTAGTATCATCAGCTAGTAAAACAGAGGGTACATCAAGACCATACACGCGAATACCATTATTAGCCAATCTTAGTTCAGTTAAAAGATCGTTGATAAATATTAAGAAGAAAAATGAGGATAAAACTCTGCCTTGCCCCACTCCTTGTTTGATAGGAAATTCATAAGATGAGGTACCGTCATATTGTACAAAGGCTGAACTGCGTGTATAATTATGGTAGAGTAAGTTCCACATTTTACCTGATATACCATGATCATGTAGTTTAACAAAAAGGCCGCCGTGCCAGATACGGTCAAAAGCCTTTTCGTTGTCTAGGAAAGCAGTAAATACTGGTGATCCTCGTTCAATATAAAATGCTATAGAATCAAGAAGCATGAATACAGCCATTATTGCGCCATGTTCCTTCCGAAAACCAAATTGTAATGGATCTGGAAAATTGCTATAAGTAGAAATAAAACTTTCTAAACGCGAAAGTATAATTTTTTCAAGGAGTTTTCCCACACAGGATGTTAGTGTTATACCTCTGTATTTTCTTGGATCACTTTTAGCACCTTTGCCCTTGTAAATTGGAACAATCATACCTTGCCTGTAAACTCGTGGAAAATACTCTGTTTGCATGATAGCGTTAAATAATATACACAACTCATCGACAAACATATCACCACCATGAATAATATGCTCATTATTGACATGATCAGGTCCAGGAGCCTTGTTACATTTGAGATTATCAATATGTTGCTTAATCTCTTGCGGCTCTATGTTAGTATATATAATATCATCAACCTCTGTACAGTCACTTGACTGAGCAATGATATCTGTTAGCTTGGACTCTACAAAACATTTAAAATCATCGTCAAAGCTTTCAGATTCATGAGGTTTAGCTAGGTCAGCGTAGTAATTGCCCCACACTTTACTAATATCGTCGGGCGTTCGCGCATTCACGTTGTTATAGACTAATGTAATGATTAGATTACAGCTTCGTTAGTGTCTATAGTTTTATTTTTGAGCAAGTTCAGATACAACTTTGTTGACACATTTTATCTTCAGAACTTGGAACATTTGAACAATGGACAAGCTGAGAACAATTGATTTTCTGCAATACTGTAGTCGTTTGAACAAGATTGACTGCAATAAACAAAATAAACTTCTTTTACAATGTTGCCAAACATCAATGAAATATAGGCAAATATAATACCTTAGTTTACTTACATTTACTGCAATATCTACTCAAATATTTTACCATTTATTAACATATTCTTTACTGTAATTGTTTAACTTTTACAAATATTTATTGAGGACATTACGTCACCTTGCAAACCTTTACAATGCAGGTTTTACACAATATACTTCTTTATATATATCGAAATTATATTCTTTACATTCTACAATCATTATTTAAACATATTACAAATGTTACCTAATTGTTTGCCTTCTGTAGATTCCAAAAATGACTTAAGTGTCTTGAACTAGGATAACGTCGGCCATGTGCCTTGTTTACAAAACGTGATGCACCAGTAACACATTTTACCGTCCTGGACAGAGTTATCTCCCCTAGACCAATACTGAATCAAAGTAACCGAAACTGTCAAAAATGAAGCATCATAAAATCTCTGGGTTTTGGCCTGCACATCCCGGCCCCTAATTGTTTCAAAACAATTATCATTTACAAAATACTTCAGGACAAAATAATACACTTTACACTCTATCTGAAGTGCATAAAAACAAATGCTTCTTTTAACATCAACAAATTAATTTCAAGAATCCAGGAAAGTTGTCAAGTCTGTCCTTCACATAAGTCACTCAAGATTTGCTTCCATCACACGGCACAGTTTATTCACTGGTCTGAAAACTGTACCTGCTTGTGTTTTCAGTTCAACCGATCTGGCTAGTCCATGCCTGTCCTTCAGAACAGTAACAACTCTACCCATAGCCCATGAATTTCGCGGTGAACTGTCAACGATTAGCACCAAGTCATCCCTTTTCAGGTTCTCCCTTTCTACACACCACTTTTGGCGTTCCTGGAGCAAAGGAAGATACTGTCTGGTCCACTTTGTCCAAAAGATATTTGCAAGGTATTGAATCTGCTTCCACCTTCTCTGGCAATAGTTAACTCCCTTGTCTGGAATGTTGACTACTGGTGGAATCTCTTCACCACACCTGAAGAGAAGAATGTGGTTTGGTGTGAGTGCACCAAGATCATTTGGGCTGTCTGGCATTTCGGAAATAGGTCTCGAGTTCAATATTGCTTCAACTTCACAAAACAATGTGCGGAGAGATTCATCATCCAAGCGTAGGTTTTGACTATGGAGCACAGAGTACATAACCTTTCTAACTAGTCTTATCAGTCTCTCCCACACTCCCCCGAAGTTGGAAGCTGTTGGAGTGTTGAATTCCCATTCAATCTGTCGGTTCAACAGGAAGTCTTGAATTTTGTCATGATCCAAGTTCTGAATTGACTCCCTTAGCTCTCGCTCTGCTCCTACAAGATTGGATCCATTGTCACTTCTGATATATTTCACAGGTCCCCGTCTGGCGATGAATCTTCTGATTGCTTGTATGCAAGAATCAGTTGTCAAATCTGAAGATAACTCCAAGTGAACGGCTCTTACAACCAGGCAGGTAAAGATCACTCCGTATCTTTTCACAGTGCTACGGCCATGTTTTATCTGAAACGGCCCGAAATAGTCAATGCCTACTTGGGAGAAAGGTGGTTGGTCATTAACCCTTTCCATAGGGAGATTTGCCATCTTCTGAGTCAGAGGCTGAGCCTGATACTTTTGACAAATCACACACCTGGACAATATTTTCTTGATCACATTCTTTCCACCAACTATCCAATATCTTTGACGAACACTTGCCAAGATTGCATTTTTGCCCATATGTCCGACAGACTGATGGGCATCTAGGAGTATCAGCTTTGAGATTGGAGATTCTTTTGGCAAAAGAACTGGGTATTTTGCTTCAAATGGTAGTGTTGAGTTCTCCAACCGGCCCCCAACTCTAATTACACCCTCGACCATGAACGGATCCAATTTAATCACATTTGATGACTTGCTTATCATCTTCCCACAGCTGAGCATATTTTTCTCATTTGGGTAGTGCTGACTCTGGACATACTTTATGACTTCTACTTCTGCTCTCTGAAGGTAGTCCACAGTCAGTTTCTTAACACATCCATCACTCTGTTTCATCTTTCGATAATGGGTCATCTGAAGCTCCATCTGAGAGCCAAACTCCTTGCCAGAAAGCCCTCTCTTTGTAAGATCATCATCGATCCGCTTTCTTTCAGCTGCAAGTTGACGCAAGTTTGTTCTGGCAATTAGAATCCAAGCTGTGACCCTTTTAAGCATCAGCCAGTCAGAAAATTTGTTTAACAGTCTCTCCATAACATCTGCATTGCAGCTGACCTTCACATTGCAGACTGTCCCCTTCACTTCAGGATCTTCACAGAGATTTCCACTGAGTGTTGCCTGTTCTGGCCAATCTTTCACAGATTTCCAAATATAGTACGGTCCTTGTAACCACTGTGGTGTTTGGAGCAAAGCCTTCATTGTTAAACCCCTTGAGGCATAATCCGCTGGGTTCTCGGTGGTTGGAACATACCTCCATTGCTTGATGGAAGATGCTTCCTTTATGACAGAGATTCTATTTGCAACATATGTGTGGAAGCGACATGTCTCATTTTGTATGTATTTCAGAACTGAAGTACTGTCAGTCCAGAAAAACACTTCATCTATGTCATAGTCAAGTTCTCTTTCTAGCATTGCACTAATTTTCACCATAGTAGTCGCTGCTGCCAGTTCTAATCGGGGAACAGTTATTTTCTTCAAGGGTGTCACCCTAGACTTTCCCAGCACAAAGGAACAATGCACATCACCATTTGAATCTTCCAGTCTTAGGTAACTAACCACACCATAACCAACCTCGCTCGCGTCAGAAAAGTTGTGGAGCTGACACGAGACAACTTGTCCCATCTCTTCTGGCTTGTAACATCTAGGCACTTCGAGCTCAGGTAGAATGTCAAGCTCGTCAATCCAGCTTTTCCATCTTTCACTGTACCTTTCATCCAACTTGTCATCCCATCCTATGCCTAGCCTGCAGAGGTCCTGTAGAATACCTTTTGGAATAAGGGTGAATGGTGCAGTGATGCCAAGTGGATCATATACAGAGCTGCACAAAGAAAGAATGCCTCTTCTGGTGAATGGTACACTCTTCTTTAGTGTAGTGAAGCCTAAGACATCGTACTCCGTCTTCCAGTATACCCCAAGAGCTCTTTCTGACGGCATTTCCTGATTCACATCAATCAGCTTCATCTCCTTAGAGCGATCAACTTCCGGAACTGACTTCACAACTTCAGCATTGTTGCTTGTCCATTTAGTCAGACGGAATCCACCTTGCTTCAATAGACAGCTTGTGTCTTGGATCAGCTTGATGGCCTTGCCTATGGTGGGTACTGATGTCAGGTAATCATCAACATAAAAGTTCTTCTTTATCCCTTCAATTACTGTCTGTTCAAACTTGTCGGTGTAATCCTCTGCAGTTCGTCTCAGAGCAAAGTTCGCAATACTTGGGGATGAAATGATGCCAAAAGTGTGTACCGTCATGCGGTATATCTCAGGTTCCACATCAATGTTCCCATCTGGCCACCACAAGAATCTCAACAGATTTCGATCAGTCTCATGCACACCAACTTGGTGAAACATAGATTCCACGTCAGCCATCACAGCAACCCTCTCTTGCCGGAATCGGAGCAGAATGCCAAGGAGTCTGTTTGTCAAATCCGGCCCCTGTATCAGGACTTTGTTCAGAGCCTGCCCCTGGTAATTTGCCGAACAGTCGTATACAACACGCAACTTCCCTGGTTTGTGAGGGTGATATACCCCATGATGGGGCAGGTACCACGTGCGACCACGAGGACCATCCTTGTCTTCTGCCGTCACAAGTTCAGCGTGTCCATCCTTAAGTAGTTTCGCCATTACCTGCTTGTAATCTTTCATTTTTCTTTTCAGATGGTCCAGACGTTGGAGAGCTTGATTCATGTTGTTTGGTAAGTACATCTGTGGATTTCTGATGGGCAAATTCAAAGTGTAGTGTCCATTTACCACTTCAACCGATGATTCTGCCTGTATGAGAAACTGCTTATCTTCTTGTGAGGGTTCCAATTTATCGTCAACTACTCTTTCTGGAAACTCGAGGTTCATGGAATGACGTACCAATCGATCCAGCTCTCTCAACCCTTCTTCCTTTTCAATGGCAGTGACTTCAGCTCTGTTAACTGACATGCCCATTGTCTCTCCCTTCTGTGGTCGGAGGACATTCCATACGATCCATCCTAGTCTACTTTGTGTCGCATGAGGGGAACCCTTCGGTCCGGTTCTTACTTGCAAAGGGGAATACGCATCTGGTACATTATTACCAATCAATAATCCAATCTGCACATCCAACTTTGGTAACACAACATCTCCGAGATGCAACCAGGGTGCGATGTCTTCATCTGTAGGAATGTGTTCTGCAGATATAGGCATCTTCTCCTTAGTGTACACACATGGCAGATCGACCACATGTGTCATCTCCAAGTCACACACCTGAAGTCCTTGGACTGCCAATGTATTCACAGTGCAAGGCTGTCCCATGGTCTCCAACCTTATTTCCATGCGTCGACCAGTACCACCTAACTCTTCCAACAGGGTGTTAGTGCAGAAACTCACATTGCTTCCGGGATCAAGGAAGGCATATGTAGACACACTTTTAAGTCCGTCCTTCAATTTCAGCTTCACTGGTAGGACTGCCATAGTACACTCTGCATACTCATCTTTTGCTGCATTAGTGATAGACAGGCTATTGCAAGCACTCAATTTCCTGTCCCTAATATCGTCATTCTTCCCATCTTGTTTTCTCACCCACTCATCATTGTGAAGAGATGTAGGATGTTTTCGTCCACACTTATTGCATGTCAGTCTTGAATGACACTCAAAGCTTCTGTGACCAAATTTCAAACAGCTAAAACACAGACCTTTAGACCTGAGAAAATCTCCCTTTTCCTGGTGTTTCAGTTTGGAGAATATATTACATGTCTCTATTTTGTGTGATTTGTCCCTACAGTAGATGCATGATGTAAAACTGTCAAATTTGGAATCAGCATTTCTGTTCACTGCTTGAGAAGATCCACCTGAATGTTGATGATGTTCGTGTTTGGAGTTAGTTTGAGCAGTTGCAAAGCTTCCTTTTAATGGTTGGTTCGATTGCCTTGGAGTAAATCTCCCTTCCGTCTTTCGGGTCAATGATGCCAGTGCTTCTCTTCCATAGGTCGGATCACATGCCTTCTTGGCTTCTGATTTCACAAAATCAACCAGATGTTTAAATCTAACAGTGTCATTTCTCTCCTTTATGCTGAATGCAATACCTCGGAATCGCTCCTGAAGGTTGTAAGGAAGTTTGCTCACCAACTTCTTCATAGTATCAGGATACTGAAGTACCTTTACTGCTTCTATTGATTGAATGGCACCATTACACTCACTGAGGAACACTGCATATTCATCAAGTCTTTTGGGGTTATCATGGTTTATTATCTGCCAGTCAAGGGCTCGTTTCACAAAGGCATTGGCAAGGATATCATCGTTCCCGTATCTGTCATCGAGCTCTTTAAGTGCTAGTTCATATCCAACCTTTGCGTCAAAATAAGAAAACTCATTTACCACTCTCCTAGCTTCGCCGTCTGTGAATTGTTCTAAATAATGAAATCTTTCATCATCAGAGGTGCAATTTGACACAATCTTTGTTGTAAACTGGCGTAGAAATTTCTTGTATTCAAGAGGATTTCCCGTGAACTTCTGTATTTCTGGTGTCGGCATTCTCAACTGTCGAAGTACAGCTCCAAGTTCTGATGTTATAGTGTCATTGTCTTTCTCACTCGATGCTGTTTCAGCAATACTACCCGGCACAAACACATTTCTGGCTGGATACGGTTCCTGGAAAACTGGTCTTCGTGGACTTGAATCGGGCAAAGTCTCTAGCAGCTTACTGGTATAGTCACCCATTTGTTCGTGTCTCATATTAACAGATATATTTTCTTCATCACCTAGCATCTGTCTCTTTGCTGTAGCTAGATTCAGTCTACTTCTTATTGCCAATTCTTCCTCCTTCAGTTTCAGTGTAAGTTTTTCTATCTCCAATTCTCTTACTTCTTTCAGATACTTCAGTTTTTCTTGGAGTTCAACCTGTTCCTCTTTTAGTCTAGACTTTAGGCTTGACGCTTTAGAAGCTCTTGATTGTCTTGATACATTTGATCTTTGTTGACTTACACTATCTCTTGTATCTACATTTTCTGTGAACCATCCATCTATTTTGTCTTTATACATCTTCAGGAGTGAAAGTCTGTCTTCTTGTTCTATTTCTGTATCAGGATTGATCAAATTCAAACTGTCCACAATATCTGCGAATTCTTCATAAAGGGTTAACCATATTTTGTGGTCTTCTTTAATAAGTCTCACATCTGAATTTGTTTTCATACTTTCTTCCATCTTACTGTAACATCTCTTTAATTCTTTCATTATCTCACCAAGTTTCTTGTTACAGATCACTTCATGTTCATAGTCTTGACCCTTTTCTGTGAGTTTCCTGTGTCTTCTGGGTCTTGGCTCACTTCCTTCCTGATCTTTACTTTCCTGTTCTTCAACACCCATCCCTACCTCTCGGTTTGTCGAGTCACCTTTGGATACTTCAGCCATTTTTTTTTTTTTAGGTAATTAGTCAATTCATGTAATGATTAGATTACAGCTTCGTTAGTGTCTATAGTTTTATTTTTGAGCAAGTTCAGATACAACTTTGTTGACACATTTTATCTTCAGAACTTGGAACATTTGAACAATGGACAAGCTGAGAACAATTGATTTTCTGCAATACTGTAGTCGTTTGAACAAGATTGACTGCAATAAACAAAATAAACTTCTTTTACAATGTTGCCAAACATCAATGAAATATAGGCAAATATAATACCTTAGTTTACTTACATTTACTGCAATATCTACTCAAATATTTTACCATTTATTAACATATTCTTTACTGTAATTGTTTAACTTTTACAAATATTTATTGAGGACATTACGTCACCTTGCAAACCTTTACAATGCAGGTTTTACACAATATACTTCTTTATATATATCGAAATTATATTCTTTACATTCTACAATCATTATTTAAACATATTACAAATGTTACCTAATTGTTTGCCTTCTGTAGATTCCAAAAATGACTTAAGTGTCTTGAACTAGGATAACGTCGGCCATGTGCCTTGTTTACAAAACGTGATGCACCAGTAACACATTTTACCGTCCTGGACAGAGTTATCTCCCCTAGACCAATACTGAATCAAAGTAACCGAAACTGTCAAAAATGAAGCATCATAAAATCTCTGGGTTTTGGCCTGCACAACTAATTCACTTATAGTTGATTTAGGACGTCGGAGTTTACGTACTGCTTTGAAAAAAGTATTTATATCAGTTTCTGACGAGGTTTCAAGGTCACGATATATTTTTTTACGCTGTGTACTCTTTGAATGTCGATGTTTACGTCGAAATTCGCTCTTAGCATCCTTATATATATTGAAAGATACATCGTTATCGCCCCGGGGCTTGTTATCATTGGTATGGTATGGAATTGTGCGGTGTGTTGTGTTGTGATGTGGTATAGTAAGGTATTATACAAAGAATACCACAATTCATTAGAGCATGATGTATCATTCAGTTTACTTAACAATGCAAATCATAATAAACTCAACACACGACACCTAAACGATTCGCGACACTATACGTCCGGTTAAACCACACAATCACATGAATACAATGTCACACCATACAAAATCCTAAAGAATAATAACTTCACGCTATTAACGCTATATCTCCAGACATTGTCACAATTAACCGATCTATATCAGTGGATACCAAAGTGTTGTTTTTCAAGTAAAACATCAAGTTCACCTTCTTAGCACCATAGCTTAGTAATATGGAATAGGGAATATAATTTGTAAATCAGTTATCGGCCGATTTTTCGATTTTTTCATTTCGAAATTGTACAAATCATTGAAATTATCATTCCATTGCAATTTTCGAGTGTATTTACGTTTAGCAACGATAATATCATCATGAGTTGCGAGTCTCCTATCACTAGCTGAAGAAAGTAACATTTAAAAGTCTTAGTGAGATCTGTCGAGGAAAATCAGTGATGAATTAAACCCTCTCTGGTCTTCCTCTGGTATTTTACTCTCTTCGATCATCCTCCAAGTCTCCTCATAATAGTCGGAGGGAAGTGACCACTTCTCCAAGTGCTTACACCAACGTCAACAGGAGAGGTCTGACTCAGGTTAAATGTTCTGGTTTGTAACATCACATGCAATATATGTAACGACACCATCCGTTTGAAACAGAAATCTGGGTTATCTCAGAAAAGCGTCATGAGGTTTTTTGGACGACCAATGATTTTAGCAACTCCAAATTACGTTCCAACTTACTGCCTGAAAGGATGATCTCGCGCCAAACCCTGAGGCGTGACTTGTAGTATCACTTTAAACCAAACGGTACTCCTAATATGCTTGTCCTTTCAGTTTAAACACTAACCACGGTAGCGTTCTGATCTTTATCTTTATCTACCTTAGCGTATTGTAGAAAATCTTATTAGCTTCTTGTAGACGACCACCTTAGCTAATTATGGAAGTAGGTTTGTAACCGTCCAGCGGTTTACTTATAGATATGGGTTGTGTTATCCTTTAGGAGTATTGACATGTGGACACATTTCAGTGAGATTGCTGCAAAGTATAGAATGCCGAATTATTGTATTAGTTTTGAGCTTTTATCGAGATTCATGTAAAACAACTGCAAAGATCGTTTTCATTAAGAAAATGTACGAGGAACTTTAGATAAGCACTCCCTATTTTGTAAACTGAAATACGGTGCTCAAGTTGACAACTCAACTCAAGATGTAATAATTGCTTATTCAGTTACCAATTTATTGAATTAAAATTACATAATATGAGGGAATTGTGAAGGTATATTGATTGTTAACAACACATTATGTCAAGTGAATCATCTTTCACCGTGCTTGATAAGAGGCTAGTCGTACCTTCAACTTTCAAGTAATATTTGTCAATGACGAATTAGAAACGGACTTCAATAGATCTGTGAATACACTTTTATGGAGTTCAATCTGTTTATCAAACGCTTCCTCCCGCTTATGATAAATCATTGACATTAATGATGGCCGGAATTGTTCGTGTTTGTTTTGACAATTTGCTGGCAGGTTTCTCTGCAATGCATAACCATAATAGTGTTGCGGGCTTTCTCCCTGCAATAATACTAGCAGCTGTGACATAAGTGAAATACTCTTGAACGTTTAACTCAAGATCACCTGACCTCATCTCATTGTATAGAATACCCGTACCCTTGCAAATCCTTCATTTTTCAGAAAATCGCAAATCCGCATTTCAAGTTTAGGTAATATCCTTAAAAAATTAAACCCAAAGACGATTAGAAATATGAATTTCTGAAAGTATATACAATCTAGGTAACCGACGTCAGCATTCTCTTCTCTATAAAACGCTTCTTCGTATACGTTGTAATACCAAAGATAATTTGTACTTTAAATTTCTGATTAATAAAGTATCATCTGGTGCAGCAACCAAGTAATTAATTGAGATAATCATGATTTGTAAGTCAGTATATTAAAACAATGGTGTCATTGAACCCTCTCACATATTTTATTGTCGGTCTTGTTCTTTAGAATAGTTCCCATACATCTTGGATGTTGGTTAATGTTGATTAAGGTTTTATAAATGAAAGTTGGAATAGAAAGAAGAGTAAGACTATACTTTCGATTAAACCTGTCAGCCTCTGCTCAGTCTCAAAAACACTTTTGGTTGGAACGAGGCTAGTTGTGGCAGGACCGGCAATATAACAAGATATTATCACAAACATAATACCTTGCTCGTATCAGAGGGGCATTACTTTGATAACATCCGGCTCGTCCAAAGAGTTGAGAAATACCCAAAAAAAGTGTCCCCTAAGAATCATAGCGTGACGTCACTGGATGTTTACAAGACATGGATAACTCCATAGATAACGCCATGATAACTCTATGATAACTCTATGATAACTCGATGTCTACTAACTGGATTACCCCATGTCTGCGCCATGGATTACTCAATATTTTTATGATCATGCATTGGGAGTGTACGCTTGAAGTACCAAAACGGATGATCGTCGGCAGAGTTTTAATTAGATATTGCAGACAGACAGACAGACAGATAATTTAATAAAGTCTCACCTCGATACAGACACCACCACGCAGAAATCACTCCGTGCTAATTTAATAATCGTCTGTACAATGCTTAGAAAACGGCTGCAAATTTGTCAGCAGGATAATAATTAGATATTTTTATAGTTTTGGTTCAATTTGTCGGAAAATTAGAGATTTGAGAAATGTTCACCGATTGAAGAAGCTATGAAAAATGTAATCAGATCAATTGAACACCGATTAGTATTAGAATACGATATGACATTATCACTTTTAATATCAAACTCGTAGGCCTACACTAAACACTTTGGAATCAATCACCTCTTTATCATACATAGACTTAAGACGCCAGATGGCAATGCTTTCGTGGTTATACACCATACCAAGTACTCGTATCTTCTAGAAGCGTATGTTACCAACATAGTGTGTCCGAAAGTCTTACACCAACATGAATGAAGACGAGTTCTCAGCAAATGATGTTCCATAACGGTGTTGGTGTCGACACCGACGCGTCGCAATATTGCAATAAAACCAAGTTGAACATCCATACAACTCTTCTTCATCGTTGATGTAGACAGCTACTACATTCTTTTCAAAGAACTCATCACAGAATAGAAAATTACAATCCACTGTCCTACTCATGATGCCTTACCCTGAGGAGAACAAACCGTGTCTGTAATTAAGATTAGATAAGACCCTCGTCAGTAAGTTAGTAACCTGAGTAACTTGAGTATATAGTTTCAAGATTCCATTCAAACTTTTCAGGTTTTGTTCTCTAAAATGCAGGTGGGTGTAGAGTTTTCTTTCAGTTCCGTTTGCCATTTAATGCAAGATGTGTTATTTTTATAAACACATGGTGGTCAAGGATGGAGCCAGCGGCTTGGAACTTTTTATTCACAATCTGAGTTTTGTTTCTCTAAAAGACGGAGAGAACCAAACCAACACTATTTGTCAAAGGAAAGAAACGAGTGTTAAAATATTGAATATCAGTATCATGATATCTAAGTTTCCTCTTAAATACATTGTGTTATGACACTTTTCTACAGCGCCGTGGTATAAATGTTCCAATCATCATTATCAGCAGCAATAGTAATAGGATTCTCATATCCTGACACGAGCTCATAATACTCATATCAATACGATCCAATAGGTTTTCAATTAAATGTAAAATCGGAGATATTGTTCCAAATACGTACAGTTCATCGTCAATAATTTGTAAAATGGCAGCCCTGTTTCCATTTCACGTAGGTGTATTGCAATACGAAATGATGGGCCATCGAAGCGGATAGAACTTAGGAATGTTAAGGTAGAGTCTCAAAGGCACTAGTGCACACCGATATATCGTATTAACAACGAATGCACCGATAATGCATATATATCTCGATACCACGAACTATCTGCACACAGGAAAACTACCTCGTAAATTATTTAACAAAACGATACAGGTATACAGTATTCAGGTTATAATGTTGATTCTAAAATACCCGAAGTATTCATTTCAAAGTAGCATTAGATTCGCATGAACTATGGTATCGGAGATATTTCAATTTAAGTTACAACCAGAAGAGCGAAAACCATGTCTTCTTACTAGGATGATTTAATTACTATTATTTTGGTCTAAACTAGTGCCCCCCCCCCCCCCCCCCCCCCCCCCCCTCTTCCATCCACCACCCCCCTCCACCCCCTCCCACTCTGTTCTGTTGCTACGTTGTTTAATAGCGCGAAATGAAACAAACATTATACGTCAGCATTTTTCAAGGCTATTTCACATTAATACCATTTCTTACATACGTTTGGTTAAGAAAAAACTTGCGCCGTAATTATCCTTTTCAGTGAAAGTTTGCATTAACTTAGTAATCTGTTATATAGGGAACGTCATCAGATGAAGCGACCCTAAAATATACCAAGGAATCTAGGTAGTAGGCTAGAGACCGCTTTGAACAGTTGAAGTAATGGGTGATTGTGGACAAAAGGTCTGGAGCCAGGAGGATTTTTAAAGACACTTCGTTTTCATTTTACGGTTGCTGTTTGCTACAAAAACAGTTAATCTGATTAAACAACATACAAAATTATTCTTATAAGCACTTCACTTGTGATATCCGCGAAATATACATCGACATGACTGTCTGGTGGGTCTTCATATTTGTCAGAGCAAAAGCTAAGAAATCTGAACGCCGACGTAACTATATAAGATTAACTTGGTTCATGGCAAAAGATCTCTTTTGTTTTCTGGTATTAATACTAATAATGATAAGTTAAATTTAAATACCCAAAGGGGAAATTACGGAAAAAATTCTGTAGACATTCACGATAAAACATAAAAGTCATCATTATATTAATTTAAACTTGAGCATTTTAAAATCGTTTCAAATTTGCATGACACCCAAAATCTTGGAAGTAACAGACATTCGAAGAATACTTTCAATAATTGTAAAGACGGTGTCACATAAGATCAGACAATAATCAAATGTAATCAAAATAATCAAATATCATATCAAATAATTTGCAATAACAATACGATAGACGTCTTCTTATTTAGAAAAGTGGCGACTATTTTCTCCGTGTCCCTGCTATTACCATGTAAATTGATTATTGTCGACCATTTTGGGATTAAACTTGATCAGCTTTAAATTCCTTAAAAAAATTAATAATGCATGTTAATTAAGAAAATTTGAAAAGTCAGTGTTTTGCTATTTTTACTCAAAAACAGATTTTAAAAAAGCCACGGAGATAAGGTAAGCTTAGATAAGACTGTAACCCAAAACGGAATTCTTCTTTGCGATATTTATGATATAGATCTATATTCGTCAAACTCAGGCTCATTCCAATATTTGATATTTTTTTCTTGAAATGTGATAATGTTGGTTTTATCTTACACAACTTACATTTATAAATATGTTATTTGGCGAAAAGTAGAATGAGAAAAAATGTATCATCTGTATAAAATGTGGGTTTACACCAAAAAGAATCAAATCACTTTGTAGATCTATGATACCTGTGTGAACACAGTTCAATTTCAGCCATTGTAGGAAATCATTCCAAAAAGTATAAGTTGCTCTACAATTTCAAAAGAGATGAACTTAAGATTCAGATACTGCTCAACAGAAAGTACAGAGATTATTTTCAACAATGTTAATTTTAATCAAATTGGTATTTACAGGCAAGATTCTGTAAAGCAGTCTGATTTGAAACAATCTTAGTTTAGAATCTAAAGTAGTCTTGAATGGCTTAAAAGCATATTAATCCAGTTAATATCAATCAAAATTACATCATAACCATTTTCAATAAACTTTAGTTTTTCATCATTATCAGTCATCCAAAAATAATAGTTTGTTTATCTTTTTTTATAAGATAAAAGATTTCAAATATAAAAGCCTGTACTATTTTCAAATACAGCTTCAGATGTTTCTAGGATGCCATATGTTTTTCTATATTTATTAACTGCTTTTTAAAGATTCCATTAAATTCAAGAAAATTTTCTTGAAGAAAGCATGAGAAACCTGTTCAAGGGACAAAAAATCACCAGAATAATTCAACAGGTAGGACATATTTAGCATCTCATGTTCATGGAGCCTTTATTTTTTTTAAATCTGCCGTCAATAAGAACATTTCTGTTATACAGGAGTGGTTCCCTAAGGAAGTCTTCATAATTGCACGGTTTAGTATTGTACAGTATAGCAATTCCACCGAGTTGAACTATGATTCTTTTCATTCATCTCTTTATAATTTCTTCTTTTTCATTGATTTTACTTTTAAAATTAAGTTTGATAATCTTGTTACAATCAACTGAAAAATATATTTCAAGGAACCTAATTTTTTTCGGGATTCCAGCGCAGGAATCTGGTCTGAACTTTACATTGCTAATTTTACATAACTTCTGATTTTTCATAATCAATTTAAGTCCTCAAACTTGAGCATAAATGTCGAATATATCAATCACGGCTTCCAAAGAATTTTTTAACCATCAAGGATAAATCACTATCATCTGCATCCGTAGTTAAATACTCAAAACCATCTATTATCATTATTCAAAGTTAATGTCATGCTTACAGTACCGAGTGACCATTTTTAGCGAAACCGTCTTCGCATCTACACTTTCAACCAGCACTTCACATCATTGCGGCAGATCAACGAAATTCTTCCCTGGTATACTCTGGAAAACTTACATATCCTTAGCCCTTGGTTAAAAACGTTCGTCCCTCAGTTACCTCAGAAACCATCAAGCTGCTCAAAAAAGGGAAATAAATTAGCCTTCCAGGAATTAATCAGGATTTGTACTGTTATATGATTATTTTATTAAAAATAAGTATAAGTTTGAGAGTATTTCTATAAATTGGTAGAAATACAGTTAATTCTTTTTAGTTTATATGTTTTGCATAGAGAGAAATGAAAATAACAAATAATACACAGTTTGACATCAGCAGAAAATATACAATAGCAACAAAACATTAGACTTATCCTAAAATACCTGTCTCAATCGGAGATCCACTTTCTCACTTGTGGTATGCAGCGAAGAACTTAGTTCAGTGCTTATCTCCCTTTGTTTTTTATTGCTTTCCCGGCGCGGCGATCATGTGAACATTTTGTTTTCACTGAAAATCGAAAAAGGAATATGTTTCGTCGAGCAGGGACAGCAGAAATATTGAGGTCCCACCAGAAAGATGACTTCTATCTGGGCTATCTACGTTCATCGCTTGCCGATGTGGCGCAAACTGTTGTCGGTACGTAAGCTTGGTTCAGCAACTTTCAGTCTACTACTTTCACTAGTTTCAGTCTTGATTTAGACTAAAATTAGGACCGTTTTGGTCTAAATGAGCTGCCCCAGTTAAATTTTCGATAATGGTTAATCAAGCTTTAGTATGATTTGATGTATGTAAAAATAACCTTTTGTATAAAAATGGCATGAATGATGAACCAACAAAGCAACTAAACTAAAGGGTCGTTTTCATAGGTATCACTAAACCTGTAAACCTTCACTAGGTAGAGAGGCTCTACTTGCAACCCTATTGGATAGCATGTAGGTCGCGTGCTAGAACAGAGCGATCGGCGACAGATCTTTCGGTCTAAACCTCCACTAGCTCTGCCAAATGTATGCCTATTGTAAGTTTGTTTACATCATCAAAACGTCCATACCATGCATATGCAGTCCTGTGACAGAGTCATGTGGAAGTGTTCAAAGATTTCCTTTGCTTTATTCATCTTTATTCAACTAACTTATCAGCTTTGTAAATTTTGCCATGTATCGATGACAGCATCTATCTGTAAGAAAAATTTCCTGAATCCAAATCCGCTGTCAAATCCAACTTATCGCTCATCTGAGAGAAGGGAAGGCCTTCCAGAAACTTCCAGGAATGATCTTCTCCTATCACCAGGTGAAGATCAAGAAGTTTTTCCAACAGTGTATAGAACATGATAATGTCTACTGGAAGTCACTGAAAGACATAACCTTATATATATTATATTATATTATTTTATATTATTATCATATATCTATATATATATTTTATGTCCGTTGTTCAGGAGCTCGAAAGTGGATGCAATGGAGGAAGGAACTGGACATGTTGGCTGACGCTGGGTACTTTGTCCTCACGACACTCTCAGGTATTGTAATCTGTCTTTAACTTCCCTTACTTCAGAACAGCTGGCTGAAATGTGCATATGTAGTACATGTAGAAGATTGTATTAACTTAGCCCTGCTCTGTAAGGGACCCTGATATCCAGTAAACTCTTTCAATCCCTCGATAGCCATCACATCATTTTGTCATTTTTGTATAAATTACAACAATCAAGCAGGGATTTGGAAAGACACCTTTGCCAATGGGCCATTTTGGGGCTTGTGTCTTTTTCAGAAATTTTGAATGGGCCATTCCCTTTCGTAGCTTAAACTAGCTTTAATAAAATTTCTAATTTTAATGGGACACTTTTTCATCCAATGTGCAAAATGGCCCATGGTCCCTGCCTTTCCCAATCCCTGATCAAGGAGAATGCCCATTTACCTGAATGCGTTGGTTAGTCGTTCTGAGCGGCCATTTTCTTCTGGTTCACGCATATATTCCAACCTAGGGGAAACACTAGCGATTTATACCAAAACGTTGCTTTATGAGTGTCTAAAATATCATCACTTTCATACACAATCATACTGTTTACATATTTGGGATAAAACTTACGATAAAAGTTTGTTTGTTTGCCTATAAATCACGATTTTGTGGGAAAGCCAATAATTGATTTGTATGCTGTGATAAGTATTAGGAGAACGTAGGTGCCTCTGGAATAAAACATACCATAATGTAGATACAAAATCTTTTCGTAACCTTTGACTTGAAAAGATATCACCTAAAATATTACCATTTTGCAGGACTTCAAGACCAGGCTTTTATCATAAAAATAAAAGAAAATTGATTATACTGAAAATATTTTTCAATTTCTGATTTTAGCATTGGTTATGTGTAAATTAACTTTGTGAACATGCAGATAAAAGGTTTTGTTTCATGGACCTCATGGGTGGAATATATAACAGTGAAATTTAAAATAGATGTAAGCAAGTTGTTAACTGGTGCCTTATGCTGTTTTATCGTTTTTTATTATATATATATACTTTTGGGTCAATTTAATCTGAATTTGGTCAAAATGTGTGACTTTTTGTCTGGACAGGATTTGAAATTGGTTTAAGTTATGACCATGAAATATGCGATACATGTGGTTTAGATGAACTGACAAGCAGGGTTGATTTGTAGGTTTCCAAACAGTGGGGGAAGAATATGTTAACATAATACAGACCGACAAAACACTCCGTGCTCTACCATCCAAATGGGTAAGTATAATAATTTTTTCATCAAAATGGTTTTTAAAGAGTTAACTTGACATGGCAAAGTGAACTAGTGGCATGTTGATCTTGCCTGTAGATAACTTACCTCAGATTTTTTGAACTTTGAAATGACCACAAAGATTAGTCATGATGTTTGTTTTGAAGAAAATGAAAAGACATTCAAGTGAAATCAAATTCATCTGCACCCTAGAATACAGGAATGATTTGAATTAGGTCACAGCAAACCTTATGACAGCTTGTGTAACGGGATCTATATACATTATGTAGTGGAGCATTTAAGATTTCATTTTTAATAAGATTGTCTGACATATAACCTTAAATCCCTCGATTGGTAACCAGGTTGCATACTCCTAGGGATTTGAGAAAGAAAATTAAATAAACAACATTGGGATTATGTGTATGTGGAAATTGAGGACACCCCTTTGGGTTGTAGGTTTCAGTTCAATTTATTGTCACTCATTATCATCATCATGCTTCCGTCTTCAGAGACGAGTACTGATGGTTCTACTGCAAGTGGTAGCTCCATATGCCCTGCGGAGGAGTCTTGAGAACCTGGAGAAGACTCTCAGGTCCTCCTCGTCTCCCCACATGTCTTCCCCAACACGAGAACGTCTCCTAGAACTTGTCCCAACTCTCCGCCATGTCCTCATGGTGCTGCACCGATGTCACCTGGCAACCTTCTACCTGGAGGGCCTCTTCTATCACCTGGCTAAACGACTCACCAGCATCCATTATGTATGTACTCTTTTCCATTATGGTCTAGATGTAGAGTTTTGAAGCTCTCATAGCGCTAACATTGTCATAACGTCTGACAATCACTCGCCATGATAACTTCTGCTACAGGGGGAATCCCATGATGTCATCGGGGAATCCCTAGACATTGTTAAAGAGCCACTCCGTGAGTTGATGGAGTCACATATGCCAAACTTAATCAATGGTGTCATTTGATCGCGAAGTATCGGCCGTTACCAAAAAGAATCATTTTAAAGCTAATTGCTTTTGTACAGTGACAATAGTAGAAAGGTAGAAAGTAGCAATTATGATCGAAAAGATAGTGGTGCGCGCCAAACAGTCAAACGTAATTTTGGAGACTTATCTAAAGCCGCCAGGAGGTCAGTTTGGAGTTGATAGTGTTTGTTTGGTAATATAACTAGTATTTATGTAAATTGAACGTGTGATCCCCGCCTCTGTGTATTTATAAGGCTGTTTTTAGATTTTCATGGAAAAACAGTATTTGTCATATATTTGTCTTTTGGAGAGAAAAACTTAAGATATTTTGAATTTATATCCTAACATATGACATTTAGGCTCGTATCAAAGCCAAATAATATGTTATGAAAATCACGGACTGGCTCTTTAAGACAGCTGACGTAACTCGAGTGAACTTACAACAGATTTCAGAACATTTTAAAACTTCCTGTTATCGCAACACAAAGATTGTCTTAACTTTGAACATAACTTCTTAAGACCTGCCTTGGTTTATGAGAGCTTCATAAATCTAGGCTTTGGATTTAAAAAAATGATTTTGTGCTGTTAATGTTTGTTTATACTATTGGTTTTCTGCATACACTGTTGTTGGTGACCAGTATGTGCAATACTGTAAATAATAAGAAATAATGATGCTTGAATCTCTCAACATTTGCATATGAATTTTTCGTTTTAAAGGGCCACAGAGTATGTTGTTGGACTCAAATATGTCAAACTTCATAAATGGTCTTTTTCAATAGAGAAATAGTGGTTGTTTCTGAAAATAACAATCTCAGTGCTTATCAGTTCACAATAGTGACAATATAGAGGTTAAAGTTGTAATTTAATATTGAAAACCATTTTGGAATCTTATTTACAGCAGACATCAAGACAAATATTGATTGGTAGTGTTTAGCAGGTTAATTAAGTCAGGTAACATATGAACATGCAAATAGTATGCTGAATTTAAACTTCTTAACATTTATATGGCCGTTTTTCAATTATCATTGAAAACAAGAAAAATATCGTAATTTTGAGAGTTGCATTTACGACATGAAGCTGTTTGTTTGATGCAACAGGTACAGTACATGGCTCGCAACATGGAGCAGAGTTCAGACCCAACGTTCCGTATCTTGGGATGGGTGTCCCTGCTGCAGCTCACAGGAAGTCTCGCTGTGCAACTCTTCTGTCTCTGGAGGAAACAAAGTTCATCAGCATCTGGGTCAACGGAAAACATGTCAGGATGTTATACAAATAGTTACCATTGTGCTGACAAAAAAATCTTATTGATAAATTAATTCAATCTCTATTTGCATTGATAGCCAGTATTGAATGTAACAAATTGAGGAGGGCACATTGTCCAAATTTCAAAATTTGGAACTTTCATTCAATTTTGACAAAAAGCAATTATAAATTTTCAATAAATATAACGATAAATTCTCTCAACATGTGTAAAAATATTACTGCCATATCATTTTTCATAAGCATTCTTATAGGCTCCAACCAAACAGGGAATATGCCTTCATAGAAATGTTTTGTCAGAATTTGCTTTGTAGAATATGGAAAATCTGAATGTTTATATACTCGTTAATGAAAAAAATACTCAATAACGAAAAAGAAAGTCACTAATTGATTTTTATCTTCTAACAAATATGGGTTTTTTTAGATCAGGGGAGGAAGTGTCTGAATATGTGGCACCAGATAGGAAGTGCTCTCTCTGTTTGGAGGGAAGAAAATTCTCCACAGTGACACCGTGCGGACATCTCTTCTGTTGGAACTGTATCCATGAATGGTGTCAGACTAAGGTTTGTGAACTCCTTTTGATGCGATTCATGGCATTAACTAGCAACTACTAGAATATTTTTCAACAGTCTTTACTTCGAGATGTGGTCACTCACAAATGATAGGAAATATTTGACAGAAATATAGTGAATATTTTTCATTTAATCAGTGCTTCAGCCAGGCAGCGCCATTGCGCCATTCACGAAAAAAAAAAAATATTGGCGTTGATTTTCAAATCTACTGCGTATGTATTGGCGCAAATAATTTAGAGCAAGTAATACTGAAATTTAGAATCAATTGGTAAAAAGGCCAAACTCTGAAATATGATGTCAATGTCAGGTCTGAATTTAAGATGATCGATCTCAATTCTGTGTCTATAATTAGAGCAATAGTTTGTTTACTTACGAAAAAAACCGATCTATTCGGAATGGAATGGAATTTGTTTCGCGCATGCTCTATTGCTATCTTTGACCCAAATCCGATTACACACGCGAACTGTCGACTTTCGCTTTGACTGAACGACATGAAACGAAGAATAATGGACTTCTTAAACGAAATAAATACTGTTTCAGAACAAAATGAAGAACATGCAAACATATACAAGTGAAATCGAAGTAAACTCGACTGAAACGAATCATCCACCGAACATCGGTACGTCTGATCAATCGACTTCGAGTTCAGTAAACAAAATCAAAATTTGAACATTGTTTTCAAACGTCTTTGTTGCGTACATATTCTTGGCTGAAATATGAATATGGATTAATGTACTGAAAAACGTGGTTAGAGGTGGTGATGAAGAAAGAAAATTCTTTCACAACTGGGACAAGTTGTTTTAGAACATGGACACTGAAGCGTCACATGACCTGTACTAATAACCAACGTGCGTTGAGAGAAATCGGTATGAAAGATAACTTTACTGTTGCTTCTAAAAAAATTTTTTTTTTTTAAATGATGCATTTATTTCTGCCATGAGACGTGTTTATTATTTGGGATCGAGTATCCACTGTGAAATACAAATCTTTGATAGACTTTTGTAAACTACAAGGTTGTGATAAATTACAATAGGCCTACATGGAATCAGGCAAAAATTCTACATGTATTCACTTCATAAGAAGTAATAAGTAGACCATTACACTGACAGCATATAGATGTAAGTACAATCATTTATTAAAATTGTTAAGTTTAAACAGTTCATGAACATTGGCACATTATGATCACACATTGGCACACTTTTCTAAAAGTGGTGTGCCAAGTGGCACATAAAAGCAAAATCCTGGCTGAAGCACTGTTTAATGCAGGAAAGACTTAACTGTATTTACTAAATTGCAAGATCAATTGTTTAAATTCATTATCAACAGAAATTAGTTAAAACAGTATATATTGTATGAAACTTAATTGATGCATCCTTTTGATATATCTAAAGACTTTTACGACTTTTGCATTGTTCTGTAATGTTCTTGATGTTTTCAGGCGGAATGTCCTCTGTGTAGAGACCAATGTTCCCCTCATAGACTTGTGTTCTTGAAGAACTACGACACATCCTGATTTATTGTCATTTAACATTCCAATGTGTATTAATCAATGAAAACCAACTCTTAGGTTGTGTGTTTCTGAGTTGTGTGTGCAAAACAGGAAGGTTATTAGAATGTTTAAGTTCATTCTAACAATTCATTGGATCCATCATTTCGAACAATAAGGAAGAGTTTGTGTAAACAAAACTTGTTGCAAGAATGAAAAATGTTCAGGTAAAAATGTTTCAAGGATGTATGACTTCTTGGTTGTTATGAATGTGGAGACGCTTTCATAGTAATTCATTTGAAACATGTCACCATTGAAGCCTACATTACGAGACAGACTGGTAGATCTTATAAGGCATTCGACTTCATCATGCTAAAGTGGAGTTGCGTCCCTTGGACAGAGATTGTAATATCAACGATCAAGTTCTGTCTGTATTCACTGCCATCAGCTGCGAAAAATGTTTCTTCAAACCCAGGCACAGGTAAAGTGGAATTATTTTAAAGCATAAATGTCTCCATCTCATCTTAAGAGAAATGAACAATTGTGGACGAATATTGTTAATAACAATCATAAGATTTTGATTTCATGACCTTCCATGTCAGAAAAGGTAACTGGTGTATTATGATTTTGAAATTATGACATATATATATTGTAAGAGTATCTTAAACGCACTAGTGCACACCAATATTTCATAACCACAACGAATGCACAGATACTGCATATCTCTCGATATTACTCACGACCCTCACTCAAGTAAACCTTATAAGTTATTTAACAAATATTTACGTATTCAGGTAGTAAAGTTGATATTTAAAGGCCGGAAGTATTTAACTTTAAATCTGCATGAACTACTGCATGAAATTTTGCTTATAAACAGAAAAGCGGAAACAGCAGCCACCTTGGTCAATCTAATAGCAATGCTAATACTATGTTATTAACTCGGTTTATTTACAACATTGCCTTCATTAAACATAATTCATTCTTTGGTCTCAGTTCAGAGTTAAGGTAAATTCAACAGCTGCACATAATACTAGTTCAGCCGCATTCAACTGTCTATAATTTATCCGTTTTATGCACATCTAACCATAGATTTTTTATATGTCCAAACCAACAACGGCTGTCGAAACTTTTTCATTGTTGATTGCAGGTCAACTTTAAGGAATGTTAAGTATTTCAGTGCATCAATAGGTAGTTTAAGTGAATGCATAAGTCCTCTTAAACATTAAAATAGCCAATTTAAACCGTAAAAGCGTGCACTAGTGCCTTTGAGGGTTTGTGTTATGTTAAAAAAGTTTAATACTAGCTCTTTTTGTCACAGGAAAAATAATGTGTAGACATTGTTCCTTGCAAGCATTGCATTTGATATTTTCATACTGTTTTCATCATTCTGACTACCAACATACTACTCAAACAGACCATTCCCTAGTCCAGTCTTTCATAACTATGTTAACTGCATTTATGATTTGTTCTCTGTTAGAATTAGTCTTGAGTGTATCAACCATGTTGGTTCATGTAACAGTGAAAATAGCAAATACTTTTTATTCCTTAATTCTGTGGTAATCTTGTCGGGGTATATTTCTGTAATTACCCATCCATGAAATTATCATATACAGTTTGGTAAAGATTTATCTCTTGATGTTTAACAAAAGTTCAGCATGACCTACTGGGGTACTTTGATTTTATTTAGTTCCACTTTGGTCTGATGAAACTACTACAGGCAAAAAGGTTTTAAATGGAAAATTTTGTTATAGAGGAATTTCAAGAATTATCAAACTTAACAGGTTTGTAAATCCGAAAGGCAAACATTTAATTGTTATGTAGAAATACAATTGCCATTGTATGATAATTTGTTGAAATGTTAACAATAAATCATGAAATGAAGTCGTTTATTATCTTCCTTTAAGATTCAACTTTAATTGTCAATTGTGAACGTGGCTGTATTTATTATCTTCACAAAATGTATTGTTTCTGGAGGATTTGGATATTTGGTTGCAGTCTATGGTTATTCTACTAAGGGATCCGTATTTACCAAAGCTAGCATGTCTCATATTTAATAAATTTTTCTCAAAGTGTGCAATATATTACATTAATATCTCTATGGTGAGATGGTAACATATATTATATATGTGCACATATCACTTTTGTCTAGCAACAATTGTTTCATAGTAGATTTTTTAAGGTATAAATCATTTGTCACTGACAAAGGTCGCTTTCTGACTCTTTATTAGATTTATTTATTTATTATTTATTATTATAATGGGGAAATTGGAAAAAGAAATTATAACAATAAAAAATGTGCGGTATGATTTAAACAAAACTGATGCAAAGTTGTTAATAGCCTGAGGTTTGTAAGGGTTGAGGCTAGTTCTGTTGTCTTGACAACCAAACTTTTAAATGACCCTAAACCAAGGGTTTCTGCCTCATGCTTTAACTGTTATAGTTCAGAGTAATACAGGTGTTGGTATCCTTCTAATTTTAGTATAAAGTCCCATCGTGAATATATGTTTGTGAAATTAAGTGATCCGAAGAAAATTGAAAGAGCATATAAACAAACCGTTTCCTGGCGTATTTGTCCTTTTCAAACGGAGTACCTAAGTCGGACAACTTTGAGGCCTCCTTAAGTAATGGAAGGAAGTGAATTGAATTTGAAGGGAAACTGCTGAATTGGAGGAAAGTCTTCCATACTGGAAGCTTAATCGTGAAACAAATATTTACTTAAAAATTTCCTTATTGGTGATAAACGGTGAAAACAGAATTTTTTTGGCCTGATCGGAAGGAACATCGTCCCACTTTGGAAGGAACAACAGTAGACTTGATGATTCTCACACGACGCTGGAGCCACCAAGCCGTGTGTGGGCAATGTTCAGTATAATCTGTCAAAGCATGAACCCAAGTAATAAACCGAACATGCATGAACATAGAGCCGTGTACTTGCGTACAACTTCAAGAGTATGTAAATGTTAAGTAGATCATATGTCCATTTCTTAATGGTTTCAGCAAAGAAACGAATACATATGATATTAATCTTTTTTTTATTTTATAACAAGTTTACAGAAGTGATAAAAAAAACATAACAATATTGCACTGATATGTCAACATAAATAGAATCTGCTATACGAATTTGTGTGTGTGTTTGTGTAATTTGACTGATGAATAAATAATCATCTTTTAATCATATATAGTACACTTTTTTGACAATAAAAACGATTCATCCAAAGGAGAGTATCCATTCGTGAAATCATGAAAGTCACCGTGTCAACCTGTGTGCCGCTGATTGCTGATTAATCGCTAAAGAAAAATTGAAATGAACATTTCTGTTTACAAATTACGTCTTCTTCAAAGACGATATTCCTGTTTCTCAGAGATGAAAAACCTCAATGTTTAAAACTGACCAAGTTAGTATTTACGTCCTTAATATTTTGCTTGAACAAGACTATCTTTGCAATGATTTAATTTTTAACATTGCCGAAAGATCATATCAAATTGTGTTAAGCATTGAGTAACGAAAGAAACTTCAATTTCCTTTCTCGTTTTAAAAGGATTATCATATAAATACCAATCAGATAACAGCAAATTTTGCTGTACGGATAGAAGAACGTCAAGTTTCAAGTACCACAATTGCTGTGGGGAAAAATAGTTAAAGGCCAATCGTAGAACCATTTTAGGAAAGCTTGATCCCAGTCAACTCACTTATACCGTGATAAAGATAAGTTCCACTTGTCTACATAGGTCATTTGCACAGACTCTGTGAGTTAGACCTGGAAACATATTCTTAAAACCTGGCCACAACCATCATGGCATAATATTAAAGCGCCTGAAACTGAAATGGAAACACTCTTGTCTTTGTAAGATTTCCGATTTGACTCGCCCACGGGCTGTGTGTTGAGGGGTGACGCTCAGTCCTGGTTGGGTCGGGCGGCGGAGGGTAGGGCGGAGAGGAAGGGGCGCCTCCTGACCCCCAGGTTCTCCCACTTCACCCAGGAGAGCCGGGCTGTCAGGTCTGCAACAGATTGGGGTAGATTCACTTACTGTAATGTAAGTATACACACACCACGATATGCCTATAAACATCGTGCATAAACAAAAGAAACAATGTTGACCAGTGTTGTTGGATACGCTTTGTCCGCTATCAATACATTCTATGACAAGTATAGGGTGTCATGATAAGGATCCTGACTGAATGAAATTTTAAGTGACCGTTCATATAATCTTGAATATTGTTTTCTCTATTTATATGATAAAAGTGATTTTTTCATCCCTTTCAAAACAGTATTCTTCAATTGTAATACCATAAGGAGAGACAATAAAAAAAGAAGAAAAGTTTGAAATGCTCATCTTTGAGTTGTGTTATATCATTGTATCGAAAATTGTGATACTTAATCTGTCAATATACATATCGTGATACGTTGTCTGTCGTGATATGTATCTTGAATTTAGAATTGTTTATTTTGCATTATTATGTTTGTCATAATTAACACTTTCTGTTTATCAAAAAATCATGAAAATAATTTATAGTAACTGTATCGTGGCGATTCGAATCGTATCGGAATGAGATATTGTGATACAGATCTATCGTATCGTATCGTGAAACGTCTGTAGCGTCACATCTCTAGTTCGACCTTACTTGAATTGGTTTTGTCGTTTGTTCTTGTCAAACGAAATGGGTTCTACAAAAAATAAGGAAAAAAGGATTCCTCAAAATTTTTGCTTTTGGTCTGTCACTAAGGGTTCTTCAATTTCCATGAAACATGATTTAAATGTGTTAAATAACCAATTATTTTATTTCAATGAGTGTAAAATGTTATCGTACCAATACCGTTACCACATTTAACCAAGAATATTAATGAAGACTGGCTATTGTGTATATTGTTCAAATGACTTATAAATATTTCAATTGTTCCAAAATCTATGTTGGTCATTTCAAGCGATGGTATTTGAAAATAACATTGGAAATGTCATTATGTTTAATGTCCATACAGTTACACATATCAAGTACAAACATTGGCGATATTATTATCAGTGATCACATGACCGATATAAGAAGTAAATGAACTACGTAAAGCTTATGTATCGAAACATACTAGTAGGAAAAAACAACCCCAGCTTTATAGAACAGCCTTAAAAATCCTTGTAAATATAAATGTTGTTGAATTAATTTGTTTTAGCTCATCATGACCTCATTTTATTAATTCAATAAACTGTATATACAAAGCATTATGCAGATATTAATACTATCGGTAAGGACACCTTATCACAACAATTGCAAAAGCAAAACACTCAACTTTTTTCAGAAACTTTCCCCAATTGCTGCAAAGTTATACATCCTTAAACTTTCTTAATCTTAACCTAAAGTAATAGTATGGGAACAGTTAATTATTCATAATCATATAAAAGTATAATCAAATTATGACTTTGTTTTGTTCATGAATTATTATAAAAATGATATTAAAATATACAACCTCTTAGAAAAAGGGCAGTGGATACTAATCAATGGATTGATATTCTTGCTCTAACACAAATTTTTAAAAAAAATCACGGTAAAGACTGATATCTAAAAAATCAAAATGAAACATATTTATGATTGTTAGCAAAATAATGTAATGAAATTTATTTATGATGAAGACAGAGTTTTCACTCCCAACCCCCCCCCCCCCGTTGAACGACGTGCAAGATATTCATTGTCATTGTTGATTTTCTTCGCTTTTAACTGACTGATAAACAATACATTTCAGTTACGATATCATGATTTGGTTAAAACTTCATAATATGCGTAAGTTTATGAAAAAATCTTTAAATAGAAATAATTTCGGTCTACACTTTGTTAAAATTCTGAAGTGATTTATAAAATATTCAATTTTGTTCTGTTTGTTTTGTTAAACTTTTGGCTGGATTCAAAAATGAGGAAATCCAAGTTCTATGTCGTACCCCATCATTACAACGTCTTAACTGCCTCACAACGACAATGAAACAACCAAACGTTGTCACAATACACATATTTCAAAAGCATTCGTTAACCAATTCTATGTGTTCATTATCATTAATGTATATATTATTTGATTTTACTTAGCAAAGTTTTATTCAATGGTTTTAGAGATGATTTCTAAAGATATACAAAATGAAATGGCGATTTTCCAAACAGAGATTTATAAATACTCGTGATATATTTTATACACATGCTTTTGCAAGCGTATTGTACAAATTGATTATTTACTCAACATATTTCAATCATTTCATAATATTTTGGTGATATATATTTATTATAATTCTGTTCAAAAGTCAGTGAGCTTTCATTTCCAATTGAAACAATATTTTAGGTGATTAGGTCTGTCATTATAAAAAATATGATTACTCATGTCCATAAATGTTTTGCAGTGTTTCAATTAGTCTAAAAATATGGCTTGCTTGTTTATCTCTGTTCGTTTTATATGTAGGAAACACGTTTTATGTCAACTAACTTTCGCCCTACCCTTTCGAACACTGAAAAATGGGTTCAAACCAAAACGAACCCACAGAATCGATATCTTTAGTAAGAAAGCAACATGAAAATCTAACTCAGTATTTATTTGGAAGATAGATCTTATGTACGCTAATGTACATAGTAGAATGAAATCATAAATTCTCCCGATGTTCCCCATGTAAAATAGCATCATTTTCACTAACTGAATCGTAGTTCAGGAACGAAATTTGTATAAAGAACAATGATTAGTAGTATAAAGATAAGATAATTTTATATTAAGCCGAACGATCAATTGAAAAGAGAAGACCATTTTAAAAATATGTTTGTTAAATATTCATCGGTATTTTTCATTCAACCAACGTCTTTTGGCCATTGATGAAAACAGATCTTGAAACTTTTTATTACTTCAGTGCATTTTAAACATATTAGTACAAGTATAAGAGCAATTAAACGATAAAATCATTAACAAAGACATTATAATTTTCTAAATTTAATAAAGAAACTTAGAGATGGCATTTACTTCTTTAAAAATATACTTTAATTACATTATTTAACATGGAAATGAAATGACAGTGTAACAAGTGTTGAAACTAATCCTTATCGTGAAAAACAATTATTTATAGGGCGGGGGGGGGGGGGGGATGTTGCTATTACCAGAATGAAAATAATTTCATATGGCTATTATCCATGCTATCAATTGTTCACCGGTAAAAAGTTTATCCTATGCATTGTCAATTAATGTGAACTTACCTGAACTAGAATGTCGAATGTTGATTTTTATGCGAATGTTGTAATGTGCTAAGAAATTGAAATGGGAAAAGATAAGTGTTTTCTTTGATCATCCTAAGGAATCTCTTTTGAGGATATAATTATATTTTTAAGGAAACAAAACACTTTAATAGACTTACCAATATCATATAACATTCTTATAGCTGATCCAATGAAGGTCTACTTTCTTTAGACCTATGCTCATTAGTTTTTGCATGTGCATTGCTATATATAGAATTCCAGAATGCTGGAAAACATCAATTTGATTACACTAGCGTTAAACACCCGTGTCGATTTTGAAACCTTATAGTATATTCTAATTATAAAAATAACACGTTATACCGTTTATGGAAACGGTGGAAACCATGGAAACAGGTTACTGGTGATAAATCCGATATTGCTATAAACACTGTTGGTAAACCCTTACAATTTGTTACAAACTAAAACTTGACTCATTATATCAACATTAAACAGTAAATTGTATGAGATACTTGATTTCTACAGGTAATTATAGCATGTTCACATTGATGATATCTTAGCGTCTACGTCGGGGTTATATGATGTTCGGGTTTCAACCCCAGTTCACTATACATTAAACATCCTATAGAATTTGAGAAGTCATATTAATCTTGACAAGGCCCGATTGCACAAAGCTCCCATACACTAGGTGATCGTAAATCGATTTTTAATATTGGTAAAAGGACTTGGATAGGACTTGGTCGATATCCTATGACCATCTTCAGATTCTGGTTACGACACATTAAATTCACTTTAAAGGATAGAAAACATCCCAAAGGATGTAGAAGTATATATAGTTACCACTGGTGTCCCACACTGCGTGCCCGTGTCCCTCTTCCCCGTGCCTAAGACTCGTCTCCACATACTCCAGGGGGTCCACCCGGGACAGCAGGATGTCCCGTAATAACGCGATGTACGCTATAGCGAGGCGAAGAGTGTCTATCTTGGACAGACGTTTCTCGAAGGGAAACGTTGGCACGTGAAGTCGAAGTTCTTCAAACGCCGAATTAATGTTCAGCATACGTTTACGTTCCCTCACGTTAGCCGCGAACCGTTGCACCGGCGGGAAAGGCTGTCCATCTTGGTTTTGACCATAACACATGTTGTCATCTTCGTAGCCGTGGTCAACCGGGCCAGTGTTGTCACGCTGCGCATAAGCGCATGACGGATAATCAGGGGTTTCCATTTGACAGGAGGGGTACGTTTCCTCGTAGTTGTAGCTTTGCGGCATGTCTTCCCCATCCCGTGGTTCCAGATTTTGTTGCATGTAATAAGGATAGGACTGGGCCATCACAAGCTCGAAGACTGTAAGTCAGAAAGCTAGATATGCCAATGTTTTGTGAACCCTCACCGAGCAGAAGTATTCTTGGTAAACGTTTGCTTTAGATCAGATCAGTTTGATCAGATCTTGAATTTTGCAACGTCCTTTCAGAACGAACGTTTCAAATTCAAAATTTCCATTTGAAAAGAATAAGCCACTTTGTTAGCGAGATGTTAAGTCGTCAACAGTGGAACCGTTATCCCGACTAAACGGTACCGGTCGCCTAATGGACTTTGTGTCAACAGAGCTATTCTCAATGTAATTGATCAAATGATCGCTGATTGGTTTATATACCGGGCAACTTTATTCCATTCAGACATGTCAAAACCAACTGGAACGTCGTCAGCTCCAATCCTCCCCGCCGGCGTGAGCATCACCTCTGTCGCTACAAGATGTTCCTGCAATGAAGCAGTCTTTATCCCTCACCACGGGCAGTCTCAGTGCTTTCCTAAACACTGGACAATTGGCCCTCATTTGTTTAGGGACCTCGTATGCCAAATCCTCTTACACATTTGGAGATAGTTGCCCTTGGGGTTTGGGAGAGACGCTCAGGGAGGGACCTCGCCCCTCAACACTACGCCTGTCCCCCTAAACTTACCTCGCTCATTTCAAGGGAAGAAGAAATACGCTTCCTCAACTCATACGACCATTAAATCTCTTTTATCCTCAGGGAGACATGTCAACCCGTTAAAGATACCCCCTCCCCTCCTCTCTCCTCTCTATCTTTACCGCCGAGGTGTATTACCCCTCCCCTTCCCTCCTCTATATCCTTACCGTCGGGGTGTATTACCCCTCCCCCCTTCTCCCTACACTCCGCTTTTCAGTGCCAAGCACTCTTTGATTGAAACTGGTCAGTGGTAAATTGACAGGAAGTGTTCGTTTTGGCACGCGTGTTGTGTACCGGAGAAGGCATATTGGTGGAAAATAAGGAAACAAGCAGACTCATGGTTTTAACAGTGAGAGGTCCTTCAGATGATCTCTTTGTGATAACATTATCTCGCACACTAGACTGCTTGTTACCAGATTCCAACTTGAAATGTGTGGTCACTTTAAAATAAGTTTTGCATTGATGTTATTATATCTAGATGTTTTTATATTTGATTAGATTAATGTATTTTTGTCGGCTGTTCATAGTATTTTTATACGTGTGATTAAGTGGAAGAATGTAAGCCGGTATATTTAATAATCGATTACGCGTAAGTCTCTTTGAAAACACATTTTGTGGAGAGATTACTAAAACACACTCCAAGCACTCCAAGAATCGGCACATTGGCACAAGAACTCTTATGCAATGAGAAAAAGAGCCATGTAACATTTGAAACAGTGTTGCTGTTTCCGAACCATTTGAGTGACTAACGTGAAATAAAATAATATAAACTGATATACTTTAAAATCTTGAAGTGATAATTTGTTTTGTTGTTATAATGATTATTGGTCCTGTTGTTTTTTGTGTCTAGAGATTAGTTTTAAAAATCTTAAACTGTTCGGATATCGTGCTAAATGCATTTTTGACGCATTTCAATTTTCCATAGTCATATGTCGTTATTCTAAGAAATGATGAGATATAGAGACCTAACACAAGGTTCCTCTAATTTAGCATTTTTCGGTGTGCTGTTCAAAACGAGTCTAACATTCAAATACAAAATTAATAAAATGTTCTTGTTATGTATGTTATGAAGTGAGATAATAGCAGACGGAAATTGAGAAAGATACATTGTATAGTTATTGTTATAGTTAATACATTTAGTTATTGTAGAAAATATACTAAACTGAGTGACGTGACATAGGTAAAATCAAAGTTATTCTTCTACTTATCATGTTTTCAATTGACAGCACTTTATGAATGCAATCCCTGAATGAAACTCCCCTATCGTGAACAATGGATTAATACATTAATAATATTTCAACGAGTTAATAGTCATTCAAAGCTGAAATATCAATTATTAATTTTTGTATAAAATGGGTCCTCACTTTTCAATACATTTTTTTTTACGAAAAAGGGCATTGATTGATATTTTTATATCAAAATTAAAGTATCTTAAGTTTTCAATAATTTGTTTTACCGTTGCGAAAACGTTTTTCTTGAGAGCCCAATGCACAACTTTACATACGCGTAAATGGACGAAAATGGACAATCATTCTCAAAATCCTCAGTTATATGTGCAATTGATATGTGCATGAAAAATTTCATTAAATGAGTTTTGACCAAATTGTATCCAAAAGTTTTTAATATTCAAAGAAATTATCTAAGCTACACATACTTATATTTAATTAGACTATGATTAAAATAAGATAACCATGTCTCCTGTGTACACTCACGTTTTTTATTTTACGTGAATTGAGTCCTTGAGAATGTCGAAGTTGTTTATTTCGGTTGATATTTAGGCCATCGGCCTATAACAACATAGAATACATAGATATTAACAAACATAATGCACATGCGTATACATCAAGACATATAAGATGTTTATGTCATAACTGATTCTCGAAATTCCATAGCATGGTAAATATACATTGCAATTTTTCTAATGCATTCTTCATTTTTATCTGACAATAATTCAATGAAGTGGTGTTTTGACCTTATTGCAACATTAATGTATTGCTTTCTAATATGTGAAAGTGATTCACAATGGAGTAGAAAATGATACTCATCTTCGATCTCTCCTGATCTACACAATCTGCATATTCTATTTAAACGTTCTACCAGTTTCTAATTCAAGTGGGAGGACTCCACAACGGCAATTTGCCAAAGCACTTCTAAATTTATTTATTTGAAGTGAATTTATGTAATCTTCGGTTTCAAATCTGAGTTTAAAAGTTTTGTAAATTTGAAGTTTGGATATCTTCTCTATCGTTGTATACCAATCTGATATAAACACATCTTTTATCCTTTGTCTGAAATCATTAATGAATAAATTTACGTTTTGTACCCCCTGATTTGCCCAAACATACATAAATCCGTTTAAGCACAAAATTTTCCTAACTCTAGTTACCCAGTTGACGATACCATTTGTGTCATAAAGGAGTGATATTTTGTAGGATTTCTTGGCATATCTATGGTCAGGCATTGTGCTTATCTTGAGCCAAAATTTTACAACTCTGACCATAGTATTAACAAATATTGGGAAACGGCCACATTCACCAAGAACAGCATAATTTGGTGCTTTAATTGCTAGTTTAAGATATCTCTTGCAAGCTGTTATTTGAATTCTCTCCAGTTCATCGTAATTTTTATATCCCCAGATTTCACAGCCATACGTTAGGATCGGTAATATTTTACAATCAAAGATTTTGAAAAATGTTTGACTTTTTGTAAAGCAATTCATGTTTAGCGTATTGAGTATACAATTCAAAGCTCGTTTACCTTCCATCGCTCTTTTGTTGATTGCATACTTCCATGATAACTGAGGGGTGAAATATAAACCTAAGTACTTGTAAGTATTCACAATTTTCAATTCTTCCCCATCAAAATTCCATTTTTCATTTTTACTTAAAACACCTCCCTTTCTGAATACCATTATATTTGATTTAGCCATATTGACCTTAAGTCCATATTCAATAGAAAATGAAAAGAGGATGTTCAGCTGTTTTTGCAGATCCCTGCACACATTAGAAAACAACACAATGTCATCAGCAAACAAAAGTAAATATATATGAACAAGATCCGGCATAAGTTGAGAATGTTAGCATTCTATCTTAAGAAACTAGGTATTCGTTTTGGTAACAACATGAGTGTAAAACATTTCCACTGTTTCATCAACCTTCAACTTCGTATAATTTTTTACGACAATATTTGAAATGATATAGATAAAGAGAAACATGTTTTGAAAACTATTATATATCTATTTTATGAGGTAATGATATAGTTGAATGTAAAACATTCAATATTTCTCCTTTTTAGATTTTTTTCATTTAAAATTATACACAAGCAACTATACATCTCTAGAACTATAATGCTAATTTCTGTAATGCATCTTTCTCTGTTTTGTTCATTGATGATATTTTAGGGTTTATTTCATTCAGTTAGTAAGAACTGTTTTAAGAACATAATATAGAAATGCATCTGAGAACATTTTTAAAAATAATTTGATACACAACAGTTGAATTACTTTCTTCATGATCAACTATTACATCTTTGTCACAATTTAGATGCTAGTTTTGTGAAAAAATATTCATCAATATTCGATTTAAACCCACTATGAAATTTTAATTTGAAATCATTCTTTATGATTACCAAACTCATAACACATAAAAGACATTCTTTTAAATTACGAAACATACTTAGAATAATGAAGTCAGTTTATTTTGATGACACACTTTTGTCTAAAGGAAAACTCATGAACTAATTTTTTGACATTTGTAAGACTTATTCTGAAACTTCTTTGGTTGAGATTACTTGATTATTATAGACTTGTTGATAACACACCTCGCCAAATCAGTAAAATGAAATTATTATTGAAACATTGTTTTGTAATATTTAACCATTTTCTGAATGTGAATTTCATATCTTGTTGTTTCATGTGTATTATTAAGACCTAGGCTTGCTGAATAAGAGTTAAGACTACTATTGTACATTGTCATTGGACAGGACTACTATCAGTTTACGTTCAAAGTAAGTTTTAGACTTTCAATCTTCATCTATATATTCGTTCGATGTCTCTTGACGATAATGATGATGAACATGTTGACGTTGCTTATAATGAAGATGATAATGATGATAACGACAGTTATGTTGATGTTACTAATTGCAGAGATGAAAACTAAAATACACAGGATGACGATGAAAACGATGACGATGACGTTCATGATGATGATTATCATGTTAATTATGATGATGATTCATGACCATAAACGACGATGGAGATGACGACGACGATGCTATTTTTTATATGATTTAAACGACATTGCATGCCAACAGTATCCACAAGATCCAATACGTCACTAAATTAACATGTTCAAGGCACGTGGTTAGTGCCACTCCATTGTCAAAATGTCAATAGATCGCATCAAGACTCTGGCTTGAAGGGCGCAGTACGGGGCTCAAATCCTCACTTTGTTAATAGAATACGACAGCTCCTCAGACCACATCATCAGTCAGAGGTCAAGTGGTGTCGTGTGCCGAGGTCTATAGCAGACCCTGTAGGGAGTCTGGTTACACGGGCTTTACAATGGAAGTGACAATGTACCGTTAGTGAAGGTACCGTACACATATTGGCAGCAGTGAGGTGGTGTTAGATCGGTGACACTTAATTAAACACACATTGTGGCTTGTTCAGTAGTTAAGTTAATGATAAAAACTTTAACATAAATCTTGCTTAGAATTTCTTCCTAAAACTTCTCACATTACATATTTTTAATAAGTTACAAGAGCATCACTCCTAAACAACAAAACATCTTTACATTGCTTTCTTAAAGTTCTTACCGAATTTGGCATGCATTTCTGATTATTTTCTGCTTTAATTTTGTGGGGTTATTTTCTATAACGTTATCTCATTTTTGATGGCACTATTTTAATTCTTTCTTAACGTGTGATAATATTCGTATTTCTTTTTCAGATCCAATTAAATGAAGAAGATACAAAATGATGTTGCAGCAATAAATGAATAAAAAACTTTCTGAATAATGTTTGCTCAAAATATAACTGAAAAATTCTATATTGTTATGTCATATACAATTTGTAATAGATGATAATTTATTCCATGTTTGTTAAACGTTTATAACATTTTTAGGAAATTGTGTTTATGTTTTTAGATGTGTACAATGATTTTAGTGTCCCATTGGTTTGTGTCTCTTAAGCAAATTTATACCAAGGTGGAATTTTTAAATAACGTACTAGTAAATTATCTTGATTGATATTAAAATATAAATGTGATATTTCAAATAAATACGATTTGAACATTGTAAACAGAGAGAATGGAAATTGCATAAACATAATTAAATCTATGACATCAAAGCTACAGTCAAAACACGCGCTAAATTTGCAAAGCCTCCCCCAGGGTATGTAAAATCGTAAGGATGTTTCGACAACGGTATTAACAAGGCAAAAGAAGCACTCAGCTAGTGTTTTCAGATTAACCACTCGACCAAATGCTAAACACTATCCCTCGGAGTACAATAGGGCTTAAGGCCTCCCCACACCAACACAGCGCGCAAGCAGCGCAGCGCAGCGCGCCCGCAACAAAAAAATTGCTCATGTTGATTTATGATTGATAACCCACACCAACGCAGCGCGCCGACAGCGCGCCAGCAACAAAATTTCTGAATCGCAAAAAAAGTGATTTTTGCTGCCTGGCGCTTCGACGCGTCGGGGAATCCCCTACTTCTGACGTAATTTCCGTTTGTCACTTGTTCCATATATTATTTCGCTGCATCGACGCGCATTGATGCGCTGCGCCAGTCTGGGGTAAAAAAACGCGCGCTACGCGCTGCGCTGCTGACGCGCTGCCGACGCGCTGTGTTGGTGTGGGGAGGCCTTTAGAACTGTCGGCAGCAGTTCGCCTCGTATCCAGGAGGAGTGCATCAAACATAGCCTGAGATACAAGAAGGGCTTTATATTGCATCAGACTGCACCAAATATTCTGCATGTTAAAATGGGATTACAACTCTAATAATTCGACAAAGTGCAATTTGATTTGCAACAAATGGGTAAAAAAATAGCATGTTAATAAATTAATGGATGCATTGATTTATGTCATGACATAACAAGTAGATAAGTAAGTGAGTGGACTGGTGAGTTGGTGAGTGAATGAATGAATCAGTGATCGAGTGAGTGAATAGATTCATGTAGATAGATTGAGTGAGTGAGTGAGTGGATAGATAGAGAGATAAATAAATAAAGAAATGAAAGGAAAATATACGTTATATGGAATGTGAGTGGACTGGTGAGTTGGTGAGTGAATGAATGAATAAGTGACCGAGTGAGCGAAAATATAAATTATAGATAGATAGATAGACAGATAAACAAATGAACGAATAAAAAACTACGATGTATGATTAATAATACACACTTGCACTTGTTTTCCCTTTTGAAATTATATGACAATGTTAATTTATTGGGTGAAACGCTTTGTAGAAGTGTCGCCATTTGAAGACTATATACCTTCAGCGCGGCACTACAGGGTCAAAGTCTGCTACCGGTATCAATACTATCAAACAAGTTCCAATGTATCCCATAGTTTGGTGTGAGGATATCTAAACATTATGAAAAGCCGGATTTTCATTTTTACTATTATAATCTAATGTATAATTCCTTGATACATTGCGAGAAGTCGAGTCTAAAAAATGGATTCTAAAGCAACGGTTTCTTATCCCAACGAAAAGGTTAATATAAATTGTGTATATAACCTTTTGTGTAACTAATTATATACATATGGCCAATATATTTCTTTGCCCTTTGTAGTTCTTGAGAATTAAGTTGAGTCACATATTTTGAAGAATACATGTCCCTGACGTGCGTCTACCCCTTCAATATCAGACCACGCCCTTGGGGTTGCGCTCTCAAGGGGGAGAGAGAGAGTGCTGCAGCGTTTAACTTAGGCATAATGAAAGCATGTTAAACAGTTAACAGCTATGTGTTATCCCAAGTTGTTAAACAAGGAATGACCATGTTGCTTAGATAAATAAAATACAGTAAGTTGAGAAAAATGTTTGTGGTGTTATTTATTCCGATTTGATGCGTGTAAAGCACTTTAAGCGCTTGTGTAACATACGGTTTTGAAAGTTAACAGCGTGCTCGTAATGAACTATTCATCTAGATGACTTATATCAAATTAGATAGTTTAGGTGTAATGAACTTAACGTTTAGAACTATATGCATGTATCATTCTACTAGTTTTGGAGCGGAATTTCTGTTGGTTACAGACTTGTGACAATTCGAATATATGTAAATACAAACAAACCTTAGACGATTTATAAAGATTTAATTGCCATAGAAATACAAGTAAATGAATGAACAAACACAACATACATAAGTGCTTCTTTTAAAATGCACCGAAAAATATATATAGAAATGTTGTGTAAATTTTTTTAATTGCATTGTCTCGTTTTTAAAAAACAATCTTCATTGGGCGAATAAAATCTTTTTTACGCCATGATTGAATAAGGTCATGTTTTATAAGAAGAATTTGTATATCATTTGGTCTTGTTGTACAATATACAGCTCATTTACCGATTACTGATGAAAACAATAAAACAGTTTGGCTTTGGGGCGTTCTGGCACATAATAATCTAGTAAATAATACCTCACGACTTGAAATAAACAATTTGTCTTACAATGAAAAAATTAGAGGTAAAATTAAACAAAATTTCATAAGAGCATTTTAATTCATATACGGGTTAACGAACATGTAATTATCAAATGCAAATATAGCTCTATAGTGTAAATCATTACTCATCTAAATCATCACATACGGATCTGGTCACCGAGCTGACAGGTGCACTGAGAGGTGCGTTGTATTGAAACATGGCTATGTCTGCAAACACGGAACTATAAGAATCGCTTTAAGGGCGTGGTAATAATATGATCAGCGCTTTTCTTTGAGCAAGAGTTCCTCGTTTCTCCTTTCTTCAATAGAATACTGGGATACCATTACACCTTCCTTACACTGGACTGATTTTGCATTGACATCACTGGTAAACCTAATAATGAAAATACTAATGTAAACTTGTCTTTGTACATAAAGCGTGCATAAGCAAAAGGCTACACTCTCAAAACAAATTGTAAACCCTGAGATACTTTTTAAATGTGTATAATATTGCTGAACTATATTCAGTAAAATATAAATGGAAACATATTTCTTGGCATCACAACATTCAATGATGCCGACTGATTTCGGAAACGCCACGTACAGAATAAACATTCATTCAATTTGGCAAATTTTAATCAATCGTAACGCTCTGATTATAAATCAATGATTAAGAAAAATGGGATTTAAAAATATTAAGAAAATATATTAAATATAGAAACGTGGTATTTCGATTTGAAGGGGCAGTAGCACGTTTGGTATAGATAAAGTGATATTTTGCAAATGGAGATAATGTCAACAATTGCAATTCAACTTAGTTCAATCAAATGAAGCAAATCATGTTCCGTTAAAGAGCCACTCCGTGAGTTGTGGGGGTCATATATGCCAAACTTTATCAATGGTGTCATTTGATCGCGGAGTATCGACTGTTACCGAAAAGCCACATTTTAAAGCTTGGTGATTTTTTACAGTGACAATATGAAGGTAGAACATCGCAATTATGATCGAAAACTGGACAGTGGCGCGCGTCAAATAGTCAAACGTAATTTTGGAGACTTATCTACAACAATCTCTCAAAACAAATTGTAAACCCTGAGATACTTTTGTAAATGTGTATAATATTGCTGAACTATATTCAGTAATATCTAGCATACATGTACCTTATTGTCAAACTATGTACATAGGCCTAAGGTATTTAAAAGAATAAACACGTAAACCATCTTTGACTTTGATACGATATATCCTTTCAAAAAGCATGAAATTGAACGAAAGGTTCAATCTCATTAAAACAAAATCTAATATTGCTGCACTACGTTACGCAGATGGAGTGGAGCATGTAGATTTCATTTCAATGAGACTGACGAAAGGTTATAGATCTATATATGTAAAAATAATTGAGGATACGATTAAACAGTCGTTTCTCAAGTATATTCTGATATTATTTGTCCAGTAGAGTTTTGATACTTTGAGGCAGCATGGCCTTCGCTCCTGGTTTTGGACGCTCTACGATCCGGAAGTGAAACCCTTCTGCACCTTCCAAGAGAGGGCGCTCGTGCTGCCAACTGAAAAGAGCGCCATCTGTCGTCTCAGCGAAAGGGTTGATCTCGATGACCCAGAGTTTCCTTCCTTGAAGTACAAAAACAATCAGTGAATAAAACATTTGAAAACGATCATTTGATAATTTCATTAAAAATTATAAACATTATGTTCAAGATATCCTATGACGGCAAATACTATCATATCCATCTTGAATCTTACCAGTTCATAGCATGTTGAACACAATATTGAACAGAACCAATCTAGTTAAAACTAGCTGTAATATAATTACAACGTAATAATAACGTTTTAAACCGTAATTACATCTAGTTTTAACTAGATTGGAACAGAACCAATCAAATCTTTCTTTCTTTGACTGAAAAATCAATTATTTCTTAAATGGTTCCTTAAAAGGGAAATTTACTTACAATTAAATGGGTTTCAATAACTTTTGAAATTTAGTGAGTGAGGAATGTGATTTTAGGAAAATGATATGTATATAGTACTAACCATCTTCACAAATGGCGAAGTCAACTATGTAGTTTTGCGGGAAGTCATGGTCTTCAAGTCTTGGTTTTACCTCATCCTGAAAATATTCACAAACCAGATCTTTGAGATGGTCTTTCTGGAACTTCAGTCTTTCAGAAAATATGAGATAGTTGTATTGAGACAGAGCTACAAGACTCCCACCATACACGAATCCTCTGAACTCCATGTCCACATCAATCTCCACAAACTTCCTCACGACAAAGTTTTCTTCAAAACGATCCACAATTTCTACAGCTAGTAGCATGTCTTGGTACATCCTCTCACTCCTCAGCACCATGTCCAAAACTTCACCAGCGTTTTTAACCTTCATGCCTTCAAATGCAGCCTGTAATAAACAAGTGATCTGAGTATTCTCGGATTGTTGTTGCGCTTCCGGTTGCGCAGACAGATACCTCTGATATAAATCTTTGAATCGTCTCTGGGCCATTGGGGCGTCTTTTGCACTTCGACTAGAAGTCTTAACAAATGCGTAACCATCTTCCTTGGTGAATGTTATCATCACAGACTCCAATCTTTCTGTGACATCGTCAATAACTCCTTTTCTTTCGGGACTAAGGTGTTCTCTCCAATCTATCTCGCTTATACTCTCCGTCCCAATGTTTCTGTAGAGTTCTTCATAAATGGCTACAAAGAGGCGAGATTCTTCTATCTTCAAGGGACACAATTCTGTCGGAAACGTTAGGTCTTTGAGAAGGTCCATCCATTTCTCGAAGTTAACGTCCAGGACAGAGTTTTGATAATGAGTTATCTCTTCTTGACTGATATAGCCGGCAGTTTTAGGACTAGAGAAATCTTTGATAGGCTCAGTCACTTTTCGGAGTTTTTTATTCTTAAGTTGTTCTGAAAACGATGCCATTTGGGTCTATTCCTGAAATTACACAGTATTCATTATTGAAATAATGTAGAGCCAAAGAAGACGTCGAAATCAACATCATAATTTTTAATTCATGATATTATTTATGTGGACGACTGAATCGATGGATAGATAGATAGATAGATAGATAGATAGATAGATCACTAGATTTATGCTTTCATTGGCTGGAAAGATAAATAAATAAGTTTTTTGGTAGCAACACTTGTTTTTTCTTAGTCCTATTCTCACAGTTAAATTGATTTAACAACGCTTTTTTCGAAAACTGCTGAGGAAGCATTGGCTCCCAATAGAAACAGAATTCGCTTCCCAAGTCAAACCCTCCTATGCTACCCTCTGTTTTCATTCGAACGCAATCCGGGCTAGACACTGAGAAATCTGAATGGATGCAAACCAAGTTAGTTGCACAATCATAGACGCCGTTTAGAAAGTAACTTTTCGAATGGCAGCTTAATCATTTCCACATGATTCGGGAGAACTAGGTTTGATGAGACTGTACACTGATCATATGTCGATCGAATCATGGCACAGGCCTCTGTTACAACAAGCAAGCTTTCCATGTAGGAAGTGTTTTATTGGCTGTACCTTTACACAAAATTTGTGTTTCGAGTATGCGCCGCTAGAAGTACTGATGGATCTCCATAAAATGTTCAAAGTAAAACAGAGGTAAGCGATGGAGATATAACTTGAGCTACATCTGTTGGAAGAGAATGCTGAGGACTGTAAGACTGTGTGAAAGCAAGAAATGTCAATTTCGAAATGAGAGGTTGTATGAAGTGGTTTGGTTTGTGAGTGCATGTTTTAGTTTTATTACCGACGGACGAACTTATAATAACTGTTAGGCTGATTTGAAATAAACTGTAACGCCCATTATAAATCAACAACAGTAAATCATAGCGAGTATTATAGATTTTATGAAAGTTCGAATAAATATCTTTAAATACTGATTAGGCCTACAAAACTGATTTATGGCAAAACATGTACAAATTAATGCGTTACTTCATTACAATATTTGTTTTATAAGTTATACGGTATGTTGCCTTATTACACACATTCAGGCCTTCTTCCACACCTTATTACACATATTTCTTCGTATCACAACATTCAATGATGCCGACTGATTTCGGAAACGCCACGTACAGAATAGACATTCATTCAATTTGGCAAATTTTAATTAATCGTAACGCTCTGATTATAAATCAATGATTAAGAAAGATGGGATTTAAAAATATGAAGAAAATAGATTAAATATAGAAACGTGGTATTTCGATTTGAAGGGGCAGTAGCACGTTTGGTATAGATAAAGTGATATTTTGCAAATGGAGATAATGTCAACAATTGCAATTCAACTTAGTTCAATCAAATGAAGCAAATCATGTTCCGTTAAAGAGCCACTCCGTGAGTTGTGGGGGTCATATATGCCAAACTTTATCAATGGTGTCATTTGATCGCGAAGTATCGACTGTTACCGAAAAGCCACATTTTAAAGCTTGGTGATTTTTTACAGTGACAATATGAAGGTAGAACATCGCAATTATGATCGAAAAGTGGACAGTGGCGCGCGTCAAGTAGTCAAACGTAATTTTGGAGACTTATCTAAAACAGCCAGGAGGGCAGTTAGAATTTGATAGCGTTTGTTAGGTTATATAACTGGTATCCATGTATATTGGACGTGATATCTACACCTCTGTGTATTTTTAAGGCTGTTTTTAGATTTTCATGGAAAACCAGTTTTTGTTATATATATATGTCTTTTGGACATGAAAAGTTAAGATGTTTTGATTTTATATCACCACATATGACATTTAGGTTCGTATTAAAGATAAATAATATGTTATGAAAATCACGGAGTGGCTCTTTATGCTTATCGAATCCAGTTTACTACCTAAATGATTAAAAGGTGCTCACTTAAAATAGCCACCAGTGTTTTTTAATTGCTTAATTTATATAGACCGACTTGATAATTTCTTCTATGTCTACAGATGACCGGGTTGAGTAATGGGAAGTTAAAGATAACACGTTTGGCATAAACTAATATTTATTGGGGAATATTTGAAGAAATTTGATTCAATTATTCTTTTAAACACCCGTGCTACTGCATGCCCCTTTAAATGATTTAGAAAGTTTTGGCAAAATTAACCCTACATTGCTCTGAGTCACCACTAATTATGGCTAACTGGCTCTTTTTTCGAATTTGTATTTTCAGATTTATATTATTAGTATAATACCTCCCTGATTTTATATCGATGTGTTAACTGCTGTTTTTGTATGTGAGAAAAACAAATTGGGAGCAAAATTCAAGAAAACGTACCTCAATGTTTTCACTTCCGCGTGGAGATAAATATAGCACGGCCGTCGTCATCACGTGACATGGGAGATATCATTTTTAGATTAAAACCACAAACTGTATCTTCAGGCTTGTTATAAATACACGATTCATAAGAGATAATTGAGTCTTAATGATGATAATTCAATAATCTGGAAATAAGTTTTGCTTCTATAACACGAATGAATTAGTCTTTTTAAAAAAGAGAGTCTAGTTTCTTTTGTTTACAAAATTCTCGTTTTAACAGATTGGATCCAAGATGGCGTACAATCATGAAGATGCGCCGAACACTCGATTGTTTATCATGTGTGGCAAAGGAGCCACTGAAGAGACGCTTAGAAGTACTTTCGGAAAGTTTGGAACAATCAAAGATCTTTGGGTGGTTAAAGACAGACGCACAAATGAAGAAAAGGGTATGTGAAAACATAGACATTTTATATCATTTATGCTATGGCATGGCCCTGGGACCAGTTATTGCCGCGCGACAGTTCTCGACAACACGGCATTTGATGAAAATTGAATTGAAGAAAATGATGCTTTGAAAAGAAATATCGTAGGAATCTTCATGGAGAGATATCAGAGATGCCAACCATTTCGACTTGAGCATAAAATTACTGTGTACAATCATATTATCTATAATTTTAGGTACAGAGCATCCTTTCCGATGTTCAATTTTCAAAAACTGCAGCATGCGCCGCAGTCTAAGTAAACCTAGCCTCAATAACACCTGTTATTCCGATATTCGGGAGTATAGCAAGTATTTTATTGTGGCTATGTCTACTTAGACTGTATGCGACATTACATCATAGTCACCATTCTATTATTTTATTTTTATCCTAGGCATTCCACAATAAAAACTGTAAGGGATAAAAATATGTTTTCCAAATTAATCAGTTTGTTATTTATGTTAATTGTATGTTTATTTATGGTTAGATTTAAACTGAACAAGTCCTGTAAGAAAAATTTCAGAAGTGTCCAAACCATGGTCAAAACTGTCAATGTCAATCATAGTCCTTATGCTTATCAGTTCAGTATAGTGACAATAAACGGATCAATATGTTCGAAAACCGGAGAATGGGGCGCGCCAATAATAGAAATAATTTCGTAAACTTATTTACAGCAGGCACAAAGACAAACATTGGTTGATGGTGTAAATTAGGTTGTTAGACTTATATACATTAATTGGACACATAATTTTGAATTCTTAACATTCATAAGGCAGATTTCCGATTATAAGTGCAAACTATAAAATACTGTCATTTTGGCATTTTTAGAAATAAAGAGGCATGTTTACGGAAGTGATTTTAACTAACTCAGGTCTTAAGGTAGTTTGGCTCTTACTCAAGCCAAATACAAAATCATGAAATACACTCTGTGTCTCTTTAAGATATTTTGGTGCTTCCTACATTCCCTGACATTAACATTGCAACAAATATTTCGCCAATTTCGTTTTCCCATTATGAAACTCATATTTGATGAGGATTTCAGATGATTAGGCCAGAATGAGATTTCCTATGCAAGCATACATGTCTTAAAAAGTTCCCTAAAAAAATAAATTTAATGAGTTTTTTATTTTATATGAATTAATCCCTTTATTAAAGTATCATTGAGTACACACCTTCATGCTTTAAATGCTTCTATCAAGTAATTACGGCAATATAAAATGAGTTTTCTGGTTTTTTTATTTCAGGCATTGCATACATTACATTTTCACGTACGTCTGAGGCAGCTTTAGCCATGGAGGAAATGAATGGACGAAACATGGATGGACAACCCCGGCCTCTTAAGGTCATTTTTTCAATCAATTCGTTCACAATTATGATTTATTCACAAAAGCTTATCGTTTTAAAGTAAAGGCACCCTTAAAATTCATTTATGCTCATTAAAGGAAGGACTTACATAAATGTAAAGATACAACACATTTCACAATATTTTTATTCATCATCTACTTGTATTTTGATTTGATAACAAATTAGTGTAAATTTGATAATTCTGGTAACCTTTTGCTTTAGGACAGAAGACCAACAATTTATTGGGTAAAAAAATTTAAGAGAATGTCAAGCAGTGTTCAAAATAGTGTTTATCCTTACTAGCAAGCAAGGCTTGTGGTTTAATAAATCAGTCAGCCCTCCTAAATATTTTCAAGTCCTGCAATGTGTAGATGCTTAGTTACTATAAAAAGTGTTAAGGAAATCACACAAGCAAGAATTAACAAGTATTTCTCTGGCAGCAAGGCAGGCAGGCAGGCAGCTATTATGAGCGTAGATATCGCCCATCACAGATCAAAGACGGTAGTATCATTGTATGACGTCATCTCTAGACAAGGTTCGCAGTGAATTGTTGACGAGTGTAACATACTGTGTGCAGGTGGTGATCGCCAACAGCAAGCGGGAAGGCTCCATACGAGACCCTAAGGAGGAAGAGAGGGTCCTCAGACTCTTTGTTGTCATTCCTAAAAGTTTCAAGGAGGACGATCTGCGCAAGGAGTTTGGTGTAAGTGGAGTTTAGACGTGTCTCAAACAGGGTGGTTAATGTTTCCAGACCAGCATATCAAATAATATATTTCTCATTAATCATATAGATATAAAAGCTGCCCCTCTATTAACTTACGGTAAAAAAAGAGAGTGGATTTTACCCATTATCTCTAATTAATTTGCTTGGCTGTATTGCTTGTAATGTATCAAAGTTTTCTTTGTCTTGCAGACATTTGGTGATATAGATTATGTCAACGTCCTCAGAAGTAAGAACGGAGAAAACAAGGGTTTCGGCTATGTGAAGTACTTCCGTCCCTATCATGCTGCAAAGGCCTTTGAGGAGTGTGACAAAAGTATGTCAGAGTTATCTCTTTACCAGTAACAAAAAATTTAACTTGCAAAACCTTGCAAAACCTTTTTTATGCTTGTTGCAGTTTGCCATAAATTTTTGAAGGTAGTCTTATGGATATTTTATGAAGATTATTTGTTGGTTAGGTTGACATGTTCAATTCTTGTGGTACCAATATCAATCATCTATGATACTGATGCCAACAATGAAAATATCTATTAATTTTTCCCATATGATATTTATTGTCATAAAGATTATTTAACTTTCATAAGGAACTATGAAAATGTAAAAAACTGTTCCTTTCTGTGGAATGTTCCAATGAAGAAATGAAAGTCAATATATATATATATAATTTTCCTCACATGTTACTCCTATTCCTAATTGTACAGGTTACAAGGCGATGTTTGCGGAGCCGCCCAGACCGAAGGGAGTACGGGAGATGGAGGACCCAGAGTACTATTATGATCGTGGTCGTGGCTCCAAGAGGTCCTTTGATGACGACTACGACAAGAGAGGTTACGGAGGAGGGGGAGGTTTTGGTGGCCCCAGCGGGTCTGGTGGGAGATATGGAGGCATGAGAGAACGTGAGTATCAGCCAGGGATGTTCATTTGTCTCTGTTTTTTTTTACATATCTCAAATTTATGTGGTGATCAAAATAATACAACTGCATTTAAACCCCCCAAAGTTATGAATGAAATTTATGAATATGAATGATTATTACTATAATTATCTAAGGAATAATAATAAAATGATTTTACTGTGAAACTTTGAAAAAAAACCACATATGTACATGTATAAGAATCTTAAAGGAAAAATAATGGTTTATAGTCAAATTTCTTCAAAACTAGTCAAACGACGACTTGATTTAGTCTAATACCAAAGTGTTTGCTACTACTACATGTCAATAAGTGTAACTAAGCAGTTCTTATCCACAAAGGTATTTTTGAAATTTTCAACAGAAAAATGAGTATTACCTAAATTGACACATTTATCATCCAAAAACACTCATTTCTCTACATGTATTTGTCTGGGTAGGTGAGTGGATATTTATTACTTGCAAAGCCAGTCACACTGGGGTTCACATTTTTCATATGATGCCCTTTTACAAAATATTATTTTTACATAGAGTGGCATAACGTAAAAAAAATATGCTTTTTTGTCTCACGTCCAAATACGCTGACTATGGGTTATCTGCCTTTGCTTGATGTTGATGTTTATTTTTTTGATTTTGCAACTTCGGTGATAAATCAAATATTATATTACCTACATGGGCAATCATATCGGGGTTTATATTTTCCATACAATGCCCTAGGGCAAAATATCACTTTTTCATTGTGACGTCACGTCAGTAACAATGCTTTGACATCACAGTTCGTTATGACGTTGTAGTCCAAATGTGCTGATGGCGGGAAATCCGCTTATACTTGGATGTTGATTTTGATTATTTTCATTGCTTACGCGACTTCAGTAATAAACAGAATATCATATTCGTGTCCATGACACTCTACGTTTACGACACTTGTGCCTAAATATCAGGAAATCCCTCGCTTTCGCTCGGTAAATACTAATATTTAGGCACGATTAATACTAAACATAGTATGTCATGGACACTCATATAATATCCTCTATATATTCATGTCCATGACGTGCTATGTTGACAACATTGTGCCTCAGTATCATTATATCACTCCTTCTTGCTTGGAAATACTAACATTTAGCCTTTTAGAGATAGTATGTCATGGACATGAATATGATATCCTCTGTATGAATATAATTATCAAATCAGGTTAACATCTAGTATCTAATTGCTCCTCAGCAATGATGTCGCCCCCACCTCCTGTGGGAATGGGTCCGATGGACATCATGGAGAGCTACCCAGTCTCCTCGCCGTGTGTCAAGCTCCAGATAGTCGCCGCCATCGGCCTTCCTCAGCGTTACCTCTCCGTTCTCTTCAGCATCGTGCCAGGACTCGAGTACTGCGACTTTAACGAGTCTACAGGTACCTTGCCTGCACTCTTACTGACCAAATCACAAGCACCGACTGTGACTTACTTCACAAGCCATTCAGTTACTTATCTGAAGGCACGTCAAAACATTTTCTTGGGGAAAGTAAGGGATTTCAGGAAATAATATAATATAGATAGAAAGACTAGCTGTTTTCATTAAAACAAGAATTGTTTAAAATGTACATTCCAAGTTTGGTTAAACTACTCAATTTCCATAACTCAAAAGATTTCAGGTGCTCATATAAAAATGGCAACATACACTTTTCCCTCGATACAGATCATCAAGTTGAGAAAGAGGATGTTTTATGAAGGAAAAATTGTGCCAATTTAGCTTATACACATACATTACATTTACTCTATTGTTGAATGAATAGAAGATAATATATAGAGGATATTTCTTATTAGGACAGTTCTTGCAAATACCATGTATAGCTCAATGAATTAGTGTAACTTTATTCCTTTCTAACTTTATTCCTTTAAATTTCTTAATCGTAGTCAGTGTTGGTGTGCAAGCAACAACAGATGACAGTGGTGGTAACATGTAACATTAATTACTTTCTGATATTTTCACAGTTTTGAGAAAAGTGATTTCTCCCACCAATTGTTTTTTTTTAAGGGTATATTCATGCATATGATGCGCTGAAATAATGAAATGTGCAATTACTGACGATAAGGTCATCTGTATCAACAATGTGCTTGATGAACAAATTCTTCCATGTAGGTATTGGATATGCAAGGTATTCCTCCCCGCAGTGTGCATCCTATGCCAGAGACAAACTGGATGGGTTTGAGTATCCAATCGGGAGCCAGCTGCGAGTGACGTTTGCTGACGGAGGGGGCGGGGCGTCAGGAGGAGCAGGGTTTGCTGGGTGAGGATCACTCATACCTAACAATACCATCCTCAGTCATACAGTGCTTGATCTTTTTATCCCTTTCACAATATCAGCCTTGGGAGTTCATCTTGAATGCTCTCGTCATTAGACACTCATGGCTTAATATTCCAACCCCTTGTAAATATTAAACCTTGGACCTTTCATCAGGAACCCTGTCATCATCAATTACCCAATCAAAGACCCAATCAAAGACCCAATCAAAAACCCAATCTTATACACCATATCAGCCTTGGGAGTTCATCTTGAACGATCTTGTCAATAGACACTCATGCTTTAATGTTCCAGTCCTATTATAAATGAAAAACCCCAGGACCTTTCATCAGGAACCCTGTCATCATCAATTACCCAATCATAGACCCAACAATACACACTATTAGCCCAGGGACTTTTGTAGAGGAAAATATGTACTCTTACCCCCCCCCCCCCCCCCCCCCCCCCCCTCTGATTCATTATGCAAGTGAAACTGCTAGACAGAGAGCGAACCGGCAAGTCTGTCAAAAGGCATCTATGAACTCTCATTATTGAATAAAAGTTGTTTGCATGCAGTTCAACTATAAGACAAATAAAGTAAAGGGGGGAGTACACGAAACGTTACAATTAAAATGTTGTATTCAAAACGAATTTCATCTCTGTGTTTTGACGGTACTCCCCCCCTTTACTTTATTTAACTTTCCTGTACCGTCATGAATCATTTATTTGATCCATGGATTTGTCATTCTGACCAATACATTCTTCTCTAGCGTAAGTCAGCGCCGCCCTTTTCCCAACAAGACAAGGCATGTCAAGAAGCCTTTTAATTGGTTTATTTAATCCTAACAAGCTTCAACTATAGTCTTGAGTACAAAGTTTTCTGATGAAAAGTCATATTATAAAGTGGATCAGAACATTCAGTCCTCCATGACTTACTGGTAAGATGAATGTTATTACGCTCCCTGGATGCATCCATAAGTGAGTGAGTTAGTTGCTCGTTAAAGCTTTTTACACTGATGCTCACAGAACAGGTTCTGACTGTAACCATTTTGTATTGCCAGGGGCAGAAGAGATGGACCGGACATGAGACAGAAGGTTAGCTAATAACTCTCTTTCCTGCAGGAAGTGAACCTGCACTTTATATGCAAACTACATATTATATTTGTGCCAACACATGTAACACTCGAATCATCTTTGCTTGGAACTTCTTAAAAATCTTTACAACCTCAAAAATCATTTTTATTCAACAAAATCAACCTTAACATTACATAAGTGAATCTTGTGTAAATGTTGAATGTTCATGGTCTGATATCATATGTTGACTTATCAAGGGTGTACAATGTATAACGATGTATCAATATATTTTTACTGCTGATGCATTTCACGATTCATGTATTCTATTTTGATGAACTGTGTCGATGCATCTGCTTTGCAATATCAATCTCTTCTTGATTAAAACTCCTATTGGTATTGGTACTCCTATTGGACTTTTATCTGTAGACATATGACAACATCTCATTTGATTTATCATATTTTACTTATCAAATAATGTTAATTCATTTTATTGCTTTAAGATTTTTAGAAATGCATCTTAGCTTATATTTGTAAGTTACTTGTTGTTAATACTTTAACCTGTAAACACAGTCTCTATCATAATTTGAATGACGATTAAGTATCATGATACATATCATATGGGCAGGGTTATGTATCTTGACACCCCTATAACTTATATATATGCAATCATATATATATATGGTACCTGTTTTGGCCATATTAGGTTGTATATGTACAGAATTCTGTTTGCAAATGGCTTCCTTTCCATCTTAAACTGTTCCTCTGCCCTGCAGGCGGCGATGGTGCTAGAGCAGGCTGGGATCAACCCCCACCAAGTGCTTAACCAGGAGACCAACAACGAGCGCGTCGGCTACTGCAACATCAACCTGCCCCCACCCAAACCCCTCAAACCCGAGGACACCCCTGTTGCTCAGCGCCTCTTCATCGTCTGCCAGCCCTCCGCAGTGCCAGAAAAAATACTCCGAGACGCATTCTGTCGCTTTGGGAATCTCATAGATGTGTATCTCCTAGCAGGTACAGAAACCTTAGTTCTAGTGCTTGGTATGGTTCTTCCTGACAAGTTACTGAAAACACTTCACTATCATTATCTCCCACAACAACGAAGTTGCTAGGGGGTATTAGGATGGGCACAGTCCGTCCATCTGTTACAAAATGTATCCGGCTCATAACCTTGTAACAAATCAAATATCATATGCCGTATATGTAATGATGTGTCATGATTAACTGTTTTAAAAACATCTCTGAAAAATTTAGGATTTTGGGGGAAAAGTTATGAATTTGAAAGAAAACTGTCAACAACTAACTCCTAACTTCTAAACTTATCATCTAATTTTGATCAATTTGGAATGAAAATGCATAATTATGTGAAGGTATCTGTTAGAAAACTGTTTTAAAATCCTGTCCAATTTTCTAAAGCAATTATCTGATTGTAATCAAGTCTAGAAATAAGATTCATAAATAGATGTCATGAGTAACAACTTTACAATATTGTGCAACATTTAAAAAAATTTAGTGTCTCTGTCACCAAGTCCTGTTGGGATTTGAGTGTGTATTGCGATCACAGTCCTTTAAATTATATGATTGTCAAAAGATGATGTCATTTTGTTTTTGATTAAACAGTTTCCTTCTTTTTTTCTATACAACCTTGTATAAATTACATATAATTCAGCAAAAACTTAGGAATCATTAATTCATTAATCTAGATAAAATAAATGATACCAACAAACATTGTGCCATTTGCAGGGGATATAGCTCGACCATGTCAGCTGCTTGTTTTCATGATTACACAAATCACAGGCAGACATTTTTGTCAAGGCAAACACTGATAGTTAGACCAATTCCCATACAGCATCTACAGAACAGAGGATATCTACTCAAAGGTGAACCTCTCAAACATAGCAGGGGGGATGGCTAGGGCTAACCTGATCATTATTTACGCTACAAAAAGCAACAAACTAAAATCTTTACATCTTTAATGCAAGTGGCAATTTAAACCTTGGTGTTCTTCATGCACTTGTCAATAACAATGGGTGAGTCAATAAGTCTCCTTCCCATGTGCGGCAGGAGGTAGCTGAGGTTGATTTTGCGACACACGAGTCCTGCTGCACACCCACACGAAAGGCCTTTGTCGCAGCGCTCATTCAGCTTTGACAGTGGCTGACATGTGCGTTTTTCTGTTAGAACAATGAAAAAATGATACATGAAGAAAAAACATTGATACTGTCTTGGTGACAAACATTCACATGCCTACAGAATCTGAACATGGAGGTATGGGTTCAGAAGGAAGTTCGGTATTGAGGCCGAGATTTTTGAAGCTCTCTTAGCGCAAGGATAGCCGTAGGACAATGTCAATGTATGCTTCTTATGACTATTGTAGCACTAAGAGAGCTTAAAAGAAACAGGTCGAGGCTTTAGCAAGAGTCCTGGAATATTTTGAATAGTCACGCACCAAAGATCATATCTGAAAAAGTTCTTTTGAATTATGTGTCAAAAAGGTGTTTATGGTGAATATATATATTGTGTTGTTCTTTTTCAGAAGGGATCCTCCTTGGGGTACTATTGCATAAAAATCTGTATTTTTTGCTATATGACAGGTTGTAACTATTTTTTGAATAAAAAATATACAAAAAACCACTCAAAACGTGTTTTTGTACATTTCACCACCCTAACAGGGCCCCCTACCCTGGCGATAACCGTTCCGCCAGGGCCGGTAACTCTATTAGCAAACCACTTATCAATCTGTCATCATACAGTGAAGACGTGTTCTGACAAACTGAGATTTGCTAAGTTTTTCTACGTAAAGAACGAAAGAAAACCAAACATGGACAAAGAGACTGTATGTGTGGTAACTTTTATTCTATCTAGACAATAGAATAGGTTCGTATTTTCGCATTATCGCATTGTGACTTAGGATTTTTCAAACCTGTCGTGGCCATGTGCTCGCGATATGGGTTGGAAAATGGACAAACATGGCGAATTCTCGGAAGATTTTTTCCCGACTAGAGGGAAATGCCCAATCTTTTGTTTGGAATTCGTATGTTGTTTGGCACTTGATGTTATTTTTAATAATGCATCTTATTACATTGGGACGATCGTTTGTGTCTTGTTTTTAACTTGGCCAAAACTTTCGTTGTCTGACGGGCAAGCCATTGTTTTTCATGCTCTTTTTATTGCAGGGAATGTTGAATGGGCTTGCTTTTAACCCTTAAGATGCGGGTCCCGGGCCTGTCCGGGTTGAAATTTGCTTTGACCGCATGTCCTCTGGGCGAGATGCGACATCGAAACTCTATTTTTCTCACGCTAGCTCATTAACGCCGAGGTGCACAGCAGCGAAGGACGGGCAATTGTTGCACGGCAGTAGTGTCAGTTTAACGCTAGTACTTTCCGTCCGTGTGTCGCTAAGCTACCGAATTTTGTTTCGTTGGTGTTCTAAATAATGCGCGTACATGTTCCGAAAATTATGCTACGATTGATAACGTTTATCGTACCGATAATAAGCTTTAAAATCACTCAATTTTCCCCCACTCCCCGCCGTACGTGCTAATAGCCTGTGGGCACTTTCTACCCTCTCGCACGAGCTTACCGACCCGCGCATGCTATCGTTTACTGAGACGCGTGCATTTTGACCCTATGCACGCCTTCCTATCGCACGCCCTATGTTCTGAACCCTTGGGCAGATTTCAATATAGGTGGGATCATTTGAAAGAGAAAAAAAATCTCTTTAATTCGATGTAAAAAACATATGTGCGCCTCGTGAAATAAAGATACCGCATGTGCCGCAAAAAAGGTGATTTTTATATATTTTTAGTTTTACACTGTTTTGTCACACCAATTTTCTCATGATGTGCTCAACATATTTTGACATTTTTTATATCACAAGATAGAGAAAAAGATTGTCTTTAATCCCATGTAAAATGTGTACATGCGCAACAATTCATAAAGATACAGCAAGCGCCGCACAAAAAGGTAATTTTGCCGACTTTCTTATCATGTGATCTGAAGCGCGATTTTCATGTGCCTTTCTTTCACAATGAATTTCTTTTACACCGTGAAAAAGATTTTGTTGAATTTTACATCACTATAAAGACAAATGAATTGTCTCTAATTCCCTATATCAATTATTATGCGCGCAAATAAATAAAGACTCAACAAGTGCCGTAAAAAGAACAACTTTCGCACTTCGCAATTCCGTTAGTGACGGAAATAGGGAAACTTTGGCACTTCATATCCCCGTGTACAAATGACACATTTCAAAACCATTTATATCATTATCAAGAGGAATAAATTGTCTACAAAGTGATATATAAAATGTACATGTACAAACGAGACAAAATATGTCGGGGATCTTTCGCCGGGCACCGCCATCAGGTCATAAGAAAATGTGTCCAACGAAAATGTTCGTGTTCGAGAAAAAAAATTTCAGCGGACTTTCGTCGGGCACCGCCAGCAGGTATGTGTTTTTCTCTGCCAAATTTGTGTTGGTCGAGGAAACTCATTTTTGAAAAAAAAGTTTGGTAGCATTCCAATGTATTAAATAGTTTGCTATATATGTCAGGATGGCATGAGTTCCTTCGAGTGAAATAAAGACAAGGGGCCGGGTGCTCGTTGACTACGGCCGTCCCGACAGATAGGCCCGTGGAACCTATCATTCTCGGAAGAGAAGTCAAGAGTTGAAAAACTTTTGTAATCCACAACTGACAATCAGAACTTTCCTGACGTAGAAGGCAGTTGTTCGCGACTCGCCGGCTCGTTGCATAGGAGTCAGAAGGCGGCATCAGGGTTGATAATGTTGATACAACGTCGGCGGCCGTCGGTGCCATCGGCACCTTCGGCGGGATTGTGAAGTTTTGTTTCAAACACTTACAAAATGTGGCAATTGAACGTCCATGAAGCTCACATTGAATTTCTCTGTACAACAGGTCATGTGTTGATGTTATTATATCTTGCGTGTGCCTAAATTATTTTCAATCATTTACAGATTGATGTGAAAGATGCCTAAGGCCAGGAGGCTGCGAACCAGGAGTTGGGAAGGTCCGTCAACGTCTAGCGACGACGACTTCATCAACGAGGTCCATGCCGATGAAGCTTCTGATATGGAATCAACTGATGAGAGTGATAGTGATAGTGACAGTGACAGTGATGGTGAAAGTGACATTGATAGTGATGTAGAAATAAGAAACATTGCAAGACAAATATTAGCAGCTACGGGTGAAACTGCTACGACTGGTACTTCCACAGAAGAAGAGTTCAGTGGCTTTGATGAGCAATATAATGAAATGGACACACATTTTGATGACCGTGACAACTTTATGGAACGCTGGACAGAGGGTCCGAGGCCACGTGGACGTGTTGATCTCCAATTTACTGGCAACACGGGATTAGGACGCTTCATAGAATTGCCTGATAACCCGCAACCTGTAGACTATTTCGGGTTGTTTTTTCATGAAGATGATTATGGATCAATGGCAGCAGAAACCAACAGATACTTCCACCAACAGGTTGACGATACGGTTCTAAAGCCCTGTTCAAGGTTGAGGCAATGGTATGATACGAATGCTGAAGAAATGAAAGTATTCGTAGCAATGACTATAGCAATGTCTTTGGTTGTACAGAGAAACTTTTCTGAGTATTGGTCATCGAGTGATGTGACGTCGACGCCTTTCTTTGCCAAATGTATGCCTCGTGATAGGTTCTGGTTATTACTAACGTACCTACATTTGAATGATAATAACCAAATGCCGGGACGAAACACACCCCAGTTTTCACCAATCAATAAACTTGGCTATTTGTACAAGCGCATCGTGCATCGTTTTTCCAGAATTTACAAGCCGCATCAAACTATTTGTGTTGACGAAGGGTTGGTGCCTTGGAAAGGCCATCTGAGTTTCAAAGTATACAATCCCGACAAGCCGAAGAAGTATGGGATAAAGGCCTACATGCTGTGTGACTCAACCAATGGTTATGTTTGCAAGTTTGAACTCTACACTGGAAAAACAAATGAATCTGTTTCTGTCGGTGGGAAAACGTATGATCTCTTCATGGACTTGGTGAAGGATTATGCTGGGAAAGGATATCATGTGTTCATGGACAATTTCTATTCCTCTGTGGCATTGTATATAAACTTGTGGGAAATGGGAACTGGTGCAACTGGGACGTTGAGAGGCAATCGCAAAGGCATTCCTGAAAAGCTAAAGAAGGCACAGAAAAAACAGAAGAAAGGGGATATGATGATCTATCACAATCAAGACCTACTCGTTGTGAGGTATGAGGACAGGAAGTCAGTGCTGCTCATGTCAACCGTAGAAGACACTGAAATTGTAGAGACAGGGAAGAAGAACCGAGTGACTGGGGAAGCAAATACGAGACCAAGTATTGTGCACGAGTACAACAAATATATGGGAGGTGTGGATCGGGCCGACCAGATGCTGTCGTACACCCCGTTCAAAATGAAAACTCTTAAATGGTGGAAGCGAGTGTGGTTTCATGTGTTAAACGTTGCCATGTTGAACTCTTACATTCTCTATAAAGAATTCTCAAAAGACAAAACCTTGTTAACAAGCCGTCAATTCAGAAAAGATATAGTGCAGCATATGATCACCTTCGCAGACACGGAAAAAGTACCTTCCCTGCGTAGACGTCCTCGTGGCAGGCCAAGCACAAGCGACGAAAGTGTGTTACGTCTTCATGGTCGACACTTTCCATCAAAGATTCAGCCTGTTGGAAAGAAGAAGAGGCTTTCCCGTATGTGTGTTGTTTGCTCCAAAGCGAAAAGAGAACTCTTTCGAAGGGCAGTGGAAGAAAGCAATGAGCCAGTTCGAAAGAAGAAAAGGGTAGGCAAAGAATCTTCTTACGAATGTAGCGAGTGTAATGTGGCTCTATGTGCAGCACCATGTTTCAGAATTTATCACACGTCACAAGATTGCACTAAAGCTTATATCAGTTTGATGTCAGAGAAGGAAAATGAGGGGGATAATCAAGAAGATTGAAGAAAGAAGAAAGAAGCAGAAGTGTGGATGAGCGTTACTCTCCTTATAAAGTTTATTCTTCACATCAATAAGGTGAATGAGTGTAATATAAAATACTGATTGTCAATAAAATAATCTTTTTTTTAAGTCGTAAAAGAGACAGAGAAAGTCAATGTGAGCTGTCACTGGACGTTCGATACGAGCCGCATCACGAATCTACCCCGATCTTTCGCAATTTGTATTCTTAGAATCGGGTGGCGAAACTTCATACTTTTTACATCATCGTAAAGGGAAAAGAACTGGCTTTGATTCATTTTGAAATGTGTATGTGCGCAACACATAATAAAGAAGCGGCAAATAATGCGAAAAATGTCGCAATTATCAATTTTTTTCCCCAAATGTCTGAGGGTACCCCTCTTTAACGGTTCATATCTCCCGAACTATTTGGCACTTTTTAATTTTTTTTCCACCTTTCTCACGCGGAAAGAATGATCTTTAATTCCGTGTATAATATGCATGTGCGCAATTAATAAAAATGGTGTGGCGAGTGCAGCGACAAATGTCGCAAATAAAACGATTGTCAAAATCTATTTTCAAGTAGTTGAGGGTGTCGCTCTTTAGCGGTTCATATCTCCCGAACTATTTTATACTTTTTTATATTTTTTTCACCTATTTCAAGGGAATAGAATTGTCTTTAATTCCATGTATAATATGCATATGCGCAGTCCATAATAACGATGCGGTCAATGATGCGACTGGTGTCGCAAATAGAACGCTTATCAAAATTTGTTTTCAAGTAGTTGAGGGTATCACTCTTTCGTTTTTCATATCTTTTGAACCAGTTGGCACCTTTTCATTATTTTTTCACAGTTGTAAGGACGAAAGATTTATCTTTATTTCCATGTATAATTTGTACATGCGCAGCAAGAAATAACGATGCGGCGTGCGTATAGAATGATTGATTTTATTATCTCGGAATGTTCGCCCGCGTGTGACTGCACGCGCCGAGAGGATCGGTACAGCAGGAAGCAACGCTGTTGCTTAGAACACTGGCACTCGCATGCTGGTGCCTCGGGGGTGCCCCGGGGGTATAACGGTACTAATTAGCGTACCGATGCCAGACTGCCCAAGGGAGAATTAGTTCTGGCTAAAAATCCCGTTATGTCGGAGCATCCTCGGGGTACCCCCAACCATCTTTCGCGGCGTATATCTTTTGAACAGGGTGACATTTTCTAACAATCTTTTATCATCATAAAGAAGAATAAATTGTCTACAATTCCATATATAATACATGTATGCGCGCTAAGTATTAGGGATTTTATTCAGCCGGATATAAAGACAATCTTTAGATAATTGTAGAAATCTAACTAGAGGTCGCATTGTAAAAAAATATATATCATCGTAAAGAGGAATAATGTATCTTCAATTCCATATAAAAAAATTAATTGTGCGATTATATTTAAGGATTTTGCGTAACTCTAAATAAAGACAATCTTCATATTGCAATAGAAACCGTTCTAGGTAAGATAAAAATTTCATTCAAAGTTTCGGATAAAGATCGTTCATTTGTGTACGGGATTGGCGGGCTACTTTTGTATCGAACGGTCAGTTTCACCCGTAATCCGCCATGGGAATACACCATTTATCGAAAAAACAGCCGTGACTCGCGGTGCGAAATAATTCAGCCACAGGGGCTAATTGCGTTATTAGCGTAGCGAGGCGAGTGCTGGAAAATTCAGCCACGGGGGCAAAACTGGTCAAAATAATATTCAGCAACTTGAGGGTTAAGATGCCTTTAGCATTTTTACTACAAAATGTCGCGGCTTCTTACTTAGTGTAGGCGCATCACATATGTATATATACATAGGTACATATTAGTCTACTTGCACGCTTAAAATATCTTGTATGATTCTTGCAGTCATTCAAGCGGTGTTTTAACTGCGGGGGGAATATCCCCCAAGCTGACGCACACGAGTTATGCCTCACCTGCCTGGTGGAAGATGGTCACGAGGACTATGTGTGCAGTACCTGCTCGGGGTTCTCCAACCGTACAAACCCCCCCCCCCCCTAAGCCAAAGGTCAAGGGTAAGGGTAGGGATAAGGCTCCGGTGTCTCTCCGGGTTCCGTCAGACTCCTCAGTGGTTTCTGACTCGGACTCGGGGGCCCGGTTGTCTTCGGCTAGGGTCCGCCCACTCCTTAGACAATATTAACGCTATCATTAAGGGGCAGATGAAGGGTCTGATTGGGGAGTTGATTTCGACGTGATTCGACGACCCGGTCAGGCCCCGATGCTCCGTCGGCTGGCACCTCTGGTACCACTACCGACGCCGGCACTGGCAATGACCTGGGCATCGTCCAGGGTCTAGGTCAGTTGGCCGGTGCTCTTAGGCCGGGTTCCTACCAGGCCATTACGAGCATTACCACACGGAACCCCCCGACCACTTCCGGCTTGCCCGGTACGTCGGCTGGGACCGGCACCCCAGAGAGACAAGGTCCCGGCGCTACGGTGTCGGGGCCCGCACCTGGGCTCCGTGATCCGCTTCCTTCTTTGGAATGACTTAGGGATGATGGGGAGGTGTTCCGTATTCCTCTGCTTCCTTTGTCTGCCGCTTCGATCGCTCCCTCTGCCGCCTTGTCCTTCACGGAGGGCTCCGAGGTGTCGGGGGAGAGGTCGGAGGGGGAGATGGAGGTCGAGGGGGATGGGAATGCCGACCCGTCGGACCTACCGATTTCCACGGCCCTGAGGGAGGTCCGCGAGAAATTCTCAGAGGCCTTTCCTCAGGTAGTCGTTCCTGAGAAGGAGGCAGATGTATCGGGCTTTCGGCTACCGGGGGGAGCTTTCGCTTAGCAGAAAGCCCCTCATGTGCGTCTCCGCATTTTGGACTCGGTGACGGCCGATTTCATATCCCATCTCCTTTCGGGTACCCGTGCTCGGGGTAGGCACGTGCCACCCTTCAAGGCTAATGAATCGCTGCTTAAGCAGCTGTTCCGCTCTTTTGAAGAGAGCTATAGAAACGGCTGCCAGCAGTTGCGAGTGGCTGTTCATGGGGCTTACCTGGCTTCGCTCCAGGCAAAGTTATTGAGGAAGGGAAGGAGCGTAGGACGGAGGTTGGTAGTCACCTGTCTGGAGACTCCATCAGGAGCGCGGCCAGTCAGGTGATGTGCGCAGTGATGGGGCTGCGCCGGCTGTGGCTTCACCACTCGGAGTTGCCGCAGTCCACACAGAATGTGCTGCTCGCACTCCCATATGAGCTCGGTTCTACCTTGTTTCCGGGGGCTGCGACAGTCATTAAGGACACCGCAGACCAACTTGCACGGGTCAAGGGCGTCCTCACGGAATGGGAAGTGGCCACGTCCAATCCCTGAGTCCTGTCCACGCTCAGGGAAGGACATTTGCCTCGCTGGAAGATTGGGCCACCTTCTTTTACCGGAGTGAGGCGCACCCCGGTGCCATCCTCCCTGGAGAAGGCGGAAGTCCTTCGCGCCGAAGTCGCAGCTCTGCTCGACAAAGCGGCCGTAGAGATCGTTCCGGAGGGCCAGGAAGAAAGCGGGTATTACTCGACATACTTCCTGGTGACCAAGAAGGACGGGGGCTTCCGGCCCATACTGAACTTGAAGTATCTCAACAAGATGTTGAAGTACCATCGTTCAAGATGGAAACACTGAGGTCTGTTATAGCATCGGTAGAGGCGGGGGATTGGCTTTCGTCAATCGACCTCAAAGATGCGTACCTCCACGTGCCCATGCACCCCCAGTTCAAGCAATACCTCAGGTTTGCTTTCGACAGGGTTTGTTACCGGTTTTGTGTGCTCCCCTTTGGCATCGCTACGGAGCCAAGGGTGTTCACCAAACTGATGCTGATTCCGGCACAGGTCGCCAGGTCACAGGGCAGGTGCTGTCACCCGTACCTGGACGACTGGTTGATCAGGGCCTTGAGTTGTCGGGGGAATCAGGAAGCTACCCAGGCCATTCGCGAGATTTTGGAAAGGCTGGGTTGGATAATCAACCTCAAGAAATCAGACCTCACAGCAGTGCAGGATCTGGTATTCTTGGGGGCCAGGTTCAACACGGAGGCAGGGATTGTTTCCCTGGCACTGGACTGTGTGGCCAAAGTATCCCAGACCGCGACACTCTTTCTCCAAACCCCAACGCACCCGGCCCATATGTGGCTAAGGTTGCTAGGGCACATGGCAGCTACGGTCGACGTGGTCTGGAGGGCTCGGTTGAGGATGCGACCGATACAGCAGGCCTTAGCAGGGCTGTGGTCACATGCCGAGAGCCTAGAGAAGTTGGTGACTATTGGCTTCCCACTCATCTGGAATGGTGGCAGTCCGAGGACAATTTGGCCAGAGGTCTTCCCTTGGCAACGCCTCGCGTGACAGTCACAGTGCAGACGGACGCATCCCTCTCGTGCTGGGGGGGAGTCCTGGGAGACCACTCAGCTTCGGGCCTGTGGTCACTGCCGTACCTTCGGGGTCAGGTGGTTCGTCTAGAAATGGACAACCAGACCGCCATGTCGTACATCCTGAAGCAGGGAGGAACAGTGTCACCAACGCTCCTGGAGGAGGCATGGCAGTTCCTACTCTGGTGCGACCGGTACAGCATTCAGGTGATACCGGTGTATCTCCCGGGCGTGGACAATATCCGAGCCGATGCATTGTCACGTCGCATGCTGGCTCCACACGAGTGGATGCTCCACCGGGGGATATTTGACACTATCTCCCAGTTGTACGGGTCGTTCCAGGTGGATCTGTTTGTGTCGTCAGTGAACAAAGGTGATCGTAAGTCCTTAAGGTAACCTTAGTGCAATGTTAAAGCATGGGAGTTAAGGTTAACCTTAGTTAAGGTTGCTTTGTGAAAAGAGGCCCTGTCATATAGCAAAAAATACAGATTTTTATGCAATAGTACCCCAAGGAGGATCCTCTTCAAAGAATCTGAAAGCTCTACAGGTTTGTTCGAATTTTTTGTGAGGTCAAATTCAAGTTTATATAAGTGCATAGCATGGAAAGTTTGATATCAGATAGTTCTGCAAAGGGTTTGTACCATGCCCATGCAAGAGTTGAAGAATGTCTTCGAGACAACACTCATGGGATCCACAATCTGCTGAAGTCCTGCAGCCATGTGAGGACTAAACAGAGGGTATGGAAATATTACACAATGTGACACTGGTTCATCGTTTCATCTCCACAGGCCAGATATTAAGCTTATAAACCTGTTTGTGTCTAATGATGATTTGCATGATTGCATGAATATGATATTGTATTAATTAGATAAACCCTTGATTCACAATTTATTATAACTTTTAATTTATGGTCGCTCTGCATTTAGACATATCTAGTGCACCTACCATGAGCTTTACCTTCTTACTTATATAAAGAATCAAAATCAAGAATTACCTGAACAACGCCAAGTAGGACAAGAGTTACAAGCACAAGCATCGTAGTTGGTTTGTCTCTTATGCTGTATGAAATTTTTTTTTTATGCTGATAAATGTGAGAATTCAACAGATGGTTTGGTTCAGGGTCGGAGATAACAAAAAGCCGTTTAAGCTGATTGATAAGAGAAGTTGTAATATTTTTGCAATTGGAATAAACTTTGGCCTAATATTAATTTGAATTATACTTTGAAGAGACATTTAGTAGCTGCTGCCATTTAAGGATTCTTTTATATATATTTGTGCCTCTATCAATGCATATCTATCAATGCAAACAAACTGGAGGATTTGTAATTATTAAAATGAAGTGTTCCCAGTGAAGGTAATTTTGTTTCCTTTGGGAGAGAAAAGTATTTTCTAGTTATTCATGTTGCTGTTAAGATGATTAGACAAATTTCTTTTGCATCAATGACAATTGAGTTTCTTTCTCAAATTTGCTACATCAATTGGCAAGATTTGTACAGACTTCAATGCCGACACATTATATATCTACCAATTTATCATTTAAAGTGATTCTGAAATGCCCTACATCCAAGAATCGTTTGATCACATACCTAGAAATTAGATTTCAAATGCAAAATACAAGTTTAATAACGTCTGTTCTGATGAATTTGATGGCTCATGGTATAATGCATTAGTTATGAATGTATGTTTTTTGAGAGTTGTCGTCCAATCAGAAACACTGACTTAAGTGTGACAAAATTATGCATAGATGGTGTATGAATGTAGCTGAATTTGACATGTGACCCCAACATGCAGGTATTAACTGCAAGTATATGAGGGTGTTAAGTTAAGTAAAGGTGTCCCTCATGGAAGGCGCCAGTAGCTCACTTACAATCTCCAAACACAACACCTATATTTGAGGCAGCCCCAATGACTTTCTAAAATGGGCTTTGTGCTAGTTGTACAAGCTTCAGTGAAAGATGTGGAGAGTCCAATGAGATTTGCAACTTTTTGCTGAAGAGAGCCCTGCCCCCAAAAAAACAGAATTTGTCTGGTTGGCAGCAAGGTTGAGAAAAGTCAGTGATGGGACTGGTGAATTTAAAAGACATGCTCAGTAACAAGTAACAAAACTTGGATCTGTACTTTGTATCCTAATCTTTACAGGGAGGAACTATGGTTATGCCAAGTTTGGCAGCAAAGACTCAGCCATGAAAGCGATTCAACAACTTCACGGTCAGCACCTGACAGGTCAAAGGTTAAAGGTGCTGGAGGCGGAGCCACCAAAAGGTGATGCTGCGGGAGAAGGGCCAGTCAAGAAAGCTCGCTACTGAGGAAGCTGCTTACATGAGGTGAGGTGAGTGTATAAGTCTTGTTGGTTGTCCATATTCAGCGCTGTTGAAAGTCTGCAGAAAATATTGGAAGTAAATAGTTGACCTTTAGAGGATATTTTCTACAAGTCAACTTTATTAAACAGCCCTGACTTCTACACTTGTGAAAGAAAATAGATTTATGTTTTAGTAAGATTTTGTATTGAAACATTTCTAGTGAATTTATTGTACTGAACATGTGGTACAATGTTAAATCAGTTCAACAATGAACACGTCATATCTTTATTGTTAAAAACTGATATGTAGGTAAGAAATGCTTCAATGATCACTTTATAAACAATTTTAGTGCGTCGAAATAGATCAACCCTTTTCTCTGCACAAACCATTCATTCCTATGACATGTGCTTTATTGACCAAAGACTTTCCTTATGCACTTGTTGGTCTGTTAACAGTTGACTGACGATGAAACGGACGCCATCTAACTTGTTGCCGTGACGGCAGTCAGCCAATCACAAGACATGTTTGACAGAGTACTTGCTCCAATTGACCAATCACAATTGACATTGCAAGCTGTGGACATTTGACTGTGAATATTGTTAGCTTTGTTCAAGGATAGTACTTTGCCCATGGATAGTACATTGCCCATGGATCATAGTACATTGCCCATGGATAGTACATTGCCCATGGATAGTACTTTGCCCATGGATAGTATTTTGCCCATAGATAGTACTTTTCCCATGGATAGTACTTTGCCCATGGATAGTACTTTGCCACGGCAGTCCTGAATCACTTTGAACTCAAATAATTTCATCTTATGATCAAGTTTTACTTTTTAAACATAAAGTGTATGGTCCAATTTTATTATTTTGACTAACAGGATAAATATGGGTTTGTTTCACTGAATGGCTTTTTTGAAATATTTTTGAGAAATTATCAAAACTCAGATCAGATTCCCTAGATTACTAAATGAATAACACGTTGAAAGTGATGGGTAATAATATCTTTGAGAATCTTAGCAGGAAAATTTCCTTTAGATGAATGAGCATTACATTTGGTAGTGTTTGGTTCATTCACATCATCACGAATATATGAGTTAATGAAGATAAATATACACATTCCACAGGTTAAAGGTTGCCAAACGTATTGATTTTCCGTTGTAATTGTAATCTGCAGGATTCTCAACCAAATGCTCTCTAAACAATAGGAGAGAAGGTTAGCAATAACGTATAATTGATGACATTGTATTTAATGTGTGTCAAATAGAATTTTTAGGATTCGTGAGAGAATCTAGTGGATTGCACAGGTTGGTAACTTTGTTGACCGTTGTCTCGTAAGCTTAGCTTTGGATGTCATATTTGTATCAATACTATCTTTTAACATATTGACTTGATCATTTAAAAAATTGTTATCTTCCTCAATATTGGTATTTTAAACATTGAATATCTATTATATTATCCTAAAGTTATCTTTTAAACATGCATGGGTAATGCAGCATTTAAATTTTATATTTCAAGTTTCAAGCATAATTTGATTTCATAGTAAATGTAACTGTCTCTTAAAAAATTCTTTGTAAAAAAAATCCCAAGGATGTCGGTTTTTTTTATTTTTATTTTTTTGAAAAGCGCTAATATACAAATCATTGTCCCAGTCTTGGTAGTGTGATCATTACAAACATTTCCTCCATTTCCCCGAGCGTCTACGTGTACCAAACTGATGAAAGTTCTTTTCATGTAAAGGATATTCTTGCCTTTTAATTACCAAAATGATAGCATTTTTATTGTGTTGTACTTAATAGTCATATCTCACTGGGTAGAGCTTGCCAAGAGTGATGAAATAAAACATTTAAATCATCTGACAAGGTTATAAAAGACTTTTTTTTTTGTGAAAGTTTCTCTGAGCATAACAACATTGATACTTTTAAACATTCATTGGTCATGGTTTAAATGGATTGCTCATCATCAAAGACTTAGTTGGTAATTTTCAAGGAAATCTACTAAAATGATACAATTAGGATCACTTACTTACTCTGATGAATTAAAATAAAGAGGTCATTTTAGAAATAATTTGTGGAAGTCTACGTTCTTTACAACACTTACTCCTGACTCTATATGAATCTGCTTTTCTTTAAATATATTATCAATTTGACTATGAAATGTAAGCACTCAGAGTGCAAAAGTTGGACATTACATTAGACCATACACAATCAGGAACAGAGGACTGAAGCCGCTGTGTGTAATGTGACTGTTGAGCTACAGCGATGCTTGGTGAAAAGACTGAACATATGACGGTTATCGATATGACGGAATCATCAAATGGGACAGAGCCTGTGACAAGTGAAGAGACTGTACGGAATCGTTCAGCTGTGACAGAATGGACACAATCAAGAGAGGTGACATCAAGAGACTGAACAGAATCATCCACTGTGACTGACACTGAGGAATACATACGGTTTAATCTGTCTGGTTACCTTGTGCTGTTGTCTTTTCTCTTTCACTTTTGATCTTCAATATCTTATAGTGTTGATACCATGTTAACAATCATTATCCTGTTATTACTGACTTTTTAAAAATATTTTTATATTGTGTAAAATCATTTTGAAAAAAATTCAAAACTTTTGATGACAATTGGTTTTTAATTGATGTTCATTTTGTTGAAACACAACATAAACTGTCAAGTTTCTAGATTCTTTCATACATTTGAAATAAATTTTTTCCCACCCTGATTTAAAAAAAAAATCCAAACTCATCTTTGCAGTAGACGGGTTCACAAATTGCTTCCTACCTGATAACATGAACCATTTCACTTGATATAAATTAAAAAGTTATCAGACACTGTGTGAATCATTTGGTATACTCCAGTTTATAACAGACCAAAGTAACTGACAAAGTGACGGGTTGTTATCAACTAACATTATCCTTACAATTCTCCTTGAGTAAACAAGTTGCTATTTTTGACATTGTGTTTATGATGCATTTCAGTGACACACTGCAAGGTTGGTACTCCAAGTCAGCTGGAAATATAATTTGGCGTGGAAATTTTTGAGGTAAGTGGAAGGTGTTTTAATCACCATCTAAGCCTTGAGAATATATTCTTGCATCAGTTATAGGCCTTGGCTTTTAAAATCTAGATATGATAGTTCAATTTCTTGATTTTCATTTTGCAATATATAGAATATTGAAAAATAACATTTTTACGGATATTTAACAACGCAGTAACACTTTTTCTGAAAACATCATTTGATGATCCCTTTTTTCTATTTCTTCACTGTATGGGCTATTTGAATGCATCATTTTCAAGTTGGCAACAGCAGATCCTTGACAAAAGTTTTGATAAAACTTTAAATGTGTGAGATATTTACCTTATACAGTATTTCTCTTCAAATTTGAAGTGTTTATTACCTCAATTTGAATTTGATTGCGAGTTTGATAAAATAAAATCATTAATTAATATAAATTTATTTGGTACCAGACACCAGTAATCACGATGGCCCGCCATGAAAAAATGCAGTGATTAGTTCTTCAAGAGCTAGCCTGTGACAGACAGCAAACGGTACGCAATTTAGTCCTAGGTTTCATTGTTGGCTTTCATTGTAAGTTGTTAATCTTTAACTTTGTCATCATCACTTTTGCACGCATTTGATTTGAAATTTATTTGTGTTATTTATAAGTGTTTGTAAATGTTTTCTAGCTAATTTATATAAATGTCATCTTCCCTGACATGGCCTATTCTTATGCATGCCCCAATGAATTACTATTGTAGGTCTTGCTGCATCTCCCTACTTTTCTGTGCTTGACGCCACGGCTGGTGCCACAGATGGTCATAGGCAAACGCAAGATAGGCACCAGTTGCTCACTAACTATTCCTAACCATGGCTCATACTTACGCCAACCCAAATGAATTGCTGAGATAGGCCTTGTGCTTGTCGTCCAGGCTGCTGCAACAGATCTCTATAGTCCATTGAGAAATCATATATTTGCAGCTTGTCGACAAAGAGGGCGCTGCATTCAAAACACAAATTTTTACCAAATGACTGGAAGGACTAAATTCGAACAAACCTGTAGAGGTTTCAGATTCTTTGAAGAGGATCCTCCTTGGGGTACTTACTGCATAAAAATCTGTATTTTTTGCTATATGACAGGTTGTGACTATTTTTTAAAATAAAAAATATACAAAAAACCACTAAAACGTGTTTTTGTACATTTCACCACCCTAACAGGGCCCCCTACCCTGGCGATAACCGTTCCGCCAGGGCCGGTAACTCTATTAGCAAACCACTTATCAATCCAGCATAGCCAGACAGAATAAGGGGAGGTGGGTGGCCGTACCCCAAGGAGGATCCTCTTCAAAGAATCTGAAACCTCTACAGGTTTGTTCGATTCTTTTTCAGAAGGGATCCTCCTTGGGGTACTTACTGCATAAAACAGACTCCCAAAGAAGAGTCCTTGGGAGTGGAATTCTGTCTTAACTAAGAGCTAAAGAAGCTCTAAAATCATGTACTCACCAGAGACTTGTTCGCCGTACCAACAGGACCGGCGTCTCGCTCACCCCTGGGGCACTTACGTCAGGGCTAAAACGCCTTGTTGTAAGCCAAACTACCCTCCCCCCCCCCTTTTTTGCAAAGGAAGATAGGAAGGTCTTAGGCAAAAAGTAATCGTTATCCCACACAGAGAAGTCACCCCCCCGGTTGACTTCAGCTAGGGTCCGATAAAACAGTGAGTTAGTGGGTTAGTGTGTGCTCCCGCTAACTTTAACATAAAATCAGTGACACCTCGATCAAAAAGCTCAATCAGCTAGAGGGTATCTGACTCTGTCCACTGGAGAGAACCGACTGACCAAACCGAGCGCGCTCGCTAGAGTGCTGGTCTAGTTGGTAGTGTCTGATGAACGTGCTCGGCCGGCTCCAAATAGCGGCGGAGCAGATCTCTTCAATGGGCAGAGCCGCAGCATAAGCCTTAGAGGTTGCTACCGCCCTAACCGAATGAGCTTTCAAACCTTCTGGGGGCTGCAGCCCCTTATGAACATAGCTCAAATATATTGCGGATACTATCCATCGAGATATGGTCTGCTTAGATGCTGGAAGGCCGGCCTTATTGCCGCCGTAACAGCAAAACAATTGCTTATCCTTACGGATCTCTTTAGTACGCTTGACGTACATTTTGAGGGTGCGACGCACATCAAGGATGTGGGGTTGCGTCGACCTCGCCCCTGACGTCGCCGCCTGCGTCAATGCAGGCAGCTCGATCGGAGCTGAGACATGAAAAGAATGATCGACTTTTGGTCGGTATGAGTCCGGCAGTCTGATGCTGACTCTGTCCGTATGAAAGACAGTCAGCTCGGGATCGGCCGACATCGCATGGATATCGCCTACCCGCCTGCCAGACGTGACCGCCACCAAAAAAGCCGTCTTCCATGTCAAAAGTTGCATCGACAAGGTCTTCAGGTCCCGAAACGTCGGGCCTGACAACCAGTCTAGAACGAACTTAAGTTCCCATGAAGGGCTGATCCTCCGCAAAGGCGGACGGATCCTGTCCACACCTGCTAAGAAACGCTGAACCAATGGATGACTACCCAGCAGGGCGCCATCCACAGGCACGTGGAAAGCCGAAATGGCCGTAGAGTAACCCCTCACCGTAGATGCGGCCAAGCCGTCATCCAATCGGGACTGAAGGAACTCAAGGACTGGTACTAGACCCGCAGAAAAGGGATCGAGTAACCCCCTATTTCCACACCAGCGCGCATAACAGGCCCATCTATCCTCGTACTGAGTGTTCGTGGAATCCCTCCGCGAAGCCAGTATTGTGTCTGCAACTCGTGCAGGAATACCGCTCTCCTGGAGGCGACTCCTGACAGAGGCCAAACCACCCACTGAATTCTGGGATTCGGGTGTGGCGCTCCCTCCTGCATGAGAAGGTCCGGCCTCCCCGACAATAGTACAGGAGGTCGAACGAGAAATCTGAGCAGTAACGGAAACCAACTCTGCGCTGTCCACAGAGGTGCCATGAGCACCAATAGGACAGGCTGTTGGCTGGCTACCTGCGACAGAACCCTGGGTATCAAAGGTATCGGTGGGAAAGCCCACAGCACCCTTCCCCCCCAGTCTATCGCGAAGGCATCGTGAGCCAGAGCTGCTAGATCTGGGATCCTGGAGCAATACACAGGCGTCTGTTTGTTCACTGACGACGCAAACAGATCCACCTGGAACGACCCGTACAACTGGGAGATAGTGTCGAATATCCCCCGGTGGAGCATCCACTCGTGTGGAGCCAGCATGCGACGTGACAATGCATCGGCTCGGATATTGTCCACGCCCGGGAGATACACCGGTATCACCTGAATGCTGCACCGGTCGCACCAGAGTAGGAACTGCCACGCCTCCTCTAGGAGAGTAGGTGACACTGTTCCTCCCTGCTTCAGGATGTATGACATGGCGGTCTGGTTGTCCATCTCTAGGCGGACCACCTGACCCCGAAGGTACGGCAGGAACCGGCTGAAGACATTCCTGACCGCCCTCAGTTCCAACACATTTATGTGCCATTGGGATTCGTCCAGAGACCACAGGCCCGAGGCTGAGTGATCTCCCAGGACTCCCCCCCAGCCTGAGAGAGAAGCGTCTGTTTGCACTGTGGCTGTCACACGAGGCTTTTCCAAGGGAAGACCCCTGGCCAAGTTGTCCTCGGACTGCCACCATTCCAGATGAGTGGGAAGCCACTCTGGAATAGTCACCGGCTTCTCTAGACTCTCGGCATGCGACCACAGCCCCGCTAGAGCCTGCTGTATCGGTCGCATCCTCAACCGAGCCCTCCAGACCACATCGACTGTAGCTGCCATGTGCCCCAGCAGCCTTAGCCACATACGTGCCGGGTGCGTCGGGGTTTGGAGAAAAAACGTCGTGGTCTGGCAGACTTTGGCCACACGGTTTGGAGCCAGGGAAACCACCCCTGCTCCCGTGTTGAACCTGGCCCCCAAGAAAACCAGGTCCTGCACTGCTGTGAGGTCCGATTTCCTGAGGTTGATTATCCACCCCAGCCTTTCCAGAATCCTGCGAATGGCTTGTGTGGCTTCCTGATTCTCCTGGCAACTCAAGGCCCTGATCAACCAGTCGTCCAGGTACGGGTGACAGACCCTGCCCTGCGACCTGGCCACCTGTGCCGGAATCAGCATCAGTTTGGTGAACACCCTTGGCGCCGTAGCGATGCCGAAGGGGAGCACACGAAACTGGTAACAAACCCCGTCGAAAGCAAACCTGAGGTATTGCCTGAACTGGGGGTGCATGGGTACGTGGAGATAGGCATCTTTGAGGTCGATAGACGAGAGCCAATCCCCCACTTCTACCGATGATATCACAGATCTCAGAGTTTCCATCTTGAACGACGGTATCTCCAACATCTTGTTGAGACCTTTCAAGTTCAGTATGGGCCGGAAGCCTCCGTCCTTCTTGGTTACCAGGAAGTATGTCGAGTAAAACCCGCTTTCTTCCTGGCCCTCCGGAACAATCTCTACGGCCGCTTTGTCGAGCAGAGCTACGACTTCGGCGCGAAGAACTTCCGCCTTCTCCGGGGAGGATGGCACCGGGGTGCGCCTCACTCCGGTAAAAGAAGGTGGCCCAATCTTCCAGCGAGGCAAATGTCCGTCCCTGAGCGTGGACAGGACCCAGGGGTTGGACGTGGCCTCTTCCCATTCCGAGAGGAACCGGGACAGCCTGCCTCCTACTGGTACCTGCGGGAGAAGGCAAGAGACGCTCGACTCTGGCGGCACTCCGGCCCCCTGTCGAGACGTCAGCAAGATAGGAACATGGGGGATTAGGTGCCCTGGTTGGGGCCCCTGCTCCCCCGAAAAGGCTGCTGCTGGCCCTTGGCCTGCAGCTTGCCCTTGGCCTTGCCCTTCTTGCCTTTCCCCTTCCCCTGGTACTGACCCCCACCACCTCCGCCAAGCGGCAGCTGCCACTTGGCAAAGGTCTTGGCAGGCGGTCCAGTGTGGAGGTCAGCCAGAGGGGAGGACTTTCGCTTCCCAGCGTTGCCAAGGCCGCCTTTGACGCCCTTGACCCGTGCCAGCTGGTCAGCGGTGTCCTTAATGACCGTCGCAGCCCCCGGGAACAAGGTGGAACCGAGTTCGTAAGGGAGTGCGAGCAGTACATTCTGTGTTGACTGCGGCAGCTCCGAATGGTGCAACCACAGTCTGCGCAGCCCCATCACTGCACACATCACCTGGCTGGCCGCGCTCCTAATAGCGTCGCCAGACAGATGACTACCTACCTCCGCCAATTGCCTATGGAGCATAGCTGGAACGCTACGCTCCTTCACTTCCCCAAGAGACTTAGCCTGGAGAGACCCCAGGTAAGCCCCATGGACAGCCACGCGCAACTGCTGACAGCCGTTCCTGTAGCTCTCCTCAAAAGAGCGGAACAGCTGCCTAAGCAGCGACTCGTTAGCCTTGAAGGGAGGCACGCGCCTGCCCCGGGCCCCCAAGGAGTCCGGGTTGACGGAGGCCAACACATCAGGGTCTGGCGACGGCACATCAAACAAACCCGCCTCCCCCAACGGATACCTCTTATGAAGCCCCGGCAAGTCGAAGCGCGAACGGGTACCCGAAAGGAGAGGGGAAATGAAATCAGCCGCCACCGAATCCAGAATGCGGAGACGCACCTGGGGGGCCTTCCGCTGAGCGAAAGCTCCCCCCGGTAGCCGAAACCCCGATTCGTCTGCCTCCTTCTCAGGAACGACGACCTGAGGAAAGGCCTCTGCGAATTTCTCGCGGACCTCCCTCAGCGCCGTGGAAAACGGTAGGTCAGACGGGTCGTCATTCCCATCCCCCTCGACCTCCATCTCCCCCTCCGACCTCTCCCCCGACACCTCGGAGCCCTCCGTGGAGGACAAGGTGTCAGCGGGAGCGATCGGAACGGCAGACGAAGGAAGAAGAGGAATGCGGAACACCTCCCCGCCTTCCCTACTTCGTTCCAGAGAAGGAAGCGGACCACGGAGCCCAGGTGCGGGCCCCGACACCGAAGCGCCGGGACCTAATCTCTCTGGGGTACCGGTCCCAGCCGACGTACCGGGCAAGCCGGAAGCGGTCGGGGGGATCCGTGTAGTATTGCTCTTAGCGGCCTGGTAGGGACCCGGCCTAGGAGCACCGGCCGCCTGACGTAAACCCTGGACAAGGCCCGGGTCATTGTCAGTGCCGGCGTCGACAATGGTACCTAGTGTGCCAGTCGACGGGGCATCGGGGCCTGACCGGGTCGTCGATTCACGAAGCTCCTTGCGGAGCTCCGACATCAACTCCCCCATCAGACCCTTCATTTGCCCCTTAATTATGGAGTTAATATTGTCAAGGGAAGGTGTCAATGTGTGGACCCTAGCTGAAGACAACCGGGCCCCCGAGTCCGAGTCAGACACTCCAGAGGAGTCCGACGGAACCCGGGGAGACACCGGTGTCTTGTCCCTAGCCTTACCTTTAACCTTTTGTTTAGAGGGAGGGGTGCAAGCACGAATATTGCCGCCTGACTCCAAGACCCTTCTCAAGAAGGCGGCATCTAGGGAACGGCGACGTCTGGTCCTAGAGGAGAACCCCGAACAGGTGCTACACTCCGAGTCATCATGGCCGTCCTCCACCAGGCAAGTCAGGCAAAGTTCGTGTGCGTCCGCCTGGGGAATATTCCCCCCGCAGTTAAAGCACCGCTTGAATGACTGCAAGAATCATACAAGGTGTTTTAACCGTAAGTAGACTAATATGTACCTATGTGTATACATATGTGATGCGCCTACACTAATATAAGAAGCCGCGAGATTTTATAGTAATAAAATGCTAAGGCATCTTAATCAAGCAAGCCCAACAACATTCCTGCAATAAAAAGAGCATGAAAAAACACTGGCTTGCCCGTCAGAAAACGAAAGTTTTGGCCAAGTTAAAAAACCAGGCACAAACGATCGTCCCAAACGTAATAAGATGTATTTAAAAAAAAATAACATCAAGTGCCAAACAACATACGAATTCCATACCAAAGATTGAGCATTTCCCTCTAGTCGGGAAAAAATCTTTCGAGAATTCGTCATGTTTGTCCATTTTCCAACCCATACCGCGAGCACGTGGCCACGACAGGTTTGAAAAATCCCTAAGTCACAACGCGAGAATGCGAAAATGCGAACCTATTCTATTCTAGATAGAATAAAAGTTACCACACATACAGTCTCTTTGTCCATGTCAGTTTTCTTAAAGTGGAACTCAGTTCAAAACTTAGCAAAATCTTCAGCTCGAAAGCACGTCTTCACTGTGTGATGACAGATTGATAAGTGGTTTGCTAATAGAGTTACCGGCCCTGGCGGAACGGTTATCGCCAGGGTAGGGGGCCCTGTTAGGGTGGTGAAATGTACAAAAACACGTTTTAGTGGTTTTTTGTATATTTTTTATTTTAAAAAATAGTCACAACCTGTCATATAGCAAAAAATACAGATTTTTATGCAGTAAGTACCCCAAGGAGGATCCCTTCTGAAAAAGAATACCTAGTGAGAGAAACTGATGCAATTTAAATCCATGCAGGGGAAGATGCATAGATGTTGTTATGACCACCTTTCTAAAGGGAAACTGAGGGAGGTTCATATTTGCTACAGAGATAACCCTGTCATTAGTTCCTATACAACCTTTGTCCCAATACAAACTCTTCTCTGCCTAGAAATAAAGAAGCCTGATTGGATGCAATCAAAGTTAGTTGTGCAATCAGTGATGCTGTTTCAAAATTTATCATTCAAAACGCCTCAGTTATTTCCCCCAACAGTCAACAGCAACTGTCAGTTATTCTTATATATATCACCTCAATTATGATCTCCTTTCCAGGTATGCAAGTGGTGACAACTTGAGGTGGACACAATGAGCTCCTTATGAAGAAGTCAGTGTAGGATGCATAAGCTAAGCCAAGCCTTTCAATGCACCACACACAATAAAGATTGACACTTGGTACCTTCTTCAATGAGTGTACCACAGACAAGTCTATAAGTGTTGTGAAGCTGAACAGAGTCAGAGAATCTTGAAAGTCTGAACAAGCCTCTACAGGTTGTTGGACAATAATTTTTCCATGGTCAAACATTTGAGTGACCGTTACATATGGCCACATGACTGTAATGAGAAGAATGTTCAGGGGCACCAGCTTGAGTTAACCTGTTACCACATGCTTTGTATTCTTCATTCATACCTCATAGTAAACATGGTCTGCTCAAGTTGAACCAAGTGTATAAACAAAGGGGCAGGAAGTGGACAGCCTCCCAGTCAGAGGCTTCAATAAACTATCATTTATAGTCAGAGGCTTCAATAAACTATCATTTATAAGATACAAGTTTTTTTTATAATGTTGAAGTATGCATTCAAATATCATGTTGTGCGTTGCATAAATTCTCTTCATATTGTATAAAGGGCTTCCAGCTTTTCAGTTTTGGGGACCTTGAAATTATTTTAAGAAAATGCAGTTTCCCAAGGTATTATCATTTGCAGAAGCTCAGATTTAGATGAACTGCCCAAAGAGGGAATGCAGTTTAAGGGACTGAGCTCCTTCAAAAGATAATGGATTGAATTTGTTTTGTTACTCCCTTGTACGAAAGCAAAGACACCTGCATAGGGTTATGGCAATGAAAATAGAGGATACTATACGACCTTCCATTTAATACTATTTTTATTAAACTAGTTAATGATTAAGTATAAAACGAGCGAAAGCGAGTTTGATACCAAATCATTAACGAGTTTAATAAGAAATAGTATTAAATGGAAGGAAGTTTAGTATTCTGTTTATTACTTGACCTCAGTAATCAAGCAATATTACCGAAAGTGTACTGAACGAAGCATTTCCGTGACTAAGCCGCCATTGAGACGTCGGTGCCAAGATTGTGACATCACAACCACACAATATTATGACGTCATACGGGGAGCGGTATTACACTAGTTTAATATCGCCGTATAAATATTACACTGCAGTATCTTACTATGACATCACTGGCCCTTTCGAACCCGTGAATGGAAATGTCAACCAATGATAAGGAAACAGAAGCAGTCTAAGTGACTTTCCTACTGACCAAAGAATAAAACAAGTAAAGAAGTGAGCACAGCTCACATACCCCCGCTTCAAACTACAGTCTGGCTTTCTTTGTTGGTCTTACCCTCAAAAAGCTCACTTAGGGATCATGGTTGATAAGTGTATTAAGTTTGTTGAAGCTAGCATGTATAGTTTAGAAGATATGCTCAGGAAAAAGCACTTTGTCAGATAGTCATTGTTTTAGTAACGTTTCCATGTAAAACGCAAAAAATAAAAATAATTTTTTGGTCTTACCCTCAAGAGACGCACCAATATGGATAAGTGTATGAAGTTTGGTGATGATAGCATGTACGGTTTAGAAGATATACTCCGGACAAAGGACTTAGTCATAAATTCACTGTTTTAGTCATGTTTCCATGGAAAGCGCAAAAAAAATAAAAATCATTTGTTGGTCTAACCCTCAAAAGGCACATCAATGGATCATGGTTGATAAGTGTATGAAGTTTGGTAAAGATAGCATGTATAGTTATGAAGATATACTCCGTACAAAGGACTTTGTCACTGTTTAAGTCATGTTTCCATGGAAACCGCAAAAAATAAAAATCATTTGTTGGTCTAACCCTCAAAATCACATCTAGGGATCATGTTTTATAAGTGTATAAAGTTTGATGGAGATAGCATGTATAGTTTAGGATAAATGCTCCGGACAAAGGACTTGGTCATAGAGTCACTGTTTTAGTCATGTTTCCATGGAAATCGCAAAAAATAAAAATCATTTGTTAGTCTAACCCTCAAAAGGCACATCTAGGGATCATGGTTGATAAGTGTATGAAGTTTGGTGAAGCTAGCATGTATAGTTTAGGAGATATGCTCCGGACAAAGGACTTGGTCATAGAGTCACTGTTTTAGTCATGTTTCCATGGAAACCGCAAAAAATAAAAATCATTTGTTAGTCTAACCCTCAAAAGGCACATCTAGGGATCATGGTTGATAAGTGTATGAAGTTTGGTGAAGCTAGCATGTATAGTTTAGGAGATATGCTCCGGACAAAGATTTGTGACGGACGGACAGACGGACAGACAGACAGACGGACAGACAGACAGACGGACGGACAGAATGAACGCTATATACCCCCGCTTACGCTGTAAAGCGGGGGTATAATAACTATAACAACAATAATGCACCATCCCTATTGTGAAGTTGGCCCACTGGACAAGGTTCAGCAATTCACCGATTCCTTATACCAAAGACGCGTTTTCATTATTATTTTATCCATTTGAGAGATTCGCCTGAGGTTCTTGTATCTACCTTTACCAGTCATGTAAATTTTTTAGACTGCATCTTTAAAAGTCTGTCAACTGAGTAAAATGATTTTGTTGGGCGCAATGAAGCCTGAAGACAAGATATGACCAGCACATTAATCCTTGGTTCTGATGCATGTAACCACAAATAAGAGAAGAGTTAAGTTGTTTTGTTTTTCAAATATATTTTTCATAACATCCCCATGTGTAATATGATCTGTACATTTATACTTACATTGTATACACATCATTTACATCTGCATATGAAATATACAATTACATTACATGTAGTATCCATGGCAATTGTCCTTATTTACCAATGTAACTGTGTTCTAATAAAACAATTGTGAAACAAATGTAATTCTATTAAGCTGATACAGCTTCATGCAAATAAACTATATTTAAACTAATATTGCACTAAACAGCATAATATCTTGAGTAGTTGTACAATATTTGTATATATAATGGATATCTCTCAGGGGATAAAGTTACACAAAATACTCTGTTGCAATCATTTTGTTACTTTTGGATATATTAAAGCTGATATTGACATACACATTCTTGACTAATGAAGCAAGAAAGAGACAAAACTATTGCAAATGGGAACATCTTTGTAAGAAAGATTAATAATTGGATGCAGTTCTTGATCGGCCTTTACTGCTATATAAGCTCTTCAAGAGTTAACACATCTGCAATATCTGTTCCTTGGTGTGAGCTAACATATCAGGAAGAAGAGGTTACCAATTAAATGTTAAGTACAATCAATTGGGTTGAGTGTAATCTTTACAACAGAGAGAGAGGGAGTGTTATCAATAGGCAGCTCATATGTTCAACTAGGGATAGAAACTTGTTGCATTCATATGAAACAAATTTATTGCATGCAAAAACAATTCTATTTCAATATTCATAATGAAAAGTTCAAAAGAATTTGATTTTTTCTACATAAAATTTTAAGAAGATAGAAAGCATTTGCTCTGTTGTGTTTCAAAACTCTAATCACTTGATCTGTATAATGTACAAAAATATTGGACAATAATTAATTCACTTGCTCACATTTGATAATTGCTATAAAAGGATTTCAACATCTTGCACACTTTCACTTGTCATAATCTCAAACATTTATAAACAAATGTGGGGAAGTTTATGTATGGTCCCATTTCCAAGATGAAGTAGCAACATTTACAGTGGGAGATAACTGTCAACTTTTAATGTCTTTGATCGTCTTTGTATAAAATTCACTTTCTTGCAAAAATATTTGCTGTTATTGCCATAACTCATATTTCTTTTCGTCTAATCTAATGTCATTAATCTTTTATGTAAATAAGCCAATACATTTAAGTGGGATTTAGATTAGTAATTTAAAGGTATATTAACTTTAATATTCAGAATTAGTAAGCATATACATGATGAATGTTCACAAAAAGAAGCTTAAAACTATCTTTCTGTCACGTCGGTTGGCTGAGAAAAGATTTTGTTAATATTGTCTGTACAAAATGACATCTGCCAATAAAAGTTGACTTTCAAATAAAACTTTGCAAATGAAGAACAAGTTATATAAATGCAAAACCACTTCAGTAACATCTCAAATTTACTTAATCACTCTTTTTAACAAATCATTGCAGATTACTTCCAACCAGGTCTTTGTCATGGCAAACTATAATTTTCATGCATCACATATACGGTACATATTTGTGGTTAAAATGTTGCAAAGTATTCTGGACAAAATTAATACTTTTCTATTCAAATAACCATACAACAAAGGTTTGAGCGTTTTGTACTGTTAGATTATTATACTTTTCAAATACATGTGATACTGCTAAGCTAATTAAGTTCAAAGTTAGCACCAACCTCCCTCATATTCTTACAAGTTGATATCATTCTTCGTTGGGCAAATAAACAATATTCTGTTTAAAAGATTTCCAGGCTTACTGGAATATTCTTGTAATCAAAACAGCAAGCTTGAATCAATACATAGTTTATTAGATATTTCAAAGTAAAATATTGTAAAATCATATAATAGAGGAGTTGCATATTCGACAAATAATTGTTTTGGCTAGAAGCAAGATCAAATGAATAAAATAAATAAGCCTTAAGACCTAACATGCCAAATCTTCAGACGGGTAAAGATCATAACCTGATAACTTGATAGAACATAAAAGATTAAATGAATTGGTAAATTTTGGACCAACACTTCAACTCTTTAGTGCAGGCTTCATAAACAGCGTATTTCATATTATCTACTGTAAGTGAGATCCAACTGTTTGACTTTTCAAGAACAGAGTGTCTCATTTCCAAAATGTTTAGCCTACCTGAAGGGTGAAAGACTAACATGCCAGTTGTTTATTAATGAAGAAATGATGAAGTTCAAGCTTATTTATGGCATATTTAGAGCCATTTTGATCATACAGAGAGTCTGTCTTCCTGGCAAACATGACGTGCTGGGAGTCCTGTCCAGTTGAATAAGTTTAGATAGGGAAATCAAAGCTTGGTGTGGAGTATATCACAGATAGTGGCTGGAGCTGCCGTCTTGTAGAAAGATGTGTCTCACCGTGCACATCATGGTGACTTCCAATACTGGAACACAATACAACTCATTATTTTTGTATCTATCTACATTTAAATTGAACTAGTTGGGAAGAACCAATAGACCAGTCCTTATCTTGTTTCTCATGCTCTATGTGGTGACATTGAAATCATTAATACTGAATGATTCTTATCAAATACATCTTATTAAAGTTAATAAACACATAATGCACGTGGCTAAAACTCTCTATCACATCTGTAAGACATCAAAGCACTGTGTCTGTTTCACATTATAAACCACATGAACAATGCCCAATATATTCTATAGACAACAAACAAGAAAAGATTGAAGGCTTTTGATGCCCAATTATTAAATGATGTAGTTGCAATCTGCAAGGTTAGGAGGGTTTGTGATTGGAACTGATGTGTAATTTTGACTGGCCCATCCTAATTGTGTATTTCATCATAACAAAATATAACATTAATTATAAATATATATGTTTTATGCAAGAATTCAAAAACGAAAACAAGTACCGGGTACTAGTCATTCAGTACAGAGAATATCTGATAGAATAAGTCACAATGCATTTCAGCATGCCAAATATATCCTAATATAATACTACTCTTCTATAGCTGTTGACTTGCAGTAGTTTAGTAGCCCTGACTGTTTTTGATGAACTATGAGCAAAATGATTAGGGAATTTCTCTAGCTGAGAATACATATGATTATGCATTAACAAATGTCAAATACATTCAGTAAATACAGCAGACAAAAAAGACAGGTGATCCTACTTTTCCCTAGCAATACAAAGGGTGTTTGCAATAACTTGCAAAAAGAAGTTGTAAACATGTTTCTGATGAACAATCATAGCACAGAAAAATACTTGTATACTTCAAACTTGAATTTGATCATGTGAATACATTAACTAAAGATCGTGCACTAAAACAATCATGAGTGATTAAGTATACACATTTTAACTTTCAGTTATAAGTGACACAGAACTTTCATACTAAAAGTTATCAGATCATCTCCATTGATCCTTCTACAAACTGCACAGACTGCTGTGTCGTGCTGAGGGTTTCATAATCCACTTGTGTACCACCAAAATCATCAACCAACAAAGGGAAAAAGAGGCAGACAACATTCTTGAGGAACTCAACAGGAAATAAAAACAAAATATGGACCACAACAATAATTTGCTAGAACATTTTGAGCATGATGGAAGTACTCAATATTTCAAGACATTGTTTTCAAGACTTTGATTTAAAACATAAGTTGAATATTCAACCACTAAAGAGGGTAATGAAGGACAAAGGATTTTGTATACTTGCTTTCTATTTTCTAAAGCCCCTACGGTTACCGTCACCGAACCCAAAATTTACCATATTCATTGTCAAGAGTCCGTTACCCAAAATTTCAGCTGCCTTTATCCAGTAATTATTAAGAAGAAGTTGAAAATTGAAAAAATGGTTTGAATTGCAATGCCAAAAGTCCCAATATTACTTTCCCCCCTCTCAAATATTCCTTAATAATTTGAGACTAGCCTACTCTAAAAATCTTTTTTGCAAAAAGATACACTGGGATGCATAAAAGGGTCAAAAATAGGGAATAATAATTATCAAAATAAAAAAGATGATTTTAAATGTTAAAAATAATAAAAGTAATTCAATCATGCATTAAGAAAGGGTCAAAATTGAAGACCAAAACCAACCAATATCACCATGCTGTTGCTGTGGTTACGTCTGTGGAACAAATGATTGACACAATAACATCCAGCAAATTTAACACACACATTATACATACAACATGAGAAAGTAAGTTTGATTTTATGGGATGGATAGCATTTCTTTATAAGGGAGACTTTAACAATCTGGGGGAGGCGGATATGTAAGCAAAGATAGAGCTAACTGTAGCATGTATCTCATTTGATTAAAGGACATAGCAAAATTTTCTTGCAATAACTTCATTTATTGCAGTCATCAATATTGGTTTGGCCATTTAATGAAATCATCCCTCTTTGTTGCTTAACTAGAAACTGGAACAAACATAGATGGTACTTTATTGCACCAAACTTCTTTTAAAAAAGTTGTCTTGAGCTTGGATAAAACCCCTTGAGGTGACTTCAAAATCTTAACAGAATAACCCTGCCTGAGAAGCCTTTGAAGACAGCAACCATTATGCATGGTTATCTGAATTAGTTCCATATCTATTGTGTCAATATATTGGTTTGAAATTCTAAAAGCACACTTTGTAAGAAAAATTTTGATTTATAAAAAATTCAGTGTTAATTATTGAAAAGTTACAATGAATTCGTATGACATTAAACATGTCAATATGTTGGCTCCGGATTCTTAAAACACACTTCTTAAATGGTAATTATCATTAATACGAAGAAGTCATCAGGTTTAGTAATGAACAGTTAAGATTCCTCATCGAAAAGTAGATGTTAAAAGTTAAACTCACCGATGCTTCTTGTCTGCTGACAATGTTTCTAGTTTGCTCGTCAGAGAATTTGACAACTGTGGCTATTACTTTGGCAAGAGTCTGAAATAAAAGAAACAGAAAATGCTATAAAATCGCAAAAACATTAGATTACTACAGTAGTAGTATTAACTATGAAGAAAAAACCCTAACATATTCTTGCACTTATCTTTCCAGGTGGAAGGACTAGGTATACTTGCACATGGTATACTGAACAAAATAAGTAAAAGACCAACACATTTTCAAAATTGTGAAATCTATAGTTCATACAATGCATTTGATGCTAAAGTATTTAACATTGCTGATTGGGAGGTCCATAACTCTTGTATGTATCAAATATGTAGTACTGTTAAACATGTTACAATACACAAGTATATCTTTGAAAGCACTGATAACATAAACAGTTTCACTTCAAATGACCATCCTAGCATGGTATTAGTCAAGAAAAAACAATTTGTCTATTCACTAATACACAGGGAAATATTTGAGTTTTCTATGTAAAAAGTTGAAGGGCTCATCTAATGAGGATTGGAACATTAGAGCCTGTTTGACCATTATGTTATTAGGGATAGCTGGTAAACTTGCACATACATTTGGGGGAGGGTCATGAAAAAAAATATGCTTAAATTGGAAGGGCCATGAAAAAAATTGCGTTGGGGAGGGACACATTTTTATAGACACTCAAAAGAGTAAAACCCCCGGCCCCCCTCCACCTACAAGTAAAATGGTTCATTCATAAAGTATCACTTCATACTAACCTTGGTCTCCTTCCCCATCATGTATTCGTACAGGATGTTTCTTAGATACTGAAACACAAAATAGAGCCATTATCATACGTTCATCTGAAGACATAAGGTCGGAAGTGAAGAACTCCCATCCCTATCAGGGAGGTTTGAACTTAAAACCTTAACACTTAAAACTTAACCCGTAAGCCATAGTTAAATCATCAGAATTTCAATGTTTGGTTAATAAAGCAAAATAAAAAATTGGAAATATTTCAATTATATTGATCAGGATACACCATCAACAATTATATGTTACTTGATGCAAAGAGAAAATTTTGAGGGAATCGAAACTTAAAACAATTTTCTTACAAATGAATAATTGTATGAAAATATTTCTCAATTTGTTGATCATGACAAATCTTGGGATAATTATGTATCTTGCTTTAAAAAATATATTGTACATTTCCATGTCAAATCTTTATAAGAAATGGTAGAAAGATATAAATAGGACAGACTGACAGACCAAGCTCATTTAAACACAATGAGCAACAGTGAAACGATAAGTAAAGAGTAACTGGTGTTCACCTCAAACTCAGTTGGTTCCCTTAGGAGTGGACCGTCCGAGGTGTAGGAGCCGGCGGGACTGAGAGGGGGCGTGTCATCACTGTGAGGGTTCTGGATCCGATGCTCCAGGATGTCAATCTGTAAAAGGATTCATTTACATTGTATGTTAACCTCAACTCTGCTTATTTACCAAATACTTAATTGTTCTCATAGGCTAACATCTTCAATTGATTATCTTCCCAAAAAGAAACTGATGTTAAAAGTGTGATGTTCCAAGCTTTCATTCAGAGTGAGCAAATAAATTCTGCTTGGTAATAGAAACAATTTTTCTCTGATAAATCAAGAGTGCTCTGAGAACACAACAACCCCACAGTGTGCCCTTTTGATATACAAGGAATTGGAAGGGAAAATATGCAGGTTTATAGGTGTTAATTTTAATCAAATTTAAGATGAGATGGTTTTGAAAGTCTTAAAAATTAGGATATCTTCTAAACGTTTCTTGAAATGTGTGTCTCTTTTCACCAGACCAAAGGACAATCACTGAACAACCAAAGCTAATGGCCATGGATTAAGTTTTCAGAAATTGCAACTTAAACCAAGGTAACAGTCAAGGTAAATAGATTAGGATATGCAACGTTATTAGAATTGACTTACTAAAGGGATACACATGTCAAGGATCAAAGCCTGATCACTGACAAATTATTATAGAGCCAATGTTAACTCGCCCCTCAATCTGACAGGGAAAGTGAAATGGGGGACATAACCTCTAATAATCATCAAAGGACATCTCTAAGAAAGATTATAAAAAAACTGGGAAGATTTAATTTCCAAAGAGAGGTACTCCTTTTCAGGACAGATGGACCAAGCTAGAACATCAACACCTTCAGACTTCCTTTAGGGGGTTAAATATGGATCAATATCAGACACAACAAAATCAAGAAAACATTCTCTTATTTAATCAAATACATGTACTTCTTTATATGTCCTCAAAATATGTGACAAGCAGACAACACTATCTAAAGGGGGATAACTCACCCTCTGATGGAGTTCCCTCTCACGGAGTCTGGTGTGAGATAACTCACTGTTTAGGTGCGACACCTGGGCCTGGATGAAGAAAATATATCTCTGCCTTTAATAATAATAACATACATAGCTGTGTTGACATATTTCAAGTATATAAAGTTATTCAACACTGTCAAATTTAGTTTAAGACCAGGAGTGCTTTCAAATCCCAAGCCTATTGTTGAGCGTAGACCAAATTCAACTCCATGGATATGAGACTTTGTTATTGAACCACTTTGAGCACATTTTCTGTGCAGACAAGCAATAGCAACGGTTCGCTATGTAGTGGAAAGTGATGACCATATCACCCTTGCTTCTCAGGTGACACCTCATCACTTGACACGTAACACATGACAGACATAAGTAGAAGGCCATATCAATATGATCACCTGAAGGTCCTCATTATACATCTCCAAGTTCTCTATCTCGGCTGGAAGGTTTGGGTCGGAGACGTCAAGAGACTTGATCTTAGGGGGAGCAACGAGTGGTTTATCTAGTGGGTTCTGTCTCATCTCAGACTGGGCCAGCCACTCTGCCTTCTCTAGTCTGAAGTGCACAACACAACATGAAAAACATACATTTGAAAAGTCATTACAGGGAAAAATAACAATTTACTCAAGGAACTGCTTACAAAAACTTTAAGTGTCACAATTGTTCTGGACTCGGGGATTACCACAGTCCATGCAAGTTGAATACTGTGTACATAATGTCATAATGGGAGAAATTCACCCTTTAGGTAAACGCCTACCAAGCTTGAAAGTATTCTGTGCTCACTGACTACCAAAAGCTTTTATACTGCAGATGACTACCCTGTACAGTGTGAACTAAAGATCAGACTCTTTGTACAAATGGATGTATACACTGTTGTTTCAAAACCCTGGAAATCATTTTCAGGAGTGAGATTATTTATCTTGGTTCCCACAGAATGGCCGTGTTTTGATAGGGGAGAGATCTTGTACAAGCTAAGTGATGTTGGGTAACAAACCACTCTTCAGGCTACCTAGCACGTTTCAATCTTTCACCTTTGTTTGTATTCTGTTGTTTTAGCTTCTATATTCAGACTTTTGAACCATCATGAATGGTCAATTTCTATGAATTAACCCCAATGAACAAAGAGGGTTAGCCATACCATCCTGAATGTTCCAGACATGTTGAGATAATGATGAAGAAAGGCATATATGTTGAAGTCTAAGTGCTCAAAAGCAGCATGAAGCTATACGACATGAAGAATGAATACAGATAACAATGAAACTCACTTGTGGGTCTCCCGCAGTTCCTCCACCTGTCTGGAGAGTTGGATGATCTGCTGTCGGAGAAGATCGCCGCTAGACGACCCGCTCTGGATGGCTGACAGGGCTAGCTGGTTCTGCTGTACAAGCTCCTGGTGTATACATACATTTAAGTAGTTTTTCTCAAGATGACATAAAAGAGGAAGAACAGAAATAAACCCCTTATGTGAGACCTTTTCCTTAGTAGGTAGAAATTGAGTGTCAATGTCATGAAACAGTCACATATTAGTTTTTCTAATATCATGAGTAAGTTGTGCTAATTTTAACACTATATTTCCACAATAGAGTCCAGAAAAGTGTAGAAGTTAGCTAACTGCAAAATTTTGATTTTTTTAACGACCTAAATAGATAATAACTGAAGTTAGCCAGAGCGAGTACAGGAGGATGACTGGGTGCAGTATGGATGCGGCTGTACAAGAAATGAACAATACCTGTGAGGATGCCAGTGGGTTTGACTGTGCATGGTGAGCTTCCAACTACAAAAGCAACAGACGCATCATCACAAACAACATAAATAAAATCAACGAAAATAAAATCACTATAATTGAATAACAAACATAAAAGAACCTGCGCATGATGGATTAGACTTTATTACCAATGCTGAAACATCAGAATGCACATGTCTACATTGACCAGCAACGATTGTTTCAGCAAGATTATCTTTTTTCCCTCATCTATACACCATAGAAATGTTTCCAATGCCAAAACTTTACAGCAGGCCGTTGCAAGGAAAGAAGGCGGTTTTCTTCATATATCTATTAGATAAATTTAAATTGTTACACAATTATTGTGTACATCTCTTCCTCACCTTCGGTAAAACACAAAATAACAGTTGTTCTAACACAGTCAGGAAAGAATTTCTTTTTCCTTGGCAAGTGGTGGAGATAGTTTTGGGTTACAATTTACTTAGTGAAAAGGAGCTGTACCATTAGTCATAGTTGTCTTTTGTCAATTATATGTCAATGTATCAGGGAAACAACGAAATGCATGGGTTCATTCCTTGCAAATATATTACTTACATATCAAACAACAATACTGCATTCACAAAAGGACACAATTTACATTCCCAACTATAACATATCAGATCATACCTTCTTATAGCTTTTCAAAAATCACATATGCTTTGGCGTTAACTGCTAATTCATTCCCACAGCATCTGTCATAAAATTAAATTGTTCCTGGTTTCCCTCAAGGAAATGCATCAGTATTCTATCTGATTAAAGTTGACTGTGTTCTGAGGAATTAAACCTGGACACAAATTGTATCCATCAGGGGGTTGTCTCTGCACTATTGAACAGCCTGTATAGACTGTGTTTGCTCAGCTAATGCATGTTTCTCTTTATCTGCAGAACATGGTGTATTTTAATCAGACTGCTCTATGGGGATCCTTTGATATAACAACAAGCTCTTTGACAATTCTGACTTGGTGAATACTTGTCTTAATCAGAATTGCACCAATGTGTCAAACAGTGGTGATGGTCTGTCCCACATGATTATTTCTAATGATAAGTTGTACGAAGGAGATGATCTGATATTATACAGAATTCACTTGACTTCCACACAAGCATTTAATTAATCTTTCCTAAGGTAAGACAAAGGCTAAACATTGTCTCAACATACACATTCAGCATTGCACCTCTTTAACTTAATACCATGCTTTATTTTAACAGCTGCATTGTGATTATAACTGAATTTGCAGAAATAAAATGATAGGTGTATGAAAACTGTGACATACCAGAACAAATGAAAACTTGTGGGAATGATGAATATTGAATATACATTGATCAAGATGTATTCATTGTAGATCAAATTTACAAAAACTGCTCTACCTTGTATCTTTTGCATTATCATGACCATTTATCACAAACACGAGTTTCTCTTTTGGTCACCAAGTTCAACTAAGAGTTACTCCCCTTATAAACTTTTATAGCCCATAACCATTTAATTCATAGATCAACTTTTTCTCAATTAAGAATTACATAACATACATCAAATATTACAACTCATTGAAAACGCTTTCATTAAAACAATATGTCCATCAAGTACTGCAAGCGAGAGTTATCCCCCCTACCTTCCTCTCATGGTTCCACTCCGCTGTGAGAGCCGACACCTCCTCTTTGTGCATGGTCTCCTGGTCTTGTTGAAACTTCTGTTGATACTTCTTCAGCCTTTCCTCCAGCTCTGACAGCTCCGCCTGGTGTTGATCTTTAAGGGCAGACAACTCTGCCTGTAAACCTCCCAGCTTTTCATTCATCTCTCGCTCACGTTCCTTAGTAAATGTAAAACATCTTGAGCTCAAACCATTTGAAACAGGATGTTTTAAATTTTTCATATATCGACACTTTAAATTAACTGCATGGCCAAGGATGAAATAAAAAAAGACACTTGTTTTTTTCCCTACAATAATACCTGCCTTCATTCTGCTAAGAGTAAATCCATAGAAAACCTATTTTCTTCTTTACAACTAACTTCTTTTTGATTCCCCAAAATGTAAATACAAATCATTGAGACTGGGCCCCGAGGACTAAGGGGAGATAACTCTACCTGCAGAGCCTCCTCATGGTCGTGCTGCATCTGTTCGAGACGATCCTGAGCGTCATGAAGATCCTTGTAGAGTTCCTCCACCTGCTCGTGATGTTCATGGACCAGCCTACTCTCCCCCTGCTCACTCTTGTCTGCAATAGACAAGGTATAGGTTCAAAGGTTCAAACAGAAAACCTTTATTTCCCTAAGAAAATGGATCTTGTTGAACCATTTAATTGACACTATTGTTTTGAACTGAATCTACTTTTCAGTGAATATTGATAGTCCCAATTATAAAAAAAACATTAATTTCTCATTTTTTATGTCAGGAAAAGTATAGCAAATTATTAGAAACATAGTTCAATAGCGCTGATCAGAATCATATGACAAAATCTAATAGTTCAATGTGAACAATTTTAATTGAAAGGAGAATAAAGACTTACTGATTGCAGCTGTGAATGAGTCATCAAACTCTTTCTCCTTCTGGGCCAGCTTCACATTGAACTCTCGCACCAGCTGTTTAATCTTCACCGCATGATCTTCCTCCAAGCCTCGCAGCTCTTCTTCTCTCTGTTTCTTCATCTTCTCTATTTCCCGCTCATGCATCACCGTCAATGAATCCTGCTCCTCGTCCTTGTCAATCTTTAAGGCTTGTAACTGCTTTTCTAACTTTTTAGTCTCTGATTCCAATTTTTTTATTTGTTTCTCAAAATCTGTTTTCATCTCACCCTTTTCCTTTAATATAGCTGAAACTTTTTCACTCATGGAATTATTTTCAGAATTCAATTGTTCTATATTCATCATCAATTCATTTTTCATTTTCTCTGATGACTCTAGCTTTTCGGCAACTTCTTCAATTTGTGCATCTTTTTCTGTGTTTATTTTGGACAAGCTTGATTCACCATCTGTTTTCTGGTTTTCAAGTTCTTGTAATAGCTTTTCCTTTTCATTTCTCTGTTCTTCAATGGTTGATCTTAAGCTTGCAATTTCAGCATCAAGCTGTATAATGGTCTCCTTTGCTTTTGTAACAACCTGTTCTTTATCCTCCAACATTTGTTTCTTCATCTGTGATATGTAAGCTTCTGCTTTCTTCTTGTATTCTGCTACCTTAGTTGTATTTTCAGATTCAAACTTAACAGTCAAAGTCTTAATTTCTCCCTCATGTTTTTCAGCCATTGCTTTCAAATGTTTTTCACTTTCTTCTTTCAATCTTTCCCTCTCAATTTGGCTTTCATTTAGAAGTACTTCGACGTCCCCTGCTGCTTTTTCTTTCAATTGCAGGGTTTCTAAACTAGTTGTCAACTGTGAACATTTTGTGTTTAGTTCGGCAATGGAAAGTTTCAATTCTTCATTGAGAGATTCAAGCTCTGATACTCTACTCAAACTCTGCTTCAGAGAATCCTCCAGACTTTGTAAAGATTCCTCCTTCTCTGATAATAAACTCTCTTGCTCTGTTAGTCTTTGTGCGAGTTCATCACTGGATGACTTTTGACTGTTTTCTAAATCTTTTACATAGTTTTCCTTATCTTCAATATCTTTTCTTAACTTGGTTAATTCTTCATCTTTTTCTTCTAAATTTAACTTCATTTCTGATAGACTTGCATCCCTTTTATTAATCTCACTAATCAGATGATCTCTTTCTGCTGACATTTTTTCAACATTACTGGCACTGTCACTAATAGATCTCTGAAAAGCCTCCAACATGCTTTCTTTCTCTTTTAAAAGTTTTGACAAATCCTCGAGCTTCAGCTCAAGATCTGCAATAGTGTTTCTGGACACTCCTGTTGTCTCTTCCAACTGCAGTAGACGAGTGTTTGCATGTGAGAGCTCTGTTGACACCTCCTCCTTGTCTTTCACTTCTTTCCTCAACTGTTCTGACAACTCTTCTACTTTCGTCTTCCCCTCTGTTTGAATTTCTTTCAACTTTGCTGTGTATTTCAGCTTAAGCTCTTTGAACTTTTCTTGGAATGTTGCCTGGGTTTTCTCCATCTCTTCCCGATGTTGGGTTGCCTGAGTCATAAATCTCTCTTCATTATCCTGTACCTTCTGCTGGAGTGATGTCTGCAGCTCTGAAGCTGTGAGCTGAGCATTGCTTTGGGTCTCTTGAAGTTGCTGTTTTAAGAGGGATATCTCCTCTTTAAGAGCAAGTTCCTGCCGTTCTAGCTTGCCCCTGTACTCTTCCAACTGACCCTCGTAGTTCTGGATACACTCCTGAAGCTTCTCCTCTGTACTTGACACCTTTGTGTTCAGCTCCTTCAGCTTAGCTTGGAGCTCCACGTCACTTGCTGCCATTTCCTCGATGCGGGTCTCATACTCTCTTATCACTTTGGAATGTTCATCTGTCATTTGTGTTAAGGTCATTTCTTGCTCTGCTTTACTTTCTTGCAAATTCTTCAAGTTGTTTTTTGTTTCTGCTAATTGAGTTTCTAAGTCATTTATGCTTTCTTGCCCATTTCTAAGATTTTCAGTTTCTTCTAATAAGGTTCGTATTTGGTCATCTTTACTCTGAGCCGCTTCATTTACAGCCTTCAACATTTCTTCCATAGATGAATACTCAGTTCTCAACTGGGTTATCTGTCCCTGATACTCCTGGATTTGCACATCCTTTTCTTGCAGTTCCGTTGTATGTTTTTCTTGCACTTCAGACAATTTGCTATTAAGTTCAGTTATCACAGATTCCATTTGACTCATTTTCCCTGAGTATTCAGAAACAGTTGATTCACACTCACTCTGGCTGGACAGTCTGACTGCCTCTAGAGAGTTCACAAGATCACTAACCTTAGAATTGCTCTCCTTGAGCTGCTCATTAAGCACTTGGGTCTCCCTGTCAAACTTTTCTCTAAGTTCACACAACTCTTGTTCTTTCTGATCTCTTTCAGTTTTTAGAGTCTCAAGCTCTCTTCTCAAGCATTCAACTTCTTCTTGCAAAGCTTTTAACTTTTCCTCAAATGATTGAGTGACTTCTAACACTTTTGTCGAATGGTTTGATTCTAATTCCTCTCTCTCTGCAGCAGCTTTCTCCAGTTTAGAATTCAGTTCACTTTCAATACCATGCAGACGACTCTGCCATTCTTCTTTCACTTCTTGAAGCTCTGTTCTATGCCTTTCTGTCTGCTCTTGGAGTTGCTTCTGACGTAATTCTTCCAGACCTTTTGCCATATCTTCAACACCATGCTCCTTCTGCTGTGTCAGTTCCTGTATCTTTAAATCTAACTCAGCATCTTTTTCTTTCAGTTTTTCTTCAAACCTTTCTTTTATTTTACCCATTGTTTCTTTGAATTTGGCTTGTTTTGTGTTAAACTGCTCCTTAAAACCTTCCTCTAATTTCTGCATATTTTCCTTCTCAGTTGCAAGCTTCTGCTCAAGAGTTTGAACTTGGGTTGTATACTGTTTTTCTAAATTGTCCTTATCAATGTTGACCATGTTATATTTTTCATCCCACTCTTTCTGCTTCTGAGCCAAATCTTCCTCATGTTTCTCTTTCATGTGCTCAGTAGAGTCCTTCAGTTCCTTAATCTTTCCTTTGGCTTCTGCTCTCAGCTGGTTAAACTTCTCCATACTTTGGTTTAGTTTCTCTCCCACACTCGTCAATTCCTCCTCTTTCTTCTTCAATGTTTGTTCCAGCTCACTATTCTTATCCTCCAAAGATTTAATGAATCCTGTGTTGTCATCAATGGCAGTTCTCAGAGCAAGAATCTCATCATCTTTTGAAGCAATAGACTTCTCAAAGTCGACCGACTTCTGAACATAATCACTGAGATCGCTCTCAAGGGCTGATATTCTGCTCTCAAGAGCTTCCTTCTCTTCCAAAGCCTGTTTGCCTATCGTTTCTTTACTCTCTTCTAATTTAGCTGACAGTTCACTCTTTGCTTTCCCTAAATCCTCCAGGACAGTTTCTAATGAGGTCAACCTCTCCTCAAGATGAAGTTTCTCTTTTTCAACATCAGCCTGGCAGGACTCAAGTGACTTGACAGTCTCTTTGAGCTGTCCGATGTAGGTGTCCTTCTCTGAAACACGAGCTTCAATGTCTGACTTATCCAACAGAATCATCTCCTTCTCTGCTTCCAACTGTTTCAACCGCTCTTCTCTTTGGGAAACTTCAGCTTCTAGTTCTTTGATCCGGTTCTCAGCAGACTGAAGTTGAGATTGAGTAGCTTCTGTTGCTTGACGTTTCTCGGATTCTGTTACGTCCAACTTTTGCTTTAGTTCCTCTTCTACTTGGCCTCTCTCATTTTGCAGAGATTCAATTTGAGTACGAAGAGTTGCAAGGTCTTGATCTTTTGCTTCAATCTGATTCATTAGCTCAATCTTCTCTGACTCAACAGCAGAGACCTGCTCTTTAAGTTTCTGTGTTGAGTCAACTTGGTCTGAACTCAGTTGTTCACACCTTTGCTGAAGACCACTCTGCTCAGATTCAAGTTCACTCAATGTTGCAGTCAAACTATCTTTTTCTGATTTCAAGTCTTCAACCTTAGCTTGAAGTTCAGATACCTGCTGGTTCAATGAACTCTTTACATCCTCAAATTCAGTTCTCAAATTCTCCAACTCTTTCTGAAGTTTTACATTCTCTTCCTCCTTCTCAGAACACTCAGCCTTTAGCTTAGTAATCTGAGACTCAAACTCACTACTCTCACCCTCAAGGTCAGTCCTTGATTTCTTGGCATCCTCAAACTCAGTCCTCAAATTCTCCAGCTCCTTCTGGAGCTTTTGACTCTCCTCCTCCTTCTCCGCCCTCAGCCTGGTGATCTGCGACTCATACTCGTTAGTCCTGCCCTCAAGTTCACACTCCTTCTCCTCCAGTGCTCCCTGGGATTCCTTCAGCTGCTGCTTCACATCCTCTAGCTCTGCACTCCTCTCTTGAAGAGCCTGTTCCATGTTGGCCCTAAGGGTCTCCAGCTGATTCTGGTGCTGGGTCTGCAGGTCTGAGTTACAGCCCTCTAGTGCCTGCGGATGAATGATGATGAATTTTCCATGTGTCACAGGTTAAATTACAGTTACAGGTTGAAAAATATTTTAAAGATAAAAAAGCATTCCTTCTTGACATCTACAACATTAACACTTTGACGCTGAATTAGTTACTGCCAAATTTGGTCTGAGGTTAATACTGTAAAATCATAATATTTCGCGGGGGTTTAATTTTCGCGCTTTTCGCGCAAAGCAATAATGCGCGAATAATAAAACATCGCGAAATATTATGGTTATGAACGTGAAGAAAACCAATAACAGACAAATAATTTGGTTGACACATCTTACTACTCACTGGAATGTTTGGTTCGTTTATTAATGACGAGTCACTAATTAGAGCTCTCACAAATGTGTACATCGTACGCCGATATGCACCTTGTTTGTTGTGCAAACACAGTCATCACAACAATCCGGCCTGGCGGAATCCTCTCTTGATCGCCAATATGCGTGTCCTGATGTTTTGATTGCGGTACGCTTGAGCTTCGATTCGGTGCGTATATTTTCGGTTCAGTATGATATTTCTTTGAACGAGATCTCGAGAGGTCACATCATTCAAACACTATTGTTTGGAGTTAAAGATCAAACTAAACCGTTCCGAATGTTTACTTCCGGGAAAACTTGGCGACAGGTATCGTTACCACTTCAAAATTTGTTCAATAGTTTCAGTGTAATCTTTGCTGCACAGTGCATGTAGTTTTCCTCACCAAATTTTTGCTATTGCTTAGTCGATATGCGCGAAAATTAAACCCCGCGAATCAGTCATTTTTTATGTTTGCGCGAAAATAACACCCCACGAAAATAAATGATTTTACAGTATGCAGAAGTACATCTAGTTTACAAAGAAGAGAATCCTGAATCTAACTAACTAAAAAGAAGTGTCAATATCCTATTAGTGATGATGTGCTTTCCAAACTCTTTGTTCTCTCTACTTAAAACTGAAGAAGTGCTGCGTACCTGGCTGTGTTTCTGGTTGAGCTGCTGCAGCTGCTGAGCGAAGTCTGCTGCTGCAGCTGTCATGTCTTCCTGCAGCTTCCTCACCTGGTTCTCCAGCTCTATCTTCTCCTGCAACACCAGACAGAGGTGAGGGACCTGCAGCTCCTTGCACAATGTAATCTCTACTAAGGTTAACTATTAATCTCATTCTTTAACACTGCACTAAGGTTGCCTTAGTGACTTAAAGCTTTGAAAGGATGCCATGATTTATCATATTCTTCAGCTGATATTCTTCATCTTTATGCGGCCTTATCAATCAGTCATTTCAATTTTATTTCAATAACAATATCTAAAATGGAATTAGCATACACTATTCATCAACCAGGCTATATGAGTCTATTAGCATTACAATCTGGGAAAGTTCTACAAGACACATTTCGGCTAATATGACCCTATCCATGCATAGACAATCAATAAGTGAAATAATAAAGCTAATGATTAACAACGTTTAACAAATTCACAATCCTCATTTATAATTCTGTTTCAATTAACTGAAGGCACAAAAGAATGTATACAGTTTATAAAAGAAATGATTATGTTTTCTTCAGTGGCAGATTTACAGATACTTGGGCTCTTATATTAGCCAATAGATTTAGGACATGTTACTACACAACTAGCAAAATATAAATGCAAACAAGGTTCAAGACTTTTTCTTGTCTTCAAAACATTAACCATTTTCATTTGCCAATATGCAGTATTCCCACTGACTTTAAAACTGCCAGTACAGTGTCCGATACTAATGTTTTTTAGCAGTACTGAAGAAAATTCAATTATACCATTAAATCTAAAAAATAAAAATACTCAAACCCTTGATTTAGAAAAGGAAAAGTATCAGTTTAATAAAAGATAGACTACTGTCATCACGTGAAAACTTTAGATTAGGCTGCCCAATTTCTCAATTTGATAACTTTTGTTCCTAATCTTAAACAGTAACAGTAAATTTATACGTGGGATAAAATAAATAAACTATGACATCAGGGTAATAAAATGTCCAGTTATATATTTATTGAATTTTTAAAACATACCTTACCACATATTTAGTTCTGGATATAACATGCTCCTTGAACTAAGTGTATTCTCCACCAAAAATGGTTTAATCACTAGACACATAATAATGACTCACCGAGTTGAGTTTGTCAATCTGTACGAGTAGTTCATCCTTCTGTGTGTCTATCCCAGAGACAGCAGCCATTTTCTGGAGCTCCCGCTCCTCAATAGCGAGCCTCATCTCCTCTTCCTTCTCCTCCAGCCTCCGCCGCAACTCCTCCTGCAGGCTCGAGATCGCATGATCCTTTTCCTGTTCCTGAAGGCAGAAATATTGTATCCGTAATGCATGTTACATCCAACTCATCCATATTTTAAGGGGAATCAAAAATAAAAACTTTTAACCCTTCGGCACATATTATATAGTCTTAAAAATTCATTTTTAGGGATGTGATGGCTTAGAAATAATATAAAGCATTTGGCAGTAAGTAAATTATTTGTTTAGGGCTGCGTAGGAGAGGGCCAACCATGGAACATTTCCCTGGGTACACTGAATACAAGACCTGAATCCTTTATAACAGAGTTTCCTCCCTTACCTTGACCTGAAGCACCTCCTGGTGAGCCCTCTCCTGGTCGGCCATCTTGGACTGCCAGAGTGTGTCCCTCTCACCAGCCGTCGACTCCACCTTCTCTTGTATCACTTTCTCTGTCTCTTGCTGCAAAAAGTCACAGAGAGTTTCATACAACAATGTGACTGAGCAGGGAATTTGTAATTGTAGCTTCGTTGTTGTTTTCTAACAATAAAATATGCAAGCTCTAGGAAAAGCTATTCATCCTCTCATCTGATTTATTTAATAAACAACCTATAGGAAGAAACAGCAGATGACTCATTTTTCTCAAAATGTTATCTACAGAAATGAATCCACAATCAAAACTAAATTGTCATAGATGCACGTACAGCTGCTGTTTTCTAAAGACATCACTTTGTCATCTAATGGAGGGTGTTATCAGTGCAAAAAAGCAATCTGAAAGACTTGATCCAAATCTGATTATATAGCAAGTAAAGTAGGTAATATACAGGAGCAATAGCCCTCCTCACCTGCATAAGTGAGACAGCGGCGGACTTGCCGCGCGAGAGTTCCTGTACGAGTGCCTCCTTCTCCTCCTCCATGCTCTGTTCCGCTGACTGCAGCCTCTCTTCCATCTCTCGCTTTATCTGAATCTTCTCCTCCTTCAGTCGCTTGATTATCTCCCTTGACTTCTCCAGCTGCTCTTGTACTGAAATATGGACAAAATTTGACTGAGTTGAATCGCTAGGCATTGAAAATGTTTGTCAAGTAATATCCATTGAAATGTTTTTTAACAAGCATCCATTGAAAATGTTTGTCAACTTGCATTCATTGGAATTGTTTTGTTTTCTTTAATCCGACACCCTAGAGCTGTGACCTTTACACAAAGCTGCAACAAAGGCCACATCTTTACATGATCAGCTGAGAAAGCTTAGAAAACTAAACACAGTTGTAAAATTTGGCTGTTTTTGGACTACAATTCAAAATGATTAAGAGCCCTGGAGTTTCACCCCTAAAAGGACTCATAACCACAATATCATAAGGTAACATCCAGGACATTTGATCTTTTTCATGAAAATTATTTTGAAGGGACCAACATACGGAGGGCTATATACCTCCAACTTCATAAGGATAACTCAAATTTACTGAGAAAACAAACATATTTATAAGGTTCCATTGAGTTTTTCCAACCTAGGTTTTATTGAATCAACAAGCCATGAAGCAATGTCCTAGATTTATCAAAAGTTAACATGCAATCATGGATATGCCAAGCCCTTTAAGGGTTGAAGCTATTGATCAGAATTTGAACTTAATCAAACATTGAGATTGTAGATGAATACAAATACCTTGGAACAATAATATGTAGTTAATTAAATTGGAATACTAATACTGATAAAGTTTTCAAAAATAGTCAACAAAGATTACATTTCTTGTGCAAGCTACAATCTGTCAATGCAACATTCCTTTTTTTAACATTGTTTTGTTGAAAGCATTTTAACTTTTTTTTTCCATTGATGATATGGTTCCTTATCCCTTGTTAACAGTTCTTGCTCGAAAAAAGTTTAAATAGCTGCAAAAATTGTCGGAGTTTCTTTTACAAATTTATCGTCTCTTTATGAAGAAAGAGTTTTGAAATTATTCCTTAAGATTAAGATTGTGTCTGATCCTGACAACGTATTATACTCTGAATTTGTTAAACTTCCTTCAGGCAGAAGATATTTATTACCCTGTTTAAAATCAATAGAGGTAAAAATAAATACATTCCTTTCAGCATCCATCTGTTAAAGTCATAGTCTCATTTTTGTAAGGCAACTAAACTGAACTAATTATTCTTCACTAACAAAATCTGATCACTGACACAAATATTTCCTGTCGCGTTTGCAAAGATTTTCATTTTTATGCCCGTTTTACAATTCTGGATGAAGTAGCTTATTGGCGTAAGCCGTTTCAGACCGATGAGGTACCGAATCAAGTGCAATCCCATCGCGAATGCGAAACACCGGAAATCTAGAAATTGTAGCGCCGATATTTATGACAGACGCATTCTTCATTGAGTTAACCACCTTTTTGTTATTTCACTATTTGAAAAAGGGTAAGCTATTAGCTCTTTAAATTGGATATTCAGCTGGGAAATTCGAACAAACCTGTAGAGGTTTCAGATTCTTTGAAGAGGATCCTCCTTGGGGTACTTACTGCATAAAAATCTGTATTTTTTGCTATATGACAGGTTGTGACTATTTTTTAAAATAAAAAATATACAAAAAACCACTAAAACGTGTTTTTGTACATTTCACCACCCTAACAGGGCCCCCTACCCTGGCGATAACCGTTCCGCCAGGGCCGGTAACTCTATTAGCAAACCACTTATCAATCCAGCATAGCCAGACAGAATAAGGGGAGGTGGGTGGCCGTACCCCAAGGAGGATCCTCTTCAAAGAATCTGAAACCTCTACAGGTTTGTTCGATTCTTTTTCAGAAGGGATCCTCCTTGGGGTACTTACTGCATAAAACAGACTCCCAAAGAAGAGTCCTTGGGAGTGGAATTCTGTCTTAACTAAGAGCTAAAGAAGCTCTAAACTCATGTACTCACCAGAGACTTGTTCGCTGTACCAACAGGACCGGCGTCTCGCTCACCCCTGGGGTACTTACGTCAGGGCTAAAACGCCTTGTTGTAAGCCAAACTACCCTCCCCCCCCCCTTTTTTGCAAAGGAAGATAGGAAGGTCTTAGGCAAAAATTAATCGTTATCCCACACAGAGAAGTCACCCCCCCGGTTGACTTCAGCTAGGGTCCGATAAAACAGTGAGTTAGTGGGTTAGTGTGTGCTCCCGCTAACTTTAACATAAAATCAGTGACACCTCGATCAAAAAGCTCAATCAGCTAGAGGGTATCTGACTCTGTCCACTGGAGAGAACCGACTGACCAAACCGAGCGCGCTCGCTAGAGTGCTTGTCTAGTTGGTAGTGTCTGATGAACGTGCTCGGCCGGCTCCAAATAGCGGCGGAGCAGATCTCTTCAATGGGCAGAGCCGCAGCATAAGCCTTAGAGGTTGCTACCGCCCTAACCGAATGAGCTTTCAAACCTTCTGGGGGCTGCAGCCCCTTATGAACATAGCTCAAATATATTGCGGATACTATCCATCGAGATATGGTCTGCTTAGATGCTGGAAGGCCGGCCTTATTGCCGCCGTAACAGCAAAACAATTGCTTATCCTTACGGATCTCTTTAGTACGCTTGACGTACATTTTGAGGGTGCGACGCACATCAAGGATGTGGGGTTGCGTCGACCTCGCCCCTGACGTCGCCGCCTGCGTCAATGCAGGCAGCTCGATCGGAGCTGAGACATGAAAAGAATGATCGACTTTTGGTCGGTATGAGTCCGGCAGTCTGATGCTGACTCTGTCCGTATGAAAGACAGTCAGCTCGGGATCGGCCGACATCGCATGGATATCGCCTACCCGCCTGCCAGACGTGACCGCCACCAAAAAAGCCGTCTTCCATGTCAAAAGTTGCATCGACAAGGTCTTCAGGTCCCGAAACGTCGGGCCTGACAACCAGTCCAGAACGAACTTAAGTTCCCATGAAGGGCTGATCCTCCGCAAAGGCGGACGGATCCTGTCCACACCTGCTAAGAAACGCTGAACCAATGGATGACTACCCAGCAGGGCGCCATCCACAGGCACGTGGAAAGCCGAAATGGCCGTAGAGTAACCCCTCACCGTAGATGCGGCCAAGCCGTCATCCAATCGGGACTGAAGGAACTCAAGGACTGGTACTAGACCCGCAGAAAAGGGATCGAGTAACCCCCTATTTCCACACCAGCGCGCATAACAGGCCCATCTATCCTCGTACTGAGTGTTCGTGGAATCCCTCCGCGAAGCCAGTATTGTGTCTGCAACTCGTGCAGGAATACCGCTCTCCTGGAGGCGACTCCTGACAGAGGCCAAACCACCCACTGAATTCTGGGATTCGGGTGTGGCGCTCCCTCCTGCATGAGAAGGTCCGGCCTCCCCGACAATAGTACAGGAGGTCGAACGAGAAATCTGAGCAGTAACGGAAACCAACTCTGCGCTGTCCACAGAGGTGCCATGAGCACCAATAGGACAGGCTGTTGGCTGGCTACCTGCGACAGAACCCTGGGTATCAAAGGTATCGGTGGGAATGCCCACAGCACCCTTCCCCCCCAGTCTATCGCGAAGGCATCGTGAGCCAGAGCTGCTAGATCTGGGATCCTGGAGCAATACACAGGCGTCTGTTTGTTCACTGACGACGCAAACAGATCCACCTGGAACGACCCGTACAACTGGGAGATAGTTTCGAATATCCCCCGGTGGAGCATCCACTCGTGTGGAGCCAGCATGCGACGTGACAATGCATCGGCTCGGATATTGTCCACGCCCGGGAGATACACCGGTATCACCTGAATGCTGCACCGGTCGCACCAGAGTAGGAACTGCCACGCCTCCTCTAGGAGAGTAGGTGACACTGTTCCTCCCTGCTTCAGGATGTATGACATGGCGGTCTGGTTGTCCATCTCTAGGCGGACCACCTGACCCCGAAGGTACGGCAGGAACCGGCTGAAGACATTCCTGACCGCCCTCAGTTCCAACACATTTATGTGCCATTGGGATTCGTCCAGAGACCACAGGCCCGAGGCTGAGTGATCTCCCAGGACTCCCCCCCAGCCTGAGAGAGAAGCGTCTGTTTGCACTGTGGCTGTCACACGAGGCTTTTCCAAGGGAAGACCCCTGGCCAAGTTGTCCTCGGACTGCCACCATTCCAGATGAGTGGGAAGCCACTCTGGAATAGTCACCGGCTTCTCTAGACTCTCGGCATGCGACCACAGCCCCGCTAGAGCCTGCTGTATCGGTCGCATCCTCAACCGAGCCCTCCAGACCACATCGACTGTAGCTGCCATGTGCCCCAGCAGCCTTAGCCACATACGTGCCGGGTGCGTCGGGGTTTGGAGAAAAAACGTCGTGGTCTGGCAGACTTTGGCCACACGGTTTGGAGCCAGGGAAACCACCCCTGCTCCCGTGTTGAACCTGGCCCCCAAGAAAACCAGGTCCTGCACTGCTGTGAGGTCCGATTTCCTGAGGTTGATTATCCACCCCAGCCTTTCCAGAATCCTGCGAATGGCTTGTGTGGCTTCCTGATTCTCCTGGCAACTCAAGGCCCTGATCAACCAGTCGTCCAGGTACGGGTGACAGACCCTGCCCTGCGACCTGGCCACCTGTGCCGGAATCAGCATCAGTTTGGTGAACACCCTTGGCGCCGTAGCGATGCCGAAGGGGAGCACACGAAACTGGTAACAAACCCCGTCGAAAGCAAACCTGAGGTATTGCCTGAACTGGGGGTGCATGGGTACGTGGAGATAGGCATCTTTGAGGTCGATAGACGAGAGCCAATCCCCCACTTCTACCGATGATATCACAGATCTCAGAGTTTCCATCTTGAACGACGGTATCTCCAACATCTTGTTGAGACCTTTCAAGTTCAGTATGGGCCGGAAGCCTCCGTCCTTCTTGGTTACCAGGAAGTATGTCGAGTAAAACCCGCTTTCTTCCTGGCCCTCCGGAACAATCTCTACGGCCGCTTTGTCGAGCAGAGCTACGACTTCGGCGCGAAGAACTTCCGCCTTCTCCGGGGAGGATGGCACCGGGGTGCGCCTCACTCCGGTAAAAGAAGGTGGCCCAATCTTCCAGCGAGGCAAATGTCCGTCCCTGAGCGTGGACAGGACCCAGGGGTTGGACGTGGCCTCTTCCCATTCCGAGAGGAACCGGGACAGCCTGCCTCCTACTGGTACCTGCGGGAGAAGGCAAGAGACGTTCGACTCTGGCGGCACTCCGGCCCCCTGTCGAGACGTCAGCAAGATAGGAACATGGGGGATTAGGTGCCCTGGTTGGGGCCCCTGCTCCCCCGAAAAGGCTGCTGCTGGCCCTTGGCCTGCAGCTTGCCCTTGGCCTTGCCCTTCTTGCCTTTCCCCTTCCCCTGGTACTGACCCCCACCACCTCCGCCAAGCGGCAGCTGCCACTTGGCAAAGGTCTTGGCAGGCGGTCCAGTGTGGAGGTCAGCCAGAGGGGAGGACTTTCGCTTCCCAGCGTTGCCAAGGCCGCCTTTGACGCCCTTGACCCGTGCCAGCTGGTCAGCGGTGTCCTTAATGACCGTCGCAGCCCCCGGGAACAAGGTGGAACCGAGTTCATAAGGGAGTGCGAGCAGTACATTCTGTGTTGACTGCGGCAGCTCCGAATGGTGCAACCACAGTCTGCGCAGCCCCATCACTGCACACATCACCTGGCTGGCCGCGCTCCTAATAGCGTCGCCAGACAGATGACTACCTACCTCCGCCAATTGCCTATGGAGCATAGCTGGAACGCTACGCTCCTTCACTTCCCCAAGAGACTTAGCCTGGAGAGACCCCAGGTAAGCCCCATGGACAGCCACGCGCAACTGCTGACAGCCGTTCCTGTAGCTCTCCTCAAAAGAGCGGAACAGCTGCCTAAGCAGCGACTCGTTAGCCTTGAAGGGAGGCACGCGCCTGCCCCGGGCCCCCAAGGAGTCCGGGTTGACGGAGGCCAACACATCAGGGTCTGGCGACGGCACATCAAACAAACCCGCCTCCCCCAACGGATACCTCTTATGAAGCCCCGGCAAGTCGAAGCGCGAACGGGTACCCGAAAGGAGAGGGGAAATGAAATCAGCCGCCACCGAATCCAGAATGCGGAGACGCACCTGGGGGGCCTTCCGCTGAGCGAAAGCTCCCCCCGGTAGCCGAAACCCCGATTCGTCTGCCTCCTTCTCAGGAACGACGACCTGAGGAAAGGCCTCTGCGAATTTCTCGCGGACCTCCCTCAGCGCCGTGGAAAACGGTAGGTCAGACGGGTCGTCATTCCCATCCCCCTCGACCTCCATCTCCCCCTCCGACCTCTCCCCCGACACCTCGGAGCCCTCCGTGGAGGACAAGGTGTCAGCGGGAGCGATCGGAACGGCAGACGAAGGAAGAAGAGGAATGCGGAACACCTCCCCGCGTTCCCTACTTCGTTCCAGAGAAGGAAGCGGACCACGGAGCCCAGGTGCGGGCCCCGACACCGAAGCGCCGGGACCTAATCTCTCTGGGGTACCGGTCCCAGCCGACGTACCGGGCAAGCCGGAAGCGGTCGGGGGGATCCGTGTAGTATTGCTCTTAGCGGCCTGGTAGGGACCCGGCCTAGGAGCACCGGCCGCCTGACGTAAACCCTGGACAAGGCCCGGGTCATTGTCAGTGCCGGCGTCGACAATGGTACCTAGTGTGCCAGTCGACGGGGCATCGGGGCCTGACCGGGTCGTCGATTCACGAAGCTCCTTGCGGAGCTCCGACATCAACTCCCCCATCAGACCCTTCATTTGCCCCTTAATTATGGAGTTAATATTGTCAAGGGAAGGTGTCAATGTGTGGACCCTAGCTGAAGACAACCGGGCCCCCGAGTCCGAGTCAGACACTCCAGAGGAGTCCGACGGAACCCGGGGAGACACCGGTGTCTTGTCCCTAGCCTTACCTTTAACCTTTTGTTTAGAGGGAGGGGTGCAAGCACGAATATTGCCGCCTGACTCCAAGACCCTTCTCAAGAAGGCGGCATCTAGGGAACGGCGACGTCTGGTCCTAGAGGAGAACCCCGAACAGGTGCTACACTCCGAGTCATCATGGCCGTCCTCCACCAGGCAAGTCAGGCAAAGTTCGTGTGCGTCCGCCTGGGGAATATTCCCCCCGCAGTTAAAGCACCGCTTGAATGACTGCAAGAATCATACAAGGTGTTTTAACCGTAAGTAGACTAATATGTACCTATGTGTATACATATGTGATGCGCCTACACTAATATAAGAAGCCGCGAGATTTTATAGTAATAAAATGCTAAGGCATCTTAATCAAGCAAGCCCATACAACATTCCTGCAATAAAAAGAGCATGAAAAAAAACACTGGCTTGCCCGTCAGAAAACGAAAGTTTTGGCCAAGTTAAAAAACCAGGCACAAACGATCGTCCCAACGTAATAAGATGTATTTATCAAAAAATAACATCAAGTGCCAAACAACATACGAATTCCATACCAAAGATTGAGCATTTCCCTCTAGTCGGGAAAAAATCTTTCGAGAATTCGTCATGTTTGTCCATTTTCCAACCCATACCGCGAGCACGTGGCCACGACAGGTTTGAAAAATCCCTAAGTCACAACGCGAGAATGCGAAAATGCGAACCTATTCTATTCTAGATAGAATAAAAGTTACCACACATACAGTCTCTTTGTCCATGTCAGTTTTCTTAAAGTGGAACTCAGTTCAAAACTTAGCAAAATCTTCAGCTCGAAAGCACGTCTTCACTGTGTGATGACAGATTGATAAGTGGTTTGCTAATAGAGTTACCGGCCCTGGCGGAACGGTTATCGCCAGGGTAGGGGGCCCTGTTAGGGTGGTGAAATGTACAAAAACACGTTTTAGTGGTTTTTTGTATATTTTTTATTTTAAAAAATAGTCACAACCTGTCATATAGCAAAAAATACAGATTTTTATGCAGTAAGTACCCCAAGGAGGATCCCTTCTGAAAAAGAATTTATGTGTTCTTCGTCACGGCCTTGGCGAAATGACGTGGTAAGGACTAACGCTCGCAAAACACGTAATATTAGGGTAGGGTAGGGTAGTTTGAACTTAATTATTGAGGGCTAGAATGCCTGCAGAGTTCTGAAAATTGTTGCAAACGTCAGGGGAAAGATTTCTGTGAGTGGTGAACTATTTGTCCGGCATGCATTACAATTTGCCTTGCAAAAATGAGACAATGACTTTAAATGATCTTTGAATTAGTAGAATGTATTTGTTTATGTATCACATGTACCCTGTGTTGCCTTTCCTTTCCCTTGCCAGCTCTGTAATGATACAAAGATTATTTCTGTTGGGGTTATAAACTATTATTGTTATTTATCTAACCAATGCTATTTCCTCTCTATTGTTATTGATTACTGAAAACTACTGTTATCAACTATTGTCAAAATATTGAGTTTTTCTTGCAGAGTAGGTATTCATTTCTCTGCCACTTACCCAAGCTTTTCCTTTCAGACCATCAACAACTTCAGCCAGAAGGCTGTACTCGCCCAATCCACATGACTTGCTGCAGAGCACCACAATTATCTTTTGCAGTCAAGTAAAATGCTTCATTTTAGATTTCTTTAAGGCCTATCATTTTCAGCAGCATCAAGCTAGAGAGCAGGCACATAAAATGGTAATATATCAAGGCTAAACTTAGCCAGTGAAGGGGGCTGACTCAGGTTATGCCAAGTCAGGATATGTTGACTGAGAAGTGAAGCAAGAACCAGTAGTTCCACTCACATTGTTTTCCGAGTTTCTCTTCCTTCTCCCTCAGCTCAGTGACTTCCACCTGCCAGGCCTGGGCCTGAGCCTTGACGTCCATCATCTCCTGGTCTCTTCTCTCCATCTCCTCGTGCATCTCTTTCTTCACTCCGGCGATCACCGTCTCCAGGTCTTGGATAACTTTCTTCGCATCCTTGATCTGCTTCTGGTACTTGGTCGTTTCTTGGGAATTCTGTCCACCCTGTGGAGAAAGGAATTCAGTAATGTAGCATAAGTTTGCTATGCAATTTTCTAAATAATTTGAGAATGAGCCCCTTTGCGTACCAAGAAAAAGTTTCAAAGGACATCTCTTTTCTAGGCACTCTCAATGTATGGTACTAAACAGTTTTGCGGGTAATGGGTAGATATCTTCTCTATACAACTTGGGTCTGATTCTTGGTCCTATATATACTGAAATACATTTACAGATGGGGGACAGAAGAATTCCTGCAGTGACCTTGCACCTTGCACAAATATGTTCCAAGTACATTTGTAGCACATGACATTCCTGCTTCTAATCAATGGTCAACAATAGAAACATGCACTAAGAATGCCATAGTTTATCTTATCTTCTTCTCGTGATATTTTCAAGCTGTTTCAGGGTGCTTCAACAACCCCTGGCCTGTCTCTCACCTCCCAAGCCTGTGTCTCAGCCCCCACCCTTGTGACTCGCCCCCTATCCTGTATCTCACCTCAACATCCTGTGTTTCATATCCCAGCCCCCCAATTCAGTGTCTCATCCCGACCCTGCCACAGGCCCTCGGATCATTAAAAAAGATTATTTTTTTTTAAATTAAAAACATTTTTTTTAGAACACCCCCTGAATCGAATTGTACCTCTGTTAATAGTGTGGCCGCAGTGAGTGATCTGTTAATAGTGTGGCCGCAGTGAGTGATCTCATTGGTTGCAAGACTGTTCCTTACTTTGCATCAAACCAATGAGATCTCTTGCTGCGGCCACACCCCCCGTAGGGTCAAAGGTGACGGAAGCCATTTGTCATTAAGTTGGGCATGGAAATCGTCTTTCGGCCGTCCTCATTAAATAACCCCAAAGATTTATTTGTTTAAGTGAGTTGGAGTAGAAAGGCAAATCATTTGACATCATGTCTGCATAAATTTTATATTGATTGCGTGCATATTTATTGTAGCATTTGTTTAAGAAAGCGGATCGGGGGCAAATCGAATGTCTGGCCTTTCCATATACTATTAACAGAGGTACAATTCGATTCAGGGGGTGTTCTCAACAACAAAAAATGATCCGTGGGCCTGTGCTCAATAAAACGCATTTTATAACAAAGACTCGGGTGCCAGTGGACCCTCGTCTCTCCCACCCATCGTGTGTCACCTCCTTGATCCTGCTGTTCTCGTGCTGCAGGTCCTCCACCTTCTTCTCCAGATCCTCCTTCTCCGTCAGCAACACCAGGTTCTTCTCCTTCCCAGACTTGATCGTCTCCTTGCACCGCGACAGCAGCCCTTCCAGTCTCAGGACCTGGTAGATAATTCATTTGGGTAATGTTTCATTAACTTTTCAACTCAACAAATTCTCTCACATAAGACATGATTGAAACTTATTTATGCATGTTTCTAAGCATGTGCTAATGCCTTCATTACATGGACCCTCTCAGATGGTAACCTAGAAGCAACAACAAAAACAGAAAGAAACCTTTACCTTTTTCCTGAGTGTACTGACATCATCGGCCCCTTCAGAGGGGGAGGGGGCAGGAACTGAAACCTTGCTTGGTTTGGGGGTGAGCTTCTCTTGTAGTTCAGCAGGAATCTCCTTGCCTTCCTTCAGCAGCTTCACCTGCAGTAGACAAACCATGTCCAATCATAAATATGGGCTAAATATTTTCTTGATAAATATTTATTTTAAGGCTGACATTGCATATGCTATGAGTTCAGGAGGAGTTACTTTTACCGTTACTTTTATTATAGTGAAAATTACTATTGCAATAGCAATAGACTTCTGTGACCAACTATTGCAATTGCTATTGTGATAATTTTTGTATCAAAACAAAATCTTATTTCAGCTGCTATGCCCAAAGATTTTATACATTTGATGACAGATTTCAATTATTTTACACTGTTAAAACCAGGATTCACCTCTCTAAACAAAAATTTCTAACCTTGAAATATAAGGAAGAAAAAAATGAATGCTAGTAAACATGCTTTAACCCCTTTTTAAAAGTCATAATATATATAACTAATCCAAGGAAAATACCACTTTTAATACTTTCGATAGTTTACCTTTCCATTAATGCATTTCAAGTTCCCTAATGGTAGAATACTAATGCAAAGATGACTACTGATATACTGTTACATCACTAGCTTTCAGCATAGTTTCAATGAATCAATGATAATTTTGGTTAAACCGGGCATCATGGATATTTCACTTGGTGTACCTACAGCTATACAGCTAGTATACTTGCAGGGAGAAAGCATGTGGCTGGTTTATCATTGCAGTGAAATCTTTATGAGTTGGAAGCAGCAAACCATTGGTGCTTGTTGCTATGAATTTCAATTTACAGGTTCAGTTTATCCTTACATTATTTTTGAATTTTGAAGCACCCTAGGACATCTTTTAAGTCACATGGCAAGTTTTGAGAGAGCCAGTACCTGCATCTGTAGCACTTTAACAAACTCCTCCTTCTCATCTAAAAGCAGTCGGTAGTTCTGTTCCAGGTCTCTCTTGGCTAGCTGGTCCAGTTTCGACTGTTCCTTCAGTTCGTCAATACGGCGAAATGCTTTGTCTTGTGACACTGTCAAAGTTTTCTGAGAAAAGGAAGTAAAATTATTGAGATTTATTTTTATCAACAGTAACAATTATTTCATGCAATTTGGTACATCTTGTTAACACAAATCATTTCAAAGAATTTTTCCTCCAGATTTCCATTCAACATAATCAGAGGAATTTATCCAGTTTATTCTACTCTTAACCATAGTTTTAAGAAATATCCAATTTAGTCAATGTTCAACTCACCCTAATCCTTGAGTTAAGAAATATCTAATGTAGTCAAGGTTCAACTCGCCCTAATTTTTTACTTGAGCCATCATACTCAAGGCATTAACACTTTTCAGAGATATGTTTGCACATACATAAGAGACAATATTTTTAGACATACCTTTATCTTTTCTCTTTCCTGCATTGTATCTTTGTAAACATTGGCAAGCTGAAAGAGGTAAACAAGAAAGCATACAAAACTTGAAAAGTTTTATGCCATCGACCGTTATGGAATTAACATTACCACCAACCTCCCTCCCTTTCCCTCCCATCACACACAATCCAAAAACAAATAATCATACGCAACATTTGTCTCTTAAAAATTACTATTCATCCTTGACACAGTATCTTATACAGATAAAAAGAACCTCATCCTTTCGATCACAGGCATACCTATTACTTAATAGTCCTGTGGCATTAACTTCTTTGAAATTTGTTCGAACATATTATTGTAGCACTCACCTCCATGAACTTTGTTTTATACTTGATGGCTCTGCGTTCATACTTCTTGACGTAAGTATACAGTTCATCCTTGCTGATTGAGTCGAGATTGACTGAGGACTCCTCTATCTCACTCTCGATGTCAGAAGGCACGTAATGAGAGTGCGAGAAACTGACGCTCGGGAAGAAAGAACTGTCACTCGCTACTGAACTGATAGAGGAAGTCCTTGACCTTGGCACACGTGGTGTATCGTCACCTTGCACAGATCCCAGGTCAGAGGCAGTCTGGTTAGATAATTATGAAATATTAAAATAGATGACATTTCCAGCGATCCATGTTATTCACGTATGATGGAGGTGAGCAATGAAATATTATTTTACTGTTGAATTCATTTGGCAAACCCATTTAGAGTGGCCAATTCACAGGGTTTTCACTCTCGAATTTTTACATTTAATGTATTTTCAGTTTATATGATTATCTGGCCACATGTATAAACAGTACTTTTGGGTAGATAGGGTAGATAGGGTGTCCTGAACAGCAGATGGATGTTTTATCATTAATGTGGTCACGTCATACTGAGTTAACAATTAACAGACTTGTCATCAAAGGAATTGATCTTTGATTATTGTCTTTATAAATCTATTGTCACAGAATATCGCAGGATAAAGGGTTTACCAGAGACCCTACCTCATAATGGCTGTCATTGTTGGTTGCCTCCAAGAGAGGAATGTCAACCAGCTGTCCTGTGGGTATAGAGGGGGGAGAGACCGCGCCCCCCTCATGGCTGCTCAGATCTAACAGGGCCGGAGCGTCCCCACCTCCTCTCCTATCATTACCCATTTTCTGAGGGGTGCTTTCTGCAATCGGTTTTCCAGGTTCATTCTCATCTTCAATCTGAAATAAAAGTTGTAGGAAAAGAGGTTTACTTTAGAATATTACCAGTGACAAACTGTCTACAGACTATTTAGCTATTTTACTGGGAATACTCATATATCAGAGTTATGAGGGTGTACATATCTTTTGAGCTAACCAAGTAACCATTATAAGTAACCATGTGTCCCCAAGTTTCATATTGAGGATTATCATGTATTTAAGTTAAATATTTAAAATGAGAATGAACCGATGCTAGTCTTGTGACTTGTCAAGGTTTCGTCGTCGCATGGACAATTAATTTGAATTAGGACTTTCTTTTTAGCAGAGTGATTTGATAAAGATGACTTTAATTAATGCAAATATGCACTAAACATATAAAGGTACAACAAACCAGTGTAGCGTAGCCTTTTCAACCAAACAGTGGGATAAGGGAGATAACTCTTGACAGTACTTGTTTCTAGTTCTAGGTTTGCGCATGACCCAGTTTAACATAGAAAAATATACCCATGGCACGTAACCACTGTTGCCCAGTGAGTAGCAGACATTGATGTGCAAGTCATCATCCTAATCATGTAACTTCTACTCAGCGAAATGAATGTCTCAAAAAAAAAACTTGTTCAACCTTTCAGATAGCAATACGTGTGGGCATGTAGATAGGCAGTTCGGATCAAAAACTCAAAATCACAGAAATCTAATTCTTTTACTCTTTCCTGATATAAAAAGCCTCATCAGAAGACAGTCAACCGCTTTCCTCAATATTCCTAGGGAACATGATTTTATTGCTAAACAGGAGTGCACTGTTAGCTGTTGTTTTGATCTTTGAATGATAACTCTATATTTGTTGTATCTACATGCAAATATAAATATCAGGTCGGACACCACGAGTTACCTTCCCTTAACAGGATAGATACCAGTCACTTCATAGGGTACAAATGTTTTGACATTAAACAGTTATGACACAAAGTATTTGTAAAATATATAATATATATACTGCAATAGTGTTTTCTGCATATTGGTGTAACATAGTTCAAAAGTCATAACACAACTGTACCAATTGTCCATTTAGCATTTCTTTCTTGTAAATATGAGGACAAATATAAAGTCTAGTTTTTTAATGAATTGTTTTTAGTATTTTGAGCTAAAATCTTGTACCATTTACTGCATAAAAGACCCATAGAACAACTTTTTCATACTCGATACTTTAACAAATGGTACTTCTTTTGCCATCAAACATAAACTTTAAATAAAATGAAATATTTTACTATGACTCCCAGACTTTATTGAAGAACTAACTTGCTGTGCATTGATAAAATTGTTTGTCCCAATTCCATACTTCTTAATAGAAAATTAGAAAAAAAATTAATGCTGCTGCTAATTAAAGTGTTGTTATATATATCATGATTGCGTGACTTACAATTTTTGTAAAATATATTTCCCTAAAGTTACTCTCACCCTCAATCCAATGTCTCCTGTAAAATTGTGTGATCGCTGTGTTTAAAACCAACAAATGCCAGATGGGTGGAAGTAAATGGTTTTGATATTCTTTAAGATGATTCACATTTTTCACCGAAATGTACATGACGAATATTCAACCATGGCACAACAAACCACACATCCAAGTGTGGGAGAGTATTGCATTGACTGACATCATCGAGATAAAGTTTTCTTTGACAGTGGGAGATGCAAATAAGAAGCCTGACCTACTGAATGGAGATGATTGAAGATTTGACTATTCCTTAAACTCCTAATGCAGAAAATTTTTTAATCTCTTGTAGGGCTGGGACGTTTACACGTATACACGATATCGTTTTGTTATAACTAAATAAATGTTTACAGATTCATGTAAACGGTAAACGATTAAAAGAATATCACATGGTATAAACGTTAATATTTGTGAAAATTACAAAAAAGCAAATCCGATCTATCTATTTTTCTGAAATAACAGCATCGGAATTACTAATAATAAACTGATTTACGTAGGCTAAAATAAAAACTTGCGGACGGTTCCCTCAATGACCAACAAAATAACGGCTAAAACAATAGCTCAGATAATAGATGGTAGTAATCTTTTAATAGCAATTAAGAAGGTATCATTGGATATTGTCAAAATATAACTACCTTTAATTGATTTAGAGTTTAGATCTAATTCAAATGCTCCCATCAAACACGACGATTGCCATGCTCTTATTTAGCAGACGAGATAGTCTATTTGTATAACACATTCTGATTGGATTAGAGCTGCTACTCAAAGACCAATCACAGAGCTTGTTTCACTTTGATGCTATTTTTAGACTTGAGTAAAAGAAATACTTCGACGGAACTTCGAGTTACTTCTCGCCGTAAGAAATAAAATAACTGATATTTTTCCAAAATGTTTACAGGCCATATCAACATTAACTTCATGGCGATAATAATTGAGGATCTTAATGAAACAAATTAAACGAATGCGATATTTCTTTGAAATTAAAGGATCTAGGCCTTGGTACTACTGTACCAAATTGGATTTCGATATGATGTTATTTCACTTGCACATCGGGACAAAAAACATCGATTGTATCTGTACTATTATAATGAATAGATATTAACAATGATATTTTGATGATTATCATTTATAATTTATCTTTGTTATACGCTTTATTTCTCGACAACGGCTGAAGTGCATTTAACCTGACGCTAATCGACCGTGTTTGATCATTGTTGCGATCTTTTTATGGAGTGTTGAGACAATATTCTATTCGTTCGTGGATTCACCGATGGCAAAGTCGTGGATAAGATTAATCGAATTTAATTTTCAGATTTTATCAGAACATTTAAAAAGATAAGGAATTTTTGGCGTTTCTAATGTCAGGCCCCTCCATTTTCCGATAGGTCCATAGAACCCAATATGAAGTCGATCGTGTACACGGTGACGTTTCGTTTTTGGCCTATCGTGTAAACGTTTACTAAATTTTGTAAACTTCCTAGCCCTAATCTCTTGTATGCACATGATAACTAAATTGTTAAACAATGAAAAGTTTTGACATCTTCAAAACACTCTAAATTTCTGATACTGATAGTTTGCATTTTGTCTGTCCATAGACAGGTATTCCGGTAGATTTGTCTACATACTCTGGCTAATATGAAGAAAGAAAACTATAACATTTTAATGATCCATAAACATAATTGTCTAACATAACATGTCATTTACTTCATTCACATTAATAAATTGACTTTGATCAAGTTGTAAACGGGCGAATATTGATGTTATATATCATGGAATTGACAAAATCTAAAATTTAAATAATGATATACACGTGAGACTGACTGTCAAAGCTTATAAACTTGTCCGAACATCTGTCACTTCCGTGAAACCCACCGGTAGCTATCCGGTAAATAACATCACAATTTACCTTTCCAGAACCCGGAACCGCATTCATAAGCGGTAACTGAGCTACTCTCTGCTCGATCTTGCTCTTCAAGTTCTTAAACATGACGGCAAAGGGTGCTTTGGGACCATAAATATGGTACCCTGAAAGCACGAATTGATTATTTCTACAAAAGTGTCTGCTAGAAAGTCTGCAGAAGAACTTCTGCGCGTGCCTGACACGTCTTCCGGGTAACGCCAAAACACGAACCGGATAACTAAAACGATCCGATCTACAAAATTTAAAACGAGACTGAGATGAATTATGATTGTGATGTTATTTTTTTTTATCAAATACCTAATTTTTTTTACTAGTATTTCTCGAAACATTGATTATTTCAAGGTGCAGCATAGAAAATCCTTCCATAATACTTACTGATTAAAATGATTGTATTCAATCGCAATGTATTTATGTCAAATGTCAAAATTTAGATATTTAAGAGAAAAATACGTACACCGCCTAATCTTTATTTCAAAATTAAGAGTTACAGAAAAGAATATATTGTATTTTTTGAATGAATTGATTTAGAGTATGTATATCTATGTTCATGTTTCAATGGTAAAATATTTCTTCTATACTAGCTATATACAAGATAAATGTAAGATTAAGCACTCTCGTAAATTGGCCCTACGGAAAGTTGACATTTGTAATAGTTTTGAAAAGAAAACAAGAAAGGAGGTATATATAGCGGAAAGAACCGGATATCTAAAGTATACACGCTTAGAATAAAATATCAAGTATACGAAGCGCGCATAAAAGATAAACAAAACCTCAAAATGTGACTATATTTGTTTGTCAGATGTGCAATAACTATGGTCTTCATTTTGTGGTGCAATATATCCGATAAACATCTCTTAATATTAAGCCTTTAAATGTCATTCTTCAATCGTTGAATTCACTTGAACTTGAATTCATTTCATCAACAGAACAACTTCTTCCGCGGGTTCATTTTCAAAATCTCGTAATTTTCAATGAAAGTTCTGTGTAAAATTCATACAGTAAATTTTATTTTTCATAATATATTATTATTGTTCCCTGTATTAAGAAAATATATTAAAATTATTGATAGTTAACTCCGTTTGTGGTCACAGAGAAAGGAGGATGATCTCGAGAAACCAAGCTTTAAAGCTAATCTGATTCAACGCCAAAGAAAAGCCACCTGGCAAATGTTGATTAGTTATGAATATGATAATAATGATTGCAAATCATCAACGTTAGGATTCGCACAATTTCTAGTTTAAAACTAGGAGATACTAAAGAAACAACAAAGAAGAGATATATGTCAAACGTAATCTTGTAATTTGTGTGTAGTGAAATATAAATAACCTTTTTAAGCATAGTCATTGTTAAGAAAGGGGTATAGAATATAAGGGGTATAGAATATTAAATTTAGAGTGTTTTTATGCTAAATACAAAAAAATTATAACTAAAAAATGTTATTGGTGTACTATGTAAGCCTTATGAAACGATAATTATCAAGACTTACTTTCTCACTTAGACCTATCATATTTTTTCAGAAATCTTTTACTTTCTAAAGACGATTTTGGGGGGGGGGGGGGGGGGGGGGGGTAGGGGGGGGGGGGGTGGAGGGTTCACACAAAGTATATCGAGATGGATCGGAGGGATGCCAGGGGTCTAGATCCAGGCAGGAATTTTACCGTCTAGGATTCTGAAGAATCTGCAAGTCAGCAGAATATAACAGTTAACAGTACCGTAAATATCTAATTAAAAGCCCGGCTTCTATGGTTTCTTATTGTTACACCACAGGCGTCTATTCTAGACAGGCTTCTATTTAAGCGAGTCTTATCATCAGTAAGGTTTGGTGAAATGTTGATCATGATATGATATCTGTGTTGAAATGTTTATTATGATTTAATAACTTCTTGGATATGCTAATTATGATATAATATCTCCTGTTGATATAATTATATTTCCTCTGTTCAAATGTTACAAGTGCAGGTTACAAAATGTTACTTTTCACAAGTTGATTAAATTGATCACTGCAGATAAAACAGTCAACTTGTCCATGATGGTAAAGGCGTTGCAATTTGATTCCAGATGTTTCTCATGGTTTTCTCACATAACACGATCCTGTAAGGACGACGTTCATCGAAAATAGAACACTACTTAAGGCACAATGTTAGCAATCCCAAATTGCTGTAGCTCTTAATTAATTCGCACATTGTGTAGTTCTATAAGGCGGAAATAGGCTACACATCCTGTATAGTATTGCGGAGGAGGAAGAACTTCACAAAGACTACTTATTAGCGACTTAATATTGCATTGTGCGATAGCTGAACTGCTAACCACACAGTATCTCACGATATAGAAAGGGTTGAGGCTCGTTGAAATTTGACTGCTGTTCGAGTTCAATGTAATGAGTGTTTGAAAAATCAAGAGGGGATACTTTCCCTTGTTGTGATTGTGCACAGTACAAGAGACAAGCATACCATCAACGGGTTTATGTTGTTACCGAACCTTTTAGAGAACATGGATAACCTATGCTATTCTTGAGGATGTAAACTATACCAAAAAGTGCCTGGACGCGAAAAACGATTGACTTGGTGTTCAATATGTAGGAGGATTCCTTTTGTTAATGTTATAACATTTAATCAACTGACACATCTGAAGACTCAGACACAATACGTACATTCCGGGGTTTCGTGTTTTGTCGCTGGCTTCCCCTTGAATCTAACTTTCTTAAATTTTCTCTGGTGATTCATGTGTCAAATAAAACGTCGCCATGGCGTCCCTAATGGATCGGTCGCCGTGGGGTATCTGGACGTCCCGGATATGAATTTATAATCGAATTGGGGACTGAATCAAGCCATCATTACACGACTAGACTGGGAGAAATATTATTCACATCATGGTAAGACTCGTTTTGGATGATCCCATTTTATTTTAGAATTATTCTATTCCAGTAGTTTGAAGAAGAAGAACATATATATATATATACATACATATATATATATATATCTTTATTTTATATCGTTATCTTGAAAGTGCATTTTCTATCAGTTTGTGGAATTACTAAACATAAATCGAACGCAGATCATCTGATTGAACTGATGTCAACTGTTTGTAGGTATCGAATTATATGATATGTATAAATCAAAACTGATTATTAATCATTTACAAACAAAAGATCATACTGTGCCTCTTGTATCAGTTGATAGCTGAGTCATCCTGATGAATAAAGTATGAAATATTGCTTACTGAATGCTGATAATTTGTACGAAGATAATTATGTTGTAAACTATTTTTTTATTATCTTGTTCAAAATCATTCAAAAGTCTAATTTAAAGAATAACAATAATTTCAGATTTCCATTAAAATTATTTTTATGCACTTCAATCCTTTAAGAGTTAAATCTCTTGTAAAAGAGTTTTAACAATCAACTTGAAGGATTTCGATCATGAGTATAGGAAAATAAGGCTAGGAATCTGTTAATTTGGTTAACATCACTGCTAGTATTTATTTTCATGTTAAAGTCATAATTTGATATTTTATCGTAGATTCATTTCATCATACAACAATGAATGTTACCATTAACAGAAAAGCTCACTATAAACCTTTCTGTCAGATCAAACAACCCTGCTATATCATACAGTAAAAATCATTTTTTAAAAGAGACATATGCTACTAAACTGTAACGTTGAGAAGTTAAGTTTTGTCAGTTGATCATGTGAACGCCAGTACGTCATTTAGTGTTGTGGCCTCGACACAAAATACACTTCCCCGTCAACAGAATATTCCCCTAAATGCAAGTTTCGATTGCATCTCTTTAATAAACTTCACATCTATTTTGGGGAGTATATTTTCATACAACATATTTATGAGAGAAAAGTTCAAGATCAAAGTCGAATCTTGTTATTCTTCAATCTCATTAAATGAAATCTACATGCTCCACTACAATACGCGTGTAGATCTCACCAGGCTCCGTTACGTCAGGTTTGCCTCTGACATAATTCAAATCAGCCAATCAGCGAGTTCGCTCCGTAATCTATGGTGCTGCGAATTGTATTTCGCCTGTACGCTTTTTAGAACTCGGAAACCGAAAATTTCCGACTCTTTTCCGAATGTCGAACTGCCTAAATATCTGAATTAATGTATTTCATGTACTTTCAATTGACCCTAGCTCGGTTTGTTGGACAAAAAAGTCAATCGAAGTTTTGGAGTTATCTTTCGCAGTGCAAAATCTGCATACTAGTATCTCAACTTTATCCTTAAGTAGACGGTATTGATAAAATATGCTTCTTCTGGAGACAGATACGTTGAATGAACGTTTCGTCTTTTAGCTGTTGTAATCGTCGAATAATTTTCAATTTCGTGAGACAAATTAACCATAAACATGTTGAGAAACAGATACCAATAAACGATTTTCCTGATAATTATGTATTAGTCAAATGCGACGTTCATATGCTAATGAGATTGACCCTAGACTGACATGTTACAAATAACTCTGCTGGATTAGTTATGGATTAAAGGACACATGCAAATTACTTCATCTTGTTCTCTGGAAAATCGAAAAGTTATAAGAGTTTCAACTACTAAATGCGGCATTATTTCCAATCTCAAAGATAGGCCATCAAGAGACGCGCATTGTGATTGCTTGAAGTATGAGCGGATAGCCAATGAGACTTAGATGTGAAACTGAGGCAAAGGTTAATCTGACGGCTTGAGTTAAGGAGCCAAGTGAGATCTATAATCTGCATAACGTAGGGCAGCAATATTAGATTTTATTTGAATGAGATTGGTTATTACTCAATGGCCGTTCGATAACAACCTTTCTCTGTAGACTATCTGTTTTTCCTGAGCATTTTCCTAAAACATTCAGATATTTTATGTCTTTTTTTCAGTTATTTATAAAGTATGAATGGTAGTTTTTGTCTTAGGCGTATTAATGTGGATACGTATTCTATCACAATATTTTTGTCCCATAGGTTTATGAAATAAAGTTTTGATTTGACTAATAATCTGTTCATAAAAAGGGTAAAGTACCAATGTTTAAAAAAGTAGCAAAGGAAACAAGTTTCAGAAACTCTCATTAAAGAAGGTCTTAATTTAAAGTCCAGATTGACCAAGGTTTCATTAAAAAAATAAGCATACTTTCGTTGAATCGTAACTTGGCATTGCGTTTATCTCTCTTCTTGAAAAATAAATTGAGTTTCTTCATGATTTGTACGAATTAAAAATATATTTCTGAGAATTGCCCATTACCTCGGTTTAGGCAAAAAGCCTGCTTCCTACCCGGATACGGGTCAACTCAACATTTAATTCACTCAGTCCCAGGGAAAAGGCTATGATCAAGAAATTATCCAATGAAAGACGTGTCTTTTATGACTTTATAAATGGATATTCTATCAAAAAGTATACCGGTACAGTGTTGCACGTCTTAACACTTAGATATTGAAAACTTCGACTATATATATAATTAATTCTAATAGAATTAAAATCAAATCTGACATAAGATAATTAAAGGATCAAGTGTTAACTTCTCTGAACACTCATCTAGTTACCTTTTTTGTATATTTTAATATTAAATTAATCTAAATTAAGCTGCTGGACAAACGTTTGTTCTTCCACAGTTTGAATGCTGTAGCTGTAACTTCTATGAGTGTTTATCAAACTAAATTATCTAGGTGTTTGAATACAGTTAGGCACTCTATGATTTTCAGAAATAATAAACATCTGAACATCAGAGTGACGGTAACTCAAAATTTACGTTTTTGGAATTCAAATAACGGTTCTCACGGGACGATATATTTTGACATTCTCCACATATGATGTGAACAGTTACGAGAAATACCACACGACATTTGACATTGCTAATTGACATTTCTCATATTCTTCCAGAATACAGGGAAGAGGCTTAGTATTTCTTCCTTCCTCGTCATCTTAGTAACAATGACCGAAGCGACCTGTCCCACTGGCTGTTATTGTTCTGGAAGTGACGTTAACTGCACCGATATAGCTCAGCTTCCGGTTGGTGTGTTCCATAACTTGACATTAACATCGTTTCGCCTTCAGAGGGCATATATTGATGAAATCATGGCCCACACGTTTGACTCGATGACTGTACAGTATTTCATTATCCAGGATGCAAATATAAGTCACATAAATCCAAATGCGTTTAGCAACATGTCGGTGTCATTCATGAGCTTCAGTTCTGCAAATATTACTGCCATTAGGACAAATGCTTTCAAGGGTGTCCGTGTTAATGTCTTCAAAATGTCTAAAACGTACGTTGAATCCATTCAACCAGGTGCATTTACGTCTATGGTAGCAAAGGAGTTCACTATGATGAAAGGTAGAATTAAAATCATCCAATCGAAAGCTTTCTTTGGAATGAGGGCCGAACGGTTTAATTTGAACAACGCCGTGGTCACATTGATACAAAGTCTTGCTTTTAGTAACGTTGTTACAGAGTCGTTTTACATAAACGATGTGACTGTTAATACCATCGCTCAACACGCTTTTACAAATATGACGTCAGAATACTTCACACTAACAGACGCTGACATCGTTTCACTTCAAAACGATGCCTTCAACAGTATGACGTCGACGACGATACGCATGTCCAACGTGAACCTGACGTCACTGAAAACCAACGTTTTCAAGAATATACGAGCCTCACGAATAATGCTGTACAACATGGCTATAGAGAACATTCACCCTCATGCGTTTAGTAACATGGCGGTGGCCGAGATAAGTATGTTCAATGCTTCAATAACAACAGTCTTTTCTGGATCGTTCGTCAACCTAACGTCAGATTTTATCGATATACACAACTCGAAAATAAAAGTGTTTCAGACAAAAGCCTTACAGAATGTCAACGTTAAGCGTATAAATATGTACAAGTTTTCAGTCGGCACAGTGTCATCAAACACCTTTGACAATTTCACTTCGAGAAGATTTGACTTTCATGATGGAGTCATAGATAACATTGAGAGTGATGCTTTTGATGATATGACAACGGGGAATGCAAGTCTTTACAATCTCAATATAACGACGTTGCAAACACACGCTTTCACCGAGCGCTTCACGTCATCAAACTTTCAACTGTTCAACTCTACCGTAGTCTCTATACAGGACTATGCTTTCAATTATAGCAGAGAAGCGGTACCGAAGTCACTGCTTTTCAACATCCAGATCACCAATGCAAGTTGTAACGCATTTGGTTACGACATCAGGTCGTCTTTTAACATCACTATAGGCAACAGGTGTGTTGTCAAGGTCAGTAGAAAGAACCCCAACTTTATAAGGCAGCATCCGACACATTCCCCACTCCAAAGCCACACCAACGATGGACATGGGGTGATTGTGCCTTGGCACTGGTTTGGTGTTACGTCGATGTTAGTTGCAGTGTTGTGGTGAAGTGTTACAGTGAAAAAATAATGAATTTCTTCTTGTAGTAATCTTTTTCGGTTATAATACAAAATCTTAATGTTGCCGTTTGTAACACAACAACTGGTTTCAAGCCTTTTCTTTAATCGTAGAATACGATCGTTTCAAATGTTAACAGGTGGGGAAAATGTAATATTGGAGCGTATGAAAAGCTCTCTAATTTGTTTGAAGCATATTCTTTTTCAGTTTTAATTTCAAATATGCAGACCTGTTTGTTATAAAAATACATTTTCGTGCACTATTCTCATATTAAGCATTAACTTTAAGTTATAAAAACAAGAAATACTGTAAAATTCGACTATTTTATCCATTTCACAAACACCAACAGTTTATTTCTTTAGACCTTGGTACAGTTAGCCTTATGAGCGAGAGGGCCGAAGAACTGCCTACTGCACTGGCAACTTGTGTGCTCGTCAGGCTTGTAGACTTCTCCCATCTTGATGACGTGACTCCCGTATTTACAGTTCTGTCCTGCAAAAAGAGTAAAAAAAGTAAATATAGTTGGATATTTTGTACCTTTGAAGTGAGTGAGCATAAACTTCTCTGGATACGATCAGTCAGGAGGAAATTTTGTAGATTATAAACATGGTCCGCCAACTTGTTTTTTTAGAAAATGGCATGAGCAAGGCGCTGTACAACATAATAAATATAAACTCAGGATCCAGTATTTTTGAAAGGGGGGGGGGGGGAGGGGGGTGCTATTGGGCTATCGTTAATTGTAATTAATGCTGTAGCAAGGCTTTTCACTCTCGTAGCACCGATGATTGGCTTCACTTCTCCCTGTTGTCTTATTTAAGTTTTAAGTGTGCGTTCTTATTTATGTAGTTGTCAAATCTAAATCAACCAAAAAGTTACACTCATTATCATGTTTCCACTGGGTAATGGTATAATCATGTACTGATAACACACTTGTACAAGCGGGAATACCCCCATGAATTTCGTTCCACTAAAAAATTGCCCAATACGACTGCCCTTTTAAGCAGACCGATTTTGCGCAGCAAGGTTGGAATACATGCGAAACAAATCTTTTTTTTATTGACGCTTCAATGTAACTTGCTTTGTCGATTAAGAAATTCTTAAAGCTGCAACAGAGACTATATTTGCAAAAGACAAATATGGACTGAATATCACGAATCGGCATCACGACATGAGTCATTTAATCGAAGGTGCAAACCTACCGTTAGGACACGTCTCACAACATTGTCCGGGCGGTCTGACCGGGTCTGCGCACAAGACTGGTCCACAGTCGACTATTGCGCATTGCATGAGATTCCCGCCCCCACATTTGCACGGACTGCACGGGTTTTGATTAGTTATCTCCCCTATCTGATATGTTTTACCGTTAATTACACACACGTCTTTAGATGCTATGGAGGCTTCATTAGAGAATGAAGAAGAGCATATAACAAGAACAACTGTCAGCCACATTTTACGTGGAAGTTTGAACAGAGACGTTGAGTCGCTGGGTCACTTATCTTAAACTTGACCTCTTAGGAGAGGAGTGGTCGGATTAATGTACAAAATGTGGACCAACTTTGAAGGTTTACGAAATTCCCGTATAAAAAAGATTAAAAATGAAAATGTACTTGAGTACCCTTCAATGCAGGATTGAAGTATCAAGATTAAAAGGGGACATGAAGGTAATTTTAAAATTTAATATCCCAATTTGCTGGATGTTTGTTTATTCTACTTTTTAAGTCAGTAAATCAACAACAAATAAAACATTAATTTAAAGTGACATAAGCTAGTTATAATTTTGCATCGTTACATCGATCGGTTGAAAGATTTTAGTCAAATTATTGTTAACCGTACTACGTTCATGATTTTAACTAGAATGATTTATACTCAACGTTGTAAAAGTTAGGAAGGTTTTCATAAATTAAACAATAAATTGATTTATTAATGTACCGTCTTTCAGTTTATAGATGGATTTAAGAACGGTTTTTGGACCACAACTGTGCATGGAACTTTTAACCGAACTCGGTTGAAAGTGATACGTACTCATTTTAGCAAAATTTATTCGAAAGAAAGAGTATAGAAAATTCGGCTCCAAAATGGAATATTCACATCAACACATGAATTAAACTTGCTCCAATATATAATGTCATAAAAACAGGGTTTTTTAAAAAACTTATATGGATTTTTCTTATACACCCGCGTCATTGAGGCGTAGGGACACATCACTTCCCCCGCAGGTGCAAGACAGAACTCGCAAAAATATTTACCAAATTTGAGGCAGATCGGGGCCAAATTCTTGGTTTGATTCAAGAGCCATCTTCAGCGACAAGTTGTAAGCTACATAGGACTTTTTAGAGGACAATACAATTCTGCTGCAGTAGCAAGAGGCACAGAAAAGTTGTTGCAGAGTTTGTTTTAAGACAGTCATTTGGCGCGACTAATGCTTTGCTTGGGAAGAAAGGTTACAAGATAAAATTAATATCAGACAACTTCAATAGATTCATACGGACGTACCATTTGGGCAGGTTGCACAGCATTTGCCCTTCTCATGAACGGCGTCCACACAAGGAGCTGGGAAGAAACAGTCTATCACAAGACACGCCATCTGCCCTCCACCGGTACACGTGCATGGCTGACACGCGCTGTCTGTCTTCTCCCCAACCTGGTAAGTCTTGCCCTAGCGGAAAGATGGCAGTCTCTCTCATGCTTAGGATACAAAGTTTACAGTTTATTGTTGAGTCAAATATATCAACCGTGGAATGGTGCCATTTCATTTATGTAATGACGGATGCGAAAATAAAAATCATCATACCAATTTGTTCGGTAAACTGACAATATAAGGGTACAAGTGAAATACCAGATCATTTGACGCTGCTGGCGCGCGGTTATATTCAAACGTGACTTTGGAAATTTACCTGAAACAGACTGAGACTGTCAAACTTAGACAGAATTTGATGTATATATTTGATACGTCGCCCATATTGATGTAAATAAACGACATGATTTCTGCGTCTGCACATGTATAAAAACCTTTCAGGGTATTCTATGGCGTAACAAATAGATGTCATACAGTTTGTAATGAAGATGACTTTTCAAGTTTGCGGGACACAAATCAAGTCAAACTGCGAGGTAACTAATAAAAAGGGGTAGTTCATCTGAGCATAAACAATAACGATTTTTTAATCTTGATGATGAGATACGTATTCAACTCTATTTGCGAAAGTTCGCACATGTAGAAAATATTTAACTAAAATGTATACGATGCAAAAAGTCGAACATGGCCTGTTTTGCACTTTATACCTTTTCCATCTTTTTGCCGTTGCGCATTAAGTCGTGATTTGTAATCGAAAACCGGACAGTGGCACCAAGAAAATTTCTCAAACGTAATTTTGGAAACTTGTATTACAGCAGATACGAAGATATACATGGATGGTTAGTGTTAAGTAGGTCATTTAAAGAGTTACTTTGTAAACAGGGGCACAGAATAAAACAATTATATGGTTGTTTTCTTTTATCATCATTGAAAGCAAAAAAATATCATTATCTCGTTATTTTGAACGTAAAGATTAAGGGTTAAAGTTTAGAGAGGCGATTCAAACTAAACACAGAACATATAATGGTACTTTGAATTTTATTTAAGCCATTTGAAAGTCATAAAACATAATCTTTGTCACTTTACCCCTCCCCCGTCTCCTTTGGAGCGGTCTTCTGTATTGGCCAAAATAGACTAGAATTATATACCTGAACGATAGAGAAGTTCAGCACAAACAAAAAGTTAAAGAGAATTCTGAAAAAAGAACATTCGTCAACATCTCAGGAATGCTAATATAGCAAGTCCAACTGACGACTTATGTTAAAAGGCACGTTGAGCCTCAGTTAACCAATGGCGAATAATTACCTGGTGGGTACAGGTGCTGCTAGCCGCTTGCAATATGGAGGCCGCCTGAGAGCAGATGACAATTGCTAGAACCAAAGCGGAGGACACGGCAAAGCTGGTCATTGTTACTTGGGCAACAGTCGTGAATAAAAGGATTCACAGTGAGATTAAATATCTCTTATCTCTTCACGTATATAGGTTACAATGTGTCAATGAAACGTGTCCATGCCATTTCCATTAGACATCTGAACAGAGAACATAAAATTAGTGTTTCCCTTTGAGGTTGAGGAATTAGTATTGAAAATAAAAGATATATATCAAATATACTTTTTCAATGTTAGAGATGCGATTCGAAATGCAAATATATTTTGTTCAATATATCTATATCTTGAATCAATAAATGACGTCAGAAAAGTCCCAATTACATTTAATTTTCAACCAAAATACTTTGAATCAAACTTATTTCACGAACTCATATAACTATTAGGTTGATGAGAAATTTCATACCATTACAAATGACGCTTTTTCCTGTGATCATTAGATAAAGGATATGTTTTCTCTTCAAATGACAGTAATTAAGCCATTTAGTCACTGAATGTAATCATGAACAAAGGAAATCATGAACTTACAAATAAACTCAAACATCAAGACTGGTGTGCACAACCATTTATTATCGACGTCCTTCTAGTGCTTTGTGACGTAATCTGTGACGTCATGAAATTTAACGTACTGTTTCACCTAAGAAGAGTGACATGTAAAGTAAAGTCACTCAGTAAAGACAGTTGTTGTTTTACCCAAAACTAACTGTTACCAATTTTTAACAATGATAAAGAGTCATCGATGACCTTCAGAAATGATGTATCTGAATAAAAGAACATCCTGAGAAGACCATTGCCAATCAAATAACGACCTACTTTTTTAATCGGGAAACCCCAATTTCAGACAACGTTCGGGCCAATCCTTAACACAGATAAAAGTGAGTTTCTGTCTTTCTCGATTAGACAACAAAATGAGGTTCCTGGCTTTTGTCTGCTTTATTGCTTGCACTATCCTCACAGTGAAGGGCGCAGTGCTACCGAACAAGGGTACCTGTGACTACCAAGGGAAGACCTACAAAGTCGGGGAACACACAAACTCCAGCCCATGTTCTCCCTGTACGTGTTATAGCGGGGGAAGTGTAATGTGTCTTGCTATACACTGTGCTCCGGCCATGTGTGTTGATGTGGCCCACGCCAAAGGCAAATGTTGTGGAACGTGTCCAAATGGTAAAGCATCTTTTAAATTTATATTTAGAAGTTAAATATGAGTTTTCTAATTGTGCTGTAAAGCAAAGCCAAATTGGCTGAAATAATATTGATTTTTAATGTTTTGGAGATATTTGATTACGTTTTAATTTATAGTTTTAGTTAGTTATAGTTTTTGTAGTTTATTACCATACACAAACTGAATGTAACAATTCCACCCCGATCTCCATTTTGTTTTATGCGCTATGGGTATGAAAACAAGATTTTTTAGAGTAATTATAATGGTTATTTTGTTCTTAGCGACGTTTCATTTATATGCTTGAACACGGTATCATATATGATCATATATATATAGTTCCATACGTCGCTTTTGAGAACATATGAAAATTGATAATCCACAACATCCTTGTTTTCTCTGTTGACAAATTGGTTTGTTAGACGTCGCTTTTGAGAACATATGAAAATTGATAATCCACAACATCCTTGTTTTCTCTGTTGACAAATTGGTTTGCTATCTAGTAAAAGATGCATTGTCTTGCTTGTGAAATATAACCCAATAGTAAGTAAACAAGTATCAATAATAGCTGTGTCGTAGAATGGATACACTATTCGCTAAAGTTTAAATTATAGCTGTTTGTCAGATGTTCAGATGGTAAACTCTACACTAAGAATTCAGTATCATAACACTTGTTTTAAAGGCAAGACCCGTTATCTTTAGGACCTTGTTAAGTTTAAAAGCTTCATAGCATGATTGTTTACCAAGAGCATTTTTCCAGGCCGGAACTGCAAATACCATGACGTCATCATCAAGGAAGGCGAAGAGTACAAACCGGATGCTCATACAACATGCAAATGTTCTACTGACCCAATGCACATGTTCAGCGCGCATCGTTTGGAGGCAGTGTGCGTTAAGTCGCTTTAGATGTATTGGAATAAAGTACCATTACTTCTTTTATTGTTTTTATCTCCTGCTTTATGTACATGCATGTTGAAGAGAATGTTGCACCCACCGTCATACGCTTTGGGAAAAGTGTTTCAGCAAGGATGTACTAGCTATTTGTGGGAGTTCAAAAAGGGGTGGCGGATGTTCCCTTTATTCAAAAGTGGGAGAGGGCGTTGTGATCACGCTCGAGAGTCACCCAGTTTACGGTCGATATTCAAAAAATATTCCAAAAGAAACCTTGACACTCCCCCCCCCCCCCCCCCCCCCCCCCCCCTCTCCTCCTCCCAGATCCGCAACTTGGTCAAGATGGTGGTTGTCGTTGTATGGAGTGGCGTTGATCCTTTTCCTTTTTATGAAACACCTTATTCAATTTTTCTAAATTTATCAATTACCAGTCTGATTAAAATCGACCATGTTCCGAAGAATAAAAGTTTCAAAATATTGACTCTACCGAGATTCGAACTCTATATTTGTAGGCTATCTTCTCCACTAGGTCTGACCGCAGCCTACTGTAGCGCACGTTCTTACGTAAACACAGCTAACCAATCACAATGCGTGCGGCAAAAGCATTCGGTATCAGTAGCTAGGGGCAAGTAACTCTCATTCACCATTCGTTAACATTGACTGCTGCTATCCTTATTTTAAACGCGATGATGCGATTGGTTCGCTAATGACTAGGTTTTGTATGCGCTAAACTGGTGTCAGCACGTGCGCTACAGTAGGCTGCGGTCAGACCTAGTGGAGAAGATAGCCTACAAATATAGAGTTCGAATCTCGGTAGAGTCAATATTTTGAAACTTTTATTCTTCGGAACATGGTCGATTTTAATCAGACTGATCAATTACTTGCTCGAATTCTCAATTTGAAGATATGAGATTAGTAGTGTTATAAAATGTTTATACAATGTGTCTTTTCGAAGGTTTATAGGCAAAACCAGCTCGTGGTTATAAATTTTATGTTCATTCAAAAACCATCACCAAAAGTTATTTTTGATGTTTCAACATTGGAAAAATGACATGACATAGGTGTTCTGGACGCATGATTTACTCATTCCACCAATCATTTTCTATCATTGCTCCCCACACTTCCCCAATCATGTACCAGTGATTCCTCACTCATTTTCCATCATCGTCCGCCTGAATTTCCACGTCTTTTTTCGTGCATTCGGCAGTGTAGACCGCTTCACCCCAGCCCACCTTCATTGAGAACCACTGTGAGGGGCAGGAACACACTTCGTCCTCTAGGTCTACAGTCTCACCCTGGGGGATAACGCCATGTCCGTGTTTGCAGTTGTTACCTGGAACAAAGCTTAAGTTAAATAGAGACAGCGCTTTTCATGTACATGTATTAATATGTCAAAAGAAAAATGATGGAAGATGAAAACATTTGATTTCAGTCGCACATTAAATCATTTTACCTTTCTAAAACAAAAAGATCTAATCTATATCGTATAAGTTCTTATCATACGTTTCTTAGATCGTTTGTGACCTGGGATGATTATTTTAGAAAGTTACATAGAAGGCTACCAATAAACAGGTCGCATAGCTAAATGAACGAACTAAGTTCGGGAGATATCTACTCATAACTACAAATGTATCGTTTATGAAAATCCTGAAAATTAAGGCAATAACAACGGTAACGTACCTACTACAAACAATTAACACTTATCAGAGACGCCAAAATTTTTGTTGTTGGTAACTTAAACAAAGAGTTTCTGTACTAGTAATAACATTACTTAGCCTTTCGCATCTGAAATCCAAGACGGAAATTTGTTTCTGGGCGGGGCACATGTGGATCTTAATAGGGTTCAAAGGGTCACGACTCACAAGAGCTTTAGATTTAAAATCCTTATCAGCAAAGGGTTTTACACAAGAGTTAAACCTTCTAGTCCTTTTGCTTCTAGAAGATGAGTTTGCAAATGAGATTTCACCTTCCTAGGTATTTTGCTTCCAGAAAAAATGTTTAAGGGCTTTGTCCATTTGGTCCTTACAAGCGGAAACAGGGTCACCAAATCTATATAAAACTCCTCATCACGCAAGGAGTCTATACATAAGATTTCAGATTTCATGGCCTTTTGCTTCAAAAATAACTTTTAAGGGCGTTAGAAGAGGGCCACAAATTAACCAAATAAAAAATCATAGTCCGGGACGTAAACACAATGTCATACGGTCGTCGGGCTTTCGGACCAGTTGACCTAGATATGAATCAATGTAACCCTTCTTTGTTTTAGAAAACTTAAATTCGTTTGAATCAGTATTGCTGTGAAAGTGAAATGCACTGCGGGCAACAGACACATATTCTTATAAAATGAATCAATGTTAACTTCTCCCGATTTTACTTACTTTGAATACTTTTTAATAACGAATACACATAAACCTTAATTTTTTTTACCAATTTCCAGCTCGATTGAAATATTCCTATTGTGAAGATGACATACCATTCGGGCACAAGGGGCAACAATGACCCAGGTCCTTATGGGCATCAGCACATTGGGCCACCCAACAGGTGATGTTCAAACAAATCATCTCGCCCGTCAGCTCACACACGCAGGGGTGACAAGGGTCCCCCGTACTTCCACCAAGATCATACGTTTTTCCTTGGTGAGTGCAGGTAATTTCTACACGCTCAGTCTCATCCACCTCTATGGCATGCACCACGAGAATAGAACCCAGGACTACAAAGAGAAGCTTTGCCGCCATGACGGAGTTTCAGAGTTTGACAAGGTTCTGTCGTGGCTCTGGGCTTATTGAATGTGCTCGCAAGCATGATATATTTCGATCAATAGTGTTTCAATTTTGTTTGTCATGTTTAATTAATGGATAACAATGGACGGGTTGTGTAACATTACTGATGTGTTATCGACGCATTAATTCAAATTCAAGTACTGAGTTATTGCTTTAACACTTGATTAATAACTGTAGTTGTAGCAGCACATGTTGGATATTGAGAATTTTTAATATTGTTAATATCATATTACGTACTTAAGCTCCAATGATCAGTGTAGCAGTATAGCACTTACAATCAATGTCTACTGAAAAAGACGCTCCTTACATTTAATGGCTATACAATGATATGGCGTACATAAAGTAGGTATTAGACCGATAGAGTGTTGATCAGGAGCCAGTGTTAGAGAAATCACACAAACATGTGAGCAGTGAGCTCTACGTGTATACAACTTCTTTCACTGTGCCTTCTCTTCATCCAAGCGCTAACTGCATGTACACCTACATGTAGCTTTCTACAGTTTAGATAAATAAGATTTAATATTTAGTACCCTGGCGGAAGCGGCTATAATCGTTAATAATGAAATTGTGTAAATATTGATCCAGATGTCAATACATCTTATGGGGGATCTGTAAAGACACTAGCTCCTGTTACCGAGCATCGTTCAGTCGTCATGAGCGTGCATATTGCTGAACAGACATGTCACTTCCTGTGTTCATTTCAATTAGATTGATTCTTTTACGCTGTTTGTCAATATCTGATGTCACTATCAGTGTAAAACCTTAAAATGTCTTTTCAACATACTGACGCAATCAGTATAATGTCACATGATGTCACGCGATGTCACACGATGTCACAAGATGTAACGTGATATTAACAAGCAGCTGGGTTTTTTTATTTCCGCACTACTTTCTTGTTCATTTTCTCCTGTAGGAAAGAAATCACTTTTGTACATAAATTTAGTGTTATTAAGTTGAGAGCTTGTTCTTTTCTAAAATGAATGAAATTTATTCTTATCAAATATTGTAATTACAGACATGATACACTCCATATTCCGGCCTTTTATTATTTCTTGAAGAGGTCATGTTTTACACTACATTTGAAGAGAAAAGTAAGTTGTATGCCAGGATTAAATTTGGCGTTTTCCGAAAGAGACATAGAGACAAACTTAAAAAAATAAGAATTTCTTATTTTTGCAAAAACGTTTTTGCGAATATAGACAACATTGGTCACATTATTTTATTACCTGTTTTTTTTTGTGTGTGCAAATTTCGAAATGACAATATTATATGGTAATCAAGAAATAATAGAGTTTTGATTTTTAGATTAAATCCAAGTGCATAAATATCTGCAGACGTGATCGCGTATATGATGGGAATATGTTTTTCAATTATCTTGTAAACAAATCGTTTTTAAATGAAAAATGATGAAATAAGTCGATCTTGCATGATATTTGCACTATGTTCGAAAGCAATGAAATAATCAATTGTCAAGCACTTGTATATCCTCGTGTTTAGTCTCATAGATAAATTAAATAGTTAATAGATATATACACATGTACATGTCTTGCACACCGGACAACGGCGAGGAATGGTTTTCGTCAGTTAGATTTAATTTGACCCTTATTTTAATTCAACAAATTTTAAAGTTTAAATGTAATAACAACCCCCAAAACACAGGAAATATCTTTCATATCCTTGATATAGGGACGGCCATCTTTACCCAATTAGATTGTTGGAAATGTTCTGTTATCAAAAAGGGTGTAACAAAGAAACTGTTAAAAATGAAGATGAACGAAGAAACGTGTAACACAGAAGATGTAATGAACACACGAATATGAAAAAGAGAATTTGAGGACCACACTTACTAAAGAATCTCACTTGTAGCCCAATCATCTGTTAATTTGAACAACAAACTTTAGCATACGAAGAAAAAGTGTATAACGATGAAGATGATACCGTGGTGACTTCGTTGAGCTTGTTTTATTTTGTTCATCTGTATAACGTACAAAGAGATCCATGTCAATTGTCTGACATAATACTGACCGCAACAGAGCTACAAAACACATTGTTCAATATATACTTAAAACTCGTTTCTGGTAGGTTTGAATTCTCAAGGATTTCCAATACGTTGGTTATCTAAACAGACCTAGGATTTTATTTTTAAAAAAAAGCAATGTAAGTCGTCTTAGAAAGTCATATTGAAATTACTTTTTACTGGTTTGTTAACTCACATTGTGTTGTGTATGATGTCCTATAATATGATTTTTTTTGGATGTTTTTTACTTCAAAATGCGTTTTCCTTTAAGCTTTAAGATATTTTCGGTTCCAACGGTATTGTTTGATATCGACATTCACTTTCTTGAGTCATGAGAGACGTAAATCAAACTTGGATCGGAGTTTGGATGACGTTGTTTTTTTATATGCTTTGTTAAAAGAGGTTTATCTAAGTGCCTTGTATCAGCTGACGAACAGGACACTGATGATTGATTGCCGTCAACACTTAGACCTGTCCAAATGAAATATTAATCATTTTGACAATTTGTTTTAATTTACCAGGCAGTGTATTTCATTCATATTTATTTTATGTACAAATATAAATCAACATTGCAAGTATTTGAAAATGCGTAAAAGATATGTATGTAGGTGGGAGTAGAAAGACGGTTATAAATTGTCAATATGCACAAACAAATGTACAGCTGCATGCCAAAAGTTTGTTCACATACCTGAATGTACTAGTGCAAATATCATGTAATTTGAGATGCCTTTGAGGTATCGTAGCGTTGCAAAAAAGGAACGTAGAATATTGAATTTTCAATACACAAATCCAGATCTATTTATCTTTATGGAATAGGTTTATCGTACCCCATAATTACCCGTTACAGTTTTGGCAGGTCATTGAAGTGACCAGGGTTCAAAATTCCGAAAACACTCATTTTTAGTTTTCTCCATAAAATCCTTTTTAAGTTATAAACTTCTTTAAACATTAGTCACGTTTATTCCTTAGCACAAAGTCATTGTGATTATGTTGGTTTTAATCTCAGAGAGTCGATATGGAACATTTTATTCGACATTTAACGAAATCGAAATTTCCAAAATGTGACCCCATCTGTCTACATCAATATGCCAAAATTCGAATTTTTGCACGAATGACCAGACAATGCCAAAATGAGTTCAAGAATGGCTTTTTCAGACATGGAGAGTGGGTGATCCATTGTCAGTCTTGCTGAAGTTTTTCTATTGACGTTGAAACGAAACCCAAATTACATGATATTTGCACTACAATATTCAGTGGTAAGTGAACAAACTTTCGGTATGCAGCTGTACATGGGCCAGATGACCTTCACACTGTGGAAATTGCTGATTGATATATGTTTCTACCTGTAAACAGCTGTTGTTTTACCTTGAAATTCAATTGATTGGACCTATAGTAACTTTATCTCACCTATGTGAATCATACATTCTTATTCCAGGTTTTAATAATTTGGCTGAAATGCGTTGATTGTTCGAAATATTAATTTCATTTCATCAGCGACGAACAGATGACCCTCTTGCACTATGCGTTTCCAATCGCATAATAAATTTCGTAAACATAAATTCACAAAATATTTTCATAAACTGTAAGCAGCCCAATCCTATTAAACGGGAAAAAATTGGATGTTGGGAATTTTACGATATATTGCAACTTGAAAACATAAATGACACAAAAAAAGTTACATAATAAATATTGGAAAAAGACTTAGATTGTATTCTCGCAGAAGTTAAATGGAAAATAATACACCAAACACCCTCTTTTTAACATAGACAAATATTCTGCTCAATGTAGTTTTTCAAAATGTACGAAACCCTGGTCATCATATCACAATTTGTTCTCGCTATAAGCGAATATCCAACAAGACATTATTTCGATCCTGGAATAGTGTTTTTTTTATAATTCAAATATCATCATTTCATTTTTTTGTCCATTTCTATATGTCTTATTTCCATATTGATGTGCATGTTTGAAATTGTATATACATGCATGAAAAAAACCAAAGTAATAAAAACAACAATAATCAGGAAAGCTACATGTATAGCGCAGTGGTTAGCGCGTTCGGTTTCGGATCAAGAGGTTCGAATCCCGCCAGGGGCTCGGCAACTTTGTCTGCAGTAGAGAACTGTTCTACACGCAGTCAGGTTTGGGTGCAATGCTACACTGAATTTTCAGCGCAGTACCACCCATGGTACGCTAGTTCTAGCCGATGCTCGCAGGTTTCACCGCAATGCATGGCCACGATGGTGTTGCGGGATTTCTCTCTGCCATAATACTAGCAGCCGCGATATATGTGAAATAATCTTGAAAGCGGCGTTAAACACCAGCTCACCTCACCTCATCATTACCTTTGTATTGGTAATTTATTATTTCATGCACATATTGAATGATAGATATTATTATAACGATCATATTCGTTAATGATTTCATAAAACGATGATCAAATACTTGTTCATGCGAAGAATTACAGTTTTTAAACACTGAGGAAAATTTTGAATCAGGAAAACTTATAGCGATCACCGGGACCCTAATGCTCAAGCGACAAGAATGTTAAAAAGATGTCCTTTTGGAAGCCCTATTATTTTTAACAATGCGAAGTCCACCTTTTAATTCTTGGACCTTGAACAGTAATCGAAAATTGATCCTAAATGCTAAAATATAACGATATACGATAGATCATGATCAGTCAACTTGTATATTTAATCAAAGATGTTTTTTTTACAAATGTTTTAATGAACTACCCCAGATAAGGTTACTACTGTTGTATTTTAGCTCGACTCTGAATTGTTTCCCAGTAAATATGTGTATGTTAAAGAAAAGATCCAACAGACTCGTTAAAGGCTCCTAACAAACAAAACATTTCTGAAATGTATACTACTGATCAAAGAAAAGCGAATCCATTCTCTAAACATGGGCAATCACGAAATATTAACATACATATATATAGAGAGAGAAAAGCAAAACAAGCGTTACACACAGGTGCGAAATGGCATACGAATCTAAAATGTTTAAAAGGATCAAAACGAAAATCATTTTTTTATTTTGTAAGAAAACAGAACGTAGTTCTTTCTTTCCCAAGTCATATATAACATCTTAAGTATGTTTCGTTTTGCTTAATTATAATTAATTTTTAAACTCTTTGAGTATAACTAACTTTCCAGAGTAGCTTAAAGACTCAATAGTTCTTGTTTCACTGTTTACATTAGTAAAATATAGCGAACATAGGTTATTGATACGTCATAATATTTACAATGCCCCGGATTGATTCACTGCTTGTTGGTTTACAATTGCATAATGTCCATTATATTCGATCTTATACCACATCTTCAATAATAACAGTTTGTTCTCATTAAATTAACGTTAACCGATATATACTATGATGTTGCCTTTTGATCTTTTATGAGTACTTTAATTTCTAGTTTTCCCGTTTCCATGGAAACAAGTTGAATTTGTACAGTGTATAGAGACAGCTTTAAAAACTCAAATACCTTTCTAAACTTCTACTCAAAGGTCTACTTATAATTTCTTTTTAAAAAGATGTACATGTATGTTAGGTGAAGGTACATGTATGTTAGGTGAAGGTACATGTATGTTAGGTGGAGGTACATGTATGTTAGGTGAAGGTACATGTATGTTAGGTGAAGGTACATGTATGTTAGGTGAAGGTACATGTATGTTAGGTGAAGGTACATGTATGTTAGGTGGAGGTACATGTATGTTAGGTGAAGGTACATGTATGTTAGGTGAAGGTACATGTATGTTAGGTGAAGGTACATGTATGTTAGGTGAAGGTACATGTATGTTAGGTGAAGGTACATGTATGTTAGGTGAAGGTACATGTATTTAGGTGAAGGTACATGTTATGTGTTGCTGTGTTGAGATACTTGTAGTCTTGTGCATAACTCATGATCAGTTGATCGCTGTCGGTTAAGGTAAGCGATAACATTCGCGGCTCTCCGGACATGTGGGTTACCTAGCTCTTTGAAGCTAGAAGGGGTGTTCCCTGACCAACACTGAGACGTTACACTCTTGGTGTCAACTAGGGCAAGAAATCTACTCATAATGTGCCTTAGTTCATCTAGCCGTATTAGTGGGTACCTGATAGTTAAGTGAAAGCAATGTGATGGATAACCAATTTTTTAAAACAATTTCTTCAAGTGTTCTCACGAGTGTAGGCAAATCGATTTACACGTACAATGCGTTTAAGTGTAATATGAGATCACTAATACGTTATGGTCTCAGGGTTGTATTGAAATGAAACAACGTGTCAATTTACATAATATATTACATGTATTTATCATCATTCTATGATTTATGGGTTTTCCAAATTCAATGACACTAGCCCCTTTTTCCTGGTTTGGGATTGTACCCCCATTCGATCGCTGTGTAAGCTTCTATACACATACACACTAAACATCCAAAAACATACTCTCATGTTTAAAATTTAAATAGACGAAATGATATTATAGTAGAATTAGCTACATTATCACATTCACATCCGATTAGGTGTGTTTTCGGCCATGATGTAAATATGATTATATATACATGTATATATCTGCAATTATGTCATCAAAATATATTCTACCTATACATTTTGTTGCGTAGATACATTACACAAGTGCAGATTGCAGATTACATATATAGCATATTATAAAACTTTTTAAAACATAAAATGAACATTGAAATGAAGAATATAAGGATGACATATTTCAATTAATTAGTTTATTTCCTTTTCCGTCAAATAATTAGATTCAGTGGAATAAAATTTGTATATTGAAAATAAACAGAATACAATTTTTTTATATAGATTGGGCTAGATCTGTTTGCTCGACATCTATTTCCTGACATTCATGAGATAAAATCGTATAAATTACATTTCTAAGTCATTTTAGAGGTGGGAACCATTTGTTATAACTTTTTAAAATTTCTTATCTGTGATGTATCAGTATTGGAATTATATTTAGAATTTGTCAACATTTCACTAAGATTTCGATCTTGTCTTTGTCACGGGCACGAATATGATATTCTGTTTTGTGTCGAAGTCGCGAAAATAAAAAAAAATAAAAATCAACACTCAAGCATGCGCAACGTCATTGGCTAAATTTGACGTAAAGCACTGCTAATTACATGACGTCACAATGAAATATGACATTTTGCTCTAAGGCTTCGTATAAAAAATATGAAGTCCGTTATGGTTGCCATCGAATGTAAGGAATCCACTAATCCACTAACACACACACACACTAACATATATTTTCATACCAAGTGAAATTGAAAGTTGATACCATACAACTATAGACTGATGGTGAGATTGAAAGGCCTACCTGTTTCTATAGACCCGAGGAAAACAATATTGAATGAGGACGAATACCTGTTTAATAGACCCGAGGAAAACAATATTGAATGAGGACGAATACCTGTTTAATAGACCCGAGGAAAACAATATTGAATGAGGACGAATACCTGTTTAATAGACCCGAGGAAAACTATTTTGACCGAGGACTAAGTCCGAGGTTAATTTCAGTTTCCTCTAGTCTATTAAAAACGGGCAATGACCGGATTCACCAGTCTTTAATTGTTCCATCAAAACGAAAAGAAAGTTTTAAAAAGTCATTAACAGTAATTGTGATGTCAAAATAACAATTACATGATGTCGTGTAGCAACAGTTTGACTCAGATCAGTGTGACTTTTGGTCTAACTCGGCTTGAGGTCAACATGCTTTTCTGTCGACTCATTTATAAATTTCCAATTCTTTCCTCGATAATCTATGGGTAAACTTCCGATGTTTATCTATTGATACCCTGGGTCCAAGGTGGGATCGGTATGAACAACTTTAGATTATTACTTCCCTCTGCCGGCCTGGTCTTCTCGAAGTCACAAATCTGATACTCCTCATCGTGTTCAAAAGTAGATTTCGACATTAAACATACTCTGCCCTGAAATCAGTACTACTAGCCCGTGTAATATTTGCAGTGTAATATTTATAGGGCGATATTAAACTAGTGTAATACCATTGCACGTATGACGTCATAATATTGTGTGTTTGTGACGTCACAATGGCGGCTAAGTCGCAGAAATGTTTCGTTTATTACTCGCCCGTGTAAGATACCGCAGTGTAATATTTATACGGCGATATTAAACTAGTGTAATACCGCTCCCCGTATGACGTGGTTGTGACGTCACAATCTTGGCACCGTCGTCTCAATGGCGGCTTAGTCGCGGAAATGCTTCGTTCAGTACACTTTCGATAATAATGCTTGATTACTGAGGTCAAGTAATAAACAGAATACTAAACTTCCTTCCATTTAATACTATATTTATTAAACTCGTTAATGATTTGGTATCAAACTCGCTTTCGCTCGTTTTATACTTAATCATTAACTCGTTTAATAAAAATAGTATTAAATGGAAGGTCGTTTAGTATCCTCTATTTATTACAACTTTAGGCAGTCATGCTTGATTACTGAGGACAAATAATAAACAGAATACTAAACTTCCTTCAATTTAATACTATTTTTATTAATCTCGTTAGTGATTTGTTATCAAACTCACTTTCGCTCGTTTTATACTGAATCATTTACTCGTTTAATAAAAATAGTATTGGAAAGTCGTTTAGAATCCTCTATGTTCTGTATAGCTTTTAGCACTTCTATAGGATAGCCATGTACTAAAGATCAAGCTTCTGAAATATATTTCGAATAAGCGAACACAAAATCGAAAGAAACAAGTAATACTCCAACATCAATGACGATAAAGAAATCTGTTTCAATATCTTATTTGAAACAAAGTTTCGCTTTGCGATGCTAAAACTATAACAAATTCTATCACGGTGACTTTTGCTACTTTGTCAATCTGATTTAAATCAGACTGGTAATGTCACAAATTTAACTTTATTTTGTTAAAAGAGCAATATGTTGACTTTAGATAAAATGCACTGGCTTTTTAATCACGACCGAGAATAGTTTTTTGTGTGGAATATTTCACTGAGTAGATACAAAGGAAAACAATTAACGTAAGGTTTGTCAAAACCATAGACTTTTTAAAGTGAGGGAGTATCGCCTTTTGTATTTATAATTTATAAATAAAGAACATATATTTTCAAAGATTAAGAACGTAACGTCAAATGAAAAATATGCTTTTTGGTTCTGCTCTTTGTGGCAATTAGAAGCGGGTAATCTATATTTATATTGCACAAGGAACATGTGATTTAAACATATTTTATTCATTGTATATATATATATATATATATATATATATATATATATATATATATATATATATATATATATGTGTGTATGTATGTATGTATGTATGTATCTATGTATGTATCTATGTATGAATGGATTGGCCAACAAGCTCCGAAGAGCTTATATCAAGGCCGCTCCGATACAGCTACATATAACTAAATACAAACTCATATTAGTGACACATGTCCGATTCACAACTTAGCTTCAAAGATAGTGGTTTTACATAAATATCATGTTGTTTGCGTGGCAGTCATTACATATTCAAGTGCTTAAAAGGAGTCAAATCGATCAGATTTTATGATATATTGATAAACAGACTTCCATAATTTGTTAAGATCGTCGTTTGAGAGCGATGTACATCCCCTAAGTACTGTATTAATACTAAATCCTTTCAAATAGAAGAATGAACAAGGAACATGTGATTCAAGACCGAGTCCTATCAGGGCATATTTATAGTGGAAACGAAAATCAGGTTTATACAAATATTCACCTAATTGAAGATTATAACACAATCGATTCAAAATAAAGATTAAATTGGTGGCGATATTTTGGTTGTTGAAGAATTCACGATTAGTTAAAAAAAGAGCGCACTAGAACTTCCAAAACAAATCACTGAAAAATGAAGCCATACTGGTGTGGAGGGCCTTGCTCCCCGACATGACTAGGAAATACTAATTGGTCATACCATTATACCTTTGTCATCTTATTAGTAATACATCAGGATTTATCTTATCTTTATTTGGATGGACGTATTAATAGTTAAACGGGTTTTCTCTCACCTAAGGTGTGCTCGTATTTGTGAATCAAAACTGGGAACTGCACGAGTACAGTTTAGGTGTAATTGCAAAAGGTCATTGACCTTTTATTTAATAAGTCTAATGACCAACCACATTACAAATAGGATCGTTCCTCATAGTGAACCCGTGGCACGCGGTCGAACGTCTCTCGTGGTGTTATGACGACGTGCAGATATTTACAGTCTGCATATTGATTGTGAAAGTAATTGTTAATTAATCTTTACATTACCTAAGCTTTGTGTTTATTCAAATCATGCGCACGTAACGTGAAGGAAAAATCTATCACAATTTACGTTTCACATTCGTTACAAGGTGATAGATATAAGTGGTATGTGAAGAAGTACACGACTGCGCAGTGACGTGACATGTATTTAAAAGCAAAGCTTATGAAGTTAACTGTGCAATTATCAAAACCTCTATGTTGATGAAAACGTTAAAACTATCAATTCGTGTCCAAACGATGTCCTTATTCGATTCGTTGAAATTGTGCTGAGAAGTGACCACAAATATAAAACATTTTTATCATTCAATAAGTGAATGATATGACATGAAAGTCCGACATAAACTATGATATCCATGCACATAATACAACATGCTACTTAAAAAAAAGATTCGGACTGTTTTAAGACACATATATCCAGAAATGTTACAACATAATAATTATAACTGTCATAGCTGTAGAAATGGGCAACTGAACACAGAAAAATTATGGATCTTTAAGATAGCGCTAAGGTGATAAATACAAATTTGTGCGCTTATAGCATGCAATGAGGATGCATAATGTGCAATATTAGTGGACTATTGTTATATTTCTTTTAATTGACATTGTCATCATCAATCATCATTTGTACATTGATGATAAAATTTGTAAATGTGAAAGTACACAATTTTCTATCAAATTTGCAAATTGTTATGGAGTGAAGCACTAAGAAGATTTTGTTATATTTCTTTTAATGACAAAATGGCTATGAGATAAAATGAGAATATTTTATCCATATTGTTTTTTTGGGGGATGGGGATTTTGTCCGCTTTGGATTTTGACTAAGGGGATTTTGTCCGTTCACTGGTTTAAAGGAATGGAAAAACTAAGATGAACTAGGAAAACACTTGAGATAGATTACTTGTCGTTTAGCTTACCGTATGTGGCAAACATGTCATTCTTAATACATCTATTGTCTATGTCTATTGTGCATCTTTTTTTTCAACGAAAGACTAACGATTACTATCGCGCGGCAGATGGATGAGAGAGCAACATAAAAGAAATGCCCAGGATATGTAAGTAATACAACAATAGCGGAATGAATTCGAATCACTTAATGTTATTAATCTGCACCCGAGACGGCGTCGTAATGATTTATTGACAGTAATGCAATATGCTAGTTTGTTGTGTTAAAATAAACTCAATTTTGACAAAACACGATTGTCCTAACTACTTATATTGATAAGAAAATAAAACATTTTTTTACGAAGAATAGATTAAAAAGTGAAATGAAATGCCCAAGGCAGTTGGTGCTCCACCAACTATAAAGCGTTGAGAAGAGCTGTTGTGAGCGCTGAGGAGACATGGATTCCTTGCAGTTGGTCTTCCTCAGTTTGGTTGGATGTATTTTTAAGATCACTGTTTCTCTCACTTCGTGCTTCGATAAATTAATTGTTTCAAATGAAGATGTTTTATCAGTTAACAACAAAATTGTTTCCTTGGCGAACCTCAATAGAATGGAGTGTATCAGCACGTGTGCCTTCAACCAGAACTGTATGACAGCGTTCCACAGAGAGACGACCCAGGACTGTGTACTGTACTCACAACATATGGACGACTTGGCGCTGGTTTCTAATGATGGTTGGAAAGGATTTGAACTTGGAATACTTGGTAAGATTGTTTTAGATCTTGTTTCCATATATTGTGAAAATCAAATCAAATAGTTCGGGCAGTTACGAAACGTTAAACGATTGATACCAATGACATGTTTCAAAATGGATAACTTATTTATTTAAAAAGTATTCAATCTGAAAATGTTAAGTGAGAAAACTCTGAAATAAGTTTTCGAAATGTATATCTTACTCTAATTTTGAGTACTGAAGTAACTTACTTTTTCTATTTGCGCTTTGCCCTTTGAAGAATCTGACATAGATGATATTACGTAACTATACATTCTTACTCAATGTAGCGTTTTAATTTTCAATTTTGTTTTAGTTTTTTCCCCATCTATTACTAGAATGGAACGAACAATTTCATGGTTATCTTACTTTGGAACGCCTGTCATGTTGGAACATTTGTTGAGATTATCTATATTGATTTCAGAATATGGTTTTTTCCAAATCTCAAAAGTAGGTTTATTTTTATTTTTTAGACAATGCATTTGTATATATCACATAAGACCAATCTGGAACAAACGTTCTATTTCTAAGGTGGAATTTCTTATTAAACGCTGATAAATGTCCCTAATTACCGAATTTTCACTCTTTATTACAGTTGGAAATTTCAAGGAGGAGTTTTAGCCCATGCGTTTTGTTCTATTTGTATCACGGCGTATAGAATAACCAATGAACAGAGCTGTGGCAAAAAATGAACCGTGTGACCGCATATAAATATTTGGCATGCTTTCATTTCCCCACAAATGTCATATTGAGATAAGAATAATATTTTCTTTTATGTATGTCGAGAAACGTGAAAAAAACACGTTTAAAAAAATGTCACACTAATAAAGGGGATACATTTGTTCAAATTTGGTCCATTATTTCGTATTCAAGAATCGGAGTCACCATTCTAGTTTTGTTACAACCCAAGCTCTTCCCAACAAACAGCTGACTATTTTCCAAGAATCGTCAAGAAGTAATGTTCAGTAATTGGAGTGCTTAGCGCACGAGTCACAAATTCTCTTCAATCACTGTGCGTGCTACCCTGCGATCCGTATATGTTGGCCCGTAATAGACACTACTGAACAGGCCTCCACCTCTCCTCCCGTCTCTTTCTTCCGTATCAAACGGTTGCAAAAGATATAGAATTTATTTTGGTCTACTAGTTTTGGTTGAAATCACTACTTGAACATCTCATCAAACTTTGTCCTACGTTGTTCAAAGTTGTTTAAAGTGAAATTATTTCACTAAAATAAGATGAGAAACGCACTTCTCAATTTAAAATCATTTGGTTGAAAACGAAGTTACATTATTAACTGATCGTTGCGTTTCACAATGATATATCGTTTAAACAAGTCGGGTTGGCTCTCTTTAACTATAACCTTGCTTTAGGTAACTTCATTCGAGGAAGACTTTCTTTCCCTTTATTCTCCGATGAAAAAATATAGTCTATCGCATTCTTCCTCATAGAACAAGGTTTATTCATAATACGACTTGAGGAAAAATGCGATTTACAATATTTTTTACATCAAGCTGAATTTTTAAAAAATTTATAACAAGTTAACTAAGAAAATATTTTTTATATTTTATAGTCATAAGGTTCTTTATGCTACATAGTTTGTCTGACGTTTCAACATTTGTCAAATCTTTACGAGAGTCAACTTTTCAAACGACAGGTTTTAACTTTCTAAGGAATTTTTATCCATAACATGTTTGCAATTACTTGCAAAATATTAATTCAACTTATGTAGAAAATAAGCACTTAGCTCCATAAATTGTTTATTTGAAAATATTCATCTACCATCAAGAAAGTTATTGAAAGTATGAACATGTTTTCTTCTAGTAGGCCCATTGAATTGTGATTCGAAATTCCGCAAATTAATATAAACACTCAGTTAAATACTTATCTATTCATTACACAATTTACTCTTATAAACTTTGCAGTTTCACAGTTTTCAGCATTGAACATGACAACCATAGTTACAATTGTTGCTGTAACCGCGGTTGCGGTTTCAACACAATAGCGTCTGGCTACATCTCAGGCATAATCGATGCATAATAAATCCAATTTCTGATTTATTTATCACTTTTAAGTCGAATTAAAACTGAAAGCAATGAAAATATGTTAAAATGAAATTGAACCTTAACCAGTTAATTAAGGTTTTCTTTACCAATATAAACATCGTAAATGCAATATCAGCACACCTATTTGATTCTTCCATTTGTATTAACTTCATCGTCGCTTGTCGAGTGAGGGTGTATTAGGCAAATATATATATTGGCCAGAATAACATACGCAATATTTGCGACTTCACATAGTTATGTTTCAAAATACTATTACTAATCTACTCCTCCTCTCCAATCAAATAGTTCTGCCCTTGTGTCCGCCAAGTTTGTCTTTAAATGGCTTTTCTTGTTTCAGAAGACCCGAACCGAACACCAAAAACTCCGGAAATGGCAACAGAGCTTTGGGGAAACGAAGTCACTGGTTTCTCGTCTGAATATCCTCTCGATGGATAGTGAGTTTGCGTCACGCTATTCATTTTGTCAAAGAGAAAGAAAAAGAAAAATTGGTTCGAGTTTAATATTGTTTAAAAATGAAGTAGGATGAAATATGCATATCTTACAAATTACTGACCTTTAAAAAAGCTTACTTAATTTTTGTGTTACTTGTCGCCTTTGAATAATTCGCGCCACTTTCATTGAAATAAGATTTAATATTACTGCCATACGTAAGGCAAATTATAGATCTCACGCCGCCATGTTTACCCTTAAACTCTTGGTCTCAACGGTTTGACGCAGATGACTTCAAGCATTCAAAATGCGCGTGTCTATGAAACCATTTCTGTGTTACAACTGTTTAAAAATTTACGGAACAAGGGTCAACCTAATTGGTATTTGTACTGCTATGTCCAAGCGAGGTGGCCTGCAACCCTAGCATACTGGTTTACTGGGCGAACTTTTCTGATTGGCTGTTTTGAATAATTTCACGGGTTAATCTAACGGCTCTAGTTGCGGAGCTAGTGAGATCTATACCCGTAACGTGGTGAAGTGATTTAGATTTCATTTTTAATGAGATTGAATAAGAACTTGCATTTGATTCATACCTTCTTTTGAAGGCATGGGCAATTTCTTTTGATGAAGATAACTTTGAAATAGAAGGTCTTAAATACTGAGAAACAAAAAATATTTTATTGAACTTAATAGTCACATATAACTTAAATAAAGTAAATAATCATGAAAAAAAACCCATTTGGAACTCGCAAAGATGTTATACAACCAATTGTAATATTAAGCCGATAAATAATAGCAGATTACTTTCATACCATTACGGTTTTCCCTTTTCAACACATTGCCTTCGTCTTTCTACCCACATGAATGTTTCTCTTTTAAACGAAGTAAAGCAATTGAAATCCTCGGTGAGCCGGACGTGTATGCTGAGCATGGCGACCTGAGGGGAAACTGGGCATCATTGAGTTACGAACAGGGCACAGAGTGGATACAGGTGCGACTAGACTAGTGTAAAGGTTTATGTTAGGGTGAGATTGCATGTACGGGTTAAGGTATGTATTAATCAGCAGGGTTTGGTTTGGGTTAGTGTAAGAAAGCAGGTGAGTGGAACAATACAGGTCCTGATATGGCGAGGCTCACTGTATATGGTAAAGTGACAAAGAATATGTTTCACAAATTGTGTATGCTGATTAAATGAGAGCCAAAGTACCATATGTCTATAAGTAATTAATAGAATTAGGGTTACGGCTATCTTGTTACCCAGGGCCGATATTCTGCTCTTTATCACTCCTGGGACTTTTCATTAGAGAAATCTGTACTGAAATTACTAACCCTTGAATAATATAAGCCATTGAAACTGCTTCGTCGATTTGACCATAAAAATAACAGATAAAATTTTTTATATATGCATTTGATATGAAGTTAATCTTCACGTTTCAATTAACGAATCAAAATATGTTGGCAGAGAAATTTCATATCAACATAAAAGCTAAAGTTGTCAAACAAAGGAAGACATTTCCATTTCCAGGTACGTTTCTCCGAAGCGTTGTATATTACAAGGATTGATTTATATGAGACCTATAACGCTGGCGGAACACAGTCAGTAGAAGTGAAAAAGCCTGATGGGACATGGGACAATGTGTGGACAACACCCCTCTTGCAGAAGATAGAATCCAGTAGGATCAACTCAGTTGATGTCCAGGTAAATAACATTAGAATGTCTGGTAATGATTCATTTTTAGTACAAGTAACATTAAGCTGTATAACTACACAAACATGCGCTTAGTTTACTCATTCTAGCCTGATTGGATGCAATCAAAGTGAGCTATAAAATCAGTGACGTCGTTTCAAAACTAATCATTCGAAAGCCTCAGTAATATCCGATTGCCTTTGTAAAACTAAAATTAATTCGACGTTGCCTCCTTTTTGTAGAGTAAAAGTAACATTTTGTGAACCAAATATACTATGTATGACCGACAATGTTTTTGCATTTTGTTATTCGCTACTATGTTAGGGCGTTATGGCTTGAATTGGTACGAAAGCACCCTAGTGCCACAGTCAAAATTTTTTATCTCCTAATTAGGTGATAGTTACTCCTAATTAGAAGATAATTATCTCCTAATAAGGTGTTAGTATGTCCTAATTAGGATTTAATATCTCTTAATTAGATAGTTTCTCCTAATTAGGAGATAGTTTATCCTAATTAGGAGATAGTTTGTCCTAATTAGGAGATGATTAAGTCCTAATTAGGTGATGGTATATCCTAATTAGGATATAAAATTGTGACTGTGGAAAAAGCTATTGTTGACTATCAACTAGGACAAGCGAGCTATCAAGGACTGGTTAAGCGTATGCTTTTACGATTAGCTGGTTATCTTTCGAATACCAATAGAATTGTTAGTTTGTACGTTACAAATACTGATGATAATTCTTGTCAACACAGATATATCCGGCGTTCTTTCAAAGAAAATGGATTGATAGTTGTGGATATTATTAATTTATCTTATTGTATGAAATAAGTCTTATTCACTGAAAATTGCTGATTTTACTATCCTATAAAAAAATTCACATTCGATTATTTGGTATTTTTTAAAGTGAGGTTTATGAATAGGCGTAAGGTCTTGACGAACACCCATTGCATCTCTTCCGAGGCACTTACCCATTTTTTATACCCATTCTTTGAAAAGAATATACCGCAATTTTGCTTTAAGTTTTCATTCCCTCAGTTTTTTTTATTAGATATCTACTATAACCCCATCACTTACACCAAGCAAACCCAAAACGTCTTGAATTAGTGTTATTAAAACCAATTTACCTGTTTTTATCAAAGCATTCGATGCAGTATAAAAATGATAAGCATGGTATTTTTCTGTCACAGATCGACTATGTCAGCGACGAGATAAAGGTGACCCTTGACCCTTCAGAAGCTAACTACTATGTGGAGCTAGATGCCGTCAAGGTCGTGGGTTGGCCGTAATGGCGCTTTTTGGGGAAATGTGCTCGCTGTCTTGAGGAAAGACCACGACTTCGAGTACTTTCCAGCCAGAGTGAACTCTTAGAAGAGGAGACATTCAGAGGACAAAAAGAGTCCGAGGGGTGTTCATGACTCTCAGGCGTGACATTCGCCGGACAGTTCGTGAAGGCTTGGTTTCTCTGACTCATTTACCTTTATATCAACACGACCTTCAGGCTTATGATTTATTCTTTATTTATCAAGTGTAAAAGCTTCGTATGGCTTAGACAATTCGACGTGATCGCAAAACCTTTTGCATTTCCATCCATTTTTGAGTTATCAAAGGCAATAGTGCATACCAACATTTCGTAAATACAAAGAACGCACAGATAAACCATTTTTCTCGATATTACTGACGATCCGCTCACAGGTAATCTACCATGTAGTTATTTAGCAAATATGTGCGTATTCAGGCTACAAATTTGATTCTAGAAGACCGGAAGTATTTCAAAATTGCAAAAATCCACATGAACTAAAATATCAGAAATATTTTTTTTAAAAGCGAAAGCGGAAGCCGCCATGGTTAATCCAATACAGATGCTAATACTTTGTTTATGACATCGGAATAATTTGATAAATAATATTCGAGCTATGTTCTCAGTTCAGAGTTTAGGTAATATTCAAAAGCTGCACACATTACTAATTCAGTCATTTTCAACTGTTCATATTTTCGCCATTTTATGCACAGCTGACCACAGCTTTTTTTATCATCTCTAAGTCTACTTTGAGCGTCTTAACTATTTACTTGAATGCAGGTCAACCGTAAACAATCATAATAATTACCTTGCATCGATAGAAAGATACAGTGAGTGCGTATGTCCTTACAGGCCATAAAATAACCAATTTGAACCGAAAAAGCGTGCGATAATGCCTTTTAAATAGAGTAAAAGCAAAATCGTATATTGATGGTGTGAATGTCAATTTTTTCAAGGGTTAGCAAGCATTTCAACATGAGAATCCCATTGGAGAGGTATCAATCCAAGGGTAAATAGATTTTAAATTGTTTCAATGGAATGAAGCAATGGATGGACCGAGTAATTAAGTGCTAGCGATTCAAATAGGTGTCACTGACGTGATTTGCATGTATGTTGATTTAAAACAAGCTGGCTTTTTATCTCCATGCCCTAAAGTCTATTTTGATTCTAATGAATGAGATTTTATTCGCATACATCAATCATCATGAATATATGTTTTCTGTCAATTACATACATTTGTAGCTTAACGAAGTTGGTTCGGAAGCACAACGTATCAAATCCAACTCTTCTCTATCTCAGTTAACTTGATTCCCTAATGATACTCTCACGGTAGCTCACTTTCTTTACTAGCTTTAAATGAAACATCCGAAAACAGTTGGGTGTTTTACACTCACCTTCAGGCGCGTCCGTTTACGGCGATGAGATTACAGTAGCTTCATATGTGCGATGTGCACATGAGTGTTTTAAAAAAGATTTCACTTCCGGAGTACTGTCCAAAACGCAATTTAAACAGAGGTTAAGAGGGAAAATATTAATTTATTAACCTCTAAGGGGAGAGAAAGATGAGAAAACATGTTCTTATATTCCATTTGCTCTTCATTTGAATAAATACTCGAAAAATGCCTCGGGGTTTTCCTTTGTGAATTGGTAAAATTCATAAGCACACAATTGTTATGCTACTATTTTTGGGGGTAAAAACACGTTTTCCAGTTTATTGTTAAGAAATATGTAAAAGTTTCCGACTAAGACGGAGTGTTCAAGTTGGTTGAACCCTCTAGCAATTTAATCAAGAACGCTGAGGCCGTTCGGCGCTCATGTTTTCCGTGCAAATGGTTGTTCACTTGGCCACAAACCATCGTAATACAGGGTCGAATGCATGTGTCGATTAGTGCATTTGTAATTGTCTAGTGTTGATAAATTGACAAATAAGCTTTGATTTGGGAAACAAAGTTTCAACGTACATGAATGGTATGCATGATGAAAACCTATAAGCGTCAATACCATAGACATTTCGAGTTACTATGAAAATGAAACGACGAAAACAAAGGAGCAAGTGTTTAAAACTAATTAAGAAACTCTTATATTAGACTATTGATCATATACCTAACGAATGTGTTGTTCATATTGTTGGCATTCCCCAATCAAATCTCATCGGAGGTTCAAGTAGAAGTCTCTATAGGACCAAATTATTGATATTTAATGGTAAAAGTGCAAGAGAGAAAACACATAAAACGTAAGAAATTGAATTATCATGGCAAACCGTGTGAACTTTAAAAACAGTTGTAAATACCTTTTTTGATACAGAAAGCCACATACTTGATTTTTCTCATTAATCAAGGAATGGAAATCATAATATCTGAATTGTTTATATTTTCGGTGTATTTTCTGCCTCGCGCTTAACTGTAATAGCGCAGTGCAAAACTGTACTGTACTATTGCAAAACACATGACGGTTGAGGCTATTAAGTAAAAGAATTTTTGTTGGATTAAACATAGGGGATGTCGTTTTCGCTTTTCAAGACATAAGCAAAATTTGAAAATTGCGATATCGTAGTTTATTCAGATTCAATGCAACGTTGCATCAAATAGTTCCGGTCTTTTAGAATTATATTTATAATTTGAATACGTGCACAATTGCGAAATAACCTATAAAGTGTGAATCGTGAGTTAGTTTTAAATTATTTATATATGTCCATTAATCAATCAAACCTTCTCCATTATTGTTATCTGGTTATATATTTTATGATTTCTGCGTTTTGTTTCTGTAGCAACTGATCTTTAACCTTTCAATGATAGGTCAAAAGTGTTGTCAGCAATACTAGAAAATGTGTTTACGACCAGAACCAATACAGCCATCTTTTATCTTAAAGAAACATCTGCTTGGTATGACCTGTCGCAAACTTTAATATATTGGCACCAGGAACTTATCTATACTGGAAAAACCTTTAACAACACGCGAGTTTAACATTCTTTCTCTAGGATTGGTAAGCCACTCTCCTCATGTTCAGCTATGGATATGAACTGGTGCCTTGAACGGATATTCGTTCTCTTTCATTGTACCATATGCATATATATATATATATCAAATATATAGTTCCACCTTTCGACGATAAACACTAAGAAAGAAGAACTTTACAAACTGGTTATCCAAGTTATACAAATATTCATTTGATTCAGTTATATATTTCTATTTCTCTGCCATAGAATAATATATTTAAGAGAAACAAGTCAGAGTATGTATAATTTCAACTTTGAAATGCAAACACTACGCGGGGACCGTTACCTTACACTGGTTAGCATGTTCATTAAAATATCTTTCAGTAAGTGAGTTTCTAAAATATATTTCAGTGAGTGAGTTTCTAAAATATCTTTCAGTGAGTGAGTTTCTAAAATATATTTCAGTGAGTGAGTTTCTAAAATATCTTTCACTGAGTGAGTTTCTAAAATATATTTCACTGAGTGAGTTTCTAAAATATATTTCGTTGAGTGAGTTTCTAAAATATCTTTCAGTGAGTGAGTTTCTAAAATATCTATCACTGAGTGAGTTTCTAAAATATCTTTCAGTGAGTGAGTTTCTAAAATATCTTTCACTGAGTGAGTTTCTAAAATATCTTTCAGTGAGTGAGTTTCTAAAATATATTTCAGTGAGTGAGTTTCTAAAATATCTTTCAGTGAGTGAGTTTCTAAAATATATTTCAGTGAGTGAGTTTCTAAAATATCTTTCACTGACTGAGTTTCTAAAATATCTTTCACTGAGTGAGTTTCTAAAATATCTTTCATAGAGTGAGTTTCTAATATATCTTTCATTGAGTGAGTTTCTAAAATATCTATCACTGAGTGAGTTTCTAAAATATATTTCACTGAGTGAGTTTCTAAAATATATTTCACTGAGTGAGTTTCTAAAATATCTTTCGTTGAGTGAGTTTCTAAAATGTCTTCTGTCGGTACCACCAGTGGTAACATCGATACGTACAATACGTACTGTTTTGTTACTGTTATCAGTACATGAGATAGAGAGTAATAAAATTCGCCCATCGGTCTTTTTTACATTTCGTGTTTTGTAAAAAGAGACATACGAAAGTGTAATGGAGTCGCTGACTATTCGGGTTTAAGTGTTTATTGGCATTGCTGTTCACAATGCGCTCACAATGATAAATTAGGTACATGGAATACTATGTTCTTGTAATTGTCATCCGTGATCATTTTAGATCGATATTATCAATTGTGATGATCATTCTCAAAGCATAAAAGCTCTTTTTTAATGGTAAAGTAATCATTTTGCTGACATTTACACCAAGTAACGTCTGATGAAACACGCTACACATTACTTAATTCATATTGGCACTCAACTTACATTGACGACAGATTTAGTTTTAATCAATTGCCTTTGACGAACGTTTGATGTGCACGCTTATGTACTATATCCATTATCAATTTTTGTCTCCCCCTTGTTCTTCCTTTGACTACCATGTTAGAGCAATTTTCTGAAGCATGCGTTTATTGAACATTGAAACAAACCTTTTATTCAATATACTCTTTTCCACCAATAGCAACTAAAGAGAGCCTTTTGGGTGTTGGTCGCATTCCTAATGTGCACATTAGCGTGCAGAGACGAAATATGATGCAGGTTTCGTTTCGATCAATAGCGACAAATAGAGGGCGCCAGTGTGGATGTTGATCCTAAACCCCATTTCATTTGCACCTTTTAATTTGATTCTGTGATTTGCTTAAGTTAAGGAATGATTTTATGGTAGCTTCCCTGATAAGTGGTCTAGACAGAATTTATTTATAAATTAAATATATTTCCATATCAACTACCTATAGTGCGTTGAACTGGCTCGAAGAGTGATCACTTAAAAAGGCTTTATTTATCAGATAATGAATTAATAATCGTATAATTGTCGCGAACTTGCTTTCATGTTCTTTTTGAATATGAGAGGCATAGTGAGAAACAAGGCCTCAGAGTGGATGTCAAGGTGATAACAAACAATTTCTCATTTTCAGCTATCCTTTGAGAGGAATTCACAAAGAAAAAAATATCAGTTTTTAATTTAGTCAAGAAGACAGGCAAATGCAATTTAACTAAATCAATTTGTATCACATTTTAATCATCTATGTTTTTGATTAACTCTTAATCCTAAGTGTTATTGCCGGCGACATGTAGCAGGTCAATTTTAATCACAACGTCGGCCACATAACACCTTGTTATACTACTTTCTTTCCTGTTGTCTTTCTTGCTATCTCAGGAAATTCAGTTTTCAGCACCAAGCAAAACAATTTTTCTTTTACATCTTTCACCATACAAAAATATGCCCCTAATATCGTTTGTTTAGAATTTTCTCTACACTCTCTCTACACTGTTTAATGGACGTAAAACTTTAAAGAACTTAAAAGATGACAAACGAAAAAGATGATTTGAATCTTGAGTCTTACGCAGTGTAACCTGATATAAATTCATGTATTTAGTTTACACTATAATATTTATCATGTTAGTTTTAATCATTATAGTATTCTTAGTGTTTTTTTCAACAAATGTGAACTTTCAAAGTACTAAATGCACACTTGTCTCGGCCCCGGCTATTTTTTGACAAGTCGGTTTATTCTATTTTATACAAGGTCAAAGAATAATATCAATAATCGAAGAAACTATCTTTCATATGATTGTTCAGAATCGACAGAACATATTTAGTTTATTGAACCATACTTATTTCAGTCGCCGACCACAATACAAGGTAGAGGCTCCTTCGTTTTATAGCATGAATGATAAGCCAATGACCACAGATCGAGTTATTATCTGCATCAATAGAACAATAGCTAAAACTACGGTTATCGATCGATTCTCCTGTTAATGACCTTTGAATATATTTGCGCTAAATATCAAATATGGATTGATGTACAGTTTTTAAGTCACTGACCCTTTTTCTGACGCAACGATACTTCTTGGTCGATGCTATACTTTAAATGAGTTTTTTTCCTCCATTGAAAAATTAATGATATTCAGATAAAAACTCAAGGGAAATTTTTTTATGGAATTAGGTTGGAATCATTGTCTTTCCAATATATGGCGATGAATTTCTTTGATTGAAATTTGTTGTGAGATTGGCGTGGTTGTAAACTACCTTGAAATATTCCAAACATTCCAACAATTATTTTGTTTAAGCAAACATAATTTTAACGCTCTACAGGGTTAAAAGTGGCACACTCTTTACAACCTAATGATGCTATGACAAATAGTTAATACCGTGACAATTCATCAACACATATACAGTTGATCAAATGTCAAAATTTAACGAAATAATGGTAACAAAGTTAACACTTTCAGTTCTTTGCGTATAAACAAACGACAAACCATCATCAGTTAATAATTTCGTCAATTATTTACAACATGTGGTGTAGCATAACTGTGTCACAAGACGGTGTTTGCACGTGCAAAGCGTGGATTGTCTGCAATGCATTCCGCTCCAGTCCGTCCATATCGGGTTGATCAACATAGTATATATAAACACAGACACTGGTGACGAAGATCGCAACGGTACCTAAAACCAGTTGATCATAAATGTATACGTACATGCAGGTATTCGAAGCGTTGTCAGACATGATGTATCTACCCAAAATGGAATATATATATAGTGCTTAAGACTGAATTATTACCATAAAGGTAAACCTTAATGAAATGTCGTTTGTTACCAGAATAACTTACTTTAGGTCTATCATTGTTTTGAATACCGAGCCATTGTAAATCAAGCGTGTTTACTATTGTGGACAAGGGTACTGTGCATATGGGACAACTGAGGAAGCAAATCCATCCAAAAAGTCAAAAATTGTATGAACGATTGGAGTTCACTTGAATAAACCAAATAATTTAAATCACATATCCGTAGTTTCGAACAATCATCATACAGAATTAAGTGAGAAATTCAAACTAAATGTTTTATTGTCATCCCCTTGACTTCCACAGAAGTTCGGCTGTGCTGTCCCTAGAAGCATCAGGGTATATTCCAAGACGACCACCCGCTAAGTTTCACAGCATCCAGCTCTGGATAATCACCAGCAACAGTACCGTCGATTGTAATTTTTACCTCGCTGCTTACGTAGTTTATCTGCAACAAACACATGTTTGTCTTTAAATGATGCACAGTTTGGTAAGAACAATCAACCATTTTTAAACCGATATAACGACTCTTGTACGTACTAACAGCGAATTTGTTGATTGTTTATGAGGTATCTTTCCTATATGGACCCGATAGAATGTTTCATGAAATTCATTTCAAGGGCATTTAGAAGTTGGTGAGATATAACAAGAAAACTTCTTTATTTTAATTCTCACCAAAAACCATATAAAGAAGTTGTTACCGATACCATTTCCCCTGTAGAAGGTTTCACGTTGTTGGATTAGGTAATTAATCCAATGTAAAACCTAATCCTTTCAACTTTAGAATGAGCAAGGTTATTACATATAAATGTAAAAATTTACCACCAAAGTTATTCTACATTAAAATCTTTTGATTCATCTCCATGGTGGAATCTAACAAACAAGCGATCTTTAGATATGCGCTACTCTTATGGGTAAGTCAGATAGCTAAGCTATGTTTAATATTCTATTTGATTAAATTCAGATCTCAGTACTTATCGCGGAGGTTTAGCAGTACATTATTCAATTACACTTAAATACGCCATTGTTTTTTGCTAGATTCTTGATTATTTCCTGTAAGACTACAGATGACCACGTTGAGTAATGAGATGTTTTAGCCCTCTCGTGATAATGCATTTAGCATGAACTAATGTTTATATGGGAAAATGAAAAGATATGAACACTTTAAAAAACAGGGTTTAACAATGCGCTCTGTTTTCATGATGCGTCACTTCATGCGGTTAAAAGGATTGATGTCAAATTACTTGATGATGTAGTTATATTTTCCTGCGTTTTCTATGGATTGAAATATGGCAATTTTAATTGATGATTTTCGATTCTGACAGGAAAACTGCATGTAATGAATGTGAACGCTGGTCTGCCAATTGTAATTTGTCTCTCAATCTCATTAAACGTAGTCATAATTTTAGAGCATTGCACATGAAGATTATGATGTGCGTAGCGAGGCACAGTTTAGACCTTATTTTCAGTGAGATTGCATTTCTTTCATTAAAATTGCATAATTGTATGATCGAAAGCTGCGAATCAGACTGCATATCTCATGTTCATTTTGCACCCATTTGCAGAAATCCCTTTGAAACAATTCTCATCGAAACATTCGCACCTTTAAACTGACAAAAATTAACAAAATAATCTTGCCTGTTTTTATTTTCCAAACTTGCCCAGCTAGTCATGACATTCGCCAGCCCCAATAGTTAGCTAATTCAAGCCTTGGAGAAATTCCAACACTTCTCTGTGCATGCTCTCTTGGTTACTGCGACGGAGCTCGATAGTCAAATGAAATCTTAAAGTCACAGTCTTATTTTTGTAAGGCAACTAAACTGAACTAATTATTCTTCATGAACAAAATCTGATCACTAACACAAATATTTCCTCCGCGTTTACAAAGATTTTAATTTTTATGCCCGTTTTACAATTTTGGATGAAGCAGGTTATTGGCGTATGCCGTTTAAGCCCGATGAGGTACCGAATCAAGTGCAATCCCATCGCGAGTGCGAAACACCGGAAATCTCGCAATTGCATCGTCGATACTTATGACATTGAGTTTAGCACCTTTTTGTTATTTCTGTATTTGAAAAATCGTAAGCTATTAGCTATTTTCACTGGATATTCAGCTAAGAATTCTTATGTGTTCTTCGTAACGGCCTTAGCGAAATGACGTGGTAAGGACTAACGCTCGCCAAAGACATAATATTAGGGTAGGGTAGGGTAGTTTGAACTTCATTATTGAGGGCTAGAATGCCTGCAGAGTTCTGAAAATTGTTGCAAACGTCAGGCGAAAGATTTCTGTGAGTGGTGAACTAATTGTCCGGCATGCATTATAATTTGCCTTGCAAAAATGAGACTATGACTTTAAGATTGCGTAGACTTATCTTCCGGAACACAATCTCAATTCTGCAAAAATTGTCTTCAACGACTGCCTAGTGGCGTGCTACCTACCTTGGCATCAACCTAGGCTACTATAATATAGCAGACAACCCAGAGACTAACCTGACAATCAACAGCTTCAATCCTACTGTTTTCTATCTTCTGTAACTGAAGAGTGGTCCACACTAGCTCCCATGATGCATCGGGTTTCTTAACTTCTACAGAGAGCACTCCTCCAGCCATGAACGTCTCGTATATCTCCGCTCGGGTCATAAACACGGGCACAGCAAACACAACCTGGGGAGGGAAACATAAATATACCCTGCACCCTTGGCATTAGAGGTATTGATGAGTAAGTTCATTCATTATCGCAGTTTAGGATAGGTTACTCGATATGGGTCAGTATGTATTTTGGAAAAATCATAAATCTTACTGTGTGTCACTTTAAATAACAAGGGTAAGCACAGACCTCTATCCACTCCAGTACGTCAAAGCTTCCTGCGGTAAAGCTTCCCTGTATATCTCCATATGACGGATAGACATCGTTTGGGCCAATGATCTCAACAGACCGACTGTAATAAATGACAAGGAATAATATCAGAAAGTGACATATTGAGTAATGAGCTGGTTTGTAGGAAACTGGCTCAAGTTGCTCAGAACGAAAGTCAAAGATAATATCGACAGATAATAAGTGAATCTCCAGAAATATCGAATAGGTGAGTAAGTCAATGAGCAGGATTTAAACTGAGGGAAGCACGTATTTTTTTAAATTAATGAACTGATGTCCCGGAAATGGAAATAAATGTTATAACTAGCAAAATATTTTTTTATTTAAATGACGCAGTTCTAAATCGGACGTACCAATGTCATCTTAACTCTGGGAATCAATTTCCCTACCTCAACTGTTTAGAACATCATAACCGGGTCGAGCAATGAAAGGTTTGACCCTCTCTGGATAATATATTTCTCATGAAGCAGTGTTTACCTAAGGAAATTTGAAGATGTTACTGTTTCTAAAAAAATGCTACAGCCCCTATAAAAAGCAAATAAAAAGCTTATTTGGCAAATGTAACGTTACTTTTATATCTAAGTGCTTATGTTTATGAAGTATTTTAACAACTACGAATTCATAACCGATGCAAACAAAACCACCCTGTTTCGTTGTGAAATCAGCTGTAGTCCTAATTGTAATTCACTTTTGGGGGATGTTGTGGAAGATAATTTATAAGAAATATCTTATATATATATATATATATATATATATATAAGTGAATGCCTGGACGTTGTTATGGTCCATGTGTTCCAGAATTCCAGTCAATAATTTCAACTCGAAAGCTACAACTTTGTTTCAGCAATAAAGTAAGGAAACCTTAGAATGTGGATCTATTTGACAGGTTATCGAAAAGTAAGAACCATAAACCAAATACCCTGAAGTCTACGCTGCATGTCAGAATTTCGATGACGCAAATGGTTTCTAAAATGCCAGGTTCTGTCAATTATAATGCTTTTTTTTATTCGTTTACGTATTCATTGGGATGTAGCTCATGATTCAAACTTGCAGCAATAAAAAAAGAAGATTTTTTAGGAAATTATGAAATATGGTAAGAGGCTGTGTTTAGATCAAAGATAGTATTTTTTTTAATACAGCTAGCTGTATCCCGAAGGTGTGTTTACCTTCCTATATACATCCAGTCTGATTAAAATCGACCGTGTTCCGAGGAATAAAAGTTTCAAAATATTGAGTCTATCGAGATTCGAACTCTATCTGTCTAGGCTATCCTCTCCACTAGGTCTGACCGCACCCTACTGTAGCGCACGTTCTTGCGTAAACTAAGCTAACCAATCACAATGCGTGCGGCAAAAGCATTCGGTATCAGTAGCTAGGGGCAAGTAACTCCCATTTACCATTCGTTAACCTTGATCGCCGCTATCTTTATTTAAACGCGATGATGTGATTGGTTCGCTATTGACTAGGTTTTGTCTGCGCTAAACTGGTGTCGGCACGTGCGAGCAGTGAGGCTGCCTTCAGACCTAGTGGAGAGGATAGCCTAGACAGATAGAGTTCGAATCTCGATAGACTCAATATTTTGAAACTTTTATTCCTCGGAACACGGTCGATTTTAATCAGACTGTATATACATCGTATCTTATTGCAAATGTCATGTAATTTTGAATTCGTTTGGACGTCAATAGCACAACATATACTCGCTGTATGAGAGAGCGACATAATCCTTATGCAAATTGTCTGGTTATCAGGTGTATGGTGCAAATTTCCGAACTTTGACCATTTTGGGGCAGATTGTAAAAAGTTTTGATTTCATAAATTTGGACATACAATAATTTTTATAAACTTGTTGACACATATAAAAGCATACCGAATTTGCACGAATTTAGTAGATCTTTACAAGACTAATCTTTGTTGCTGTTGTGTAAAATCTCGACTTTTCGATTTTTTGATGCCAAAACTATATTGGCGCACTGTGTGATATGAAATAAAATTAAGTAATGGAACACTCAATCACTTTCGACCCGTAAACAAAGATAGTCAAATTTGAAAAATAACATTCTTGCTTTCAAATTCCAAATCGTGATATATGAGTAAGTATGAAAAGCATGAACGTGATCAAACTTTTGGGAGACAGCTGTAGTTCAAACCAAATATTGCCATTTACATGAGGGAGTTGAGACTGATATTCCTATAAACATCTGAAAAAATACATTTGTGATAAAAGCTGTCACGCGGAATTCTAATTTTCAAATTTGGTTCAATGATGGTTTATCCACGAGAATAGAATTATTTTGATTTCGCCTAATCCTTGCGTGAAATGAACAATCAACAGTTTTGGACTCGGCGGTTCTTAGTAAAACTATTTCTGTACCATTCAAAAGTTTGGAAAAAACAATACATTGTTTTGACTCACTATCCGTTTTCATTGAATTCTGATGAGAAGGCTGCGACAGACTGGACCCACTGCGTAATGATTGCATCGGGACTCTGAGGTATTCGGGTGGGGTCGCCTGGAAAGAAATAATTTTAACAAGCTGTATCAATATAATGAAATGTCTCGAACTCAGAAGTCTTTGTTTCAGGCAACAATTGTTTCAAACCTGATTTTGTGTATAAACGCATATCGCATACCTTTCAAAATAAATATGTAATTCATGATTAATTAATGTTTTTAAAATGCTGCTTACAATGTAAACCATTTTCAAAAGATTATCCTCACCCAATGTTCCCACCACAAATCCTCTCCACCCTACTAAATTAACCAGCGCCAAGTCGTCCATATGTTGTGAGTACAGTACACAGTCCTGGGTCGTCTCTCTGTGGAACACTGTCATACAGTTCTGGTGGAAGGCACACGTGCTGATACACTCCATTCTATTGAGGTTCGTCAGGGCAACTATCTTGTTGTTTACTGATATGACATCTTGTTGTGAAACTATCAGTTTGTCAAAGCAGGAGTTGAGAGAAAAGGTGAAACTGAGAATACAACTCCAGACTTGAAGTATCAAAACCAGCTTGAATGAATTCATTGTCTTCCCTTTTTAAAATATCCTTGTAAAGTTCCTCGTTGTTGCACTAACTAATATGTGACACTTTTTGGTCCAATGATGTACTAATACAGTTTATTAACAATTTAGTGAAAGCTTTATATTCAAAGAAATGCATGCTATTTGTATTGTTGCCAATTAACGGGATATCGTACATAGATCTTCCTATGTAAATATTATACTTATGTCTGTCTATACGACATGCCAATCCTTTTGATGGTTGTAGACTTTCCCGGCATTGAAAATTGATTAGGTGGCAACAAGAGAGAAAGGTTGTTTCATAAGACTATTCATGCGTTGTTAATTACTGTCTCACGTTGACGTGGTCAACAATATCGATTCATCAATATCTCACGGTCTTCAGGTGTTTAACATTCGTGATGGGATATGTGTAACTAAATTTAATTACCCATCTTCTCACATGCCGCAATAACATCTTAACAATCAAATGCTAACATGTATTTATGAAACAGAGTGAAAAACGTTATATCGTTAGTTGACATAAAATCATAGAAACTTATACAGATAGAGAGTTTATACAGATGAACTAAAGTTAAATATCACAAAGCTTATATGGAAAATGTTTTGTAGACTGTTGGTAATTGTTCAAGCTGCATGTTTTAAAAGTCTCTAGAATTTTGTTTTATAGTTAGTTAATAGAAACGTAATCTTAGATCTTAAAGGTAAGATAAACATTCTAAACAAATGCTTAGAATGAAATCTACCTTGACAACATGTACAGCTGCATTCCAAAGGTCCGTTCACCCTCCCGAGTATCTGAGCACAAACACAAATTTGTGATGTCTTTGACGCATCATAGCCAATTAAACGAACCCGGTGATGGTGTGTCTCACTTGAAGTGACGATACACGCTACCATTGCATAATGTATCAACAAAACCATTAACAGTTTTGACAAGTTGAAGTGACCATGGGTCAAAATTTAAATCTCAATCGTCTAAGGAATTTTGTCTGCACAATTTCTAAATAGTAATCGATAACGAAAACAATCGCGATGTTTTCTTATCTACTTCACTCGACGTTAAGTCGAAATTTCATTCTAACATTGATTTAATCAGAATGTCAATAGTCTGACTCCTTCTGCCGATTCAACCTTATCAAAGACCTCATGACCACATGATTAGTTTCAGAAAGATTATCATATTTATCGACAAGGGAAGATCATTTTTGTCTGTATAGTTAAAATTGGGCCAATTGACGTCCGAACATCCAATTTACATGTTTGCAATAGGACGCAAAAGTAGGTGCATCCACAATGAGTTCATCTACAATTTATTGCTAAGAAACAAACCAAGAAGAACATCAATAAAGTCACAAATGCCTCAGGAAAGATAACACAAGGTCGATGGTGACAGGATGTTGACATTGGGACATGAAAGGGCTTTATGGTTTACTGTTGATTTTCTCTTTACTAGTACAAAATCAACATCTACGTTTCATAATCGCATATTTCTTGTAAAAGATACGAGAAGAGTTATAAAATGCATATGAAATTTTGTCAAATCCAAAGATTAGAATATTGTGACTCTGGTACATGTATCCTTATATGGTTTGTTTTGCCTTTTATTTTGTGTTATCTATCAAAGTATCTAACTTCATAAAAGTATATTTGTCATCAAAATGATTTTTAGCATAGGTCATCAAAGTCGATATTTCATCAACAAAAGACACAAAATATCAACAAAAAGCACAGAAATTTGCATCAATAACATGATAAACTTGGTTTGAGAAGGACTTTTGCACACATGGAGAATTGATGGGCTATTTTCACTACACTGACGTCTCAACTATATCCTTTTTACATCATATTTGCTCTTGGTTACTCTTGTACGTGAAAAACTTTCAAGATGCAGGTGTTGGGAGAGTGTTCAATACCACGTGTACTATGTAGAAAACATATCCTTGTCTGTTGTCAAAGACCATTTCTTTTTAGAATAAAAGAGTTCTTTCCCCAGTGAGGTTACTCAAAGTTTCTAAAACAACATGTAATTATCAAAAGAGAGAACAGGTGTGTGGCAATCATCGAAACGATAATTCGTTCTTTTCCAATTGCAAACCCATGTCAGTGCACTCATAAGAACTAATCATTCGTATCTCGCTACGTTTTGGATCTGATTACTGCTAAAGAAGATGATGTCAGATGGCCTTGTCTGTTGTCTTTCTTCTTCCATAAATGCAAACAATGAAGGGTCCACTAAAATATCAAATTGAACCGATGGATTCGTCACTGGAATGCAGAGGTCACCTGACACTGACCCTATAGAGCAATTGTTAGACCGCTGATATTGGTAATGGACATTTTCGACCTTTACCGCGTTAAAAATGTCAGAAGAGTTCTGAGCAGACATTAGTATGGTGTTTCATTTTGTACATTTCAGCAACTATACATTGTAGGAGTGTCATTTAAAGCCATTGAAACTTTCAGTAGAAAAATATGAAACGTTTGGAAGTGCCCAATATAATATCTTAGTGGAGAATGTACGAACTTTTGTTTCAGTGATAAACTGCAATCGACTTTAAAAATACATGGAGCAAAATCAAATGTCTACAAAGTAAGTTTTAGCTTGCGTATGTATCGGATCGACAGACCTTTATAATGATTTTATGATACGGCAAGATAAAAGGGAAAAAATCATTTTGGTGCAAAAAATCGAAAATATTTTAGTGTATTCTATTATGAACAAGCGTTCAAAGATAAAGGTATAAATCAAACAGCTACAGAAAACACTTCTAGCAAAATCGAAAAATTCTTTATAGTCAATCAAAAGTTTTGAATGTGCAACGGAATCTTGATTTGATAAAGTCCCATATTTAATAAATAGTTACGCATTACAAGAAGATACTAAAATCTAACATAATGAAATATTAATTTTATTTCTCTAATCTACACTAGAATAATGATTTCATAAATTGTAAACTCAAAAGACATTAGAAAACAACGCCTTTATTTCATTTAAGTATGCTCTTAGATTGAAACATTCGATCAATATGCTCCAGAAGCGATGCCCTATTTACAAATATTATTCCATAAATGATTACGTGCATATTCCTCGTTATCATAATCTACCGTTCCGTCATTTAGTCATCTGAGGAAGCAAATATTTGAATTGCATGACTATAAGCTGCATTCATGTGAGATCATAATATGAGAAGGGACATTCCAAAAGTTACTGGTCTGACTATGAACAAATGTCCGACAAGCAACCATATTGTATATTCACGAAGTATATTCAAATGTAGTGTAAATGGCACGAACTTTTCTATGATACCCCAATCTTGTCTGAATGGAGAACTGTCATCAAAACATTTTCATTAAATGCCGAATGCATACATGAAAAGACTCACCTCATTTAGGTGAGGTGAGGTGAATTGGGGTTTAACGCGACTTTCAAAAGTATTTCACTTATATCACGGCTGCTAGTATTATGGCAGGGAGAAAACCCGCAACACCATCGTGGCTATGCATTGCGGTGAAACCTGCGAGCATCGGCTGGAAATAGCGAACCATGGGTGGTACTACACTGAAATTCAGTGTAGCACCCAAACCTAACTGCGCGTAGAACAGTTCTCTGCTGCAGACAAAGTTGCCGAGCCCCTGCCTCTCCATCTCATTACTCGCCCGTGTAAGATCAGGCCTACCATACAAACGGCAAACAAATCTTCAAAACTGACCACATATACTCTAAAATTGACCACAAATCGTCTGAAACGTAAGAAATACCTTTAAAAAAACTGACACCATACCCTCTCAATTGGACACAATAGCTTCTGCAACTGAAAACAAATCGTTTGGAATGGAAACAAAACTTCCGAATCGGCTGCAAAAGCAGCCGAGAACTGTCACCGAGCGTCCGGAGCGGAGTACATATCACCCCGAACGGACAACAAACCATCTCGCAGCCTCGCTCTAAGTGTAGCAAAATGGCGGCCCGCGGAGAAAAACAAGCTTTGCTGAATAAAGTTTCATGCCACAACGAGTTATGTCTTTAACAAATCACATCGTAATATAGTGCATAAACCCCCTAGTGACCTAAGCTTTAAATATATGTGCATAGTTGTCAGTGTCAGGCTTGCGATTCTGCACAATGTGGTCCCCAATGTGATAAGAGTCGGTTCGCTGTGTTGACTAGGGTTGACCGGTCGGGAATACTGAAGTGTAATATTTATACTACGATATTAACCTAGAGTAAAACCGCTGTGTGCATTACGTCACAATAGTGTGTAGTATTGACATCAAAATGTTAGCACCGCCGTCACAATGACAGGAATGTCTCGCAAACGTTAGTCTCGGTCACTATTGTCCCATTTATGAGGGCGAGTAATAAACAGTATACGAAACTTCCTACCACTTAATATCCTTTTTATCAAACTCGTGAATGATTTGGTATTAAACTCGCTTTCGCTCGTTTTATTCGAAATCGTTAACTCGTTTGATAAAAATAGTATTAAATGGAAGGTCGTTTAGTATTCTCTATTTGTTTAACCATATCACAGTGAGTGTTTTTCGTTAGTCATGTATTAATGTTTCCTTTTTAAGATTATATTATGAAGTAACAAATCATGTTTTCGACGCAAGTATAATCATACTGTTAATCAAATTATTCTACTTAAGTCATGTGTATCTATTTCCTTTTTTCAAATTTACCGTAAGAAAAAAATAACATTTAGAGATAGGCGACCTATAAATGCTATCTATAGTCTTATGTATGTCATTATCAAGAGGTCTATCTTGTCTACATTTAATCTTGATATATAGTTACTTCATTCCGAACCATAAAAAGTGGAACAGGTTATAAATGGCGAGGGAAAAATACATTTTGCTGACACTTGCAGTATCAGTGTGTTTTGCACACGCTGATGACCATTGCTTCTTCAGGGGTAATTCGTACGTTATCAACCAGCAGTTCCATACAGACGACTGTCAGGTGTGCCTCTGTCTACCTAATGGTCAAGTGGCCTGCTCAACCTTGACCTGTCCTCCCCTTACCTGCGTTGACAGTCTCCAGAAAAAGGGACAGTGTTGTGGATATTGTCCGAACGGTAGGTTTTTTTTATGAAAGATGCTGTAGCACGTCTTCTGAGGAAAATTGAAGGATCTCATGAAATGGAAATTTATATTGCCATTGGCAAACCAATTATTTTTAGTCAAGACATTGAGTTCTAATTTCAGTACGAAGCTGCTTAAGGAACCCAAAAAATTATCCTACCTCCATTGAGTTAAATGTGTACACGTTTTCTACGAAAACGGATACTTGGTTAGTGTATTGACATGTTTTACAGTCTTAATGCAGAAAGTCTGATTGTAATGTAATTTTTCCTGCCTCCTGTCACATCCAGATTGTGATTTATTTTAAGAAATCCATGCAGTTGGAGTGAATTTTATTCTTTTAAACTAGGTATCAGTTTTTAGGGGAAAAGGCGGGGTTACGTTATAGATCCTAACCTTTTCTCAGAACATTAATATTTATTCTGAGTGATAAAACGATGATTTTGAATAAAAGCCTCGTCTTCTCTATAATATACATGTTATTCAATGTTTGATTCTTTTAAAATGTATTCCTGACAACAATGAACGCTTGACTCTGAATTTGAGTAATGATATGCAAACACATGATCCGTCATACCATTCTCTGGAGGAAGTTCACATCATGTCACGCTAACCACCTTTTTTGATTCGAGCACTTTCCGGGATAGAATTCGAGAAGCCTGATTGCATTCAATCAAGTAAAATCGTGGAGTTTGCCTCTACTAGAATTTGCGGGATTCTAGTGCTAGTATTCAAACAGAAAAGGGCGTAGGAAGAAATGATTAGAGCTACTTCTGTGTGCTGTCGAATTGTTTTCCAATTAAAGGGTTTCCAACCCAGAAGATATGTTTCTGCTTATATAAGTTGTCTTTGCAGAACACTATCTTTGTAATGGCATATAGACAAATCGCATTTTGACGCTTATCGTCAACCTTTAAAAGAAACATAATTGTGCCAAGTAAACATTACCTTGCTATATAGATATGGTACCTTACCTCGGTTTATCATGGTCCGTTACGTCCTTGCTGATGGTCCAAAAGTATGCGTAATTCAAATTTTTATGAGATTGAGCTCTGAACTATCATATTTGGTTAAAAAGTAGTTCCAAGGCTGACAATTCTTTCATGAAACTTTCCTGCGACAAACCAGTAACAATTTTCCTGCCAGGCATAACTTACTTGTGCTTAATTGAGTTGCTACTTTTAACCTTGCCTCTAAAAGTGAAACCCGTCGCCAAAGAGGGCGTTGTTGTTAAACCAATTTCGGCACCTAGCATCGAGGTTGAAATTAGACAGTGATCGAGACTGGCGCAAGTTATGCTTTATGGAGGAAATTAAATGAGAGAAGGAAAGTTTAATAAAACTGAAAATGTCGTATACTGCTTGTTATAATGATCTTGGTTAATGTCAACAACTAATATTGTTATCGATAACATCAATATAAGTTGCATAAGTTGAATTTAATTCAAAACTTAGTAAGGTAAGTAAATTTGCAAATCAAACAAATGTGTCATAATTTCTACAGAAGATTTAGTTGTGCACATTGTAGCGTGTTTTAGAGCATTATTATTACTCACAAAATAAATCGAAAAGGAATCACACTCAAACAATATTTTTATGTGTCTTAATTTATCAACCTTGCAGTATATGCCCTTAGAGCAAAATTTTCATTTAAAATAATCACCATTTTGAGCCGAATCAATTTGGTAATCTCTTGTGAATTGCCCTATAGTCAATGACTCAATGATACATTCATTTCTTGAATATCTTCATGTTCACGGCTCTTGGAATCATAGTTACGTTAACAAATAAACTCTGCATTGTTTACTTTCAGGCCCCAACTGTAAAGAAGGTAACCACGTAATAAAAGCAACCGAGGTATACACCCTCCCTGACGGACGCCAATGCAGCTGTCCATTTTCAAGCGGTTCATTTTTCCATGGGGATCTGACTAAGGCTATCTGCATCTGATGACTGCAAAATGCTTGAATCTTTGATTTGAGTATGGCGTTTTGAATATACTTCAAATCTGTCAAGTATTAACTTGCCTTATTTTATTTTTCACCCAGTTATTCAATTAAAGTATAAAACATGGTACGTGGATGAGGAAAGAGATTTGGTTCCATAAACATCTTGTGATAAAAGCCATATGAAGTCTCATGATTGTATTTGGTTAGCCAAAGACCCTTACACTACAAAAAGACCCTTTGAGGCTCAGAATTAAGGCTATACCCCGAAAAGGTAAGCCACCACTTAAAGGGGGATGGATTGTTCGTATTTTCAGAAGATCGTATATGGATTTGTTCCTGTGGAATTGTAATTGAGGTTTCAATGTCTACATCAATGCCAATCACTTCACCATACACCCACACAAAAATATAGGATGGTTGTAATCAACTGTTTTACGAAGCCTGCATGACAAATCGACTGCGACACTTAATTGACTTACTTTTCTCGAGGGCTTTTACGTGTACATTAGATACATCAAACGGAAACACGGACAAAAACATATCATGGTGATAAGAAGTGTAAGAATGTAACAGTTCAGGGAACGATTAAATTTCCATCCAAATATAAGTAAGTATTATAGTTCTATATGACAGAAAATCATCACTGGAATCAACGTTAGATGTGTAATCAGGGATCTTGTTTAAATCTGACAGTTGGACTTATTTTCTAAAAGTTGTATTATTGTTTCGCTTGTGAGTGGCGCACATATTTCATATAGGACAGATATACTTCGAAATCACAACACGATTTTATTGCATTCATATAAGGATGATGACAGTATTCCATATTTTCATCTTTAGGGTATATTACGAGAAGAGATGAAAAGTGTCAAAGCGTTACACTTATGTAACTTCTGTTGGTAAATAATAGACTTTTAAAACTCAAAAAAATATTTGAATTCTGTTTATATAATATTGCTGCTTATAATCAACACTGCTAATTTTAAAAAGGAATCGATGTGCCGAAATTGTTTGTGTTCTGGAACAATCATCGCATCGTGTAGAAGTCACGTGTTCTATCCTCGGGTGTCTATCCCTCCACAGTTATGGGCAAAGGGACTGCAGGCCTCGGTCCTTGCTGTAAAAGAAAGCAAACAAAAATAACGAGGATTAAAGATCCGTTTAAATAGAAGTATCAAGTAGTCAACAAGATAAAGTAGCGAATGATGTGAGATATATGTACTTATCCTTTTTCTGTCGTGTGAAACCTTACTTACTATGGTTTTTTTATGTGGAAATGGAGAAAGAGGCTTACGTTCGAAATTTTTCAGCCGGAGACAATAAGATTCAAGATGTATAAACTTCAAGAAGTGAGAGTCGTTATTACAATTCAAAAGCACATAAAAGAAAAAAGAAAATTTTGTACCATTATGTTTTAATATTCTTGAGGGGAAAACACAATATAAGCAGGGGCGATTACCAAAAGATTGAATTTTATCATCATGTTAACATGTACAAATATTCGTTATTGAGAGAAAAGATAACCCCGACTAAAACATTTCTATGGATACTTTGCAAACGTGGGCACGGTTGGGATCATATATACTGATGAATGAGTAATTGGTAGCATTTAGGGAAATATAAAAAATCCAGTCCTAAAAAGCAAGTGTGTGACCACATCGCAAGATGATATATAGGCAAGCACTGCAACGTGATTTTAAAGGGGCGGTAGTTCGTTTTTCAAATCTCACGAAACGAAATAAATCTTTCGGATTGTAAGATATTGGTTTTTAATCAAAAGAAGCAGTTGAAAAACTATGGAAGGGGACGTGTGCCAAAAATGAAATCATGTAAACTCGTAATTCGCAAGTTGTAACATATTGTTCTTAACCATGCAATTCTCGAAAAGACAAGTCCAAGTATGCAAACCTAACATTTCAATCCTGTAAAACTCAACTTGCTGTTCTCAACTTTACAAAGTTCAAATGTAATTCTAGAAATTTCAAAGTCGAAACTCATTTTTGTATTTCAAATACGAGGGATATACACATTTAGCAATGCTACAAATTACGTTTTACAATGTGGTGAATGAAAAATGAAGAGTTGTAAAATCAGCCTTTGCAAACGGACTTTTGCATCTGGAGTTTTACATGAGTTGCATGGTTATGATTGCAATGTTCCGAAATACATCTGTACACGATTTCGCATTGACCATATTTGGAAGTTTAACGAAGACTGCCGATGATTTCCGAAGATGATCGGTATTTGACAACAACGAGACCTCCCTGATCCAAGCTCCATGCAACGCTATGCAAGCTTTCCGGATAGTGTTGAGCTGAGTCCGCCACAATGCGCGGAGCTTGGGCATGCGACCTTCACCTTTTGTCAAAGTTCTACGAAATTGATTAGTATTTTGAACTATTGAAATCGGCCCCCGAAAAGTTAATATGCGTTGACTACGTCACAAAATCTGAGGGGCTCGAAAAGAGGTGACGTCACAAAAATCGCGATCAAATGGACCTTTTCGAAGTTCGGAAATTTTCTTGCAATAAACACGGGTATATTTTAGAGAATGACGTATTCACGAAATTTTTTTGGGATAATGGTCAGATAAGAATTAATTGCAAATGATATTTGTTCTGTTACAATTGTTGCTATTTGCCTTAGGGGTCCGAAAACACCGTACGCGAGTTACTGAGAACTTTTACAAAAGGTGAAGGTCGCATGCCCAAGCTCCGCGCATTGTGGCGGACTTAGCTCAACACTATCCGGAAAGCTTGCATAGCGTTGCATGGAGCTTGGATCAGGGAGGTCTCGTTGTTGTCAAATACCGATCATCTTCAGAAATCATCGGCAGTCTTCGTTAAACTTCCAAATATGGTCAATGCGAAATCGTGTACAGATGTATTTCGGAACATTGCAATCATAACCATGCAACTCATGTAAAACTCCAGATGCAAAAGTCTGTTTCCAAAGGCTGTTTTTACAACTCTTCATTTTTCATTCACCAATCAATTGTAAAACGTAATTTGTAGCATTGCTAAATGTGTATATCCCTCGTATTTGAAATACAAAAATGAGTTTCGACTTTAACATTTCTAGAATTACATTTGAACTTTGTAAAGTTGAGAACAGCAAGTTGAGTTTTACAGGAATGAAATGTTAGGTTTGCATACTTGGACTTGTCTTTTCGAGAATTGCATGGTTGAGAACGACATGTTACAACTTGCGAATTACGAGTTTACATGATTTCATTTTTGGCACACATCCCCTTCCATAAAAAAACAAACGTATTATGATCAGTCAGCTAGTTGAATCCATTTATGTACCTCAAATGATGTAAAGATGTTCACATGAAATGGTGGTTTTCTTAGATACTTGATTAGTACGTCTACGACTACGGATGATCGGACTGTGTAATGAAATCTTTTGACCAAATGCATGAATATAATAAAGTTGAGATAAACTAGCATTTAAGGGGGAACTTTTGAAGTGACATATCTTTCAAAAACTTGCTTGTGCACATTTATGAAAGATGACAAATATGAAGCAGGTATGAAAACACAAGTGCTTGTAGGTGTACCCACATTATAAACCATTACATTGCTTGAATTCGAATCTTACTTTTTTCACTATTTTTTACTTAACACATGCATTTTACGATCCATGAATACGGAGCAGATAATTTCCCTAAACTTCCAAATGCTTGAATGTCAGCGCGCCGTTACATCTACATAAAGCCAAGGCAGAAGTAACGTTTTTTCTCTCCGTCATAGGAGGAAACGTACAAATCAGTTTGGGAGAAGGTTAACAGAACAAAAGGTCTGACAGCGGTGATACAGAACTAGTCTTTAACCTACTAAAATCTTGTCATTAGATTACCGGTTCATTTTAAATAGTTTCCAAAATTACATAGTACTTAAACTGAAGATGGTAGAGAGCAGGACGAATACAAATGTCGCCTGTATAATATGTGTAATGCAGATGAACTACAATCATTTTTTCAACATTGAAATTCACATTTTCAAATTTTCAGTTCTTTTTTTAAATCTTCATTAGGTGTAATAAAAAAGCTTATTTGTGAGACCGTACCGCTTACAGATTTTAGTACCAATTATCATAATTATGTTTCCTTTCATATATTAAATCTTATTTACCGATTTTCTTGGTTCGTTGTCGCCTTTGTTTACGTAATTTTTCTTTTATTCGTTGTATTCGTTGTATCATTCGTTGCCTGGCTCGACTAATCAACACAGCTGCTAAATATAATCCACGATGTCAACATTTATAAAACTGCAAGTGATAATAGGGAACATTCTTTTGTTGAATAATTTACCAATAAAAAGCATGTAGTATATGTAAGATTGTTTTTTTTGTTTTGTTGCATTTTCATACATGAGATGGTTACATAGAATTAATATGCTATTCAAACATTAAAAAGTAGATGGCATGATGACCAGAACTTATAAAATATATCTATGCCTGGGCCAATAAGAGCTGCAGATTGTCAGATTGAGCAAGCGATCAAAATAAAACCATAAAGTTAATATATATAAAATGATTTTTGGCGATTATTTTTTAATTTGGAACAAACTTAAAGTGTGAAAGCAAAATATTCAATGACAATCGTTTCTCCAAAATTTTTTTCAGACCGACTTTTTAAAATCCCCTAAAAATATGAGTTTGCTAGAGAGCAAATCGTGTCAGTTTTCCTCCTTTGGCTTCGGAGTTAAAATGTATGTTTCTGATGCAAGTTATGATATGTTTTTCGGAAAATACTATATTTATGTATCTTGTGTCCTTAACTTATACATAAGGGATATCAAAATAAATAAAATGATTGAAAAAACTTGTTTTGCAATTGTTGTTTACAGTCCTAAACGCGTATTTAAAATACATTCCTTTGACGCGTTGTTAATTGCATCGTTGGTATGGCATTGCACGTGCAAATGCACCTTTCCGCATATCCAACTTCGTTTGTTTTCTCACATTTTTCTGATAGTGACTTAAGTTATAAATGTTTCTAAATGAATTACAAATATGCAAACCTTTGTTATTTTTACCTGTATTAATCAAACATGGGAAACATTCACAAGGCCTATATTTAGAAACAACATAACCATTACATCATCTGTAGGACTTACATACATGTATATTAATCGATAAATAAAATAACAAAAGCCGCTTTATTTCAAATTCCACAACTGCAGTACCTCGTACGTGATGTTCTAGTTACCAACCTTGACAAGGAGGCATTGTCACCAAAAACGTAGCCTCAAATTTCTCTCACACTATCGATGCCTTATAATGAAAGTTCTAGCGGCTTTGCTTGGTCCGAAAATTGGTTTTGTTACTGCATTTGAATTTATGAATACTAAATGCTTACTTAGACAAAGGGGCGTGTATCGCTGAAAATAATGATAGTAATATATAATCAAGAAAAAAAAGGGTATCTCTACTATATAAATACTAAAGGGATATAACGCCCTCAGACCCCCCGTCTTGTTCCGGGACGAAATCAACTTGGAAATTCAATATAGATTAATATAACAATAGACACACATGACGCCTGATAAATTCCCTTTCGATAGAATGTAAAACAATCAAAATCAGTTGACTTTTGACCGAGCTACACTGTTTTGAAATTGAAAAAAGTATGTTTTCTTGTGAGTACGCCAAAATCCTGCCTCACTAAAACATCGCTTTCAAACTGATAAAATACGAATTAAACACTCGAATACGTACTATGCTCGACAAATACAACTTTATCGCAATCCCTATGTATTCCGATTTCATAGCATGACTATTCAGATGAAATATTATGTGATTCATACCTTGTAAGCGAGCTTTTACTGCATTAAATGCGGTTTCGATCGCTCGGGTCAGCCATGTTTGACCTTAATATCGGAAGGATAGCGCAGAATACTAGCGGCTCGCTGATTTGCTAAACATTAATTCTTCGTAACTTCACTACATGGGGGCTACATGGGGGCTACAGGGTCACAAAATCTGTAACTTAGAATTACTTCCAGCTAAGGAGGCTGTATACAAAATTTCATCTTTCTAGGCCGCTTCTGGAGAACAAGATGAAAATAGGTTATTAGGGCGTGGCCCCTGTGGTCCTTATTAGGGGTCACTGGGTCACCATATTTATAATTAGAACCGCGTTAGTCAATGCGTCTTTACACACATGATTATATTCTCATCATTCTCATTATCGTTAGTTTGATAGGTGCCGTAGATAACTTTCCAAAACAGTATGTAACTCCTAACGCAAATATAGTTCCAAGACAATTATATTTGAGTGATAAAAAGAATGTTGAGATGTAACGAATGTATTTTGGAGACATTCTAATCAATTTGAATCTAATCAATTTGAAATGGCAGTCTCGCCCTTCTCCAACTTGTACTTAATCGGGATTATAAAGTCGTATGATTTTGCAGACAAGATTCGATTACCATGTAAAATTCAATGTATACAACTTTCTAGTCACCAACCTGGCATCGGCTGCGGTTCAATTTGAATTGCTTGAGGTTCAGTTGGGATTGCCTGAGGTTCAATTGGGATTGCCTGAGGTTCAATTGGGATTGCCTGAGGTTCAACAGGCTTTGTTTGATCTTCAACAGGCTTTGTCTTGGGTTCGGTGAGTTCAGGCTTGCCTTTAACAGGTTTTTGTAATGAAGACATCGTAAATGAAATATTTTTCACGTTTGATTAGACAATCCTGAGATGTACGTAACAGAGTTTTTTAAATTCATGAACTTTTAGCTTTGATAACACTCTGAATACTCTACATGATCATATACCAAAACCCAAAACAGTTAGGAATTGGCTAAAGGATGACCATGTTAACAGTCAATTGTCGTTCTTGAAATAGGTGTGAATAAGGAACATTTGTACGCTTACATATTATTGTTTTATTTTAACTATTTTAATGTAAAGGATATTAGTAATTGAACAGATTGTGAGACCAGATAACTAAGTAACTAATTATCTTACTAACTTACTAAGTAACTAACTAATTAACTAACTAACTAACTAACTAACAAGAGAGATCCAAGTGTGAGAATACCTTCAGGACAGGTGGGACAGCTGCAAGATCCGTCAGTGTAGATGTAGTCTGATTCAGGACAGTCAGGCTTAGCGCAGAGAGGACACGACAGAACTGGTAATGGCTGGGGCTGGTCTGCAACAGACATAGCAATCACGCAGTGAGACCTTTTTAATTTAAACAACGTTACCACATCACGATCTCACTATGGCACAGTTGTCAATAAAGTTTTTCGTCAATTTTGTTAACGAACCCTTGTGTATCTTACTCGCAAGATAGTAATGAAGTTAAATAGTTTTAAAAGATAAAAATTAGAAATACTACATATCAACCAACATTACTTTTAAAACTTTTGAAGCGATATCTTTAGGCTCTTTTAATTGTGTGCATGCTCCGAATTTGTCTCGTATTTGCCAAGGTGATCTCGTATTGACCCATTTATTCTTGTATTGACTCAGTATATTTTGCTGTATAAACAATATTAGATGTACAATATATATAAATTAAACAAGAGTTGTTTATGTGAGTAATCAACTGCGTGCTTATTAAGTGACAAACATAGCTTTCTCGTAAGATGCATTTTCAAGCAGAATAAGTGTTATTAAACCAAATAGTTGTTTACAACAAAACGTAATGGCGTCACGATGAACGTTTCTTCAATGTAGGAGATGTTAACTCCTATGTTAGATTCAGTATTCTCTTCGTAGGACTGTTTGTCTCCTACATCTACTCAGAATCTCCTCTGCAGGAGTCTCTGTGGTTGGTAGGCGATTTGTTTTGTGTGCCTATTCCCTTGTTAGAACATAGTGAACCGGTGATTATGGCGTTAATAAAAAACATGTCAAATGTTTGTAGTTAATGGTAAAGATAGCATTTCAGAAATATGAATCAATAACTGAATCAATCATTTTATTCTTATAAAACTATTTGGTATGTACAACAAAATGTCTTTATATACAATAGTTGATAAAAATAAAAATAACTTAAATAAATACAGATAAATATCTTCTATGGCACTGCCTTAACTAAAATATATGTATCATAAAAATTAGTTTTTTTGAAAATCGAATTGATCTTTTCTGCAATTTCGAATTTTGTTATTGCATACTTAATACAAAGTATAAACGTTGTTTATGTATATTAGGTATATATTTAGGTTTAACGCGTGTTAAATAGCTGAAATATTGCCGAGAATTCATTCAAACCTCCTCTTTTATACACTAAGGTTGACAAATGAAGAAACATATTTATAAAAACCAATGTGCCAAATGTTAAGTGATAGAGTGTGTATTCATTAAATGTAACCTACAATAGAAATTGTATCTCCTACCTATAGTAGTTACTATGTACAACATAGAAGATTGTTTGGCCCCATAAGTCAGACGCCCCGGAAGTCAGAAGACAACACATGTTGAAAGTGGTAGATTTTTTTATCATGAACTGTATCAAAACAGCATTATCACTCATCGCAATGTGTATTCATAATCTTCACCGTAAAAGTTCCTCGAACCGAGAAAATGAATGACTGTGCTGTAGCAATGTAGGTGGATTATGGAGCCAGATTCCCGACACTTGTCGAACACTATCACCAGACTGTCGGCCCTTGCACCTTCAATACCTTTGGGGCTTCCACGGCAGGATGAATAAGAGACTTCCTCACCATCATCCAAACGTCTTCCGAATTGTCGAAATTATCAAGAAGATTGAGATCGCCAAAAGAGCGAAACTGCAGTAGATTAACTTAAGTGTTGCACCCCACCCAAGAGAAGACTCGGAACAGTCTGATCAGGCTCCTGGAGATACTCTGTGCTGGGCGCCAAACTCCTTGATGTGGTCCGACCCTTTTTAAGTGGTGCACTAATATGTACATTCTTAAAGATTGATGCATTATATACTAATTACATAGTGGTGCTGAATTGTGTGACTTACTTATTAATATGCTCTGAATATTTCCCTATACTGTTAAAAACTTTGTTAAATTATTTTCTGTAAAAACATTCTATTGCTTGATAAAATCTTTCAAATCTATTTGAAATCACACCTTCAATAAGGCATTTTAATCTGTACATTTGTATAAACATAATTATCTATATATTTATGTTGTTTAAAAAAACTTATATTATACACTAAATAAAAGCACTTTAATCTTTGATATATATTTGTTTTGTTTCAATTGGACCAGTCCATTAATACAGAAAGGTAACAGTGCAAGGAACCAAAGTGCACCAAACCTGTTTAATTGTTCACGTTGACACTTTTATTCGGTACATTCAACTGACAATTCTGCTACACTTACCTGCAACGTTCTATTTACAAATAAAAGTGTAAACAGTAAACAGTAAACAGATTCAACTACAATAACCTTTAAAAAGTGTAATAGGCGCCCTCTTATGGGCAGCCCAGTGACAGGAGTTAAAGTAGATTGTACCTCGATGTTACCCTGCTACATGTTTTATGTATAGACTTTGCGTTGTGTTATTTTATGGTATGATGGTAATATGTATAAAACGATGTAAACCAGTGTACAATCCCTTCAGTTCTATGGCAGCAGTCAATCCTTTCAACTTAGTAAAAACTCAAGGCAGAAATGTAAACATTCAACAATTTATTCAATAGAAAATAAACAAAGAAAAAGACAAAAGTTGAACAAAATGGCTCTCTCACACACTCAGAAACCTTTCCTAAACTAACCTATAAATCTACTTCTTGCTTACCACTAATTTCTCCCCCTTCACGCTACCTATGCGATAACTTAACGCCCATATGTACTGATGACCTCGTTGAACTCTAATCCCCAAGACTTATGACTAGCTACTGTTCCTTACATACCCTATAATATCACTCTACTCCCCCCCCCCCCCTCTCCTTCCCTTAGCTATCATAATATATTTACTCCTATACCTATATCTTATCCTAATGCACTAGAGGGAACACCCCCGTTAGTCGACCAGGGAGAACACCCCCGTTAAACGGCTGTAGGGAGAACACCACCGTAAGGCAGTAGCGGACTTACTCTCACGGAACACCGCAAAGCAAGGCCGTCATCCACGACGCGATCAGGCTCTTATATACCCGTAGCTAACCTCCGAAAGGTCAAAATCAAGCGTTCCCATTGGCTAAGGCCAGTAAACAAGTTTCACCGGCACCAGTGTCACGGTTCGCCTCACGCCCCAAACAACATGGCGGACAACGCAGCCGAAACACTAGGTACCAAAGTGACGAACAGAGGGAATCCATATGGGATTTTACGGCCAAATATAGGTAAAAAGTGGAAAATATGACTACAAGATACGGCGTTGATAAATGGCCCACAATACAGTAAAAACACGTGGTTCAAACCAGCTCAATTACTTTACAATAATTTAGCGAACATATGTAATGAAAATCCACTCAGCTCCCCATGAATAAATATTAATGAAACAAACAATTATATAACTTATTTCTACCACCACCCAGCCCGTATATATTAATCATATTACCAGATTTCCCACATTAGCATAACAAATTCTTAGATCAACCCGTTTGTTGTTCGTTTATTCATGGCTAATTAAACCTACCAGCAAGGCAGGTGTCACAGCACTCTCCAGGCAATCTGACTATTGGAGTGGAGCAGCGGATCACGGCACACTTCACCAATCTGCAATCCGGACCGTTCTCCACAGTTTCAGCAGCCTTTTCTGTGAAAACAATGGAAATGCGATCAAGCTAAAGCTGTAAGATACTCATTTAAATATAATTATGAACTATGTCCATTCCTCAATAACAATAAATCATGTTGCTACAACTCAAGACGACATTCGCGAAGGTCCGATCAGAAGGTACTGCTAGGGAATCAGGTGTGATAACAGCCTAGAAGATTATTAGGCCAAAATACCTTAATGCTGACAATTCGTAGTGATTCATTTAGTCTTCAGGAGCTACATAAGCTTATTTCAGGACCCAGGGTTATTTAAGCTTACTGAATCCAGATTGTACAGATGACATTAGTGTATCACGCAAATGACCCTTCAATTCTACCTCTCAATAAGTGTTTGTAAAAGTGTTATTTGAGTAGTTTGCCTGTAAGAAAATCAAAGCAAAATCTTCGATACCAATGCGAATATTTGCAAATGTTATAGGGCGTCAGTCACTTTATCGAATTAGAGATTAATGAACGTTATGAGGCAATATTGAAATTATTACTATCACACAGACATTATGGAGTAAGAGTGCGAGAAGATCAGCAACACAAAATATATATTAAACAGAAAATAACGAGTATCAGAAGCCTATCAAAGCATAAATAAGCAATAGATGAGAATTAAGTCCCTAAATGTCAACATAACAGCCTTCAACATCCAGGTATTTTAAGAAATCACCTTTCACAGAGCACCTTCTGAGTAAGTAAAATAAAGCAAGGAAACCTTGTATCGGCTTACAAGGGTTCAGAGCCTAACGAGGTAAAAGATATCCCTCTATAAATGACTCTACCATTTCAAATGACTTTCCATAACAAAATAAATTTGGTTAAAATTACTCAATGTTGCAAAGGATTTAATGAGATCCAAGATTTTAAGATCGTTTGTTATGTTTCTATAGAAAATATTATTCACTTATTCCATGTTTGTCCTGAAGCGAAAAACATTTGAGACTGATAACAGGCCTTTTATGTCTGCTTCAATCATGAATACAATAAGCTTCTTATGAATGTCCATTGGCATCCAAGATGCCGCATGTATATTGAATCAAATCATACATTTAAATAGACTTCATCGACATTTAGACTAATCCTACATAGTTAAGAGTTGACCTACCGGAATATCAGAAAAGAAAACTAGCCGTGTATCGTGTGTCGCTGAAACTTACCATCAGGACAGGAGAAGCAACAATCGTCTTTCAATTTGACCGGTGGATTTGCACATCTGATAGGAGGACACATCATAGTGGAGCAAAGATCAGTATTGTCTTTAGTGTCAACAGCCTCATCTGTGAAACAATAAGTAAACGGTCCCAGTTAATCACCTATCGATGGAACATCACTTCTCAAAAATATATTATGTTGCTTAGGTGACGACAGGACTGTAGAGATGTCATTGTTTATTCAGGTTTAGATGAACAAGTTGTCTCTTTATTACCCTTTCATAAGAATTTTACACCTTCTGAATTTGACATCTTCCAGGAACTTTTTCAACACCTTGTGATGCATGTCCACAGGTAAATGCATCATTCTAAAAAGCTCTTAGTGTCACGGATGCGCATAACCTATTGGATAACACTATTGTGTAAAATCAGGGAACCAATCATCACCCAGAAGGCATCTGACGTCAATTTCGACGTTGAAATTTGGTTGATTTCAGATCGGGTCGTTGATCACCCAATTTTCGACAACAACGTTAGTTTCCTGACGTTGAAATTTGGTTGGTTTTTGACGTTTTATCAACGTCATCGGAACAATTTTGAACTGACAAATGATTACTTATATAAGATTTTATTATTATTTGTTATTATTATCAACCTCAAATAAGTTATGGATTGTTCTAAAGAATGAAATAAAAAATGCAAAAATTAACAGCTGTCATTGACATTTAAAAGTGTTATCAAAATTTGATTTGGATAATTAAAAGTTAATTCCTTTCAATTTTACAATAAAGGGAGGTAACTCTGTTCTTAGATCTAATTAGGGTTAATAAGGTTTATGGTATTTTTCAACAATTTTTATTTTTTCAGTTATCTTCACAACTAACAACATAAATTTTCGATTTGAATGAAGTTAGTAGTTATTATATGACGGTAATTGCGCATTTCAAAATCGTTGCAGTGTCATACAAACACTAACACCCACTATCATCATTTGAATTCCACCAAATGGATGTTTCCACACGAGCAGCCATCTTAATCATGTTCTACGTCAAGGCTAAGAGCAGATGTTGACGTCGCTGCAAATGTCAAACCGAACCCTAATTCAACGTCATGTCAACGTTGTCAACTTTAATAACGACGTCAGGTTTCCTGCTGGGCAGCGTCCTAGTCTAAAGTGTCTTTAGTGTATGACATGGACGTCGACCTTAAAGAAAATAAAGGTTTTGAAACCTGCTTATAGCAGCAATGTGGGTTTTACAAGATGTTAACATACACAGTCATAAAAGTGAAAATTAATTTTAAAATGATGGCAGAATATAGACCGTTTAATCAATGGAAAATATTCATTTGGTGCAATATGCTACACATAATAAGTGACAAACTATAAAATAAAAGAGTAAAAATATTCCATATCGCTTTTGGAAACTGATAGGGTCATTCCAGAACAAATCAAAACAGAAGAAATAATTATCAAGAGCTCACTTCAAAACGATTTTTTGAAATATAAACGTATATTTGCAACACCCGGACAATTAAATTTTAAAGGATCAATATAATGATAGTGTGCGTTTATATACTCATCTCATAAATAATTGAAAAAGAAATCAAAGCATCTAAAAACCAGTTTATAAAAAAAGTCTAGTGGTCACGATTAAGTATTGGCAGAAATGCTAAATTGCACTTAATTGAAAAAAAAATGCCAACAAAGTCTTTGACAGAAAAATATATCCTAGTAGCTGGTCTAAATTCTTCCACTGAAAACACCTTTACTAAAAAATGGATATGATCAGTAAATTTAAATAACCCAAAAATGGTGTATTTAGTAAGCGTTTTTGTTTAGATTGGTATGCATGTTAATGGTAAGTTTCATTTCGGCTTTGGAACACAGGTAAGTATGGTTTCCGATTTTCGTTGAAAACTATCTAATGTCATAAATTTAGCACTTTGGGATGGATATGAGAGATGTTATGAATGAAAAGAATCGTAATTCAAGTTTTGACATAATTTATATAGAGCCAAATTAGAAACCTTGAAAACCACGTAGTGTCTCTTTAAGATCTAAGACCTATTGTAGATCAAGTCACGAAGAAATGTACTCACCTTGGCAAGTTGGACAACACTTTCCCTCTTTTCGGACTTTCTTACAATCGAGTTTTGGACAATCCACCAAGTTGCAGTTTCTTGCAGATTTTTCAGCTATGGCCTTGGAATGTGTGGAGTCCACGAGAAGGAAAACCCCGAACACTGTCAACCATACGAATCTGAACATTTTCTGAAAAACTGCTAGTGACAAATGATTTCTAATGGGGTTATGGTATTTATAGACGGAATCTGACATTAATTTTCCTGGATGACGTATGTAAATGTTACAAAATACTCAACTGACTGGCTTTATACGCATTTTTAATGAAAAAAAATGACATTTATTATCAATAAAGCATGTCTGACGTTCAATTGTTTAATTACATACATATACATATCAGAATATGAATTGGCTTTTTTTGTTTGAACATATCACAGGGGAAGATTTTGACGTTACTTTTTTGTTTGTGTTGTGTTTTATGAATGACAAGACAAATATATGATAGAAAAATATCTTTACTGAGAAAATGTAAACATTGTAAATTATTATTAAAGAATGTAACTTGGAAGAATTTTAGATACAACACGGTCGTAGTAATTGTATTCAAAATGTTACAGGTTACGTTTTAGTGATTAAGTTAAGCTATTGCTTAGAAAAGTTTGGTTTGAATATTCCTTTCTTGTGTGACCCATCAACTTGTAAATGAAATATCTCGCTGGTTGAGAAATAGTCATATTAATCTTTGATATAATCGTCTCTGAAATTTACTTTAGCTACGTTAGAGGAATAAACCAATTTCCAGTCTAGTATTATGTTATAATGTTGGAGATACGATAACGTTTTATACTAAAAAGGATTCAAATTAACATCTCGAGTGAGAGTTTGGATAAGACTGCACTATAAACCTTGCTTAAGTTCTCAGTAGTGACAAATGTATCCTGAGTGCCGATGTCACCGTCATTTCGGTGGAACTGATTGTTTTAAGCTGTTTAGTCTTCAGGTGTCAATATTTGTAATCTCATTGAAATCAGGTCTAAAATATCACTAATTCAGAGAGCTAGGAGTAGTAGCCCCTCTGTTTTCAATGAGATTGGAATATTTGCCATATCTCCATCAGCGAGTGTTTACATTTTAGTACGAGCTTTCATCAATGAGTAAGTTGAAAGACCTCACGAACAGCAAATTAATGTAACCAAAGAGGAATATATTTCTTAAGATATGATAAAACCACAGCGCTTAGCTATTGTTGAACATTTTAACAGTCATTTTAACAATTGTTAATTTAGTTGTGTAATTAGTTTTGAATGCAAAGCAACGAATTGAGGAAAATATTTTCAAAGAGTGTACATAAACATGTAACAGATCAATAACTAAACGTCACCATCGTGGAAATAAGGAATCGAAGTAAATCACCATAACAAATCTCCTTTCCACACACATTTATGATAATTAGCTCCAGCTGTTCTATGCCATGGTCAAAGCCATACAACTTGTATTGATAAACATCTTATAATGTTCACGTTTTGTTGAGCAAAGACGCAGGTAATATGGATCTATGCATTACAATGTATTTATTTACTTAACTCAAGGTGTTTATCAAGTGTTTCAATAACATAGATCAATATGAAAACGGTTATATAGTGTTCATGTATCCAATTAGTCTTTGTAACACATCTCATGGTATAGCTGTAGAAAATAAATAAAATGTCATACAAACATAACAAACGTCTTTCAAGAAATTTATATACGATTTGAAGGGTATTCTAAATATCTTAACACAAACTTTTTAGTTTCCTCATCAAATATTTGTTGATTGATTTATCACACGCATATCCTTAAGTATGAATTCTCATATAAAAACTTCCAATATGATAACGGTGTTTCTCAACAAGTAAAGAGCTATTGTTCAATACTTGAAACATGTATTCTCGTTCTTTATTTCGGTAAAAGGTGTAGAGTTTGGACACTGAGATAAGAGGTGACAGATAAAACAAGCGACATTTCTAAAAATTCTTCCTTTGTAGACGTGAGTAAAGTACACCTAGAGAGTTCTTGATATTCAAAATATTAAGAAGGTGTATGTTGCTTATAAAGATTATGATAAGCGTCACAGATAAGCAAAAAGTGATACACAGTCTCTACAAACTTTACAAGCCTATCATGTATTGTAATATTTTAAAAAATCCCCCAGCTTCAATTACATATTAATGTGAACTACAGCTGTACAAATGCCAATCTAAATTCGTTTATTGTTAAATCAGTAATACAACACTTAGAATGAAAAACATTCTTAAAAAGTAGAATAGGTATATTATTCACGACTAATAATAATTGTGTCATGCCACTCCTGCCTATATTTGAAAATTATGAAATCAACTAAGAAACTCCAACAACTTCTTGTCTTTCCAAAATGAAGCCGAAACTAAGATTATAAGATTGTAGTTCGTGTCACCGAACCTGATTTTCCATTCCTCGATAACTGCAATAGCGTATTGACTAAGCTGATATATATCCAATATGACTGTGGATGTGTCATTACCGGTTTGTATCATAAACAACTTGTCAACAAGAAATTTAGTTGCTTGTGTATTTCAATTGTTCGTTAAAATTTCCTTTTTTGTCAAAAGGTTATTCAGATGATACAATGTATAAGAATTAATCAAATTACATTAAAATTATTCTTGTCAGAAAGACACTATATCATAACTTGGTTCTTCCTCGAACCTATTGTTATGTAACTGTTATTTCTTTCTTGTCCAATTCACATTTTTTAATCATTAATTTCTATCCTTAATTGTCTTTGTTGATTACCATGTACAAGTACTCTGTCTCCACCCTATCATCAATGCTTGACAACAACACTATGAGCTGTGTCGAAACGTCATACTCTCTGAATGAAGAAGTTGTCATCCAATATATTTGTTCTTATCTAGAAAGATCATTCGAAAGAACCGATGTTTTCTTGAGTATTTAAGACAACATTGAAAAGAAGACTGACATGGCCACTGTGTGCTAGATCATGAAAAACGTGGATGTGTGAGTGCTTGTGTGATAACAAAAAAGATAATTATTAGAAAATGCCCTAATGCATTAGGAGCGGCAAGAACAATCTAAATTGGAGCTAGGGCCAACAGTTAATAAGAAAATACTTACTCATTTAAAACATTGTGTAGATTTGTCTTTAGCATTCTTTCATATTACATGAAATCGGGATTATCGCTGTCTATGGCACTGCATAATAATTGGTAAGATTTATTCTTTACGTAATCGTCATGACGTACATACAACAAAAACCGGACTGCATAAGTAAAACATTTAGGCTTAGGTTCAATAAAACCCGTAAGCCGAGGGTAAGTTGTTTTCGAGGTACGATAAGATGGATGTTGCGAGGCGTTGCCGAGTCATGTCCATCATATCGATCCGAGAGTTTTATCATCTGATAACCTTCAACTTAATAATCGACCTCTCGACTGCTCTGAGGCCAATTAGCTAAACGTGACTACCTCTGATATGGACCCGATAACCGCACCATGTGTTGAGACAAAGGCTCATGAATTCTACGGATAATAAGATGTAAATTTTAGCTCAGATAAATTGTATTTGCTTACTTCCCGCCAAGTATGTGCAATCCCCAGCTGTTGAGTGAATCAATAGCGTGTCACTCTAAATATTAAGAACAGGCCAACACTCATCAATTCATCCTGGGAGGCAACCATGGTAGTCTTGTTGTTTGCTCTCTTGGCTTCAGTTCTAGTCTTGAGTTCACAGACCACGGTTACTGTACCTGTAACGTGCGAGCACAATGGGGAGCAAGTGCCCATTGGGGAGACGACAGGGGACGCCTGTAGTCAGTGCACGTGCACCGAGACTGGGTCTATGGATTGTATGATGGTAACCTGTCCAGAAACCCCGTGTGAGAACCCAGTAAGGAAAGAGGGCGAGTGCTGTCCAACCTGTCCTGATGGTGAGTGTTTTGTGAAGATAAATGAGAAACGAGTTCTATTGATTTTAAACTCCCTTATTGCAGGAGTGCAAAGTGCCAAGTACACATTGTTTTCATCAACATTTGGCAAATATCAAACCATGAAAGTGCAAATATTTATAAGAATTTAAATTATGAGATGTCTGGGATATTTTGGCGCTTTCTTTAAACCGTTAAATCTACCTCCCCGACAAGTTGTTTTTAAATTTTACAAGCTATCCCTGAATGGCCTTTAAATAAAATCATATAACTTATATGAATAATTAAAAAGGAAAATTTTGAAACAAACAATTGCAGGCACTCCAAGACTTTTACTGGCTGAAGTCTAATTGAACGAGTATTTGAACAAGCCCCGTAGGTTTGTCCGATATAGCTTTTTAATCGTAAATTGCAAAAATAATGTTCATAATCACGGACAGATTGTTTGCGAAATCGTAAAACCGTTTGATATAAGTCTCTGTTTGATTCACTCAAGTTGTGTTCAATATAATGATGCTTATAGAATTACACATCTGCATAATTTTACATACCTATCATGGAAGCCTAATGGAGTAAAATGTAAAACTTTTTAATCATATGTTCTTTAATGATGTTGCCTCAGAAACAAACACAATTATCTTTTTCAGGCCGTTAAAATTAATCCCATGCTGTTAAATAAAATCTGACTTTGATATTACTCCTTAATTTCAAAGTTCCCTCAAAAGGATATGATTTTTTGTAATCGGCGGCATGTTTTGTCATGTCACGAAATGTGTTTTTTTTTTATGTCAAGTATACAAATGAAAAGACTATTTTCCTTCAATTTATCAGCTCCTTGATAAAAAAATTATGATTGGCTAGATTTGACGTCATCAATATGAGGTATTCAGTAATAATAATAATCAATAATGATAATAAAACATTGTTTGAAATAATAGGAATCATATAAGGTAGGCCTTAACGCAAAAAAAAAAATAAAAAAAAATTCGATCATTTGTTCTTATCTAGAAGGATCATTCGAAAGAACCGATGTTTTCTTGAGTATTTAAGACAATATTGAAAAGAAGACTGACATGGCCACTGTGTGCTAGATCATGAAAAACGTGGATGTGTGAGTGCTTGTGTGATAACAAAAAAGATAATTATTGGAAAATGCCCTAATGAATTAGGAGCGGCAAGAACAATCTAAAATGTAGCTAGTGCCAACAGTTAATAAGAAAGTATTTAATCATTTAAAACATTGTGTAGATTTGTCTTTAGCATTCTTTCATATTACATGAAATCGGGATTATCGCTGTCTATGACACTGCATAATAATTGGTAAGATTTATTCTTTACGTAATCGTCATGACGTACATACAACAAAAACCGGACTGCATAAGTAAAACATTTAGGCTTAGGTTCAATAAAACCCGTAAGCCGAGGGTAAGTTGTTTTCGAGGTACGATATGATGGATGTTGCGAGGCGTTGCCGAGTCATGTCCATCATATCGAACCGAGAGTTTTATCATCTGATAACCTTCAGATGAATAATCGACGTCTCGACTGCTCTGAGGCCAATTAGCTAAACGTGACTACCTCTGATATGGACCCGATAACCGCACCATGTGTTGAGACAAAGGCTCATGAATTCTACGGATAATAAGATGTAAATTTTAACTCAGATAAATTGTATTTGCTTACTTCCCGCCCAGTATGTGCATTCCCAAGCAGTTGAGTGAATCAATAGCGTGTCACTCTAAATATTAAGAACAGGCCAACACTCATCAATTCATCCTGGGAGGCAACCATGGTAGTCTTGTTGTTTGCTCTCTTGGCTTCAGTTCTAGTCTTGAGTTCACAGACCACGGTTACTGTACCTGTTACCTGCGAGCACAATGGGGAGCAAGTGCCCATTGGGGAGACGACAGGGGACGCCTGTAGTCAGTGCACGTGCACCGAGACTGGGTCTATGGCTTGTATGATGGTAACCTGTCCAGAAACCCCGTGTGAGAACCCAGTAAGGAAAGAGGGCGAGTGCTGTCCAACCTGTCCTGATGGTGAGTGTTTTGTGAAGATAAATGAGAAACGAGTTCTATTGATTTTAAACTCCCTTATTGCAGGAGTGCAAAGTGCCAAGTACACATTGTTTTCACCAACATTTGGCAAATATCAAACCATGAAAGTGCAAATATTTATAAGAATTTAAATTATGAGATGTCTGGGATATTTTGGCGCTTTCTTTAAACCGTTAAATCTACCTCCCCGACAAGTTTTTTTTAAATTTTACAAGCTATCCCTGAATGGCCTTTAAATAAAATCATATAACTTATATGAATAATTAAAAAGGAAAATTTTGAAACAAACAATTGCAGGCACTCCAAGACTTTTACTGGCTGAAGTCTAATTGAACGAGTATTTGAACAAGCCCCGTAGGTTTGTCCGATATAGCTTTTTAATCGTAAATTGCAAAAATAATGTTCATAATCACGGACAGATTGTTTGCGAAATCGTAAAACCGTTTGATATAAGTCTCTGTTTGATTCACTCAAGTTGTGTTCAATATAATGATGCTTATAGAATTACACATCTGCATAATTTTACATACCTATCATGGAAGCCTAATGGAGTAAAATGTAAAACTTTTTAATCATATGTTCTTTAATGATGTTGCCTCAGAAACAAACACAATTATCTTTTTCAGGCCGTTAAAATTAATCCCATGCTGTTAAATAAAATCTAACTTTGATATTACTCCTTAATTTCAAAGTTCCCTCAAAAGGATATGATTTTTTGTAATCGGCGGCATGTTTTGTCATGTCACGAAATGTGTTTTTTTTAAATGTCAAGTATACAAATGAAAAGACTATTTTCCTTCAATTTATCAGCTCCTTGATAAAAAAATTATGATTGGCTAGATTTGACGTCATCAATATGAGGTATTCAGTAATAATAATAATCAATAATGATAATAAAACATTGTTTGAAATAATAGAAATCATATAAGGTAGGCCTTAACGCAAAAATTTTAAAAAAAATTCGATCATTTGTTCTTATCTAGAAAGATCATTCGAAAGAACCGATGTTTTCTTGAGTATTTAAGACAATATTGAAAAGAAGACTGACATGGCCACTGTGTGCTAGATCATGAAAAACGTGGATGTGTGAGTGCTTGTGTGATAACAAAAAAGATAATTATTATTATTATTAGAAAATGCCCTAATGAATTAGGAGCGGCAAGAACAATCTAAAATGGAGCTAGGGCCAACAGTTAATAAGAAAATACTTAATCATTTAAAACATTGTGTAGATTTGTCTTTAGCATTCTTTCATATTACATGAAATTGGGATTATCGCTGTCTATGGCACTGCATAATAATTGGTAAGATTTATTCTTTACGTAATCGTCATGACGTACATACAACAAAAACCGGACTGCATAAGTAAAACATTTAGGCTTAGGTTCAATAAAACCCGTAAGCCGAGGGTAAGTTGTTTTCGAGGTACGATATGATGGATGTTGCGAGGCGTTGCCGAGTCATGTCCATCATATCGAACCGAGAGTTTTATTATCTGATAACCTTCAACTTAATAATCGACCTCTCGACTGCTCTGAGACCAATTAGCTAAACGTGACTACCTCTGATATGGACCCGATAACCGCACCATGTGTTGAGACAAAGGCTCATGAATTCTACGGATAATAAGATGTAAATTTTAGCTCAGATAAATTGTATTTGCTTACTTCCCGCCCAGTATGTGCATTCCCCAGCAGTTGAGTGAATCAATAGCGTGTCACTCTAAATATTAAGAACAGGCCAACACTCATCAATTCATCCTGGGAGGCAACCATGGTAGTCTTGTTGTTTGCTCTCTTGGCTTCAGTTCTAGTCTTGAGTTCACAGACCACGGTTACTGTACCTGTTACCTGCGAGCACAATGGGGAGCAAGTGCCCATTGGGGAGACGACAGGGGACGCCTGTAGTCAGTGCACGTGCACCGAGACTGGGTCTATGGCTTGTATGATGGTAACCTGTCCAGAAACCCCGTGTGAGAACCCAGTAAGGAAAGAGGGCGAGTGCTGTCCAACCTGTCCTGATGGTGAGTGTTTTGTGAAGATAAATGAGAAACGAGTTCTATTGATTTTAAACTCCCTTATTGCAGGAGTGCAAAGTGCCAAGTACACATTGTTTTCACCAACATTTGGCAAATATCAAACCATGAAAGTGCAAATATTTATAAGAATTTAAATTATGAGATGTCTGGGATATTTTGGCGCTTTCTTTAAACCGTTAAATCTACCTCCCCGACAAGTTTTTTTTAAATTTTACAAGCTATCCCTGAATGGCCTTTAAATAAAATCATATAACTTATATGAATAATTAAAAAGGAAAATTTTGAAACAAACAATTGCAGGCACTCCAAGACTTTTACTGGCTGAAGTCTAATTGAACGAGTATTTGAACAAGCCCCGTAGGTTTGTCCGATATAGCTTTTTAATCGTAAATTGCAAAAATAATGTTCATAATCACGGACAGATTGTTTGCGAAATCGTAAAACCGTTTGATATAAGTCTCTGTTTGATTCACTCAAGTTGTGTTCAATATAATGATGCTTATAGAATTACACATCTGCATAATTTTACATACCTATCATGGAAGCCTAATGGAGTAAAATGTAAAACTTTTTAATCATATGTTCTTTAATGATGTTGCCTCAGAAACAAACACAATTATCTTTTTCAGGCCGTTAAAATTAATCCCATGCTGTTAAATAAAATCTGACTTTGATATTACTCCTTAATTTCAAAGTTCCCTCAAAAGGATATGATTTTTTGTAATCGGCGGCATGTTTTGTCATGTCACGAAATGTGGTTTTTTTTTATGTCAAGTATACAAATGAAAAGACTATTTTCCTTCAATTTATCAGCTCCTTGATAAAAAAATTATGATTGGCTAGATTTGACGTCATCAATATGAGGTATTCAGTAATAATAATAATCAATAATGATAATAAAACATTGTTTGAAATAATAGGAATCATATAAGGTAGGCCTTAACGCAAAAAAAAAAATAAAAAAAAATTCGATCATTTGTTCTTATCTAGAAGGATCATTCGAAAGAACCGATGTTTTCTTGAGTATTTAAGACAATATTGAAAAGAAGACTGACATGGCCACTGTGTGCTAGATCATGAAAAACGTGGATGTGTGAGTGCTTGTGTGATAACAAAAAAGATAATTATTGGAAAATGCCCTAATGAATTAGGAGCGGCAAGAACAATCTAAAATGTAGCTAGTGCCAACAGTTAATAAGAAAGTATTTAATCATTTAAAACATTGTGTAGATTTGTCTTTAGCATTCTTTCATATTACATGAAATCGAGATTATCGCTGTCTATGACACTGCATAATAATTGGTAAGATTTATTCTTTACGTAATCGTCATGACGTACATACAACAAAAACCGGACTGCATAAGTAAAACATTTAGGCTTAGGTTCAATAAAACCCGTAAGCCGAGGGTAAGTTGTTTTCGAGGTACGATATGATGGATGTTGCGAGGCGTTGCCGAGTCATGTCCATCATATCGAACCGAGAGTTTTATCATCTGATAACCTTCAGATGAATAATCGACGTCTCGACTGCTCTGAGGCCAATTAGCTAAACGTGACTACCTCTGATATGGACCCGATAACCGCACCATGTGTTGAGACAAAGGCTCATGAATTCTACGGATAATAAGATGTAAATTTTAACTCAGATAAATTGTATTTGCTTACTTCCCGCCCAGTATGTGCATTCCCCAGCAGTTGAGTGAATCAATAGCGTGTCACTCTAAATATTAAGAACAGGCCAACACTCATCAATTCATCCTGGGAGGCAACCATGGTAGTCTTGTTGTTTGCTCTCTTGGCTTCAGTTCTAGTCTTGAGTTCACAGACCACGGTTACTGTACCTGTTACCTGCGAGCACAATGGGGAGCAAGTGCCCATTGGGGAGACGACAGGGGACGCCTGTAGTCAGTGCACGTGCACCGAGACTGGGTCTATGGCTTGTATGATGGCAACCTGTCCAGAAACCCCGTGTGAGAACCCAGTAAGGAAAGAGGGCGAGTGCTGTCCAACCTGTCCTGATGGTGAGTGTTTTGTGAAGATAAATGAGAAACGAGTTCTATTGATTTTAAACTCCCTTATTGCAGGAGTGCAAAGTGCCAAGTACACATTGTTTTCACCAACATTTGGCAAATATCAAACCATGAAAGTGCAAATATTTATAAGAATTTAAATTATGAGATGTCTGGGATATTTTGGCGCTTTCTTTAAACCGTTAAATCTACCTCCCCGACAAGTTTTTTTTAAATTTTACAAGCTATCCCTGAATGGCCTTTAAATAAAATCATATAACTTATATGAATAATTAAAAAGGAAAATTTTGAAACAAACAATTGCAGGCACTCCAAGACTTTTACTGGCTGAAGTCTAATTGAACGAGTATTTGAACAAGCCCCGTAGGTTTGTCCGATATAGCTTTTTAATCGTAAATTGCAAAAATAATGTTCATAATCACGGACAGATTGTTTGCGAAATCGTAAAACCGTTTGATATAAGTCTCTGTTTGATTCACTCAAGTTGTGTTCAATATAATGATGCTTATAGAATTACACATCTGCATAATTTTACATACCTATCATGGAAGCCTAATGGAGTAAAATGTAAAACTTTTTAATCATATGTTCTTTAATGATGTTGCCTCAGAAACAAACACAATTATCTTTTTCAGGCCGTTAAAATTAATCCCATGCTGTTAAATAAAATCTAACTTTGATATTACTCCTTAATTTCAAAGTTCCCTCAAAAGGATATGATTTTTTGTAATCGGCGGCATGTTTTGTCATGTCACGAAATGTGTTTTTTTTAAATGTCAAGTATACAAATGAAAAGACTATTTTCCTTCAATTTATCAGCTCCTTGATAAAAAAATTATGATTGGCTAGATTTGACGTCATCAATATGAGGTATTCAGTAATAATAATAATCAATAATGATAATAAAACATTGTTTGAAATAATAGAAATCATATAAGGTAGGCCTTAACGCAAAATTTTTTTTAAAACTTCGACCATTTGTTCTTATCTAGAAAGATCATTCGAAAGAACCGATGTTTTCTTGAGTATTTAAGACAATATTGAAAAGAAGACTGACATGGCCACTGTGTGCTAGATCATGAAAAACGTGGATGTGTGAGTGCTTGTGTGATAACAAAAAAGATAATTATTATTATTATTAGAAAATGCCCTAATGAATTAGGAGCGGCAAGAACAATCTAAAATGGAGCTAGGGCCAACAGTTAATAAGAAAATACTTAATCATTTAAAACATTGTGTAGATTTGTCTTTAGCATTCTTTCATATTACATGAAATTGGGATTATCGCTGTCTATGGCACTGCATAATAATTGGTAAGATTTATTCTTTACGTAATCGTCATGACGTACATACAACAAAAACCGGACTGCATAAGTAAAAAGTTTAGGCTTAGGTTCAATAAAACCCGTAAGCCGAGGGTAAGTTGTTTTCGAGGTACGATATGATGGATGTTGCGAGGCGTTGCCGAGTCATGTCCATCATATCGAACCGAGAGTTTTATTATCTGATAACCTTCAACTTAATAATCGACCTCTCGACTGCTCTGAGACCAATTAGCTAAACGTGACTACCTCTGATATGGACCCGATAACCGCACCATGTGTTGAGACAAAGGCTCATGAATTCTACGGATAATAAGATGTAAATTTTAGCTCAGATAAATTGTATTTGCTTACTTCCCGCCCAGTATGTGCATTCCCCAGCAGTTGAGTGAATCAATAGCGTGTCACTCTAAATATTAAGAACAGGCCAACACTCATCAATTCATCCTGGGAGGCAACCATGGTAGTCTTGTTGTTTGCTCTCTTGGCTTCAGTTCTAGTCTTGAGTTCACAGACCACGGTTACTGTACCTGTTACCTGCGAGCACAATGGGGAGCAAGTGCCCATTGGGGAGACGACAGGGGACGCCTGTAGTCAGTGCACGTGCACCGAGACTGGGTCTATGGCTTGTATGATGGTAACCTGTCCAGAAACCCCGTGTGAGAACCCAGTAAGGAAAGAGGGCGAGTGCTGTCCAACCTGTCCTGATGGTGAGTGTTTTGTGAAGATAAATGAGAAACGAGTTCTATTGATTTTAAACTCCCTTATTGCAGGAGTGCAAAGTGCCAAGTACACATTGTTTTCACCAACATTTGGCAAATATCAAACCATGAAAGTGCAAATATTTATAAGAATTTAAATCATGAGATGTCTGGGATATTTTGGCGCTTTCTTTAAACCGTTAAATCTACCTCCCCGACAAGTTTTTTTTAAATTTTACAAGCTATCCCTGAATGGCCTTTAAATAAAATCATATAACTTATATGAATAATTAAAAAGGAAAATTTTGAAACAAACAATTGCAGGCACTCCAAGACTTTTACTGGCTGAAGTCTAATTGAACGAGTATTTGAACAAGCCCCGTAGGTTTGTCCGATATAGCTTTTTAATCGTAAATTGCAAAAATAATGTTCATAAATCACGGACAGATTGTTTGCGAAATCGTAAAACCGTTTGATATAAGTCTCTGCTTGATTCACTCAAGTTGTGTTCAATATAATGATGCTTATAGAATTACACATCTGCATAATTTTACATACCTATCATGGAAGCCTAATGGAGTAAAATGTAAAACTTTTTAATCATATGTTCTTTAATGATGTTGCCTCAGAAACAAACACAATTATCTTTTTCAGGCCGTTAAAATTAATCCCATGCTGTTAAATAAAATCTGACTTTGATATTACTCCTTAATTTCAAAGTTCCCTCAAAAGGATATGATTTTTTGTAATCGGCGGCATGTTTTGTCATGTCACGAAATGTGGTTTTTTTTTATGTCAAGTATACAAATGAAAAGACTATTTTCCTTCAATTTATCAGCTCCTTGATAAAAAAATTATGATTGGCTAGATTTGACGTCATCAATATGAGGTATTCAGTAATAATAATAATCAATAATGATAATAAAACATTGTTTGAAATAATAGGAATCATATAAGGTAGGCCTTAACGCAAAAAAAAAAATAAAAAAAAATTCGATCATTTGTTCTTATCTAGAAGGATCATTCGAAAGAACCGATGTTTTCTTGAGTATTTAAGACAATATTGAAAAGAAGACTGACATGGCCACTGTGTGCTAGATCATGAAAAACGTGGATGTGTGAGTGCTTGTGTGATAACAAAAAAGATAATTATTGGAAAATGCCCTAATGAATTAGGAGCGGCAAGAACAATCTAAAATGTAGCTAGTGCCAACAGTTAATAAGAAAGTATTTAATCATTTAAAACATTGTGTAGATTTGTCTTTAGCATTCTTTCATATTACATGAAATCGAGATTATCGCTGTCTATGACACTGCATAATAATTGGTAAGATTTATTCTTTACGTAATCGTCATGACGTACATACAACAAAAACCGGACTGCATAAGTAAAACATTTAGGCTTAGGTTCAATAAAACCCGTAAGCCGAGGGTAAGTTGTTTTCGAGGTACGATATGATGGATGTTGCGAGGCGTTGCCGAGTCATGTCCATCATATCGAACCGAGAGTTTTATCATCTGATAACCTTCAGATGAATAATCGACGTCTCGACTGCTCTGAGGCCAATTAGCTAAACGTGACTACCTCTGATATGGACCCGATAACCGCACCATGTGTTGAGACAAAGGCTCATGAATTCTACGGATAATAAGATGTAAATTTTAACTCAGATAAATTGTATTTGCTTACTTCCCGCCCAGTATGTGCATTCCCCAGCAGTTGAGTGAATCAATAGCGTGTCACTCTAAATATTAAGAACAGGCCAACACTCATCAATTCATCCTGGGAGGCAACCATGGTAGTCTTGTTGTTTGCTCTCTTGGCTTCAGTTCTAGTCTTGAGTTCACAGACCACGGTTACTGTACCTGTTACCTGCGAGCACAATGGGGAGCAAGTGCCCATTGGGGAGACGACAGGGGACGCCTGTAGTCAGTGCACGTGCACCGAGACTGGGTCTATGGCTTGTATGATGGCAACCTGTCCAGAAACCCCGTGTGAGAACCCAGTAAGGAAAGAGGGCGAGTGCTGTCCAACCTGTCCTGATGGTGAGTGTTTTGTGAAGATAAATGAGAAACGAGTTCTATTGATTTTAAACTCCCTTATTGCAGGAGTGCAAAGTGCCAAGTACACATTGTTTTCACCAACATTTGGCAAATATCAAACCATGAAAGTGCAAATATTTATAAGAATTTAAATTATGAGATGTCTGGGATATTTTGGCGCTTTCTTTAAACCGTTAAATCTACCTCCCCGACAAGTTTTTTTTAAATTTTACAAGCTATCCCTGAATGGCCTTTAAATAAAATCATATAACTTATATGAATAATTAAAAAGGAAAATTTTGAAACAAACAATTGCAGGCACTCCAAGACTTTTACTGGCTGAAGTCTAATTGAACGAGTATTTGAACAAGCCCCGTAGGTTTGTCCGATATAGCTTTTTAATCGTAAATTGCAAAAATAATGTTCATAATCACGGACAGATTGTTTGCGAAATCGTAAAACCGTTTGATATAAGTCTCTGTTTGATTCACTCAAGTTGTGTTCAATATAATGATGCTTATAGAATTACACATCTGCATAATTTTACATACCTATCATGGAAGCCTAATGGAGTAAAATGTAAAACTTTTTAATCATATGTTCTTTAATGATGTTGCCTCAGAAACAAACACAATTATCTTTTTCAGGCCGTTAAAATTAATCCCATGCTGTTAAATAAAATCTAACTTTGATATTACTCCTTAATTTCAAAGTTCCCTCAAAAGGATATGATTTTTTGTAATCGGCGGCATGTTTTGTCATGTCACGAAATGTGTTTTTTTTAAATGTCAAGTATACAAATGAAAAGACTATTTTCCTTCAATTTATCAGCTCCTTGATAAAAAAATTATGATTGGCTAGATTTGACGTCATCAATATGAGGTATTCAGTAATAATAATAATCAATAATGATAATAAAACATTGTTTGAAATAATAGAAATCATATAAGGTAGGCCTTAACGCAAAATTTTTTTTAAAACTTCGACCATTTGTTCTTATCTAGAAAGATCATTCGAAAGAACCGATGTTTTCTTGAGTATTTAAGACAATATTGAAAAGAAGACTGACATGGCCACTGTGTGCTAGATCATGAAAAACGTGGATGTGTGAGTGCTTGTGTGATAACAAAAAAGATAATTATTATTATTATTAGAAAATGCCCTAATGAATTAGGAGCGGCAAGAACAATCTAAAATGGAGCTAGGGCCAACAGTTAATAAGAAAATACTTAATCATTTAAAACATTGTGTAGATTTGTCTTTAGCATTCTTTCATATTACATGAAATTGGGATTATCGCTGTCTATGGCACTGCATAATAATTGGTAAGATTTATTCTTTACGTAATCGTCATGACGTACATACAACAAAAACCGGACTGCATAAGTAAAAAGTTTAGGCTTAGGTTCAATAAAACCCGTAAGCCGAGGGTAAGTTGTTTTCGAGGTACGATATGATGGATGTTGCGAGGCGTTGCCGAGTCATGTCCATCATATCGAACCGAGAGTTTTATTATCTGATAACCTTCAACTTAATAATCGACCTCTCGACTGCTCTGAGACCAATTAGCTAAACGTGACTACCTCTGATATGGACCCGATAACCGCACCATGTGTTGAGACAAAGGCTCATGAATTCTACGGATAATAAGATGTAAATTTTAGCTCAGATAAATTGTATTTGCTTACTTCCCGCCCAGTATGTGCATTCCCCAGCAGTTGAGTGAATCAATAGCGTGTCACTCTAAATATTAAGAACAGGCCAACACTCATCAATTCATCCTGGGAGGCAACCATGGTAGTCTTGTTGTTTGCTCTCTTGGCTTCAGTTCTAGTCTTGAGTTCACAGACCACGGTTACTGTACCTGTTACCTGCGAGCACAATGGGGAGCAAGTGCCCATTGGGGAGACGACAGGGGACGCCTGTAGTCAGTGCACGTGCACCGAGACTGGGTCTATGGCTTGTATGATGGTAACCTGTCCAGAAACCCCGTGTGAGAACCCAGTAAGGAAAGAGGGCGAGTGCTGTCCAACCTGTCCTGATGGTGAGTGTTTTGTGAAGATAAATGAGAAACGAGTTCTATTGATTTTAAACTCCCTTATTGCAGGAGTGCAAAGTGCCAAGTACACATTGTTTTCACCAACATTTGGCAAATATCAAACCATGAAAGTGCAAATATTTATAAGAATTTAAATCATGAGATGTCTGGGATATTTTGGCGCTTTCTTTAAACCGTTAAATCTACCTCCCCGACAAGTTTTTTTTAAATTTTACAAGCTATCCCTGAATGGCCTTTAAATAAAATCATATAACTTATATGAATAATTAAAAAGGAAAATTTTGAAACAAACAATTGCAGGCACTCCAAGACTTTTACTGGCTGAAGTCTAATTGAACGAGTATTTGAACAAGCCCCGTAGGTTTGTCCGATATAGCTTTTTAATCGTAAATTGCAAAAATAATGTTCATAAATCACGGACAGATTGTTTGCGAAATCGTAAAACCGTTTGATATAAGTCTCTGCTTGATTCACTCAAGTTGTGTTCAATATAATGATGCTTATAGAATTACACATCTGCATAATTTTACATACCTATCATGGAAGCCTAATGGAGTAAAATGTAAAACTTTTTAATCATATGTTCTTTAATGATGTTGCCTCAGAAACAAACACAATTATCTTTTTCAGGCCGTTAAAATTAATCCCATGCTGTTAAATAAAATCTGACTTTGATATTACTCCTTAATTTCAAAGTTCCCTCAAAAGGATATGATTTTTTGTAATCGGCGGCATGTTTTGTCATGTCACGAAATGTGTTTTTTTTTTATGTCAAGTATACAAATGAAAAGACTATTTTCCTTCAATTTATCAGCTCCTTGATAAAAAAATTATGATTGGCTAGATTTGACGTCATCAATATGAGGTATTCAGTAATAATAATAATCAATAATGATAATAAAACATTGTTTGAAATAATAGGAATCATATAAGGTAGGCCTTAACGCAAAAAAAATAAAAATAAAAATTTCGATCATTAAATTCGATTATTTTGTAAATCGTACAATTGGCTTGTTAAGTTCACTCTAAACTTAATAGAATTTTTTTTATCTTCAGATTGTTTTATTCAAGTTGATATGTATGCGTCTCCTGAGCGAAAAATGACGAATATAGGATTGCGTACAGTCCTAAATGCAACCTTTTGGTTTCCCTAAAAGAAGCTAGAAATCGACTTAAAAAAGAGGGGTTATTTGGGAAGCAGATGTATTCATTAGGCAAAATAGAAGGATAGGCTGGTAATTTTTAAATAATTATGATCTACTCACCGGGATATAGAATGATATATGATATATACGACACATTCACAAAGCTCCCATCATCTTTAATCCTAATCAGTAACGTAACGGTTACCAGCTACTTTTAGCTAAATAAATTAGTCACGAATACATGATTCAATTCATATATTAAGGTATGAATTATATATATATATATATATATATATATATATATATATATATATATATATATATATATATAAATGTGTACACACGAATCAAAACATTTTTCCAGCATTATTTGGAGTGAAGTAGAAAAACTGTTCACTCTACGATAGCCACTACTGTCGTCAAACCGGCTTGCGTTCCTAGCCTCGCTTTCGTTTCAACATGGCCGCCGCGTGAATAAGGTCTATACATTGGCCAATATGATCTTTAATTTTAGGAATTATGATAAAAATATATAATATTTATACTTATACTTTTTTGCAGAAATAAGGACATTTTTCTGAATGTATCCTTTGTTTAAATCCGAGCTGCTACATAGATGTCTCTTAATAATGTAGTGTACATAAATCTGCTTACAAATCTATCCGAAAATATTACCAATTAAATATCATATTATGAAAGAATACAAATGCAAAACTTTTGTAAGAGTGATTTTCATAGGAATTTCTTCACATTAAATAAACTTCTGTTCAACAAATGTACACCGTCAAAGCGGTGATTTATGTTAGCACAGTGTTTCTTCTCAGTTGAATGCATAAGAGCCCTGGGAAATCCGAGAAACACGTTTGCTTACACCTCTATAAGATTGATAGAAATGGTCCCCCAGCTTCTCTGGATTATTCTCAATAGTATCTCGTGTTCGATTATGCACCATAATTTTAACGGACAGTCCCATGAACAGGATGTGCCACGCACTTCACGCTATGCAGTGAACATGTACAGTACCTTTTTTGCTGCCTTGCATCAGTTGCTACATTATTAAAGGTCTACAGCTGCATACCAAAAGTTTGTTCACCTACCACTGAATCGTAGTGCAAATATCATGTAATTTGGGTTTCGTTTCAACGTCAATAGAATAACTTCAGCAAAACTGACAATGGATCAACCACTGTACATGTGTAAAATAGCCATTCTTGAAATCATTTTGGGATCGTCTGGTCTCTCGTGCAAAAATTCGAATTTTGGCATATTGATATAGACAGAAGGGCTCATATCAATTCTAACTGATGTTATACAATTATTGACTTAAGTTGAGCTAAATCACATGCTTTATCGACCTATGAACAAACCTTTATTAGGTCTATAAACCATTTGATTCAGGGATCACTGAAGTCAATAATTGTATAAAACTCTTGTATTATATAATTTATGCAAGTTTGGTTTCACCAACATCCTTGTAATCTATATATTAATGACAACAGACCTTGCCATACCTGCTAAGGGAGTCAACTTCTAACAGCGCTCCTCGCCCTGGTGATATGTTTGAGCTCTAGGTCATTGAATTGTTTTGACGACCTCTCCTGACGTTTCCCGCGGTCAACATAACTTTTGGCCTTTGTCGTTAACCATTTGTCCTCATCAATCAGAAAAAAGAACACAACTCAATCATTTAGTAATTCATCCTATTATTCTCTTACACCCATCTGTGATCTTACTTTTACTTTTCTTCTCTAATCATATTGTAATCTTTACAATCTCTTACTAATGCTAATTTTCTTCTTCAGTTTAAAATAGGAGCTGGGAACGATTATTCCTATTCATGCATACCGGTTATCAGCGCATGGGTATTTTGCAATCCACATGAAACAACTTACTATATTACTATATTATTGTTTTGCTTTTGATTTGGAAATTTAAAGAAATAATACATGCAGCGCTCATTCATTAAAAACGACTTGATCAGGATTAAGTCAACCAAACGACGCTCCGGGTGTTGAAAGTTTTACTAAGGCATGACAGGGAATTGTTTATCAGTTATATGATAAATTATTTGTAAAGTTGGGCATATTCTACCAATACATACACTCTGTCTTAATAATCTGTAACATAACAGCAATTAATTATCATTGCTCATTTCATTAGAACTTTCTCTTTAAGGTTTAGTTTTAAGTTTTCAAGTCATATAGTTTTCAAATCATCATGAACGCACGAACAGACACACGGAGTACTATTTACCCCTTACTCCGCCGTAGCGGTAATGATCAAAATTGAGTCGAAACTCCATATTATACTTTCAAAGTTCACTGTGAACATGAAAACACTTTCAAGCTGGACAAAGTTCAGGTTCTCATGCTGATACAAATCAATAATGTATAAGATCCGCAATATCATCACGTGTCTTCTCCTGAAGGTATGATAAAATGTCCAAGTGTCCAAGACATTCTGCTGAAATAATGTGACGGTCACCTTAATCAACCGGGCTCTTCATCTTCCGAAAATATGTTTCGTGCTAGATTTGACGAAAATGTAGTGGATGTTTCTTGAGCTATCAACGCTTAACATGCAGGATTTTAATGGTAAAAATGTCATGGCCTCGCTCTGACCTTGAATCAACGTAAAGGTTACCATAATCAACTGGACCTGGCTAGTTTCAGATAAGAAGCTATGTGTAAGTTTTAAAGAAAATCCTATGATTGGTTCTTGAGATAATGTGCTGACAAGGGGACGGAGGCATCATGGTGTGGTGTGGCCAAATGACGACGCCGCTGGTTCTTCTACGAGGGAATCTGACCGACCATCGATGCATTGATGAGGTACTGAAACCTATCGTGGTTCCTTTCATCCAACAACAGCCAAAAAGATTGATATTGCAAGACAATAACGCAAGACCTGACACTGAGAGACTACCTCGAGAGCGCAAACATCATTGTTTTGCCGTGGCCAGCCAACTCACCAGATATGAAGGAACTTGAGCAAGCAAAAATACATGGAATAGAATCCTTGCTGACGTCATCCGACGCCTGACGACTTCAATGAGGAGGCGTGTACTTGCATTGACGCCAAGCGTGGCCACACTCGCTACTGATGACGGACTTCGTGATTCCTGAGACTACTGAGAGTCTCTGTGCACTTGACTTTTACTTCATATTTGTGTATCTTTTATCCTGTGTCTTTCCTTGTGGGTTAAATTAAATTAAATGCCGGTATTTGATCGCTTTTTGATGAGAATAAGTGAAATGATTCTGTTTATAAACCAATCGTCAGAATTCTCACCTCTGCCTTTGTTTTTAGTTACAGACATGAAAAATGAGTGAAACGTTTCTTTTGCCTGGTATACGTAGTTTATTTATGTACGTACAAACAGACAAACGCTGCCAGATACTGTATCCCCCGCTTCGCTCTAAACGCTCGACGGGGGATAACAAGAAAAAAGTAGTTACTACTTACTGCATGTATTTCCATTGCAATGTTTTTAAATGAAAGTCAGTAGTGATTTTGTCATAGGGAAATAGAAATACGTATCTCACGAAAAGAAGTGTAAATGTAACTAATTTCAAGGCAATCTATTTTAAAGGATAAAAAGTCTTAAAATGAATGTATACAATTCGGTAACGCTACACGAATCCATTTCATAACGCAAATGATTAAAATATGTTTACATTAAAATTTTCGCATAAGACTAATTCATTCTACGACTAGGAGTAAAAGTTTTGAGAAATGAGGTGTTTGACACCCTGAAGATATGATATTTCGCTTTTCAATCATTACTTCCCATTCTGAATATTAATAGTGATCTATTTGATGTACTCGTTGTATTAACTGTTACTAATGTTAACTGTAACGTAGAACTGTATCGGGAATTTGTTATTAATCACAATAGAACTTTTAAGTTTATTATAAGTCTAGCTCAATTTGATTTGACATGTTTGTTAAATTCAAACGTAGAATACTTTGCTTTAGAATTGATCACATGATCCTAAAACATTTGGTGAAAAGAAAAAGATTAATAATTGTTTTTCCAAATGAATTTTGATTCAATTACAAGTCCTGTAAAATGATGATATCATGCATGTGAATTGTGTGTTTTCATTCTACTAGAATAGGAAACATTACAATCTAGTTTTAACTAGATTGGGAAACATTCCTACTTTTATCCTTGAAATAAATTCTTTTGTTTTATAGATGACAATTTCTTTGATTTTATGTCTTATGATTTTGTTTTCTGAAAAGTCCTCGGAATTATAAGTGAATTGTTTCAAAACATCAAGGTCTAGTAGAACCGAAGATCAATTTTACTTTGACAATACTTTACTGTGCTTCTTTATTGTACAATTCATGACAATTCATGTAAATGTTTTCCCTTGAATTTCAAGGACAAAGAATGTAAAAAAAATCTATCCTTTACTGTGTATTACCTTTGTAGCTGGTACTGGTAACATCATGTTTTTAACAAAAAAGAGTCTAAAGAATTCTGCAAATATGAAACAATGAATTTCTATATTTATGTCAAACCAAATCATAAAAACAAACTCTCACACATCATTTGCAGCATGGGAGACATCCATAAAATGTTTTCTCTCTGGCTTCAGTTAATGTAACCTGCCAGCACAATGGGGAGAAAGTATCTGTCGGGGAGACGAGAGGGGGTCACTGTAATCAATGCACGTGCACAGAGTCTGGAGAGATGGTGTGTATGGTAGTAGACTGTTTTCCACCTCCATGTGAGAACCCAGTAAGGAGAGAGGGCGAGTGCTGTCCAACCTGTCCTTTTGGTGAGTGTTTTGTGTAGATGATTGAGCAACGAGATCAAAGGATATAAAACATCGTTACTGCAGTACCACGTGCCAGGGTAGATGCTTATCACTGATGGATAAATGTTTGTATCATTATTTTCGTAGTTGATGAAAATAGCGAAAATGATGGGTCACATTATTTTCATTATAGTTTGTCTTATTCGTCAATATTACACCAAAGATTACAAAGACAAATCTTTGGAATATACAAGGTTCGGTTAAGCTACACGAATTCATTTTCCTTTTGCAAATGATTAAATCATATATGTTCACATATGGTCTCTGGCAATTTTTGCATACTACTTAATAATTTATTCTTCAACTACGGATACAACGAATGAGTAAGGAGATATATTACCCTTTGAGGATAACATGATTTGAATAAACTAAAATTCATTGGCAAAAAATGTGAAGAAAACTTTAAGATTGATCAGCCAATGTTACTTTTCGATTTATTATCATTTTTCATCCAATGAACCACCGACTCAATTACATGACGAAAACTAAAAAATAATGTCATGAATATCAAACGTTTTCTCAATTCTTTCAGAATGGAGAAACACTCATTTATCTTTCCACAGGAGATATCGCTTGCGGAAGATCAAGTGGTATCTAGGAGATATCGTTTTGACATTAGGTTTTGAACAATGCCGGAAAACATACGCCAAACGTTTTATTAGCCAATCAGGTGCTAGGGGGGTTGTGACGACATAGAGGGACTCGCTTACGACTGGCTGATCTGTGTCATTGTTTACATTATAGATTCCAGCGGTCGTGAACGTATATATTTTCACTGATTGTACTTATGAAAAAGCCCCTAAGTCATCAAAGCTATTAAAGTCAATACATGGACATATTCTGTTTGACATTACTTAACTGTTGTTGTTATTTGTTTGGGTTGTTAATCTCCGATAATGCCGATCGAGTGAACCCAAGCTGATATCTGCCGACCATTGTGACTGTTTTTTGTTTGAACACCTAAACAAATCGACTATCCCCCTGTGTAGCTAATTGACCATTGTATATGTAGAACATTTCTTACTACTTTATGCCATTTTAAAGTGACAACTCAATATTGTAACTCCGTGTTTCTGCTTGCATGACTGTAACAGTGAGATCTCGCTTTCTATGGACTGCCTCTCGGCAACTTCCGGATCTGGTCATTTGGATACGACGGTTCCGAGCAGCTGTTTTTTGCCTTATTAACCAGTTATGAGTGATAATGAAGATCAAATTATTGATCTGTTTAGTAAATAGGCCAATATTGTCAATAATAACACACAATTTTTAAATTATGTTTAACAAAATATATTTTCAATAACTGACAGTTTGCTGGCAATTTCACTGCATGTATAGATTATCATTGTTATCATGCAGACTGTAGTAGTGCTGTCAATGATTGAAATTGGACTTTCTTACATGCACCAATTAAAATGATGTTTGGATATATAATGGAATGAAGAATATGAATACTAATTAAGATGAATAAGATGACTTTACAGGAGAGAAAACCGTGCACCTTGAATATCTTCAATCAAAATGTATCTTTCTGATGAAAGTTATATGAAAATGAATTTTAATCTCATGCATATATGCATGCATATATATTAATATTTCAAGAAATAAATGATTTTATTTTGCATTCTGTATTTGCTATATCAGATCTCACAATTATTTAAGAATTTAATTTTTAATGTATAGACAATTTTTCCCTTGTGTTATTTATGCGTTCATTCAACTTTTATTGTCAATTTCAGTCACTATGGCAACACACATGCATTTGCAATTTCCTGTTTCAAGATTGTTGCATGCTTCGATTGTTGTATATTGTTGATTGTGATGTAAGTTAAAGCCTGCTTGGAAATGTATTGCAAATATGAATTTTTTTTTAGTTTTAACTATTTCAACCAAAAAAATCATTAACGCTGAAAAGCATATTATTTCCATTTCCTTCAGTACCGGTATGTTACCGGAGAGAGGTTTTTAGTTACCTAACACTTCTTTTTCACACCAGAGAATATAGTCATAAAGTTATTACCTAACAGTCTACAACATAGTGCCACACACCTGTACATTATGGCAATTAAGCAATAAAGTTAATGACAGACAGACAGACAGACAGATATAGTTTATTAGAGTGTCACATAAAAAAAGACATTGGTATGTTGATAAAATTATACATACATCCAGCCTAAAAAGACTTATGAGACACTATAACGTTTAGGGCGGATAAAAGGGACAAAATGATAAAGTAAAAGTATAAAACATGATATAGAAAGTTAAAAAGTTGTAACCATTTAAGAAAATAAATTTCTCCTTATAAACATTTCATTAATAGAAGTGGCTAAAATAGCTAGGGTAAATGGATCTGATGACTTAAAAGCATTTAGAAGTTGCAATTCGTTTTCAAAAGCGGTAATATTTAACAAAAATAAAAACTTTAATCTCAAATCATGGTAAAAATGGCAATTTAAAAGGAAGTGAACTTCATTCTCTATATTTGGGCAGAAAGGGCAAATTCTCTCAGGCAGGGGGGTGGGGGTCTTGTTGTATCGTCCTGTTTCAATATGTAGAGCAAGGTTACCGCAACGTAATTTAGTGAGATTTCTTCTTGTGTTTCTGTTAACTATGGTCTTCAAGTATAACTCTGGTTGGCGATCCTTCTTGAATAATCTGTATGTTCTTAACTTATTTCCATTGGCATTCTTCTTATCATTCCATAAATCAGTAAACCATGATTCTTCATCCAGTTTCATTAAGCGTCTCTTCATGTCTCTTATTGCCGTTCTAGGAGTCTCAGTAATATGAATGTCTAACTTTCTACCTAATCGCTCTGCTTTATAGGCGAAGGAACCTCTTCTTCCTTTAGACCAATCATACAGTTTGGTAAGCAGTCTGTCATCATCACTCTTTGAAATCTTGATATAAAAGCGAAATGCTTCGATACGTTGTTTTGTAAGCATTGTAGGCCAGCCCATTTCACCATGAATCGCAGTGTTGGAAGTGTTTCGAGGAACCCCTAAGAAAAACCTGATTGCTCTGTGTTGAATGTTGCTGATCTCACGATGACCATACAACCCCCAGATAGGAGCACAATATAACAAGACTGGTTCAACCGTTGATTCATAAAGCTTCTTGTAAACATCATAGTTAATGACCTTAGCACCTGGCACATTTCCAATTAGGTAATACACAAGGCACTGATTAGTTATCTAAACTTTATCCTCACACATGATCAACAGCCTTTATTGAAACTTGATGGAGGTAATAAGGTTTGTCAATACACGTGACACATGACAATATATTAACAAATCTAACTAAATACCTTATTTCATACTGCAATGTTTATCAATATCAAATACATGTAGGTTATAAATTATCCACATTAAAGCTACATAAAATGGTAAATGTTTCTCCGGGGCAGCTTTATGACTTTAATTTTACTTTTTGTTGCTTCTAAAATTACGCTGTAGCAAGAAACTTTAATTTTTCATAAATGTTATAACCAAAACTGTAGAGTTAACATAAAAACATAAGTGACATGCCCACATTTTTGTAAGTATCTTTAGAGTAATCAACGCCATAAAAAGAATATATACGCCAAACCTAGTCATGTAACAAACTACAAACCTGTCACTTTGTATCATTTATAGATCTCTCTATATATATGTATCTTATTTCATTAGAGTCTCTAACAACGTAGACGAATGCGACCCATATCTGCATTTGGTATATATACTTGCTTACAAACAAACGCGGAGTGAGTCCTGACTATGACGTCACATCCGCCGAAGGAGAGCTCATAGGCGCGCAGCGACTTTTTTCAATTTGGCTCTCGAGGTGGCCAATTTCTACACACTTTGAACCGTTATATCTTTTTAATTAAAGGACGCATCAAAACGCTGTTTGGTGTTTTAGTTACTTGAATGTATTGTCTATATGAAAATGGGGATTGAAGTCGGATAAAATACTGGGATATATTATCTATATAAATATAAATTTTTAACGGAGTCGAAATGAAAAATGACTTTGGATGATAAATAGCGTCTCACCCTCGTGTCTTCTGATATCAAATACATCAACACTCGTTCATATATTTGATATCAGAAGACACTTTGGTGAGATTCTTTAAAACTTTATTTTGAAATTATTGTGTTTTCTTTTTATATTACAACTCCTTTTGCTTTATTTATCATGTTTCGGTGAGAGAGATTGAAGTGTATTTCTCTTATACTACAATTGCGTATCGACTGTAAACGACTGAGAGCAGATGTTGCCCAAGTGATTTTTTTTTGGCATAATGAAATCACTAAATCAAATGAAATAGAATCGATTCGATGATATTTTCATTTCATTTTAGTTCATTTCAAATGTGCCAGCTATCATTAGGAGATTTGATACAGAAATTACTCGACCTTTGATTTGAAAAAGCCAATAAAAATGCTATATATGTCAACTGGTTTTCCGAGCCCCTCAAAAGATGTGTTTAAACAGGCTTTTGGTCTCCCGTTGAATAAACTGTCTTTCAGCTCATTGTTGACAGGGTTTTTCAAGAAGACACTCCATGATTTTAACTAATTTATAAGAGGCTTTCATTTGTGTAATAATATAAATTATGTGGATATGTAATAAAACAATCACCCACATTCTTCACAAAATGCCAAATACATTTATTCATTTTTAAACAAACCCCATAAGTATGCGTCCGTTCTATTTGAAGGAATACTAATTATATAGTCTTTCAAAACATATCAGAATACTATCTTCTGTCTATCTAGCTAAGTTTTCATTTCAAACTTAAGTTTAACTGATTTTTTCATCGGGTTTTCTGTGAGAATTGTGAATCTATACCTTTATTGTATCACCTTTTGAACTGATTAGTACTTACGTGATACTTTTCAGCGACAGTCGGTATTTCTCGATAAAATGAAAGAATTCCTAAAATTTGACTCCACAACTCTTTGTGTCCGTGAGAAAACGCTAAATAAGATGATATCAACACCTAGGTACCAACACACAATTCATTCATGATATGAGTTTTGTAGCTAATTGATTTCCTATCATCATTCCAAGGCAGTGCGAATTTTCCTGACGAAAAGTCCAAGTATGATTTTATGTGAATGTAATCAGAACGTCAAGGTCTAGGCGAACCGAAGATGAATTTACTTGGTCAATATTTTAGTGTGCATCTTCCCTTTACAATTCATGACAACTCATATACTTGTTTTACCCTTGACTCTTGAAGACACAGAATGCCAGAGAAAATTTAATGTTCATCCTTTCCTGTGACTTACATTAGTCTCCATAATGTATCTATCTTTTACAGATGATGATGGATGGTTACGTCTTGTTTTATCAACATATAGTTTCATGATTTCTACAAATAAGAATTAAATAAGTGTTTCTTCAGCTCGGGTAAATATATTTCTTTTCTGTTTTGTGCAATCGCAAGTTCAATAGAAAGTCAAAGTAAATCATAAGAACAAGCTTTCACAAACCATTTACAGCCTGAGAGACAACCATGAAATTAATGTTTTCTCTCTGGCTTCAGTTCCTGTCACCTGCGAGCACAATGGAGAGAGAGTACCTGTCGGGGAAACGAGAGGTGGTCCCTGTAATAAATGCACGTGCAGAGAGCCTGGAGAGATGGTGTGTATGATAGTAGACTGTTTTCCACCTCCATGTGAGAACCCAATAAAGAAAGAGGGCGAGTGCTGTCCAACCTGTCCTGATGGTGAGTCGTTTGTGTAGATAAATGAGAAACGAGTTCAAATGTTGTAAAACATCTTTATTACAAAAGTACCACGAGTATTATCAGTGATGAACTGAAGTTTGTGTCTTGTCGATGTTTGTGCAAATGATGGGTCACATTGTTTTCATTACATTATTCTTCCATATTGCAGCAAAGGTTACAAATCTTTCAAAGGAAGTGTAAAACAATCGGTTATGCTACACGAATTCATTTCTACTTGATAATGTATTCTGCAACTACGGATACAACGAATGGGTGACTGGATATTTCACCCCTTTAAGGCTAATATGAATGGACTAAACTAATATTTATTGTGGGAAAATATGAAGAAATAGACCCTTTTGCTTTTCAAAGGTTGATCTCACGATCTTACTACTATTTTGTAAATTAGAAATAGATTATTGATGCCAATGTAATATTATTTTTCGATTAACTAGTATTTTTCAGCCACGTAACCACCAACTCGATAACATGTAAATTACTTAAAGAAAAATGATTGGCATGAACATGAAATGTTTTCTCAATTCCATCAGAATGGAAACTACGCGTATCTTTATCCTTGAAACTAGTAGTAGATTATCACAATTAGTTATTAGTTATCACAACTCCTTTGATTTCATTAATCATGTTTTGGTGAAGAGTGCATCTTTCCTTAACAATTCATGACAATTCATTAAATTGTTTTTCCCTTGACGCTTGAAGACGCAAAATGTCAGAGAAATGTTCGTCCTTTCCTGTGTCTTACCATTGTCTCCTTAATGTTTCTATCTATCTATCTATTAAATGGTGACGCCTTTTTTATCAACATACAGTATCAGGATCTTGACAAATAAGAATTAAATAAGTGTTTTAAGCTTGTGTAAATTCATTTGTTCTCCATCATCTGAGTTTGTGTTTCGCAAGGTGGTGAGTAAATCAACAACAAGTCAAATTTAATCATAAAAACAAAATCTCACACACCATTTACAGCTTGAGAGACAACCATGAATATATCATTTTCTGTCTGTTTTCAGTTCCTGTTACCTGCGAGCACAAAGGGGAGAAAGTACCTGTCGGGGAGACGAGAGGGGGTCACTGTAATCGGTGCACGTGCACTAAGACTGGGTACATGGCGTGTATGGTAGTAGACTGTATGCCACCGCAGTGTGTGAACCCAGTAAGGAGAGAGGGCGAGTGCTGTCCAACCTGTCCTGATGGTGAGTGTTTTGTGTAGATACATCGGAAACGAGTTCAAAGCATGTGAAAAAACTTTATTGCAAGGGTGAGACGTGTTAGAGAAGATGCTTATAACTGGCGAAATGAAGTTTGTGTAAATGTGTTGATGCAAATAGTGAGTTACATTGTTTTCATACAATTAAATACGTCCATTTTAAGGCACAGGTTACCAAGCTTAAGTGGGATGTAGAAAATAAATGCCCATTACACGTAACAGATTTAAAGATGATGGTGACTCATATGACTACACGAACATTTTGACAATTATTTATGCATCACAGGTGTCTAAAATGCCATTTCTTTATTATCATAGAAAGGATGCGATTTTTATTCATCAGAAAGGAAATTTCGAAATCATTTCAAAGCCAGAGATTATTTTCGACATCAAAATCTTATTGACTGACTTATTACAGTTTAAACCTTTAGTGAACATAAATCATTCGAATGGGAAAATAAATATTCAAAATAGGAAGAAACTGCCTCTCGAATGGTAACGATGGTCTCTTGTAACAGAAAACTTCTTCTTCCGGAATGGAAACAATATCAGCGACTGAGCTACAAAAGCATCTAAATCAGTTACCAAAACTGCCAAAAAACGAAACTAACTCGGCCATAATCGGCTTTTTTCGCATCGACGCCATTATTTCAGTTGGGCACAATGGCGGGACAAGTGAACGTCACAAAAATGGACTGGTGTTTATCATCCAAAACTGTGTTCCACAGGAGATATCGTTTTGACAGTAGATTTTGAACAATGCCCTATAACAGTCAAGTTCATGACATCACAATTGTTTTACATCATCAAGTAATGATATCACAATGCTATGACGTCATAAACTTGACGTCGTTACAGTGCTATGACATCATCGCACTGAGAGTCTAAGAGTAGTTCAGTGTTCAAAAATATAAATTTTTAAGGAATCGAAATGAAAAATGATTTTGGATGATAAATAGAATCTCACCCTCATGTCTTCTGATATCAAATATATCATCACTCGTTGATAGAAGTAACAATATCCTCGGCCAGCCTCGGATATTTGTAACTTTCATCAACTCATGTTGATATATTTGATATTAGAAGACACTTGGGTGAGATTCTCTAATTATTCGTAATTCAAATTCTGAAACTTTAGGATTGACAATATTCTATGGCCCAACGTATTGAGGTCTGAATATGAAAAAAATCTGCTGTTCTGAAATGTGGTTTATCATTAACGTTGAAAGGAGTCCACTTTGCTGTATGATATTACTTCCCTTTCTCTCTGAGCATGGTGATCTATGTATTTATCATCCAAAACTGTGTTCCACAGGAGATATTGGTTGTGGAAGATCAATCGATATCTCCTAAGAGTTATAGTTTTATAGGAGATATCGTTTACAGTAGATTTTGAACAATACCCTGTTACAGTCCATGACATCACAATTGTTTTACATCAAGTAGTGACATCACAATGCTATGACGTCACAAACATGATGACGTCACAGTGCTATGACATCACCACACTGAGAGTCTAAGAGTAGTGCAGTGTCCAGAAATATACATTTTTCACGGAATGGAAATGAAAAATGATTCTGGATGATAAAAAGAATCTCACCCTCGTGTCTTCTGTTATCAAATATATCAACACTCGTTGATAAAAGTAAGAATATCCTCGGCAAGCCTCGGATATTAGTAACTTTTATCAACTTGTGTTGGTATATTTGATGTCAGAAGACACTTGGGTGAGATTCTCTATATGTTTTAAGATTGGTCACACAATCTTTAAATTAATTCAAAACACGATACTGATTAATAATGGGATGTCACTCTTAATTTTTTAACAATGAACAATCAGGAATTTGTGTCCGGTTAACTACCAATTGAATTACACAACAGTCCTATAAAAATTATTATGTCATGCATATCAAATGTCTTCTCAATTCTATCTGAATTGAAAACACTCAAACCTTTATCCTTGAAATTAGTTGTATTGTTTTATACGTTTCAATTTTTAAAATTTAATTTATCACATTTCTGTTATGAGTAATTGAGTTATATGTTCTTCATTGTACTATTGTAAATAACATATGTTGTTGAAGCGAATCGATTTTTGTGATATTATGATCTATTATTAATAAATCAAATGTATCAGAAAGAATTCCCAAATGAAATGTAGGGTCTTTCAAGTGCATTAACAGCTAGTGTTTGTACACTTCAGAAGGATAAGTTAAATTTTGTTAGTTATGATAAGTTAATAATGTTCCAAAACTCTTCACTTAATCTCCCCTGGCACCTATCATGAGGATAATTCATAAAAAATTTACTCGCCCTTGATAAAAGTAAGCCAATCAATATGAAACGTCTGTTGGTCCTGCGAGCCTCTCCAAAACGTGTTCCAACACGCTGATGTTTACTATAGACCTCTGTTGAAGATTCACTCTGTGATTTAAACGCGGAGCGGCGAGTCGTATAACCAACCCTGACGTGAACTAGACGAACAATACAAGTTGTATAAATTACTTATATCACGACCACCACAACAAATTTTTTTTTATAAACAATTCATATTTTGGCGAAAAGAGTAGATTAAGTGAAAAAATATGGTGAACTATTTTGTTTTGCTCTACAATAAGCCATACCACGCTTTGAGAAGCTACCGACTATTTTGTAATAAACGTTCTAATTCGACGAGAACTTCCATGATTTAAAATCAACATATTTTGTTGTATTTAAAGATGACAATGCGGTAAGCTGTCGAGTCATGAGCCATGCACTGCGCATGCAATACGTAAAGGGACTCGTATCGTAAACCACATGGGCTCTGAGGAAGGTGATATTGTCACTGATATGATGGACGGGAAGGACGTCAGTAACATGTCTCTTCAATCATTGCTTGATGATGACGACTTGATATGCTCTTCGCAAGTTCCTAACGACGGATTTGATGAGTTTTCTCCCGTTGAGGATTACGTACTTGTCAGTTCATGTATTGAAGCAGAACAAAAATGGGAAAAGTCTTCAATCGAAATAAAGTCAAAGCCACCAGGTAAGATTATGTTCAGATGGATTCATTTATTAGATAATATAATATGAACGCTAATTCTCAAAGGCAAGAATCATTTATTGCAACGTCGCATTTTATCCATAAGAGCTACGATCTAGGCAAAATTCAACATTGAACATATAAACATTGACCATAACAATTGCCATTATGAGTGATGCAACGGCAATGCTTTTACGATTACAATATACATTGAAATTACACATATACCTTAAGAATATTTCATCCTTTCTCATAAAAATGCACCAACTACTACTCATAGTTCATCCGTTTCCAACAATTATCATATATCCCGTTTGGTGCACAACTGACTTTTCAAATTGTTTATTTCCTCAGTAACATCTTCCATCTCCATACTTACCTATTGGCTACTGGGTAATTTCATCATTAATGCGCATTTCATTGCATCGATTGAAAACTTAATATATGTAAATGTCCCCATATGTCACTATAGTGCCTTTAATTGCTTCACAAAAATGTGTTCCTAATGTTCCGAATTGTGTTTGCTTATTGCATGTTTCAATCCTTGCAATTGAAAATAAAGTTATTACTTAGTAAACTGGTAAATCAAATGAAGCAAAAACGTAGCAAAATCTTATGATTAAAAGTTCAACTTCATTCCATTTGGCGATGATGTTTCTAACTCGATGGAATTCTCCTACTGGTCCTACATGGATAGTCACATGGTTTGAATGAGATTTTTGTCACTGATCTTGACACTATACAATAACTGCAACGAGAGAGATAGTAATTACTAAGGGAAAATTATTGGAAAACCAAGATAAAACTACATTTTATCTATGGAGTAGTCGCAGTTTCCTTTACCAAACAGTATAGGCCTATAGATATGAATAGTAGAATGAAAGGGAAGTCTATTTATAGGTGAAATGAACAGTTTATCATTGCTTTAAAAAAATAAAAGTAGTTTTGTATTCTATATTATTTAGTTTGTTTACATAACCATTGATGTTGTTTTACGTAACCCCAAATCTTCAACTCGTTGCAGGTCGTTTTGGGGCACCAAAATCTGATGTCGAGATCTCCTGTCTAGGACAGAAAAGTATTCCCGCTAAACTATAAGATGGGCTTGTCGTTTGTTTGAGGAGTGGAGAGAAGATCGAATAAGAAATGGAGTATTCCAAGGATAGAGGCTCAGCATCATCGACATCAAACTAGAAGACCTCCATGATGATGAATTGAATTTTTGTCTTTGTCGATTCATAAGTTAATTGCAAAGACCACGGGTCATAGTAGCAACGCTCTCCGCAACTACAAACGTATCAGTCACCAACAAGAAGAAATGGTCAGCAACATTATTCAGGACGGCTCCAAAAGAAGTCTTTAGGCTGCCACAGATACGTCAAGTGATGGTAAGGCCACAGACAATACCATTGAATTTACTGTAATCGTCAAAGTACCAAAAATGTAAACTAAAATAAAATTGGTTTCATCGTCGTTTGCTTTTATTTGAAAAGCTGTTTGCGCGACATTGATACTTCAACATGCATGTAGTTTGCCATGACAAAGGTTAATAAAAAGTAGTTCCGGCTGATTCTCGACTGAAGTATATAACTAACTATTTGGTTAGTTATACAACGGGTTCAAGCAATAGAGTCGTGGTATAAATCTTTTTTAGTAAACTTTATTTGTGACAAAACCTCAATTATGTGGATATCAATTTACAATAAACTAGTGCTCATAAAATGTATACGGCGTGTTTGTCACAGCTTGGACAAAAATGAAAAGCATGAGCAGATGAGCATTTGATTGTTATCAATAGAGCATTTAATTCATCAGCATAAGTTATTCCAATCCATACCAACGTACGTATATACACTTTGACGACAACCAAAAGACATGCATGTACTGTTACATCAGAAAAGGGCTATTTCGAATTTTACGTCAACGTGAAATCAATCTGAAACCAATCGTGAACTTGTTTCAACATTTGTTTGAAGAAAATATTTTTTTTTACTTGTGAGAAATGGCATTTGTTACTACAGCTGCATACCGAAAGTTTGTTCACTTACCACTGAATCGTAGTGCAAATATCATAAAATTTGGGTTTCGTTTCAACGTCAATAGAATAACTTCATCAAAACTGACAATGGATCACCCACTGTCTGTGTGTGAAATAGCCATTTGTGAAGTCATTTTGGGATCGTCTGGTCTCAAGTGCAAAAATTCGAATTTTGGCATAATGATATAGACAGAAGGGGTCACATTTTTTAAATTTCGATTTCGTTAAATGTCAAATAAAATGTTCTATATCGACTCTCTGAGAGTAAAACCAATATAATTACATTGACTTTGTGCTAAGGAACAAACGTGACTAATTTTTAAAGAAGTTGATAACTTATATTTACTTTTCTCCATAAAATCCTTTATAAGTGTTTTTGGAATTTTGACCCCTGGTCACTTCAATGACCTGCCAAAACTGTTACGGGTAATTGTGGGGTACGATAAACATTTGCCTTAAAGAAGAATGAATCTGCATATGTGTATTGAAAATACAATAATTTACGTTTCTTTTTCGCAACGCTACGATATCTCAAATGCATCTGAAATTACATGATAATTGCACTAGTATATTCAGGTATGTGAACAAACTTTTGGCATGCAGCTGTATATTTTGATCTTTTGAAATTCTAATGAAATACATAGAGGTGTATACTTTCTTTGAGTTGTATGTAAAAGGTATCGGAACATCCAGGTGTAGGGAAACCAAAGATTAACTTGACTAGATCAATACTTTATTTTGCCTTTCACCTTTTCAATTCAGGACAATGGATGTACATGTATTACCCTTGGCTGTTCAGCGCAAATGATGTAAGAGGAATTCATATAATGTGTCTCTCCTTTACTGGTACCATTTTGATTAATGAAGCAATAGTCCCACGATTTCTACAAATAGGAACAGCTTTAGAGCTGATAATAATATATTTATCTCTATCCGCCCGGTTTGCGCATTTGCACATTGGTACATAGTAAATTAATAAAGTTAAAGTAAATCATAAGAACATACTCTCATACATCGTTTGCTGTCTGAGAGACAACCATGCGTTGCAAATATTCCTGATGTAGAGTCCCCGTATATTTTTTTTATCTAAATGGTATCAGAACATCCAACTCCAGGCGAACAAAAGATGAACTTTACTTGCTCAATTCTGTAGCGTACATCTTCCCTTTAAAACTATTGACAGTTCATACAAATGTTTTAAATTTGACAGTTAAAGAATGTCAGAGGAATTTTCTTCTTTTCCCGTTTATTTCATTTGTCGCCTAATTGCTTCAATCCTTTACAGGTGGTGATAGGCGGTGACGTCTTATAATATAGTCTCATGATTTCTACAAATAAGAATTATATAAGTGTTTTTAGGCTTTGATGACTATATTTCTTTCCGCCTGGTTCAATAGTGATTCAAAGTAATTGATAAAAACAGCCTGAGAGACAACCATGTAGATAATATTCTCTCTGGCTTCAGTTCCTGTTACCTGCGATCACAATGGGGAGGAAGTTCCAGTTGGGGAGACGAGAGGGGGTCCCTGTAATCAATGCACGTGCACTAAGACTGGGTACATGGCGTGTATGGTAGTAGACTGTATGCCACCGCAGTGTGTGAACCCAGAATGGAAAGAGGGCGTGTGCTGTTCAACCTGTCCTGATGGTGAGCATTGTAACGATCATGTGAAAAAAAAAAGCTCTGCCAGGATCATCACCAATGCAATAGACATTGTGACAAGTTATTCAAATTCAAAACATTTATTCAATATCACAACAAACTCAAACACGTTATCTTCAAAATGACACGAACTTATATGTACTTTATAAGATTATATGTGATTAGATTGTATATATTCAGCAATTCAGCAAACAAAGATAAATAATCAGCACTTATCTTAAAATTATAATAATGTAACTACAGGTATTGATAAACATTACAATTATTATACATGTGTTTAGGATTAGAGACATGGAATGTAGGCGTATATACGTTTGAAACTGAAGACATTCCATTGAATGGGTATTCAATGCACTTGTCAGTATACATTGAACACATCCATTTTCCTTGGTTGCTTCAAATAAATTAATTCATATTTATAGACAGTGGTTTACAAAGAACTTAATACTTCTTTCCAAAAGCTACATTTCAATACATTAACCTTAACGCTCCTTCGTATATTAAGCGCTTCTCATTATCGAATCAGTCAAGGTGTTGACATCTTGAAGTCGCACACTAATCTTTGTGAATGATGCTTCATTCGGTAATGTGGACACACGCCCAGTATGCAGAGTGAACATTAGACCAAAGCTGGTTGTCCGTAAAGGTGTCTTAGCATAGTTGAACCAACATCCATTTCCTTCATGTACAATGTCATGTATACGAACATTATCATAAACATGTTCTAATTGTGTTCTACATTAATTTCTCACTGATAACCGATTAGATGTGTTTGTTAAAAACATATTGCCCGAGTCGTGTCATCATTTAGACAGAATATTCAGGTTGCGAATGAAAATAGAGCATCATGGCTCAAAAGCCGTTACTATCACTTACCATCCACCGTTTTGCTTAAATGAACATGTAATAACACAGTCCATGATTTCTCTTCAGGTCCCAACTGTAAACATCCGAACCCAAGAAGAAAGCGCCCCCTCAAGCTGGGAAGGGTTTATCGAAATGCAAGTAAAAAGTGCAAATGTGTCCTCAGCGGCCTCTCTCCCGAGATACAATGTAAAAAGAGATTAAGACCTAGACGTCGACGCCAGGGTTGATGAAGAGTCTTGATGAGCCAATAAAAATTTAAAGCGAAATTTTTCTGTCGTGATTAAACGGTCCTTTCTGGGGTTTTTTTTATGAAAACGGAATTAAAAAGGACATTCAAGTTTATACATCAATATTAGTACTTCATGATAATTAAATAGCCCAGTTGACAGACGTTACTGAGGATAACATTGTGGTTGATTTTAATTTTGACAACTGGATATCTGAGCGCAAACTCGATAAGATAAAACAAAAATGTATAGCGTTCATCGGCACTTCGAGTTTGAAAAGCATACCTACGGTATTAAAAGGAATATGTTATTAGTCTTCTCGTTTATAATTTGTTAATGTGTGAAATTTCTATACACACGTAATGTTAATTTCACAATGAGGCAAAATTAGCAAAAACACAACGTTCTTAATCATGTCGTTTTCTCTAAAACAAGATGACGGAGCACATGCCGAAACTCACAAATTGGTTTTAATTTTGAGGTGATTTTGACGGGTCAAATATAAATACACACACACATAAACCCCATCTAACGCATTCAAGTTCACACACTCAACAGACTTGCGCATACAAATACCCACGCGCACATACACGAAAACCAATTCATCAATAGATATTGCTAGTTATTCAAATTCATTCTGTAATTATCTTACACATGCATATTTGTGATCAAAGTTCTTTAGAATCTTTATACTGTCGACGGCCTCTAGCACGCACTATGTACAGCTTGATATCCTCTTCTCTTGCTGCTGTTGGAGACGGTTCCATACCTCGTGCTCTTCGCAGTTCCTGTTTTGTACTTGGTTGAACCACACGGTCTAACAATGCTTTTTGAAGAATGTTCAATATATGTTCTCTATCATTACGATCCTGTGAACGAGCAGACCATTCCATCCGCTCATTTTTTTCATTTAAAGGGAATTCTTCCTTGCTCGAGTTGGACGGGCATTGTCGTCCATAGTATTGAAGTTATCCCCGATAGCTCCAGCTCCATTCTCAAGAACATGCAGATCAGTTTTTCATCCAAAACGATAACATGACTGAACCTTGTCTGTACGTGTCATGTTCAGCAATGTTACCAAACGCTGCCCCTGTCTCTCCAAAATCTCGCCCGTCTCTCAGTAAAATCGAGACTTACTTTAGACTCATCCAGTCAAGAGAAGTCCAATCGACATGACCAGCAGCCCACTCTCTATGTGCACCATGAGCAGGAGCCCACTCTCTATGTGCACCATGAGCAGCAGCCCACTCTCTATGTGCACCATGACCAGCAGCCCACTCTCTATGTGCACCATGAGCAGGAGCCCACTCTCTGTGTGCACCATGACCAGCAGCCCACTCTCTGTGTGCACCATGACCAGCAGCCCACTCTCTATGTGCACCATGACCAGCAGCCCACTCTCTATGTGCACCATGAGCAGGAGCCCACTCTCTGTGTGCACCATGAGCAGGAGCCCACTCTTTATGTGCACCATGAGCAGCAGCCCACTCTCTATGTGCACCATGACCAGCAGCCCACTCTCTATGTGCACCATGACCAGCAGCCCACTCTCTATGTGCACCATGACCAGCAGCCCACTCTCTATGTGCACCATGAGCAGGAGCAGGAGCAGGAGCAGGAGATAACATCATAGAACTTCAGAAACGATTCCGAGCCCTGTTAATGACACTGTGGCTTACACCGAGATCATCGACAACTTCCCGTCGTGTTGTCCCTCTTTGAAAAATTCCGATTCCTTTACACAACTGTCGTCTTAGACGTGGTTGATTCACATGGATTTCGGCTAACTGAAAGTTCATGTGGGGTGCAAACTTCTACGGACACGTAGCAAACAGTTTGCAATGCGCGCTTACACGTGAAGTTTCCTTATGCATGTGCTTTACTTGGTGTGCATGACTAGTTCAGACATCACTGAATGACTCTGTGTGTTCGTCACACATGTCCATTCATAATTTTCATATGTACATTAGAATTAATCTATTTCAAAATAAAAGATCATAGTTCCTTAGCAAAAGTTGAACAGTGTATGTTCTTCAGACCCAACTTTTGATGAATATCATATATTTTTTTTCGTTTTTGAAACCTTTTCGCCACATAGAAATAACACTGATTTGAAGGATTCAATGTTTAAAAACATTCGCCAAAACGTAGCTGAAATTGACATGTTTCGTAGCCCTCCGTACCGAGAAGCACGTAGACCAAAATTTAGTCTATGAAAAATTTTGATAATTTACTGTACCTTCATCCATAATTTTATTTTCTTTGGGCTCCTAATATGTGTATTCAGTTAATCTAGACTTGCTGAATTTGGCCCTAGACTGTATTAAAAGTTCATGAAGCAGGACTAAGAAGCGCGTAGTAGCTTCACTTACGGTTTGGTCTTTGTTGAGGACAGTTGCACGTTTCGGCGGCTGTCTCTAAATATTCTTTTGATTGTAACAAACGATATATTCTGAAATTTGTTTAAGGCATCTAACATGCCATTTCGACCTGGAGTGAGTGAGATTTGTATTTATATATATTTGAAAGAGTTCCTAATTTTCGGTTGCTCTTTATCATATTGATATACATTCGAATGAAATAGTTTTTCGTATCTCTATTTACAAAGGGGTTTTTAGCACAAGAAAGTCAGACTGGAGTAACGAGCGTTCATTCCAAAAGCTTAAAGGCGTCCTTTCCAAGAGGAAAGAGGCACCATTCCAAACTTTCCATAGAAGGAAAGAGGCACACCTTTCCAAAGGCTTAAAGAACGCCCTTTCCAAAGCCTCTTTGGAAAGAACGCACGGCAAGGGGACCTTTCCACAGCCTTTCAGACTAATTAGCACCTTACCTATCTGACCAAGAGGTATGTCCCTTGTCAAAATCGCCATGTTATGAATATATTTAGAAGCTTTTGATTAAGTTAACCTATAGTTATTTCTACATTTAGCATTTTGAAAACATTTGTTTGAAACATTGATTTTTTAACATGAAATTTAATTTGACCTTTGAAAAGAATTAAAAACGTTTTTCATTGCGATTTTAGAATAAAATTTAGACTTTGATTTTAAAATGATACATCAAATCCTGAATAATATTATTTTATTGCAGAAACTGTATAAATCATTTTACTATTTGAGGATTGAATTAAACACATGAAATGAATAAATGATATAGAGTTTGGAAATTGCATCATTTAGAATAAAAAGATATTTAGAAAATTGGATGCATTTAAATCATGAAAAATGTTAAGAAAAAATTGTTTGCAATGATTATCATTTGTATGTACATGTAATAAGTTTGTTTGATTTCAAAGGTAAATGGCGACCTAATCGAACGTGAACATACCCATTTCAAGCGTCAGAAAAAGTATTCCATGAATTATTTGCAACTTTATGGACTTCCTTAATAATCCTATTGAATTTGGGTACCTCTCCAACTGATCTTCTTTTTTCAAGTGATTGTAAGCATCGATAGCATAGCAGAAAATTTTCTTCTTATTGGTTGAATGTATATTCTACAAGTTCATTGGTTTATAATGTTTGTCGTTGTAAAGAAGTACTAATTAGATGTGTAATGCCAAGAGTTATGTAAGTATGAAAGGACGTTGACATAAGCCAAAGGGTCCAATTAAGAGACAATAAATTAACAATAAAATTTGACAGGAAATAGATTACAAAAAAAGGGTACCTGTTAATTATGACAACATTAGGGCCCACCTGTGGACAGTACGCATTTTATCGGCATCACCTCACTGTTCCACATTCTATTGTTAGAGGATTAGGGAGCACTGGGGCGTGCACAAGTACATCACAATAGGGTCCCAGACTATAGTCTGTATCTGTATATAGTCTGTCTGAACACAAATACAGATAACAGTAATGCAGTATCATGTCTTTTCAGGTTCAGGTTAAATAATAAAGTCCCTTCATCAATATATCAAAAAGACCAAACGTTTTGATAAGTACCGCTAAGTGTTATTATAAATCAAGTCAAGCTGCAAAGAACATATATATAAATAAGCACTTGTTGTACAGATACTTTATTTTGATTGTACTTTATAATGTCATATTTTGTGTCTAGTTCTTGTGTATTAATTTATCTGATGTATGTACTGGTGAGGCATTAGCATAAGCAGAGTTTTGCTTGTTTGCCGAACCAGATTCTTTATTGAATAAAAATATGTTTAAACCAAAATGAAAAATATATTATTGCAGTATCTTTATGGTGTTTGTTATTGATTTTTCGACATTCAACATACATCATATCACATTGTCTAACATCCAACGAATCTAGATACGGCATCCAGATATGCCAGTGGACACTTGTTCCCGACCTGAAGGTGATTCTGTTCTTCTTGGATGCTAATGTCAATATGTCGGTATTTCCTTCGCTTGGGTGGAAGACGTCCGCCGGCCTCCATCTGACGTAGAGTTATCTCAACTCTTGTCTGTTCATCTTTAATAAGAAAGTGAACACTTTTTCACAATTATGAACTGACACTAACTGACACTAACACTGTGAACTGTGTTCACTTTGGGACCTTCATTACTTGATATGGGCTATAACTTGACGATGTTGTGACAACCCAAAGTTAATCCCCTCCTAATCCATCCCCAATTTAGGGAAATGTGGAACAGTGAGGTTAAACCATTTTATCTTATCAGTGTCTTGTGATGTGCAAATGAATCGCCACATTGTAATCACAGCATGCAGTTTCATGAATAAATATCAAAACCCAAAAAGTTCTACAGTGTGGTGTAATTTAATTGTTCATTTTGGTCAGGAAGTGACATTCGCAAGGAAGGAGCGCCTGACAGGATTGCTTTCATTGCTATTTGGCGGTCTTTGCTATATAGTGGGGTTCCATCCATGTATTCCCGCTATACCAGTGCCTTTACAGAATTACTTTTAACGATTATTAGATCAGGCATCACAAAATATTTTTAGTAATTTAGCCATTTTTCAAAATTTTTCATTTAAAGAAATATTATCGATAATTATGCATTGCAATATTATCTTTAGAATCAGTCCCCAACTTATGTAGAAAGTCTCTAGCAAAATTTCGACTTAGCTCACACAATCTTGCAATTGAAAAAGGCAGATACTGCAATGTAAACATTAATGAAAGAAAATGTACATTCTGTAAAGATACTGTTGAAGATTCGTATTGCATTTCGTATTATTATGTCCATGTTATATTGATTATAAACAAGCTTATATTAAGCCTTATTATTATCGACGTCCGTCTATATTTAAGCTTATCTTCAATACGTTAAAGGACTCTGTAACCTAGGGAAATATTTATATAAAGCTAGTTGTTTAAGAAATGAACTGATTGTTAGCGATTAGTGATTTTCTGTACATTCTCCCAAATTATATTAACTTTTTATAATCATTGCATAGTCATTATCCACATGTACCAATACCCGTCTTTATTTGATACTGATTATCTGTAACGATAAAAATAATAAAGAATCTGAATCGTTGCCTAGACCTGGACTAACGGATTATAAATTTACAGTGATGTGAAATGTGAACTGTGAACAGCATATCTAAAATATAAATTTAGCCAATGATCGAGTTTACAATTTATGATGAAAATGTTATGCAATTCATAATTACAATAACAGAGTTTATTTCGGAGGTCACGTTTTAATTTATTAAACCACATACTTGAACTAAAACTCAAATGTTCACAAAAGTATTTTATAAAAAGCTCAATCAGCTCATACATAGCTTAAAATATAGTTTTAAGAACAAAACATTCTTGTTGATAGGTTTGCTCATACACCAAACGGTATAAGAGTGTTATGTTTTTCTGATAATTCTTGTATTGTATCAATTCTTTTTAAATTAAATGAAATATGGAAATAATTTAAATTAATGAGTCAAGGTTAGAAACACCGCGTAATGTAAAATTATCAAACTATCAATAATATCAAATCTATGTTTGTAAAAGAACACTGAAACAAATGTATGAAAACCTTGAAGTTAATGAATTATTTATGGATATTTGTAATCACCGGATCATACCCAAACCAAAACAATAATCAAAACTCTTTAAAACAATGTTAGAGGATCCTACAATACGGTATGTGCACATATCCATTCAAAATGGTGAATATTGTAAATAAAAACTTCATCATGCATTTTAACCTATGTCTAATAAGTAAAATTTGGATTGAAATGACAATGAAATGAATTAATGTTTTGGTCAATCAACAACGGGTTTCATAATATGTTATAATATGTCTTACATTTCTTTTATCAACTCTCCATACCTTTTCCTTCAGATCTTGCTTCATTTATCTTCATATACCCAACAACACTTGACATTTTTGCTATGCTTTGATATTTAAATCACAAATATGTTTTCATAAATTTTTATTTCTCTATTTCGTTGTTATGTTCTGTAACCAGCTTGTTAAATTTTGTATTTGAGCGGCGTTAAAATAGGCCAAATGACTTGTTCGCCAATCCAAATTTCGTACGAAATAAAACTATATTTATCAAACGATCTCATACATACTTCAATAATACGTCTTACCTTTTCATTAAGGTCTTGCTAAGTAACTACACAGGTATCTCTGCCAACTAGGAGAGAAGATGTTGCATAATTTTACTTCATGGTTAGTAACAGTTCGTTAACCAAAGCATTATGACGCAAATTTTGTCCATACTTTCCGACAAGAAATCAGTATTGATAAGGTAAACAAACTAACTAGCCAAGCACAATTAGCGCGCACAGGTCACAGCGACCCAGCGGTAGTCGACTCAATATCAGCTGATGTTACGCACGTGCTTCTTGACTCAGCACGTGAAACGTTTGGTGTAAGACGAACTTTCTCACATCGGCCTTTTAGATCTAAATATCCTTATAAGATAAAAAAACCCTGGTTTGGGCCTGAATGTAAAAGAATGCGTAAAAGATTTCGCAAGGCGAAAACAAAATTCAAGAAAACTAAGGCTGAAATGCATAAGATTGAACTTCGACAAATTTCCAAAGCCTATAAACAATGTATGAACAAATTTATGAAAATTCATAGAAATCACTTACATGACTCCTTCAGGAAGAAAAAAAATCATTCACCAAAAGACTTTTGGAAACTGCTTAACACATATTCTGAAAATAACAACTCTGTTAAACCTAATGCCGAAACCTTCTTTAACTATTACAGGGATTTGAATGAGAACAATCAAGGAGATAATATTCCCTTGGATGAATGCGCTGAAACTGTCAACTACGATACTACGTACTATACTAAATGCCGATATCACAAAAGATGAAATTACTAAGGCGGTTAAATTGTTAAAGAGGAACAAAGCTGTTGGTCTAGATCTGATTGAAAATGATTATTTGATTGATTTGATTGATATTCTACTCCCATTTCTTGAACAATATTTTAATTTAATATTAAGCTCCGGAAAATTACCAGATGCATGGCTTAAGGATGTCATAAAGCCAATTTATAAGGGTAAAGGGGATCGTAAGGATCCAAACTCTTACCGCCCTATTACTATACTGAGTTGCTTTGGTAAGCTATTTACGAGTATAATGAACACTAGACTTACTAACTTCCTCGAGGAAAATGATATCATTAACTCTGCTCAATCGGGATTTCGAAAAGGTTTCTCAACTAATGATAATATCTTTGTTTTGCATATGCTAAATCAAATCCTCAAAAAGATGAAAAGGAAATTATATTGTGTTTTTATAGACTTTACTAAGGCTTTTGATACTGTCTGGAGAGCAGGTCTGTGGTTTAAACTTATACAAAACGGAATAAAAGGGAGGTTCTTCCAACTCGTCAAGAGTATGTACCAGCAAATTAAATCGGCTGTTGAGATTGATAATGATATATCAGACTTTTTTCCTTGTAACTCAGGTGTTCGCCAAGGAGAAAACCTCTCCCCTATGTTGTTTTCTTTATTCATAAATGATCTTTATATTTTCTTAGAAGAGCGAGGTTCAAAAGGGTTGAGTATTGAGTCAATCACTAGTGAAAATCTGTCTTTTATAATTAAGTTTATATCGCTCCTCTATGCTGATGACACTGTCCTAGTAAATGATAACCCAGCTAATGTACAATCTTCATTGAACAATTTTCACGAATACTGCAGAAAATGGAAACTAAATATCAATATCTCGAAAACAAAAATTGTCATATTTGGAAGTGGTCCTGCAAACAGATCAAAGTCTTCTTTTACAATCGGAGACAATCCTATTACTGTAGTTGATGATTACACATACCTTGGTATGAATTTCATTTTTTATTTTTATGTCCGAAATTAGAACTAGAAAGAAAAAAGTATATTCACAAATATTTTTATATCAGACCAAATATGCACAAAATGAAAATTCTGTTTAATACCAAAAAGCTAGGAACTCTAAGAAAATTGTCATTATTTTGTAAAATCATCATGTCGCATTTTAAGAGATAACATATTTAACCTTAGAATAGCATGTCAGCCTTTTATTGCATTGTAATGTATCATGTATCATTGTATATATATATCCATGTACCTCTTATGCTGCAGTTTGCAGCCTGAGTGTAATAAAGTTCAGTTCAGTTCAGTTCAGGTATTATTTTTCATAGAAATAGGCGACTTGTAAAAGCCATAAAAACATTATCGGAAAGCGCAACAAAAGCCATGTTTGTATTACTTAAGAAAGCTCGAAATATGAGTATCTCTTTAGATTGCCTTCTAACTGCTTTCGACATTATGGTTGTTCCTGTCATGATCTACGGTTGCGAGGTGTGGGGCTATGAAAAACTGAATATTATTGAAAAGGTTCATTTAAAATTTCTTAAGTTAGCAGCAGGCCTTAGAGTGTCTACGCCTTCATTTATGCTGTATGGCGAGTTCGGAAGATTTCCACTGTATATAACCATCTACAAGAGAATGCTATCATTTTGGCATAAATTAGCTTCATCTTCCTCGAATCGTAAGCTCTCCGAGATGATGTATTCTTTTATGGCATTGAACCTAAGAGATTCCCTAGAGTTCAACCCCTGGTTATCCTCTATAAAATATATCCTCGATAACTGCGGCCTTTCATATGTTTTTTATAACCCATCTAGTTGCTCGACATCGTGGCTTGTTTCGATGGTAAATTCAACCCTAAAAGATCAATTCACCCAAATATGCAGATCAGAAATAACTACCAGCTCTAAAGGTTTTTACTACAAATTATTTAAGGAAAACCCTGCTTTTGAGGAATATCTCTATCTTGATAAATCGATATACATGCCATTATTACAATTCAGAACCAGCAACCACAAACTACCAATAGACCGATCCATTAAGCCCCGCCCCTACAGGTTTTCGACCAATCGGCGCGCCGTATTTTTGACCTACCTTCCCGCGATCGCTTCCTCGGACATCAACAGGCAACATGGCGGGCTGTCTTTATGACACAGGATTTTCGTCCAGACATTTTACGAAGAAATTGCAGTAATATCAAGTCAATATAGTCGATGGCAGTATTAGTAACATTGCAAAAAGGGTCCTTTATTTCAGAAAAATACATCGGAGACAGCATATCCGACTCACATCGGAGATGTATCAATAAAATAATGAGAGGTGAGTGCACCATGCTCGGTTTGTTTACATAAATAAAAGTGTGTTTTGGGGGTTATTTCAAGCTAAATTTTCCAGTACAGTAAAATAAGTTGAATTAATTTAAAGGTAAGTTTGCCTCAGGCGAGGTGAATAAATAGAATCAAATATTCTTTTTCAAATAATATATTTCTAAAGGCTAAGTTGAAATCGATCGATAGAAGGCATTTGTTCCCCGACAGGTTGGGGTGAAACAAATAATACAATAATTATTCTAATCAAACATTAAACAATTTGAAAGCTAAATAGATGTATGAATTGGAATTTCATAGATTAAAAACTAATTTAATTATATTTTTCCAAGTTTCCATTAGATGTGATACCAATTAATAGAATGTCAGATTAAATAAAAAATAATCTCATGAAAACATTGATGAAATACTATATTCATGGATTAAACATATATAGGCCTAAAGTCTGTGAAAAGATCATCTCATTAATAGGACAATTAATTCTAACCTTAAAAAATTCTTGAAAATATAGACATATAATTGATGACATTCTCTTCATGAATATATAATTGTCAAATAAGTTTTCGACAAAGGTGGAATAATTTAATGAAAATGATCCTATATACACACAATCGTCATGTCTGTATAAAATATTAAAAAACAACCAGCAAGTGGAGCCTTCTAACTAATTCTTACAGTTTGTATTGCTAGATCTATAATAATGATAATTTGGTCAGACTATTTATTTTATCTGATTTGATAACACTGACTTTGTCAAAATGTCTATCTAATAAGTTTAATCAATTTCTTTTTATGTGAACAATCAAAATAAACATTGCCAGTTTTTAATTTATTTTGAAAGGCTGTTAATTATCACTATCATCAAACCATACACTCTTTTATTTATGTAATTTTGCAAACCATCAGTTAGAATATTTTCAGGTTTACACCCTTATTGATTGTTAGATGAAAAGAAAAGTCAGTTGATGCATGAATAAAACACACTCATAAGCTTGTGTTCCTTTTTTCAGAGTCAAGGAGGCAAAGGGTTTTGATAAATCTGCCCATCATTAATAAGTACAGATGTAAAAACAGTATGACATGGGCAAATAAAGCAGCATGTAAAATATACCTAATTATTTTTATGATTGAATAATTATACAAGTGAAATCATTGTTTTCTCATTCATTAGATAAAATCTTTTAAATACTTCAGCAAAATAGTTTGCAAATTAATCTGATTGTATCTGAGCAGAATAATACAGTCCTATAAATACATTCATAAATACATATATTGTGACAACATCTATAATGTACTAATAATTATATAAAGGTACTTATAAGAGTTCATATTTTAGGCATGATTCATTTATTGAATGTAAATTATTTCTAATATTTTCTTTTTGCAGAAATGTTTACTGAATTGAATTAATAATTGTTTCTTCATCAAATGATATTATTATAAAAAAAGCACATATCACATTCTCCCTATGAATTGCTATATAGTTAAATATTGATAGTTATCACAAGTTTCATGAGTAAAAACAATTATATCTACTCTAAATACAGGTCATGTCCAGTCACTGGAGGAATGATTTAGCCAAAATACAGTTTTAAAATGATTAAAACAGTCAAAATATTACATGATAGAACACTATAAAGGGAGATAACTGACATATGTTACGATGTGTCATAAACTTTCCACGGGTTTCAACTCATAGATTCATAAAAGAAGCTTGTTATTTTCACTGATGCTAGATTAATTTTTTAAAAACGACTATGTTGAAGGCGAATACAATTTTAGAAAAGATCAGTCTGCGAGATGAAAATCATGTGATCCAGTCCGTACGTGTTGCTATAAATAGGCAGTGCACGCACACATAATGCATATGAACCACAGGATTTTACGATTTTTTCAGGGTTTTTTACCAGCAGTTCTCAGAAATGAAAAACACCTGAAACCATCATCAGCAAATTTATTGTTGCTCGATTTCACAATTAAATATAAATCAGGGCCCATTGACGCGACAGAGGACCTGTTTTCGCGTGATCAAATATTTTTAAACAGTTATTTTGTTCCAATTTCTGCAGTTACATTATCAATAGACTATATTTTCAATAATTCAACCGTTTCTGAGACATGACAAAACTCTAATTAGCCGTAGTCGTCGGCAGAATACTCGTACTCAAAAACACATGTGTCGGACACTTCCGCATGTTTGTCCGAGGTTTGCGGTTGCTAGGGGCGGTCGTTAGGGGGCGGGGCTTAATGGATCGGTCTATTACAACAGGCAGATGGCAAGCAATTCCTAAAACAGAACGTACGTGCAATCTGTGTAACTCGCCCGCTATTGGTGATGAGTTTCACTACCTACTGATGTGTGAGGCTCTTCACCAACATCGTGTACAGCTCATTGACAATTACTATTTCAATTGGGCAGACCTTTTCAAATTCAAACAACTAATGACCAATAAGGATACCAAAAAATTGAAAAAACTATCGAAATTGATAAAGATCATCTTAATTCAATCCTGATTTACATTACATGTACAATACCTGTGACCATGGCTGTTTTATTCAATGCTTATACCCATCTTAAGTCTCTTGTTACTCGTTAAATGAAAATTTCACCTGTTCATCTTGGAAACTATGTATATTTCTTTGTTATATATTTCTATGCTCATGTACCACCGTCGGTGGAGTTTTTGAGAATAAATGAATTTGAATTTGAATGTGTTAACTAGTCTAGCCGACAATCAAGGATCTCTCTCTGATCCTAACATGACAATAAACTTGTTGGGCGTGTGTGAGGGGCAGAGGGAGTCAGCAAAATAAGTGACGCTAACAGAAGTGTTTGACAACAAACATTAACGAGATCAAAATCAGAAGTGAATTGATTTATAGAGCATATTTTCCCCCCAAAAGTGTATCAATGGTTTCATAAAAATGAAATATATATATTAGTCTTTATGTCATACTTTCTTCAGAAGCTGTTGTTATAGATATGCTTACAATCATAAAAATATTCTCGAATAGTGAAAAGGTTGGTTATTTCAATGAATATGTTTATTCAACTAGAAAAATGCATGCATTGAGTCATCCATATGACATAGTCATATGAACATTATTTGAAAAAACATCTGCCTGTTAAATTTATAAGCATGTGGACTGAATTTAACATTTATCTATTTTCAACTGAAGACAAGTTTTTATTATCAAACAATATTGCTTTTAAATCAAATCCTTTAGTATAAAAAAACATGTTTTGCGCAAATCACCACACAATATGGTTTAAACATATTTTTTATTCAGAAAGCGAATCTGGTTTGGTAAACAAGCAAAGCTTTGCTTATACTAATACAGCACCAGTACAAAAATGATAAATGTAGTACACAAGAACTAGACAAGAAACAAAAACAGAGCACCGTAAACATATCATTACATCAATTGAGTATCTAAAAATTTAGACTAAGTATAGCATAACAGATACAGTTATTTTCACTAGGTAATGTTTCGTTTACAATTTACATCGTTTTGTCAAATTGCTTACTCTTGCATATAAATTAGTGTAAGGATTCTATTATATTTGAATTTTCATTGTTGTTTTTCAAATACTTTAGACAAACAACTCGTTAGGGCAACTGGTCTGTAATTGTAACATTCATTTACACTATTCTTTTTATGAAGGGGTAAGACGGACGCTTCTTTCCAAATGGATGGAAATACCGAGTTTTGAATAGACATGTTAAATAGTATAGTTAATAATAGGGATACATTTTTAGTTACAAGACTGATAAATCTGTTTCCTATTCCATCAGGCCCTGTTGCCTTTGACGGATCAACAGAGAGGAGAATATCTTGCACTTCGTCAGATGTTAGGTGAATGGAACTTATGGTATTTTACTTATGGAATGGTATTTAAGACGGGTTCACACTCCAAAACGGGTGGTGTTAAATCTGGGTAGTTTGGTGTAGCCTGTTTATCAAAGAAGTCGTTTAAAATATTTGCAATGTCTTCGGGATCATCGTGAATCACTCCGTCTGATAAGATCGGTGGAAAGAAATTGCATTCAGATTTTATTTAACCATACGCCACCAAGTCTTCGTGCCAATATGAAATAATGAAGAGAATCTTCATAATTATGGCCATAAGAACAAGCTTATGTTGAAGATATTAAACGTTAGATTTATGTTCATTTAGGTAGCTGCATTCAAGTTGAAGACGGCAATGTATTATTTGGCAAATTCCGATTCTTTTGCAAGTCAAGGTGGCTGTAGATATATGTATCATTATTGATAATCTATATTAGAATCTATGCTAGAATCTCTGTAAGAATCTCTGTGATCTATATTTGGCAGGCATTGATCTAACCAACCAACATATGTACTTTATACAACAAAATAACTTTGACTTAGACATTTTTATGTCAATCACTTACCTCAGATTGAAGATGGTCTGCCGCATTCGGGCTAGTTCCCTACAAATTCATTAACGCATTACACTCTTGCTTCTGGAGCGGCAAAATATGCACAAGTCCCATTTAAGAATACATATTGTAATAGACTTCCCCTACTCTTTTCTGCAATGTTATTCTGTAAATTATTGACGGAGGGTCATTAACAAGCATTAAGTTAACAGTAACCCTATTTAAAACAACATCAAAATTGACTATTTATCTGGATCCAAGCTCACTGCTACTCCGGAATTCTTCTAAAAGCTTTATTATCAAAACAAAATTTACAGATTACACTGCATACTCACTTTACATCAAATAACTTGTTGAAGAAGAGTCCTTAACAAGCATTTAGTTAACAGTAATTCTATTTAAAACAACATCGGGACTGACATCGATCTAGATCCATATAGCGCCATATAACTATCCATAAAATTATAAAATATCAAATTACGTCAATTAACTAAATCCCATAAATGACCTTTATAGACGTGTCAACTATGTTATCAAATTAAATATGATTGTTCGGCAGGAATAACAAAGGCGTGTGACTAATTTATATTACAGTTTTATTTACAATACTATATACAAAGGTTGTATTACTTACTGTTCATTATTCTTTTCTAATTCACTTATATTCTTTCTAATACACGAACATCCCTTTCTAATTCACTTATTACCATGTATTACAATGTCTTTACTAACGATATGTACTAACCATCTAATTTAAGAGTAACTTCTAACGAAACGAAAAAAACATCCCTGTCTCAACAGAATGTAAAGGCAAAGTGTCGAAAGATACAATACAATCCAAGATGGCAGATTACAGTGTTTCCGCGAAGCAGTGTGCGTTCGAGCGTTTATCCGCGAAGCACTTACTGTTTCTTTTTAAATGCAACCCAACCACTCCATTTAATACATGTTGAATTACTAGCTTCATTCATAACGACTTCTTAACAGCTTTTCACCTAGTTATGAATTATAAAATAATTATTGAGAAAGATCTTTCCCTGTCCAGGATTATCACAGTTTCGTGATCTTGCAATTTTATGAAACCAACTTCATATTTCAAATAAGAAATGAAAAAACCCTTCTAAACCATGCTGCTCAGAATTGATAAAGACATAAAGTGTGATTTTTATTCGTTGACTTATTCGATTTGGAAAGATAGGCAACGGAAAGGCGACCTTTCCATACTGTGGGAAGGATGCCTTTCAGTTTTTGGCAAGAACGCTTTGCCAAATGTGGAAAGTTGTGGAATGAACGCGCGTTACTCCAATGTCATAATCAGACATTTGTGTTATAAAAAACATTTTCTTTTTGATGAAATTGTAGTTTGGGATATATTTTTTGGTTACCACTTTGTAATAAAATATCTGAAATTAAAGACCAAAGTGCTTTGTTGTTGTTGTTTAGCGTTTGAAAACACTAGCTTCCAGTGCATTGCAAAAATGCCGTTTTGATTTTAAACATTTTGCGTACGTGTTTTACTCAAAACATGTTGCAAAATGTGTTTAAATGCTAAACACATATATTATCATGTCACATGAATGTCACAAAAACACAATGTGAATATATCAGTAGGAGTTACATTTATATCAAAGTTGACGACGATGATGAAAATATTATTATCATTGTTTTTATTATCATTATTGTTATCATCATTATTAATTTCATCATTATTATTACCACCCGAAGAATCAACAGAATAAATTACCCTCGTGTTACCTATTAAGGGTATAAAGAACTACACTTCTATAAGTGTTATTGCCGATTATCACATACATCCTGAACAGTATAAAGTGATAAAGTACATGTACATATATCTTTTCACTTTTTCATGATAAATAAACAGTTGTTTAATTCTTTTGTTAGATCTTGTTGACATTTTAAAAAACAGATGGCAATTTTACTATTATATTTGGTGTCATCCGTTTTCATGGTATTTCTATAAAGTTAATTTAAGTGAATACAACACATGCCACAACTTTAAATTGTTTATGTTTTAAAAAAAAATACAGATCGATAGTGTACATTAGCAATTAAATTAATGTTGATATGTGTTAAAATATCTACATTGACATTGAATTATTTCATTTTCACAAATATTTTGCAAAGTATGTCCTTATTTATTTCTGGTAAAGTAAAGAAATCATTAGGCTGCTTAGAGTTTATTTATAATATCAGAAGAGCTTTTTGTCACATAACAACTTGAATTATATGTACATTAAGATTTGACATGAGCAAGCAAAGCAAACTGTTCAAATAACATATTTTCCTTGAAACGGAAAATTTTACAAAATAGCAAAATGAATAATACTTAACCATTCTATATATTCTTATATTTATCAATTGAACAGGTATCATACTCAAAAGTCAGATGATTCAGGATAAGAATAACAGTGGCTAACTGGAAAACATTTTCGCAAAAACATGTATATATGTTTTAGATTAACAATAAACAAGCACGAAATCTCAATGATTTTCAGAACAACTTGTCAATAAAATAAGCGTTAACTCACTGGGAGCGGTAAGGGGTTAGAGACAACAGATTTCATTGTAAATACCACGAAAACAAGTGACCCATGAAAACAGGTTACTCCAGTGTACTTTTAAAAAGTAAAGTTTACTACTACTAGTTGAATTTTTACCAAAATTAGTTTCAAATCCCATGTAACATGTACATGTAACAAAACTTGTTCAAAACTACCATTCGAATATTGCAGGCTTCTATTACAAAAATATTTATATTGATAATTGTTCTATGGATTAGATCAAATGATTAATTATAAGTTGTGTACTTTAAGCTATGAGGATTTCAATTAAATTTTTTTAATATTTTACGCTAATCAATCAATAACTTATTTCATGAAAATTATTTATGCTACGCTAAAGGGATAGCAGCAGGTTTTTTGAAAGAATGTTTCATTCAGTTTTTCCAAGGAAACATAATTTAAGTCTATGCCGAATGTATTGTCTCCGGACGGTCAAAACTTCTCCTTACACATCCCGAACATATGTAGTCGTAGAAAAATATTCAAGTATCATGAACTAATCAGTTGCGGCCATTTGTGTGAAATGAATTTAAATGGATTATCATAGCTTAACCAAACACTGTATGTTGATTTAAAAAATGTTTCTTGGGATCAGAAGAAAACCTTGTCTTATAATTTGAAACATTTAATTTCGACAAACGATGTGCAAATTATGGGTACTAAATGCAACTGATTCTGTGGTTATTTAATACTGCCATGAACAAGTGTTTTGTAAATCTACGGTTTTTATGAAAGAATAGAAAAACCATTCATTATTTCGGTTACAAAAGTAGTAATCTTATAAACCTATTAAGATATCAGATATCAACCTTTCATACTGTCTTTAAACATTTGAACATTTTATACGGAAACTTTAAAAAAATGATAATTAATAAAATTTGCGTTATTTCGAGAGAAAGGCGAGGATATAATTTTAGCTCAAGAATTACGTTACACAGGATATGATATCTCAAACTCCTAGAGAGTTGATATCTACATATGAAATCTCCATAGCAAATGAAAAGTTGATTATACAAAATGTTGTTGTTATATACTTTTACCATGTTTAACAAAAAATGACACATGGGAATTTGCAAAAGACTTCCCTAGTTTCCTCGTTTCTATAACCTTATGCTCTTTGGCATTTCAAATGATGATAAATCGTAAATTACAGTTGTCATTGAAATATCTTTACTGTTATTGTCTCTACTGTTACCAATATGAAAAGTAACGTACAGTGTAGACAAGTTAGGTAACAGCATGGAACATGGCCTCTAATACAAACATGTTCAAGAACGTTTTATTTAAAGAGGCATTAATACATTTCAGGGCAACACGGAGATCTCATGAATATAAATATATGTTTCAATTTGCAACAAAACATCTTTTGATTAAAAGGAGCCGTTTAGCCTAAAATGAACGTAAAGTGATCGGCTCATCTATGCGAATCCATTTTCCTACCTCTAATAATGAAAAGGTGTTCACACAAAAATGCCCGCCAAATATGTTTAATTGATACTTAATTATCATTTCCTCCGCGACTAGAATTGATAGGTGGATGGGATGATAGATGTTTGACCCTCTGAAAAAATATATTGTATGGACAAACAAGGTTACAGTATGGACCAATTTATACAATGCTCATCATCATCATCATCACCAATTTTACTTAAACTCATAAAGTCCTCTTATGTAAATCGCAATTCTTTTTACATTTTTCTTTAGACCTTGCTTTTCGTAAAAGTTTGGCCAAAATGTAACAGCCAGAAACAATTAAAAAACAATTTGTAATGCAAGACAATAAATTTTTTTAACGGATTCAATTTTTTTACAAACCTGTGTATCTACAAACTTTTCTTAAAAATGGTCACTATTGATAATTGTTAATTATATTCCACGATTTAATGAAACGGAAATTTGGTAAAAGAGTGGCATAACTATGTTTTTGGCTATATCATGATTCAAACATCGTTTATTTAACAAAATTCATTACTTAGTGTTCGTTCGCAAAGTATAAAACATAATAGAATTTTATCACTAATGTGGATGTCGTCATTTATGAGTTGAGTCAAAAAACTACGGAAGGTCCATACTGTTACCACTTATGTCATTAGACTGTTGCAAATAGTGACGCAGAGTATGTTAATGATTCTTCTTATTGTTATATATTCCCTAAGCTTTGATCTTTATCTCTTAAATGCTAAAATCATGATATTTTCTTGTTTTCAATGAATATTTGGAAACAGCCATATAAATGTAAAGTCGAAATTCTTTGTTTCATGTACATGTACTTTAGTTCAATGACCTTAACATCAATATTTCACATTTTTAGCTGAAAACATTGCTAAGCAGATCATTGGTAATACATTTATCCTTCAGTACATGATTGTTTAAGATTCTTGGTTTCTGTAATTGGCTGCTTTAGTTAGACCAGAGTAATAATGCAGGGAGCGCCTTCGATGTGGATATGTGTGCTTTAAACTACCCTAATTGTTATTATAATTATTAGTTTCAATGGCCTACATTTGTTCATTTTTTTAGTTCTGGTACGGAGACATAACTTAATTTCGGTTTACATGAGACGGCTAAATGTAAAGTAGGAATAACTTGAAAAAACAAACCAAAAGACGCCACTGCACGAGTTGTTCCATCAAGAAAGTTTTAATGATCAACACCTAATCGCTATTTAGTTCTGGACTGAAACAAAACTTTAATTTGTATTTTCCTTGAAATGGCCAAAACTAAATAAAAGAAGCAGTTGAAAACCCGAAACGGCATCGCATCACATATTATGATGGTTTCATATACCAAATTTCAATGAGCTAGGCCTTGCGGTTTTTGGGTTCAGGCCGGAAGCGAAATTCTAGGATGCGTTTCCATTGAAACGGCCACATAAATGTAGGAAGAAGCTGACAGCCCAAAGGGAACAATATGTTAAATATTTCAGCCATATGTACCTTTTTTGCTGTCCAGTCCCTTTATAATCACTACACTTTCTGTACAAGTTTGAATAATTCCGTGTTTTCCTTAATTTCATTTGCAAGACATCCATATTCTCTGAACTATACATCATCAATAAATCAATTGAAATGTAAACGAGAATTTGGTAACAATAAGGAACTTTTTCATGTGATCATTTAAAAAAAATCGTTTTTCTATTTTTAAACATATTGTTAAGCTTGCCTTTTGAATAATTCCTCGTATTATAAGATTGCGCAATCAAATACCAAATAATGAGTATCTCAAAACCATTACTCAATTGTGTTGTCAACCAGTTGAAAATTACACTCTTCGTGAAAATGACTCATGTCTTTGACGATAGAAATATATAAAGGGTCAAAAAACACTTTAAAATTTAAATTTAATATTTATATATTTTTATACAACACACGTATGTAGGCTACATCTCAGCATATCCCAATCACGGTCAAAATATTGTTACATAATAGTATATTGTATATATTTATGTCTTTTTCATTCCATTCAATTTCTAAAATTGTATGTCAGTAAAACTTTTAACCAAAAGTGATAATACATAAATGTTCTATATGAAGTTCAGTCATGATATATCTTCATAGATAAGCAGGTACAAGGATATATGTTTTTCGAGAGAAATGTTTTATAAATCACATATTCATATGTATGATAGTTTTCGGCGAACTTAGTTTTACCTAAGATGGGTTTTTTTTTTCAGTTATACAAATCTCCAGTGTTTAAGAATCTCTTTACCATCTTAGCCTGAATGTGGTCGTTGGGAGTCCGGAACCCAGTTTAGCCAAAGGGAGACAATCCAAGCAAGACGGCGCTGTCAGCTTGACTTCCGGCATAGATTGTACACAGCTTGGAAATATTAATTTTCCAGGTTTATTGAAATGAATTAGCGATAAAAATAAACAAAACCAATTTTTAACACTAAAAGTGGAACATTGCAGTAAATACAAGATGTAAATGGAAAAAAACACATTAGCTAAGTCCTTCTCAAAACATTTATTAAACGAGTGTCAATGGATTCCAAAGTCGAGGGCGCTTTCAAAGGAGAGTGTTCTTCAAGATTGATTATGTGACATTCAACCGTATGACATTAGTTTAAAAAGATATACTATCTTGAGTACGTAAGTGTCAAATATATCTTTCTTTCAAAATGAGTTCATATGACATTGCACGTGAGAGACTACAAAGTTTACAACGAAGAGGACTGTTAGACGATTCTGGGCCTGGAATATCGCAACGACTTATTCGACAGCCTCCGCAAGTCCGATCACAACTTCATCCATATGGAAATAAGTACGCTCAAGCGCATGAATATCCTTCGTCTCACAACTATCCACCTGCAAGTGCTCCTTTACTCGGTAGAAGACCTGCACTGCCTGCAGCAGACATTGACAATTATGAAGAAAATCAGTGTGAAATCTGTCAACCACCTGTAAAAAGACCCTTGCTAGAGTATGACCCACAGATTGAAAGAGGTTTCCATTTATCAATTTTCTGTTTATAAAAGGTCTCATGAATGAAACACTTCACCAGTCTGCAAGAAAGAAGAAAAGTCTCGTCCTGACGGAGTTGAGCATCAAGGAAGCTGCAAGACAAACAAACATGATGGCACTGATATTTCTAATGTGCAACTGTTGGCGCCAGATCCTTCAAGCAAGCCTGGTCACAGCACAGACCCTCGGATCATTAACAAAATCTACACTCCATTCACCCCCACTTGCTTTCTTGACCGAATGCTAAAATAAATACGCACGCAATCAAAATAAAAATTATGCAGACATGTTCTCAAATGATTTGCCTTTCTACTCCAACTCACTTAAACAAATAAATCTTTGGGGTTATTTAATTAGGACGGGCGAAAGACGATTTCCACGTCCAACTTAATGTTGATGGGACAAATGGACGCCCGTCACCTTGACCCTACGGGGGGTGTGTGTGGCCACAGCGAGAGATCTCTTTGGTTGCAAGAATTAGAGTTATCTGTTCCTAACTTTGCGTCAAACCAATGAGCGGGCCTGTGGGTCACAGTACACAATCATCTCCATTAAAAAAAAAAATTGTCAATACTTACCGTGAACCCTAGGCAAGTCATTCTTCTCATTTTCTGCCGTAAGTCTAGTTGACATTTCATGTTGATATCTGTATTTCCTCAAAGAAATCTGCAGGGATAATGAAATATTTGTTTGTTCGTCCGTCCGTTCAGATATATTTTCCGAAACAGAACTGTAAGGCCTAGCTCAATGCAACCTGGTATATGGATCAATCAGCGTGTGTAGATGTGCTTATTAGGGTATTAATTACTATTTAACCTCTTTGGATTCTGTTTAGGTTTCCATGGAAAATGTTACTAACAATCTAGGAGCAGATCTCAAAAACTGTAAAACCAAGCTTAATGATACTTTTCAGTTAGATCATTCGTGCCATGGTTGTGCCTTTTTTTCCACTTCTTCAGATTTCTTTTTTTGGCGTCTTTTGAAAAGCAACTTTTTGTCAAAACTAACATTGCTTTATTGCTGTGGTGTATTGAGTCCAACAGACTTGAAGATGGTTTCGATACTTTAAATGTTTAATCGAAATAAACAAACATGCCTTTCGGCCATTACAGACCATCCCAAGATGCCTTGGGGCAGGAAGCGGTTGTTTACTTCCGCTCCGGGGAGCATTAATTTACAAACCAGTAACTTAAAGTTACAAGATCCAAATTATACACGACATTCCTCCTCATGTAAGACTGTTGCTACAAGGCAAAATTAAAAATGAACTAAACACACAAATTATTAACTAAAAGTTACTCATGTGATATGTGTTTACTTAAGATTCTCTGTTAAGCTAACTTAGCCTTTGACCCAATATTTTGAAAATAAATTGTCTCTTTAGTAACATAAAAACTGTAACAAATAATTATTGCTTCTGTAAATGTTCAGTCTCTTGATTCACAAGTCAAGTCGCACCGGTGCTTTCACATTGCGCAATGATCGTCTTAAGACGGGTTGAGACTTGTCAACAGTGCCTTTAGAAGGAGAAGCACTCTCAAGCGATGAAGGAATGTCAACTTTATCACTGCTGATTGACACACTAGTGTTGGAGATTGGTGGATCTGGCAAGTCAATAGTTGGAGAAACAGTCTTTTCGGCAAATCTACGTTTGACATGATCCAAGTGACACCGCATTAGACGCCCATCTGACAGTCTTACTTCACACAATGAGTCGTTCGTCTTAACAACCACAATACCAGGAATCCAAGGAGAACCTCGTCCGAAGTTTGTGATGTATACAGCATCACCAACAGATATTGATTTATCCTTTGACTGACCATCATGTTGAAGTTCCTGTTTTTGCTGTGCTTTGTTAACACGTGACCGTTCATCAGTATGACACAGATCTAGATGAGTTCTCATTTTCCTAGAGAACATTATTTCGGCAGGTGATTTCCCTGTAGTAGTATGAGGAGTTGATCTGTATCTGAATAAGAACTTTGAAACCTTGGATTCTACAGATAATGGAGAGTCATTCATCTTTTTCATGGCTTCCTTGAATGTTTGTACACAACGTTCCTCCATTCCATTGGAGCCTGGGTGATAAGGCGGAGTGAAAACGTGCTCAATTCCTTGTGTGGTAACAAATTGTTTGAATTCACCACTTGTGAATGCCGTGTTGTTATCAGACACTATCGTAACTGGGAGTCCGTGTGTTGCGAAAGTCCTCTCAAGCATCTCAATGGTAACTTGAGAAGTAGATGAGTTACACACGTGAACGTCTAACCACTTTGAGTATGCATCAACAACCAACAGGAACATCTTGTTCTGGAAAGGTTCTGCATAATCAATGTGAATCCTAGTCCACGGATTCTGCGGATATTCCCACGGATGCATAGGCACTGAAGCTGTGGCTTTTGAGTTAACTTGCCAGTTATCTCATTCACGCACTTTAGATTCAATGTCATGGTCTAACTTTGGCCACCAGACATAACTATGAGACAACATTTTCATGCGAACAATGCCCGGATGTCCATCGTGTAACATGTTAAGTACCTTCTGCTGACCTTGTGGCGGCACAACAACACGAGCACCCCAAAGGATGATTCCCCCCTGCACACTTAGTTCTGTCTGTCTAGACGAATATGGTTGCAACTCTGGTTCCTTAGAATTAGTCCATCCTTGTGTGATGAACCTTTTTACACGGGAGAGAGTAGGGTCCTTCTCGGTCCACCTTTCTATGTCTGCGGCAGTAACTGGAGTTGAATCGAGAAAGTTCACAACTGCGATAGTCTCTTGAGGTATGGGAACTGATGCAGGTTGATCAGGAGGTGGCAACCTGCTCATGGTGTCGGCGTGATTCATCTTGTTACCTGGTGTGTAACGAAATGTGTAGTCATATGCTGAGAGTGTCAACGACCATCTCTGGATCCGACCGGAAGCAGTTGCTGTAACACCTTTCTTCTCACTGAAGAGTGTTTCCAAGGGTTTGTGATCGTTGCTGATATGGAACCTCCTTCCATATATATATGAATGGAACTTTTTTATTCGAAAGATTACAGACAGAGCCTCTTTCTCAATCTGAGAACAATTGCGCTCAACAGGACTGAGTGTTCGCGATGCAAAAGAATGGGTCTCTGTGTACCATCTTCCATCACATGTGAGAGAATGGTGCCTAAGCCGTATTGTGAGGCATCTGTAGCTAATATTAGCTCCTTTTTGGCATCGTAATGCACTAGCAACTGCGATGAGTTCAATAGTTCCTTTGATTCACTTAAAGCAGCTTCCTGTTCATGTCCCCATGACCACTTCACATTTTTACGTAGAAGTTTGTGCAGAGGTGCCAACACCATAGACAGATTCGGAAGGAACTTGCCGTAACAGTTGAGAAGTCCAAGGTAGGACTTTAGTTCAGACATATTTGTAGGAGACGGTGCCTTGGATATGGCCTCAACCTTGCTGAGAACTGGATGCAATCCCTCAGCACTTATCCGATGACCTAGACAGGTCACTTCCTTGGCTTGGAAAACACACTTTTCCTTGTTTGCATGAATTCCAGCGACAGACAGTTTTCAACGGTTCAATTATGCCATCACTTAACAGTCTATCAAGTTCATCATCCACTTTCTTCTTGAGTGCGTAGGGAACTGGGCGGGCCTTGTAAAATTTGGGTTTGGCATCTGGATCAACGTAGACTGTTGCAGATGCCCCTTTAATTTCACCAATTCCATCACTGAACACATCAGCATGCTTTTCAAGCGTCTCTTTGAGTGTGACTGGTTGACTGAGTTCACTTATTTCTGGTTTGGTCTCAATTTCATCCCAATCAAGATTAAGTTGATTGATTAAATCTCTTCCAAGTAAACTTGGTCTACTCTCATCCACAATGAGAATTGATGACTGAACCGACTGATCGCGGTATTTAATGTTCACATCTATGGCACCTACCATCTTCAACTTTTCACCTGTGTACGAACGAAAAACTCTAAAAGTCTTCTGAATTACAGGAGGATTCGATGACCACAATTTGTCATAGTATGACCTTGTCATAAGGGTGAAGGTTGCACCACTGTCAATCTGTAGCTGTACTTGTTCACTGTTGATTTCCATGGTAACAAAATAGGGTGGTACAGATGGATCATGTTCACCCACATGATACAGTTCATATTCTGATGAACAATAGTCAACACAGTCTTCATCAACAATGTTTGTCTGATAATGTCTGGAACGATTACGTCTGCGGCACATTTTAAGTATGTGACCCTTCACATGACAATACCTGCACATTTCATCACGAAACTTGCATTTATCTTGCACATGATCACAACCCCCACATCTGTAACACTCTTTGTCAACTGATTTTCCATCCTTACTCATAGCACTAGTCTCTGATTTGTGTCCAGACACTTTCCCTACTTTATGAAACTTTTTATTGTTCTGATTATTTCTGCGTCCTGCATAACTATTTGACAGGTGATGCACACTCTCCCCCTTCTGATTCCTTGAAGCATGTGAAGCTTGTTGAATATCTGTAATATTCCTAGAGGCAGATTCGATGCCCTGAGCTATTTCAAGAGCTTTCTTGTAGTTTAATGCTGGCTCGGAAAGCAGTCGTCTCTGAATACGGTCATCTGAAACACCACACCCTAATCTGTCCCTTAACATGTTCTCTACTTCAGCCCCATACTCGCAGTGTTCAGCAATACTACGAAGTTCGACAACATAGGCAGATATAGTCTGATCAGAACGTCGTGAACACGTGTTGAACTTGAAGCATTGTATAATCGCTGACGGTTTCGGATCAAAATGATTCTCAAGCACTGTTATCAGTTCATTGAAAGACTTATCTTTGGGTTTGTCGGGTGAAACTAAACTCCGAAGTAATCCGTAAGTCTTAGATCCTATCACACTGATAAGGATTGCCCTCTTCTGTTCACGAAGTGTGATTTCGTTAGCGTCGAAATAAGCAGACAGGCTCTCGCTGTACGCGACCCAAGATTCAGCATCGCTGTTAAATTCTGAATGTAGTTTCGAGATCCTCGTCGCCAATTATGTGGTGTATTGAGTCCAACAGACTTGAAGATGGTTTCCTTATATATCTAATTTGACATGTAATGTCAGAAGTCAATGGCAACCAGTTGTCACAACTAACATTGCTTTATTGCTAAAATATCGCTGTATGATTATGTTTTAATGTAGTCTATGCTTATTACGAACTCTTTATCCTATAAGTAATTACCTATTTTCTATCCTGTTTCCTTAAATATCTAATTTGACATGTAATGTCAGAAGTCAATGGCAAGATTTGTATTGTATATTCCAGCAATACGACGCACATCTGAAAAGCAAAGCTCATCTTTCTCGAGTGACGAAGAGAGCTGTGATTGCAGTTGACATTGTCACTAAAGTTAAACAGTCTGCTGAACTGACTTTGGTGAACCATAACCAATGTAAGAACTTAATCATTTTTAGTATCAAATGATAAGATGTGAAATAGAGGTTCATTTATTTGTAATACAGGGACAGGGATTTGATAAGACAACCATTTTAAGGGCTTTTAGTCATCTAATGGATTTGAAAAGGCTATCAATAGTAAAATTTCTAATTTTGATGTGCCATCTTTTCCCAAAGCATATTGGTTACTCACAGAGGCATGAAGCGTTTAAGAGCAAATAGGAGGCAAGGATGTGCTGATGAGGAATTTCATATTTCACATGATGTATTTTGGTTGCACTGTATTCAAGCATAATATGGTTTGAAACGATAGCATAATCTAAAATCACTAGTTGTTAATTAATGTCAAATAACATGTAACTTAATAACCGAAAGCCAATGATAAAATCAAGCATAATTTGAAATATAATAGAATTCACCTTGGATTTATATATTTAGATATTGTTCATCATGACAAATGAGGTTTTTATCATTTTTGACTGTTAGATCTTTTTACATTAGATTCCTCTGTATTTCAGCCAAAGCGGTATCAGAATCGAAACCTCCAGTGCAGAACCAGCCATCAGGGAGGGATGACAACAATGACGACAGTGACAGTGACGATGACGACACAAGATGCAAAGTTTGTAACATGAACTTTGATGACAGAGGGGTGAGTGTTTCTGGTTTAATTGGACTCAGAAGTGTTGTTTCCGAGAGAGACTAGGTTTGATATATCATTTGATACCACGACGGTGCATTCACCATACCTGTGCATGGCTTATCCTCTGGTCCAGCATTTCCTACCAAGTGTAAATAGGATCAGTCAGCCTTTGTGGCGGTCAGATCTCCAAGTATTTTTCTTTTCGACTGATTGTTTGGTTTGTTATTTGGGGACCTTGAAACCATATTGATAAAGTTACTTACTTGGAAGGTGGCTTCCTGAATGATGGTCATGTCCAGCTAGCCAATGTGCCAATCCTGAGGTGACCGTTGTTCACAGGGTCAGTCAGCATCAGTCTGACGGATCATATAATCTGAACATCGATTACTCTCTCATGTTACCGATCTAATTGAGATTCCGAAGTTCTGTAGTTTTGGACACTGGCTATGCATATGACTGTATACTGTCATTACCCCAAGTAATTGAAACAACCTACTGATTGCCTCTAAAGATTGGGATGCAGCTCAGTTGATATACTGTAAGCTTAGTTAATAGAATGTAAGGTCAGTTGATAGACTATGAGCCAAGTTGATAGACTATAAGCTTAGTTGATAGACTGTAAGGTCAGTTGATAGACAGTAAGTTCGGTTGATAGTCTGTAAGCTCGGTTGATAGACTGTAAGCTTAGTTGATAGACTGTAAGCTCAGTTTGTTCAGCTGATAGATTGTAAGCTCGGTTGATAGACTGTAAGCTCAGTTGATAGACTGTAAGCTCAGATGATTAACTGTAAGCTCAGTTGATAGACTGTTAGCTCAGATGATAGGCTGTAAGCTTAGTTGATAGACTGTGAGATCGGTTGACAGACTGTAAGCTCAGTTGATAGACTGTAAGCTCGGTTGATTGACTGTAAGTTCAGTTGATAGACTGTAAGCTCGGTTGATAGACTGTAAGCTTAGTTGATAAAATGTAAGGTCAGTTGATAGACTATAAGCTAAGTTGATAGACTGTAAGGTCAGGTGATTGACTGTCAGCTCGGTAGTTAGTTGTAAGCTCGGTTGATTGACTGTAATCTCGATTAATTGATAGAATGTAAGCTCAGTTGATAGACTGTAAGCTCGATTGATTGATAGACTGTAAGCTCAGTTTGTTCAGTTGATAGACTGTAATCTCGATTGATTGATAGACTGTAAGCTCAGTTGATAGACTGTAAGCTCAGTTGATAGACTGTAAGCTCGGTTGATTGATAGACTGTAAGCTCAGTTGATAGACTGTAAGCTCAGTTGATAGACTGTAAGCTCGGTTGATTGACAGACTGTAAGCTCAGTTTGCTTAGTTGATAGACTGTAAGCTCAGTTGATAGACTGTAAGCTCAGTTGATAGACTGTAATCTCGGTTGATTGATAGACTGTAAGCTCAGTTGATAGACTGTAAGCTCAGTTGATAAACTGTAAGCTAAGTTGATAGACTGTAAGGTCAGGGTTGGACTCGCTGGTCACTTCATACAAAAGACCTTTAACCTTTAGCTTGCTGGAATGTTTGAACCTAACTCCCGCTGTCATCTGGATTAATTTCAGCAGAAGCGCCGTAAAATGAACAACGTTGCGGAAATCGAAATTTCTCAAAAACTACAAAAGAATTCTTAACAAAACTTCACACACCTTTTGAGAAAACACTAGGCTATTTTATCATATAATTTTCATGATTCTGCACCCCGAAATGATAAGGTTACGATAAGTGGAAGTGTAAGATGCTACTTTTCACAAAATATGGCAATATTTGAAATCGGAATATGTACATAAAAAACTTTGAAACGTAATAATTCAATTACAAACTCAACATAAAAAATCATTTTACGAATGCAGAGATGTCAGCGATGAATAACCTACAGTTTTAATTTAATTTGACATCTCTAATATTTACAGCGGTTAATTATGTAACATCGTTAGAACTCAGACGTAAATAAAATAAGTATTATTTAGAAAATATGAAATGCTTTTACCAGCTCCGCTTCGAGTGCGATTTTCTCTAAAACCACTGTAATAAAACCTCTGATACTTTATTCTTTGATTTAAAATTATTTTTTGATGGTACTGTTAATTTATCTCAGGCTGTAACACTTTAGTTTTCAAATACGAAGGCATTGTTAAGCAGATGTCGAGAAATTGGTACATTTCCAAACAAAATGGCGGATTACGCTAACTAGAAGCGTTGTGAGAATTTCTTTGAAGTTAGAGCTTCAAATGGCAACAAAAATGCATGTAACCGAAAGTAAAAATTTCTAATTGTAACAACATATGATTTTTATATCTTAAAACGCAAAAATTGCATTAACGATATGGCTGCAAAGTACACTCATAAAAGTTCGTCAGAAAACATTTTTCAGTGGAAGAAAAAATTAGGAGTGTATGTAAACAAGTCGACAAAGTCTAATTCCACATCAAATTAGCTTTTCAACAAGAAATAATTTATATATATATTTCTTTTAAATGCGCCTGGTGATTATATATGGCAAAATCATACCTTTGATGGAGAAATTTATTAAAATGATGGCAAACGAAAACTTCATCATCCCGAAAGTGACGTTTACACGGAAGTCTCACTATAATTACTTCCCTTTGGAATCATTCAGGAAGTAATTCGATGGAAATAAACCATAAGTGGACTTCAGTATCCTACCTCTTTTAATGGAATTCCACCATTTATCAATGTAGATACAATAAGATGGCGAATACAGCATATACCCTATTGCTAGCGGCAGACGACAGATGAGGGCAGACGTGAGCAGGTGCGCGATTCAAACGTCGTCATTCAGACTGACTGATGATAGGGATATTGTGTCAATGTTATATTCTATATTACGATAAACAAGAAACTATTCAACGTTAGATACACGAATTAATTGAAAATATTCGTTTCATTTGATTGATTTCATCTAAGTATTAAAAATAATTATATAATATATATAATATTTATCCACAGGCGCCAGACTCTGAATTTACAGTATTATGTACGTATATGTACACGTAGCTATATGTTATATAGCTATGTGTACATATACTTCCATGATATTGTAAATTCAGAGTCTGGCGCCTGTGTATTTATCCAGTGTTTATAATAAATATTAAGCTGAACGTATCTGAAATTAGGAAGTAGCATATAACATTTTTATTTAATTGATATATATGAAATTCAGAATACAGATCGAAGATGAAACAAGAAAGAAAAACGACAGAGCTAAAAAAAATTCTATATTTATTATATCAACATTTTCTTACATTCAATTAAACCATGCTCACATTTGAATTTATTGAAAGGGAATTATCAATACATAAGAACATAATTGTAATTTACATGGAACTGTGGAAATATCATGGGATTCTCAATATGAATAGCTGACAAATAATGAATAATGAAGGTTGAATTTTTAATCAAATTATCTAATATGTTCGTGAATGTTTTTTATTCATAGTATTTGCTTTACTTGAACTTAAAATAACTTATTTATTGCCTTTTTAGGTTTAAATCTGTCAGGTAATAATAAAATACAATTGAAATTTTGAATAACAATTATGGAGTTCACACTATAAGGCAACACCACCAGCACTGACAATTCAAACAACTTACCCACTCGACTAAAATTATGATAGAATATGATTAAATATAAATGACATCTTATGAAATGTATATGTATCCTCACAAGATAAAGGTAACCTCATCTCATCTGTTATAAAGAAGTCAATTATTCTAGCTGGAATAGAGATTTCATATTAACAATTAACATCAAACTTGATTATGCAAAACTAATTTTAATATATCATGTGCAGACCTGAAATTGAATTTTTTAATTTGCAATGCAATAAACTCAATTTAATCTTGAATAACAACAGGAGTTACATTAGAATTAACAGAAAAAAGTGGAAAATTCTTTTCACTTTTTTAAGTATTTAAATTCATATAACAATATAATCACAAGTGTGGAGGGAAGTCATATTGTACACTTGCCTATTTACTATTGACTTTGATACCTGCTAATTAGTAACCTCCCAGTCGATAGTAAATTCATCTAAAGCACCTCCTCAACAACATCATCATTACTGTCGATGTCAACCTCAAGTTCTTCAAAATCATAAAGATTGTGATTGTCAATCTCAGAATCTTCAGTACAAAAAATTTTAACAAAAAACAAAACGAAAAGCTTCCATCATGTAATAATTTACCACCAAACAATGTCTAATCCGATATGCACAGAATGATTTGTCAATATAACTCACAATAAATATTGACAATTTTACATCCAAATTGGGAAATAAATATGAATCTTTGCAACAAAGATGACACATAATCTTGAAATATATATTAGTGTAACAATTAAACTATTCAACATTCAAAAGAGAATGGCAATATGAATATGAGTTTCAAATTCTTCAGGAAGATTCCTGCCAAAAACGTCTCGATCAGTTGCTAACAAAGAACAGTTTTCCCTCAGAATGGCAATGACAACCTGCAATGCATGAATGCAAGATTAAAATGGCTGAATTATTAACAAACTCAAATCACTTGACCGGGAAAATATTAATAAAAAATCCATGCTTCGCATCTAACAATAACGATTGCAAAGTTGGCCAGTGTATCATACGATTTTACCTTGATGAAAATATTTGTCATTACGCATATTTCACTCAAAATTTCTCGTCTATAATTAATTGCAAATACAAATAATGAAAAAGAAATACTTACATTTGTCAGTGTAGTCCAGAACGTAATTCATGACATAAATCTTGATTTTAATCCACTTCTATCTTCGACCATTGAAGGCATCGCAAGATGGTCACGCCCATCTTGTCACTCACGTGTGCACGCCCACATCTGTCATTCAAAACCACGTGCCCGGTAAATGACGTTGAAATGACGAACTAACGTTTTCTATCGGGGACTGTTAATTTCAAACGGAATGAAAATTTCGAAGACAACATTTTGTTTCCTTTTTAATGACGATTGAGTAGCCTATCGATCTATTTTTGATGAAAACAAAAGTCAAATGTCGGACAAATGTTGAAATCCGATGTTCATCGTGTGATGTTAGCAACCTAGCGACAAATAATCAGACAATCGTAGAAGTCGGTGTTGTCAGTTACACCAAATTTATTTTTTGATCTTACACTATTAAAATACGTTATTTATTTTCATAACTATGCCTAACACCAAAACAATGTTGAAAAAAATCATGTAATATGTTTCAACTCATAGGCAAATGTTTTTAAATTATTTTGCATTCGTAATGCACTTCACTCTACTGAAGTACAAAAAACCCATTTATTTTTGTAGTCCATATGTAACAAAATTAAACAAAACACAATTATCGTACATACTAATATATGTTATTGAAAATGTTTGTACATGCAGGATGTTTTATTTGCGATAGACCCATAAAATCAGACAGAGTGCTGCTATCATAAATAGTTAGTTTTCCAGGAATAGTATTGACTGTGTTCGAGCGCGAATCCAACTGTTTTCCATGAAAGTGGCACACGGCATCCAAATATTTTATGTGTTTCATCTTACTACGATGTCTTGGCTTTCAAGAAAGGTCACATTGCAGCTTTTGAGTATCACTGTATTCCGTTCTAGTGCCACGAAATGGATTATTGAACGTGAACGTGACGTCGTTTTTTTTACCGGAATCGCCCATTGAACTCTCGTCTACATAGATGATCGAGTTTGCTTGTAAGTAGATCATAACATTGACACTGCCAGCATTTTTATCATTGAGAGATATAAAAACAAGATTGGTGTTTTTATTTGTAGGTGGCACTCATTTTAATTTTAAAAGGAAGCATATGTTTATCCATGTGAAAAATATATTCTGTAGTGTAGCCTAACGGTTTCTAGCTGAACGAAACAACAAAATTAATTTTTTTGACATTCGCTTTTACCTTTGAAGAAATAAGTCAAAGATATCATAATAACATAATTTTAACTCATTTTGTTTTTTGTACATAAAACAACAACACATATTAACTGTCATTGAACAACAGTTCCTTTATTGACAATTGTTTAGGTAACCGTCATTTTTCAACGTCGGCTAATGTGACCATTTTTACCGGAAGTTTCCCCACGCATCGACTGCAATTTTTGATGAAGCCATGCAACCAAAATAACGAATTTTATTACAAGTATTGCATATCACTGAAATTGTTTTTCAGTGTAGAATCATTCTGTTTCGTTTATACAGACAGTTGGGTTGTTAGATGTCGGTAATTGCCAGTTTTGAAAATAGGTCAAGGGTCACGGCTCTAAGCGCGTGAGATGGCAGCAAATCCTGCCCGCAGTTGACAGGGAGATGTCGTAGATGGCAGTGATTGCTGCCTAGAGCGTGGAGAGCATTAAAGACGGGAGTTGTTGCTTCCTTGCTTTACGCTCAGCGTTACAAGGACAGAACAAAGCTTCTTTGTCTGCTGAGTTCTTAGACTCAAACCGAATTTCAAACTTGCACTTGTACTGAGGACAATAAGAGTTTTAAAAAAAAGAATCTGTAAGTACTGCATATTTGTTAGAGTGAGTGTGATGAACATTTATGATAATTTTGGATAAAAAGCCCTTGTTATTTTGTTGTCACGTTCTTACCATCATTGGAATCTCTGTCGAAAAGTTTATTTCACAACATTACGAATTTAAGTATAAAATCATATGCAGATATATTATTTCAATTTTAAGTTGTATTTGACAGTTTAAGATACATTCTACCATGACATTTTAAAATCCTTGTTTTTGATTGGTTTATTTCATCGTCGAATCTACGTTCGAACATGATTTTTTAGATAGCCGATTAACCGCGTTTGAATACATCTGCCTCAAGGCTCTATGCAAAGAGAGACGCAACAGCACTGTGCGGAGTTCGACGCTACGCGTTCGGCTCCGAATGAAATCAACAGGTTTCGAATCTACGTTCGAATCACAAAAAATAATAAACACAATAGGTTTATCTCCTAATTGCCAGGTATTAGGAATAAAATGTCATTTTCCTTGTCCTGATTAACAGAAGTACCTGCGCCACACTAAAGGCCTGATGCACACTCAGAAGAAGATAGAGTATGATAAAGCAAAAGGAAGCACCAAGTATGATGATGTGAAAGAAACAGGTAAGGTTTTGTATTTTTGTTGCAAATACTTGACATCATTAAATCTTGCTTTCAAGTGGCCTAAAACAATTAAACATGCAATGTCACCTTTGCGCAAATAAAATATATAGTGATGTATCTATGACAACAGTTTGAATGAGACAAAAGAATGCAGTTCTATCAAAAGTTCAACAGGACCTTTAACTTTGGAGAAGGTTCCTTTACGGCTCATTTTCAAACCGAACCTTGAGTGTTTTACAATTTTTGTAGGTAGATAATATTTCATGATATTCACAGCTTCAGACAAGCCATTTGCTTTTGGATCTGGCTCCAGTGGTCAAGGGAAGCCGTGGTTAAGGAACCAATCTGAGGGGTATAAGCCACTTACAGGTTATGGTGCACAGAAAGGGTATCAACCAGAGAAGCGGTATGATGCGTACCCTCGTTATGATGCTCATAGGGGACACCAAGAACAGGCAAGATGCAGGGTATGAAGCTTACCCAGGATACGATATGGCTGACCGAGGGTGTCAGCAGACGGAGGAGTGGGGGGAGACCGAGGAACGTGATGAGATGCAACACACCAGGTATGACCAGGAATGGATATCACTGAGAATTTAGCTCACAAGGCTCAGAGGACCAAATAGGCTCATGGCATGACAAGAATACATTTATGGTCAGATATTCATTTATCAGCTCAATAACTCTGGCACCAATAGTTTTAGAGCAAGAAGAAAACTACGGGTATATATCCCTCATTCCCTACATGAATGTATTACTTTATTAGTTTGATGACCAGCTGAAGACTGATGTCGGATCATCTTCAATACAGTGACATCATAATTCTTTAAATTTCTATTGTAGTAGTGTATAGTTAACTAAATTCTTTCTTGGCAATTAACTGCTCACTTATCTAAAGTTCTTCAGTTTTCAAGATTTGAACATTAATCTTTAATTTTGTTAGAGATGTATATGATATACTTTGCAAAAGACAATATCTGGGCCCTGATCACTACAGTAGAAACGAGACGGTGGGACTAACAAAGCGTATGAGTAGAGGAGATGTTGGCTGAGTCTGAGATGACCATACCAAAACTGGACCCTGCCGAGAGGGACCTGCAACCAAATGACGTGGGCCGTCTACAATTTCCAGATTCATACCATTGTAAAGTAAGAATTTCTAACAGAGTTATATATATATATATTAATTACACTAAATAATGGATATAATCAGTAAATTTAGATAACGCAGAAAATTAAGTATTTAGTAAGCGTTTTAGTTTAAATTTGTATGCATGTTAATGGTAAGTTTCATTTCGGCTTTGGAACATAGGTAGGAATGTTTTCCGATTTTCTTTGAAAACTATCTAATGTCATCAATTTAGCACTTTGGGATGGATATGAGAGATGTTATGAATGAAAAAAATCGTAATTCAAGTTTTGAACATTGACATTCATGCGAAATTGATTTTTTCGAAACGGGTCAATTCTTTTCATGATACATACATGTACCTGTAATTTAAAGAAAGGCTTGCTCAAAAGTGTAAATTTACCAAAAACAATGGCCCAAAAGTTTACGTTGAGTTCAGGGACGAAAACGAGTGATTCGTCCAAATGCATTTTCTGCCAAAGCACGTGCAGCATGGGATCATGAAGGTTTACATGCAGACACGTCTGCATTAGGGGTATAAAAAACCATATCAGCCGCTGTTCATTCAGACTACACAACATCGGTACAGCGACCTGAAGAATGCCAAGACTGAACAGAGCGCAACGCAACAACGCTATTGGGAGACTGCAAGCAGGAGCGACGCAGCGAGATGTTGCATCACACTTTGGCGTGTCCAGACAGACCATCTCTTCATTGTGGACCCGTTTCAACACCCGAAACAGCGTTGATGATAGGCCAAGGTCAGGCAGACCAAGGGTGACTACTCGGGCCCAAGATCGGTACATCCGACTGCTCCACCTTCGGGAACGCACCAGGACAGTAACGTCAACAACAACGCAGATACCAGGCCTGCGTCGAATTTCCGACCAAACAGTACGCAACAGGCTGAGAGAGGCTGGACTTTTTCCACGACGACCGGCTCGATGTCCAGTTTTAATGCAACGTCATCTGGCGGAACGTCTCCAGTGGTGTCAACAGAGGATGAGATGGGCATGTGCAAGGTGGAGAACCGTTCTCTTCACTGATGAGTGACTTCGACGAAGTGATGCACGAGCACGTGTATACCGACGTCGTGGAGAACGTTATGCTGCCAACTGTGTTCAGGAGGTTGTCCAATTTGGAGATGGGAGCGTCATGGTGTGGGCCGGGATTCGTCACGGTGTTAGGACACCCCTTATGCATGTTGTGGGTAACCTCACAGAAGTAAGGTATAGGGACTTGATCCTACAGCTTTACGTTATTCCTCACGTCAACGTCCATGGTGGTCTCTTTCAGCAGGACAATGCCTGACCACATGTTGCACGTGTTTGTCAAGACTTTTTACAGCGTAACAATGTCCAGACATTGCCATGGCCAGCCAGGTCACCAGATTTGTCACCAATTGAGCATCTCTGGGACGAACTGGATCGACGCGTGCGCAGTAGGAATCCACCACACCAAACACTTCCAGGACTTCTTGCAGCACTTCAGCACGAATGGCAGAACATACCACAGGCTGTGATTGACAACTTGATTGCATCCATGGGCCGTCGGTGCCAAGCAATAATCAATGCCAATGGTTGCCATACCCGATACATTTGTGCACCCCTGTGATGTTGAAACACTTGTGCACCTGTGCATTTCAAGATCATGCTTATTCTGAATAAAATTTACTGAACAGAGATCTTCAAACAACGTTTTAGTTTTCATTTCAATGTTTAACTTGCATCTGTGGTCTTTATATTGAACTTTGAAAGTCAGTGTCAAGTTTCTTTTTTTGAAGAGTTTATATAAAGCCAAATTAGAAACCTTAAAAATCATGTAGTGTCTCTTAAAGATCTAAGACCTATACTAGATACTATAAAAAGTACTCACCCTGGCAAGTTGGACAACACTTTCCCTCTTTTCGGACTTTCTTACAATCGAGGTTTGGGCAATCCACCAAGTTGCAGTTTCTTGCAGATTTTTCAGCTATGGCCTTGGAATGTGTGGAGTCCACGAGAAGGAAAACCCCGAACACTGTCAACCATACGAATCTGAACTGCTACTGACAAATGATTTCTAATGGGGTTATGGTATTATAGACGGAATCTGACATTAATTTTCCTGGATGACGTATGTAAATGTTACAAAATACTCAACTGACTGGCTTAATACGCATTTTTAATGAAAAAAATGACATTTATTATCAATAAAGCATGTCTGACGTTCAATTGTTTAATTACATACATATACATATCAGAATATGAATTGGTTTTTTTGTTTGAACATATTACAGGGGAAGATTTTTACGTTACTTTTTGTTTGTGTTGTGTTTTATGAATGACAAGACAAATATATGATAGAAAAAATATCTTTACTGAGAAAATGTAAACATTGTAAATTATTATTAAAGAATGTAACTTGGAAGAATTTTAGATACAACACGGTCGTAGTAATTGTATTCAAAATGTTACAGGTTACGTTTTAGTGATTAAGTTAAGCTAAGACTGCACTATAAACCTTGCTTAAGTTCTCAGTAGTGATAAACGTAGTCTAAATGCCGATTTCACCGTCATTTCGGTGGAGCTGATTGTTTTAGGCACAGTGAAACGTGAGCAAAGTATACATCGTTTAGTCTTCAGGTGTCAATATTTGTAATCTCATTGAAATCAGGTCGAAACCATCACTAATTCAGCGAGATAGGAGGTGACAGATAAAACAAGCGACATTTCTAAAAATAGATTCTTCCTTTGTAGACGTGAGTAAAGTACACTAGAGAGTTCTTGATATTCAAAATATTAAGAAGGTGTCTGTTGCTTATGAAGATTATGATAAGCGTCACAGATAAGCAAAAAGTGATACAGTCTCTACAAACTTTACAAGCCTATCATGTATTGTATTAATTATACCCCCGCCTTACAGCGTAAGCGGGGGTATATAGCGTTCATTCTGTCCGTCCGTCTGTCCGTCTGTCTGTCTGTCCGTCTGTCCGTCTGTCCGTCTGTCTGTCTGTCCGTCTGTCCGTCCGTCACAAATCTTTGTCCGGAGCATATCTCCTAAACTATACATGCTAGCTTCACCAAACTTCATACACTTATCAACCATGATCCTTAGATGTGCCTTTTGAGGGTTAGACCAACAAATGATTTTTATTTTTTGCAGTTTCCATGGAAACATGACTAAAACAATGACTCTATGACCAAGTCCTTTGTCCGGAGCATATCTCCTAAACTATACATGCTAGCTTCACCAAACTTCATACACTTATCAACCATGATCCCTAGATGTGCCTTTTGAGGGTTAGACCAACAAATGATTTTTATTTTTTGCGGTTTCCATGGAAACATGACTAAAACAGTGACTCTATGACCAAGTCCTTTGTCCGGAGCATATCTCCTAAACTATACATGCTAGCTTCACCAAACTTCATACACTTATCGACCATGATCCCTAGATGTGCCTTTTGAGGGTTAGACCAACAAATAATTTTTATTTTTTGCAGTTTCCATGGAAACATGACTAAAACAGTGACTCTATGACCAAGTCCTTTGTCCGGAGCATATCTCCTAAACTATACATGCTAGCTTCACCAAACTTCATACACTTATCGACCATGATCCCTAGATGTGCCTTTTGAGGGTTAGACCACCAAATGATTTTCATTTTTTGATGTTTCCATGGAAACATGACTAAAACAGTGACTCTGTGACCAAGTCCTTTGTCCGGAGCATTTATCCTAAACTATACATGCTATCTTCATCAAACTTCATACACTTATAAAACATGATCCCTAGATGTGCCTTTTGAGGGTTAGACCAACAAATAATTTTTATTTTTTGAGGTTTCCATGGAAACATGACTTAAACAGTGACAAGTCCTTTTTACGGAGTATATCTTCATAACTATACATGCTATCTTTACCAAACTTCATACACTTATCAACCATGATCCATTGATGTGCCTTTTGAGGGTAAGACCAACAAATGATTTTTATTTTTTTGCGCTTTCCATGGAAACATGACTAAAACAGTGAATTTATGACTAAGTCCTTTGTCCGGAGTATATCTTCTAAACCGTACATGCTATCATCACCAAACTTCATACACTTATCCATATTGGTGCGTCTCTTGAGGGTAAGACCAAAAAATTATTTTTATTTTTTGCGTTTTACATGGAAACGTGACTAAAACAATGACTATCTGACAAAGTGCTTTTTCCTGAGCATATCTCCTAAACTATACATGCTAGCTTCAACAAACTTAATACACTTATCAACCATGATCCCTAAGTGAGCCTTTTGAGCAAAGACTTCACTTCTTTACTTGTTTAAAAAATCCCCCAGCTTCAATTACATATGCATGTGAACCACAGCTGTAAAGACGCAATGCAATGGTGTTGTGGGCTTTCTCCCTGCAATAATACTAGCAGCCGTGATATAAGTTAAATAATCTTGAAAGCGGCGTTAAACACCAACTCACCTCACCTCATTACCGGTTTGTATCATAAACAACTTGTCAACAAGAAATTTAGTTGCTTGTGTATTTCAATTGTTCGTTAAAATTTCCTTTTTTGTCAAAAGGTTCTTCAGATGATACAATGTATAAGAATGATTCAAATTACATTGAAATTATTCTTGTCAGAAAGACACTATATCATAACTTGGTTCTTCCTCGATCCTATTGTTATGTAATTGTTATTTCTTTCTTGTCCAATTCACATTTTTAATCATTGATTTCTATCCTTAATTGTCTTTGTTGATTACCATGTACAAGTAATCTGTCTCCACCCTATCATCAATGCTTGACAACAACACTATGAGCTGTGTCGAAACGTCGTACTCTCTGAATGAAAAAGTTGTCATCCAATATATTTGTTCTTATCTAGAAGGATCATTCGAAAGAACCGATGTTTTCTTGAGTATTTAAGACAATATTGAAAAGAAGACTGACATGGCCACTGTGTGCTAGATCATGAAAAACGTGGATGTGTGAGTGCTTGTGTGATAACAAAAAAGATAATTATTATTATTATTAGAAAATGCCCTAATGAATTAGGAGCGACAAGAACAATCTAAAATGGAGCTAGGGCCAACAGTTAATAAGAAAATACTTAATCATTTAAAACATTGTGTAGATTTGTCTTTAGCATTCTTTCAGATTACATGAAATTGGGATTATCGCTGTCTATGGCACTGCATAATAATTGGTAAGATTTATTCTTTACGTAATCGTCATGACGTACATACAACAAAAACCGGACTGCATAAGTAAAAAGTTTAGGCTTAGGTTCAATAAAACACGTAAGCCGAGGGTAAGTTGTTTTCGAGATATGATATGATGGATGTTGCGAGGCGTTGCCGAGTCATGTCCATCATATCGAACCGAGAGTTTTATCATCTGATAACCTTCAACTTAATAATCGACCTCTCGACTGCTCTGAGGCCAATTAGCTAAACGTGACTACCTCTGATATTGACCCGATAACCGCACCATGTGTTGAGACAAAGGCTCATGAATTCTACGGATAATAAGATGTAAATTTTAGCTCAGATAAATTGTATTTGCTTACTTCCCGCCCAGTATGTGCATTCCCAAGCAGTTGAGTGAATCAATAGCGTGTCACTCTAAATATTAAGAACAGGCCAACACTCATCAATTCATCCTGGGAGGCAACCATGGTAGTCTTGTTGTTTGCTCTCTTGGCTTCAGTTTGGTAAGATTTATTCTTTACGTAATCGTCATGACGTACATACATCAAAAACCGGACTTCATTAGTAAAAAAATAGGCTTAGGTTCAATAAAACCCGTAAGCCGAGGGTAAGTCGTTTTCGAGGTACGATATGATGGATGTTGCGAGGCGTTGCATTTCCAAGCTGTTGAGTCGATCAATAGCGTGTCAATCTAAATATTAGGAAAAAGCCAACACATATCATTTTCATCCTGGGCGGCAACCATGGTGGTCCTGTTGTGTACCCTTTTGGCTACAGTTCTGGCCTTGAGTTCACAGACCTCGGTTCCTGTACCTGTAACGTGCGAGCACAATGGGGAGCAAGTGCCCGTTGGGCAGACGACAGGGGACGCCTGTAGTCGGTGCACGTGCACAGAGACTGGGTTTATGGCTTGTATGATGGTAGCCTGTCTTCAAGCCCCGTGTGAGAACCCAGTAAGGAAAGAGGGCGAGTGCTGTCCAACCTGTCCTGATGGTGAGTGTTTTGTGTAATTTGATGAGAAACGAGTTCAAGGTGTTAAGTTCGCATTGTTTTATCCACATTTTGGTAAATTTTACTAATCTATGTTGGCATATCAAATCATGTTTCCAATGCTTACTTAAAGATGATAGCCAATTAGCCAAACAACTACAAGAACACACGTGGCAGTGATTGGTGCAACAGTGGTGTCCAAATTCCAATCACTTAAATTTCTTTATTTTTGAAATTTGAAAAGAGTGATTATCATAGGAATTTCTGCACATTAAATAAACGTTTGTTCAGCAGCCGTACATCGTTAAAAGTTGATTTATGTTAGCACACTGTTTCTCCTCGGTTGAATGCTCAAGAATCCTTGTAAATGCGAGAAACATTTTGCCAACACCTCTATGAATTGATAGATATGATCACCAAGCTTCTCTTGTTTATTTCATATAGGGTCTCGTGTATGCGTGTATGATTATGCACCAAACTTTATGTTGTCGTACTAAAACGTGTTGATGGGGTTTTGTCTGTTGAGTTCAGTGTTAATTACACAGAGGTCTGGGTTTAATGCATCAAAGTTCCGCTAATTATCAGCTTTTACTTCTACAAGTTAAAGAGCCATTACTAACGGACAGTCCCATGGAATTTATATGCCATCCATTTCACGCTATGCAGTGAATATGTCCAGTCCCTTTCTGCTGCCTTGAATCAGTTGCTAAATAATTAAAGGAAATGGTACATCCAGGACTATATTTTCCCGGAAATCAACCTTTACTCCCGTTACAACTTTTACATTTTGGTTACCTTTGCGACTTAAGGCAGTCTCGGTGATTGTAGAGAAGAGTGACGTTTATCCTTTTTCAGGAACGAAACAATCAACTTTGCATTTACGCCAACACTCACTCGTACGGCTGTACATACACACACGCGCACACACCCACGCACACACCCCCCCCCCCCCCCCACACACACACACACACAAACAAATTCTCAAATTTATATTATACAATTATTGACTCCAAAAATCGCATGCTTTATTGACCCATGAACAAAACTTTCCACAGTCGATAAACCATTTGATTCGGGAATCACTGAAGTCAATAATTGTATAAAAATGTTTTATTATTTAATTTATGCAAGTTGAATTTAACCTAACATCCTTGTAATCTCTATTATAACCAGCTATACCTGTTAAGGGCAGCAACTCCTAACGGCGCTCCTCGTACTGGTGACAAGCTCTAAGTCGACCGTTTCTCGAAGTCAACATAACTTTTGGGCTTTGTCGTTAAAGGGGGTCAACAACTTTAATTTTTAACTTCCAGTGTTTTATTAGCGAGGCCCCGCGAGAGTCGTAAAACTCAATCAGCGTGCTCTCTACTCAGCGGTGTTTTTTCTGCGCTGCATCCTACGCGCGCGGTTTCCTTACCCGCGCGAATTACCCGACCGGATACGCGTTTGAGAATGTCGTTTTAAACAAATCGTTCTACAACTGAACTGCCATATGAGATATGAGATATGAGAAAAAATATATATTGTGTGGATATTTTTTGAATTTTCGTCACTATTACTCAATTCCTAACTATTTGAAATTTCTTATCTATGGCAGATAGGGGTTTGAGGGTTGTTTTTTTAATATTTGGCAGTAAATTGAACCTGGATTAAACAACTGTAAAATCAATGCACTTTTAATATTGATACAATTCACATATAGTTATCCAACTTTTTAAGAGCATAATTGAACACCAAGTTGACATTTAACAAAGACACAATCATTTTTCAGAAATTTAAGACACGTTTGCCATAATTTTAAAATATCACTGATAGTTATAAAAAGGGAATACATGAAGGATATACTGGTCACTAGTTATAAAGTTTAACTAAAAGGGTTACCTTGATGATAGGGTGTTTTAAACTGTTTTTTTGGGGTCCGGTTTAGTATGTCTCGCATTTGAGTTGACTATTCATCAGTAAAATTTTAAGGTATAATCTCATGATGATACAATCGAAAATTTATTTAATATTTTCATTATTTCAAAGTCATCGACAAGGTGTTCACCTCGTACATCATGCGTCCCGATAGTTCCGATATGGGATTTCTAATTACGAATGGATAAGAATAAGAATGACTTGAAAAATGATGTATACAAACCTGGCAGTAATTGTTAACGTACATGTATTTACCAGTCTTACAGAGAAAAGGGCACCAACAATCTGCGCCATAATTAATGATAGATTCACTTTAGTAAATGACAATAAAAATTTTCTCGTCCTAATCCCGGATTGACAAATAGTTACTTTGTTTTGATTTTTTTCGCCAATTATTCACAGTAGATGAACACATGCTTTTGACATTTAAAAGATAGTGAAAAATATAAAATATAGTTGGATTAATCTTGAACATAAGCAAAACCGCATAATCTACATTTTGTTATAGATATATCTTATTCCACGTAGTCTCTCAGACATTATACAATGCATGAACGGTAAAGCTGAAATTAACAATGATGTTATCTAATTTATCAGCCAACCAGTCAGGCATAAAGCAATAAAGCACAGCTGTCCTCGGAACAGGAAATGATAATAAGGATATTATGTAAGAGATCGATCACATACGTTGTTTATAACACTTCAAGGAAGTTATATAGTACTTGGAAAGTCTGGTCTAAACAGTCACTGTAATCTCGCTCTACTCCCATGTTTTCAGTTGACGAGCTGGAATAAACATTGTCAATTCACTTCCTCTCTAATTCTGTTTTATTTGTTTATGATTGTATGTGGGCGTAAGGCAGCTTACTGAAATTAAAGAATTGATATATTTCGAAATAATTGCATTTTCATCACTTAAATGCCAAAATCATGATATTTACTTATTTTCACTAATCATCGACAAAAGGCCAACGGCTGTACGGCAAGGACATGCTCCCCCTATAGTCGACCGATTGCAGGTGTTCTCACAGCGACATGTGATAGTAGAGAAGCTATAGCCATTTTCCATTTTGGACTGCAGGCATCGTGTTGTTGGGTTGAAGTTGAACGTCTGCTTCCACCATTGTGCTATGTCGCCGACGTGGGGCCTATGCCTCAGTTATTTGCAATGAATGGGGGAATAAGATTTAGAATATGTCATAGACACCCAAATTAAGTTAATAAAAGTTCTAAAGTGGTAAAAAAAAAAAAATCAATTTGGAATTTGGAATTCAGGCATCGTGTCAGGAACGAAAATGAATAAGCCAATCAACGATCGTATGTAATAAAGGGGATTCCCCTGTCACAATGACCGCTTGGCCGGCGCCCAGTCCGTGTCACGTGACCTCTTTCCCGGCTATGGCAATTACGTAACTGCTGGTCAATTAGGTCTGAAAGGCTAGGGTTGTTGTTCCCCTTTAACCATTTGTCCTCATCAATCAGAAAACAGAACACTCCTCCATCATTTAGTAATGCTGGGCATCTCAAATTCATCCTGTTATTTCCTAGACACATCTGTGATCAAACTTAATCTTTTACTAACGCTTATTTTCTTATTGGGTTTAAAAGACGATCATAACTCGGTATTATTGTTGAAACGTCAGTCGAGGAGCCTGGAAAAAGTATTCTTTTCATGCATGTTATCAACACATGAGTATTTTGCAATTCAACCGAACCACCTTACTATATCACAATATATTTTGCTATTTAGTTAAACATTTAAAGAAATAATACATGCAGCGCTCATTCATTAAAAACGACTTGTTCAGGAGTGAGTCAATCTATCGACACTTAGGGTGTGGAAAGTTTTGCTGAGGCATGACAGGGAACTGTTTATCAGTCATATGATAAATTATTTGTAAAGTTAGGCATATTCAACACACACACACACATTCTATCTTAATAATCTGTAACATTAATTAATCATCATTTCACCTAATGCACCATATTGACAAAAATATATCCATTAGAACTTTCTTTTTAAAGTTTTCAAGTCATAAGTCATAATGAACACACGGACGGACACACGGAGTGCCATTTACCTCTGACTCCGCCGTAGCACAAATGAGGTTGTCAAAATTTCACATGATGCTTTCAATATTCACTGTGAACATGCAAACAATTTCAAGCCGGACAAAGTTCAGGTCCCCATGCTATCACACATCAACAATGTCAAGATCCGCAATACTTGATCCATCAAGTATCGACGACATTCCGCTGACAATGCTACACATGCAGGTATCCATGGTCAATACCTCAGCTCTTCACTGCGACCTTGAAAATAATGCAAAGGTCACCAAGTGGGCCTTGCATCTTTCCAATGAGAAGCTTTGTGTAAAATTATGAAAACAATCTACAGAAAAGTTTTTGAAATATGGCGCTGCCAAACTTTTAATGAAGTTTTCAATGGTGAATCTGATTCTAAATCCTCGCTCTGACCTTGAAATAATGTGACGGTCACCTAAATCATCAGGGCCCTTCATCTTATATGACGAGAATGAAGTGAATGTTTCTTGAGATATCAATAAAATGGTGAAAATTCCATGACCTCGATCGCTATTACCTTGAAAATAACGTAAAAGTTATCATAATAGACTGGACCCGGCCAGTTTCAAATACAATAAAAACATAAAAACTGAAAGTCAGTGGAGATTTGTTTTCCATAGGGAAATAGGAGTACGTATTTCACGAAGAATAAAAGAAGTGTAAATATAACTAATTGCAAGGCAATCTATTTCAAACGATAAAAAGATACTTTAAAGGAATGTACAAAGTTCGGTAACGCTACACGAATCCATTCCATAACGCAATCGATTAAAAGGTGTTTACATTAAATTTCCGCATAAGACTTGATGATTTCTTCTACGACTCTGAATAAAAGTATTGAGAAATGAGATGTTTGACCCTCTGAAGATATTATATATGGCATTTCTATCATTACTCCTCATTCTGTTTGTTCATAATGATATATTTGATGTACTTTTAAACTAGGCACGAGCTACATTTCAGTAAATTTGTATCGTGAATTTGTAATCAGTCACATTAGAAGTTTTAAGTTTGTTTTAAGTCTACCTCAATTTGATTTGAGTTTTGTTAAATTAAAACGTAGAATACTTTGCTTTAGAATTGATAACATGTATGTTTCTACAATCATTTTGTGAATCAAAAACAGATTAATGAGTTTTTTCCAAATGACTATTGACTCAATTGCATGAAAAACGTCCTGAAAAATGATTATGTCATGCACGTGAAATTTGTTTTCAATTCTACCAGAATAGGAAACATTCATATCCTTGAAATAAATGAAATTGTTTTACAGATCACAATTGATTTGATAACATATCTTATGTTTTATGTTTTCTGAAAAGTACCAGGATATAAGTGAATGGTATCAAAACATCCAGGTCTAGTGGAACCGAAGTGCGTCTTAACTTTACAATGCATGCAGTTGATGTAATTGCTCTTCCCTTGACTTTTAATGACAAATGATGTCAAAGGAATTTTGCCGTTCCTGTGTAGTACGCCATAATGTTTCGATCCTTGACTGGTGACATCTTGTTTTTATTAGTCTCATGACTTCCACAAATATCAACAAATGTCTGTGCGTGAATACATGAATATACTTGTTTTCTTTCCGCCCGAGTTGGGCATTCCCATGCTGTTGAGTCGAACTCAATAATAAGAACAGCCTATCTCACTCACATCATATGCAGTCTGAGAGACAACCATGAAGATATTGTTTTCTCTCTGGCTTCAGTTCCTGTAACCTGCGAGCACAATGGAGAGAAAGTTCCAGTTGGAGAAACAAGAGGGAATGCCTGTAATCGGTGCACGTGCACCGAGACTGGAGAAATGATATGTATGATAGTAGACTGTTTTCGACCTCCGTGTGAGAACCCAGTAACGAAAGAGGGCGAGTGCTGTCCAACCTGTCCTGTTGGTGAGTGTTTTGTGTAGATAACTGGGAACGAGCTCAAAGCATGTGAAACATCTTTATTTCAGGGGTACGGCGTATCAGAGTAGATGCTTATAACTGAAGAACAAAAGTTTGTTTAAATTTGTTGGTGCAAATAAAAGGTCACATTGTTTTCATACAATTTGGCTTATTCGTCCATTTTAAGGTAAAGGTTACATGTACAAAGCTTAGGTGGGATATAGAAAAAACGTGTTCCCTTTACACATTACAGACTTAAAGATGATAGCAACTCATATGGCTACTCGAACATTTTGACAATGATTTATGGAACAGCGGTGTCCAAAATGCCATTTCTTTATTATCATAAAAAGACGCGATTTTTATTCATCTGAATAGGAAATTCCAAATACATTTCAAGTGAATGATCACCAAAAAGGACTGGTGTTTTTCGTAATTTTAATTCGAAAACTTTACGATTGAAAATATTCCATAGCCCAACGTATGGAGGTCTGAATTAAAAAATCCCAAATCTGCTGTTTTGAAATGTGGTTATGATTAACGCTGTGTTGTGTGCTATTACTTCCCTTTCTCTCTGAGCATGGCGATCTATGTTTATGTTTTCTTGAACTTAGTTATTCTTACGGTTTTATCATTCACATTAGAAACATGCAAGAAGTTTGTTACGAAATCTACGCTATTAAGTCTAGCTCGTGTTCATTTCACGTACAATACGTTGCTTTAAGATTGTCACACAATCTTTAGATTAAATTCAAAACATGATACTGATTAATAATAGGGTGGTACTATTATTTTCTCATTGAATGAACAATCAGTACTTTTTGTCCAATTAAGTACCAATTAAATTACATAACAGTCCTATAAAAATGATTATGTCTTGCATATCAAATGTCTTCTCAATTCGGTATCATCCCAAAAGACAGAATTCCCAAAAGACAGAAAGCTTAAAACAACACTTTTCATTGTTGACTAATCGTGTGTAACATTGGTTCTACCCTTTTGAAATATTGGAACGGCCCAGATAAATAACGACAGAATTCCCAAAAGACACCATTAAGATACAACAGTTTGGGTTTTTTTCACTCGATGGATGATAATAACATATAAATAAACTTTATAACATGAAGCACCATTTTATTCAATTCACAAAGGGTCTCTGTTAACACATATATGGGTCATTTTCAAAATTGGTAGCATTTTCTGCCCAATCAAGATTGTTTTAAAGGGTTATTTTAGGAAGAAAACAATTATTCTTGTCATTTGGAAAGTTTTGATAAAATCGGCTTTAGGGTCAACATCTGGACAGATTTACACTGTCCAGAGGTGACGGTCATAGAATATATTTTCACAAAATCTGTATGAATTAACATAACAAAAATATATAATCAAATAATGCTTATACTTAGATATCATTTATGTTAACAGTGCGGTTGATTTTTCATTAACTTAAAAAAAAACACCCTCTACAATGTGTAACATGTCCTGTAATAGTGATAGGATATGAAATGAAGAGATTCAGCACATTTTGTAGAAATAAGACACCAGAAAGTAAGTATGAATTTAATTTGTCAACCTTAATTGTCCAAACTGTTACCGATGTATATTGTATGAAACTAATCTAAAAAAATTCTCAAAACTATGTAGTTTCTTGCCTAGAAATGGTAGAAGTGGATGGTGTTTCACTTGATATATTTTAGGAATCATTCATTCAAATCTAGTCTTGACTGTATAATAGGAAGCCTTTAATACAGCCTATGCCCTAATTCAGCAAGTCTAGATTTGACTGCATACACAATTCAGGATCCCGAAAAAATTATAATGGATGAAGGTACAGTAAATTATTAAAATATTTCATAGACTAAATTTAAGTCTTATTCAGATTGTGTCGATAATAGAACATAAGGCGGGTTGGGTCAGTCCATTGATTAATGAGGGGTGGTCAGCATTGCTCAGTTAATTAATGTTGTGATTGATTCTGTCTTTTGGGAATTCTGTCTTATGGGACTGAATCCTCAATTCTATCTGAATTGAAAACACTCAAACCTTTATCCTTGAAATTAATTGTATTGTTTTATACGTTTCAATTTTTTAAATTTCATTTATCATATTTCCGTTATGAGTTATTGAGTTGTATGTTCTTCATAGTACTATTGTCGATAACATATGTTGTTGAAGTGAATCGATTTTTGTGATATTATGATCTATTATTAATAAATCAAATGTATCAGAATGAATTCCCAAATGAAATGTAGGATCTTTCAAGTGCATTACCAGCTAATGTCTGTACACTTCAGAAGGATAAGTTAAATTTTGTTAGTTATGATGAGTTAATAATGTTCCAAAACTCTTCACTTAATCTCCCCTGGCACCTATCATGAGGATAATTCATAGAATATTACTTGCCCTTCAATCAAGTAAGCCAATCAATGTGAAACGTCTATTAGTCCTGCGAGCCTCTCAAAAACGTGTTCCAACACGCTGTGGTCTACTGTTGAGCTCTGTTGAAGTTTTCAAGCAGTCTTGTGACATTTTTGCCTTTGAACATTGAAACTGAAGAAACACTCTGTGATTTCATTTTTTTAGTACACTTTATTTGTGACAAAACCTCAATTATGTGGATATCCATTCACAATAAACTAGTGCTCATAAAATGTATACGGCGTGTTTGTCACAGCTTGGACAAAAATGAAAAGCATGAGGAGATGAGCATTTGATTGTTATCAATAGAGCATTTAAATCATCAGCATAAGTTATTCCAATCCATACCAACGTACGTATATACACTTTGACGACAACCAAAAGACATGCATGTACTGTTACATCAGAAAAAGGTTATTTCGAATTTTACGTTAACGTGAAGTCAATCATTAACTTGTATCAACATTTGTTTGAAGAAAAGATCCGTTTTTACTTTTGAGAAATGACATTTGTTACATGATTTTGATTTTTTGAAATTCTAATGAAATATTTAGAGGTGTATACTTTCTTTGAGTTGTATGTAAAGGTATCGGAACATCCAGGTCAAGGGGAACCAAAGATTTTTCCTTGATCAATACTTTATTGTGCTTCTCCCCTTTTCAATTCATGATTATTGATGTACTAAGTTTGCCTTGACCTTTCAGCACAAAGGATGTCAAAGGAATTCCTGTGTATTACATTTGACGCCATAATGTTTCTATCCTTTACTGGTGACACTTTCATTTCAGGAAATAGTCTCATGATTTCTAAAAATGTGAACAATTAAATGGGTGTTTTTAAAGCTGGGTGTGAAAATTTGTTTTCTATCCGCCCAGATGCAAGGTGTTTAGTCAATCAATAAAAAGTCAAACTAAATTATGACAACAAGCTCTCAAACATCTTTTGCAGCCTGAGAGAAACCCATGAAGATAATGTTTTATCTCTGGCTTCAGTTCCTGTACCCTGCCAGCACAATGGGGAGAAAGTGCCAGTTGGGGAAACGAGAGGGGGTCCCTGTAATAAATGCACGTGCACTAAGTCTGGGTACATGGCGTGTATGGTAGTAGACTGTATGCCACCGCAGTGTGTGAACCCAGAATGGAAAGAGGGCGTGTGCTGTTCAACCTGTCCTGATGGTGAGTATTGTCACAACCATGTGAAAAATAGCCTCTGTCGGACAAAAGGCAAAAGCCATTATATAGCCAAGACATTCAAGAAATTTAAGCAATAACACGAAAATCTCAACAAACACGATATCTTTAAATGAACTATATGTTCTATATTAGATTATGTGATTCACAAATATATATATATACATGTGTGTATGTGTGTGTGTGTGTGTGTGTATATATATAAAAAGGTGAGGAAGGTCGCACGTGAAGTAAATGTATATTTGAAAAATAAAATACTTCAGACGGCACTTGCTGTAGATATCATTTTAGTGATGACTGGATGGTTCGCTTTACCACAACAAGTCTTTTCAACTGTTGACTACTATAATATACACACATACATACACCTATATATATATAATTAGGCGCGATTCATTCAAGGTATTGACACCCTGAAGTCACACAATAGATTTTGTGAATGCTGCTATATTCGGTAAGGTGGTCACAGGCCTATTAGACAGTCATTATACATAATTTGGTTATGCGTAATTTTTTCCTATAACAAAGCTGAATCAGCATATATTTTCTTAATGGACAGTGTCATGTATATGAACATTATCATGAACATGTTCTCATTATTTTTCTAGGATTACCTGTCAGATATGCTTGTAAAACCCATATCGCTCCAGTCGTATGATGAACAAGTGATCTGCGTTAACATTTAATCATTTACGAGGATCATTTAAATAGAATATTCAGGTTGAATGGAAATAGATCTTCATGGTTTAAAAGCCGTCTTATTACTTACGTTTCGTAAATAATTATGTAATAACAGGGTATATATTTTCTCTTCAGGTCCCAACTGTAAACATCCGAACCCAAAAAGAAAGCGCCCCCTCAAGGTGGGTGAGGTTTATCAAAATGCTAAGGAAAGGTGCAGATGTGTCTTCAGCGGCCTCTTTCCAGAGATACAATGTGAAAAGAGATTAAGACGCCGGGGTTAATGAAGAGCCTTGAAGAGGCAATAAATAATTGAACACGAAAACCATTCTGTTGTGATTTAAAGGAGAGTTCTGTCCGGGTATTTTCAAAAAAATGGAATTCAAGAGGACATTCCTGTGTAGTGGTACATGATTATAGCCCAACCCAGCTGAAACCCGTTACTGAGGGTAACATTTTGGTTGATTTAAATCTTACAACTAAATAAATGAGAGCACAGACTCGGTAAAATAAAGAAAGAATGAAACGTGAAGTCATTCATCGGCGCTGCGAGTGTGCATTGCTACCGTAGTAAAAGGAATTCTTGATTATTCGTATCATAAATCATTCGTTAATGTATGGATATTCTATTCATACGTAAAGTTTATTATTATAATGATATAAAATTAGCAACAGTACAGCGGGTTTTTTCCCATGTCATTTTCAGGAAGAGGTGCCGATACTCATAAGTTGTTTTTAATTTTGAGTTGATTTTGATTGGTCGAATACAAATTTTGAGTTTCACAGACACACTGTTTAATTTGTATTAATCTGTGCATAAAGGCCTGGTCACACAGCCCAAAAGTCGCATAAACGCATGAATCAGGAACACGATTCGAGTCTTACGCAAAACATGCGTGATGTGCGCATTTCATCAGTTTATCTGATGTGGAACCTGCCTCCGTAGTTTAAGCGATTAAGCGACTCCGAGTTTTGAGCAGCTCAAAATTCGTCTTCGCGTAAAATTTACGCAGTACTGCGCTGTTTTACTTAAGTTTTGCGTTGTGGGCGTAGTTCTTACGTGGACAGTGCGCGAAATATGCATGGAATGTCAGTGATCCTTTGCGAACATGTTGCCGCTATCGTATGTGCCCGTCGTGCGCAGTTCATACGTGAATAATGCATGCGCGATTCATACGCAGTTCATTAGTGCAAGTGCGCAGATTTTGCATGGTTTTTCAGCGGACCTTTCGTCGCTCACAACCACGTTTTCGGCTTGTTAGTGTGTCTATGCGCTGAAGTGCGTGGTTTGTTAGTTATTTGTGTGTGCTCTTTCCGTAATTCTTGCGCAATTCATCGGTGATTTTTAATCGCGTAAAACAGTGAAAATTATCAAGTTCTCGAAGGAAAGGCACGCGACATTTGGTCTTTGTGACCAGGCCTTAACGTACACACGAATACAAACACCAAGGCGCACATACACGAAATAGATATTGCTAGATATTCAAATTCATTCTGTCAATAGATTACACATATCTGAGAAAAGAACATCAGTTATCATAGTTCTTTAGTATTGTAATACTGTCGATCTCATGTTACCGAAATTATCCCGTTGGTCTTTTGTGTTCAAACGTGGGTTTGCAATCCTGATAGTATCTTGAATCTTGATAAAGGCAGCACCAAAGTTTCATCAGGAAGTAAGATGGACCTCAAGGAAGTACGTCGACGAAGGACGATAAATGCGAAGTCGGTGACACCAAATAGACGACAAAAATTACAGGCGATGGTCGACCCTATTCTGCTGCATCTGGAGAATTTAGTGTACAAACTAAGCTATGCCCGACTCGGGGTGACGACTAAAAGCTACATTGTGATCAAGCGGTGGTTTGGACGAGTCTGTCCCTGTCTGTGTCCAAGCGAACGTGTCTGCAGCAGAGTCCGTCGGCTGCACTATATAAGCGTGCGCGTTAGACAAAGATATGCATACACAAATTTGGTCATGACAGACTGGAGCCACTTGGCAGTAGAACAGTCGAGCGGGTGATCAGATTATTAGTTGTTAGTGGAATGTACTCGCCATCTTCCTGGCCTGACCGGCGAGTGGAAATAAGAGAGAGGCATACTTTTAAAGACTTATACAAGATTTCAAATGAAGAATTTGGAATATATTTCCGTTAATGATTTACAAGCGTATCCACATTGACACAACCTACAGAAGTGGGGGCCTTGTTGTGTCGACTTTATAGAATAAAGACAGATCTCAAACATCAGATGCGACATAGTATAAATAGCGATTCAGGTGCCTTATTGTTAGTTTGAAAAGGAGATCTGAACGTCAGCGGCGATAAAATATTGCAGCTACAGCTATTAATTAATTGATGAATTAAATTTTGACAGCTTTCAGTTGGAACCACCACTTCGCAACCAATCGTGGAAGAGGGTCAACATAACATACTGAAAGTTTGCTTGTTTCCAGATGTACTTACTGTAGGGGAATGATGGAGTTGCTGATTGGAAGAAACTGGTCAGATTTCATCAATTCGTGTGCGCTAATGTAGATCGGATTTATGTGATTTACGGAACTGTGCTGGGTCAAAAAGCGGGACGCGAAGCTTGCATGTGTATCTGGTGAGATGATTCCCTTGCTTTTTGTCACAACTAGTCCGGGAAATTGGGTGCTTACAATTGAGGCTTTAGCGACAACCAATATTAAGACAATTGATGCACAGTAAGAGAAGTATGTAATGTGAGTCATGCACCTTTTGCACTTTAAACAAAAATCATTTTAAAAATGCTGTAATCTTGAAAAATAAGAAAATCATAATTCGCTTTTATAAGAGTATTGATTGTTAAAAAAAATAAAAATTGAGAACATATTGTATTGAATACTATACTGTCCGATTCCTTATATCTCTGTAATATCCAGTACATCCCTAAAGCATGTATTGTCTGTTGACCCATATCATTTAATTTATTCTATAAGCATCAAGTCTATTCGAGAAGAGTCAGTTGTCGATTCAAACCCATGGCCTGTTAAACATCTCTGAATATTCAACTGACAGGCAGTAACCTTGTTATGATTGGTACAACTATCTTACCAAAGACGATAATTGTTAAATTGAGTACAAGAGAAGTTAAAGAGTTCCTGCTGTCAAAGGTCTATGCTGCTTTTATTTCCTTCAACTATAACGACAAACTCCAGCAAAAAGCGGAAACCTCTTTAATACTCTAAACAACAGGTGTTTATTCATACTACCTAAGGGGTTACTGCTATAGTTAGCAGAGAACTTTAACCCTAGGCCATAGCGCACACAGCTTGGAGCGAGTGGGTTCCGAAGCCGAAGCTGAAAGGGTCGTGAGGACACCTACACCAGGTGGAGCTGTTGGGTCGGTACGTCTCGCCCGCCTTGATGACGTGGGACCCGTGTTTACAGTTGGCTCCTGCAGACAAAAAGAAAACAATCAGTTAAAAGATAGAATGAAAGATTTAAAAATTGCTTGACGTAACAGATGCTGTTTTCAACGAGAAAATCTATCTTTCAGATTAATCATGATGTTAAGCACAATAGGCTGTTTGTATGGTTTTGCCGTTTGCTTGACTCACAATAACTGTCTTTGTCTCTGAATCTCTGACTGTAAAATATAATATGATGTATATTATTAAAACATTTCTAATGGTTACCCTGAAAACAATATAATATGTTCTAATAAAATTAATCACTACATGAGCTAAGAAAACCTTTCCTACGTTAATCTTATTCTTCGAAATCCACCATTGGTCCATGATGATAATATGTTTGTCAATACTGATACGAATAAGGTAGCTATCACAAAAAGATGATCAAATGCAGCTAGGCTTAGAATGTGATTGAGACTTCCGCGACTAAGGCCTTTCAAAGGAGTTTGAAGTGCAATGTAAACTCACCGTTCGGGCAAGTAGCACAGCACTGGTCTGGTTTCTTCACCGCATCGACACACATGGCAGGCGCACAGTCCATGATTGCGCAGGCTACCTGTCCACTGTTTGAACAAAAGCAAGGACTACATGGGTCAGGGTGGAAGGATTCCCCTGCTTGATAAGTCTTTCCTTTGTACTCGCATGTTGGAGCCAATGTCGTTTTAATGACGGCAGCAAATCCGTGGTGGAGAAGACCAAGAACTAAGACACAGACAACAAGCATGGCTATTCAAAGCGGAGTTCTTATCTCAAGGAGTGTTGGAGATCCTATAGAACTATTTCATGTAGGCGTATTGATAAGAGTTTTTGTCTGTGACTTAATAAAGCTTTTACCAGACTCGTGTAAGTTTGTTTTAAAATAAAAATTGTCAATTTTGTTCGATTAATACAAAATGTAACCCTCGTTTCTTAAAATTTAAGACATTCTCCTTATATAATCTCTAACTATTACTGTCACGGCTTAAATTCCGGACGCTAATATCGTTGCATAATGTTTTTTACTGATTAATTCAGAAAAAATTATCCAAATGGGCCAAGGACGTAAAGAGTCGACTCGTCCATATGATTGACAGGTTCGGAGTAGATCGAACACCACGGCTGCTCTCATCTATGAACGCCATAACCATCGAAATTCAAGTGAAAATTTTACAGAAAATACAGAGGCTATTTTGTAACAGATTTGCAGTGCAATGTAAACTATATATATATATATATATGTATAAACACAGTGTATTTCAAGCTGTGTGTCCATTGGTCATACTATTAAACTATTTCTAAGGACTATGGAATGTATTCTTTACATTATTGTTCAGATTGTACAGAACATGTTAGTTTTTTACCAGGACTCAATTGAAATCTAACACATAAGATGGACTACACTATTCAGAGAAAGTCGTCTTAATAAACCACCGAGGAACAAACATGTAAATGCAGCTGAAGATAACAAAAGGTCAAAAGCGACGACTATTGAAAGAATAACGTGTATGTGAGCCTCTAGCAAGCTCCACAGCTTGATATCCTCTTCTCCTGTTGCTGTGGTAGACGGTTACATACCTCCACGGGTGCTCTTCGGAGTTCCTGTTTCGTGTTTGTTTGAACCACACGGTCTAACAATCCTTTTAAAGAGAACTCAGTATATGTTCTATTGTATTACGATCCTGTGAAGGAGCAGGTCATTTCATCCGCTCAATTGTTTCAATTCGAAGGTACTCTTCCTTGCTCGATGTGGACGGGCTTTGTCATGAAGTTATCCCCGATCGCTCCAGCGTAGGGTTTGACGTAGAAATTGAAGACCCCATCCCTGTAACAAATACCAGTCAGTGTGCCATTCTCAGGAACATGCAGATCAGTCTTTCATCCTAGAAGATTCCAACCAATACCATCTCAATACGTGTCATGTTCAGCAATGTTACCAAACGCTGCCCCCGTCTTCTCCAAACTCTCGCCTGTCTATCAGTAAAATCAAGACTGAATTTAGACTGTATTCAGTCATGAGCAGTCCAATCGACATGCTCAACAGCCCACTCTCGATGGATGAATGAATGAATGAATGAATGAATATCTTTATTTCCTCCAATGGCATTTTAAGATTACAAGGCAAAAACAATATCAATCAAATATGTACATAAGGAATATTTACAAGAAATTCAAACCATAACGGTGCACATTTCAATATTTACAAGAGCATTGTTTAGAAGTATTTACTCAGAGAGATTCTTATATCGTAAATATAGTGTGAAAATTCAAGTATTACAGTTTGTCTATCTTCATTTGTAAGGCCATTAATGTCAAGGGGTGCACCACAAAATAGTGCCAAGACATCGTCATCATCCAACAATTCAATATTCACATAGGCATCTATATCAAGTATGTCAAGTAGTTTTAAATAGAAGTTTGCAAAATTCCAATTCCTTTACACATTTTGTCAGTGATCAAATGTCGTATTAGCCCTGGATTCATGTGGATTTCGGCTAAATGAAAGTTTAGGTGTCCTGCAAACTTCTACGGACAAGTAGCATACAGATTGCAATGCGACACTTACGTGAAGTTTCCTGGTGCACGTGCTCTCCATGGTTTGCATGACTGATTCAGATATCACTGAATGACTGTGTGTGTTCGTCACATATGTCCGTTCGTATCTTCGTATGTACATGAGAATTAATCTATTTCAATATAAAAGATCATATGGTCCTTAGCAAAAGTTGAACAGTGTATGTTCATGAAGCCATGAGTTTTATCGATGATTTATTCAATTAGTCTTCAATATCTGATATTTATGTAGGAAATTAACCTTTCTTAAAGGCACTAGTGCACGCTTTTAGGGTTTAAATTGGCTTTTTTAAGGTTTAAGAGGACTTATACATTCACTTAAGCTTTCTATCGATGCAAAGAGATACTTAAAATTCTTTACAGTTGACCTGCAATCAACAATGAAAAAGTTTAGACAGCTGCTGTCGGCTTGGACATATAAAACATCTATGGTTAGCTGTGCACAGAACGGATAAATTATGGACAGTTGAACGCGGCTGACCTAGTATTATGTGCAGCTATTGAATCTACCTAAACTCTAAACTGAGAACAAAGAATGAAATATGTTTTATGAAAGCAATGTTGTAAATAAACTGATTTAATAACACAGCATTAGCATTGTTATTAGATTGACCAAAGCGGCTGCCGTTTCCGTTTTTCTGTTTGTCAGCAAAATTTTAATATTTCCGATATCGTAGTTCATGCGGATTTAAAGTTACGTTGCATTAAAAACTTCCGGCCTTTAAAAAATCAACTTTACTACCTAAATACGTAAATATTTGTTAAATAACTTACGAGGTAGATTACTTGAGTGAGGGTCGTGAGTAATATCGAGAGATATGCAGTATCTTTGCATTCGTTGTTATTACGAAATATTGGTGTGCACTAGTGCGTTAAAGGTCTGCCACGAAGTTTGATATCCGTTGTTTGAGAGCAAACAATATCAGCTGTCGGTTAGCTCAATTTAAGGTGAGGTTAAATCAATTACAGCTGCTGAACAAAAGTTTTTTCAACAACGTCAGAGTTCCTTAGTGAGATTATCATTTTAGAATCTTTTAAATTAGTCATGATTTCCTCACAAGATACCTAGTAGTAAAAACGTTTGGATTAAAGGGACACAGAGTATATTTTATGATTTTTTATGTGGCTTGAATAAAAGTCAAAATATCATTTGATCTGAGTTAAGTTCAAATCGCCCCTCTTAACTTGCATCTTTATCTCTAAAATGTCAAAATTATGATATTTTTTTGTTTTCAATGATAAATAAAAACACCCATATGAATGTTAGGAAGTCGAAATTAGGTGTCCAATATACATGTATATACTACTTAAATCACCTACTAAACACTACCAATCAATATTTGTCTTTGTGTCTGCTGTAAATTAGTTTTCAAAACTATGATGATGTGAGAAAAATCTTGTTCTCCATGTGATTTTCATTTATTGATAAACCAATCTGCTTCTTTTATCGTTTAAGAAACGTATTAAAAAAACCTATTTGATCTAGAAGTACTGGTATGTTCATACTGTTGTTCAGACCGAAATGTTAATGAATATCATATTTTTTTAGTTTTTGAAACCTTTTCTCCATATAGGAATAAGACTGGTTTGAAGTATTCAACGTTTAAAAACGTTCGCTAAAACGCAGCTGAAATTGACAAGTTTCGTAGCTGTCCGTGCTGAGAAGAAATAAGAAATAACTAATGGATTGATAGAAGAGGGGCATATTTACAAATAATTCATAATAAAAGTTTTCAGTTACGACGATGTTTTGTCGTAGTAATGCATTCCACATTCGTAGCTCCGATGATTGGCTTCATTTTACGAAGTTTTTCTTTTTTGATCGATACACTTTATTCTTTGTCAAATTGTTAAATCTTGAACAACTGAAATGTTAACCTCATGTACATATTTGAAATTTAGTGTGAAAAGATTCATATAAAAATCATATATATTTGTTAACAGTCCTCCTGAATTTCGTTTCCACAAAAAATACCCCGCTCGATTGGTTCCTTTAAGATTTGGTCTTTGTTGAGGGCAATCGCATGTTTCGGCGGCTGTCTCTCATGTGTCATTCTTTTGATTGTAACAAACAATGTATTCTGAAATCCGTTTGTAGGCATATAACATGCTGTTTCCAGCTTGTATGGAGTGAGATTTGTATTTATATATATTTGAAAGAGTTCATAATGTTTCGGTTGCTCTTTATCATATTGATATACATTCGAATGAAATAGTTTTTCGTATCTCTATTTACAAAGGGGTTTTTGGCACAAGTAAGTCATAATCAGACATTTGTGTTATAAAAAAACATTTTCTTTTTGATGAAATTGTACATAATTTGGGATATATTTCTTTGTTACCACTTTGTAATAAAATATCTTGATTTAAAGACCAAGGAGCTTTGTTTGTTTTTAAGCGTTTGAAAACACTAGCTTCCAGTGCGTTCCAAAGACCAATCGACAAACGATGTGCAAATTATGTGTACTAAATGCCACTGGTCCTGTGGTTTTTTAATACTGCCATGAACAAGTGTTTTGTAAATCTACGGTTTTTATGAAAGAATTAAAAAAACATTCATTATTTCGGTTACAAAAGTAGTAATCTTATAAACCTATGGAGATATCAGATATCAACCTTTTATATTGTCTTTAAACATTTGAACATTTTATACGGAAATTTAAAAAAAGGATAATTAATAAAATTTGCGTTATTTCGAGAGAAAGGCGAGGATATCATTTTAGCTTAATGTATTACGTTACACGGGATAGGATATCTCAAACTCCTAGAGAGTTGATATCTACATATGGAATCTCCATAGCAAATGAAAAGTTGATTGTACAATATGTTATTATTTACTTTTACCATGTTAACATAAAAATGACACATGGGAATTTGCAAAAGACTTCGCTAGTTTCCTCGTTTCTATAACCATATGCTCTTTGGCATTTCAAATGATGATATATCGTAAATTACAGTTGTCATTGAAAATATCTTTACTGTTATTGTCTCTACTGTTACCAATATGAAAAGTAACAGTGTAGACAAGTTAGGTTATAGCATGGAACATGGCCTCTAATACAAACTTGTTCAAGAACTTTTTATTTAAAGAGGCATTAATACATTTCAGGGCAACACGGAGATCTCATGAATATAAATATATGTTTCAATTTCCAACAAAACATCTTTTGATTAAAAGGAGCAGTTTAGCCTCAAACGAACGTAAAGTGATCGGCTCATCTATGCGAATCCATTTTCCTACCTCTAATAATGAAAAGATGTTCACACAAAAATGCCCGCCAAATATGTTTAATTGATACTTAATTATCATTTCCTCTGCGACTAGAATTGATAGGTGGATGGGATGATAGATGTTTGACCCTCTGAAGAAATATATTGTATGGACAAACAAGGTTACAGTATGGACCAATTTATGCAATGCTCATCATCATCATCATCACCAATTTTACTTAAACTCATAAAGTCCTCTTATGTAAATCGCATTTTTTATACATTTTTCTTTAGACCTTGCTTTTGGTAAATGTTTGGCCAAAAATGTAACAGCCAGAAACAATTAAAAAACAATTTGTAATGCAAGACAATAAAAAATTTTAACAGATTAATTTTGTTGCAAACCTGTGTATCTACAAACTTTTCTTAAAAATGGTCATTATTGATAGTTGTTAATTTTATTCCACGATTTAATGAAACTGAAATTTGGTAAAAGAGTGGCATTACTATGTTTTTGGCTATATCATGATTCAAACATCGTTTATTTCACAAATTTCATTACTTAGTGTTCGTTCGCAAAGTATAAAACATAATAGAATTTTATCACTAATGTGATTGTTATATATTCCCTAAGCTTTGATCTTTATCTCTTAAATGCTAAAATCATGATATTTTCTTGTTTTCAATGAATATTTGGAAACAGCCATATAAATGTAAAGTCGAAATTCTTTGTTTCATGTACATGTATTTTAGTTCAATGACCTTAACATCATTATTTCATCATTATAATACATTTATCCTTCAATACATGATTGTTTAAGATTCTTGGTTTCTGTAATTGGCTGCTTTGGTTAGACCAGAGTAATAATGCAGGGAGCGCCTTCGATGTAGATATGTGCGCTTTAAACTACACTAATTGTTATTATAATTATAAGTTTCAATGGCCTACATTTTTTAATTTTTTTAGTTCTGGTACGGAGACATAATTTAATTTCGGTTTACATGAGACGGCTAAAAGTAAAGTAGGAATAACTTGAAAAACCAAAAAGACGCCACTGCACAAGTTGTTCCATCTAGAAAGTTTTAATGATCAACACCTACTTGCTATTTTAATTTGTATTTTCCTTGAAATGGCCAAAACTAAATAAAAGAAGCAGTTGAAAACCCGAAACGGCATCGCATCACATATTATGATAGTTTCATATACCAAATTTCAATGAGCTAGGCCTTGCGGTTTTTGGGTTCAGGCCGAAAACGAAATTCTAGGATGCGTTTCCATTGAAACGGCCACATAAATGTTGGAGGAAGCTGACAGCCCAAAGGGCACAATATGTTAAATATGTCAGCCATATGTACCTTTTTTGCTGTCCAGTCCCTTTATAATCACTACACTTTCTGTACAAGTATGAATAATTCCGTGTTTTCCTTAATTTCATTTGCAAGACATCCATATTCTCTGAACTATGCATCATCAATAAATCAATTGAAATGTAAACGAGAATTTGGTAACAATAAGGAACTTTTTCATGTGATCATTTTAAAAAAATCGTTTTTTCTATTTTTAAACATATTGTTAAGCTTGCCTTTTGAATAATTCCTTGTATTATAAGATTGCGCAATCAAATATCAAATAATGAGTGTCTCAAAACCATTATTTAATTGTGTTGTCAACCTGTTGAAAATTACACTCTTCGTGAAAATGACTCATATATATTTGGCGATAGAAATATATAAAGGGCCAAAAAACACTTTAAAATTTGAATTTAATGTTTATATATTTTTATACAAGACACGTATATGTAGGCTACATCTCAGCATATCCCAATCACGGTCATAATATTGTTACATAATAGTATATTGTATATATTTATGTCTTTTTCATTCCATTCAATTTCTAAAATTGTATGTCAGTAAAACTTTTAACCAAAAGTGATAATACATAAATGTTCTATATGAAGTTCAGTCATGATAAATCTTCATATATAGATAAGCAGGTACAAGGATATATGTTTTTCGAGAGAAATGTTTTACACTCACATTCAGTGACAGCAATAAAACATACTTATTCATATGTATGATAGTTTTCGGCGAACTTAGTTTTACCTAAGATGGGTTGTTTTTTCAGTTATACAAATCTCCAGTGTTTAAGAATCTCTTTACCATCTTAGCCTGAATGTGGTCGTGGGGAGTCCGGAACCCAGTTTAGCCAAAGGGAGACAATCCAAGCAAGATGGCGCTGTCAGCTTGACTTCCGGCATAGATTGTACACAGCTTGGAAATATTAATTTTCTAGGTTTATTGAAATGAATTTGCGATAAAAATAAACAAAACCAATTTTTATCACTAAAAGTGGAACATTACAGTAAATACAAGATGTAAATGGAAAAAAAACATTAGCTAAGTCCTTCTCGAAACATTTATTAAACGAGTGTCCAATGGATTCCCAAGTCGAGGGCTCTTTCAAAGGAGAGTGTTCTTCAAGATTGATTATGTGACATTCAACCGTATGACATTAGTTTAAAAAGATATACTATCTTGAGTACGTAAGTGTCAAATATATCTTTCTTTCAAAATGAGTTCATATGACATTGCACGTGAGAGACTAGAAAGTTTACAACGAAGAGGACTGTTAGACGATACTGGGCCTGGAATATCGCAACCACTTATTCGACAGCCTCCACAAGTCCAAGAAAGAAGAAAAGGTTCGTCCTGACGGAGTTGAGCATCAAGGAAGCTGCAAGACAAACAAACATGATGGCACTGATATTTCTAATGTGCAACTGTCGGCGCCAGATCCTTCAAACAACCCTGGTCACAGCACAGACCATCGGATCATTAACAAAATATACACTCCATTCGCCCCCACCTGCTTTCTTGACCGAATGCTAAAATAAATACGCACGCAATAAAAATAAAAATTATGCAGACATGTTCTCAAATGATTTGCCTTTCTACTCCAATTCACTTAAACAAATAAATCTTTGGGGTTATTGAATGAGGACGGGCGAAAGACGATTTCCACGTCCAACTTAATGTTGATGGGACAAATGGCAGCCCGTCACCTTGACCCTACGGGGTGTGTGTGGCCACAGCGAGAGATCTCATTGGTTGCAAGAATTAGAGTTATCTGTTCCTAACTTTGCGTCAAACCAATGAGCGGGCCTGGGGTCACAGTACACAATCATCTCCATTAAAAAAAAGAAATTGTCAATACTAACCGTTAACCCTAGGCAAGTCATTCTTCTCATTTTCTGCCGTAAGTCTAGTTGACATTTCATGTTGATATCTGGTTTTCCTCAAAGAAGTCTGCAGGGATAATGAAATATTTGTTTGTTCGTCCGTCAGTTCAGATATCTTTTTCGAAACAGAACTGTAAGGCCTAGCTCGATGCAACCTGGTATATGGATCAATCAGCATGTGTAGATGTGCTTATTAGGGTATTAATTACTATTTAACCTCTTTGGATTCTGTTTAGGTTTCCATGGAAAATGTTACTAACAATCTAGGAGCAGATCTCAAAAACTGTAAAACCTAGCTTAATGATACTTTTCAGTTAGATCATTCGTGCCATTGCTTGTGCCTTTAAATGTTTTTTCCACTTCTTCAGATTTCTATTTTTGGCGTCTTTTGAAAAGCATTTGCGATTGAAAGTTGCAATGTGGGACAATCACCATGTGAAAGTTAAATTGATTTGTATACCCAATGGGAGATAATAGTTTGTACACAAGAAGGATAAGGATAGAAGATAAAGGCTTAATCTTACTCATAAAAAGTGTAATAGATAGTTTTCCAAATGGCTTGGGATATAGACGACTCTGTCTGATTTGATGTATATTGGAATGTATTGTGAAAACTTTTATTACTCTGCACGGTTAGCCATTTGTACAAGAAAAAATTAAGTCAGCAAAAGTAATTTGTTCTTGAATTTGAATCGCTGTTAACCAGTTGTCACAACTAACATTGCTTTATTGCTAAAATATCGCTGTATGATTATGTTTTAATGTAGTCTATGCTTATTACGAACTCTTTATCCTATAAGTAATTACCTATTTTCTATCCTGTTTCCTTAAATATCTAATTTGACATGTAATGTCAGAAGTCAATGGCAAGATTTGTATTGTATATTCCAGCAATACGACGCACATCTGAAAAGCAAAGCTCATCTTTCTCGAGTGACGAAGAGAGCTGTGATTGCAGTTGACATTGTCACTAAAGTTAAACAGTCTTCTGAACTGACTTTGGTGAAGCATAACCAATGTAAGAACTTTATCATTTTTAGTATCAAATGATAAGATGTGAAATAGAGGTTCATTTATTTGTAATACAGGGACAGGGATTTGATAAGACAACCATTTTAAGGGCTTTTAGTCATCTAATGGATTTTCAAAAGGCTATTAATAGTAAAATTTCTAATTTTGATCTGCCATCTTTTCCCGAAGCATATTGGTTACTTGCAGAGGCATGAAGCGTTTAAGAGCAAATAGGAGGCAAGGATGTTATTGATGAGGAACTTCACATGATGTATTTTGGTTGCAATGTATTCAAGCATAATATGGTTTAAAACGATAGCATAATCTAAAATCACTAGTTGTTAATTAATGTCAAATAACATGTAACTTAATAACCGATAGCCAATGATAAAATCAAGGATAATTTGAAATATAATAAAATTCACCTTGGATTTATATATTTAGATATTGTTCATCATGACAAATGAGGTTTTTATCATTTTTGACTGTTAGATCTTTTTACATTAGATTCCTCTGATCGGTTTTATGTATTTCAGCCAAAGCGGTATCAGAATCGAAACCTCCAGTGCAGAACCAGCCATCAGGGAGGGATGACAACAATGACGACAGTGACAGTGACGATGACGACACAAGATGCAAAGTTTGTAACATGAACTTTGATGACAGAGGGGTGAGTGTTTCTGGTTTAATTGGACTCAGAAGTGTTGTTTCTGAGACTAGGTTTGATATATCAATTGATACCACGACAGTGTTTACTCTGCGAGGCTACTCGACTGCCATTTATGCATTCACCATACCTGTGCATGACTTATCCTCTAGTCCAGCATTTCCTACCAAGTGTAAATAGGATCAGTCAGCCTTTGTGGCGGTCAGACCTCCAAGTATTTTTCTTTTCGACTGATTGTTTGGTTTGTTATTTGGGGACCTTGAAACCATGTTGATAAAGTTACTTACTTGGAAGGTGGCCTCCTAAATGATGGTCATGGCCAGCTAGCCAATGTGCCAATCCTGAGCTGACCGTTGTTCACAGGGTCAGTCAGCATCAGACTGACGGATCATACCATCTAAACATCGATTACTCTCTCATGTTACCGATCTAATTGAGCTTCCTAAGTTCTGTAGCTTTGGACAATGGCTCTGCATATGACTGTATACTATCATTACCCCGAGTAATGGAAACAACCTACTGATTGCCTCTAAAGATTGGGATGCAGCTCAGTTGATAGGCTGTAAGCTCGGTTGATAGACTGTAAGCTCGGTTGATGGACTGTAAGCTTAGTTGATAGACTGTAAGCTCGGTTGATAGACTGTAAGCTTAGTTGATAGACTGTAAGCTTAGTTAATAGACTGTAAGCTTAGTTGATAGACTGTGAGATCGGTTGGCAGACTGTAAGCTCAGTTTATAGACTGTAAGCTCGGTTGATTGACTGTAAGTTCAGTTGATAGACTGTAAGCTCGGTTGATAGAATGTAAGCTCATTTGATTGACCGTAAGCTCGGTTCATAGACTGTAAGCTTAGTTGATATACTGTAAGCTCGGTTGATAGACTGTAAGCTAAGTTTGCTCAGATGATAGACTGCAAGCTCAGTTGTTAGATTGTAAGCTCGATTGATTGATAGACTGTAAGCTCGGTTGATAGACTGTAGGCTCGGTTGATTGATAGACTGTAAACTCAGTTTGCTCAGTTGATAGACTGCAAGCTCAGTTGATAGAGTGTAATCTCGATTGATTGATAGACTGTAAGCTCAGTTGATAGACTGTAAGCTCGGATGATAGACTGTAAGCTCAGTTGATAGACTGTAAGCTCGGATGATAGACTGTAAGCTCGGTTGATTTATAGACTGTTAGTTTAGTTGATAGACTATAAGCTCGGTTGATTGATAGACTGTAAGCTCAGTTGCTCAGTTGATAGACTGTAAGCTAAGTTGATAGAATGTAATCTCGATTGATTGATAGACTGTAAGCTCGGTTGATTGATAGACTGTAAGCTCTGTTGATAGACTGTAAGCTCAGTTTGCTCAGATGATAGACTGTAAGCTCAATTGATAGACTGTAAGCTCAGTTGATAGACTGTAAGCTCAGTTGATAGACTGTAATCTCGGTTGATTGATAGACTGTAAGCTCAGTTGATAGACTGTAAGCTCAGTTGATAGACTGTAAGCTCAGTTGATAGACTGTAAGCTTAGTTGATAGACTGTAAGGTCAGGGTTGGACTCGCTGGTCACGTCATACAAAAGACCTTTAAAGACGGGAGTTGTTGCTTCCTTGCTCTACGCTCAGCATTACAAGGACAGAACAAAGCTTCTTTGCCTGCTGAGTTCTTAGACACAATTCAAATTTCAAATTTGCACTTGTACTGAGGACAATAAAGAGTTAAAAGAAAAAGAATCTGTAATTACTGCATATTTGTTAGAGTGTGTATGATGAACATTTTTGATAATTTTGGATAAAAAGCCCTTGTTATTTTGTTGTCACTTTCGTACCATCACTGGAATCTCTGTCGAAAAGTTTATTTCACAACATTAAGAATTTAAGTATAAAATCATATGCAGATATATTATTTCAATTTTAAGTTGTATTTGACAGTTTAAGATACATTGCCAGGTATTAGGAATTAAATGTCATATTCTTTATCCTGATTAACAGAATTACCTGCGCCACACTAAAGGCCTAATGCACACTCAGAAGAAGATAGAGTATGATAAAGCAAAAGGAAGCACCAAGTATGATGATGTGAAAGAAACAGGTAAGGTTTTGTATTTTTGTTGCAAATACTTAACATCATTAAATCTTGCTTTCAAGTGGCCTAAAACAATTAAACATGCAATGTCACCTTTGCGCAAATAAAATATATAGTGATGTATCTATGACAACAGTTTGAATGAGACAAAAGAATGCAGTTCTATCAAAAGTTCAACAGGACCTTTAACTTTGGAGAAGGTTCCTTTACGGATCATTTTCATAGCGAACCTTGAGTGTTTTACAATTTTTGTAGGTAGATATTCATGATATTCACAGCTTCAGACAAGCCATTTGCTTTTGGATCTGGCTCCAGTGGTCAAGGGAAGCCGTGGTTAAGGAACCAATCTGAGGGGTATAAGCAACATACAGGTTATGGTGCACAGAAAGGGTATCAACCAGAGAAGCGGTATGATGCGTACCCTCGTTATGATGCTCATAGGGGACACCAAGAACAGGCAAGATACCAAGACAACGCAGGGTATGAAGCTTACCCAGGATACGATATGGCTGACCGAGGGTGTCAGCAGACGGAGGAGTGGGGGGAGACCGAGGAACGTGATGAGATGCAACACACCAGGTATGACCAAGAATGGATATCACTGAGATTTTAGCTCACAAAGCTCAGGGGACCAAATAGGCTCATGGCATGACAAGAATACATTTATGGTCAGATATTCATTTATCAGCTCAGTGACTCTGGCACCAATAGTTTAAGAGCAAGAAGAAAACTAAGGGTATATGTCCCTCATTCCCTACATGTATGTATTACTTTATTGGTTTGATGACCAGCTGAAGACTGATGTCGGATCATCTTTCAATACAGTGACATCATAATTCTTTAAATTTCTATTGTAGTATTGTATAGTTAAGCCCAACTCACACTACGTACGATCGATCACGATCGCTGTACGAAAGTGTCGTGTAGTCATCGTGTTGTTGTTGTGTGGTTATTGTGCTGTTATTGTGTGGTTATCGTACAGTGATTGAATTGATCGTGCTATTTTTCCAACACGATTGGTTCAAATCGGAAACATGTTCCTGATTTCAGAAAATCGTATTGTGGGCGTGTCGATCGTGTAGTGATTGTGTGGTGATTGTGTGATGTATGTGTTGTGATTGTGTTGATCGTGCTTCAACCTTAGGACACGATAACAGCACAACCACAACACAACCACAACACGATCGATAAATTGTCCCTCTTGCAATCGTACTATTATCGTACTCATGTTAAATTAACCCTTATAGTGCTAAAGATTAGGACCACGATGACAGCTCGTACAAAACACGGAGTCACACGATTACTGTGCGATCACGATACAATCGTTACACGATACTGGATTGAACTTGCACCAATAAGAGCTTTTCCCATCAAAATGTTTTCATCACGTGTGCTTCGCGTGTCTTACTTTTAGTCAACATGTCAGCATAAACGATGGTAATTAAGGTATTGATGGTAAGCGAGGGAGACGAGCGAATCACCACGTTACTGCCGACAATTCTCTTCTCGTGCATACCGACTGTTTTTTTAGTTGTAACTCCGTGATTAATTCCGACACAACCAATATTCTAATAGAAGCTCTTCTCGGGCTTCCAGCAGGTTCCCCTAACGGCAAAATATTGCAACATAAACTTCAATGCAAATTTTCAGCCAGTTCAAACGCTGCATGCGTGGATAACATATTTATCGTCACACAAGCCTATGCAGAGATGCTTTGCTGTGTAAAAAAGACTCAAAGTGCATATTAGATATGATATATTTGTGTACTTTTGAGTTTATTAGATATTTGAAATTATATTTTGTGCAGAATACAAAGATTAAAGATGCATAAATGGGCAACATTTGTGAAAACTAACAACGGATTTTCGACATGAAAGTATACCTTTAAATGATAGGGAAGAAAAAGGTTACGAATTATTGCTGCAAGATTTTGATTGTATGATAAAAAATACCATCAAAAATACCATCAAAGGTATGGTAGACCTATGAACTGTATACTGCAAAAATCAGAAAATGAGTGTTTAAGATCTTCATGCTGTTCTGAAAGTTATGTGCATAGGACCTTTCAAATTTATGCATAATTCTCATACGCAATCGTACGAAAATTCAAATAAGTAAATAGAAATCAACTCCCGAAAACATTAGATAAAGAAATAGTGATTTCACTGGTTAATGGAAAATAATTTTTGCTTGGTTTGATCTCTGTTAGAATGAATCACATATGTACTTGTTATCAATTAGAAATTAAACTGAATCATTTGAACAAAGCAGGTAATAATGATAACAATTGTAATATTTATATTGCGCTGTACTCACGCGACATTGTTCTCTCAGACCAATTGTAAAGTTTTTACCACAGACCCACGTTTTTGGAATGATAACAAATAATGACGCTTTATATTCATATAGATCAAGGGAATGTGATGATCACCATGTAGAAATGCGGATGTTTCAACATTTGGTAGGAAGCGAATTATAATGTTATCAATTATCGATCAACTTGGCAAGTTTCTCGATGTCAAGATGTAAGCTTCCTTACGTGGTCTGAAAATTCAACTGCTTTGAATCAGAAGGAATGCATGTGAAACAACATCGGTAGTTATTTGCATGAAGCCAGAAGATGAGAGAAAAATGTTAGAATTAGCAATATATACCCTCCTGTCTTTATTGAATGAAATTGTATTTCATAGTTGCAATGCATCACAGGATGAATAACAATTCTACATTGATAATAAAAAGCAATGGTTAACATTGTTTTGCCTTTGCACAAAATATTTAAAATCGTGCATTATTCTTGCACTATTCGTGATTGCATCGTGAAAGCATTGTGTCAAGTTTGTGTTGAATGTGTTCTGACCGTGTTAGAATAGTGACCTTTCGTGCATTGGTTGTACTCACATCGTGTACCTCACGCACAGAAATCGTTTTCACATAACAGATCGTAAAAACCACAATACGATACCAGTACGATCAAATCGTAATGTTACCGTAGTGCAATCGTGCGTAGTGTGAGTTGGGCTTTAACTAAATTCTTTCTTGGCAATTAACTGCTCACTTATGTAAAGTTCTTCAGTTTTCAAGATTTGAACATTAATCTTTAATTTTGTTAGAGATGTATATGGTATACTTTGCAAAAGACAATATCTGGGCCCTGATCACTACAGTAGAAACGAGACGGTGGGACTAACAAAGCGTATGAGGAGAGGAGATGTTGGCTGAGTCTGAGATGACCATACCAAAACTGGACCCTGCCGAGAGGGACCTGCAACCAAATGACGTGGGCCGTCTACAATTTCCAGATTCATACCATTGTAAAGTAAGAATTTCTAACAGAGTTATATATATATATTAATTACACTAAATAATGGATATAATCAGTAAATTTAGATAACGCAGAAAATTAAGTATTTACTAAGCGTTTTAGTTTAAATTTGTATACATGTTAATGGTAAGTTTCATTTCGGCTTTGGAACACAGGTAGGAATGTTTTCCGATTTTCTTTGAAAAATATCTAATGTCATCAATTTTGCACTTTGGGATGGATATGAGAGATGTTATGAATGAAAAGAATCGTAATTCAAGTTTTGACAAATATAAAGCCAGATTAGAAACCTTAAAAATCATGTAGTGTCTCTTAAAGATCTAAGACCTATACTAGATCAAGTCACGAAGAAAAGTACTCACCTTGGCAAGTTGAACAACACTTTCCGTCTTTTCGGACTTTCTTACAATCGAGGTTTGGGCAATCCACCAAGTTGCAGTTTCTTGCAGATTTTTCTGCTATGGCCTTGGAATGTGTGGAGTCCACGAGAAGGAAAACCCCGAACACTGTCAACCATACAAATCTGAACATTTTCTGATAAACTGCTACTGACAAATGATTTCTAATGGGGTTATGGTATTAAAGACGGAATCTGACATTAATTTTCCTGGATGACGTATGTAAATGTTACAAAATACTCAACTGACTTGCTTTATACGCATTTTTAATGAAAAAAATGACATTTATTATCAATAAAGCATGTCTGACGTTCAATTGTTTAATTACATACATATACATATCAGAATATGAATTGGTGTTTTTGTTTGAACATATTACAGGGGAAGATTTTGACGTTACTTTTTTGTTTGTGATGTGTTTTATGAATGACAAGACAAATATATGATAGAAAAAATATCTTTACTGAGAAAATGTAAACATTGTAAATTATTATTAAAGAATGTAACTTGGAAGAATTTTAGATACAACACGGTCGTAGTAATTATATTCAAAATGTTACAGGTTACGTTTTAGTGATTAAGTTAAGCTAAGACTGCACTATAAACCTTGCTTAAGTTCTCAGTAGTGATAAACGTAGTCTAAATGCCGATTTCACCGTCATTTCGGTGGAGCTTTTTGTTTCAGGCACAGTGAAACGTGAGCAAAGTATACATCGTTTAGTCTTCAGGTGTCAATATTTGTAATCTCATTGAAATCAGGTCGAAACCATCACTAATTCAGCGAGCTAGGAGTAGTAACCCCTCTGTTGTCAATGAGATTGGAATATTTGCCATATCTCCATCAGCGAGTGTTTATACACTACAGTAGGATCTTTCATCAATGAGTAAGCCGAAAGACCTCACGAACAGCAAATTAATGTAACCAAAGAGGAATATATTTCTAAAGATATGATAAAACCACAGCGCTTAGCTATTGTTGAACATTTTAACAGTCATTTTAACAATTGTTAATTTAGTTGTGTAATTAGTTTTGAATGCAAAGCAACGAATGGAGGTTAGAAGAAAAAAAAACATCGGAAAATATTTTCAAAGAGTGTACATAAACATGTAACAGGTCAATAACTAAACGTCACCATTGTGGAAATAAGGAATCGAAGTAAATCACCATAACAAATCTCCTTTCCACACACATTTATGATAATTAGCTCCAGCTGTTCTATGCCATGGTCAAAGCCATACAACTTGTATTGATAAACATCTTATAATGTTCACGTTTTGTTGAGCAAAGACGCAGGTATTATGGATCTATGCGTAATTTACAATGTATTTATTTTCTTAACTCAAGGTGTTTATCAAGTGTTTCAATAACATAGATCAATATGAAAACGGTTATATAGTGTTCATGTATCCAATTAGTTTTTGTAAAACATCTCATGGTTTAGCTGTAGAAAATAAATAAAATGTCATACAAACATAACAAACGTCTTTCAAGAAATTTATATACGATTTGAAGGGTATTTTAAATATCTTAACACAAACTTTTTAGTTTCCTCATCAAATATTTCGTAAAGTTTGTTGATTGATTTATCACACGCATATCCTTAAGTATGAATTTACATATGAAAACTTCCAATATGATAACGATGTTTCTCAACAAGTAAAGAGCTATTGTTCAATACTTGAAACATGTATTCTCGTTCTTTATTTCGGTAAAAGGTGTAGAGTTTGGACACTGAGATAAGAGGTGACAGATAAAACAAGCGACATTTCTAAAAACAGATTCTTCCTTTGTAGACGTGAGTAAAGTACACCTAGAGAGTTCTTGATATTCAAAATATTAAGAAGGTGTCTGTTGCTTATGAAGATTATGATAAGTGTCACAGATAAGCAAAAAGTGATACACAGTCTCTACAAACTTTACAAGCCTATCATGTAGTGTAATAATTTAAAAAATCCCCTAGCTTCAATTACATATGCATGTGAACCACAGCTGTACAGACGCCAATCTAAATTCACTTAAGGTCACAACAGTAATATAACACTTAGATTGATAAACATTCTTAAAAGTAGAATAGGTATATTATTCACGACTAATAATAATTGTGTCATGCCACTCCTGCCTATATTTGAAAATTCTGAAATCAACTAAGAAACTCCAACAACTTCTTGTCTTTTCAAAATGTAGCCGAAACTAAGATTTTAAGATTGTAATTCGTGTCACCGAACCTGATTTTCCATTCCTCGATAACTGCAATGGTGTTGCGGGCTTTCTCCCTGCAATAATACTAGCAGCCGCGATATAAGTTAAATAATCTTGAAAGCGGCGTTAAACACCAACTCACCTCACCTCATTACCGGTTTGTATCATAAACAACTTGTCAACAAGAAATTTAGTTGCTTGTGTATTTCAATTGTTCGTTAAAATTTGCCTTTTTGTCAAAAGGTTCTTCAGATGATACAATGTATAAGAATGATTCAAATTACATTAAAATTATTCTTGTCAGAAAGACACTATATCATAACTTGGTTCTTCCTCGATCCTATTGTTATGTAATTGTTATTTCTTTCTTGTCCAATTCACATTTTTAATCATTGATTTCTATCCTTAATTGTCTTTGTTGATTACCATGTACAAGTAATCTGTCTCCACCCTATCATCAATGCTTGACAACGACACTATGAGCTGTGTCGAAACGTCGTACTCTCTGAATGAAGAAGTTGTCATCCAATATATTTGTTCTTATCTAGAAAGATCATTCGAAAGAACCGATGTTTTCTTGACAATATTGAAAAAAAAATTCGATCATTTGTTCTTATCTAGAAAGATCATTCGAAAGAACCGATGTTTTCTTGAGTATTTAAGACAATATTGAAAAGAAGACTGACATGGCCACTGTGTGCTAGATTATGAAAAACGTGGATGTGTGAGTGCTTGTGTGATAACTAAAAAGATAATTATTAGAAAATGACCTAATGCATTAGGAGCGGCAAAAACAATCTAAAATGGAGCTAGGGCCAACAGTTAATAAGAAAATACTTAATCATTTAAAACATTGTGTAGATTTGTCTTTAGCATTCTTTCAGATTACATGAAATCGGGATTATCGCTATCTGTGGCACTGCATAATAATTGGTAAGATTTATTCTTTACGTAATCGTCATGACGTACGTACAACAAAAACCAGACTGCATTAGTAAAAAAATAGGCTTAGGTTCAATAAAACCCGTAAGCCGAGGGCAAGTTGTTTTCGAGGTACGATATGATGGATGTTGCGAGGCGTTGCCGAGTCATGTCCATCATATCGAACCGAGAAGTTTATTATCTGATAACTTCCACTTAATTATCGACCTCTCGGCTGCTCTGAGGCCAAGTAGTTAAAAGTAACTACCTCTGATACTGACCCGATAACCGCGCCATATGTTAAGAAAAAGGCTCAAGAATTCTACAAATAAGAACAATTATGCAAATTTTAGCTCAGATTAATTGTATTTTCTTACTTCCCGCCCAGTATGTGCATTTCCAAGCTGTTGAGTCGATCAATAGCGTGTCAATCTAAATATTAGGATTAAGCCAACACATATCATTTTCATCCTGGGAGGCAACAATGGTGGTCTTGTTGTGTACCCTTTTGGCTACAGTTCTGCCCTTGAGTTCACAGACCTCGGTTCCTGTACCTGTAACGTGCGAGCACAATGGGGAGCAAGTGCCCGTTGGGGAGACGACAGGGGACGCCTGTAATCAGTGCACGTGCACAGAGACTGGGTTTATGGCTTGTATGATGGTAGCCTGTCTTCAAGCCCAGTGTGAGAACCCAGTACTGAAAGAGGGCGAGTGCTGTCCAACCTGTCCTGATGGTGAGTGTTTTGTGTAATTTGATGAGAAACGAGTTCAAGGTGTTAAGTTCGCATTGTTTTTATCCACATTTTGGTAAATTTTACGAATCTATGTTGGCATGTCAAATCATGTTTCCAATGCTTACTTAAAGATGATAGCCAATTAGCCACTACAAGAACACACGTGGCAGTGATTGGTGCAACAGTGGTGTCCAAGTTCCAATCACTTAAATTTCTTTATTATCATTTAATATTGCCATTTTGATTTTATCTATTGAAACGAAGCAAAAGGTTTATCAATGCATTGGTCAATATGATCTACTCTTATATGAATTTTGGCAAAAATATATAATATTTATACTTATTTACAGAAATAGGGTCATTTTTCTGATATTTTCCTTTCCTATCCAACCAGCTACATAGCTGTCTCTTTATAATGTAGCGTAACTAAAACTGCTCACAAATCTATCCGAAAATATTACCTATTAAATATTATATTATGAAAGAATGCAAATGCAAAATTTGAAAAGAGTGATTATCATAGGAATTTCTGCACATTAAATAAACGTTTGTTCAGCAGCCGTACATCGTTAAAAGGTGATTTATGTTAGCACACTGTTTCTCCTCGGTTGAATGCTCAAGAATCCTTGTAAATGCGAGAAACATTTTGCCAACACCTCTATGAATTGATAGATATGATCACCAAGCTTCTCTTGTTTATTTCATATAGGGTCTCGTGTATGCGTGTATGATTATGCACCAAACTTTATGTTGTCGTACTAAAACGTGTTGATGGGGTTTTGTCTGTTGAGTTCAGTGTTAATTACACAGAGGTCTGGGTTTAATGCATCAAAGTTCCGCTAATTATCAGCTTTTACTTCTACAAGTTAAAGAGCCATTACTAACGGACAGTCCCATGAAATTTATATGCCATCCATTTCACGCTATGCAGTGAATATGTCCAGTCCCTTTCTGCTGCCTTGAATCAGTTGCTAAATAATTAAAGGAAATGGTACATCCAGGACTATATTTTTACAACCGTTACAACCTTTACATTTTGGTTACCTTTGCGACTTACGGCAGTCTCGTTGATTGTAGAGAAGAGTGATGTTTATCCTTTTTCAGGAACGAAACAATCAACTTTGCATTTACGCCAACACGCACGCACACGCACGCACACACACACCTACCTACATGCACACGCCTGCCTAACATATATTTTACATATACTTCTACAAACGCGCACACACACACACATACACACACACACACACACACACACACACACACACAAGAACAAATTCTCAAATTTATATTATACAATTATTGACTCCAAAAAGCGCATGCTTTATTGACCCATGAACAAAACTTTCCACAGTCGATAAACCATTTGATTCGGGAATCACTGAAGTCAATAATTGTATAAAAAAAAATTATTATATAATTTATGCAAGTTGAATTTAACCTAACATCCTTGTAATTTCTATGATAACCAGCTATACCTGTTAAGGACAGCAACTCCTAACGGCGCTCCTCGTACTGGTGACAAACTCTAAGTCGACCGTTTCTCGAAGTCAACATAACTTTTGGGCTTTTTCGTTAACCATTTGTCCTCATCAATCAGAAAACAGAACACTCCTCCATCATTTAGTAATGCTGGGCATCTCAAATTCATCCTGTTATTTCCTAGACACATCTGTGATCAAACTTAATCTTTTACTAACGCTTATTTTCTTATTGGGTTTAAAAGACGATCATAACTTGGTATTATTGTTGAAACGTCAGTCGAGGAGCCTGGAAAAAGTATTCTTTTCATGCATGTTATCAACACATGAGTATTTTGCAATTCAACCGAACCACCTTACTATATCACAATATATTTTGCTATTTAGTTAAACATTTAAAGAAATGATACATGCAGCGCTCATTCATTAAAAACGACTTGTTCAGGAGTGAGTCAATCTATCGACACTTAGGGTGTGGAAAGTTTTGCTGAGGCATGACAGGGAACTGTTTATCAGTCATATGATAAATTATTTGTAAAGTTAGGCATATTCTACACACACACACACACACATTCTATCTTAATAATCTGTAACATTAATTAATCATCATTTCACCTAATGCACCATATTGACAAAAATATATCCATTAGAACTTTCTTTTTAAAGTTTTCAAGTCATAAGTCATAATGAACACACGGACGGACACACGGAGTGCCATTTACCTCTGACTCCACCGTAGTACAAATGAGGTTGTCAAAATTTCACATGATACTTTCAATATTCACTGTGAACATGCAAACAATTTCAAGCCGGACAAAGTTCAGGTCCCCATGCTGTCACACATCAACAATGTCAAGATCCGCAATACTTGATCCATCAAGTATCGACGACATTCCGCTGACAATGCTACACATGCAGGTATCCATGGTCAATACCTCAGCTCTTCACTGCGACCTTGAAAATAATGCAAAGGTCACCAAAGTGGGCCTTGCATCTTTCCAATGACCTTGAAATAATGTGACGGTCACCTAAATCATCAGGGCCCTTCATCTTATATGACGAGAATGAAGTGAATGTGTTAACATGCAGGTTAAAATGCTGAAACTTCCATGACCTCGATCGCTATTACCTTGAAAATAACGTAAAGGTTACCATAATCGACTGGACCCGGCCAGTTTCAAATACAACAAAAACATTACTGAAAGTCAGTGGAGATTTGTTTTCCATAGGGAAATAGGAGTACGTATTTCACGAAGAATAAAAGAAGTGTAAATATAACTAATTGCAAGGCAATCTATTTCAAATGATAAAAAGATACTTTAAAGGAATGTACAAAGTTCGGTAACGCTACACGAATCCATTCCATAACGCAATTGATTAAAAGGTGTTTACATTAAATTTCCGCATAAGACTTGATGATTTCTTCTACGACTCTGAATAAAAGTGTTGAGAAATGAGATGTTTGACCCTCTGAAGATATTATATTTGGTATTTCTATCATTACTCCTCATTCTGTTTGTTCATAATGATATATTTGATGTACTTTTAAACTAGCCACGAGCTACATTTCAGTAAATTTGTATCGTGAATTTGTAATCAGTCACATTAGAAGTTTTAAGTTTGTTTTAAGTCTACCTCAATTTGATTTGAGTTTTGTTAAATTAAAACGTAGAATACTTTGCTTTAGAATTGATAACATGTATGTTTCTACAATCATTTTGTGAATCAAAAACAGATTAATGAGTTTTTTCCAAATGACTATTGACTCAATTGCATGAAAAACGTCCTGAAAAATGATTATGTCATGCACATGAAATTTGTTTTCAATTCTACCAGAATAGGAAACATTCATACCGTTATCCTTGAAATAAATGAAATTGTTTTACAGATCACAATTGATTTGATAACATATCTTATGTTTTATGTTTTCTGAAAAGTACCGGGATATAAGTGAATGGTATCAAAACATCCAGGTCTAGTGGAACCGAAGAAGAACTATACTTGGTTTATACTCCACTGTGCGTCTTAACTTTACAATGCATGCAGTTGATGTAATTGCTCTTCCCTTGACTTTAAATGACAAATGATGTCAAAGGAATTTTGCCGTTCCTGTGTAGTACGCCATAATGTTTCGATCCTTGACTGGTGACATCTTGTTTTTATTAGTCTCATGACTTCCACAAATATCAACAAATGTCTGTGCGTGAATACATGAATATACTTGTTTTCTTTCCGCCCGAGTTGGGCATTCCCATGCTGTTGAGTCGAACTCAATAATAAGAACAGCCTATCTCACTCACATCATATGCAGTCTGAGAGACAACCATGAAGATATTGTTTTCTCTCTGGCTTCAGTTCCTGTAACCTGCGAGCACAATGGAGAGAAAGTTCCAGTTGGAGAAACAAGAGGGAATGCCTGTAATCGGTGCACGTGCACCGAGACTGGAGAAATGATATGTATGATAGTAGACTGTTTTCAACCTCCGTGTGAGAACCCAGTAACAAAAGAGGGCGAGTGCTGTCCAACCTGTCCTGTTGGTGAGTGTTTTGTGTAGATAACTGGGAACGAGCTCAAAGCATGTGACACATCTTTATTTCAAGGGTACGGCGTATCAGAGTACATGCTTATAACTGAAGAACAAAAGTTTGTTTAAATTTGTTGGTGCAAATAATAGGTCACATTGTTTTCATACAATTTTGGCTTATTCGTCCATTTTAAGGTAAAGGCTACATGTACAAAGCTTTGGTGGGATATAGAAAAAACGTGTTCCCTTTACACATTACAGACTTAAAGATGATAGTAACGCATATGACTACACGAACATTTTGACAATGATTTATGGAACAGCGGTGTCCAAAATGCCATTTTTTTATTATCATAAAAAGACGCGATTTTTATTCATCTGAATAGGAAATTCCAAATACATTTTAAGTGAATGATCACCAAAAAGGACTGGTGTTTTTCGTAATTTTAATTCGAAAACTTTACGATTGACAATATTCCATAGCCCAACGTATGGAGGTCTGAATTTAAAAACGCCAAATCTGCTGTTTTGAAATGTGGTTATCCTTAACGCTATGTTGTGTGCTATTACTTCCCTTTCTCTCTGAGCATGGCGATCTATGTTTATGTTTTCTTGAACTTAGTTATTCTTACGGTTTTATCATTCACATTAGAAACATGCAAGAAGTTTGTTATGAAATCTACGCTATTAAGTCTAGCTCGTGTTCATTTCACGTACAATACTTTGTTTTAAGATTGTCACACAATCTTTAGATTAAATTCAAAACATGATACTGATTAATAATAGGGTGGTACTATTATTTTCCCATTAAATGAACAATCAGTTTTGTCCAATTAAGTACCAATTAAATTACATAACAGTCCTATAAAAATGATTATGTCATGCATATCAAATGTCTTCTCAATTCTATCTGAATTGAAAACACTCAAACCTTTATCCTTGAAATTAGTTGTATTGTTTTTTAAGTTTCAATTTTTTCAATTTCATTTATCATATTTCCGTTAAGAGTAATTGAGTTGTATGTTCTTCATAGTACTATTGTCGATAACATGTGTTGTTGAAGTGAATCGATTTTTGTGATATTATGATCTATTAATAAATCAAATGTGTCAGAAAGAATTTCAAAATGAAATGTAAGGTCTTTCAAGTGCATTACCAGCTAATGTCTGTATACTTCAGAAGGATAAGTTAAATTTTGTTAGTTATGATAAGTTAATAATGTTCCAAAACTCTTCACTTAATCTCCCCTGGCACCTATCATGAGGATAATTCATAGAATATTACTTGCCCTTCAATCAAGTAAGCCAATCAATGTGAAACGTCTATTAGTCCTGCGAGCCTCTCAAAAACGTGTTCCAACACGCTGTGGTCTACTGTTGAGCTCTGTTGAAGTTTTCAAGCAGTCTTGTGACATTTTTGCCTTTGAACATTGAAACTGAAGAAACACTCTGTGATTTCATTTTTTAGTACACTTTATTTGTGACAAAACCTCAATTATGTGGATATCCATTCACAATAAACTAGTGCTCATAAAATGTATACGGCGTGTTTGTCACAGCTTGGACAAAAATGAAAAGCATGAGGAGATGAGCATTTGATTGTTATCAATAGAGCATTTAATTCATCAGCATAAGTTATTCCAATCCATACCAACGTACGTATATACACTTTGACGACAACCAAAAGACATGCATGTACTGTTACATCAGAAAAAGGTTATTTCGAATTTTACGTTAACGTGAAGTCAATCATTAACTTGTATCAACATTTGTTTGAAGAAAAGATCCGTTTTTACTTTTGAGAAATGACATTTGTTACTTGATTTTGATTTTTTGAAATTCTAATGAAATATTTAGAGGTGTATACTTTCTTTGAGTTGTATGTAAAGGTATCGGAACATCCAGGTCAAGGGGAACTAAAGATGAATTTTACTTGATCAATACTTTATTGTGCTTCTCCTCTTTTTAATTCATGATTATTGATGTACTAAGTTTGCCTTGACCTTTCAGCATAAAGGATGCCAAAGGAATTCCTGTGTATTACATTTGACGCCATAATGTTTCTATCATTTACTGGTGACACTTTCATTTAATCAGGAAAAGTCGCATGATTTCTAAAAATGTGAACAATTAAATGGGTGTTTTTAAGGCTGGGTGTGAAGATTTGTTTTCTTTCCGCCCAGATGCAAGGTGTTTAGTCAATCAATAATAAGTCAAACTAAATTATGACAACAAGCTCTAAAACATCTTTTATAGCCTGAGAGAAACCCATGAAGATATTGTTTTATCTCTGGTTTCAGTTCCTGTCACCTGCGAGCACAATGGGGAGGAAGTTCCAGTTGGGGAGACGAGAGGGGGTCCCTGTAATAAATGCACGTGCACTAAGTCTGGGTACATGGCGTGTATGGTAGTAGACTGTATGCCACCGCAGTGTGTGAACCCAGAATGGAAAGAGGGCGTGTGCTGTTCAACCTGTCCTGATGGTGAGTAATGTCACGACCATGTGAAAAATAGCCTCTGTCGGAAAAAAGGCAAAAGCCATTTTGACAAGATATTCAAGAAATTTAAGCAATAACAAGAAAAACTCAACAAACACGATATCTTTAAATGAACTATATGTTCTATATTAGATTATGTGATTCACAAATAAATATATATATATATATATATATAAAACCTTGAACCCGATATATAAACTCAATTATAACAATGACAATGATTTACTTTTGAAAGAATCATATTTCATTCGTAAATATGCGCCAAAATTAAATGGCAAAACATAATGTTCCTTACAATACAATTTATTGTTGTCAAGTTCATTATGACGTCATTAGTTCCTGTGTGACGTCATAGTATTATATATTTAGTGTCAGTTACTGCATTAAACGGCCTGATGAAGCAGGTACATTCGTACCTGCTGAAAACGTTTGCCAAATGTAATTCAACTTCATCTTCTTCTTTTTAATATATATATATATATATATATATATATATATATATATATATATATATATATATAATTAGGCGCGATTCATTCAAGGCGCGATTCAATAGGCGCGATTCATTCAAGGTATTGACACCCTGAAGTCACACAATAGATTTTATGAATGCTGCTATATTCGGTAATGTGGTCACAGGCCCATTAGACAGTCATTATACATAATTTGGTTATGCGTCATGGTTTCCTGTAACAAAGCTGAATCAGCATATATTTTCTTAATGGGCAGTGTCATGTATATGAACATTATCATGAACATGTTTTCATTATTTTTCTAGGATTACCTGTCAGATATGCTTGTAAAACCCATATTGCTCCAGTCGTATGATGAACAAGTGATCTGCGTTAACATTTAATCATTTACGAGGATCATTTAAATAGAATATTGAATGAAAATAGATCTTCATGGTTTAAAAGCCGTCTTATTACTTACGTTTCGTAAATAATTATGTAATAACAGGGTATATATTTTCTCTTCAGGTCCCAACTGTAAACATCCGAACCCAAAAATAAAGCGCCCCCTCAAGGTGGGTGAGGTTTATCGAAATGCAAAGGAAAGGTGCAGATGTGTCTTCAGCGGCCTCTTTCCAGAGATACAATGTGAAAGAGATTAAGACGCCGGGGTTAATGAAGAGCCTTGAAGAGGCAATAAATAATTGAACACGAAAACCATTCTGTTGTGATTTAAAGGAGAGTTCTGTCCGGGTATTTTCATTAAAATGGAATTCAAGAGGACATTCCTGTGTAGTGATACATGATTATAGCACAACCCAATAGAAACTCGTTACTGAGCGTAACATTTTGGTTGATTTAAATTTCACAACTAAATAAATGAGAGCACAGACTCGGTAAGATAAAGAAAGAATGAAACGTGAAGTCATTCATCGGCGCTGCGAGTGTGCATTGCTACCGTAGTAAAAGGAATTCTTGATTATTCGTATCATAAATCATTCGTTAATGTGTGGATATTCTATTCATACGTAAAGTTTATTATTATAATGATGTAAAATTAGCAACAGTACAGCGGGTTTTTTCCCATGTCATTTTCCCCGATAACGAGGAAGAGATGCCGATACTCATAAGTTGTTTTTAATTTTGAGTTGATTTTGATTGATCGAATACAAATTTTGTGTTTCACAGACACACTGTTTGTATTAATCTGTGCTTAAAGGCCTGGTCACACAGCCCAAAAGTCGCAATGTTTTACGTAAGTTGTGCGTTGTGGGCGTAGTTCTTACATGGACAGTGTGCGAAATATGCGTGAAATGTCAGTTATCCTTCGCGAACATGTTGCCGCTATCGCGTTCATCAACGACTTTCCACTGAGCAGACACACGACGCAAGGCTCGCGCATATGGGCCCGTCGTGCGCAGTTCATACGTGAATCATGCATGCGCGATTTATACGCAGTTCATTAGTGCAAGTGCGCAGATTTTGCGTGGTTTTTCAGCGGACCTTTCGTCGCTCACAACCACGTTTTCGCCTTGTTAGCGTGTCTATGCTCTGAAGTGCGTGGTTTGTTAGTGATTTGTGCGTGCTCTTTCCGTAATTCTTGCGCAATTCATCGGTGATTTTTAATCGCTTAAAACAGTGAAAATTTTCAAATTCTCGAAGGAAAGGCACGCACAACCAAACTTTGTGCGTCATTCGTGCGTTTACGCGACTTTTGGGCTTTGTGAACAGGCCTTAACGTACACACGAATACAAACACCAACGCGCACATACACGAAATAGATATTGCTAGATATTGAAATTCATTCTGTAATTAGATTACACATATCTGAGAAAAGAACATCAGTTATCATAGTTCTTTAGTATCGTAATACTGTCGATCTCATGTTACCGAAATTATCCCGTTGGTCTTTTGTGTTCAAACGTGGGTTTGCAATCCCGATAGTATCTTGAATCTTGATAAAGGCAGCACCGAAGTTTCATCAGGAAGTAAGATTGACCTCAAGGAAGTACGTCGACGAAGGACGATAAATGCGAAGTCGGTGACACCAAAAAAACGACTAGAATTACAGGCGATGGTCGACCCTATTCTGCTGCATCTGGGGAATTTAGTGTACAAACTAAGCTGTGCCCGACTCGGGGTGACGACTAACAACTACATAGTGATCAAGCGGTGGTTTGGACGAGTCTGTCCCTGTCCGTTGTCCAAGCGAACGTGTCTGCAGCAGAGTCCTTCGGCTGCACTATATAAGCGTGCACGTTAGACAAAGACATGCATACACAAATTTGGTCATGACAGACTGGAGCCACTTGGCAGTAGAACAGTCCAGCGTGTAATCAGATTATTAGTTGTTAGTGGAATGTACTCGCCATCTTCCTGGCCTGACCGGCGAGTGTAAATAATAGAGAGAGGCATACTTTTAAAGACTTATAAATACAAGATTTCAAATGAAGAATTTGGAATATATTTCCGTTAATGATTTACAAGCGTATCCACATTGACACAACCTACAGAAGTGGGGGCCTTGTTGTGTCGACTTTATAGAATAAAGACAGATCTCAAACATCAGATGCGACATAGTATAAATAGCGATTCAGGTGCCTTAATTTTTTTTATTGTTAGTTTGAAAAGGACATCTGAACGTCAGCGGTGATAGAAAAATAGCAGCTACAGCTATTAATTAACTGACGAATTAAATTTTGACAGCTTTCAGTTGGAACCACCACTTCGCAACCAATCGTGGAAGAGGGTCAACATAATATACTGAAAGTTTGCTTGTTTCCAGATGTACTTACTGTAGGGGAATGATGGAGTTGCTGATTGGAAGAAACTGGTCAGATTTCATCAATTCGTGTGCGCTAATGTAGATCGGATTTATGTGATTTACGGAACTGTGCTGAGTCCAAAAGCGGGACGCGTAGCTTGCATGTGTATCTGGTGAGATGATTCCCTTGCTTTTTGTCACAACTAGTCCGGGAAATTGGGTGCTTACAATTGAGGCTTTAGCGACAACCAATATTAAGACAATTGATGCACAGTAAGAGAAGTATGTAATGTGAGTCATGCACCTTTTGCACTTTAAACAAAAATCATTTTAAAATTGCTGTAATCAGGCAAAAATAAGAAAATCACAATTCGCTTTGATAAGAGTATTGATAGTTGAAAATAAAAATTGAGAACATATTGTATTGAATACTATACTGTCCGATTCCTTATATCTCTGTAATATCCAGTACATCCCTTAAGCATGTATTGTCTGTTGACCAAAATCATTTAATTTATTCTATAAGCATCAAGTCTATTCGAGAAGAGTCAGTTGTCGATTCGAACCCATGGCCTGTTAAACATCTCTGAATATTCATCTGACAAGCAGTAAACTTGATATGATTGGTACAACTATCTTACCAAAGACGATAATTGTTACATTGAGTACAAGAGAAGTCAAAGAGTTCCTGCTGTCAAAGGTCTATGTTGCTTTTATTTCCTTCAACTAAGGACAAACTCCAGCAAAAAGCGGAAACCTCTTTAATACTCTAAACAACAGGTGTTTATTCATATGGCCCTCCGGTACTACCTTAGGGGTTACTGCTATAGTTAGCAGAGAACTTTAACCCTAGGCCATAGCGCACACAGCTTGGAGCGAGTGGGTTCCGAAGCCGAAGCTGAAAGGGTCGTGAGGACACCTACACCAGGTGGAGCTGTTTGGTCGGTACGTCTCGCCCGCCTTGATGACGTGGGACCCGTGTTTACAGTTGGCTCCTGCAGACAAAAAGAAAACAATCAGTTAAAAGATTGAAAAATTTAAAACTTGCTTGACGTGACAGATGTTGTTTTCAACGAGAAAATCTATCTTTCAGATTAATCATGATGTTAAGCACAATAGGCTGTTTGTATGGTCTTGCCGTTTGCTTGACTCACAATAGCTGTCTTTGTCTCTGAATCTCTGACTGTAAAATATAATATGATGTCTATTATTAAAACATTTCTAATGGTTACCCTGAAAACAATATAATATGTTCTAATAAAATTAATCACTACACGAGCTAAGAAAACCTTTCCTACGTTAATCTTATTCTTCGAAATCCACCATTGGTCCATGATGATAATATGTTTGTCAACACTGATACGAATAAGGTAGCTACCACAAAAAAGATGATCAAATGCAGCTAGGCTTAGAAAGTGATTGAGACTTCCGCGACTAAGGCCTTTCAAAGGAGTTTGAAGTACAATGTAAACTCACCGTTCGGGCAAGTAGCACAGCACTGGTCCGGTTTCTTCACCGCATCGACACACATGGCAGGCGCACAGTCCATGATTGCACAGGCTACATGTCCACTGTTTGAACAGAAGCAAGGACTACATGGGTCAGGGTGGAAGGATTCCCCTGCTTGATAAGTCTTTCCTTTGTACTCGCATGTTGGAGCCAATGTCGTTTTAATGACGGCAGCAAATCCGTGGTGGAGAAGACCGAGAACTAAGATACAGGCAACAAGCATGGCTGTTCAAAGCGGAGTTCTTATCTCAAGGAGTGTTGGAGATCCTATAGAACTATTTCATGTAGGCGTATTGATAAGAGTTTTTTATTCTGTGACTTAATAAAGCTTTTACCAGGCTCGTGTAAGTTTGTTTTAAAATAAAAATTGTCAATTTTGTTCGATTAATACAAAATGTAACCCTCGTTTCGTAAAATTTAAGACACTCCTTATATAATCTCTAACTATTACTGTCACAGCTTAAATTCCGGACGCTAATATCGCTGCATAATGTTTTTTACTGATTAATTCATGAAAAATTATCCAAATGGACCAAGGACGTAAAGAATCGACTCGTCCATATGATTGACAGGTTCGGAGTAGATCGAACACCACGGCTGCTCTCATCTATGAACGCCATAACTATCGAAATTCAAGTGAAAATTTTACAGGAAATACAGAGGCTATTTTGTAACAGATTTGCAATCTGATATATATATGTTTTGTCAATTGATATAGAACAAATTCAACATCATAACCTACAATCGGATGAGTCTTCTCTTGTAGAGGTAGTTAGCGAGTCAGATGACTTACAATCATCCGAGGACCTTCACCGATCTAACACAAGTTTATCAAGCGTGAAGGACGACTCAATAGTATCAAAATTGGAAGAGAGAAGTTATGATACTTCATAGACATCATCGCAAAACAACCTTACAAAAAGCTTTTGGAGTAAATTCAACTTCATAAAAAGACACTCTTCAAAAAGCATAAAATCATATACTCCTAGAAATTACATGTACACAAGAAATGTCAATTGTGCAATTGAAACAATAGATCAATTCACGGACAGGGACCGAAGATGCCACTATAATGACTCAAATCTTAATCCCTCATAAATAGTGCATTGTGCACTACTCACGCTAACCACATGTCACTTGCTAATCAATCTAAGTCTATTACACATTGTTACAGCGTTTAGCTATGTACCTATATATTTGCCATGTTGGAAAAGCTCCACACTGTTGAAAAGACTTGTAAACAAGTCGAAATGCGACGCATCCAGTCATCATTAAAATGATATCTACAGCAAGTGTCGTCTGAAGTATTTCATTTTTTCAAATATACATTTACTTCACGTGCGACCTTCCACCTTTTTACATATACATATATAGGTACCCATGTATATATATATAAACACAATGTATTTCAAGCTGTGTGTCCATTGGTCATACTATTAAACTATTTCTAAGGACCATGGAATGTATTCTTTACATTATTGTTCAGATTGTACAGAGCATGTTAATTGAAAATCTAACACATAGGATGGACTACACTATTCAGAGAAAGTCGTCTTAATAAACCACCGAGGAACAAACATGTAAATGCAGCTGAAGATAACAAAAGGTCAAAAGCGACGACTATTGAAAGAATAACGTGTATGTGAGCCTCTAGCAAGCTCCACAGCTTGATATCCTCTTCTCCTGTTGCTGTGGTAGACGGTTACATACCTCCACGGGTGCTCTTCGGAGTTCCTGTTTCGTGTTCGTTTGAACCACACGGTCTAACAATCCTTTTAAAGAGGATTCAATATATGTTCTATTGTATTACGATCCTGTGAAGGAGCAGGTCATTCCATCCGCTCAATTGTTTCAATTCGAAGGTACTCTTCCTTGCTCGATGTGGACGGGCTTTGTCATCCATAGTGATGAAGTTATCCCCGATCGCTCTAGCGTAGGGTTTGACGTAGAAATTGAAGACCCCATCCCTGTAACAAATACCAGTCAGTGTGCCATTCTCAGGAACATGCAGATCAGTCTTTCATCCTAGAAGATTCCAACCAATACCATGCCTGAACCATCTCAATACGTGTCATGTTCAGCAATGTTACCAAACGCTGCCCCCGTCTTCTCCAAACTCTCGCCCGTCTATCAGTAAAATCAAGACTGAATTTAGACTGTATTCAGTCATGAGCAGTCCATGCTCAACAGCTCACTCTCGATGGTAAGCAGGAGTTAACATTATATAAGTTCGGAAACGATCCCGAGCCCTGTAAATGACACTGTAGCTTACACCGAGATCGTCTCGTCGACAACTTCCCGTCGTGTCGTCCCTCTTTGCAAAATTCCAATTCCTTTACACATTTTGTCAGTGATCAAATGTCGTATTAGACGTGGATTCATGTGGATTTTGGCTAAATGAAAGTTTAGGTGTCCTGCAAACTTCTACGGACAAGTAGCATACAGATTGCAATGCGACACTTACGTGAAGTTTCCTGGTGCACGTGCTCTCCATGGTTTGCATGACTGATTCAGATATCACTGAATGACTGTGTGTGTTCGTCACACATGTCCATTCATATCTTCGTATATACATGAGAATTAATCTATTTCAATATTAAAGATCATATGGTCCTTAGCAAAAGTTGAACAGTGTATGTTCATGAAGCCATGAGTTTTATCGATGATTTATTCAATTAGTCTTCAATATCTGTTGTTTGGGACTTGATATTTATGTAGGAAATTAACCTTTCTTAAAGGCACTAGTGCACGCTTTTACGGTTTAAATTGGCTATTTTAAGGTTTAAGAGGACTTATGCATTCACTTAAGCTTTCTATCGATGCAAAGAGATACTTAAAATTCTTTACAGTTGACCTGCAATCAACAATGAAAAGGTTTAGACAGCCGCTGTCGGCTTGGACATATAAAAAATCTATGGTTAGCTGTGCACAAAACGGATAAATTATGGACTGTTGAACGCGGCTGAACTAGTATTATGTGCAGCGATTGAATTTACCTAAACTCTGAACTGAGAACAAAGAATGAAATATGTTTCATGAAAGCAATGTTGTAAATAAACCGATTTAATAACACAGCATTAGCATTGGTATTAGATTGGCCAAAGCGGCTGCCGTTTCCGCTTTTCTGTCTGTCAGCAGAATTTTAATATTACCGATAACTATGATGATGTGAGAAAAATGTTGTTCTCTATGCGATTTTCATTTATTGATAAACCAATCTGCTTCTTTTATCATTTAAGAAACGTATAAAAAAACCTATTTGATCTAGAATACTGGTATGTTCATACTGTTGTTCAGACCGAACTGTTAATGAATATCATATTTTTTTAGTTTTTGAAACCTTTTCTCCATATAGGAATAAGACTGGTTTGAAGTATTCAACGTTTAAAAACGTTTGCCAAAACGCAGCTGAAATTGACAAGTTTCGTAGCTGTCCGTGCTGAGAAGAAATAAGAAATAACAATTAGATTGATAGAAGAGGGGCATATTTACAAATAATTCATAATAAAAGTTTTCAGTTACGACGATGTTTTGTCGTAGTAATGAATTCCACATTCGTAACCCCGATGATTGGCTTCATTTAACGAAGTTTTTCTTTTTTGATCGATACACTTTATTCTTTGTCAAATTGTTAAATCTTGAACAACTGAAATGTTAACCTCATGTACATATTTGAAATTTAGTGTGAAAAGAATCATATAAAAATCATATATATATTTGTTAACAGGAAAGCCCTCCTGAATTTCGTTTCCACAAAAAATACCCCGCTCGAATGGTCCCTTAAAGATTTGGTCTTTGTTGAGGGCAATCACATGTTTCGGCGGCTGTCTCTCATGTGTCATTCTTTTGATTGTAACAAACAATGTATTCTGAAATCTGTTTGTAGGCATATAACATGCCGTTTCAAGCTTGTATGGAGTGAGATTTGTATTTATATATATTTGAAAGAGTTCATAATTTTTCGGTTGCTCTTTATCATATTGATATACATTCGAATGAAATAGTTTTTCGTATCTCTATTTACAAAGGGGTTTTTGGCACAAGTAAGTCATAATCAGACATTTGTGTTATAAAAAACATTTTCTTTTTGATGAAATTGTACATAATTTGGGATATATTTCTTTGTTACCACTTTGTAATAAAATATCTTAATTCAAAGACCAAGGAGCTTTGTTTGTTTTTAAGCGTTAGAAAACACTAGCTTCCAGTGCGTTCCAAAGACCAATCGACAAACGATGTGCAAATTATGTGTACTAAATGCCACTGATCCTGTGGTTTTTTAATACTGCCATGAACAATTGTTTTGTAAATGTACGGTTTTTATGAAAGAATAAAAATAACCATTCGTTATATTGGTTACAAAAGTAGTAATCGTTTAAACCCATGGAGATATCAGATATCAACCTTTAATATCGTCTTTAAACATTTGAACATTTTATACGGAAATATAATAATGTAATTTAAAATTTTTTGCGATATTTCGAGAGGAAGGACACTTAGAATTGAGGCGAGGATATTATTTTAGCTCAATGTATGACGTTACACGGGATAGGATATCTCAAACTCCTAGAGAATTGATATTTACATATGGAATCTCCATAGCAGATGAAAAGTTGATTGTACAAAATATTGTTATATACTTTTACCATGTTTGACAAAAAAAATGACACCTGGGAATTTGCTAGTTTATTCTTTTTTATAACCATATTCTCTTTGGCATTTCAAATGATGTTATATCGTAAGTAACAGTTGTCATTGAAAATGTCTCTACTGGTTTTCTCAATACTGTTACCAATATGAAAAGAAACAGAGTGGAAAGGTTAGGTAACAGCATGGAACATGGCCTCTAATACAAACATGTTCAAGAATTTTTCAAGAGGCATTAAGACTTTTCAGGGCAACACGGAGATCTCATGAATATAAATATATGTTTCAATTTGCAACAAAACATCGTTTGATTAAAAGGAGGAGTTTTAGCCTCAAATGAACGTAAAGGGATCGACTCATCTATGCGATTCCATTTTCCTACCTCTAATAATTAAAAGGTGTTCACACAAATATGGCCGCCAAATATGTTTAATTGATACTTAATTATCATTTCCTCTGCGACTTGAATTGTTAGTTGGATAGGATGATAGATGTTTGACCCTGAAATATATAGGTATGGACAAACAAGGTAACAGTATGGACCAATTTATACAATGCTCATCATCATCATCATCATCCATTTAACTTAAACTCATATGTAAATCACGTTTTTTTTTACTTTTTTTTTAGACCTTGTTTTTGGTAACAGTTTGGACAAAAACGTAACAGCCAGAAAAATTTAAAAAACAATTTGCAACGAAAGACAATAAAAAAAATTAACAGATGCACTTTTTTGCAAACCTGTGTATCTACAAACTTTTATTAAACTATGATCACTATTGACAATAATTGTTAATTTTATTCCATGATTTAATGAAACTGAAATTGTGGTAAATAATGGCATAGCCATGTTTTTGGCTATTTTATGATTCAAACATCGTTTAGTTCACAAATTTCATTACTTAGCGTTCGCATAGTATAAAACCTAATAGAATTGTATCACTACTTTGGATGTCGTCCTTTATGAGTTGAGACCAAAAACTACGGAAGGTCCATACTGTTACCACTTGTCATTATACTGTTACCCAAAGTGACACAGAGTATGTTTCATGTTTCTTCTGATTGTTTAGAAAACCGCACAAATATTCCCTAAGCTTTGATCTTTATCTCTTAAATGCTAAAATCATGATATTTTCTTGTTTTCAATGAACATTTGGAAACAGCCATATAAATGTAAAGTCGAAATTCTTTGTTTCATGTATTTTAGTTCAATGACCTCAACATCAATATTTCACATTCTTGGTTGAAAACATTGCTAAGCAGATCATTGGTAATACATTTATCCTTCAGTACATGATTGTTTTAAGATCCTTAGTTTCTGTAATTGGCTGCTTTGGTTAGACCAGAGTAATACTGCAGGGAGCGCCTTTAGCATGCATTCGATGTGGATATGTGCGCTTTACAACTACCCTAATTGTTCTTATTATTATTATTATGTTCAATGACCTAGCTACACCTTATCATTTTTTAGTTCTGGTACGTAAACATAATTTAAATCATTGTTTACATGGAAACGGCTAAAAGTAAAGTAGGAATAACTTGGGGAAAAACCAAAGACGCCACTGCACAAGTTGTTCCATTTAGAAAGTTTTAATGATCTACCCCTTAACGTTTTTTAGTTCTGGACGGAAACAAAATTTTAATTAGTATTTTCCATGGAAATGGCCAAAACTAAATAAAAGAAGCAGCTGAAAACCCGAAAGGGCATCGCATCACATATGATGATAGTTTCATATACCAAATTTCAATGAGCTAGGCCTTGCGGTTTTTGGGTTCAGGACCAGAAACAAAATTCTAGGTTGCGTTTCCATGGAAACAGCCACAATAAATGTAGGAAGAAGCCGACAGCCCATAGGGCACAATATGTTAAATATGTCAGCCATATGTACCTTTTTTGCTGTCAAGTCCCCTTTTAATCACTAGAATTTCTATACACGTTTGAATAATTCCGTGTTTTCCTTAATTTCATTTGCAAGACATCCATATTCTCTGAACTATGTGTTATGAATAAATTAATTGAAATGTATTTTTTATTTTTTTAAAAATCGTTTTTCTATTTTCAAACATATTGTTAAGCTCGCCTTTTGATGAATTCATCATAATATAAGGTTACGCTTCGGCGCAATCAATTATCCAATAATTAGTATCTCAAAACCATTATAATTATTTGTGTTGTCAACCTGTTGAAAATTACACTCTTCGTGAAAATGACTCATATATTTGACGATGGAAATATATAAAGGGTAAAAAAACACTTTAGAATTTGAATTTAATATTTTACCCCTTTTTCATATAAGACACGTATTCATAGTTTTCACATGACGTCACGAGCCTCAGTCACGTGGTCCGTCAGCCATTTGTGTGGACAACCAGCGCAGGCCGGCCACAGCGGCCAGTGCATTCTCACTATATTCTCCGTAGAATTAACGGTCTATCTTATGGCCAAATTAGCTCCAAACGATGCGAATCTTGCACACATTATAAACTTACATGATTGCAAGACATGTTCATGTCGTATCTATGTGAATATTTGTACTAGCTGAGAAATAATTCAGACAATTTGAACTCGCTTCTGCCATCGATGTGACTTCGAACTTTCTCCAAAAAAACTTGAAATGAAAGGAATAATATCTATCCAACCCCTTACATGCTTTGTTTGATGGCTTGTAGACTAAACACCATTTACGGTGGACATGCTATTTTTTATTTTCTTTGTTGAAATATTTTACATCGGGTGTTTAAAATATTATAGTTATTTTTCTCATTCTAATCACAGAAAATTAAATTTTAATATAGATGATAAAATATCCCCTCCCAAACAGCAATAGACTATTGACAAAGGAGAGGAATATTATTATCTTGGTTTCATTTCTTTTGAAATTGCATGATTAATTTCACTTTCCCGTGATTATGATTTTGGGCTACCCAAAAACATCCCACTTGTTAGACACATGCGGTTTGTCTAAATGTAATTAAAAAATCTTCTTCATAATTTTTTCCGTATTCATAAAATATTAGCAACATTTTAAATTAAATTCGACGTCCAGATCACCATGAACTTTATTTTTTGTTCTCTTTGTGAGCATGATCTAGCTATTGAAAAAATGTCTTGACGTACGCTTATTGATATGTGATAAAACTATTATTTGTATCTAGTACAAATGCCATGTACCGTCACTCATAAATGATTGTGCGATTCGTTATTTACAATTTCAATGCACTTGTATTGTATGTATTTGTTTTAACAAAAAATGTTTATACAAGCAAGACGTTCATTCTTTACATTTAATTAATCCCTTTATAAATAAGTTTTCTCTCTTTCTCACTATTCTTGTGTTGTTTCGTCATTAGGTATTGAAGGTGAGAAGATCAATATGATTATGTGTCAACTATGGCATATCAATGGCAAGAGGTAGAAAATTTAAGCTGATACACATAGATAAAGGTTTTACAGGTCAATTAAAAACTTAATTGAGATATGCGATGAAAGGAAACTATTTGTTTTCATATTAGAGAGTAGGCCTATCGTTGACGCAAAGTTTTCAGTTAGTTATTATGATAACAAAAAGTGCATGTGTCAGACTCAAACAGTTAAATGTTCAATTGATTCCTTTTGAAAACAATTATATACCATGTAGGAATTTACGTCTATGAATCATTGTTTTGATGGCAGGATTTGATGGCAGTTGAACGTCTTTAGAAACGAGTCTCTTACACAAGCACGGGAGACATCACACTTGTGGTCTTTACTAAGAGAAAGAAAGATTATCGTAGGTTTGAGAATTCTTTCAAAGGGTCCAAATGTTCATATTTATTGATTCTACATAAAATAAGTTCTGATCGGTTTAGCGATCAAGCGTCCAGCGTCTGCACATCCACGACGAATGTCTAAGAATATCTATTACCATATGCATATACCTTCTACTTACTAATCATAACGTTCTTAACTAAATATGATATCTCGTATAAAGAAAATATTAAGTAGGTTTATCCTTTTTTCTCAGGAATTGTGCGGTAGTATGCTCACTGTCATCGAAAACTTCGGTCGATTCACTCCGTGTTAAATGGAGTCAAAGTATAAACTGAAGTGGGAATTATTTAAAAAACCCGACCCCCTGTTACTTTATTTTCCACCTCTGCATCTCCACCTGAAAGAAATAGCAAATATACGATCCTTTATTGTGTTTAGAGAGTCAGTTACACACGTTACTGAGCCGAGTGGCTTGCTTGTCCATACAAATGGCTGACTTCCGGTGACAGTCTCGCAGTGAATGGTTTAGTGAAACCTATGAATACATAGGCTACAGGATCTCAGCATATCACGATCACGTTCAAAATATTTTTATATAATAGTATTGTATATATTTTATTATGTCATTTTCATTCCATTTCAATTTCTAAAATTGTATGTCAGTAAAACTTTTTACCAAAAATGATAATACATAAATGTTCTATATGAAGTTCAGTCATGATATATATTCATATATAGGTAAGCAGGTACATTAAGGATATATGTTTTTCGAGAGAAATGTTTTATAAATCACATTCAGTGACAACAATAAAACATACTTATTCAAATGTATGACAGTTATCGACGAACTAATTTTTACCTAAGATGGGTTTTTTTAGTTATACAAATCTCCAGTGTTAAAGACTCTCTTTACCATCTTAGCCTGAATCTTGTCGCGGAGAGTCCGAAACCCAGTTTAGCCAAAGGGAGACAATCCAAGCAAGACGGCGCTGTCATCTTGACTTCCGGCATAGATTGTACACAGGTGTCCACAGCTTGGAAATGTTAATTTCTCAGATTTATTGAAATGAATTTGCGATAAAAGTAAACAGAACTAATTTGTATCACAAAAAGTGAAACATTACAGTAAATGCAAGATGTAAATGGAAAAACATTAGCTAAATCCTACTCGAAACATTTATTAACCGAGTGTCAGTTTTGACATTTAATTTAGTAAAAGATATAAAAGCTTGAGTACGTAAGTGTCAAATATATCTTTCTTTCAAGATGAGTTCATATGACATTGCACGTGAGAGACTAGAAAGTTTACAACGAAGAGGACTGTTAGACGATTCAGGGCCTGGAAGATCGCAACCACTTATTCGACAGCCTCCACAAGTCCGATCACAACTTCATCCATATGGAAATAAGTACGCTCAAGCGGATGAATATCCTTCGTCTCACAACTATCCACCTGCCCGTGCTCCTTTACTCGGTAGAAGACCTGCACTGCCTGCAACAGACATTGACAATTATGAAGAAAATCAGTGTGAAATCTATCAACCACCTGAAAAAAGACCCTTGCTGGAGTATGACCCACAGAGTGAAAGAGGTTTTCATGAAATCGGAAGAGGGTTTGGTAGGGGCAGAGGTCTACTCAGTAGGGGCCAAGGGCAATACAGTCGTGGAAGAGGGGGAATCAGTCACAGCAGAGACATTGAAGAGTCTTATGAATATGAAGGTTTTGACACCATTGGGCACAGTTTTGATTCAATAGTTACTGGAAATGAGAGTATAGGAAGAGGTATTATCAGAGGGAGAGGTGTAAATATGGGAAGGGGAGGTATTGATATGAGAGGGAGAGGCTTTGGTTCAGTTGGAAGAGGTATTGGAGCAAATACTAGAGGCAGTGATTCAAGAGGAAGAGGTGTAAATACAAGGGGAAGAGATGTAGATATAATCGGAAGAGCAAATGACACAATAGGGAGAGGCATAGAATTAGGGGGAAGGGGCAGTGGAGCAAATGGAAGCTGCATTGATTCAAGAGGAAGAGGGTTGGACACCAGAGGGAGGGGAACGGGCATCGATACAAGAGGAAGAGGATATGATACAAGAGGGAGGGGAACAGACATCGATACGAGAGGAAGAGGATATGATACAAGAGGGAGGGGAACAGGCATCGATACGAGAGGAAGAGGATATGATACAAGAGGGAGGGGAACAGGCATCGATACGAGAGGAAGAGGGTTTGATACAAGAGGGAGGGGAACAGGCATCGATACGAGAGGAAGAGGGTTTGATACAAGAGGGAGGGGAACAGGCATCGATACGAGAGGAAGAGGATTAGATTCACGAGGAAGAGGGTTTGATACGAGAGGAAGAGGCAATGATGTCCGAGGCAGAAGGTTTGATGCGAGAGGAAGGGGCAATGATGTCCGAGGAAGAGGGTTTGATGCGAGAGGAAGGGGCATAGATTCACGAGGGAGAGGTATCAATGAGAGAGGAAGGGGCATCAGTATGAGAGGACAAGGATCTGCAAACTTAGAGAGAGGTGAAGGGCATTCAGAACATTCTGAAAACACTTATGATACTGGCAAAGAAGGAGTAAAAGAAGAGAGTGATTCTAGTTCTAAGAATGTGTTAGCTGACACAAGCCTTTCCGTGGCTAAACAAGAACCAACACTGTCAACAGCTGGTACAACTGAGGAGAGAGTACAAGAGAAAGAAAAAGAAGATATACAGAAACCAACAGCAAAGCTTTCTTCTGAATCTGGGAAAGCTGTTACAAGTAAAACACCTGTTCAAGAGAAAGCTGGTATGGGAAGAGGTCTAGCAGCATGTAAGTAGAATTCCATTGAGACAAATCCATTCTTTCTTCTTTTTTAAAAAAAAGTTATGTAATTGTTATGTAAAAGCTTTTAAACTATAGACATGAACTGTAATTGTTCATTTTAAAAGTTTTAAGTGGTCCTTAAATATTCATCAGTGTCTATTTTGGGTTTATTTCTGATATCAATAATCAATTAATTAATTTTCTGTTTATAAAAAAGGTCTTATGAATGTTGTTGACACTTCACCAGTCTGCAAGAAAGAAGAAAAGTCTTGTCCTGACGGAGTTGAGCATCAAGGAAGCTGCAAGACAAACAAACATGATGGCACTGATATTTCTAATGTGCAACTGTCGGCGCCCGATCCTTCAAGCAAGCCTGGTCACAGTACACAATCATCTTCATTAAAAAAAGAAATTGTCAATACTTACTGTGAACCCTGCAAGTCATTCTTCTCAGTTTCTGCCGTAAGTCTAGTTGACATTTCATGTTGATATCTGTATTTCCTCAAAGAAGTCGGCAGGGATAATGAAATATTTGTTTGTTTGTCCGTCCGTTCAGATATCTTTTCCGAAACACAACTGTAAGGCCTAGCTCAATGCAACCTGGTATATGGATCAATCAGCATGTGTATTATTAGGGTATTTAACTTCTTTGGATTGTTTTTTAGGTTTCCATGGAAAATGTTACTAACAATCTTGTTTCTGAAGCAGATCTCACAACTGTAAAACCTAGCTTAATGATACTTTTAAGGTAGATCATTCAACATTCATCGTTGTGCTTTTAAAGGTTTTCCACTTTGGCGACTTTTGAAAAGCATTTGCGATTGAAAGTTGCAATGTGGGACAATCACCATGTGAAGGTTGAATTGATTTGTATACCCAATGGGAGATAATAGTTGGTACACAAGAGGGATAAGGAAAGAAGATAAAGGCTTAATCTTACTCATAAAAAGTGTAATAGATAGTTTTCCAAATGGCTTGGGATATAGACGACTCTCTGCTAGTTTTGTATGTACTAGAGATTAAATGTATAGAGTATTTTGAATTAGCTGCAACTTTTATTACTCTGCACGGTTAGCCATTTGCTAAAGAAAATTATAAGTCAGCAAAAATATTTTGTTTTTGAATTTGAATAGCTGTTAACCAGTTGTCACAACTAATATCGCTTTATTTCTAAAATCTCACTGTATGATTATGTTTACAATTTCTCTAAAGATAATTACCTATTTACTGTCCTGTTTCTCTAATTTGACATGTGATGTCAGAAGTCAATGGCCAGATTTGTATTGTATATTCCAGCAATACGACGCACACCTGAAAAGCGAAGCTCATCTTTCTCGAGTGTCGAAGAGAGCCGTGCCTGCAGTTGACATTGTCACTAAAGTTAAACAGTCTGCTGAACTGACTTTGGTGAAGCATAACCAATGTAAGAACTTAATCATTTTTAGTATCAAATGATAAGATGTGAAATAGAGGTTCATTTATTTGTAATACAGGGACAGGGATTTGATGAGACAAGCTTTTTAAGGGCTTTTAGTCATCTAAGGGATTTTGAAAAGGCTATCAATAGTAAAATTTCTAATTTTGATGGGCCCTCTTTTCATCTTCCCGAGGCATATTGGTTACTCGCAGAAGTATGAAGCGTCTAAGAGCAAATAGGAGGCAAGGATGTGTTTGATGAGGAACTTCATATTTCACATGATGTATTTTGGTTGCAATGTATTCAAGCATAATATGGTTTGAAACGATAGCATAATCTAAAATCACTAGTTGTTAATTAACGTCAAATAACATGTAACTTAATAACCGATAGCCAATGATAAAATCAAGCATAATTTGAAATATAATAAAATTCACCTTGGATTTATATATTTAGATATTGTTCATCATGACAAATGAGGTTTTTATCATTTTTGACTGTTAGTTCATTTTACATTAGATTCCTCTGATCGGTTTTATGTATTTCAGCCAAAGCGGTATCAGAATCGAAACCTCCAGTGCAGAACCAGCCATCAGAGAGGGATGACAACAATGACGACAGTGACAGTGATGATGACGACACAAGATGCAAAGTTTGTAACATGAACTTTGATGACAGAGGGATGAGTGTTTCTGGTTTAATTGGACTCAGAAGTGTTGTTTCTGAGACTAGGTTTGATATATCAATTGATACCACGACGGTGTTTACTCTGTGAGGCTACTCGAGTGCCATTTATGCATTCACCATACCTGTGCATGGCTCATCCTCTGATCCAGCTTTTCCTAGCAAGTGTAAATAGGATTGGTCAGCCTTTGTGGCGGTCAGACCTCCAAGTATTTTTCTTTTCGACTGATTTTTTAAGCTGTATACTGTCATTACCCCGAGTTATTGAAACAACCTACTGATTGCCTCTAAAAATTGGGATGCAGCTCAGTTGATAGACTGTATGCTCAGTTGATAGACTGTAAGCTCAGTTGATAGACTGTAAGCTTAGTTGATAGACTGTAAGCTTAGTTGATAGACTGTAAGCTCAGTTGATAGAATGTAAGCTTAGTTGATAGACTGTAAGCTTAGTTGATAGACTGTAAGCTTAGTTGATAGACTGTAAGCTCAATTGATAGACTGTTAGCTTGGCTGGAAGACTGTAAGCTCAGTTGATAGACAGTAAGCTTAGTTGATAGACTGAGCTACGTTGATAGACTGTAAGCTCGGTTGATAGACTGTAAGCTCGGTTGATAGACTGTAAGCTCGGTTGATAGACTGTAAGCTTAGTAGATAGACTGTAAGCTGGGTTGATTGACTGTAAGCTCGGTTGATAGACTGTAAGCTCAGTTGATAGACTGTAAGCTTAGTTGATAGACTGTAAGCTGGGTTGATAGACTGTTAGCTCAGATGATAGACTGTAAGCTTAGTTGATAGACTGTAAGCTGGGTTGATAGACTGTAAGCTCGGTTGATAGACTGTAAGCTCAGTTGATAGACTGTAAGCTAAGTTGATAGACTGTAAGCTTAGTTGATAGACTGTAAGCTCGGTTGATAGACTGTAAGCTCGGTTGATAGACTGTAAGCTCAGTTGATAGACTGTAAGCTAAGTTGATAGACTGTAAGCTGGGTTGATAGACTGTTAGCTGAGATGATAGACTGTAAGCTTAGTTGATAGACTGTAAGCTGGGTTGATAGACTGTAAGCTCGGTTGATAGACTGTAAGCTCAGTTGATAGACTGTAAGCTAAGTTGATAGACTGTAAGCTTAGTTGATAGACTGTAAGCTCGGTTGATAGACTGTAAGCTCGGTTGATTGATAGACTGTAAGCTCTGTTGATAGACTGTAAGCTCAGTTTGCTCAGATGATAGACTGTAAGCTCAGTTGATAGACTGTAAGCTTAGTTGATAGACTGTAAGCTGGGTTGATAGACTGTTAGCTCAGATGATAGACTGTAAGCTTAGTTGATAGACTGTAAGCTGGGTTGATAGACTGTAAGCTCGGTTGATAGACTGTAAGCTCAGTTGATAGACTGTAAGCTAAGTTGATAGACTGTAAGCTTAGTTGATAGACTGTAAGCTCGGTTGATAGACTGTAAGCTCGGTTGATAGACTGTAAGCTCAGTTGATAGACTGTAAGCTAAGTTGATAGACTGTAAGCTTAGTTGATAGACTGTAAGCTTAGTTGATAGACTGTAAGCTCAGTTGATAGACTGTAAACTTAGTTGATAGACTGTAAGCTCAGTTGATAGACTGTAAGCTCAGTTGATAGACTGTAAGCTCAGATGATAGACTGTAAGCTTAGTTGATAGACTGTAATCTCGGTTGATTGATAGACTGTAAGCTCAGTTTGCTCAGTTGATAGACTGTAAGCTCAGTTGATAGACTGTAAGCTCAGTTGATAGACCGTAAGCTTAGTTTGCTCAGTTGATAGACTGTAAGTTCAGTTGATAGACTGTAAGCTCAGTAGATAGACTGTAAGCTCAGTTGATAGACTGTAAGCTTAGTTTGCTCAGTTGATAGACTGTAAGTTCAGTTGATAGACCGTAAGCTCAGTTGATAGACCGTAAGCTTAGTTGATAGACTGTAAGCTCAGTTGATAGACTGTAAGCTCAGTTAGACTGTAAGCTCAGATGATAGACTGTAAGCTCAGTTGATCGACTGTAAGCTTTGTTGATAGACTGTAATCTCGGTTGATAGACTGTAAGCTAAGTTGATAGACTGTAAGTTCAGTTGATAGACTGTAAGCTCGGTTGATAGACTGTAAGTTCAGTTGATAGACTGTAAGCTCAGTTGATAGACTGTAAGCTCAGTTGATAGACTGTAAGCTCAGTTGATAGACTGTAAGCTCAGTTGATAGACCGTAAGCTTAGTTGATAGACTGTAAGCTCAGTTGATAGACTGTAAGCTCAGTTAGACTGTAAGCTCAGATGATAGACTGTAAGCTCAGTTGATCGACTGTAAGCTTGGTTGATAGACTGTAATCTCGGTTGATAGACTGTAAGCTAAGTTGATAGACTGTAAGTTCAGTTGATAGACTGTAAGCTCAGTTGATAGACTGTAAGTTCAGTTGATAGACTGTAAGCTCAGTTGATAGACTGTAAGCTCAGTTGATAGACTGTAAGCTAAGTTGATAGACTGTAAGCTAAGTTGATAGACTGTAAGCTAAGTTGATAGACTGTAAGCTAAGTTGATAGACTGTAAGTTCAGTTGATAGACTGTAAGCTAAGTTGATAGACTGTAAGCTCAGGGTTGGACTCCCTGGTCACGTCATACAAAAGACCTTTAAAGATGGAAGTCGTTGCTTCCTTGCTTTAAAAGTTTATTTCACAACATTAAGGAATTTAAGTATAAAATCATATGCAGATATTATTTCAATTTTAATATGTATTTGACAGTTTAAGATACATTGCCAGGTATTAGGAATTGAATGTCATATTCTTTATCCTGATTAACAGAAGTACCTGCGCCACACTAAAGGCCTAATGCACACTCAGAAGAAGATAGAGTATGATAAAGCAAAAGGAAGCACCAAGTATGATGATGTGAAAGAAACAGGTAAGGTTTTGTATTTTTGTTGTCGATACTAAACATCATTAAGTCCTGCGTTCAAGTGGCCTAAAACAATCAAATATGCAATTTCACTTTTGTGCGAATAAAATATATATATAGTGATGTATCTATGACAGCAGTTTGAATGAGACAATAGAATTCTAAACAGCCATGCAGTTCTATCAAAAGTTCAACAGGACCTTTAACTGTGGGGGAAGTTCCTTTACGGATCATTTTCATAGCAAACATTGAGTGTTTTACAAGTTTTGTAGGTAGATAATATTTCATGATATTCACAGCTTCAGACAAGCCATTTGCTTTTGGATCTGGCTCCAGTGGTCAAGGGAAACCATGGTTAAGGAACCAATCTGAGGGGTATAAGCCACATACAGGTTATGGTGCACAGAAAGGGTATCAACCAGAGAAGCGGTATGATGCGTACCCTCATTATGATGCTCATAGGGGACACCAAGAACAGGCAAGATACGAAGACAACGCAGGGTATGAAGTTTACCAAGGATACGATGAGGCTGACCGAGGGTGTCAGCAGACGGAGGAGTGGGGGGAGACCGAGGAACGTGAGATGCAACACTCTAGGTATGACCAGGAATGGATATCACTGAGATTTTAGCTCACAAAGCTCAGAGGACCAAATAGGCACATGGCATGACAAGAATACATTTATATTCATTTATCATCCAAAAACTGTGTTCCACAGGAGATATCGCTTGTGGAAGATCAAGCGATATCTCCTTGGAGATATCGTTTTGACAGTAGATTTTGAACAATGCCCTGTTATAGTCAATTTCATGACATCACAATTGTTTTACATCATCAAGTAATGACATCACAATGCTATGACGTCATAATCATAACAACGTCACAGTGCTATAACATCACCGCACTGAGAGTCATGGAGAAGTGCAGTGTTCAGAAATACACATTTTTCACAGAATCGAAATGAAAAATGATTTTGGATGATAAATAGAATCTCGCCCTCGTGTCTTCTGATATCAAATATATCAACACTCGTTGATAAAAGTAAAATATGTAACTTTTATCAACTTGTATTGATATATTTGATATCAGAAGACACTTGGGTGAGATTCTCTATTTACCTAAATTCTTTCTTGGCAAATAACTGCTCACTTATCTAAAGTTCTTCAGTTTTCAAGATTTGAACATTAATCTTTCATTTGTTAGAGATGTATATAATATGCTTTGCAAAAGACAATATCTGAGCCCTGATCACTACAGTAGAAACGAGCCAGTGGGACTAACAAAGCGTATGAGGGATGCAGGCATTACAGAGGAAATGTTGGCCGAGTCTGAGATGGCCATACCAAAACTGGACCCTGCCGAGAGAGACCTGCAACCAAACGACGTGGGCCGTCTACAATTTCCAGATTCATACCATTGTAAAGTAAGAATTTCTAACAGAGTTTGTTTTTTCACAGTTTTAAAGAGTCCTTCAATACCAAATACATGTTGGAGTCTGCAGAGATTTTCTTTGTCAGAATCTATAAACTTTGTCAAGGTTTACCTTTATCTTACTTAGCTTAATGAAACTTGGTATGTTGATCAGTCAGCATGTGTAGATGTGCCTTTTGGGGTGTTCAACTTCTTAGCATTTCCAACTTTGGCAGTTTCCATGGAAACTCTTAAAATTTAGATTCTGGCATAAAACTGTAATACAAAGCTCAAAACAAATTCGTACAGGTAATTGGATTAGTCAGCATGTGTAGATTTGCCTTTAGGGGTTTTCAACTTCTTGGGATTCATAATTTGTGTGGTTTCCATGAACACATTTCTTACAATTTTGCTTCCTGAGCAAGGACTCAAAAAGCAGAAGACCTAGCTCCACAAAACTTGATATGTTGATTAGTCACATGTGTGGTTCTGCTTCTTTTGGTTTTCAACTTCTTGGCTTATATGTTTTGTCGGTATCCATGGAAACTAAACTTAGAATTTCAATTCCAGAGCCAAACTCTAAAAGCACCAGATTTGTGCTCATGTGTATGTTGAATAAAATATCAAATGTTTGTAATATATGGAACATCTTATACCCTGCAGCTTTGTGATGCCAAGTGTACGTCGGCCGTTACATTCCAGTCTCATCTCGCCGGCGCCAAGCACAAGAGTGTAAGATCTTAGTATTTCTTTTACTCTGGGATGAACAGCAGCTTTGTATAGGGAGACTTTAGGTTGATGTTAAGCTACTAAATGGTTGATAATCCAGATGCTATAGTATCTTCAGATGGCTGGACTTTCATAAACTCCCTCGGGAAAGACACATTTCAGCAGGTAATAATTAACCTTTTAGATTCTAAAACAGTGATAACCTTGATCTCCTAGACTTGTCCAGCCAATAGGTTATGTCTCCAGGGATTCATATCTGTGAGTGTTGAGTTCGGTTACTTGCCAGATTTTACTTTTAACTTGTCAAAAAATTACCAGTATATTAGTGACTTTTTCTTCAAAACAACTAACAAGAAAAGTGGCATGACACATTATATTTCAATGTACTTTTCTCATTATGAAGCTGTTGTTTATGTCCTTTCTTTCTTATGAATGTATTTTACTTAAGGTTTGTTTTACATTTGTTTGCTATGCGATGTTATACAAAATTTGTTGCTGTTATACATTGATAGAGGCACAACAAATGTAAAACAATCCTTATAATTACAAAATCAACTCAATTTCAAAAGATTTTCTGAATTATTTAAACACATCTTGAATATTTGTCGTCAACATTACGTTAGTTTGCAGTTTGTTTGTTACACACAATTATACATGGTGGAATCAAAATTGCGAATTTCATGTACTAAAATTGAAGATAATTTAAGTTTGTTTTTATCAGCATTGATGCTCATGCAATCAAAGTTTGTCTTAACTTGAATCCGCAGCTTTGGAATAACCCTCATTAGCATATCACATGACATTCAAAATGGCTACCGTTTGTGAAATGATTCGAGCTATCAACCTTCAGGACTCATAGTTATTAAAATCAGAGTTTTCGGTGAAGGTAATAGTTTCTCTTTGGGAAGGAAAGTATTATCTGGTTATCAACGCAGTTAATAAGACGATGACATGCATGCTTTTCATATTTTGCAAAAGAACCAAAGTAATGTGATGATGTCATAACCGGACTAGCTGTTGCATCAATTGTTCTGTAAGATTGTGACGTCATAAAGTATGAATGCACGAGGTATAACTGCAAATTTGTTGTGCATTCATCGAGAAATGGTTGCATGTTTTTGAGAGCTCTCGTCCAAACAGATTCGCCGAAAAACGTGTAACAACATCATTTTGTAATTATAATTGGTTATTCTCTTCAGCGTTTGAAATGAGGCTAACAGCTGTCTCTAGACATTTTTCTTGATCGGATAATTTTGAGGATTTAGCTTAATTTTGATTGATGTTTTTGACTGGATGTTTTTGTAATATTTTTTTTTTGGTAGAATGTAAATTAAAACTATGAATGACAAGCCAAACATACATTTATAAGCATTTTCAATGAATATTTACATATATTTTCTTTAAAATCATACAATCTACAATTGTATTTTGATGCACTGAATTTGTTTTGGAAGTACACTACAGTGTATACATGCTTTCTCCTTTTCAATCTCTGTTAAGGGGTTGGGAATGATTGCAACTGTGCACAAAACAGATCAACTGGTAAAGAGATCGAAAACAATGAAAAGATCAACACCTACACTTTAAACAAAAACATATCGCACCAGGACACAGCAAACAAATTGTTTGAGCATTTACCATCTACATTTTAGGAAACATCACTTCTTGTTTCAATTTGTAAAATTAGTAAAACCATAACATGATAGCATATTGTAAATTGAGTAACACAAACTATAACTTTAATAGAATCAACACTAAAATTATTTAAATGCATTGACCGAAAAAGATTTTGATTTTTTTCATGGTGACTTGAGTCATTTACATTACATAAATTTTTAGAAGAAAATTAGTAGTACTTTATTCTTCAATTCTGAATTTTCTTCTAAAAATTATGTGATAGTCATCATATGAAAGCTTCTCATTTACTTGTGAAGACGACTGGCCATTATGGGTTTCAGCATAATCTGATATTGGTGAAAGAATTTACAGATCAAGTTTTAAGTCTCTGATGATTGTGTCAGTAAGGGTGTGCAGTACTATTGTTATATTGGTATATTGCAATACAGAGAGAACATTATGCGTATCGGTACAAACTTCTGAAAATATTAGATACATTAGACGTTTCAAAATTATTAATTTCTATCTAAAATTGCAATAAAACAACTGAATAAAACATGGTGTTGTGAAGTGACAATAATTCAAACATGTTCAAGCTCATAGACAGTCATTGTAATATCCCACTTTCCAAAATGTTGGACAGCCGAGCATTGATTGCTGCTACTTAATTTATTCAAGAGAACATGGTAAATTTAGAATTTGAAAACTACCAATATATCGGAATGCATATCGAATTACGCTTTCTGTATTGTAATAATTGGCACTATTGAAATGAGGAGTGATACCCATCCTTAGTCATTAGGAAGTAAATATGATTTGTTACCAATTGCCAAGGTGTTAATGACTACTTGAATAGCTACTAGGTTCCTGAGGCTTTCTAAAAGATTTTGCTTTAGATATAGACACAAAATACTTTGCAAAGAGAGCTCAACAATAGACTGGTTAATTGGCCAGTGACATTTTGATTTGGCCAGTAGTTTTTTAAATTTTCTTTTGGACAATTTGGCATAGAAATATAATCTACGTAAACCTTCAAATTAGGCTTGTGTTGAATTTATAATCTGGATATTTGTCACGAAATAACTGAAAGAATTCATTTTGAAATATGACAACTGTATGTTTTTCACATATATGTAGACAACAACTTTCAAGTACATGCTAATTGTTGGATATATTAGAAGAACTTTACTAACAAGAGATTTTGAATTAATTTTCTAAGGATAATGACAGTTGATAGTTGATAAAACGTATTCATCTATTCATTTGGCATTCTCTTTTTATGATTTATCATTTGGGCACAAAGATTCTATTTTGAGCTCTAACTAATTTTAGGCAATGACCATTTAGTAGAATTGTATTGGTCCATACCAATGTGCATACATTTTCACTCTAGGAGGGACCTCATGAATAGGTTTTTTGTAATGAAAGAAATAAGTGTAAAACTAATAACTAAATGAGGAAAAAATGAAAACAATATCAGAGAAGAGAATACCAGTGTGTAGAGAATGTGCATCTTTTTGCTTTATGACGAAATGTTTGAAACTTTCAGGTACTTATTTACACAAAGAGCATATATTTCTATCATCTATGTTTGAAAAACTTTACTTTGCTTACTGTTTCAAGCAACATGGTGAATGTATCTTGTATACAATAAACTCGTCTCTTCAAATTTTCAGAATCAAATTTTGAATTTGAAAATTTGAGCGTACAATTAATGAACCATAATGATTATGATATAATGGATATATATATTTCATTATTTATTGATTATTAAAATCCGAATAATCAAGGAATCCGGGGAAGATGTTATGAAGCTGAATTTGTGAATGATATACATAAATCAGAAATGTGTTGTATATTTTCCTGAAAAAGGTATGGTTGGTAAGTATTTTGAGTCTAATGTTATAAGATAAAAAAACCTCGAAATTTATTTTATGTTTAAAGTACAAAAAGATTTGTAAAGGAAGAAAAACAGTATCTTATTTCAGCCCAGTTAGCTAATTTAAAGGTGAGTTAATCAATTGTTCCGGTTCCGCTTTCTCCCACCAATGATTAACTCCTGGTGAAATGACACTGTTTGCTTTGTTTGCAGAATGTACTTTCGGCCTCTAAAGGAAGTAAGTATGGAAGAAGGAGGAACCAGTCTTTGTGATGTGCCTCGATCTCTATGAATACCAAGTTAATTGAAAATCAACAAAGCCTTGATGGATATTATGACTTTGATGAGTTTAATGAACTAGGCCAGTCTTGTATATTTGATTGTATTTGATTTGCATGTCTTTGGTACACAGGCATTTATTAAGTTGTGAATTTACTTGACAGCTTTTACTAAGAATGGTATTAGATGGAAGTCTTGAAGGAAGTTCAGTTATGTGTTACTTGCCCTCATTAATTAAGAGAGGAAGGGGATGTGGTGAAACTGATGTTTCCTGGAGTCAGCACTATTTAAACAGTGTAGGAAACTTACCAGAAAAGTCTACCAGACACCAGGGCTGGTACCTTTGAAAACTAACCAGCCCTCCATTAAAGTTGCCAGTCCTATTTTAGTTCAATATTTTACCTCAGCTATATAAATAATGAAGTAAATTTCAGGCTTTCATATTTATTCTATTTAAAACTTACAAACATTGCTGTGAAACAAAGCCCTCGTGTCTCGAATTAGAACGACCAGTGACTATAATATTTTCATACACTTCTTAGCTCATCAGGTCTGAAAGACCCGATGGGCTTATGGCATGGCATGGCGTCCGGCGTCCGTCCATCCGTCCGTCCGTCCATCCGTAAACTTTTCACTTTTTCGACTTCTTCTCCAGAACCAATGACTCTAGAGAGCTGAAATTTTATGTGCATCCTCCTTGGAAAATGGGGATTCTAAATTGTAGATTTCGTGACCCCATGACCCCAAATGGGGTCACAAGGGTCAAAACCTTAAAAATCTATTTTAATCTTCTTCTCCAGTTCCAAAAGGTCCAGAGAGCTGAAAAGTTGTGTGTAGACTTCTTGGCCAATGGGGATTCTAAATTGTAGATTTTGTGACCCCATGACCCCAAATGAGGTCAGAGGGGTCAGAACATGAAAAACCTATTTTCATCTTCTTCTCCAGTTCCAAAAGGTCCATAGAGCTGAATAGTTGTGTGTAGACTCCTTGGGCACTGGAGATTATAAATTGTAGGTTTGGTGACCCCACCAAATGGGGTCACAGGGGTCAAAACCTAAAAAACCTAATTTCATCTTTTTCCCTAGTTCCAAAAGGTCTAGAGAGCTGAAAAATTGTGTGTTGACTCCTTTGACACTGGGGATTCTGAATAGACCGATCCATTAAGCCCCGCCCCCTAACGACCGCCCCTAGCAACCGCAAACCTCGGACAAACATGCGGAAGTGTCCGACACATGTGTTTTTGAGTACGAGTATTCTGCCGACGACTACGGCTAATTAGAGTTTTGTCATGTCTCAGAAACGGTTGAATTATTGAAAATATAGTCTATTGATAATGTAACTGCAGAAATTGGAACAAAATAACTGTTTAAAAATATTTGATCACGCGAAAACAGGTCCTCTGTCGCGTCAATGGGCCCTGATTTATATTTAATTGTGAAATCGAGCAACAATAAATTTGCTGATGATGGTTTCAGGTGTTTTTCATTTCTGAGAACTGCTGGTAAAAAACCCTGAAAAAATCGTAAAATCCTGTGGTTCATATGCATTATGTGTGCGTGCACTGCCTATTTATAGCAACACGTACGGACTGGATCACATGATTTTCATCTCGCAGACTGATCTTTTCTAAAATTGTATTCGCCTTCAACACAGTCGTTTTCAAAAAATTAATCTAGCATCAGTGAAAATAACAAGCTTCTTTTATGAATCTATGAGTTGAAACCCGTGGAAAGTTTATGACACATCGTAACATATGTCAGTTATCTCCCTTTATAGTGTTCTATCATGTAATATTTTGACTGTTTTAATCATTTTAAAACTGTATTTTGGCTAAATCATTCCTCCAGTGACTGGACATGACCTGTATTTAGAGTAGATATAATTGTTTTTACTCATGAAACTTGTGATAACTATCAATATTTAACTATATAGCAATTCATAGGGAGAATGTGATATGTGCTTTTTTTATAATAATATCATTTGATGAAGAAACAATTATTAATTCAATTCAGTAAACATTTCTGCAAAAAGAAAATATTAGAAATAATTTACATTCAATAAATGAATCATGCCTAAAATATGAACTCTTATAAGTACCTTTATATAATTATTAGTACATTATAGATGTTGTCACAATATATGTATTTATGAATGTATTTATAGGACTGTATTATTCTGCTCAGATACAATCAGATTAATTTGCAAACTATTTTGCTGAAGTATTTAAAAGATTTTATCTAATGAATGAGAAAACAATGATTTCACTTGTATAATTATTCAATCATAAAAATAATTAGGTATATTTTACATGCTGCTTTATTTGCCCATGTCATACTGTTTTTACATCTGTACTTATTAATGATGGGCAGATTTATCAAAACCCTTTGCCTCCTTGACTCTGAAAAAAGGAACACAAGCTTATGAGTGTGTTTTATTCATGCATCAACTGACTTTTCTTTTCATCTAACAATCAATAAGGGTGTAAACCTGAAAATATTCTAACTGATGGTTTGCAAAATTACATAAATAAAAGAGTGTATGGTTTGATGATAGTGATAATTAACAGCCTTTCAAAATAAATTAAAAACTGGCAATGTTTATTTTGATTGTTCACATAAAAAGACATTAATTAAACTTATTAGATAGACATTTTGACAAAGTCAGTGTTATCAAATCAGATAAAATAAATAGTCTGACCAAATTATCATTATTATAGATCTAGCAATACAAACTGTAAGAATTAGTTAGAAGGCTCCACTTGCTGGTTGTTTTTTAATATTTTATACAGACATGACGATTGTGTGTATATAGGATCATTTTCATTAAATTATTCCACCTTTGTCGAAAACTTATTTGACAATTATATATTCATGAAGAGAATGTCATCAATTATATGTCTATATTTTCAAGAATTTTTTAAGGTTAGAATTAATTGTCCTATTAATGAGATGATCTTTTCACGGACTTTAGGCCTATATATGTTTAATCCATGAATATAGTATTTCATCAATGTTTTCATGAGATTATTTTTTATTTAATCTGACATTCTATTAATTGGTATCACATCTAATGGAAACTTGGAAAAATATAATTAAATTAGTTTTTAATCTATGAAATTCCAATTCATACATCTATTTAGCTTTCAAATTGTTTAATGTTTGATTAGAATAATTATTGTGTTATTTGTTTCACCCCAACCTGTCGGGGAACAAACGCCTTCTATCGATCGATTTCAACTTAGCCTTTAGAAATATATTATTTGAAAAAGAATATTTGATTCTATTTATTCACCTCGCCTGAGGCAAACTTACCTTTAAATTAATTCAACTTATTTTACTGTACGGGAAAATTTAGCTTGAAATAACCCCCAAAACACACTTTTATTTATGTAAACAAACCGAGCATGGTGCACTCACCTCTCATTATTTTATTGATACATCTCCGATGTGAGTCGGATATGCTGTCTCCGATGTATTTTTCTGAAATAAAGGACCCTTTTTGCAATGTTACTAATACTGCCATCGACTATATTGACTTGATATTACTGCAATTTCTTCGTAAAATGTCTGGACGAAAATCCTGTGTCATAAAGACAGCCCGCCATGTTGCCTGTTGATGTCCGAGGAAGCGATCGCGGGAAGGTAGGTCAAAAATACGGCGCGCCGATTGGTCGAAAACCTGTAGGGGCGGGGCTTAATGGATCGGTCTATTGTAGGTTTGGTGACCACTTGACCCCAAATGGGGTCACAGGGGTCAAAACCTTAAAATCCTACTTTCATCTTCTTCTCCAGTTCCAAAAGGTCTTGATAGCTTAATAGTTGTGTGTAGACTCCTTGGACAGTGGGGATTCTGAATTGTAGATTTTGTGACCCCATGACCCCAAATGGGGTCACAGGGGTCAAAACCTAAAAAACCTAATTTCATCTTTTTCCCTAGTTCCAAAAGGTCTAGAGAGCTGAAAAGGTGTGTGTAGACTCCTTGGCCAACGGGGATTCTAAATTGTAGGTTTGGTGACCCCATGACCCCAAATGGGGTCACAGGGGTCAAAACCTAAAAAACCTAATTTCAACTTTTTCCCTAGTTCCAAAAGGTCTAGAGAGCTGAAAAATTGTGTGAAGACTCCTTTGACACTGGGGATTCTAAATTGTAGGTTTGGTGACCACTTGACCCCAAAAGGGGTCACAGGGGTCAAAACCTTAAAATCCTACTTTCATCTTCTTCTCCAGTTCCAAAAGGTCTTGATAGCTTAATAGTTATGTGTAGACTCCTTGGACAATGGGGATTCTGAATTGTAGGTTCGGTGACCCCTTGACCCCAAATGGGCAATGGGCCGTTTTTTATTTGATTGTGAATAACTTGGACGTTGGGACAGGCTATCTTTCCTACACTGCCCATGACCCCGTGGTCTAAACCCAAACACCTATTTCTATCAAAAGTCTGATGAGCTACAAAGCCCATGGCTCTATTTTTTTATAATTATTCTGTCGACATACATATACGTTTACTTAATTGTTTCTCTTTGCAAACCAAGATATTTACGTTACATGGTACATTTATGACAGACAGATTATATTTGTATACAAGTGACCCTAGGCCAATGAGCACATGTGTAAAACGTAAGTATAACAGATATGCAAACCAATTAACAATTATAATGTTTTCTTAACTGAGATATGTGGTACAACAGAAGAGCTAACTTAAATAACAAATTAAGACTTTCAATGTGCAGTAACATACAGAATTTATTTTTGTAAGATTGTTATAAAAAAAAGTATGGCAGAAATTTAATTCGGATTTCTAAATCAACATTGCTTCTGTAACTTTGAAGCTGTGAGCGTTACATCTAAATTTAGTGAGCGAACGTCTCAGCTGTGCTGACTTCATTTCAGAAAGATTAATTTCTGATACAATATTTAAAATCCGAATAGAAATTTACACAGGCTTTACACAGGCAGGCTTTCATTAAAAAACAGTCTTGTTGTTTAACATCCCTGTTTGAATAGCTGTATGAAATATTTGATATTACTTACATAATATATATACATTTATACTCGAAGTCATGGTTTCAAAGTTAAGTTCTTAACGAACTTTCAGCATCTGAGCGCTATCATTTTATACAGCCATAGCCAGTTGCAAGCATTGCTACGATTGGCTGATTAATTATTGTTAACCAATAGACCTACATCTCCTATGAATGCAATCAACTTCACACAAACTAAAAAAAATTGACTCGACTCGAATCGGATTTGAAGATTGTTAAGAGGTTCACATGACATCACTTACAAATTATTGAGTGTGAACATTTTCTGAGGGGCAAATTTACAGGAGATCTTTTGATAGTGTAAATATTCCTGAATGCAACATGCTTTGATTATAATCTTAATAGAATTGTATTTCATTTGCAGCTGAAACCTTAAGAAAGATTTGCATATTGGTTTTATTTGGGACTTATTAAAGTCAATTGTTATCTTGATAAATCCCTATTGCTGATCCTGTAGTTTAACAAAGAATTAAGTCATCATATCCAAGCATATCAGTGTGTACTTCTTTTTTCAACCGTGTCTGTATTATATACTGAACACACATTTGAGAAAGGAGGAGGACTGGTGCATTATGGAAATTCATGTGTCTGAGGTTATATTGAGTGCAAGACCAAAGTCCATGCATAGGTAATACCGGACAATTTAAACACTCATGTCAGCCTTATTTATGATCAGTGTCAAACATGCAACTATTCCAGCAATAGTTGGGAATTTATATGTTTGTTTTTGCCGGCACTAAATCTTGTCAAACACTAAAACTATTTTTAAACCCTATCATAGTAGTCTTTAGCAGATGCGATGAAAGCTAACAATTCCTGATTTGCTTTTGAAGGCTAGTTCAAAACATAAAAGAACATTAGACAAGATAAACCTGAGATAAGAAGATATCTTTTTTACAGAATGTGTTTTAACATACAAAGCACATTCTGTAAACTATCTGCACCAACACGTGAAAACAAACACATGTTTCATGATCCAAGCACTTGTAACAATGACAGTGCAGTGCAGCACATTTGAGCTATTGTCAGTGTCAGCTTGAGACCATTGATGAATGGTGTCTTGTTTTAAAGGGTATCATCTTGGACTCTTTACAAACATGTTGGCCACATCAACATTTCTCTGAAAAATAATGATGCATACACTTACATATCAATGTAAATCCAGTGCTAACCGACTCATTGTCGTACGTAGATTTAGAATGAATCATACAACTGTTGTGATATAAATGATGTGATATAAATCCACACAAGTATGCTTTTTAAGTTCAAAGTTTTAGTAAAGTGATCACATTTTTTATCCCTCTGGTTCGATTAATCATCGGATAGTCTTTAGTCAGTCCGTCTGTCTTCAATCATTCTGTTCCATACACAAAAACCTTTACTTCTTTATTTGCATAAGGATTACCCACTAACTGATGTAATACTTCTTGATAATTTAAGGTTTCTGAATGTTTATCACTCTACTCAGTAGCTTTAAGTAAAGTTTTATGGGTGTTTTAAGATATACATCAAGATTTGTTGGTGGGATATGTTCTTCCTGATCTTGTTGAGAAAGACAACATATACACACTACCACAATATTTTCAACATATAATTCTTGATACGTTTGATGCCTCACACTTACAGCTTCTTGAGGTACTTTGGTAGCAGATTCAATGTTGATTTCAAAATATGCGTCCATATTACACGGTATTCACATGCTGTCTTGTGTTTCAGGGAAGATCAAACTTAAACAGAAGAAACGGGTGTCAGTGGTCTCCTTGACAAAGACCTCCAAGATAGAAGACATCTTCAATGACAAGTCCTGTGGAGATCATGCAGTTATTGGTATGCTTATTTGAATACGTCAAAGAAAATATTGATTGGCCTGAAGAGGCAAGGTTATTCGGAATTATATCTGTGTTCAAACCATCTTTCAACAATTCTTCCTGATGAAAATTATGCCAGTGGACACCTATCATGTTTTCTTGCTTCTGAAATGAAAATCATGTACTGTATGTATTTTCTTGTCAGGGCTGGACTACATCACGGAGTTCCAGACTCAGGACCCCAGGGCAACCATCATGTGTGTGTGTAACCTGTGTGAGTCCAAGTGTGACGAGAACACCGTCGCCTCCCACGTCATGGGGCTCAAACACAAGATCAATTACATGGTGAGAATCCAGCCTCTACTGTCATCCTTTCTTAATCTTAAGTATCTGTCATGGGACTCAAACACAAGATACCTTACATGACCTCCAACCTCCTCCCCAGGGCCAAATGAATGTCATACATATATCAGTCACAGTGATAAACCTAGGATTTTTTTGGGGTGGGTCAATGCCCCACCTGGTCAAATTTGGGTGGGCCCTATTTTTTTGGGAGGTGGTCCCAAGGGCCCCACCTGATCAATTAAGGTGGGCCTTTTCAGAATGTTTCACTGTGCGTTTGAATTTTCAGAATAACTTGTTTGAATAAACTGTTACACATTAAGTTTTTATACTTTTTTTAAATAAATAAATCACAGTTTTTACATGATGAATTTTCTTTATTCATCACACAAGAACCACAAAAGATCTTAACTCCATGATATGGACCAATTTTGGTTTGAACCGTTTCGTCAGATTCAGAATCGCTGTCGTTATCATAATCATAATCAACAAGTGTCCGTTTCTTCGTTATAGGAGGAGACGATTGTGATCTGTCTGTTTGTTTGCTAAAAGAACTCAAAATATTTTTCTGCGACATGATCCATTTGTATATCAGTGCGGGAAATGAAACCGAAAGTGAAAGCGAGATTAGACAGCGAAGTTACAAATCCGTAACTAACACGCTTTTCCATTGGCTGAGAATATTACAATGGCCAATCAGGGACGTTGATGCATATCGTCGTCGGTCGATAAACTGGTTCACTGTCTGAGCGCTTGCGGCGAATGATCGTGATTTAGTGACGGAGTTTTTAGATTACAATTTACTTTCATTTATAAATATAGGCCGCATTCGGATTTTATAGTTGCGTTATTTTACAAAAGAATGCGTTAAAGGGGCGCAGCTTCAATTTATATGTGCGGGAATTTTCATTTGTATGCGGAAATGCCGCAGAAACGCATCCTAGGTTTATCCCTGCAGTCATAGTCAAGAATCATGACCATCAAAGTTAATCAGTTTTAAGTATGTGATATTTAAAAATTCTCCTGTCACTACCGGTATATACAAATTTTTCTGATTTTGAGTTTGTGAAATTTTAGCAAACATTGAAAATGTTTTTCCAAGCATCTTTCTCTGTCTATGTCTTAAAAGTGAGATTGTTTTGGATAGGCTTAGTATAGTCTGTTGCTGTTAATCACTTTCGTTTCAGCAGTTCTATATTTCTTTATATAGTTGATTTCCCATCGTCCATAGATGCATTGTTCTGGTTACTTCAGAAAGAGAAGCACCCAGTGATGTACGAGCACTTCAAGAAGTTTGGCGGGAAGAAGTCCCAGCAGACTGCGTTTGCAGAGGAGCTGGCGGTGGAGGTGATGAAGCAGGACGGGCGGGGGAGGATCACCGTCAGGGTGGAGGTGGACAGTGGTGACGAGGGTTTGTACACACCAGTCTGCTTCTGTCTGCTACTGCTGGCTACACAATCAGTACTCAATAACACTGTAGCTGCTTATTTGTAATCAACCCTTCTGAACCCACCCATGTTGATTATTGGTAAACACAAAGATTAACAAAGAGGAAAGCCAAGCATCTGAGACTTGCTAAGGCAAAAGGCAGAATTATCTCTTTAGCTTCTTCATATCAACTTATAGGATAATATACATGATAAAATGGAAGAAGTTAAAACCAGAATAAGCCACTGGCTGAAGAAAAGGCTTCCCTTGAAAACTTGAAGATTTTTATATCAGGCAATCATATTCTTAGTAAAGCACTGAAGGGCATATAGAAGTGGCATTCATTAAGTTTATCATTCCCATCATCCCATCTGATGAAGGAGTAAGCATATACTACAAAACATAAGTAAAGAAGTTGTTCTTGCTCTTCTTATATTCTCAGTAGTTTTTTAGATCTTTTGTATATCATTCTCTCATAGATTAGTTTATTTTGATAAAATATATTTGATCTCCTCTGATGCAGGGGATATATCTTGATCATGTAGATCTTTTTCTTAGTGTTTAGTATGATTCTGCGTAATAGACTGTCATATCATTCTTGTGATATTTTGATTGATCCACAGGTCCAGAACACATGGCACAGAGAGAAGCAGAGGCAGCAAAGAAAAAGTAAAGAAGTATTATATGTCTCTTTACTCTGTGTGTACCTGTGTGATTGATAGCGTGAGCATCTTTGTAGGAAGGGAGATTCTGTTTCTGCTATAAGTTCATGCTTACTTCCACTTGATACATTGTCAAAGGTATCATTGCCTCGAGCCAAGATACTAGATGTGGACCTTGCCTTTAGCACTATCCATCTGGAGCTTGCATTTACACATAGAAGAATAGTTCCTTCAATATGCTACCAGAAAATACTCCAATCTTACTCAAACTAAACAGTGTATTGTGTGAATTAAATTTACCATTTTCACAAACTTCTACAGTTAAAGCATTTCACTAGCCAAAACAAACCTTGATATATGTGAACTCAAAAGTTCACTTGCCAAATGTCAAATTGTCTTCCCTTTTTTAAAAAGTTGGTTATGAATAACTTGGAATGACTTCATTTGAAGTATTTATGGTCTGTTTTCATTCAGTCCTATTTAATTTCAAACTTTTTTCTTTTCCAGAGAGCAAGAACCAGGTATGTATGTGGCAACAATAGTTCTTGGACAAGAAATAGCAGATTCATCTTTTTCATTCTTGCATTGAGAAAGTGCTTTATGGATTCTCACTTTTCATGATCAAAATGCCACAGTCATTCAATTACAAAGTTGAATGTGAAGAATCTTGTACTTTATGTTCATTGTTTTCCTGTAATGGTAAGAGAGATAGTGCAGTGCATGGGGAGATAAATGTTAACTAATAGGACAGGTGGGCAAAGAACCAGTGCAGTGCATGGGGAGATAAATGTTAACTAACAGGACAGGTGGGCAAAGAACCAGTGCAGTGCATGGGGAGATAAATGTTAACTAACAGGACAGGTGGGCAAAGAACCAGTGCAGTGCATGGGGAGATAAATGTTAACTAACAGGACAGGTAGACAAAGAACCAGAAAGTCATTCAAGTGTATATAGAGCCATCAGGACAATGTTCTTCACGTGAACCCAATAATTGATTGGACAAAAGCTGTTGAATGTGATATATATAATTGAATCATTCTTTACATTTCCTCTGTGTTCAGCATTGAAGCAACAACTCCAGCAACAGATGAATCAGGCCATTGAACGGTTTGGTTCACCAACCATTGTCAGTTCTGTTGGCAAACAAGCAGGGTAATAAGGATCATCTCAATTCTATATTGTCTGTTATTGTCACTATAAACAAAGTTGTATATTTTTCCCTATGTGGTGATCACCATTATTTGGTGTGACATGCCAGAATTTGAACCTGAACATGCAGCCAACACCATACTGTGATAGTGCTGAGTATTGTCCACTTGACAGGTAGTTTACCCAGTCATCAGCGATCATATTGTCCCCTTCTTAGAGAATACATTTACTATGTGTCAATCTCAACCTTAGAGTTCATCTTATATATTGCAATAATACTTCATTCTATCTTTGTCAAAATGTTTCATCTTGATAAACAAATAAAATGTTGATTCCTCTTTAGTGCTAATTAGGACAAATTTAATATTCAGTTTGCCCTTATACAGACCCAGAACTCAGGGAACCTTTCAACAGGAGGAAAAAGATTTTTATGGCAGGGGTCAAGGTCAAGGTCATTCAAGAGAACATGATGAAGTTTATGAATACGGACCTCGGGGGCGAGGTCATGATCTATATGGGGACCAAATTCGTGACTTGCAAAGGAGGCCACATGATTATTATCCCATGGAACATGAAAGGGGTGGAGATCGTGAGGCAAGACGGCCTTATGAGAGAAATCGTCTCAGAGGTGAAGGTTATCCTGGATATGATGAACGGTCAAGGTCACCGTATGAGTCTCATTATCGTCCCAAACCAGAACTAGATGTAATGGAAAAACGGAGATTGGATGACCTTCTCAGGTACTTACCACTTGCTTTGTTGTGTGTCAAATCAAAACAATTATTTAACGACGATCGGAATCAGATATTCGCGACAAAGTGATTTGAACAAATGTAAGACACCAAAATTCTTCTAAATGTGTTCTGTTCTCTTTCTATGTTACTCTATTGTTAACTCTCTGCCTTCTGCCTTTAAAACATGTAAATTACCATTGTACATCTCAAGGAGAGGGTATCCTAAGTTGGAGAACTTGTTCCTAATCTTTTTTTCTGTGAATAAAATATGTTTTAAAAATAAATCAGATATAACTGTTCAAGTGTGCAAAGTGCTATTCTGTTATAATATGCAATTGTGAATTGTGATATTCAATTTCTGAACCCTACATCATAACCCTACCTCATAATCGTATATTAAAGACTCGGACATGTTTGGTCCAAGCAGTTGTCCACAATAATGTAAATGATTTCTTGTAGGAGGGGGCTGATAACCGAAGAAGAAAGAAGAAACATGGAACGGACTAAGATTGCAGAGATGGAAAAGCTTGCGACCACTAGATATGCAGAATCAAGGTAAGTTTTCTTCTCTATCAATATACACTCTTATATGTACACCTGATATTACTGTCAGAGATGAAGTGATCATAAAATGATGAAAACAAAGTCCATTTGAAAAATATTACTAACTATTACAAACATTCTGAAATATCAGGACCATCCTACCTTGATTAAATTTGACTCTTTCTGAACCATAGTTTGGCATTCCAGTGTTTGGAATTCTACTGTTAAAATTGTTGGAACTTTTCTATATTAAACTTAAAGAATTTGTATCATTTCCTCATCAAGTTCTACTCAATGTGGGAGGCAGGGTTGTGATTATTCATGCTTACAAATATTTGTGATAGACCTGTACCGACACCAAGCCAACAAACACACAAACCTGAAGCGGGACAATCTCACCGAGACGACCCAGACTACCTCCAGTTCCTGGCGGAACGACAGCGGAAACAGGAACAGCAACGTCAAGAACAGGGACGGAAAGATGAAATGAATCTTCAGAGAGAGAAGAGGTTGATGTTTTTCCTTCCTGTCTTCATATTGTATAAGTAACCAAAAGATTCTCTCCAGTACTAAGTTACAGATCATTATGTTGTAATAATCCCATGCTAATACATTCTAGTTAAAACTAGCAATAATATTATACGTCTTGATGTCCTTTATCCTTTACACACCTATTACATGTCATGCTATCGATAAACCCAGCCAATCATAAAAGAGCTGGCCGAGCACTTTGAATCGCAAGTCAATGGGACTGTTTCGCCGTTCTTTAGCACCTCGATTATAAATCTGTTTGTACCTTTGTTTTATAGATAAAGACAAATGTAGGGCCAATAACAGTGTTTGACAGCTGAGATGCGGAAGAATCTTGTATTTCATTGTTTAAAAATTGACTTACAGCCCTCATTTTATTGGTCAGTTCATAGATCATCAAAGGTCAGCTGAAAATGACCTTGATTCATAATTCCTAGGTGTAAATACAGATCATTACATCTAGTTTAAACTGGGTTTGTTCTTATACAACAGACATTGGACCAGCAGCTCGGCAATGAAATACTAATTAGATTTTGGCAAGCTTACCATCTTGGGTGTTTCGGGTGTGATATTTTTCAACATAGCATAAAGTACTGGTCGTTTAGAATTAACTTTTTAACCTGAATATGTACATATTTTCTGAACAACTTAAACTGTAGTTTACCTGAGTGTGGACCTTAAGTAATATCAAAAGATCTGTATTAATATTATTCGTGCATCATTTGTATTGTACAAAATATTTGTGTGTGCTATTGCCTTTGACGAGTCAAGGGAAATAATTGTGCACCTTGATGTAAAGGTGAAGTGTAGAACAGTAGAATATAAAGGTTTGTATTTTATGTTGACAGAGAACAGCAGCTGGAGAGAAAACAGACAAAACAACCACACAAAGTAAGGCCATTTACTTTTTATACAACCCACCGAAGGTCAAAGGTATAGAGTCATACCAATGATTCCGTTAGTCCATCCGAAAAAATTTTTGTCCGACCGATTGCAGGGAAAGTATTTAACGAATTCTTTTAAAATCTTACCTCATCAGAGGCAGTGCCAAATTTCCAGCAATTTCTTGAATGTTTTAATATTTTATTAATTGCTATGTCTTGTACTTAGTCAATCTGATTAAAATCAGATGAAGTATCGCGCGCTTAACATTTGTCCATCATCAATATGCGATACTAACATCTGACACTATCCCGCTAGAGGGGTCACCAGATTGACCTTCGTCCTTGAACTCCCAACCAACAACCTATTGAAATATAACCAATCAGATTACGCGTTACTTCCATTGTTCGGGTCACCGTTAAAAGGGCGGACGAAGTACGCGAAATGGCTTGCGGTGATCTCGTAGACAAAAAATTTCGTAGATACGGGAATTTCGTTGACAACACAATTTCATAGACAGTGAATTCGTAGACAGTATAATTTTTTTATTTCTAAGTCAATATTGGCTTTTATTTTTAATTATTATTATCTTTTATAGTAGTTTATATCATCCCAGGTAGCAATTCAGCATCGTGCGCCATCACCGGGCCGGTACGGTTTATCAACGCTGGTGCGACACTGGGCCAGTACAGCATTTTGGCTTGTCATGTCGACTTCGGACCCTCATATAAATTGTTAAACACTCTTAGAACTTCCAGATAGTGATCAATATTGAATGTTACATATTAAATTGTTTTAATTCTTTCAGTCCGAACTTTTGTCTATATAGCAATGTTTGTATAGTTATATACACAAATATTTAAATATAACAAAATGTCAAAAGATTAAATATTACAATACTAACAGGAGAAGGGGACAAAGTGAAATTGTTATCGATCGAGAAATCTGAATATTCATAACTAAACCTACACCTACAACATAGGAGAGTTAATCGAAATATAAATATATCTTTCAGATATTGAAGATGACAAAGCATCAGAAATAATAACAGACACGAGTAATTCATTTGTAAATGATATAGTATATCATTCATATATTATTGATTTATTATTCATTTAAGTTCAGTCAAACGAAAGGCAAAGCATTAGACAGGAGGGCTTGTTACCTTAATAAAAAATTTTAAAAGATCAAACAAGAACTAAAAGAATTGATAATAACACATGAATGTTGGATTACTTTAATAGTTTCAAAATACAACAAAATTGACTATTATAGTTTTTATTCACTTTATTTCTTTGATCGAACCTATATATTAGTGTTCGAATCCTTGAGCTGGATAAATAAAGGTTTGTTATTATTACTTCTAATCCTGTTTTATAACCTGTCTACGAATTCACTGCTCGATTTGTCTACGACTTCACCGGATTTCGTGTCTACGAAATTGGTTTGTCTACGAAATCACTGCATCCCCGCGAAATAGCTGAAGAATTTGGAAATTCCGAACTCAAAGTCGAACAAGTCAAAATTGTGCATTGTTTACTGGACCGTTAAGATTCACATGTATTGTAAGGCGTTCAAAGCAAGAAACGAACTCGCTTCGCGTCGGATCGTTGTCAGGTTCTGCAAACCCCTCGATCGGGTAATAGTTCTCGTTCGGGAACCAACACCCTGATCGGGATAATAAAACCGTCTAAAACACGGACAAAAGTGTTTTTTACTTTTTCTTTTTTTAATTTCACATTGGCGCATCACGACGAAGGAATCTACAGGTAAACAAACCTTTCGGTCTTTATGGTATTTACTCTCTCTTCACTGAAACGCAGTTTTTCTTTAAAATACTTTCTTACAATTTAGGAACCCGTTTCTGAAATTTCCTTCTGCACAAACGAGAAACCACATATCACGCAAATGTTCGTCTTACAATACACCCGTTTGGGTTTAAGACAGGAGGACATGGCGCCTGCTGTCAATATCTACATTTTTCAAATATTTATTTTCACAGTACATGAAATGTCAATATTCAATGATCGCTGAAGAAACATGCCGAACGAAGCACTTGGAACAGATCGGCTGTTTTCGCCTTGCCTAACTCCGCGCAACACCGAACATACGCTGTATGGAGTCCAGGCTGATGGCATTAATAGCCTAGAATTTGATTGGTTAATTCTCGTAAGCCCGGGACATTCAACTTAACGGGGCAGTGTCAGATGGAATATAGCTTGTTAAAGTGAAACGAAACGAAACGAAACGGAAATAAAACGAAACGAAATTAAACAAGCGGAATTCCATCTGATTTTAATCAGATTGTGTACTTAGTCATTTCTCCAGGTCAGAATTTGTCCAACCAAGAGTAGCAATTGTATGGAACAAGTTTTTTCATGATTTCTTTCTTATTTGTTGTAAATTACGGTGTTTGAATCTGTGTTATGAAATGAAATCTAAACTGATTCATTTGGAAAGATTTCAGACATCTGCTAGTTGTTTAAGTCAAGTAACATCTAAGTTATGGGAAGTTTCCAGTGTTTCATTTGGTCAGGGTAATTAGTAAGCTATGCTAATTTTTTTACTTATTGCAAATGTCTTACTTTATGTTAAAAACAAACCAACATATGATGAAATTATAAATGTTGATTATGAATAAGTTAAAGGGACACAGAGTATGTTGTTGGAGTCAAATATGTCAAACTTGATAAATGGTGTTATTTTATCAAGAAGTAGTGGTTGTCTCTGAAAATCACCATCTTATTGCTGATCAGTTCAGTATGGAGACATTAAACAGGTTTAAGTTGTTATCTATGATCGAAAACTGGACAATGGCACGCGTCAATGACTCAAACGTTATTCTGGAAAATTATTTATAGCAGTTACAAGGAACATTGTTAGGTAGAATTATTAACAAAATATCTATGTGACTAAGTTGCAAAGTTTGACTGAACATTCTATTATCAAATATCAAATCTTGACCTTTTTCCTCTTTATTGTCACTATGCTAACTGATAAGCACTGTGATGTTAATTTTCAGAAACAACTACTACTTGTTGATGAAATAACACCATTTATGAAGTTTAACCATGGTTCGCTAGTTCCAGTTGTTGCTCCCAGGTTTCACAGCAATGCACAATGCAATAATGTTGCAGGCTTTCTCCCCACAATGATACTAGCAGCTGTGATATAGGTGCAATACTCTTGAAAGCGGTGTCTACCTCCAAATCACCTCACCTTATACGGTGCAAAATTACAAGAATTGAAATCTTGTTTGGTTCACAATGAAAGTAGCTTTGACATGTTTTTTTTTTTCCATTGCAAACACACAAACTGATATTTAAATCTTAAATTAAATTAGATTGAAGGTACAAAAATCTTTGGATGATTTTTAATGCAGTAAAATGTAAATTATTCACTTACTAAAAATACTTTACGTACTTCAGCAAGAAGAAGCTGTACCACAAATTGGAGACCTCCTTTCTACCCTGGTAAGTCATCAGGAATCTTTGCCATTTTGTCAAGATTTTATTAACACCTTTCTAAAGCTCTGCATGTTTCATTTAAAAAAGTGAATCAGTAACAACTGTCTTTGGTTCCAGAAACTGTATTGACCTGTAGTATCAGAGAACAGTCGTTGAACTTACGTATGAACAGTTTCGATTTCTGTCCATAACTGAACTCCAGCTGCTCATTACATGTATTTTATTACCTTGTTTATACTGATGTATGTGCATTTACTGGACAAGTACAGGTTACCTTTATTTCAAATATAGAGAGAAAACATTATTTTAATTAGAATGTCAACATGTTTGTTTTGTTACAATGGATGATTAGTTTATATGGGACCAAGCAGAGATCTTTGGATACCTGTATCAAATGATAAGTATTTTCTCCATCAGTCTAGTTCGATGATCTCGTCGGAGGACGAGGCGGCCGTGGCTCTGCAGGTCTCCAACGCTCTCACACAGGCCCTGCTGTCCTACCGACTCCGCAGCACCGCCTCAGAGGTGTGTAGTGCTGCTTTAATCATACAACATCTTAACACACTCGCACAGTTTCCAACATTATCCCAGACATTAATGGAGATATTTTACCTTGAGGACCATATTTTGAAACTTCTTTTTAATGGATAAATGTGTAATTACTTGCCATCTTTATTCTGTAATCCATTATCAAAGGTGAGAAATTTGATATGTTATAATGAATGTAAACAGTGTATATTCAAAGTATTTGGATTTCTTGAAGGGCACTAAGAGTTTTACATTTGCTACACAAGCAGTAGAATGTGTCAAAAAGGTGTTTTCTGGGTGTTACCCAGTTGACTCTCCTGTCATAGTTATCTGTCCTCCCTCGAAGTTTAAAAATTAAAGGTTTTTCAGAGAGTTAAATTTGGAAAGTGTATGATATTGTGTCTAAGAGCCTAACATGTTATTTATTTAAATTGATGGCTACAGCAGCTTCTTAGTATATGAGCACAATTTATGTTACAGATTTATATTAGGCTTACAAATTGACAACTTGTAACTCATTTCACTTCCTTTAATTTCAGGTCAAGAATGCAGGGATAGCAATTCCCCCAGGTCAGTTTTGGATATGTGTTCTTTAAATGTTCTTGGTAAAATGACAAACTGTTTGCCCTTTAAATATGATTAATCTGCAAGCGATAGTTGGAAATAACATTAGTAAACTTGTAATAATCAAGTTATCTTTAAAAACAATTGTATGTCTAATTCGATGAGTACATCTTTTACCGGTATCTCCCCACATATGTAGATTAGGTTATAAATCCTACACTAACCTCTGTTTTGATATGGAAACTTATCAAGCTTCAAGGATTAGTCAGTGACAGAGTATCAGTGATTCCCTGCCAGTTGAGTTGAGGGTGTAGATTCTTTTAAGTTTTACACCCTAGTCATCTTCTCTTGTGTTGAGCTGATAATTTCAGACAATGTTACTATTATTCTGTGGCAGGTTTCACCCAAGAAAGTTGTTCCCCAGGCCAAAGTGTTCCTACTTCAGGATATCACTCCACTGGACCACCAGGCTTCACCCAGCCCCCAAACCCTCCATTCTCATCCAGCCCAGGATCTGGGAACAGTCATGGTCCCCCACACAGTCAAGCATCTGGCGGGGATGGCTATGGCATTCCACCAGTCAATACTGGATATGTAGGGCAGGAACATCCAAAACCACATTCCCATATCCAGCCAGATCCAACATCCGTGTATCAGGCTAATGTTCAACCAAGGGGATATCAACCTGGTCCTGTTGCTGCACCATGCCCTCTTCAACCACCCAGTCAATTTGCAAGCCGCATTCAACCATGTTTACCTTCCCATATTCAACCATCAGGTTCCTATCAAGAACCACCACTTCAACAGCCAGGTCCTGTTCAACCACCAACTTCAAGTCAATCCAAGTTACCTGGCCACATTAAACCACCAGTGTCAAAATTACCATCAGTTGGTACCAAATTGCCAGGTCATATTCAGGGATCCTCTTCATATCAACCCCAACACATTCAACAATCAGGTTCCATTCAAACACAAGCATCAATTCAACCCAGGTTACCAGGACACCTTCAACCTGCAGGTCAAGCCCAATTACCTGGTCATATTCAACCAACCGGTTTGTTTCATTACCCGCCAATGGGACAGTATTCAAATTTCCAACCACCACTGCCAAGTTACGAACCTCCAAAACCTCCACCACCGCCCCCACCCCCGAAGTAAGTGTCATATTGAAGTCGTTAGTTTTTGTAAAGCTATCCTTACATTCATATTTAAGTCATCAATGTTTCAATAGCCTACCTGAGACTTTATTATAGACTCCTTCAAGGCTCAACTTTCCTGCTTTTGACTACTAGAGTATCTTCAAATGATGCTTTGACAGAGCTCCAGATACTGTAAAATCATTTATTTTCGCGGGGTGTTATTTTCGCTAGTAAGCTGAGTAAAGGAATGTCTAAATACAAAAAATATTGTCTGTGAACTAAAATCACTAATCAGTTGCAAGCGGCTTTGCCGATTTCAGTTCTCCACTAATACGCTGGTCCGTTAACCAAATCATGCTTTGGAAATTTTGAGCTGAACAGTAACAATTTCAAAATTGTCATGGGTCTACAGTATTGTTCCTGTAAATAAAGCACTTGCGTGTCGCAGACGTCGGACATGCTGACTGAATGTCTCTTTCACAATTCATTATTATCCTATCTGCTAAATCATAATTCTTTTTGAAATAATCAATGTCCTTTTATATAAAGAACTGTCATGTATGATGTATCCTACTGAAAACATTTGATTTAAAATAAAATAGAATAAGTTTCTCACATCCTGATGTATAAAGTGTCAATAGCACAAAGCTATTTTAGCTTCACACAATGACACCTTATTGTTACATAAAATTACTTATCAGTCTTTATTACATAATTTACAGAGACACAGTTATGATTTTATTGAGTTTATTATTGTCTGTCAATGTTTATGACAACCCATGCTTCAGTCATCTTTCATTGGTTGGGAGTCAATTTAAATTTTCGGTGAGGAGTTGAAAAAATTCAAAATTGTGTAAACGTGGTATGATAAATATAAACTACTCGAGTATTTTAATTAAGAAAAATCTAAGTTCAATCTTTGTTTGTTCATTTTACTTTTGAAGTATTTTCCAAACACAACATTCCAGAGCCAATCAAAATGAAATCTCTAAACGATGATTGACCATTCATGGCACCTAGTTCATGGAATTAGGTCAACAGCTTGATTTCCTGCTTCAATTCCAACATATGTTTCTGCTATGATTGTCATATTACAATGAACGATATTTGATTGGTGAGGTTCTTATTCACAATAGCTTATTTTGTTATAAGAAAAATAACTTTTCAATGCATGCATATATGCCTTGTTTGTTACAAGACAATGTTATGGGTAAAATACTTCTTTATTTTTTTCACACATTTCTGACTGCTTTACCCTTCTTCAGGTGGATATTATAATATCGTATTCGACTTAATAACCGCCCACTCCACTTTAAGCGCCCACCCACCACGTTTTTGACTGAACAATATGCATCCTGATTTAGTGCCCACCTCTCAACATCGCTTACCTTGCATGCTGATTCATTGAAGAATGTTTTTCAGTCTTGCAATAAGTCTTTTACTTCAACTAAAGTGAAGAATACAGGGTATTTCAAGACCCCCAGCCACCATCGAATGTCTATATATGTTTCAGTCATTTCACATTCGATGTGTCCGCCATGTTTGAGAAAACACGGAAATGTCTTGCTCAACTCTTTTGGTAAATGTCCCACAATTAATGACTTAATCACACTAACGGCAAATCAATCATGAACGTTATTTTCCTCCCTTTTTGTTTTCAAACTGTCTCCTATTTCTGGTTGCCAAATTTCTCTGTACACATGAATTCCATGAATAGAACTTTCGTAAGAAAACACTTTCAAGACTAAACTTGAGGACAATTTTTATCGTTTTAAATAGCGCTTATCACGTCGAATACAGTATATTTGAATGTTATCAAAGATATTTGATTGGTGAGTATAACAAGTCAACTGTCTCAATTTTGATGAAGCTAACTGTTGAACAATTACAATTATTTCAGAACTTGTGTACTTCCATCTGAATTCATATTGATAGTGGCAGTGAGTTTATATAACTTGTCTAACTATTCACATGACTGCGTTTTCTTGTTTTGATTTATATTAAATAATGACTTGGATGACTGCTGCGGCTTGCTCACTTCCATTCTCTCCCCACAAAGGTTGCCACGTCATTTATTCCTATTTAACGTCCGTTCTAATAAGAGCTCATCTCGAGCTTCCGGCAATATTTCAGCCAATTAAAACACTGCATGAGGATCAACATATTTGTTGTCACAAAAGCCTGTGCAATGATGAATAAGGCAAATGTGTTCTGTAAAGTACACTGAAAGTGCATATTTGAATAAAGTTTATCTTGCCAAAAACATACAGAAATAACTTGGGAGTTTTGAATAACTTTTAAAACAACGTTTTTGATTGCATCCAATCAGGCTTCTACATATCTAGACCGAGAAAGCTTGTTTTAGGACAGAAGTTGTATAAGAATTTATAACAGCTACATGTTGGGAGAGAAGGGCTCACCTCAGATAAATAATAAATGAATAAACTATCAATCAAACTTTTGGTTATTTTGTTTTCTTTCTGGTTTCTTTTAATTGCTGAATTGTTGTCATAATCAAAATGCCCAGAAAGCTGAAATCATTTGAGCTTGAATTGGTGTTATTTTTTTTCAGGGGACTGTTTTATTCAAACTCAGAGCAGATGAAAATGTCATTTCATCTGTTCCGAGTTTTTATCATCAGGACATACTGAACCAATTTTTAACAAGGTTTCAACTTAGAAATTGTAATTCATATAATAATCAGAAAAATAATTTATATAATTATCCAAATGTTAATTTTGATTGGCTAAAGGTAGTCTCTACTCTGCAACTGTTATACCTTTGAGCCACGACTGAGCTAAAAAAAGAAATTCAGTTTAGAAAATTTTCTTATACCAAGACATGCATTCTTGAAATCAGATTTCGAGGACACCTCTTTTTTTTTTTTTTTAAGAAGGCTAGCCAAGCCAAGCCATATGTCCCGTCCCCCCTGGTTTTCCATGTAAAGAAAGCCTATGCACTCGGGATAGGCAAGTTGTCAGGGCTAGGCCCACCAGTTTGCCTAATTCCTCGGGGAGGAGTTGTCTTTCTTTTGACGGAAAGCCAAAGGGTGATCGAACCATAATTAAAACTTTATGAAACTGCATATCACTCTTTTAACAAAGAGGTCTGTCTTCCAATCGGATATTGGGTCATATTTCTTGGCAACAAGGACATAGTGGTGTAACAACTTTTAGATTTCACTGTAATGTATTCATCAAGTGCCCAAAGGTTTTCTGAAGTTATGTAAGAAGCATTGACACCCTTTGGGCAGTGCCAGTCAGGACTTGCTTAACTTGAGGGTTACACAACCTATATCCTAGTTATTACCAGTCTGTGAAATATAGCCTTGACAACCTGTTACGTAATCCCTTCTGCTCCAGGGCCTCTCTGCACTGAACTCCCTCAGGCTAAGCTGATGGTCTCTAAATTTTTTAACTCTGGGTTAATCTTTATCTTTTGTCATAGCATTGTTCTATTGCGACTTACTGGTAGTGAAAGACTGATGTGACCCACTAACCTTTATTTTTTGTGTTTCCCCATAGGTTTTATATGAAATGACTAATATTCACCAAAGGCGGTTACTGAAATGAAGATGATTTGCCATTTGCTAAAGAGCAACCAGGGTCACTGTTGACTACTTGTCATGTTCAGCTATTCAGGAATGAAATTTCAAATAGTAATATCAAAATTATATGCAAGTCATTACAAATAACTGAAATCCTGGTGACAATAGACTATCAATAGTTCCCTTTCTATGCATCAATTGTTTTTCCATGTTGACAATCATAAATAATCTTTATATTGATAGTTAGATATATCATTACACCCCTACTAGCAGCTTAGTATTCTATTTTGCCGTATATGCCTGACATTTTTGGGCAGGCTTTCTTATTTACACTTGTCGTTCATGCATAAATCTGCAGAGGAGAATTTTATATAAAACCTCACGTTATTTTTGGGAAATACCAAAATATATGACAAACTAAGCAGCTTTGAGTGCTTTTGTCAATCCATAAATATAACAATTCAAAAGTTTGATTTTAAAAGATGGCCCGGGTTTATTTGCAACCATAACATTCACACAACTTCGCTCTATATTACTTGCACCTGCCAATAAGTTAAAACCGTTGAAATTTAAGATTTGAATGAATATAAAGAACTAATGACAAAGTGGCAAAAAAATGGGGCTCAGCCACCATCTTGTTGCGACCTAAAATGATTGAGTAAAACATTGAATATCATGTCAAAAGTTCCCGATCACACATATTATTCTCAGGCTGTACAGTTTATAAATTTCCTAGGGTTTGTTGATATCACTTTGTGGACTCCTGCAAATAGGCAATAAGATCAGCACGCTCCTGCTTTTTCTTCAATCCAGCGAAAATCATTTTTGTTCCAGGGATATACTTCTTTGGGTTCTCCAGGTACACCCACAGTGTGTCTTTGCCCCAGGTGATACCTGCAAAATAATGACTTTACTTTAAGAATATCCAATTTGCTTACTGCAAGCTGATTAGGAAATGTGGTAACAACTTATATAAAGCCAAAAGGGGATAATATGAATTTTTTTACCTCTATGTATCTGAAGATCTGAATTTTCACTTGTTTCGTGAAAGTCATATGGCACACTTCATTTGGGTAATAATCTCTATATCCAAAACTGGCCAATAAGAATATATTAAATATCCCATTCAGTGGATCTCCCAAAACTTAAAAGAAAATAACCCTTGACCTGCCAGTATTCGTAGACATGCAGCAGTCAGGACAGATCAGCCTCTGTATACCTTGTTCATTCATATCAGATGCAGATACACATTTGGCCCATGTATGCTTATATTTATTTGACCGAGTACCGGTAAATTAGACAGGTTTATAGAATAGAGAGAATTCAAATACCCTTATTCTTGTTGGCATCGGTGTAAGAGAAGCCAGGGGCCTGTCCAGTTTTGCGTCCGAACAGTCCATTCAAATTGGGTCCAGTCTTGTGGCCAGCACCTTTTTCAACAACATGGCACTGAGCACATCTCTGTACAAACAATTTCTTGCCTTTAACGGCATCTCCAGCTGGTATATCCGCCATAATTCTAGCTGGAAAAAAGAATTTACCTGTTAATAATACATAATAAATATAATCGACTTGTCAACCTATCTCAATAAGTTTTAACTTCGAATCCATATATCCATGCAGACAAATCAACGTACTTTTTAGTAATCAATGACAACTTCAAAATAAGATCGAAATGAGTAGCCTACCGCATTCATTAAACAAACAACGTGATGGTTTACGTTCTAGTGTATAGTAAGTATTATTAACATTTTCTAGTCAAATATCGTAGTGAAATTGATGACATACCCTAAATGACATTTTGGCATATTTACTATTACTAGATACGCTAAAATAAACACGTGTTTCATTCATTCATGACCTTGTAAAATATCCACGTGACCTTCCTGCCAAATCGTCACGTATATATCGATGATGGCCAGGATTTAAACCTAATATTTAGTGAAAATGCGTCATATAAAACGATAATTGATGTACTTAATGTATAGGCAAGAGAAAACGAAAAAATAACGGTTTTTCGTACAATGTCGTTTTTTCAACGTCAATGACAGATCGGCGTCCCTTCGCCTATACAAAATCCCCTATGATTGAATGGGAATACAAACAGATTATAGTTTAAAATCTACGAATTAAGCAGCAGAGAGCGTTCAACAAAACAAGCACAGCAAAACACAACTTGGTTTGTATAATAATCTCACCTGTTTGCCCTGAAACGACCAGTACTAGCGAATCCGGTTCCCGCAGTACAGTAATGGCTGCTTAAGAAAGGACTGTGACGTCACTTAGAGGTCATTAGCCGAACCCATTTACAGAAGAGGGATGATAAGTATTCAATGCTTTAACATGTTATTTAGTAATAAACCTATAAGTAACAGCAAAAAGAAAATATTGATTGTAACTATTTTGTTGAATGTAACCAGCATCTACAATTTGATTTTATCGGATTTTTTTCCCATTTTTCTTACGCTGGCTTCCAATGGTGAAATCCTAATTACTCTTATTGAATATAGACTCGTTCATTCTGGATCCGGATTTCACACGCGTTGATGTCACAAAACCCGGTTGTTTCGTAAACCGAAATCTTAATATGTTGTGTAAGGTAAATGAACCAGGAAATATGCATTGAAGGGTTCGAACGAAGGGAAGATTGGAAATATCAATCGTTGACTAGAAAGATATGTTATAGATTTCTCAAATTCATTCCTGAATATATATTTTTTCTTTTTTTTTTTTTTGACGGACAGAAAATTAATTGCGAGTTATGACAGTAGATATTTTTCTCTTATCTTTTTAATGTGGTCTTTCTGGTCTTTGTTAAAAATTTATGTGTATGTATTTGTGCAGGTCTATTTTATGTTTAAAACTGTCTTCCAATATCCTTTTGCAACCTTAGAATCCCTACCCTGCAAAGCTTTGTTTATCCGTCGTTGCCGAAGGGCATAAAATGTCATATACCATAAGCTTGCGTAACCGGTAATATTAGCTGAAAGGAAATTACACCCTCTTTGTAGTTTTCTAATTAAGCAAATGAAGCGGAAACTTGATTACGCAACTTATTTCAGACATAGGCTCGCCGGGTGTACATAAACACTGTTCATAGGCCTAATATCTCAATAAGGGAGTAAAATGACTTGAAGACATTTTCTCGTCGATGGAAGTTTAAAGAAAGCGATAGGCTTATTTATCATTGCAATTCGATTTGTTGTGGACAGCAAACCTTTTTATTAACTTTTTGGAATAAATTTCTTGGTTGTCAAATTCAAGAAAAGTTGCAAGTTGAAACAAGAAGCATGTTTCTCGTAAGCATGCATTAGTAGGCCCAGCTGTTATCAGTAACGTAGGTCAACGACTAACATATAGCCTACGTACGTGTACTACACATATATATCGACAGCAATGTTTTGACTGAAAATCCACTTGAATTTGATTTTCAAACGAACAGGATGCTGAAAAGATCTCGGATAACTTTGTTACATTATTGAACCGATACTCTTGTTAAATTTAACTATTTATAAGTACTAATCTGTAATAGAGACCGATATTAGATAAGATAAGATCAGATAATACTTTATTATCCCGGAGGAAATTTGTTTTACATCAAAACGGCCTCGTACATAGATGGCTCACATTGTCCAACTATAAACAAAACATCATGTAAAGAATATGACACATCAATAACAGCAACATATAGCTTACAGTAGGATATAGATATTCAAAGAATAACAGGCTGAATGGTATTAATACTTAGTACTAGAAATTTCTAAACATTTATTCATTTCACGAATACTTGCTGGTATGAAGGAATTAATGACGGGCTCTGTTCGTTTTTAACGAAGGTAGCCGAAAGCGGCGTCCAGAAGGAAGCAGTTCGAAATGATGTGATAGTATATGGGAGCTATCATTTCTTATTTTTGTACCTTTCTTTACCAGCTGGCGCTCATAGATAAAAGAAATGTTTTCGAATGGCACTCCGGTGATTTTTCTTGCGGTATTAACAATTTTGAAAATTTTGTTTTTGTTGCGAGCAGACAAACCTCCAAACCAACTTTGTATGAAAGTTTGGTAAAAGACTGTCAAGATAGATGTATCAATTGAAAATTTTCTTAAGCAGCGAAGAAAATAGAGCCGCTGTTGACCTTTTTTTTAGATTTAATCAACGTGTTTTGAGAAAGAAAGATTTGAATCTAAAATGGTACCAAGATATTTATAATGATTAACTCTTTCAATTTCTTCATTGTCAATTCTAATAGGTTTAAGGGGTTCCTTTTTACGCCGAAAGTCAACAATCATTTCCTTAGTTTTCTTTACATTCAGAAACAGAAAGTTATCTCTACACCATGATAGAAAAAGTTCAATGCCTTGACGATAATTATGTTCTGAATCAGAAATGAGACCAGTAAGAGCAGCATCATCTGCAAACTTCACAGTAAATACATTATCAAATGACGATTGACAATCATTGGTGTACAAAATGAAAAGTAAAGGCGACAAAACACAGCCTTGTGGAGCTCCTGTAGAGGTTGATGTAATAGAAGATTGGCATCCATTAGCACTTACATATTGTGTGCGATTAACCATAAATTCTTTAACCCATCTGATAATATTTGAGTTAACACCTAGATTTAACAGTTTATTCATTAAGAGGTGAGGTTGAATGGTATTGAACGCTGAAGAGAAATCAATAAATAGGTCAAAGCAACTGGGCGGTAGTCATTATTTTCGACAGGATGTGTTCTCTTCGGAACAGGAATAATATTAGATGTTTTCCAAAGATTAGGGATGGTAGCTGAGCTCACTGACCATTGGAATATTTTTTGAAAAATGGCGCAAAGTTGCTCTCCACATTCTTTCAAAACAATACCTGGCAATCTATCAGGACCACAAGATTTATGAACATTGAGTTGTTTAAATGACATCAAAACATCACTTTTTGTTATTGTTAATTCACCAGAAGGGGGAAGTGATGTGTACATCTTATCAATTTCATTGGAAAAATCATGCGAGTCAAACCTCGAATAAAACAAATTCAGTTCATTTACAAAAGTCTGGTTATCTTGAACTGCTATACATGACTGCTTATTATTTATGCCTATAATGGATTTAAGTCCTTGCCATGCATTCTTCAAATTGTTTGTAGTAAACTGTTTCTCTATCTTTTCTTTGTAATTCTGTTTACATTTCGCTGTTTGGCACGCAATGTCCCTTTGAATTTCTTTAACTTTAAACATATCACCTGAACAAAATGCTCTTTTCTTGTCGTTCAATAAAGACTTGAATTCCTGTGTCACCCAAGGTTTATTATTTGGGTAAACCTTGATTGTTCTATTTGGAATGACATTATCAACACAGAAATTTATATAATCAGTCACTGAATTTGTCAAATCGTCAAGATTATCCGATGCTTTTTCAAAAATTTCCCAATTTGTGCAATCAAAACACCCTCTGAGTTGTTCGACAGAATCTTTTGTCCAATTATGAAAGAATGCATTGGTCTAACATACTGAAAATACGTGTAGACAAACCTTGACTAAGCGGATTATAAGTATATATTGAAATATGGTAGCTGTGTGGAACACACTATATAAAGACCACTTTGACTGTAGCTAGCTTAATATATTACTAGCTGGGCTTCAAAGTAAGTAAGAACTGATGATCTGCAAAGCCCATGGCTCTTCTTTTTCCCTCACGTGAAACGGCACGGACACGTCAAAGAATCGGACTGGTTTTTTTCAAATGGGTAACAGCCTTTTGAATTCACTCAGACATGCATTAAAAACGGTATATTTATGCCGAAACATAATATTTGGGGTGTCTGACAATTGGGGAAGCACCGAGTATGGGAGCTCGTTACACGGAGGAAAGGGATGGTCCCACTTTGCCGGATGCTATGGTTTGTTTGAAAAAAAACATTAATCCCTCAAACAAAAGGGGATTGATTTATATAATATGTTTATCAGCGTAATGTTCAGTTTCAACAACAGTGAATAACTGGCCACACTTGGCAAATCCATACAAAAATTCATAAATTTTTTTCAGTTCATTTTAATTGACCATGTTCCGAGAAATGAAAATCCCGTCCAGCGGGGTCGATCTGATTCTACCAGGGGCTCACCTCTGACCAAGTTTTAAAAATGTTATTCTTCGGAACACGGTTGATTTTAATCAGACAGACGATTAATTAAACAATTATATAAAGATTTTTTAATAACAAATCATCATCTTCTTTTAAATTCGGCAAAAGAACAGTTTTTATACTTTTTATTTCAGTGAATTACTGAACTCATTGGACAAATGCATCAAGTATCATACGATTTACTAGACAAACCATTTCCTTATATACTTAATTCACATTGGTTATACGAGAATATATGTGAATATATAACATATCATTCAAAGGCTTTTTATCTAACATTCAGCAAGTTCCACAAATTCATTCGAAAATATATAACAAACACTACGTGATGTGGTAAGCATTTTAATATTAGAGGTTAACTATTTCATCAATATGATTAAAATTAGATGGAATTCTGCTTGTATGAGAGAAGAGAGACAAAATAAACACTTTTTATTGATATATTTTTATGAAGTCATTTTGTTCATACTAATGTTTTTCATATGAATTATTTTTATCTTTGATACATTCAGACACACACGCGCAGTTCCTGAAAAATAAAGAAAAACGTCAGTCGCTGGAATGAAAACTGTGACTTTTTGTAGACTGTATATTGTATGATGTAATTGCTTTTATATTACAGTCTTTTTTAAAAAATGCTATCTACAATTTTGAAAACAGCATTTTTAAACGCGACTAAATGATTTTAGTGCTATGACGTTATCATTGACAATTACAATTTTCATGATAAAAATGTGATTAATTGGGAAAATATCATGCTTGACTGAGTCCGAGTAGCAAAGCTAATAACCCAACATATACATATCATTAACACATAAAAACGTTCATAAAAAATCCTCAAGCAGAAAATGCATACATGTAAAACGTGGTTGTTGATAGCGTCTTTTATACCTCTAAATGATTTTGGTGATGTATTTCACTTAGAGAACTAACGGGTTTGAATTTTAGTCTTGAACATCAACAATATAATGGCTGATGGACTACAGAGCCCATGGTTCTATTTTCATTTGGCTTTCATACGTGTCAAATCACCAAATGTCGTGGTATTCAGTCGAAAAGGCTCACAATTTTATCCCAAATATGTCTATATATATAAAAATATATATCATCTGGTTTCACTGAGTTTGATCCCCTCAAACCCTGTACGTTGGTACCGCGTACGTTAGAGGGACGGCAACACGGTTTTTAGAGATAGATTTCTTCAAATTTTCCCGAATAAACATAAATTAATGGTCAAAACATCTCGGTACATCACCCGTAGTCGTAAAGAAAATAATCAAGCAAAAAAACCACTTGTGAGCATTTTTGTGTGAGGACCTTTTAATCATTTGAGGAAGCGAAATGAAATCGCAGAGCCCAATCGGTCATGGAACGTTTGTCTTAAACCTGCTTCTTTTGATAAACAAATCTTGTCTTGCAATTGAAAACCTTTCATTTCGTGAGATCACTAAATTCATCTAAAAAACGTGCTACTGCCCCTATAACACAGGTTATATTTTTAGAATGTGTAATTTCCAACAAGCGTTCATAAAATCATATGTGAAGGCACGTCACTATTCCAAGTTTTATTGCAAGTATTAGCATAGGCAGGAAAAACTAACTTTTTGAAATTGATATACTTATTACTTAAGTCACCTTTGCTATACAATTTATTAAAATGCATTTAACCTTCCTTTGTTGACAAATAAAAGTCACTTTGTTAGCACCGGTGGCACAGTAGTGCCTAGCGGATAAAGATAGTTCTATTCAGTGAAGAATCTCGTTCGGTTTGAGTTTTGATTTGTTTTGAATTCCTCACCGGTGAAATTAATGTACAAAATAAAAGAAAAACAGTGCACAGAAGCCAAACACTAAAACAATAAAGTAAAAAATATCAAAAGATGATAAGTGCATCAACTACTACCATAAACGTACATCAAGCTTGATTTTAATTTGCAGTACTGGTGGTCTCATTCTATCATAGAACGTCCAAACTTCTCTCAGCCATGTTTTTGAGACATTATGCGGTTGCAGTGACATTTTATTTGCCTTTGATAGGCCTTTATCATGTTCATGAGTCCTTTCAAATGTGTGTATGTATTCAAATGAATCTATACTTTATTTGTTTCAATTGTGTATAAGGTGAGGTGAGTTAATGTTTAACGCCGCTTTCAAGATTATTTCACCTATATTGCGGCTGCTAGTATTATTGAAGGGAGAAAGCCCGCAACACCATTGTGGCTTTGCATTCCGGTGAAACCTGCAAGCATCGGCTGGAACTAGCGAACCATGGGTGGTTCTACGCTGAAATTCTTGTGTAGCATTGCACCCAAACCTGACTGCGTGTAGAACAGTTCTCTACTGCAGACAAAGTTGCCTAGGCCTTGGCGGGATTCGAACCACGGACCACTTGCTCCGAAGCCGAACACGCTAACCAATAGTATGTAGATGGCTGTGTTCCATATACAACTGTTTAGAGGATAGGACCTTTTCGCTAACAGAAGTAAACTGACATTAACGATAAGTTGAAGTTTAAGATAACAGTTCACTCTTTTTCACGCATGCATTGCTAATAGACTGCCACGTTCCGGAGGGGCGTCAGGATTTAGATTTTGTTAATGTTACAGAGTTATCATGTCTTCAGAATGACATACATTATTTTGGTATGAGATCCTTAAACATCTCGATTGTGAATTTTGGATCTATTTTGTGGTAATATTCTACCAAATAATCTAATAAAATATGATCATGTTTTAATAGAATAAACGCATGAACACAATCGGAAATGCACGATATATATGCAATATATACACATGTACCTTAGAAAGCACTTCGAATGTGCAAAAAGGTACAAACTGCAAACCACATAACGAATTTCCAGTGTAAAGTTTCTTTTAGTTGGGAGTCACGGATGTATGTTGCCTTCGAGCTGCATCTAGCCATGGTAAAATTAATTCTTTTGGCTATTGCAACATCCGGGACATCATTTTGTCATTCATACATGTATGAACAACTCGTCTTTTATTAATGATGATAATGTGCACCCTCAGTGTTCTCTTGCTGATTGTCACTACAACGCTACCACCAAAATCCATTTTCCTGATACGAGTCCAGGTTTGAATCCAATCAGTAGAACCTCGTCCAACGACTATTTCTGGGTTAGATGTAATGCTTAGTGAATGATAGCAACTATGTTTGGAAAGGGTTTGACATCACGAGAAGGATCTACGGCGTCGTCTGGCGGGTACACTTTCTTCTGAAGACCTTTTGTCATCTTGAGACTTTATTTAACAATTTCAGCTTTCATGACAGAGTAGCATCAGACTCACTCATTCCTAACTTGCTGTCATGGCAGTTTGAAATATTTTTTTTTTTAAAATCGGGATGTTACTTTTAATTTGTTATTTAAACTGTATTTACAGAAATTCGCAGATCAGATTGTTAAACTTTTGTGAGTAGGTCCGTTAACGACTACAAAAAGTTGATGTAATATATCGTTTTGTCGAATGAGTTTCAGGAATTCTCTATCATGATTTGGCTTTTTTTTATTTTAACAAAGTTTACAATCGTAATAAAAAATATAGATAGAATATAATTTTTGAAAAACAATCATGTCTTTTATATCGTTGGTGTACAAAATAAAGTAGAGTCATCTGCTTCGTGGACAGGTGTTGCATTTCTATCATTTGTAATGTTGAATATGCCAAATATCTGTCTGTTGTAGTGGCATATGTCAAAGAAAACCTCTGGTTTAATAGGATAAAATGATTTCGTAATTTAGATCTATTTTAATTGCTTACAATAATCTATTCAATTATTTGATCATTTTATCAAAATTCAAACAATTAATCAAATAGGTGATTGCAGTTTTGTTGCAAATTGGTTTTGGAAAAATGGTGTAACACTGAAGTTCGGTAAGAAACACTCATCAAACGGGACTCCGCGCATTTGACCATTTCCTTTGTTGGCAAAAAGAGACCAATACTCGTATTATCGTCTTTGATTCTTTTTTAGATGTCGACGAAAAAAGTATCTTTACACAAAAGACGACCAAAAGAAAGCAAGTGTCTTTCATACAGTGATGTCTGATACACTTTAATCTGATTATAATGGCACTGACTTTAAGGGGGTTAATCCATGCTTTGCTGAACCGGAAATACGGGTCTTTGATCGGCCTCTTTCTGGTAAATGACGGATTGCTGAGAGCCAGACATGTTTCTATTGAAATTCCACCTCCTCGAATATCAATTGATGCGTTGAAGTGAAGTCATCAAAGGGAGGTAATCATTGTAGGAATGAACAATAATTGATCGCTTCCTGCGATTTACCTTACCACATAGACAGTTTAGACACACGGTGGCAACAAAGAACAGTGATGAATCGACAGTTTTAGTAGTAATGCGAATTGTTTCTGTGACTTTGTACTCAGTTTAGGATCTAGGCAATGTCAAGGCAAACTTCATGACCATTCGTCAATCTGAAAGGGGTGTCAGTTCCCGCAGACACACGTTCATCAATTTTTTTCTTCAAAATCTCAGTTCATAGCTTTAAATAAGTATCTAAGGCAAATAAACAGATGTATGAAGTTCGAAAATATGTTTTAAAGTACCGGCCAATTGATACATACGACTAACATTTTGTTAAATATCCGGTTTATTGATTTGATGTTCTGTATTGAAGTTATTTTCCATTTCTTTATGGTTGATTAAAAAAGTAATTCTTATATCCATGTGTAATGTTCCATATTGCACATTCACTTTTCTCACATGTTTCGTGCTCAATATTGCTCATTCAAACTTTCAAATTCCATGTACCATATTTCCTATTCACTTAATTTTCGATATTCCAGGTTCCGTTTTGCATAATCACTTTTCTATTTCCATGTCCGTTATTGCATAATCATTTTTCCATTTATCATGCTTCGTATTGCATAATCACTTTTCCATTTATCATGCTCCGTATTGCATAATCACTTTTCCATATTCCATGTTTCCATATTCCATGTTCCGTATTGCATAATCACTTTTCCATATTCCATGTTTCCACATTCCATGTTCAGTGTACCGTTTTTTATATTCGCTTTTCTATATTCGGTGTTCCGTAATGCATATTCGCTTTTCCATATTTCAAGTAACATATTGCATATTCAGTTTTAGCATGTTTCATGTTCCGTATTGCATGTTCAGTTTTCAGTATCAATGTTCCATATTTCATATTCGCTTTTCCATATTCCATGTTCCGTATCGCATATTCGCTTTTCCATATACATGTTCCGTTTTAAATATTCGCTTTTCCATGTTTCACCTCCACATGGCGTATTCGTATTCCATATCTATGTTCCGTATTGCTTATTCGCTTTTACAATATTTCAAGTAATGTATTGCAATACACTTTCAGCATGTTTCATTTTCCATATTGCACATTCGCTTTTCCATATTTCAAGTATCGTATTGATTATTCACTTTTAGCATGTTTCATTTTCCGTATTGCATGTTCGCTTTTCCGTATTCTACATGTATGTTCCGTACTGTTTATTCGTTTTTCATGTTTCAGCTCCATATTGCATATTAACTTTTCACATACCATGTTCCATATTGCATATTCATTTTCCTTATCATCTATTAACGTTCACATTCAATGTACAAATATATTCATATACATTTTCAGCAGTTCCTTTTTTTCTACATTGATTTTATTATTGGCTAACATTGGTCTTCTAGAAATAAAAATTATGACTTAACAACAATGAAAGTATCTTCTCGCAAGCAATTCAAGGTGTTTATTTGTAATGAGAACAAAGACTCCTTTGCAAAAATAAGGGGAACATATCTATAACATATACAAATGAAATTAAGAGTGTTTCGAAGTAAATCTTTGTTTTGATAGACAAGGTAAATGAAAAATTGTAAACGTGTGTTGACATTTTATTTGTAATACCCTGTTGTAAAGTGTAATAAAACAAATTCATTTCAGAGTTCATAGTCAGTTAAGTTAAATATAAATCATTCTGTCAGTATCTTCTTATATGATGACAGCGTACATTCAAATGTTATTCAAATCTTAGAAATAAGATATTTGGCGGAAAACTGTCAACATTTCCTGCCATGGCAGTTACGCCATTGTCGATCACGTGCCTCATAAAGCGTACTAATCTTCTCTAAATACCTTCGCAGAAAATATCAGCTCTCTTCAACTTCACTTCAACTTCTCGCATCAACCGAGAACTGTATGTAAGATGGCCAGATTTTAGCTATGGAAAATGAAAGGCAAATAATTATTGGTTTGTACCTTATGATAAAGCATCAAACGACGAAGAAATCTTATCATACATAAATGACAAACCAAAAGCAAGCCTGCTCTTCTTTTATAACAGACCGAAATCTCAATTATAAAGGCTGGCGACTGGAGCGATCACAAGACGGCGTGTCATTCCATGCGGATCGAGACTTCTACTAATGTAACCTGTCATTAGGGAAACATGATTATGGCCATCGCTCGCGTGCCCTATGATTTGCTACTACTTTCCCGTCGACAAGTTCTTTTGGTCAACTTGAATCTCTCCCTCAAACGGATTAAAGTAAAATGTCCGTCTGATGTTTCTGTCAAAGCAGTGTTTCAACCGTAAGAGAACCCCAAACTGGTCTAAAAACGTTTGTAAGAAGGAAACTCGTTTGATTTATTCTTCTGACATGACGTATTAGGTGGCGATAATGATAGATTAATGACGGGTCTAATCTGTCCATCTCACGCTGAAATGGCAAACCGGGACACCGTGTGAAACAGATCACAATAAAACGAGGCCATAATTGAAAATACTTTTTCACAGTAACCTTATAATAGATCTACATTAGTCAGTGCTAAATAGATGATCTCGTACATGAACTTTACATTTTGAGAACTTTAAGAACACTTGAACACTTAAGAGACAAAATAAGTAAGCATTTAGAAGTGAACTTTTTTTTATTTTTGCACTCGTCACATGGAAATTACATAGATGGATTGAACCTTTCAGTGGCGGTATGACTCCATGATGGATACATAGATGACTACCATTGATAGCATCACCTTGATTCACCACTGGCAGAAATGATATTTATTCTGAGGTGTATCAAGTCCTACTGCAATACAGTCATAGAGTAGAAACGTCTCAGGAGGCCAACCAAGTCTGTATTTTAGAATGCCGTAAACGCCTATCGATAAATTTGGTGTACTTAAAAAATATTTTCTCCGACTTTGTTTTAAAGTATGAAGTGAATATGTCGTAATTGAACATATAATAATATTTCATGGAGTTTCTAATTTAACAAATACATATGCTTTGATTTTAAATGTTAATTATCAATTCTATCTGAAGCGCTGACCATAGGAAAACTTTATTTTTTATGCATATTCATTATATCCCTATGTTTTCAGTGCATAGCAAGTTCAGTTTCAATTCTTTTTAATAAAATAAACCTCTCTAGTATTATAGACATACATTTCTAAAAGGTCCTTACTAAGGCGATCATTGTGAACTTTCTTTTTCTCCTATTTTGTTCACATTCGATTTTCTTATCGAATCAAACCTCTTGACAACTTAGCGTTGAAGTTTTTTTGCATCCATTCAAAAACAAATCCATTATCTTATAAATCCTATTTCAAACATTACGAGTCTTCTTTACAAAAGATTTCTCGCAGTAATTCAATTTAATTATCTCCGCTGCAGAGATGTCTCTGAACGAAGTTAATTAAAGGGAGGTAATCCTTGGCTGATGAAACCAGCGGTCAAGCTGCGCCATTATCTCACTGACCAGCCATCGACAAGATGTTTGGAGGAGATGAATCAAGTCCAGTTTGTGTCAATCATTCTAGGGTTGCCCGTCACATCAAAGGATTCTCGCTTTCAAACGACATCAATTTCAGCCAATCAGAGGCAAGGTGTTGACGAAGTCTGGAAGTCGCTCTGAAGCAAGTGATTGGTCAAGAAGGGCTGGCCCGGAGAGTCTGGACTTGAGCCGATAATCACTGAAGGTTAGACTTGCCAGGTTCGTGATTACATGTGAGTACGGGAGGGGCCCTACCAGCCGTCCATTTGGAAAACTTTATCATGGATTGTACACAACAAACATGGTTTCTTGTGCACATACATAACCACCCAGCTGTAGGTCATACAGAAGGACTCGATCCTAGATCCTGGAAAAGAGCCGTACAGCATGCTTTGGACAAAGTGCTGGACAATCAAGCAAGTCTATTCTCGAGCTCGTAATTAAAAATTGCTCAGGATTTCCTATCGAATGTATTTCATGTAGAATATTAAAGAGTAAAATTTCAATTATAAAACCCAGGGATAATATGTTAGTTCACACTTCGCCTGAGATCAAATGTGAAATGTGATAAAACGTTTATGGTAAAAAGGAAAATCGTTCCTTAGCAATTTACAAAGTTTTGAAAACAACTTATCAAGATCATTTAATTTTAGGTTATATGTCCAGTTCCTTGTTCGGTGTTCACCATCGTCACTTCCATTCCAAAAGCAGTTTTCTTAAAGTGGGCATCTATAATATTGGTTTTAATACGAGCCCGGCAGCCATTAAGTGTTCTGATTTTAGTTCAAATAACCTCACTCAAAGTGCATATTCGTCCCCGAATGTCAAATATATGACAATATTATATTTTCAATGAGATATTGAACAACGGTCTTTTCGCACATGCATACCAGTTATATGATCTACTTAACACTAACAACCCATATTTGAACTTTTGTCTGCTATAGATTAGTCGATGAAATATCGTTGAACTCTTTTGCACGCGCCAACAACGTTACAGTGTCCGATTTTCGATCAAAAACAACATTTGGAGCTTCATACTGTCTCCATAATGAACCGATAAGAACTTAATGTGATGTTGTCAGTAGTGGTCTGTGCCTCTCGAAAGAATAACACCATTGGTGGCTCTCTTGACTCTAACAACATACTTTGTCACTTTCATGCGTGTTACCTTACCTAGAGGAAACACTATGATTATTCAACTAATCTGTCAAAAAAACCCAAGAAGTTAGTAATCAAGCAATTGTGCATTTAGGTTTCACAAACATAAGAAAACGTGTTCATACGTGGTTAAATGGTAAGAAATATGAATTACTCCCTTACGTTGTTAAACCGTAAACATATGTAAATACGATATACTGAATAAGCACTCCCCCCACGTAGAGCCCCACAGATCCAGGAAGCAGACGACAAATGATTGGTAATCATGGCGGTTCCGTCCTGCCAACCGGTACTAATGAACTCCAATAGACTCCACTGCTTATAAACTAAGGAGAGTCTGTCAAGGAATCCCTAATTTCGTAAATATAGCAGTAACGACTGAGTGTTTACACTGAAGATGAAATATCATTCGAATTACTCGTCGCTGTTAGGAATATAAACAAAACTACCATCTTTATTTGTTATTTTTAAAAGGAACCGATTATACAAATCTTACAGATCGTTTACGCAAACCACCGCCTTTTTATTTCGTATTCAAGAGTATTTCACCAATAATACATTTATTATTTTAGCAGTAATGACGTCAGCTATTTAAAGCTTGTATATCAATGTGTCTTTAGTTTTACGGCGAGCGTGAGACGTCTCGGCACGACATCATTGACATACCATTCCCAAATCTGCAAATTGATTTGGACCAATTCACACATATATATGCGTCCAATACATAAACTATCAACATCAAAGTACGAGCAGATATTTCGCTTACTCAGCCAACATATTCATCCAATAATCAGCTACATTTGACAGTTTTGACGCCTAGAAGTAAACTCTGTTTGCTTCAACGGAAGCACCCGCCAGGAATATTATGATGGACGTGGGGAAGTTTGAAAAGTGTCTGGATGAACCCAAAACGACATGAAGGATTGCATGACCTGAGAATGCTTACGGGAGAAAATTTTTTGAATGATGGAAACATCGAGACTTGCAAACTCCAAAATTTGACAGTTTTGCGTAAATAAACCGGAACCAATTGCTATAGAAACGCGTCGATCTCGTAAATTCTCACACAGACCACCCTGAGCGAGCGTAAGAGCATCACAGAACGTTAACGGGAAATCTCGCGAGATCACTTCCGTCATCAGACGAAATGGAATAAATACGGACTGGGATTTCACCAATACAAAAATAAATATTGATGCCGAGATAAAAGAATTTTGCAGAAAGGGCATGTTATGTCATTGAAAATGAAAAGAATAACATTGAAAGATTTCCCGAGTTTTATATTCATTACCATAGTTAATATCTACTTTAGTTTTGAAAAGCAAAGGTTAAAATTCTAAAATCAAACATTTTGATTTAAAGCAGACCGCTTTGAAGGATCCATTTAGAAAATAAACGTCCGGGGTATATTCAAAATTGAAAACATTTGATGTTCTCAAATAAAAATGACCCCTTACATAAGTAAAGCACATAAAGTCACACATACTGAAATATTAGACTGAATTCAGTTTCTAAAACTTGTTTATGACGAGGAATATCAATCAATTCTCTTCCCACAGAAGCAACTCAACTTTCACCGTTCTTATTTGTAAACAATTAAAAATTCGCCTCAAATCTCAAACTGGCTTCTGAATCGAACAGTAGGCTTCATGGAGATTATCACTGTCTTATTTGGAAGGTTTTTTTTGCATTTGAATGATTTGATGTTGGCAAGCAGATGCTACAAAATGTCGTATTTGTGTTGTCTTTCTCACTGATCTATTTCACTGACACTATTTTGTACCGACAATGTTATTTATGTAGCAATGCCTTTTATTACTTGATGTAATCAATGGTTATCATGAAGTTATGACCTTAGTTGAATATTACCAAACGTTATTTTCAGTTATATTTTTGTTTGAAATTATCCATGGTTATATCATACTTTTGTTGGTTTATTTTTTTTATCATCAATGAGTATTTTGTTGTTATACTCTGTTTAATTATACACCGCATTAAACACGTCGATAGATATGGTTATTATGAACTTCAACAGTTGTAAAATAATTATATTCAATTGTCGATGTGTAAAATTGTTTTGAAATAAATTTGAACCTAGTAAATGGAATGCAGTAAACGTATTCACATATCATGAATCAAGTTTTACTATAAGCTTATTCAACGTCATTTGTATATTACCTGTTTCGTCAAACCTCAACAAAGACAAATCAGACGTATCAATTCATATCACTGTTTGACCGACAGAGTGCCAGACGTAACAAGCTTTAATTTGGTCTTGTAAGCAAATGCGTAAATTAGAAGTTAGAGTTGAACAACTGAATTCTACATCTTTGAATCGATCAATTTATGTACAAGATAAAGGTAAAATCTTTATGTTTACTTATCTTTTGCTGAACATCTATATTCGAGTGATGAATAAATTATTCTTATGTTAAGAGACTTAGAATATCATGCTTTGATTGAATATGATATACTAAAATATGGATAAGAAAAACCGTTCAGGAGACTCTTAGAAAGTATTGCTTTCGGGAAGCAAACGTTTGATGGTAAGCGGCCTGTAAGATTACATTGTCAGCACACATGGATATGTACTCAATGTTTTGCAGAACAAACGAATCATATCACATTTCGCTTTAATACTCTCAAAACACTTTCATGCGTTAAAATCAACATCCGTCGATCGACAGAAAATTTCATAGCAGTATTTCATGGCAATCTTCGCATTTTTTGGTCACAAAGAGAAAAATGTTCCTTCATTAGATTTAAAGGCATTTCTTGGCAATCTCCCTGCTTCTTGGTGAATCTCAGATGTGATTGTCGAGTCTGCATAAAATGTAATCTTTGTACTGAAAAATACCAAGAAATACCAATAAACACCATTGTAGTTATAATATTTCTTGTGGTCAGTAAAACAATCAATTACCTAAAGATGCCCACCATGCGAGTAAAGAACAGATTTTGTTCTACGTGAAATGATTGATATGAATATGCTGCGCGTGAAATTTAAGAGTCTGTATGACTAATATTTAGGCTGTTAAGTACACCTTGTCTAATTTATTTTCCAAATGTTTTTTATCCAATTATTCTGAGCTAGATTGTTCGATAGTGTAACCCATTTTCTCACATGAAAGGGTACAAACCCACAACTGCAAGTTTTGATACGTTTAACGAAAAACTAATTCACAATGAGTAATTGGCTATTTCGGATAATCAGAGGAATTAATTTCCAAGTTACCGAAAATATCTTTCAATTCAACGGGGCTCTGTATCCAACATTAGTACCTGTTAATCATCAACACTTCAAAAGGACCGCTTTCATCAGAATTCCAGGTGTATTACAAGTAATTACCAATTAAGAAATGCAGCAAATTTTTCGTTATGCCAAATCTACAGAATCCTTTAATCTGCCTCGGGGCGTTGGTATTGCTTATTGAAAGTTTTGCTCGCTCAAATAAACATTTAAGCATAGAGGTAGTAAATCACGATGAGTGATTCACCATAAGTTAGTGTTTATCCACAGGTATTATTCATGCAAAGTGTAACTCCATTCTGTGCTCAACTGTTGAAGGATCCACACGAAATCATCGATATTGTATGATGCATTACATGAATATCGTTGTTCTTCTAAACAAAATTCAAACCACAGACTGCTTTTATTTATCATATGATAACATTCATCCTTAGGACAGCATGTCTAGATATTAGACTTACAACAAATCCCCATGGCTCATATATTTTTCAGAGAATAAGTCTTCAACCATGATGTTCTGAATTTTTTATTTTGGAGTCATGATAATCAAGCATTTACATTGAAAATTCTAACCAAAAGGCATTCTACATTTTCCAATTTTAAGTGTGAAATAGCGTGCCTACATAATTAGAAAAATCAACTTTAAAGTACTGAATATTCTTCTTGATATAAAATGATTATGACCATAGTGTATAGCACAAATGAGACACTATTACATGTAGTTAACCATTTAAAGATATTTTATCAATATTTCTTTACCTATTTTCCATTTTATAGAACCAGTGTCGTCACCAACCATTCAGTCAGTCAGTCTCTGCCGGAGTTTCTTTTAGAAATGTATCAAATCTTTATGAAAAAAGAATTTTGAAATTAACCCTAAAGATTGTGTTAGATCCAGATCATGTTTTATACGGGGAGTTTGTTAAGCTTTCTTCAGGCAGAAGATATTTATCACTATTATTTTTCAAAACAAATAGAGGTAAATATACATTCACTCATTTCAGCGTTCGTCTGTATGTTCCTTATGTTCAAGCTCTACTAATACTGATACATACTGAATTCCTTTCGGGGTAATAAATTATTATTATTATTATTATTATTATTTACACTGCACTAGTATGTAGGTTTCTTTTAAAAATACGCTATTGCAACAATTTCAATTGTTCAGTAATTCGTTCATTACACTACACGATTACATTTATGATTTTTTTTTGTTATGAAAATTTCTTTGAGAGGCACTTCTGTAGTTAGAAGTTGGAACATGGAAGTAATTGAACAACTTTCTTCCGAGAGCAAAACGGAATATATAATATGTTACATATATTTTGATCGTTTTAAAGCATATTTGATCTTTTAGTTTTGTCCATGACAAACATCTGATTTCTGCCGATAAATTCTTTATTTCTATTTCAGCTAATGAATCTCATACAAGAAAAACAAGTATTGAAGTCCTTAGCTAAATTCATGCATATTTGAAGAAGAAAAAATTCATAACCACTGTTCTCCCTTATTTTGCATAATGCCAATACGATGGATCTGAAGTGAGATTTGTCTCCAACCATCCATTCAGATATCTAGCCCCCTTCCATTCATCCTTTCAGATATCTAGTCCCCTTCCATTCATCAGTTCATTCACTAGCTCACACCAATTCGACGGCTGTTAGCCTCACGTCTCCCACAACAAACAAACAGACAAACATTCTGTCCATTCACCTAGCACTCTGAGAAGCTCTAATTGAATACCTTGGGTCTCGTCCGATGAACACACACTCCTAATGTCTCAACAAGAAAACATGTTTATAAATGTGAAACTCTGTCAACACGTTAAACAAGAGTGGACGTAGTGGGACCAACCCTGGAGAGGAACCATCTATGGTACTAATTGACCCTGGATTCGAACACGAACCCAAACACTCGAGAGAGACCCAAAGGGCAAGGCGACGTTTGTACAACATGGGATCCTCCTTCGGGCTCCAGGATAAAGCGGGGGTGGGCACTGTTATAGTCCAGACTTACTACTGGGCTCTGCAACCACAATCAACTAGGTGACCGTAAGTGAATAAGGTATCCTCAGTTATACAATGTATATGTGAAACAACATTAGCTACCGGTTAAGCAAGACATCCTTACCTTGTCAAGCTGGTGGTTGGACGTATTTGGAAACATTATATCAGCGTTATCACCAGATTTGTTGGCGTCAAATATGATAAACGCTGTCAATGTTTGTCGTACTCTCGACTTTTTCTTTTATAACAAAAATCATCATTTAGGTGGTAATCGGTTTACCATATTATGCACCTACATAAGGCCGTTTTTCAAAATTTTCATCGACAATTAATATCTGTCATATATTTTGCATCTTGGAATGACTATGCATGCCGAAACGTGAGACGATTTGTTGTTGGCGAGATAAGTGCATGCTCTCATTGTCAGAACTTAAAAATAAATAGTCCTGGAACCTGAGAAACCATGAGTGCCTGTACCAAAGGAGACTTGTGGTGAGTTACCTGCGACTCAGTCAGCAACTGTTTAAATAATCTTTTCTATCACGTATTCTTTGGGAATGTTGATGTTTGGAGACAGAAGTAGTGCCTGCAGTGAAACATAACTAAGGATGGTCTCTTAACGCCCCTCCCCTACACACAACACGCGCCATTCCAGTAATTAGAGGCTTTAAAAAGTTTGTAAACATTTTTGAACATTTCTGTCTTAAGCATTTTTTTCATTAATGGAGGTTGTATTTCAAGAATAAAGTGTTGTGTTGATTCAGACAGTTTGTCACTCATGACTTCAATATAAGTGCCACAAAAGACAGCTTATGTACAATTTAGAAACATCCATTAAATCGTGTGAATAAAAGAAATTGTTTATTTGTACCTTTTAAAGATATCGTTTGTGCAAAGAATATTTCATTTTAAGAAAGTTTTTATCTGTCGCGATAAGCAAAAGACTGTCTAAGGTGTTGAGATATTTACTGAGGCATTGAGATATTTAGATTGAAGTATTTACTAGCAAAGAAAACTTGACAAATATGTTCATAAATATTAACAATTGTAATCCCTTCTGTTATCATATAATTAAATCATATAACTAACTCGAATATATTATATCCACATACAACCTACTATATGGCATTATCATGTGTTCCTGTTCGTACTGTAAAGAACCAACATAACGAAAGGTAACTGAACAGTGAGGAAAACACCTGCATTCATAGCCCATGGGTTGCATTACCTATACATTTGCTACTTAATTAGATTACTTCTTCTCAATTGTATATCACACAAAGAAAATCCGTTAGACAAAGTGATTGTAAGGATATACATCTCTTATACAGTTATAAATATGTAATTCCTACCCTCAAAACCCTAGACCAAGATACAAACTCCAAAACATTACATTACGGAATGGGAAATTTGAACAGTATGGGTAGGAGTGTTTTGTCAAACATGAAAGAATTTCGAATAAAAAATCCGAACTATGTAAATGCTACCGAGATAGGAAACAAAACAAAATAAAATACATGTAGAATACAAATAATAGTGATAGTGCATGTCTTTTCTTACCAATTTACTTTCAAAGGATCGCTCAATGAGATAGACTTACGGTGTCTTCTCGTAAATGGAACTATAACGATATAAATGGGAACAACACAATTGTCTCTACAAACAAAACTTGATACTAGGAATGTTATCATTAATTCATTGCTCGAACTGACAAGATGTACGATCTCAACCATCCCTAAACACTTCGGTATGACAAAATGTTTAGATCATTGCACGGCATCATCTTCACATATAACATAAGCGAACTCTTTCTTTGAAAGGATTGTGTGCTATATATGTGTAGGAGAGGTTAATGCAATTTGATATGAATGTAAATAATTTCGATTTAAGCCATGCTGCAATTTAGATATCAAGCACATGCAATAAGAAGCCGCACCTTAAGTGATACACCGGCATTTATCATAACCTCTGCTAAAGGTTAATGAGAGTTTATTCTGCATTTAGATATTTTGTAGTCAAATTATAAGTTCATCTAAAGACAAGAATGATATCAACGTACATGCAGATCCGGTTCGTATTTTGTGTTTTCCATGAAAGTCATTTATAGCTTTATCCCATAGCCTTCTTTCCATGTGTTGGCAAACATGGCGTCATATTGTTACAACTTTCCACTGTTTCCGTACCGTTCAGAAGACTAAGGTTTCTTCACATGTGCGTTACGTACATATTTCTTAAAGGACTTGGTTGTTATATACGTGAAAAGATATTTGCAAGTGGTTATCACTACATATGTTTCAATTATTCAAGATGTTGGTGAATTCATTGTGTGCATATGTATATTAAAAACATGCTTATCAAATCATGAAAACATTTCTTTCGCTAACATATTTGCCATAACATTCAATTATAGAACATTGTTTTAACAGAAAACATATGTCCTAAACCTTGTAAATAGAAACTGGTTCGTTCTTATTAGAATCTTGGATAGTTTTTGGTTCGATCAGTAGATTTTGCTCTTACCGTTTAACTGAAACTATAAATTATCATGAAAATAAAATAATAATGAATGCTAATTATTGTAAGGTGCTTTACATTAGAATACCTAATAAATCTTCTATCTATTTTTAATGTAAAGAAATTTTAAGCCAAAAACACTAAGAAGCTAGATTGCAAATTATAAAGCGGAAAGTAAACACTCTACGATCTTGATGTAGCATCATCATACCCTATGAAATGATCTAATAAGCTTACAATCACTTTAAATAGGTTTGGTCATGTGGCAACTATTGTGCATTTTGCTATATGGGCCACGCTGCTGTATATAATAGGTAGATTATCAAAAAGAAACTTTTACTATTTATGATTAATGCATGATAAAATCAGCACATATAACTACTACAAAACCTGCTGGTAATTAGGCGAGTAATGAGAGCAGATCGAGATATACAAATGGGAGCTAACAGTTCCTCGAATCACCACACACTTCTAGTTCCATTTATAACAAAGACCAAACAGAAGATTTGAAATATGACTGGTCTATAAGGGGTGTTCCTGGGGTGCAAGCTGAAAACTAAAAATCGTTAATTTATTCCTCACAATCATGCACTCAACAGCTGAGAACAGTAGACTTAATATTTATCACCCAACACTCTGTTAATCAAAATATACTTATCCGATTGATTAATCACGAGGTTTGGATATGTAAGCCAAGAAAAAGAGTGTATCGCTGAGAGATTGCATATTTCTGATCAAATTTTGACATACGCTAACACGTCTGCGTATTACCATCTCATCTCATTTCAACATCCCTTATTACTGGTCAGGTTTTTTTTCAAGAGACATGTTGGTTAAATGAATGAGAAATGACCATGGTGGATTAACAACTGCTCCAATGCAGGATTGAGTGCGGCGCTCTGCTAGCCGATCTCTGGTAGGCAATGCTACTGTCGCCGTCAAAGCTGTTTAACTTTAATGAGACCAGGAGCCCACTGCTCATTCAATCCATTACTTTTATAAACAACAATACTGTAGCAGTAAGACTAATCCTACAAAAGTACATATTTTTTATAATACATGGGCATTATTGCCTCTCTTACCTACAACTGACTATTCGCATTGTTCCAAGATCAAACGTAGTTTCAAAAGCAAACCCCAAAGGGAGAACGGGAATTCCTTGCTCCTAAATCTTTTAAATCGGGTTATCATGAAACAGAAAGTATTTCATGAATAAGTGACACTCATTGGAAGAAAATGGCAACAAACAAATACCGCCGACCACCCATACCAACTTCAAGAAAGCGACGCCATGATCTTAATATCTGGATTTCTCTTACTGGAAAAATGTTTCGTAGAAGGACTTGAGTTGCTCCTTTCTTTCCAGCAAACAAACCTTCCTTTGGTATATACTCAGGATGAAAGCTTAGACGGTAATACACATATTGTTCGTGTTCGTTTAATTTTGACCACCTTCCCGTCCCGACTTTTAGATTACCCGACCATGTGATTTTCATAACTGGAAAATATTGACGGTCGTACGTGAAAAGTAAAAACATCTGTCGCTTTGGTCTGTAGACTTTTCGAGGAAGTATGTTTCTCCATGATCTACCTCACGTGCTATTAAATGGGATATTTTGAACGATTTAACCTAAAATCGGATACAACAATTTTCATGAAACAACTTGGGCGGGATCGAATTAAAATAAGTCATGCTCCGGACACCATTTGATAGTGCGATGTGTGGAGTCTGGAGCCCATGTTGAGTTGAGGTTTACACATGTAAGTAAAAGGCAGCAGGAGAGGCAGCAAACCATCGTACATCCTGATCTGGAGGCTACTTTTGTACTGTAAAAAATCAAACAAGATTGAGTTAACACCGAAAAAGGGTAACGTCCTACAGCTTAAAACACAAGAGTTTACTTAACGATAATTATTTAAAGATGTTATTTACCTATTTATAACTGTACACAAATGTTTACTTATTAATAAAAACTTACAAATGTTAATGTTTTAAAAGGTAAGTGCAAATCGATCGCAAAATCTCGTGGGTGTGTCATGTGATATATATTACATGAATAAAGAGCCTCACTTTCGATACCGGAAGTACATGAATCTGTTATCACTACTCGGGTGAAATGAAAGGGCAACATGATTGACTAATTATGAAAATATGATTTTAAAGCACCTCATTAACAATTCACTTCTTGTGTTACACCTTTTATGAAAACAAAGAAAACTACTTGTTTCTCTGAAGCTCCGTTTACTTATCCACATGCCATGAATACACGTTAAGGTTTTGTAGAGTAAAACCACTGGACATCCTTTGAAACAAAGTTAGGAAAGTGGGTGCCTGGTAGGTATTAGACTGTGCATAGTTCACCTAGACTGAAACTGGGCTGTTTATTCGAAAAACAAATAACCGTTTTTATAGAAAGACAAATGGGAACCGTCTTTATACCTTGATCTAAATTAATTAGCTTTTGAGTTCATAGGAAGCGTGCTATTGTGGAGTAAAGTAAAACCAAAGTCCATTTATTCACTAAAACTACTGACAACGTTACATAGTATATTCTTACTTTAATAACTATGCACAATTACGCAACGAGGCAAGATCATAAAGTTTTTTTAGCTCATAGGCGTGAAAGGCCCGATTGGTTTACGACTTGACATGGCGTCTGGCTTTCGTCCGTCAATCCGTATTACTTCTTAAGAAGCTAAAATCCTGAGTGTTAATTCACGATTATTATAGATTATAGATTTGGTGACCCTGTGACGCCAAAGGGCCCATACTCTAAAAACCTACTTTCATCATCTCGTGAATGAAAGGATCGAGAAAACCGAACTACTGCATATATATTCCATATCTTATGAGGATTAACAATTGTAGATAAGGGGACGCTGTGGGCCCTTGTCAGGGCCACTATATATAGATCGACGGCTACAAACCCACATTCATCTTCTTTTCATGACACAAAAGTCTACAAAGCTGAAATATTGTGCATAGACTCCTTGCCTCATTGGTAAGAGTTGATCCTGAGACCTCAAAAAGGGCCACTCTAGTAAACTATTTAAATCTCTTTTGAAGTACAAGCCAAAGAAAACTAAAATATTGTGTTGAAAACTCCTTAGCAGACTCGAAAGTCTATTTCATGTGTATAGTATTGAATGTGAAATATTATACTGATGGTCTACAGAGCCAATGGCACTTGTGTTTCACAGATACGTGTATTTTACTTTCCTCCTGTAAACATATTTTGAATATAAAATAATTAGTTTATTTTCAACACTACTTTAGTAATCACTGTTTGCAAACCCAATTTACAGTTACCAGTTTTGCAGGGCCTTTCCGTATGCTCTGTCTGGACTGTCAGTACATCTGAAGGTCAAATCAGGATGTGAAGAATTGTATCTATTGATAAGACCTTTCCGAGTTTTCAGCACATTCATTTAGATAATTTGATTAAAACTTTGGGAATTGTACGCTCTTCGAAAGCAAAAAACGTAAAAGTAATTTGAAGATGGTTGGACTCTTATAAACAGCAAAAACAACGCAACTGCATCAGTTCCTTCCATAACCTCATCGTTGTGTAGTTGATGACAAATACAGCGCAAAAACACGAAATACATGTCATTCTTTATAATAGCCCCAATGTAAAAAGCCGTTAAACACAATGCCATTAATGTTTATTTATGATTAAAATATATCCGAGTCTCGGTATAAGTTTTGATGTACTGATCGTTGAGCAAATGCATGCTTCACTAGCAGTATATCAAGAGGAATCATACCTCAACAGCTGCCGCAACAGCCTTCTAATAGTCTGTGTTTGAACCGGTGCTCAGTGATGTATCGTGTCTGCAGGTTTATACATCTTATTGCCTGTCTTGTACATCAGTTTGAAAAGTTCCATTCGTGGTCTAAGTATAAAGCACGATTAAACCTGCTAGATTTTAATCATAACGGCCAAGTTTACGAAACATATCAAACTATCTGAAGCTAATTTTTAAATCGAGATAATACGATCTCAAGGAAGTATTCGCGTTACTTGTTCTTAAGACGTGTTTCGTTAAGGTTTGTATGCGTAGGCTTGGAACTGGTGAGAAATATGGAACTAATAAGAACTAATGTCCCAAATATGTTATAACGGTAGATTGGTTTCATATTTGACTTTGCCTTTAATATTAACCTTACCTGACGCAGAGCTGAAGTGAAAATGATGAAAGAAATACGAAAGGTTTGAGAAGCTGTTAAGAATGTTGGGTTTTCTACACCTGAATTTAATAACGTGCACTTAAGTTAATTTCTTGTAAAACATTTCAACACTAACGTATTATTATTAAATTGAAAAATAAATTTGCTTGATTCATTTTATGAAATCGATGTTGAAAAGAATCTTTATTCGTCATTTTAAAAGAAGATACGTCAGAAAATTTTAACATGATCAAACGGATACAGAATTATGCACTTAAATACCACTACATTAAGCGATGTATCAATTATAATTCTCAAATGTGACAAAAATATATCAAAGGCTTCTACGCCAATTGAAAGTAAACACTATTCTTCATTAACTTACCCCTTCAGGAAAATGTTAAGATAATTACTTATGGTTGTACAATTATCAATCCAAGGGTTGTCTAATTGGTTTGTACAGGATTATCATCAAAGACAGGTGTTTTCAAAATAGGGAATGAGATGTTTCTGGATTAGGAATGCCAAGTTAGAGATTCTTGCACCTGTCTGTCAATATAAGAACATACCTGCTTATCAAACGCATTTTAAAAAACCTACTGTCAAAGTAAATTACGTAAGTAAGATGAGGTTATAATGGATATTCCTCCTTTCAAAGCTATTTCACCTATATCACGATGGCTGGTATTAACGCAGGGAGAACGCCCGCAAACCATTAGGAAAATATCTTGCGATGAAACCTGTTAGCATAGCTGGAACCAGTAAACCATGGGTAACTGAACCGAACTTATTTCAGCATTGCAACCAAACCTTTTTGTTTAAAGGACAATTCTCTATGACAAACACACTCGATCGGGGTTGCCCTCGCGGGATACAAATGAATTATACAAACATTTTAGAATATTTCTAAGAATACGTTTTTGTTAATAAGTTAGTGACTTGACGTTCACAAAATGTTTGACTATAATAGTTCCTTCACAAGTCATTGTATTATTCTTATCTTTACTCACGTGAAATCGTAAGACATTTTTATTGCAACAATGGGGGTTGTCAGGAAAGCATTTAAGCATGTTTTTCGACCAGGTTCATTTTAATTGAAACAGTCAATAGTTTCTGTGAAAGTATCACATATAAGGTTTTCGGTTCACACACCTGCCTAAAATTTATACGACGCTATTAACACAACCTTTTACGTACTCACCAGTCAATGGCTGCCTGTATTGACATTGTGATATAGAAGAAGGGGGCTAATAATCGTGTTTTGATTGGCTCTTAAAGATAATGTTTTAAAAACGTTCAAATTATTTAAACCTTCGAACCTTATCCTATGAACGTAATACAAGACGTTTGGGAGAGACAACTTCCGTGAACACGACATGCAAAACCTGTCTTACTTGGAAGATTTTTCATTTCTTTTCTGGAAGGAATACTTTATTAATTTGTAATAAAAAGTGATTAGGAATAGATTTGTAACTAACAATTCTTAAGGTTTCTTTTTGTACTCGTTGACCTCAGCACTACAAGACTGCTATGCTAGACAACTAGGCATGCGACATATGCCGGACTACCATCCGGCCCATGCAACACGTGTATTCAACACAACACGCTAGTAAGGTTCCACTGCACGTATATCCTCCTCAGCACCGCTGCGCAGACATATACAACTAAAACCAAGACCTCGGTGCTTACAACAGTACGGCAAAATATGCCTACCTACTTTTAAAACAGAGCTATCCTGGAACAAAACTCCTCGCAGCTTATTAAACATTACCCTTTGATGTCGCCGCTCCTTGCCTTTGATCTTCGCCGACTACAAAGTCAGTGATGATAAGCGGTGGGCATACAAACAAGTTGGCTTGTCCGGTTGGAACTTGGTATCTTGAAAATACGGCGGAATAAAGAACTTCAAACTGACTTTCAAGCCTCTAAAGTTACATTCCCCCCAGTTTGTCGTTTACACCAGGTTAATGAGTGAAGCCATTGTTTCACGCTCATCCTAGAAAGATAACACACAATTATGAGTAGGAACAACAAGAAAGGGTTATCTTCGCTAGGAACTCTGGGTAACCCGTGGACTCGCTGTCAAATCAGGAGCCAGTACGGATTTACAATGCCAAACTACGTTTCATAAGAAATGTCGATAATAAATGTGTCTTATTTGACTCTTAGGAAACATTGGGTTGTCGAAACATCCCAATATACACTTAATCTAGTTTTTTCATATAAGAATATGGTCAAAATAGCGTTGACATCAAGAGGATGACGACGTTACCATACCATACCAGCATAAGCTATCGACGTTTAAGTCAGATGCGGATTCAGGCGGGAAGTGGAGGGGGAGGGGGTGTCAGGAGAGGCGGGGGGAGGCGGGTGGAGTGAGGGGGGTAATGGTTCAATGAGTAAGAAATCGGCGGTAAATCAAATAAATATCACATTCTTTTAGCAAAATATTATTGTCATCTAAATCTTAAAAATGTAAACCTTCTATGTCAACGGTTACATTCAACGGAAGCATAACTATATTATGTGTATAGTTAAAGGTTGCTTGTACTCGCGGGTAGGGCAGCTTGATATCAAACCCTCAGGTATGCATAGTGAGTGATTCCCTTTTAGTTACATCACTGGCGGATAGTCCTAAGATAAACGATACAAATCGTAACAATAACAATCACTTTGAGTTTGACGAACATTGTTTTCTCACAAATCACTCGCTAAGAGAGAGAAACACTCCAAAACATCGGGGTAATTGCAGGAACTGCTACAAGCCTAGTTCGGACCAGTAGATGATTAATCATGATCAACTTTCTCAAAGACTTCTTAGCGTTTAGCTATGTAAATACTTCTCGCTAGTTGACCCAAAATTTTATTACGCACGTGTGCGCACGTTCTCCGGTGAGACACCTGCCTTGAATTAGTGTTGTGTATACCACCGCCATTTAACCCCCCACTCAACTTCCCTCGACTATCAGACTATCAAACCCGTCGAAGAACTTATTCACCCGAATAAAACATCGTTTTGTCCAAATTCAAGTTAAAATTCGCAGTAATTTTACAGGTTCCTACGTCCGTCGTTTAGGACGTTAATATTACAAACGCCTGAATAGTTGTTGTCGTTGTATTTATTAGGAAAAAATTGTTCATGTGAAGTAAAATCATGGATAACAATGACTAAGTTCGCTTGGATCATCAGTCACGCCTCTTTACTTCCGGGTTGCTTCACCGGATCCTCTTCAACAGGCGAGGATTCACAAGAGTAAACCACTCAGCACCGGATATACGTAATAATGAGGAAGTAAACTGAAAGAGGCCACAACGAAATTCTCATTTGTTGTAATTATTATTTTCGTGGAAGGAAATAATCGTTCAGTGTTAGTCTGGAGAATATTTTGTCATTCATAAAACGAAAATCTGAAATAAATTGTCTTATTTTGTAATATAGTGTTATCAAAAACACTAGCTATAGACCTTGGCTTGATAAATGAAACAATGTAGACTTGATAAGACGCTAATTATTCAATACAGACATGTTTCATGTTGAGTAATTCGGACACTGTTTTCCTGTGATCTAAGCACAAATACAATTTTGACATTAAATAAACATTTTCATAGATGACCAAACTATCATGACTCAGACTAGCTTAACGAATCAAATGGTCTTGAAACTCAAAACCTGAATTCGTGCAGTGCAATTAATATAACATTGTATACCATATATATTGTGTCCGTCATTACTAACAATTGTTAACAAGTGAAGGAGTCAGTAAATGATTACATTTTCAGAGCGACGCATAACAATCAATATCGGTCTATAATGTATATTTTCATCATCATTTTTCCTATCAAAATAAATTTTTAACCAGTTCAAAATTCATTTCAACCCTCAAAAGGACAAGGACATGTTATAAGGATAAGGTACCCAATAAGGTCTGTGACAGCGGATAAGGATCTGGGATAAGGATAAGGTATCATGTAAGGTCTGTGACAGTGGATAAGGATCTGGGATAAGGGTCAGGTACCCAATAAAGTCTGTGACAGCGGATAAGGATCTTGGATAAGGATAAGGTACCATGTAAGGTCTGTGACAGTGGATAAGGATCTGGGATAAGGATAAGGTACCCATTAAGGTCTGTGACAGTGGATAAGAATCTGGGATAAGGATAAGGTACCCAATAAGGTCTGTGACAGCGGATAATGATCTGGGATAAAGGTCAGGTACCCAATAAAGTCTGTGACAGCGGATAAGGATCTGGGATAAGGATAAGGTACCATGTAAGGTCTGTGACAGTGGATAAGGATCTGGGATAAGGATAGGGTACCATGTAAGGTCTGTGACAGTGGATAAGGATCTGGGATAAGGATAAGGTACCCAATAAAGTCTGTGACAGCGGATAAGGATTTGGGATAAGGATAAGGTACCCAGTAAGGTCTGTGACAGTGGATAAGGATCTGGGATAAGGATAAGGTACCATGTAAGGTCTGTGACAGTGGATAAGGATCTGGGATAAGGATAAGGTACCATGTAAGGTCTGTGACAGAGGATAAGGATCTGGGATAAGGATAAGGTACCATGTAAGGTCTGTGACAGTGGATAAGGATCTGGGATGAGGATAAGGTACCCGATAAGGTCTGTGACAGAGGATAAGGATCTGGGATAAGGATAAGGTATCTAGTAAGGTCTGTGACAGTGGATAAGGATCTGGGATAAGGATATATCATAGCAAGGTCTGTGACAGTGGATAAGGACGTTTGATAAGGATAAGGTACATAGTAAGGTCTGTTTCAGCCGAACGCACTAATACTGATACCCTTGCTAGAGCTAGGGCGGAGGGTTACCGGTTCGATTTCAGCTTACACAGTGAAAATTTTTAACCATGGAGATTTTGGAGATTGGGTAGGATATTCTATTGAACTTAGAAACAATCACGTGAACGTAATCTGGAGTTATAGTTGGTTTGTGGGTATTACTGCGGGGTGTAATCTGGAGTTATAGTTGGTTTGTGGGTATTACTGGGGGGTGTAATCTGGAGTTATAGTTGGTTTGTGGGTATTACTGGGGGTGTAATCTGGAGTTATAGTTGGTTTGTAGGTATTACTGGGGGGTGTAATCTGGAGTTATAGTTGGTTTGTAGGTATTACTGGGGGTGTAATCTGGAGTTATAGTTGGTTTGTGGGTATTCCTGGGGGTGTAATCTGGAGTTATAGCTGGTTTGTGGGTATTACTGGGGGGTGTAATCTGGAGTTATAGTTGGTTTGTAGGTATTACTGGGGGTGTAATCTGGAGTTATAGTTGGTTTGTAGGTATTACTGGGGGTGTAATCTGGAGTTATAGTTGGTTTGTAGGTATTACTGGGGGTGTAATCTGGAGTTATAGTTGGTTTGTAGGTATTACTGGGGGGTGTAATCTAACCTGGCATGATGTTAAATTACAATGTTGGTAAAACCTCAAACGTATGACAAATTATGCGGAGAGTTTATATAATAATACAGTAACGAAATTAATGAACAGAGAAATCCTGTGATGGGGTTATGGCAAACAAAGAAGTACATGTAATAAAGTTGTTGTAAACATAACATGAAAACTCGTGTTTCTAATTTATATTATCCATGTGGTGAAACATAGGCGGTGAAACATAAATTTGAATGCATACGTTTAAAGAGTTTGTGAAAAGTCTGGTAGTCAGTTGAATTCATACGTGACCGAGACAGCAGTGAATAAGAACAACGCCCGTGTCAACGTTGAGATCACAAAAAAGCTCGACTGGTGCCGAAACTTTTGATACATTTGGTCAAAAACTTTCAAGACACATCATGTAAAAACTCTTTCTTTTCTCAGGTCGATCCTGTCAGTTACCTAAAACTATTTATAACGATGGATGAAACTTTGGTTCACAACTTTTAGCAAGACAAAGAGGCGATGACGTCAGAAGCGGTGTATTCACGTGACGTCACCGACCTTAGGTGGCACAGACCTTCAGATGGAAAGATGATGACCTCAGTATCCTGGTATGCTGAGGGTGATCTAAAGGCTCTAATAACCAGCGGCTAATGTTGTGCCTCTCTTACAAGTCAATTAAAGCAAGAAGGAAGAAATGACACTTGGAATACCGATCAAATGTGATATTTTCACCAGGGTTAACATCGACAACTAGAACGGCTCCCTGAGTACTTAAAAATTACCAACGTTTTCATAATTTCAAAAAACAACTATTTTAAACTAAAAAAAAGTCAACTCTCTTACAATGATGGTTTATATATATTCAGCTATTCCAAGTCCTTCGAACATTAAACTGTGTGTGAATTTTTTATCTCTTTGCTTGCAAACCCTGATTGAGTTAGATTTCTGTTATGCCTTTCGATTTAGCAGTCCACTTGTTGTTTTTTAGTGTAACAAGGTTTAAGGGATAAAAACGTTCAAATTCAAGAAAAATATCCATACAAATCGCACAAGTTTGAGACTCTGAATGGCATCTAGGTGTTTGTTAATAATCGTCAAATCATTCAATGGATAAAGTCACATGTGTTTAAAAGTGCACAGGGTACGTTGTTTATGTCATATATGTCATATGTCATATGGTTAAACTTCATGAATGGTGTTTTTGGATCGAGAAGTTGTCATCGTTTCTGAGAATTAGCGTCTTGATGACTTTGAGAAGTTTGGTCGAAAACTGGACAATGGCGTGATTTCGACAAGAAAATATCATACTTTTGGAATTTTAGAGATAATGATGTTACTTTAGAAAGTCGATTTGAACTTAACTCAAGACATGGTAAATTTGTTCATATCGAAGCCACATACTTTCATGTAGCATATTCGTTGTCATTTTAAGGTAACGGGTGAGGGCATATTTTAAAAGATCTATGTTGTGACAATCAATATGTTGTCAATTAATTACAAATTATTGTTAAAAAACCCACTCTATTTTGTCTGTATTAAATCGTTAAATAAATAGCCCATGATGCAAACCAACACCTGCCTGTGTTCACAACCGTAGAAACGACGTGAACGTTCTCGAAATGAGAATTAAACGATCTCATATTACCCTATTACTCGGAGAGGACATATTTTGAATTCTCGCCCTTTCCACAATAGCTATGTCTTAACAGCGACGCCAATTGTGAAATAATTAGGTTACAAATAAAACAAATGAGTTTGTATCGCTTGACCCAGGGTTGAATATAGTTATAACATGGTTTGTGAAACCCAACCGTGTTGTGTATCATTCCACGGGGTGTAGCTTACATAGGGGCTTACAATAATACAACGATCACGAATTCCATTCGTTTCTAAGCTGACGTTTTGGAATTAATCATTAAGGATTGTTATAATTATTGGTAATGAACATGCTATTCTAATTTGAAATGAATTTCGGGTTATAGCTATTTTGATATTTGTGGTCATTTTAAATCTCTTTATTTTGCAACGCCTTATTGATACCGTAGTTTAAAATAACTAGCTTATTTTAACAAATGTCATTTAAATTCATGGAATACAAAATAAACAGCAAAGATTGAGAAAAATGCTTTGTGATTGGTTGAAATTATAACCAAAAAGCAATATATAAATGGCCAGGACATTAAACAGCACGTTCAACAGTAGAGAGAGATTGTGACAAGACCTTAATAGTTAATTTGCATAGTTTTCGGAAAAAGCTATCTCAAAATAGATTCTTTTCAAACATGCAGTCTTTGGCGCTAAGGACGCTCTTCTCATTCAAGAATTCACCTCCTAAACCTAAACGTGTACAGTCCCAGAAGTAGCCCGATCTAAAACAGTTCCACTGTGTACACAGACCTCTTGTAGTTCAATTAAAAAAACATCAGGCATCGAAGGAAATTACTTTTACAACTAATTCGAAGACAATTTAAATTCTTGAAATTCCTTTCACTTACTTTTCATTAACTTTAACTGTAATGATCATGTTTTTATCTGGATTGCCATGCGCGGATAATTATCTGTTCTATAGTTAAAACAAAGTAACAACTATGAATGAATAGGACATGATAAAAAGTTGACTTTTTGTTACTTTGTTTATTTTATACTTTGAGTGAATGAACTAAAATATATGTTTGATAAAAATATGGAAGACGATTTGAAAGAAACAGACGGAGAAAAATATGTAACAGAAAATGAAAAAAAAGATATATATATCTTGAGCATGTGTAATGCCGTGGTGATGATGTCAACGGTGATGCTTATAATGTTTTTTATTCGTTTTATCGTGATGGAGATTCAACCATGATGCTGCTAGAAGAACAGTACTGATGATGATGATGATGATGATGATGATGATGATGATACTGCTGCTAATAAGACAGTGATGGTGATGATGAACTGATTGTGATATCATTAGTAATGATGAGGATAAGAATGACAAGTGATGCTGATATGATGATCGCAATGGCGATGTCAATTCTACTTCTTGATACTAAAGATGATGTTGTTTATAATGAAAAAGCTGATAAAGACGTTGATGTAAGTTATGTTACTGATGTGCAATGGAGTACATAAAGAGGCTTATTGTTGTGATGGTGTTTCCTTGGCCTGTGTATATAGGTGCAGCTGGTGTTGTTCATAAGGAAGTGTATTGCGATGTTATGATGAAGCACTGTCCTGTCCGTGACGATGAAGGCATTTAGGATAAACCTTGTGATGGTATGAACAGGATTAAAGTGATGCCGCCGCCGCTGCTGATGGTAATGGTGATGTCCATAAAGATGCTGATAGTGATGACTTTATTGTAAATAATGACGATAATGATAGTACTGTGGATGCTTGTGCTCACAGTTGAGATGACGTCGATGGTGATGCTGAGGGGGATTCTCATTATGTCATATTGAGGAAATTGTTATCGATAATGCTAATTAAGCTTCTGATTGTGATGATGCGTTTAATCATGGTTCTGTTGTTTGTGATAATGGTATATGAATGACGATATTCAATGTGATTTATCTGATGATGAAAGAGCATGGTGATGACGATTATGATATATAATACCGTGATGAAATATGTGATGTGAACCTTGCATGAGCTGAGTGAAACACAACACTTCAACGTACTCATGTACTGGCTGAACCGCTTGACTTCCAGTGCATGTTACATAACAAATACCTTAAATTTTCACCTGACGTATTCCCATTTATCACAAGTTCGCTACAGAGTACTCGGATTGTGTATAACTACTTACAATCAACTGAATAATTCAAATTCGATCGATAAGAAGCAATATTGTTAGGTAGAAATGGCGCACATGGTTGAGTTCCTACTTTTGCATTAATCAGTCTGCATCAGTTTGATAAGTACTTTGAATTGTTCTAACTAACTTGTTATGACGTCATAACGATCCATAGTACTTATCATTTCATTTCTAAGCATACATACATCGATGCTTCTGATATTTTGAAATAAAACCTGCCATTGTGAAGAGGGTACATGTACTGCTTGTTACTGTTGGAACTCTTCACGTTCTTTATCATAATGAACACGTACATTAGAACCAAACAAGGGAGAGACCAGTAATCAAAAGTGTTTTTGAATATGCAATATGAAATTTTACACTACAATAAAATCTACTGTGTTATTCATGATGTTTACGTAGGAATCGTTTATACTTGAAGATAGTGAAAGACAAAGCATTTCTTATTTAGATCCTAGCAAATCCTTCCTAATCAATATTGGGAAAAACTTTAATACAGTACATATTCTAGGGAGAATTAAGACGTGGTTGTTTACATAACATGGATTTAGACATTGATTTGGGTATTTGAAACCAACCCTTCCTCTTTACAGTCAATAACGCTCACCGAATATTATGAATGCGTCCTCTTTTTAAAATATCAACGTGTGATTTATCTATATACTCGAGATGTTGATGAGTTAATCTATTAGGAAAATTTTACAATTCTCGAATTGAAATGGACTTTTATCTTCAATTCTATTTCTAATTTTAGAAATTGATATTCGTCTAACTACAAGCCCACCCGCCTTGTTTCACAATTCAAGCATTCCCATGACATTTCCCCCGAGTCCAGACTGTAATCCAACCGTCAAGTGCAAAGAGAAACAAACTCCGTACACCCATGAACCTGTTCAGAGTTTAGCCTGTTTATGAATGAACCTCAAACTCGGAGGCATTGCGCGAGTAAAACGCCGCTGTCAGAAGCCTAACGATCGCAGTTTGCAGGGACAATCAAAGCAGGCTATTTGAGCGTTTACTCGGCGGCGGAATGTAGTGAGCAGGCCACCTGTAGCCCCAAACAGGTGATTTCACGGAGAACTGTTGTACGCGCAGAGCCGCACAGGCAATACAGTGCACCGATGTGAATTATGATTGAAACCCGAGTGACCAATCGCATAAGCTCGTTTTGACCATTTCGAGGTGTGTTAAACAGTTTTGGCCAATGAAAAGTCCTATTGCCTCAAACTCGTGATTAATTCGTTAAAGTACCAGCTCTTTGATGACCGCATGATATAGTGGTATTTCTCAGACGGGGGTACATACGAGTCCACGTTCCTCCTCTGCGCAGAGCGTTAAGGCTCTCATGCTTTCTGAAAGAAGACCCCATTTCACCTGTTTTCTAAGCAGACGACAACTGGAGTTCTTTGATTGTTGGATGTAGATATCAGTGATTCTTCCATTCATATCCGGACTAACCTAAATCAATTGACCATAATGGTTTCTGTTGGGATACGATAAACATCGGAGGATACTTTAAAAGTAATTTATATTTATACTGAAATAGATTTGCAAGTTTCACTGAAAGTTTTGCTTTGGACTATCGACAAAACCTCAAAATGTACTTCGAAAGACTTCGGAAGAAGACTTTACTTCATATCTGTTTTCAGTTAATGTTTTACTGCCATTTGGTGTCGTCTGTGTTCAATAAGGACAAATATCCCATCGAAGCAGACGACAACTACGACTGGCGATACAGACGCTGGGCAGACGCCGCTTTCAACTATGTGAACACTTTAAACTGTGGGATGGTTTTTTTCACAACTGCACGTGAATGTAGACAACTGGTTACCATTCCGAGATCTGCCATGAACCTTTACATCGCCGGCCCCACTCCGTACGGGAAGTACCGGGCTAACCTGCCAGAAGAGAGTCTCACTCGCTCCACGTCCCATGAGACTGTGCTTGTTGTGGACCCCTACCCCACTGCCAACTTCGGACACCTCCTTGTCGTGTTTTACATCGACGGCGGCATATCAAGGCACATGTGTGAAAAAACGAATGGCGTGTATTTGCATGGTAAGAACTTCTTTTAGGTAAAAAAAGTATATATTTATGAAGATTGCGTTATTTAAAAATATGAACAATCTAATGGCGTTAATTGGCATCGTAAGAACTAATTTTATTAATTAAAAACAGTAACTATTTATGTAAATATATATACACATGTGTGTTTAAATAGACAACTTGGGCTCATTACGTCGGTCGGTACACTTGATACATAAAACAAAAGTTGAACTGTTTTAAAAAGAAGATAGAATGAGAGAGACAAATGACGTCCATTTGCAAACTCTGTTTACCTGAAATGAACGGTGACATGTAGCGACTTTATTATCTTAATACTCATGGCGATACGACCAGTCATACTGACTCTGCTCCTATACAAGACGAATCTGGTATCTTTTTCATGAATGGTAGGCCTACACATTTTACTAGCATCTACGCAAGCATATACTTATTACAAATAATATTGCTTATGTTGATATTATGTCATTTGTTTCTAATCTAATGCAATGTTTCTATTTGTATGACGTTATATTAGCGTGTTTTAATTGGGCCAAACAAGCACTTACTAGAAATATGACAGAAGTAGCAAGCCACCTGACACATGAACCTTAGATATGGTCCACTACGGTAGCCCCGATTCAACGAAAATCGTCGCTTACCCGTGAATATATCTTATCAATTGTTCAATTTATTCACTTACGTTTAGAGGCATCGCACTATTTCTTTACAAAAGAATTGTTTTACTGTCACCAGATGATCTTTAAGTAAGGTTTTAGCTTGATTTAAATTATATCGAATCGTTAGGATCGAAATGAATTAGGGGGCGGGATAGCGCAGTGGTTAGCGCGTTCGGCTTCGGATCAAGAGGTCCGTGGTTCGAATCCCGCCAGGGGCTCGGCAACTTTATCTGCAGTAGAGAACTGTTCTACAGGCAGTCAGGTTTGGGTGCAATGCTTCACTGAGTTTCAGCGGAGTATCACCCATGGTTCGCTAGTTCCAGCCGATGCTCGCAGGTTTCACCGCCATGCATAACCACAATGGTGTTGCGGGCTTTCTTCCTGCAATAATACTAGCAGCCGCGATATAAGTGAAATAATTTTGAAAGCGGCGTTAAACCCTAACTCACTCACTCGAAATGAATTAAATGATCGATCCATATGCACTATGTTCGGATCATGCCTGTGTTCTGATGTTATTGTGGAAAAAAAATCCTTATTATCAATAGCCATTAATATCCAATCTTTACTGTTTCAATACTGTTTGCATTCATTTTGAAGTCCATATAGTTGGCTATTCCGTGTATTTGGAAAAGGATGGATGGGTGAAATATGACCGTGAATATAATCACCTTTTCTTCTGTTTCTGTTTCTGAAATAATGGTTAGATTGTAAAAACACTGAACACTCATTGATTCGTTGAAAGGGAAAGTATATACTTCAATGGTGTGAAATGATGATTGTTAAACTAAAAACTTATAATCACGTGCCGGAGAGGGGGTAATCAAATGGTTCACACCTCTTTGAATGATGCACATAACAACAAACCCTTGAAGGGGACATGTGTGCGTGATACGATGCATCTCTTCTCACAACCGACCCTCTCAGCTTTCATCGTGGTAGATAACTACAGTGACGGTGCAAGCTTTCTCCCTGGGCTCCGTCTCTCTGCCGTCATCGCCTCTTTAACACGCCATTTAAGCGTTAACATCACCTCGCCGACATTTATGACGTCTTTAATAAATTGTTAGGTTCTAGATGCTTTAATTGATTATTCAGTCTCTGAAATGTTCTTGAGTTGAGAAACAGGTCTACTGCGTTCGCCAAGAATTCCTTCGACTTAAGGGAATAATGAGTGAATGTTTCGACTACATGTTTTTGTCATTCCCGTATATACGTCATTGAGTTCTGTTTAAACTTTAATTCATATTGTGTGTCTAAAATTCAAAATCACGATTTCACAACTGAAATGGTTCCACTTGGTACACCTTCGACAATTATGCGGATATGTCTGTATTTCTAATCACTTCAGCTCCTGATGTCAATCACGTTGAACTAATCATGTTGATTTTTCCCTTTCCACACCGGAAGTAAAACAATCATACGATACGTGCTGGATAATTGTTTACTCGACCATAGACGTAACGACATGATGTGTTGTTTTTTCACTCACGTTTTCTGTAAATATGTGTTATAATAACCTAAGCAGAAATGGGTAATATTGAAAAAGCTAATTGAATAATTGTATGTGGAACTGTTTTTGCCTGTCAAACATAGTGCTTGAATATTGTATAGTACTGCTAATGGTTAGATGAAAACATACCCTCAAGAATTGGTAGGTTATTGTCTACTGAAATAAAACAGATACAGAGGTAGTTCGAATAAATTGGTTTTAAGGTTCATTAATGAATAATGATTTCGAAACTTCTTTTTGATATGTCTGGGTTCCACGTGTTTATGAATGAAGTTTCCATTAATCCGCATTAACGTACGTTTCCTAAACTATACAGACAATCATGAAGGCAATCAGTCTCATCATGAATTTATGGATCGCCAAGTTCATGCTATCCTTTTCCACCTCCAACCAGCGCCACCTCTTCTGTCTTCTTTCATAATAGATTAAGATTTTGTTGAAGTGTTTAAACTATCATGGCTATGATATGCCTCGTTTGGAATTATTCAAGTTTTATTTTCTATAAGATGTAATAACATTCACCCCGAAACTAGCCTTTTACAGTAAGAATGTCCTAGGCCTCCCGCAACAAAATACGGACTACATAACACTTATCATTCTCTTAAGCTCGCAATCCATGTTTGAGAATTTCAGATCACCTTCAAAGAGCGCCTTTCATGTTTTATAAACGTGGTAGATTTGCAGGAGCAGTCAATGAAATGTCCCAGACGGAGAACAATGAGGTATTGATAGTATTTACAAATACTTACAGGTATGGTAGATAAGCCAAACACACCTGTAAACTCCCAGATTAGCTCGTGTGTAAAGTTTGTTAATAAACGCCCGTCATTCCGCTAGATTGTTGCTACTCGCCGTATCTCATACCGGCCATAACGAAAGCCATCAGGTTTCTACCTGTACAGGTGATTGCCTTTGATCTCGGTACAGCGCTACACGGTCATTAAGTAAAATTGATGAGTGATGGATTTAAAATAAAGTCATGTGAAAAGTCCTGTTACATGTGTTTTTCAAGATTCAATCTTGCTGTGCTGTTTGGTTTTGGGAAGGTCTGGGAATTTGATTTTTGATTTGAAAAGTGTGAAGTTACAAAGAAACCTGTACTTGATGATACTCTAGGATAAGAAAACGTGAAATCCAAGAAAAACTTCCTATTTGTTCAGTTATGAGAACTCGATATTCATGTTGGGATGTATAAAACACCTTTACTGTAATCTGTTAAACTTGAATTGTGTAAATAAACATTTTCTTTATTTCACAAGCGCTAAACGACGTCTATTTTCTGAAAAGGCACAAGACCACTAAAATGTTTACATTTTCAACCTAAAAATCGGGTAAAATAAACAAAACGTTAGCCCACACAGGCAAGTAAAAACAATTAGCAGGAACCGAACACTGAACTAGTTAAGTGCAGTCGTCAGCCATATAGCGCCTTGAAGAGAAGGGTAAGGGGGCATTCTGGGCTATTTTCTTCCGTATCCGCTCGAGTACGTAATGTTCGTACTGGCTCGTACTTTTGCGATAACATCTGTTGTGCGTAATTAATACATAACTGTCCTTGTTGCAGCGCAATGGTATCAACTGATGCGGAATGATACATAGAGAAACGGTTTTTCCATACTGGAATTTTTATTACGTACCTGTTCTAATCAATACGTGCGTATGGGTACACATAAGTGTTTAAGTTTTTTAATGTTTTTATGCTTTTGTGCGTGTATTAGTTTGCAATAGTGCATAATGAATTTGAATCCTATGTTTGTGGTATTAGCAATCTTACATATGATACATATTTTCTTTAATTAGGACGAAATGGTGCGTATGGATACATTTATACAATAATTACACATTGGTTCGTAATGGAGTATATACATTCTATTTGATATGTTAAATATAGACTATTCATTTCATAACAAGACTCAAAACAGTGGCGAAGTGAATGTGAATACTTTCTTGATAATTTGATCAACTGCTATAGTGAACTGTTTGCAATAAAACTTTATGAGGTTGGTTTTATTGCATGTCGTTATGAATATACCATACAGGTAAGATGTTACATGAGATTCACACCTGTCGCTCTGCACCTGTTTCCATCCACTGATCATATGTTCGCAGTGTTGCACAACCACCATGATATATCCGATATACCAGTTAGGATAGCTGGTAACAATTAATTGAAAAACGAAGGATTACAGGTGAACATGATACGATCAACTCCTTTATGAAGGTCTTTAACAACGCTGCAGGTAAAACCAGGTAACAGGTAGCAATCAATCGAACATCAGGAGATAATCAGCATAGTTACTTATAGAATTTTTTTATATTATTACGTTGACTTTTCATCATAACATCGTTTTATTCAAAAGAGAAACGCGATTATGAAAAAGGTAGAAATTTTTTTTCAAAATGTCTCACATATGATAATATTATTCATAGATAGATGAATATGATAAACATTTATGTAAAGGATTAAATGTTACAGCGTACTATGCACTATCTGAGTAACTGACTCTCAAGTACATGGTATATTGTGAAAATGTTATTTGAAAGTCACATAAGCTTGATGCTGCTCGTGGAGGAAATGGCTGTATTATCACGTTGACTATCAATAAGAACTGTGACGGCACATGGGCCAGCATGCATATTCTAGTGACATGGAGATTGTCAAATAATCCACCCTTAGCTTGAAATTATGGAATCAAAATGAAAGTGACTGAACAATTTGAATATATGCTGTTAGGAGCCCTCCTCTTGATATATATTGTCATGTCAAAAACAAATTAAATTTAGCGGAAAAACTCATGGAACCATATCAGTGTAATGATAACCTTGTCAAACTTTCACTGAAACCAAGGGTTCATTACTGTAGACAAGGAAACAACTATATATCCCACATTAATTGTGTTCTTGCCTTATAGAACGTAATAAGCAGTACTTTCTCCCTGTCTATCCTGGAAACGATCTCTACTTGTTTCACTTATCAGTTTCAACAATCAATATGCAAGAGAATATGTACCCAACAAATTGCTAACCCAACTGGCGCATTTAGATAAGGATAGCTCTGGTTGAAAAACATGTGAAGTTGATGCTCACTGAGTCAGTGGTAAAACACATATCCCTTTGAAGATGTTTTGCATGAGTGTTTGATCCGGCCGTGTATGGATGCTGGAACAGTTCCCTGCTCCTATAATTGTTCTGCAAGCAAAATGCTGACTACTCGCCTGGTTTTGTCATTCTCACTATGTCTGCAAACATTGAAACTAAGAGCATTTTCTCAACTTCGTTTTCTTTAAACCTGACATCCCTGTTACCATCCAACATGTAAAAATGAAGGCGGTTTTACATACTCTTTGAAAAGTACATTTCTAGTATTGAAAAAATGACATTTTACAATACTGCCTTTCTCATAAGAACCATTTCTTTGTTGTACATGAGAAATAGATGCTCATAAAAATAGTCAAAAATGTTTGTGAAGTACATCATCAGATGATAATAAATATACTTGGGAGAGTCTTCCAACATACTGTTTGGGTATAAGTGGTCAAAATTCACATCTCTTAGCTGTTTACTCCACTTGTGTCACCGTCGTCACAATCTGTAGGCTTGGTCATTAAAGATGACGTCGCACGAACCGTCGTCACTGCTTCATTTAAAGCCATGACGCGTAACATAACTTTAAGCTTATCGACGCTTGAGGTATGATTTTCCCATTCACTGTTGGTTAAAACAAATGTGTGTTTAGTTTATTCATATATATACTTGATAAATCCAACGTATATTGGAGTTTCATAAGATGAGTCAGTGAGTGCGTGATTGAGTGAGTTTGGGTTTAACGTGTTTTAAAAAATATCGCAGTTATCGAACACGTGGATGAAAAAATCCAAAAGAAAGTGGACAGATGAGGGGGAATGGATCGAAAGAACCTATCCAGCTCGTGTGCCCCTACCTGGCTACCAGGTGCATGTAAGCTCAGGCTGGCTAACCTCTTAGGGTCTCTGAAGAACACAAATCGCCACACCACGATTAGCTGTGGTGGTGAATCGTAAGGTGATATTTTACTATATTATCATCTTATCTTTACATACTGAATATAAAAAGGTTTTCCTTTTAAATAGGCCTAAACGACACAGATCAATGTCCATGTGTAACTTTTGCAAGCCCATGTATAACGAGGATGATGAGCCAGTACATAGTCCACTTCTCGGGTATATCAAGAGGTTAACAGTAGTTTCGTTGACGCTGGGCGGTTACACGAATATTTCATGACAGTATCGAGGACAAATATACGCATATGATCTGGGCGGAAATATCACATTTAATAATGTCGTGACGTCACAGACATTGTTATGACGTCACGTGTTTCTTTTACAATGAGCAGAAGATGTTTACTAAACTGAGAAAAATTTGACAAATGTTGCACCGAATAAGCTCCAATGTCCGGGCACACTTACACGAGATTTCCTACTAATTCTGTGGCCCTTCAGTAGAAGCAACTATATTAAGCCTCAGTCATAGTCTCGATTGCATTAGTACATACAAATCCTAAAACGGATGTTAATATGTAATCTGAAATCAGTTTCTATGACGTTCCCTTTGATTACTTCATGAAGTAGCCCTCTTTCGTATTTATAAACTGTTTATCCGAGGCTAGGTGTCATGTTAGGTACACCACGTGCTGCCCGAACCTCCTATCCATCCCACCCTTAATTGAACCCGCTTAATACCCTATAAAGAGTTGATCTGCATCGCTAACAATCTGTTGTAACACGAGTCACCCGTAGGTCATTAAAACTGATACACTTTTTGTTCGCTGGATGCCTCAGGGGTAAAGGTTCGAGCCAATTATTGAGGTCTGGTGTTTAAATAAGGCTTGCTGAGGGCAAGGAATGCTGATTATCAATTGTTGAGGGGTAAATTTTTACTGAGGGTTTGACAAACGGAAGTCTGCTGCACGCATGGCCGCATGCAGATGAAGATGCGGGTTTAACACGCGAAAGTAATTGCGGAGTGTTTTATCAAAATGAAATGTTGCGCCGTACAGTTTTTGTCGGACGCTCACAGTATATTCTTGACGCAGTACTATGGTTGGACATTGTTGAATAGGATTCGCTATTTGTTCAATTCTTAAAATGAGGTTAAGCTTAAAACTTATAAAAGTTGAATTAAATGTGCGGGAGGTCCAGAGTTCAGATAATCTTTAACAAGTAACTGCCAACGTTACGATAACACGCTATTCAACATATACTATTTAGATATATCCTTATGTAAAACTATAGTTGCGAATCTACATGAAGTCTTGTCTTCATTTCAGATAGTTAAAATGTAATCTTGTAACAGCAATAATTAAGTACTCTTGTAAAGGTACGAAATCGAAGGATTGTCTATCTTTTGTATAGAAACACAACATTTTAGCTATGAAAAACTTATGTGCTAGAAATTTCCTCATTTTGTTGATGATTCAAATTAAATGAGAGAAATGATCTAAGATTCGTATCAAGCAAGGAGTGTATCGTTCAATCAATAATTATAATAGTTGATACATAATCACCACATTCACTGAAATGACATAAAGGCAACTCTATTCGGTTTCAGAGAACGCAAATGTATGGCCCACTTATTCGTCTTAGTTGAGTAATACTTGAAGCGATTCCGAACACGAGTAAACAGAACCAAAATGGCCACTAAATGACCAATGGTCAGGAACGATGACCCTTAATTTGCTGTTGTGCCTCTGTCTAGAAGATGGCGGATGTAGACGATTGAGGTGTAATTATCCCGACGAGACTGTCCACACTTGATGTATCACTACGCCAAGACGGTGATCATGCGCGACTAACAGGCCAAGATTAACGAAAACACGGTTCATTAAAGTGCATTAACGTGAACGAAATGCGTCTTGGAATTGGAATTACTTAACAGGATATGGCCGAGTAACAGTTTCCTTTTAATTCGAGGGAAATACTTCCAGGATTTGATCGTTGTCATTGATAGTACAAAAAGGGTAAACACACGAGGGTCAAAACAGTCATGCGATAGTTTCTGACTTCCTGTTGTTGCGTATTAGCTTACAATTCTAAGATCCGAAAGTTCAAAAACATTTTTGAAATGATGGATTGAGAATTTATAGACTGAACTAATGTAACTAATACAAATGCATCAATTTAGGATGCTTATGATTAAGATATGACACACTAGGGAAAACAACTGTTTAAACATCTCCATTTACACCATAAACATGTGAACATGTTTCAGAAAGTACAATTATCAATACACAAGATAAAGTTACCATCAGTATGGCAACAAATCTCATTTGCCAATAACGAAACGGAAATGCAAAACCCAAACAAATCTGTTATTGCCACTTTTTTGGGTTTTTTTTATTGTATAACTTAATAAAAGTAATTGCTGTTTTAACACATTGGTGTAAAGAATGATATTTTCTCGAATGAAATCAATCCTTGCTTTCGACAGTTTCAATTTCCTATTCTGGCACTTTAATTGAACTTACTTCATCATTGAATGACAGTGACTTCGTCCTCCCAGTTTGCAGCAATATTGATATCAATGAATCACATAGTGTAATCAACCCTACTCTATCACAGAATTAACTTTATTTTGGAAAATGTCTTTTAAACCATAGTCTGGGTGTGAAAATCTCTTCTTTACACCTTGATCCCAGTTCAACAGCAGTGCGTATAAAGTGGAAGAATACATTCTCTTATTACTGCCTTAACGCACCTTAAGAATAACTGATTTAATTTAACATTTTGAGTACAGCGATTTTTCTCAACATGAAAAAGCCATGCATATGGCAATTCGATGAGAAAGATGTTTTTATTTTGTTTGTATGGCGTTGTCTTGTCAAGGAAATTTATCATAAATCTATTTATGTCATTTCCTTTAAAGAAACCATTTTTCTATCAAAATGATAAGAAAAATATTCCACACACCAAGTCTGTATAAGAGGAAGGAGATACTCCGGGATTCCCAAAACGCCGATGAACATTCTGCGATAAAGATCTATAAGCGGTTGATTTCTGGACCATTAACAGACTTTGTATAATGTGTTTATTCAGGTCCTCTAAGTGTTAGTACCTGTCGAGGTATCTTTATATGGTTTGAAGGTGTAGAAGTCTGAAGTTTCTTTCAACCAATAACGTATACAAGTGGTAGTCTTTCGGCTGAAATCACGCGGATGAGTATTTAATGTACACCTTTCCAGTGAAACAATTTTTAACACTGCATGCCTATTAAGTTTGTTCTTTATTTATGTCGTTTCGGTATTTTGTTCTGAACTATTTATAACAATCTGGCAACAGTATTTGATACAAGTGAAATGTACTATGAACAGCAGGAGTGTGAGCTTAGTCTGTGGCCGTAGACTATTCCATAGAGCTTTATGATAAAGTAATTCGATAGACAGATGATTGCTGGCATATATACATGTATGAAACTATATGATGCATCTAAATATGTATATGCATCTTATGATAATCGAAAGTAATTGTTAACAATTGTGTTAAACATATTTTGAGAAGAACGTATAATTATTACCCACGTGATCAGCGTATAAGCAGTTGCATACTAATCCCGTACGTCACACGAGTGTCGTATCGCATTGAGCTGTGTCGTAACCATTTGACCCGTATTCTAACGATTTGATTGGATAACCGTTGACCTTTCACTCAGGTCATGTTCTGACGGAACTCCTTTTTCATTCATAACAATCACGTGAATTCATTCATTTTAAAAACGTTTACCACGTCATTTTCACAGGTTGTTACATCTCGCATGAACGATAGTACTTAAACTAATTACAACAACAAATAAATACACCACAAAGCATAATTATACGTTTTTGGAAGACACTAAAAGTAAATTAAATTTTTTTGGACTATAAATAGATTTTTAAGAGTTCTGCTTTGTCTTTCTGTCTACAATGTCTTTGGAAAACATGGCGACTCACATTCGTGTCAATGACAGCGATGGTACAATCGATGGTACTATTCGACGAAGAGTTACTTCAATTGTTAAACCTCTGGGGACATTCAGTGTGTTCAACATCAAAACTTAGCTTAGCAGTATTATTTCCTGTTACGGTGACCTTGTCCTTCAGCAAACCATGCCGCCCCAATCCAACGCAGTCACTGCCAGCACAATGCGACCATCACTAGCTCCAACTCCATCTCGTCCTTGGTTTAGGAACTCGATACTCGCTGCCCCCATCTTATGGTGGCACGATAAACATTGACTTCTGTAGCAACTAATGTCAGGGTGGGGAAAAGCGTGAGAATTCCGTAACCCGTCCTGTGATCGAGCCGACTCGAATGCTAAACGAGGTCACACGTCAAGTGTCGTTCAAGTGACGGTTGACGGTAGATGTTGTGCGGGGCGAAATGACAAAAACAATAGTTGTACGCTATTCACTTATGAAAAAATGAAATTTGCTTCTTTTGAAGCTTGAGTTAGTTGTTATTAAAATTCTTGAGTTGTCCCTTTGGTTTTGTTTTCTTTTAATTGAAAAACCTATATGGATTTATTCTGTTACGCATACTCACGAAGGTCAAAAGAAGTGCAGTGGCCATTGGTAATCTGAAATTCCTCCGCAACCGCTTTACGAAACCGGTTTCGGTTGGAAAACATGAAAACAACAAAATAACAGTTTTTTCTCTCATTTTTTGGGGTATTAGAACGTTGGTAATAAATAAAATACCACACTCGGTCTCATTACGTACGAATTATACGAAACTCGTGACCTTCCTTTGGTATCTGACCTCGCTTTCGCTCGGTCAGATACCGCCGGAAGGACACTCGTTTCGTATAATTCGTACGTAATGAGACCTCGTGTAGTATTCTCTATATATTAACACCATTGTTGTTAATAAATATGGTAACGTTATTTAACAATATTACATTTCTCGTTTTGTTAGGAACAAAGTAAGAATAATTTGAAAGTAGGATGGACAAAAGGCCAAGTTTATCTTTGTGCGATGGATCTAAAATAACCAGTTATCCAAGCTTGGAATCATCTTTGAGCTTATTTAACGTCAAGTCGCCCTGCGTCTGTCTGTCCGATTTTCTTTCTACACGTTCGACTTCTTTTATTAATTCATTATTTACTGATTCAGCGAAACTCGACGTTTATGGACTGATGGTGATTATCAATTTTATTGTGGTGGACCGTCCTTTTGGAAAATGAGAGCCGCAGTGTCACCCTCATTGACTGAAAACTGTTTTAATATATTGATATATCTCATGGACAAAAGCGTCACGATGACATGGTGACTTTTATTACTCGCCCGTGTAAGATACTGCAGTGTATTACCGCTGCGTGTATGACGTCACAATGGCAGCCATGTCGCAGATACTTTAATGTCGGATCAAAATCGGCAATCATTAACTCGATTTTCAAAAATAGTATTAAATGAAAGGTCGTTTAGTATCCTTTATATCTCGCTTTTGCACTAAGCGTTATTCTTTGAAGGGATCAATAATAAACCTTTGTTCAGCAGAGTCTACATTATTTTCTATGTGTTTTACAGGACACTTCAAGTAATTATTGTCAGGCGATTAACTTAAAGACTAGACATGTTGGAAATTATAACCAAATTAAATGTTGTGGCACTGAGCACCAATCTTAATATCTTTGATGTAGTACTCAAGCCTTTGAAACCGCTAAGTACACATTCTTCGACCTTTCACTGTTGCCATATCGCTGAACTAGAAGCTAGGGAGAGTTGCAATGTAAACACATATGTTTTTGAGTTACTGTATATGATGTAAACTCTTTTGTATTACGAGAACTAAATCAATGTATCAGATTGTATCGTTACAATGAATGACCTTTAGTGTCATTGGTTGAAATAAGACCCCCGAGAATGGAACCAACCAATGGCAGAGTTTGAAATTGACGGGCAAGCACTTTGATTTTAATGCTAATGATTGCTATCTGAATGTTTACAATTACCAACTGTTTTCTGAATTTCAACTTATTATATAATAAGATTACGAAATCTGAATGTTAAGTTTGTAATCGAAGAACAGTTATTATGTTAAAAAATCCAATAAATCAATGTGTCAATAAAAGCATATATATACGCGTGCACCTGTAAGTATGTACACGCAAACACCCATTCCCTGAAAATGTATAATAAGAGATAATTAATTAATTACATCTAGGATTGTAGTATCAAAGTAATGTAATATTCAGATGTTGTGCTTTCAGATTCTAGACTTGCATTTGAGGACCACGTTGAGGAACAACATTCTTTAAAGTGGCGTCATGAGTAAACAATTCGTTGGTTTTCTCGACCAAGTGTTTGAAATAACCTGGAAAGATTTAAAAACATTAACAAATTGTCTAAGCATATAGTTGAATAGGCTCTGTGAGAAGAAAGGTTTATTTACGTTTTTAGGGACACAGTTCATACCATTTCAAAATTTCAATTACAAATAAAATGATTCTTAACGTTTTTATTCTTCCAATATTAAACATTACACGTGTTAGAGATAACTTCACTGAACGATTAATTTAAAGGGCTATTGTGGTATTTATAATCATGAATTGTTTTCTTAAATCGAAGAAGGCACAGTGGACAATGATTTTCATCTTCAACAAGACGGTCGTTAAATCGGAGATAGTATTTTCACAACCGGCTCTCAGCACCTACACCCATTTCAATCATAGGCTTGTGGCAGCCAAATATAAATCTTGTTAATGCACGATTCAGTGGAGTAGAGCTCATTTCTTTTAAATAGTATTACGTATGCAGCAATGTTTTGAAAGTTGATTAAGCTGCCAAGTTTGAGTTCGATGTAATCTTTGACTCTTTAATTTATTTGAACTCCGACATCTTGCGTAATCATGACGTAATCGAATCCAAACTGGAATAAAATATATTTGACTTTTGTAGCCCCAAAATCTGTTAACATCGTCAATATACATACATGAGGTAGGTTTGCTTTGATAACTTGTTAACATTATTATTTATGAGATTGGCTCAGTATGTTAAACATTTAGACACATATGTAAGGTATAATGAAGATCTCCTGTGTTCGCCAAAATCTTCGTCACTTCTGCTTGTTAAAGGTAGGTGCAGAATACGCTTTATGAACTTCGTTTTTACTCTCATGTGAGAGAGTGTAGTCCGAACATAGTAGGCAAACATACATTGGCCTACACTTGTCCTGCTTTAGTCCATACTAGTTTGGATATAAAATGAAGCCCACGGCACTTGCAACAAGATACAGTAACTTGTAGTGTAGTACAAATTTTCATATCTGAACGTAAGTATCCAACTTTTAGAGTCAGTCCCCATTTTTCACAAAATATGCTGAAGTAGTTTTCCGAAAGAATCTGCAACGTACGCGCCATCATCATTTGACATTGTTTCAAACCCTTATACTGGCTCGTTTAAAGGAGAGAGAGAGAGAGAGAGAGAGAGAGAGAGAGAGAGAGAGAGAGAGAGAGAGACAGAGAGACAGAGAGAGAGAGAGACAGAGAGAGAGACAGACAGACCAATCATGTTCGACACTTGCGATATATCTGATAACAAATGGCACTGAGGTGACGTTGGCTGTTTCGTCAGATATAAATCGTAGATATATACTATGTATGTATGCACAAGTCATTCACATCTACACTGATCCGTTCACAGGACCTTGTATCGACAACACAATGTAGTGTGGGTGTTTTCCCAACTCGACTTGCCTCCTCCAGCAACTTATCGACAATCTGCGAGGTAGCAAGCATACACGGGATCACTGTAGCTGGAAAGATCCGAGGGACCACACACGCAAATACATTTAAACTCTTAATTACGATGAGTCGTGGCGAGTTCTTCGTACACAATCAACTGCGTTGTAAAGTAAAAGCGAAATACTTTTCATGCGAGAACTCGAAGTGATATTGTTGTTTAACAACTGTCGTTACTGGATAACTGGAGATGTGGATGAAATCATAATTGTTTTGATATTTAAACAGGACTGCAAAGCTAACAGACAAGGTTTTCTGTCCTGAAATAAAAAATCTTTACTAGAAACAAACAGGTCAAATTAGTTCTTTAGTTGAAAATGGAAATAGCGATCAGACTATTGGTCGACTTTAGCAAGGCATAAATGGTTTTTTAAAATATGACCACTCTCTCTTAAAAGCCAAGCTTTTTTAAATTCCTGTATTGATACGTATCGTGTGTATTCTTCCAGATTGGCACTCGCAGTTTGAAAATATGTCAAGAATGACTGGTCTCAACGATGGGGCCAACATGTCATCATTTAAGTCAAATATTCTTAACCTTTTTTCTCAAAACAATTTTTCGATCATTTTTTGTTAAGACCTTTCCTTTTCAATTGATGTGTATCAGAATAGGAGAGTTATCAACAAACGTTTATATAATTCGTTATTGTTTCAGAAAAAGGCGAGTGTATGAGTTTAGCACTACGGCGACGCTGCAAGAATGCTCTAGAAAGAAGATCCCGAAGACGGAATTTCGCAAGGCGATGTGAGATTAACTTTTTACCCATGGTTTATAGACATACCCAAGATGGTGGTCATTTTACCACAAAGAAGCAGAACCATCTGAAGTGCCTTTCAGGCCTTGCTGGTTTCGGACGCTGCCCGGAGCTAAGAAAGTTAAACGAGACTACAGATTTAATCTGTAACCACCTACGAGACAATACACGTCGGTGTTCCACAACACATGAGACTGTTAAAAGTAGCTGCAGACCCCTTGAAATCTGTGACCAGGCGGTCATTATTTCAGGGGGTTGGAATAGGGAGAGCACCGGTACAAGACACAAAACCAACATAGAGCTCTTTTACAAAATGCTGAGGAAAAACGGCTTTAAACGAAGAAACATCAAAGCTTTTTTTGCAAATGGATACCCAAATTTACAAAGTAAGTTTTATTTTTTTTATTGTTTTGTGTTTTTTACTTGATGATATTTACAGTAGGCCTAAACCTTTTCTATGCATGGCGTAACCAAGTCTTCAAGTCTACAAAAGCGAGCTGGATTCATGCCTTGCTTCATCACACAGCTCTTCTTCTTGTCTTTATATCCACACTCCTGATCTACGAGCCACAGACCGAAAATAGGCGGGAAGGCGTCAATGACTCTTAAAGGAGCGTTAAGTTGCCCTTCAGATGGCTTGGAGCGTTGTTGAGTCCTTAAAGGGTCTTGTTAAAGTTAAACTTAAAAAAAAAATCAAAACCTGCCTTTTTATGTAGGGCGAGGTAAGTACTTGGTGAATGGTAAGTGGCTCGTATCTGAGTCTTTTTGAATCGTATTGCATCTTCGTGAATCGTAAGTTAGTTTCACATTGACATATTGAGTCGGTAATTGGTCTGCCCAGAAGTGCCTTTTTGTCAGTCTCGGACAAACAGCCACAAGAAACAACTGGGACCATGCATTCGAAGGTAAATAGATATGGAATACCTGTATCCGAAACGCAGCTCCTCGAGGAAGTCAATTGCAAAGGTTGAACAATATGTAGTCCGGAGGTAACGCTTATCATTCCAGGCTTTAGCATTGACTTGAATTTATGAATAGCAACACCACGGACCTCTGTCACGATCTACTTTCACCCGATCACCAGGATTCGTATGTCCTCTCTTATCTACACGAGATAACTGGGCTACATGCCATGTAATTATCACTCTTTACTTCAAAGGGAGCCCGATACAAATAACTGCTATTCAACTCGTCATCGTAAGAATTTCACTGACTGTGACAATGGTAATGATAGGAAGATGGATATCTTGAAGGCTTCCGTTTTCATGGTTACCTTAACCCTTCTGGTGTGGCGGTATTGAAAATAATCCATGAAAAAATTACTAACTCTCTGTGCGCTTTCATATAGTCTTCGGTCCTACAAAATAACACTGACGCGAGATGAACTAAACAATCCGTTATTGGGTATTAAAAGTGACAAAGAATAAATTAAAAAAACTCGGTTTTTTAAATACATGTCAAAATTCCATATGTAATTTTGTAAGTTAGAATTACCTCGTTCGACTTGCATATTTCTCCACAAATGGCAAAAACTAGGCATTTTACATTAACTGGGTCAATGACAACAGAGCAAAGGTAATGCATGTGCCGAAACCGAACATCCCTCTACTGTAGGTCCCTAAACTGGCTTTCTATAAGCGGAAATTTATGTATGAGACACCACTTACAATATAGATAGTTGTCAATTGTGGTGAAAATCTGATGATAAAGATATACTGGGATGCCGTCGCTGTTTCGTGAGATATAAATCGGACGTATGCGCATTAATTCACGTCGACACGATTGAGTCATATCTGCTTTCTTTTGTGCAAACAAATATTTGGTTATAGAATTCTCTGAATAATAACTCTTTTTGATGTGATTATTCATAACAATTCGGTTGGATTATTTCATTAAAGAGAAATGCATTTGAAAATGATGTTTATGATTTCAATAATGAAGTTATTACCCAGAAAAATTTGCTTCTCATATGCATTCCACTTCTGAATATCTTACAAAAAACATTTTTGGGTGATAAACAGTAACCCCCTGGTCCCTGGAACACTCCGGCTATAGGCATGCTAGGGTTAACCGTGGGGATGTGAACAGCAAAGTATCCCTGTGTCTCGGGCCTGTGGTTATGCCAGCGTCCAACCACTTGACTAGTGAGGCGTGAGGTGACAACATTTCACCGACCTTTGCGAGTTTTGTGTGAGATGCTTTAAGGTTTTTTCTGACAAGTTATTGTATGGTAGACAGGTATATTTGATACTGAAGCGATATAAATGTCAAGGTGTATCTTTGGTCAAGTATTTAATCTACCGATTTGGGCACGAGAGCATTTGTACTATTCACATTGACTCGGACTGAGGCCTTTAATAGAATCTTCACTACATGGTTTGTTTTTCTTTTTTTTTTCTCCTTTATTTCTTTTATATTCTTATCAAACAGTTCTTAAAGGCACTAATGAGCCTATTTTCTCTCTCAAATTTGCTACTTTAGGGAATAATTGGGCATATGCCCCCACTCAGATTTGATGCAATAAAATACTTATTATTTATTACAATAAACTTGCCATTAACAGTCAAATGCTTTAGGTGATCGAGGTGATAAACGGATATCAAATAGCATAAGTGTCGGTTGTGCACTATTCGAAATAACGATTGTTGAAAACGGCTAAACTAGGAATATGTTCAGCAGTAAGCTATACCTAATTCACTTATCTGGTGGCAAAGGATGAAATATTCGTTATTAGATATATCTGTAACTTCGCCCATTTTTATACACATATAAGCATTGCTGTCATCAACCATATCGACTGCCGTTTTGCCTTTTCACCCTTGGTGCAAAATTATAGTGTTATCGATTTTGTAGTTCAGTCGTATTTTATGCAACGTTGCATTAAATAGTTTCGGTCTTGTTGAATTAACTTTCGAGCTTGAATACGTGCATATTTTTTTTAAAAAGTAGACGGTAGATTTGAGCAGGAGTCGTTAGTATTATCGAGAGATATGCGTTGTCTGGGCATTATTTATATTTACGAAATATTAGTGTGCTCCAGTGCTTCTTAGGTCTATCACTACAAGTACTGTCTATAACGCAAGTGTTTCGAAAGCTTTATATCTGCAGTCACATATATAATGAGATATCTGAGTTATCGTACCTCCTCTGATGGTTGACGTAGGCGTTATTATCACTAAAACAATCGTGTGCTCAATTACACAACTTTTCATTTTTAAAATGTTGTAACAAGATCTAATGTCATTAAAGGAAGTTATCTAATCTTCTCTGTTTTGATAGTTCCTGGTGAGAGTGCGCAGAAGGTATATCCGGCCGCCATGAAGCATGCATTCCGGTATCACATCCGGAAGTTGTGCATGTCCCCTCACTGCGTCGACTCACTCGTCATCTACATGAACAGTCCAGCACGGAATGACGGCACCAGCTACCTGTGGGATATTGACCGCGATGGAATCGTTAGTAGTTGTTATTACATACCATCCTAGGTTACCTAGGGACGATAGTTCCAATGTTCTACACTGTATCTCCCCTGGGATATCATCATGGGGAAAATGAGATTATTAGCCCGTGGTTTGAGTTAGCCAATAGAACTACAAAGTAGACCCGAACCTCTTATATCAAGAACTTATATCGGCTTATCTTATATACATATATAATTTGGCAGTAATTTTGAGTACGGATTGTCCTGATGAAAATTTCAAGTGCTGCTTTTATTAGCCTATAAGTAGGAGACCTTGCGTTTTGAAAGTCTGTTAAATAGAAACGTTTAATTATCCTTGTTAGGTAAGTAAATTTATTCGGTAAGGTTTTGACCCGATATTATGAGTAGCATAATTGTAATCATTAGAAAACCCATAGCGTTATAAAGCAAATTCTAATTGAGGCAAAGTCTCTATAATGAATAATAAATTCCAAATTCCACAATGGACAGAACTTATTCTGAGGTGGGATCGCCATTGGCCTGTACTATCGTGACCTTTGTTTCGAATGATTACAATCTTTAAAGAATAAAATAAACGTGAATAAGCTACTCCATGTCCTGGTGATTTAAAGATATCTATTTCTTTGACGGTAATCTCCGGTAGTAGACCAACCTTATGCATGTTTACTATTGCATGTGATGCCTGACTGACAGCACTTATGGTTACCTGTTGCAGGCCGATAGCAACGAGCGCTACACTGTCAAGGAATTGAAAGAAGATATTGCTGATTGCTCGGCCAAGGCAGTTCATCTTATCGTTGATCAGAGCTACTCGGGGGAGATCGCCTTTTCACTTCGGCAATCTCCGGAACATAAAAACGTCATCGTGTTTACAAGTGGGCGTGGTAATGAATATTCATTTGATGATGAGTACACGAGGCATTGGACAGGCCATAACCACACGAGGCTATGTTCGTATGAAGTACACCAGGTTTGTTCATTCTTTACAAATTTATTTCCCCCAGGAAAATAATTTATGTCAACCGAATTTATGTATAATTCTAAAAATCTCTTTTGGTAAAAGCCATTTGTGACAATATTTCAAATCAGTTTTACGAAAATTTTACGTCATGGTTCATTGTTGCGTGACGTCATTCAAAAGCTGTACTTAATTGCGGATTAAAGGATAGGCGGCGCCTTTGATCCTTACCGAAACAATGCGAGAATACCCAAAAACATTGTTGATTTATTAAACTTTATTATCCTCAACGTGAAAGTAGTTATACCATTTTTTATGTACCCATGTAAACTTAGGATAGAATTACAGGCGTGCAATAAGGAAGACGTCTTCGAATTTCGTATTGCACGGCTGCCCCTTCTCTTTTCGATTAACTTTTTTCGCCATTCTGGGAACTTCCTGTACACAAAAATCATTTCCCTTAATTCAAGTAATTGAATGACGCTAGTCAATGCACTGGTTTAAACCTATTTTAACATATAAATATCGAATAATAAAGTGGGGAAATCAGTGTAATTATTGGTAAGGAAAGTGCAAAGTGATTTGAAAAAGGAAATCCAAAGAAACCCGGCGCACGTAAGCCTGGGGAGGTCATCTCCTTCTTCGCATTGTGTTTCTATGCGCGGCAGCGATTTTAAATTAGTTGTATTCAAGTTGAAAGGGAGGGTATATGATAAATATAGAACGTCATATGTGTGCATTTTGACCGTTTGTGTTGAACTCGAAGATATCATGGAAGCTGAGGAACAACGAGTTCCGCTTTCAAAAAATCTTCTTGTTTAAAACAAAAGACCCTAATGCACACATAATGCTGACATTGTTCATTTTTAAATACATAAATCATTATGATTCATATCTTACAGAAAAGTCGGAATGTTGTAAAGCATTCCTCTCCCCAAATCGGTGAGGGCAGAGATGACGAGGTTCGTGCTACCATTTTCGGAGCTCCCTGTGACGTCAGACCACCCTTCACGCCGCGAGAATTGAGACGAGATTTTTATGGTTGTCAGAATGTCCCGACTGCGGTGTGGCTGATGCAGTTTCTTCGACCCAATCAGGACGATGATAAAGACGACTACGATTATGACGAGAACGACTCTGATTGGTGAGGTCCGACCGCCATTTTCATCATTTTTGGAGGTTGACAAGTACCAAAAAGACGGCTTTGAAGACGTCATGGTTACTTTGGTCTGGAGTATAAAAGGACAACACGTGGTTGTCTCTTGGTAGTTGGACTTTAAGCCTGAGATATCCAAAACTAATCGCTGAAGATAAGGGTGATTGTATATTTCATTGTGGTTGTCTTCCATGTCTGATTTCACCATGGCTAACCTATGAATGCATCTACAACTTATTTGGCCACATTGGTAGTATTTGACCAATATTGCCAAAGCTGAGATTTCGTTCAACTTTACAGCATTTTATGTTTGATGTTCCCTTCATCAAGCGTACAGCGATCCAACTGGTAGCAAGTTGACCATGACGACGGGTGATGGACCTCATAACACCCAGAATGTGGGTTTATAAGGAAATTTAAAGAAATATCATGATGCGGTTGAAACCTTACAGAAAGCCGTTCTATGGCCTCAAGATGTGTATGTTACTTTACATATGGTTTTCTTAATTTGAGTGTACTTTTTTCCAGTGTCCAGTGGTGGATTTGTCAGATTTAACTCTTAAATGTAACAACTTTTTGTTTTGAATTCTGTACAATTTATCGAATGTTTTGACGAACGAAATGAATGAAGTTTAACCTAATAGCTGAACAAGGCATTTTGCTGCTAGTTTTTATGAATTGGGTAAGAGAAACACAGCCAACCATGTTCAATAAATGCATGGTAAATAGTTTCTTAACAATGATCTCAAACATGGTGACATGATGAGTCATGGATTATTTTATGTGCGTTTCCCGTGCTACCCACCATCCTGTTTGTTGTAGAACCATAGCTGAAGGGCAAATAATAGGAACACTCTTTGACAGTTAACATTATTGGATATACCTATTTCTTAGGGTTCATTCTTATGGATGGAAATATAAATCACAGCGTGGGGTGTACGATAATGTCATGAAAGTGAATTGTATACTCTGTTGGCCCTTAATGAAATAAGAGATTCAACCGAACGGATTGTGTTTACACATTGATATTACTTTGAGGAGTTTGTTGTTATTTACAATTTTTATATTGTGAATTGTACAAGTGTTTGCAAGCAAATGTCAAATACGAAAAATAAATATGAAAAAAATTCGTGTTCACTCTTTAATTAGAATGTTAATGATAATGTAAATGTCTCGTACGACTCCGGCGCTATTCCTTGTGGAGGTGTTTTAACTGATCAATAACTTTATATCTACACTTTCTAATACAACTACACTTTCAAAGAACACCGTTTCTTTAGTGTAGACAATAAACATCACATGCAAGGTGCACTAAAGGGTCAATGTGTATAGATGAAAACATGTATTCACATTCACATTCACAAACACGTTCTGCACGTGTTTTTAGGCATGGTTTGTGATGCATGAGCAGCAATGTTGCATAAATACCCTTGTGAGAAAAAGCAGACTTTCAGTAACATTAAGAACACCGGAAGTATGCCAAGATTTACGTAAGCGCAACGTGACCAAGCGAATCCACTATTGAGGATTTCCCAACGTCAAACGGCAAGAACCTTCAACTACAGCCAAACCACAATCAGAAGGTTGTTAATACGGTACCAGCAGACAGCCCAAGATCGGGTAGAACAATGGTAACAACTGCGGCCGTTAATCGCTACATCAGATAGCATCATCAACAGCGGCGACGGTCTTGTCATCAGCACAAGAACAACACTTCGATTTCGTTTGGCTGGTATACGAGCCTACCGCCCCTTCCGTGGAATGCCTTGACCCGTCTATACCGTCAACACAGATTACGATGGACACGTACTGTACTCCGATGGCAGCGACGTGACTTGGAGAGGGTGCTGTTGGCACGGTGTAACGAAATCTAAAATCAGACGAGACCCCTTTTTCCGACAGAAACATAAAACTATATAATAATCAAGCCAATAAAAGTAAGAGAGAAGAAATGAGTGATTAAAGTGATTTATTCGCAGTCAACTGGCTGCCTGTAGACAACTTAACAGAAGTTAGGTAATGAGGGAAGTCGACTACCCGTGAATAACAATACACAAGCGTAGGCAGTCACTGTAGCATAACACACAGACCTTGAAACAACAGGACATGCTAATGGCCGTCTTAATGAGATAACGTCAATCAGAACAAATCAACACTGGCGTGATATAACAGGGAACCAACCATACGGGACTAAATATAGCGATGAATAACAGATAATCCATAATCACTCCTTAAATGAGAAAATATAAGACTACTAGATAGGTATAGTAAATTTTTTTTTTAAATAATGGTATGGGGATTGTAAGATTAAAACTGTTAAAATTTAAAGGAAGTGATCACATACTCCAGAATGGTACAGATATACAAAAGAATATTAACCTCACCAATCCAACTTCAGTTGTCCCAGTCTTGTCCCATCCGTTCCGTCGCCAGTTAGTTCTCCTAGACTAGTAAGTTGGTTGCCGCATATGAGCAGTGAGTGCGGATGTCAGTGAAAGCAATCTGTTTTACGTGTGGGTATATCTGTCATAAATACAAGAGAGCACGAGGTTGTGGTTCTTGCCTACATTAAAAGGCCCTATCTACGTAAATATAACACATAAAAGCTCAGTTTAGAGAGGACAAACTCCTCTACAAGAACAAGAAAATATGAATCGCATTTGTAGCGGCATATATATGTTACATGTAAAAAGGCTGGTAAATGGGGCATGAAAAATACAGTTGAACACATAAAAGTAGCCACAGTCGGCAAATAAAGACATGAATGATGAAAATGGATACATGTACTGAACTTTCGAAAACTGTTGATATTTCATAAAAATACATTAGATGAGAGGCGGGCAAAAGAAGGCACGCTCGTACATCGACTGTTTACAGACGAGAGCAGGTTTAACCTATTCAAGAACGATGGCGGGGTTCGAGTTTATAGACGAGGGGGCGAGGGTCTCTCGCCAAACTGCATTACAGAAGTTCACCCGTTTGGAGGCGGAGGCATCATGGTGTGGGGAGGGATTCGTGGCCAAATGACGACGCGTCGCCGCTGGTGTTCTGCGAGGGAATCTGACTGGCCAGCGATACATTAATGAGGTACTGAGATCTATCGGCGTTCCTTTCATCCAACAACAGCCAAGAAGATTGATATTGCAACACGACAACGCAAGACCTGAAACTGCCCAATTGTTAGAGACAATCTCGAGAACGCTAACGTCACTGTTAGGCCGTGGCCAGCCAACTCACCAGATATGAACCCGATTGAACACCTTTGAGATCACTTTGACCGCTATTTGAGACAGCTGGTGCCAACTCCAAACAACCAGCGGGAATTTGATCAAGCTCTGTTAAACATATGGAACAGGACCCCTGCTGACGTCTTCCGACTTCTGACTTCAATGACGAGGCGTGTACTTACTTGCATTGATGCCAAGGGTGGTCACACCCGCTACTGATGACAGACTCCGTGATTCCTGTGACTACTGACAGTTTCTGTGCACTTGTCTTTTAACTCCACATTTGTGTAATTTTCAATATTGACCCCTTGTCTTTTTCCTTGTGTATTGGGGCATTTTAAATGCCGATATTTGGATGCTTTAAAGAGATTTTTGAAATAATTTCTGTTTATAAACAATCGTCAGAATTCTCATATCTGTGTTTGTTTTATTTTATAGACTTGAAAAATGAGTGAAACTTTTTTTTGCCTGGTAGTAAATTTGTTTCCGATGAATTGCATCTTTACCCCCATCTGCCATCTTCGCTAGTTTAAAGTGAAATAGAATATGTCGAAATATATCAAACGTTTAAAATGTCGCCAATACATCGATACAACTGGTTGTTTCTGAAAATACCATTTTAATTTTTATCAGCCCAGTACAAACCAATCAACAGCAAGATTAAAGTTGGGATTCGTGATCGACAATGACTCGCACCATTGACAAACGTTAACCTTTTTACTTACTACTATATATGTGTGCAAATATCATAAACATTAGGTATAATGTGTACGTCAATAAAATAACTTCAGCAGAACAGACAAAGTAAAACCCACTGTCCACGTGTAATAAAGCTATTTAATTTACGTGAACTATTTTAGAGTTGGTCTGGTCTCACGTGCATACATTTGAATGTTTTTTTCATAGGCAAAAGGGGTGATATTTTCGAAATTCTCATTTACTTTAATTCTTTTGTAAAGAATTGTCACCGACTCTCTGAGAAAATGTCAGCACAATCAAATGACATATAGCAAAGAAACAAACATGACTTGTGTTTTCTAAATATTGACCCTTTGATACCTCTATGCCCTGCCAAAACTGTGACGGTCAATTGGTTGGTATGATATACGATTGCGTTATGGTACAGTTGATGTTGACATTAGTGTCAAACGTTCAACATTATCCGTTCTTTTTTTAGCAATATCCTATCTTGCATCCAAGACATCTCAAATTACGTGATGACTGCAATAGGATACGCAGGTATATGAACACATTTTCGGTAAATACGTCTGTACCATCAGTTAGGCGCTTTAGAAATAATCATGCCAGTTTATGATTCGAACTTTACTCACGACATAATGGAACTATGCTAGATTGATTAAAGCTGCGTAATCAGGCGGCGGAGTACGCCGGATATAGAAAAGGATCAAGTTAATCAAGTGTGTTACTCACAGGAAGTAGTTAGCATACCTAATCGTAGCTTCACAATACATTCCAGCTACAAGATACAAATATTTTCCAAACATTTCTAAATATAAATAAAAATGTCACTTCAAATAATGCATAGTATTTGATAATCATACATATTGAATGTTAATTTTTTAATTTTTTTAATTTCAAAAAGTAAGATATTTTTAAAAGAAAATATTTTCTGCCATTAAGCGCCGTGTTTGACTTTGACAAACCTGTTCAGGATTACGGGCGTTGTCGGTTAACTTTCTTCATTACTGGCGGCGTACGCCGGATAGTGCGACGGGCACCAATCAAATTGAGTGTTTCAACCACGAGGTTAAATAAAAATTCAAAAGATAAAAGCTGTTGAATAGTTATCCCTCGCTGAACCTATTTGGCGGAAGCTATTGAATCCGTGTATCCGTTCCGTTATCTTGTAAATAGATCAATCCGTGTATCCGTTCCGTTATCTTGTAAAAAGATCAATCCGTGTATCCGTTCCGTTGTCTAGTATATAGATCAATCAGCTCCCGTAGGTCTGGTTTGCCTCTTTGGGTATTCATGGGTATAAATTCTTGAGATTTTTATGTTTTGCAGTTTCTATGGAAACGTGGTTTGTGGATCGATCACCATGAGTAGATGTGTCTTGGTTTTTAAAGTCTGTGGGAGCTAACTGAATAAAAAAAAATTCGAATAAATGAGCACTTGTAGGTGTAGGTTTTCAGCTTCTTGAAAAATATTCTAGCAATTTTCATAGAAAGCTAACTAGAATTTCATTTCCGAAGCGTAACTGCAAACCCATCGCGAGTACGAAATACCGGAAATCTAATAATTGCAGCGCCGATACTTATAACAGACGCATTCTTCATTGGTTTACAGCCTTTTGTTATATCTGTATATGTGAAAAAGGTAAGCTATTGGCTATTTTCATTGGATATTCAGCTGGGAAAGTTCATGTGTTCTACGTCATGGCTTAGCGAAATGACGTGGTAAGGACTAACGCTCGCCAAAGACATAGGGTAGGGTGTTTTGAACTTCATTATTGATGACTAGAATGCACGCAGATTTCTGAAAATTGTTGCAAACGTCAGGGGAAAGATTTCTGTGAGTGAGGAACTACTTGTCCGGTGTACATTACAATTTGCCTTGCAAAAATGAGACTATGACTTTAAAACATCTTGTGGAAAAGTTTTTGGGGCTTGATACGAACCTCACGGAATGTTGCCATCCTCTCATTTTCAACAATAGACCTGCAAAGTCGGTGATTTCTTACCGTTAAATTTCATGAAAAAAACTTATATTGGCCTAAAAAAATAAACAGTTCACATGTTTTGTTTCTCAAGTGTCTTTTCTGTGATAATTGTCTATGATTGATGATTTATAACAACATTTGCATTCATGTGACAGATTACTCATGTCGAAACGCCAAACGTATGAACCAGGATATAATAAGGTTGTTTTGTGCAACAACCGCCTGATATTTTAATGTATTTATTCTCTGAACACATCAAAGTATCCCATATCTATATCAGGTTTTAACACATAGCATGATACAAGTCATCATTTCCCATTGTTCAAACTCCTACGAAGATTGAAGTGACAGTAAACTTCCGGTTAACAAGAAGAGGCGTTTAAGTCATACGAGAGCGGGCCCTGTCATGATACATGATATGTTTTCCGGAAAACTAATACAGTCTAAAAAAAAGGGAAATAGTCAACCCGTAGTAGCGCTTGATATGCGAGTCGGCTATATCCAGGCTGCACAGCCTTGTTCTCAGGTTCTTTTAAGTGGACCACTGCGGAACTCCTACAGGTTCTCGAACCTGCTACACATACTTTGATTAAATGCAAATAGCATAATAATTCATCTCGCTTATGTAACGACGTCACCTTTATGCGAACGCCAATAGTTTTATAGGAAACTGTCTAGTTGGCTGAAATGTTACCGTGAATGTTCAGTTTCATTGGCTGGACGAAAAGTCACAGCGCGGGGTTATAGCCCAGGGTACATGTATATCAGTAGAGCGACAGCGTATACGTTTTACCTTGAGAGAGGATGTCATCAATATTGAATGTTTCTTGTGCTATGCAAAAAGGAACGCGTGTGTCACAGTTGTATGTCCTTTAAAGAAGTTTACATTTATTATCGTTCTCAATACACAGGACAATTCGCTTATTTTGTCAAGATTAGCCGCCTGACGTTCCCTTACGTTTTCTCAAGATTTCAAGATTCATGTAGCTTCTTATAAAGTTTTTCACACTGAGAACTATGTCTTTAAAGTGTCCATGGCCTCTTCAGATTTGTCTCTTTTTAATAACATAGAATGGAATATAAAAAATGCCAAATCAAAGCTTTATAAGGGGGTTCATGAAGCCCAGCAAACCTGCAGGTGATGTAAGTGCTCAGTAAACAGAATATCGGGATGAGATGTCAGAGACAAACGATGTAACACTCAACACAAATATCGGGATGAGATGTCAGAAACAAACGATGTAACACTCAACACAAATATCGGGATGAGATGTCAGAGATAAACAATGTAACACTCAACACAAATGGAGAAGAACAACGCTAAATATTGAACATCTTAAAAGTTAATGTGAAGATTAATTTGATACCTTAATATCGCACATAAAGCAGAAAAAGATAATGCGTTGATAAAATTATAATATCCGAAACTCATTTTTTTGGATCACAATAAAAAATCAAAATTATCTAATATCGTATATAGTAATAAAAACATGACTCGTTAACTTAACTTAACAAATGATGGTATTTTTCCACGGTTAAATCATCACGAGTTCGTAGAACTATCCATCAAGGATGTAGGGACATAACACGTCCGGAGCACTTGAGCTAAAAGTGGACATCTCAGTATCTACAATATCAGATGAGGGCGCGCTGTTGCTGATGCTCCGTCGTTTTAACATCTCAAAACACAGTGAAGATGCGGGCCCTATTGCTACAATTGCTTCTTGTCTTCGTGTTCCTTACCACACCTGTTTACAGGTAAAACAGTCACTCTTTTTACTTTAATCTGGATTTTTATAATAATTGTTAATTACTCTAATTAACAAAGGATGCACATCTCCCGACCTATTTACGACCTGCACTGAGGTAATCTATCATTTTAGTTTGGAAAATAAGTACGTTTTCAGGTTATGAAGTATATTCTAAGAGTCTGGAAGTAATGGAGTTAACGTTGCATTATTTCGACATGGACTAAGATGTCGGCATTATTTGAATTCTGCCTACAGCTTAATAACCCCGAACGGCAGACGCTATTTGCAAAACAACGACAGTGCTCACGTTTTGATAATATTCTTTATGTTACAGATATCTGTTTATAAAGAATAAGTTCTCCTATGTTCTCAATTATGTGATTAGCGTATCTTTCAAAAGCTGCATACATTCCTTTTTCAGCCGTTTTCAACAATCAATATCTTATAGCCATTTTTTAAACAACCCACGTTGATTTTTCATCATAGAACAAATAAACTAAAACCTGAAAGATTTAACTTAAGTCATAACAGTTTTTACTTTACATTTAAAAGCTGATTGCCAACTGATTGGTTTTAAAGAGGCTGGCCTATCGCCTACGGTCCGCAATGTTGTTTTTAAGAAAACTGACATTAAAAAACCCGCTGTACTATTACTAATTCTATAAAATGTTAATGATAAACTTTATGTGTGTATAGAATTTTGACCCAATTATAAAAGATATATGATAAGACCTGAACAATACCTTCTATTGCTGTAAAAAGGTTTTTCACGCTCGTAACTAAATGTTACCATCAGTAACATGTTTCAACTTGGTTATGTTGTAGTCAATAACATTTGAATTTCGTTTCCAAAAACAAGGACCCCGATAGAAAGCGACTGCGGCGGCCCTCATATATGCGCGGACATAGCCAGTGGAACATAGCTAACATTTGAGCGTGGAAATGCTTGCTATATCGTGCACTTCTATAAGGTCGAGGATGTGTATGTAATAGGACACTATACATATTTCATAAATAATATTTTCAATACTAACAATTAAATAGATTTTTGCCTCCGTGTGAAACTACAATGCGTATGCTAATATTAATTTAGCATAGGTGCTTCACCTTAATCATAGACTAAACTTAATTAAACTTAAACCTTGAAATTAAACTTACGTGATCATAGTCATCATTATTTTATTAAATAAACTGATTGTCAACTAATTGGTTTAAACAAGTCTCAATTAAAGAGTTTTGTTCATATTATTTTAATGTTAATTAATCTAGCCTGAAACAAAACCTCTTAATAAAGTAAGTCTGGAACATTGTCGCCTCTTCTCTGGCGCTCCTTTCTTGTATTTATAAAATAAACGTTTTGGAGACTGATTGTTAGTCTAGGCTTATGCATACTTAAACCAATGATGAAATGATTTCACATTGATGAGACATAACTTCATTTTATATATAAAAAGCGTCCTGACGTGCCTTTTCATAGGGTCAAGATTGTTTATTTATGTAATAGGGTATAATTATTTCCGTGTTCAACTTTATATAGTTGTTAGAATTAATCAAAATCTCAAATTCATTCTTAGGTGTTCTTTTTTGACAATTCAAATACCTTCAGCCTATTTTTAACAGCCCGGCATTAGGCGTAGATTCGGTATAAATCAGACTGTTAAAAATATTCATTAAGAGAAAGCATCAGGTACCGGACTAACAGCATCGTCAGGATATATATATATATATATATATATATATATATATATATAAGTAAGAATTTAACAAGCATAAGAGGAAATTATATCACATTACTCATTTAAAACAATAGACTATGGTATTCTTTGATGAAAAAGGAAGATAAGATAGGCATTAATGAGCACCCCTGCTCCACTGAAAAAGAGCAAACTATGTGTCAATTTGGATATTTTGTAAATTAATTGGAGACTGAACCGATTTGCATTAATACAAATTTGAGGAAGCATTAAAATTTAAGAAAAATCTAAACAAACGGTAGAACCCATTTCTAAGCACACGCATCTGTCAGAGCTAGCTGAACTGATGATGGAATGGTGTATAATCACCTCTCTCTCTCTCTCTCTCTCTCTCTCTCTCTCTCTCTCTCTCTCTCTCTCTCTCTCTCTCTCTCTCTCTCCCTCCCCCCCCCTTTTTATCTATGAAAAACCAAACAAAAAGATCATTTGAAAGTCAAAGGATACGTTTTTGGAGAAGGACATTTGGAGAAGGATAATTATTTCTGCACAGAAAAACGAATGCGGAAGTACCGTAAATGGGTAATGACGGACATACCGGATCGTAACTATTTTTAGGCAATTATCGTGTTTTGATCACATCTCCGACTTTTCCTTCATCTGTATTGGTAAAATGTTGGCATTACTTAAATCTTGCGTATTTCTAAATAAGGAATATATCAAAGCGTTGCCCCATAAAAAGTACATAACGATAATAAAAAAGGGAGATGAATGAAGTCTTACAATAACCTAAAAACAACTTAAATATGAGCAATAATAATTTGAAGACTTTCTTTTTGTTTTTGGAATTTAATATTATGAATTAAAATAACTCAATAACATTGATAGTTAAATAGTTTCCAATGTAGTATAATGACTGTATTTTCATTTCAGAACTGAATTAACAATAGTTAAGCATAATGTCCTGAACAAGAAATCTTCTCTTACTTTTTGAAATATTTTATTATTTTGTGTTAAATAATAGAATTTTAAAGAAAGTGCACATTAAAAAAAATTAATCCTGTCAAGTCCAATACAATTAAAAGTTGCTGTGGACAGTTATAGATATCCTTTATTTCAAAAGTATTTCTTATGATTATTTGAATTGAGAGGAAAACATACATAGCTAGGGATAAATAAACTAATTATCTATTTTCTTGAGTTTTTGGAGTTTTTAAAATAAGAAATAAATTTGAGGAATATGACAATTTCGATCTATGTCAATTAACAAGCGAAGATTAACGAACAATCTTCGTTTTTTTAATAGTACAGAATTCGCCATTATATGGTTAAACAATAGAAAGGGACTTTAGAATTGATGGAATAAAATATTATTTTAATTTCAAATAAGAATATGGGCACAGGGTCAATTTGCCATTCGACATTGTGAAATATTACTAAACTCTGACATCAAATTCATTTCAATGGATCTTAAGGAAATTATTTGCTTCATACTGTAGCAAGAAACATTTAAATTTAAATATATGTTAATATAGAATGCAAACTGACTTATTTGTAATAAGTATCATTGGTCAGTATTCCTAGAAACATGAAAACAAAACCAGGAATTTAAACTGTAGGATTACATATTTTCTTGAGATCCAAAAGTGGTCAGTCATGCAATATTTTCAAAGAAATAGTATTTTAAAATCTGCGTGTTACAACATCCTAGTTTCCCGTGCATGGCTATATCAATTCCAATTATCTGTTTTTGTGTTTGATAAAGCACATAATATAGAATACCAGTTCATAATCCAAAATTGTTTGTTGATTTTATTAAAAAATATTCGAACGGTAAATTCGTAAAATAAAGTAAAACGTGTATGGTTTGAAATCGGTAGCTAGGTTGAATGTTTTTAAACTGCAGTAGTTAATGATCATAATCTTATGCCTTTGATTCATTCTAATCACGACATAATAAGTCAAATATATATCTATGGATGCGAAAAATGTAAATAATCGGAAACAGTTTTAGTAACTTACCATAGGATTTGTTCTTTTTAATTGAAATCGGGGAGAATTTAGAAAATCTATCCTTGACTGTCATTGCTTCGAATTTTCCCGTTTTAACGTCCTTTTGTACTGAGTGACACAGTCCTATCCTAAGATGACAACACGTTAGAATGTTAACCTTGGTATTTTGACAGTATTGAATAAAACTCTCGAACACTTTTCGTGTTTGAATTACATATTGTAACTGAGTATGCAGTGGAAATCATACAAGGAAGTAAATCACGTTTTGTTGTTTGTCGGACAAAATGGCGTCTGCAGTGATGCGCTTAGCGGGGTGAATAAACGACGCTGCGTAATTGGTCGGAAATACATTTGATTGACAGGTGGCGATAGGTAATCTGTACGAAACACATAACATTCACAACATAACATAGCATAGAAAGCATATCATATCACAACTTGCATAAATACATGTAGCAAAGCCGAAAAATCCTTATAAAACAGAGCATACATAGCATAGCATAGCACATTGTACCATATCATGACATAGCATAGCATAACATATACATAGCTATCCGCGAGTCGGATAATGAGATTTTTCATGTTTTCGAGTTAAATATCAAACGAGAACGAAGTGACATTTATCAAATGTTCGAGCTAAATATCAAATTTTGGGACACATGGTAACGTATTTACCTCGACGAGGACCTTATTTTATGCCTTGAATATGGCTTGAAAGATTGTTTGGGTCAAAATGACGGCTGACCTGTCAATGTTTTTCTTTTATTTATGAATTTATAAACACGATTTTTATAACAACGTTTAGGGCACGAGTTTTGATTGTTTGCTCACGTGACCTTGTGTAAATATTCCGCCTTGGAAACGTTCGATCAGAAGCGGCGCTAAAATCGCCGTAGATTTCTAACTGTCATGGTGGACCGTCGTGAAAGGAGCAATCCTTCAAGCAGGGTTGTGCGCATGTCAAGCCAGACTAACTACCCCCTGCCGTTGAGATTTTGTTCTTAATCTTTGGCAAGCTTGTCTGCAAAGAGAAAGTTAAAAATCACACTTGTACATGTAAATCTCTCTCCCCTCTCTCATCTCTTTTCTTCCCCTTCACCTTTACCCTCTCTCTACACTGATTTGCTTTCAGAAAAGAGTATTGTATTCAAAGTCAGCTGTAATAGATTTGATGTTAGATAGAAGAGATTTTCTGAAAGACAAAAATAATCCATTTATATATGATATCACTATAGATCACATTGATGTAACTTATAATGAAAGGCTTTGTTTATTTTGTAAATCAAATGGCATTTCAGTTGTTGAAGATGAGTCGTATGTATTTTATGTAAGCATAGTCAGAATTACGAAAAAAGTACTTAACAAAATATATCATTGAAAACATGCATATTAAACTATGTTGAAAAAATACGCAAATCAAAATGAAAATAGATAATTATGCGCATGTTATAATAAAATAGTACGTTTTTGATTAAACGTAATTATTTATACTTACCTGTTGACTAGACCTACTATGCCTGCCTCCTCTAGGCATGCTTTATTTCAACCTTATTATCACGGACGAAACTTCAAACAGTGGAGTAGGGGATGCGTAAAATCTCCCTCCAAGGGCGGTAAGTCAGTGGTCTCGTGACGTCACTCCCAGAAGTCTTCACTCTCCGAACAGGCCCATAAAAGGCAAGACAGACCAAGCGGGGAGGATGGGCGGGACTAGCGCGTAGGTCTAGTCAACAGGTAAGTATAAATAATTACGTTTAATCAAAAACGTACTATTATTTAAATACATATATGTTGACTAGACCTACTATGCCTAGAATCCCACAGCACGGAGGTGGGTCAGTATATATATGGGAGAGACGAGACCAGCGACAAGCCCTGAGTGTAAGCTAACCTACGAGTCCTCCATCCTGTGGTGAGGACAAGGTACAGCCCGGGAGACACTATCTCTACCTCTAAGCGGATCGAAGAGACAACCCAACCACTCAACTTCTTATCAAACCACTGTCCCCGACCCCTATGGGGAGGGGGGTTAAAAGCGAAGTATAAAAAAGGAACAACAGACCAAGAACAAACGATATGTATCGAAGTTTATTGCAAGGAGCATCAAAAGACACCCGAGACCCTCCTCTTAAAAGGCCTGTCCCCTTCTCGGTCTGGTCGGAGGGACCACCTTCGCCTGAGCGAAAACCTGCGGACCAAGCCTAGAGATGCCTTCGAGATCTGCTGTGGATAGATCTCGTAGGTAATGATTGGCGAAGACCTCCGAAGAATGCCAAAAACACCCCGCCATGACGTCCGAGACCGCGATGTTACAGTGGTAAGCCATCGTGGCTGAGACTGCTCGGATCTCATGCGGGTTGGAGCGCGACGGGGGTGGCAGGTCAGCGGCCTTGTACGTGTCGATGACTGCTGACCTCAGGTATACACCAAACGCTCTCTTGTCCAGCTCTTTCGTGCTCCTCGGCGAGTGAGGCAAGAACAGACGACGCCTGCCATCCCTCAGCCTGCGTGTACGCTGCACGTAAACCCTCAACGCCCTTACCGGACACAGAGAGAGATCTATCTCTCCCGGGTCAGACCCCAGTGCCGGAATAGGGAATGTACGGCCCGCCTCATCAGCTGCTTGGTTTTTGCAGACGAAGTCGGGAGCTAGACCAAGTAAGGCCCACCCCCCCCTCCCTGACCTCGAAACGTAGAAGGTCCGCCTGCAACGCATGGATTTCTGAAATCCGAGCTGCGGAGGCCATGGCCACCAGAAAGATGACCTTGATGGTCAGAGGGAGGAGGGGAACATCAGAGAGCAGTTCATACCTATCGGAGCGAAGATGGCTGAGCACGACGGCTAAATCCCACTCGGGTGGACGAAGCTTAGTCCTGCCGTCCACAGAACGGAAGGTCTTAATGAGGCCCTTGAGGACCGACACATCTATCTCTGGCGACCTCTTCCTAAGAACAGAGAGGATAGCAGATATGTTGGTGTTAATTGAGGACGCCTTAAGATGCCTGGTGTTGCGCAGGTACACTAAGTACTCTGCTACCTGAGGAACGGAAGCCTCTGCCGGGACGAAACCCCGCTGAGCACAGAAGGAGGCAAATGCCTGCCACTGGAAATCATAGAGTTTCCTAGTGGTCTTCCTATGAGCGGTAGCTATGGCATTGGCAACACACTTAGAGTAACCACTGCTCCTTAACCCTCTCTTAATACAAGCCAAGCGTGAAGGCAGAACAACTGAGGGTTCTCGTGTAACCTTCCGCTTGGCCTGCTGAGGAGCAGGTCTCTCCGCGGCTGAATCGGAACCGGTTCCTGATGACAGAGACGCCGGAGAGGAACGAACCACGGTCGGGCTGGCCACCAGGGGGCTTCCAGAAGAAGTCGAAGGACCCGAGTTGTCCCTATCTTGGCTACCACCTGAGAGAGGATGGCCGGCGGCGGAAAGGCATAAGCGTCCATCCCCTCCCACCCTAACGAGAGCGCGTCTAAGCGCATCGCTCGAGGGTCTGGTACTGGGGAGACATAAGTCGGTAGCTGATGATTGAGGCACGTCGCGAACAGGTCTATCAGGGGGGTCCCGAACTGGAGACACAACCCCCTGAAGACCACCGTGTTCAGTTGCCACTCCGTTGGGGAAGGGGCATCGGGTCGCGACAGCGCGTCCGCCAAGATGTTCTTGGCACCTGGAATGTGGACTGCTCGAATGTCCAGTTCCACATTGTCCACCAGCTCGAAGAGCCTGAGCGACACGCGCAGCAGAGACTCAGCCTTGGTGGATCCCTGCTTGTTTATCGACCAAGCCGCCACTGAACTGTCCATGTGGACTAATAGGCACTGCCCTCGCAGGGGGACTTGCCAGTGTTGAATGGCTAGGTGGACTGCGTCCCACTCAAGGACGTTGATGTGCGAGTTCTTCTCTGACTGAGACCAGACCTGAGACCTGTTCGTGACCAAGATGCGCCCCCCACCCCTGAGTGGAGGCGTCTACGAACAGATGAGCTGATGGGGGACGAGGCCGTGTGGAACCCCGGAGAAAACACTCTCGTCTACCCGCCACCAAGCTAGGAAGCGATGCAGATCTGGGGTCAGAGCTATGGCGTGACGACACCGCGCCTCCCTGATGTGGGGGCTCAGGAACACCTGTAACGGGCGGAGGAATAACCTCCCCCTGCGGGTCAGGTCCTGAGCTGATGTTAGCAACCCCAACACTCTCTGCCACTGACGTAGGGAGAGTGACACATCTAGAGCGTGATCCATTAACCGATCGTAACGAGACATCCGTTCCCTCGTAACGAACCCTCGGAACAACTGAGTGTCTAGGATAGCCCCTAAGAACTTCCGACGAGTCGCTGGGACCAGGTCCGACTTCTCTAAGTTCACTAACCATCCTCGACGACGGAACAGGTCTATCGTGAAACTGAGCTGTACCTCGAGAACGACGGGAGAACGGTTGTGAACGAGCCCATCGTCCAAATACATTAGAAACTGAATGTCGCATTCGTGTAGAAATTGGACGATAGGCTGAGTCACTCGAGTGAATAGCCAGGGAGCGGATGAGATCCCGAAGGGGAGAACGCACCACTGAAAATGTCTCCCGTCCAGAATGAAGCGGAGGTAACTGCGATCTCGACAGTGAATCGGAATGTGCAGGTGCGCATCCTGGAGATCGGGAGACACCATGCAGTCGGAGCGCTCCAGAGATCGCATTACAAATGGAAGAGTCAAGAGTCGAAAATATGGCGGCCGCACGAGGTAGGAGCGGTTGAATACCTTCAAATCGTGAATAAGCCGCCATTTTTTCGAGTTCTTTTTCGGTATGACAAACACTGGGGAGTAAAACCCAGGCGTTAGATGTGCGGTCAGGACCTCCTGCACTGCCCCCTTGGAGATTAATATCTCCACCTGTTCCAAGGTTAGTTGGAGCCGGTCCTGTGACAAGGGACGCTCCCTTGGAGCACAGGTAAGAAGAGGAGGAGACGAGACGGGAATGCGGACAAACGAACAGGTCTAACCCTAACTGCTCCCAGTTGTTGACAAAACACTGAAGCCGACCCCCCACCGAGCCCTTCGACGACGGAATGAGCGGCGGAGGAAGCTGAGGGGGTGACCACCCAGGACGGGGGGACTTGGGAGATTGCTGACCCGTGGATCCCCGGCCACGACCTCCCCACCGAAAGTCCGTCTTGGCTTTCTTTGGGGTAGATTGACCCTGCCCGTGACCCTGACCCTGACGGTAGTTAGCCGCCGGACGTTTGGACGTAGTCTGCCTCCGACTCCCCGCGAGCCGATTCGTGAGGTCTTGTTGTTGAGACTCCTGTCGTGCTCTTAGTACCTCGGGGATACGACCCCCAAAGAGAAATTCAGAGTTGGCCGGGGCCTGCCGAAGGAAAGATCTCTGGTCGGGGTTTAGGCCAGAACGATACAAGTAGTTGTCCCTACGCAGGACCGTAATCCCTGACGAAATACTTGAGGTTGATAGCATGATCTGTGCGAGGTCCGCTGCCACATTGCTAAAAGCTTTGAAGAGCACCGGGTCACCCGACTCCATGCTTGCTTGCTTGGCGCAGTTGAGCATCGCCTGACAGGCGGGACGAGTTGAAAGGGAGCCGGATGCAGTGATAACTGACGCCGGCGCTTGTCAGACACTACTAACGTTGGTAGCAAACGTTTAGGTGCAGCGGACGAGATGACATGCTCCATATCCTCTGAGGCGTCGAGCAGGAGCCTGTGAGGAGGAGGAGCGAGTCGCGCGGGACGAGTCAGCGAACGAGGCCACTTCAGTCAGCATGGCGACTGAGTCTTCGACCAAAGGGTCATCCGATGACCCCGTACCCTCTGCATCCAACACTATACTGATGAACGGAGGGTCAGAAACGTCCACAAAGCGGTCATCATGGCCATCCGAGTCCGGAGAGGAGTCACGACTGGGTGACACCACCGTGACACGACGAGTGGGGGTATGAGAAAGACGCGAAGACGACGCCAACCCGGAGGCCCTTAAGGGAGTGTGACACGAGTCATGTGACACGCTGTCCTCCTCTGGGTCTAGACCTACAGTAGCAGGGGGGGCGGTACGGCTGGGTAAACCCCCCAGACCCAACCGAGCGTCCAACAGAGAAGATATCATATCCTTAACGGACACAAGAAGAAGCTCCGGTTGAAACTTGTCAACCTTAGCTTTCTTCTTCTTATTCTTCTTCTTGCTTTTGGAAGTGGTGGGTTCAACGACTTTAAGCCTCAGCGGAGACATACACCTCTCCACCTCCCGAGACGAAGGGGGGGGGGACAGAGAGCGACGAGCCCTAGAGCGCGAGCCGGAAGAACCACGAGTTGAGAGAGTGTCCCTCGAACCCCTACCGGATTCTGACAATTCCGGAGACTCCCGGTCAAACTCATCCGTACGTTCAGATAGTACTAAATCCATTCTCTCCTCCGGAGAAGGGTGACGAATGGGAGAAAAATCTCGATCGCGACCCGAGTCACCTGTTGGACCTGTTGGCTTCAAAACATAAGCCCTATCGGCAACGGACTTGCGAATGGCCGCAACGTAGACCTTGAAGTCTGAAGACGAGAGAGGGGCACACTCGTTGCAACGAATCCCCTCCTCACACATATCCTTGCACTTCCTACACAACAAGTGCGGGTCCTTGTTAGCAGACTTCCGGCCTCCGCATTGTGTACAAAACGCAGAGTACATAGCGAGACAATCGAGTGAAGACCGGAGTCAACAACGCGTGTAAGCTAGACGAAGTGAGTGACAGTCGAGTCACTGACGCGTGTGAGCTAGCCGAGGTGAGTGACAGTCGAGTCACTGACGCGTGTGAGCTAGCCGAGGTGAATGACAGTCGAGTCACTGACGCGTGTAAGCTAGACGAGGGGAGTGACAGTCGAGTCACTGACGCGTGTGAGCTAGCCGAGGTGAGTGACAGTCGAGTCACTGACATGAGACAGCCTTACCCTAAGTAGAACAGTGTCCGACTAAGTCCAGACACTAAGTAGCAACCCCTTCCGATAGCTAATTACTCCCAAACCACCAAGTGCGTAAACTAACAAAACGTAGAAGCGACGAGACGCTTAAGTGAGCAAACACCCAAGGCTAGACGACGGAGGCTATCGGGAGGGCCGAATACCGGAGGCTCTGAACCCTAAGGGTCCGAAGTCGGAGGGCCCGAGTGTCGGAGAAACCGAACCGGAGGGTCCCAACTATCATAGGTTCAGACTACCGGAAGGTCCGAACTATCGTAGGGTCAGACTACCGGAGGGTCCGAATATCGAAGCACCCGACTATCGGAGGCTCCGATACCGGAGGGTCCGAAGACGAATTACTAGTGTCCGACGAAAGGTGAAAGCCAACCGAAGCAGACGACGAGCTGTCGGAAGATCCACCTGACACTAGACGACGAAAGAACTGCCGGAGGACACGACCAAAGGCCGTACGAACCAAGCAGTCACACGACGAAGGTGAGAGAAAACAAGAGACACAAGTTGCACGTGCAGAGCGTGCAGCTTCAAGGTTGGTAGCGCACAGCCTTACATGTCAACAAGGTCTCTCCCTCCCTCAAACCTGCAATAAACAGACTGTCTATGACAACCTGTTAACGACGAGCATGTAGATAATCCGTAGAAACAACCCTTTAATTGAATAAAAAGTAAGGTTAGCAAAACCAGCGAAGAATAACGCTAGAAATACCCAGAGTCGAGAGCGAAAACATACACGACTGTCTTGCTCTGCAACTGAGAGGAGAGTGAAGGCTTCTGGGAGTGACGTCACGAGACCACTGACTTACCGCCCTTGGAGGGGGATTTTACGCATCCCCTACTCCACTGTTTGAAGTTTCGTCTGTGATAATAAGGTTGAAATAAAGCATGCCTAGAGGAGGCAGGCATAGTAGGTCTAGTCAACAGATATGTATTTAAATAATGTGTTTATGTCTGTGTATTTTGGGCCGGAGGCCTGTTACTAAATAAAATGTCTATCTGTCTGTCTGATATCACTATACAACACTTACAAATACCAACCCGATTCATCTTTGATTTTCTATTAAACACCATTTGGTTGTGTTGATACATTTGGTACGGTAAAACATCATTCTGTATATTGTTGTTGTCATTTACATACAGAGCAAAGAGCTACATATATCATGATATTGCCATGTTTGCAGTGGATACTGTTACCGGAGCAAGTGCGTGTCTAAACGAGTCACGGTGTGTGTTTATAGCACATGGAGAGGGTAAGAATTTCTTCGTCAAATTCTTTGTCAGTTTCTGTTAAGGTTTAGAATTTATCATATTTATATCAAATCATACAGACGCTAGTTGAGCATCCAAAATGTCCATCGCCTGCGTTTGAAACAAATAATTGAATGGCATGATGGAATCATTTTCAAGCAGACGAAATAGGAAAGTTCATGCAACGAATATTTCCTTTCTTTTGGATATTTACATTTCTATATATTTTGGTGTCCAATAAAGGGTTAATTGATGTTCAGTATTAATTGCTATATTTTGTAATCATCAAGAACCGATGACATAATGAGCGAAGTCACTTGTTTTACCATTATTAACCTCAAGATTAAAACCATTTGATAACTGACGAAGTCAGTGCATGAAAGTTGTATAATGACAAAATCTTGGAATTATTAACTAAAGAGAAGCGTTTAATCAAAGAACTGAATAAATTAGAATCCAAACGGTATATTCCAAAACCACATGAGTACAGTGTTTATGTCAGTCATTGTTAAAATTTTCAACAACTACTTATAATGCATAACGAAATTATTTTTAATGTGTGAATTCAAATGAGTGTAAACAATAAAGTTCATCAAGTTGTTTCGACAGAAACCAACAAAATTTATGTTAAATTTGGAATTTTGGTTTACGATAAATTTATATTGACATAAACATATTATTCATGCCGTAAGGGATTAATTGGAACAATCTAATCAACAAATAAAGGCAATAGATCATAAACATTTCGTAGTATCCAATCTAGTTTTGGTTCGCGTAGGTTGGTTTCTTAACCGTTTTCTTGATGTAGATGCACGTATTTGCATGGATAAGAGTTAATAATCATTTCTGGTTATCTTTCAGGGCATTTGCTAATTTGAAATGCATTTCAATGATACGTGCTACAATTTTGTAGTTGAATCAACATTGTTAAAAACCAATCATACATTTCATAACAAAATAAAATTTCTTCATAAAAATAAGTAATACCATGAAGGACTAAATTCTTGAGGGAGAAAGGACCTTTTGGCCCTACATGAAAGAATGTTTCTTTCCAAATAAGCAAAATCTAAATCTAAATTATTCTGTTATATAATTGTCATATCATCTGAAGGAGATATCGAACATATTATAGCAGCTTTGTCAAGTGATAAAGAAAATAAATAGATATCATTATCAATTATTATTAATATCATGTAATAAATCAGCAAAAGGGTAATAAAACTGGTTACCATAACAATTCTACTCTCTGTCAGGTGTTGCGCTTACAATACGGTATGGAAGACTGTCGTTACCAGAGAGAGATATTGTTGCCCAGGTTTCAGAGATAGAGGCTGTAGAACTCGTAAGTACATTCGTCTATCTTACTCCAGAGTGGAACATGTATGATCAGTAAACGACTAGCAGAAATTAACTTTTTAAAAATCCACGTGATAGCATTGAGTGAAGGCGTGTCTCTATATGTAGTTAACGTTGAAGTTTCATTGACTATCAATTGCTTGTACCTAAGTTTCATAGCCAAATATTGCGTATACAGGTAGATGTTTCAAAGAGTGCTAAGTGTTTGTACCTACACATGTAGAAGTTTCATATGTGTAGATGTATCGTAGGGTACCTTATGTCGTGGGTATAGCATAAAAGTCTCATTAAATACCCGGTAATTTTATGTAATCATGTAGAAGTGCAGTGAATATGCAAGTCTATGTAAGGATCCTAACTTGGGTTAATAACGGTATTTGGTCAGTCATTGATAAATTGTTAATTACAAAAATGTATAGTCTAATGATGAATATTCACGAGATGTTGTTTGATATGACAGTATATAAATCTACATGAAGGATTTTACACGAGGTAATAGTTGAATCAATCAACTTGCAGCTATTTGCAACCCACCTTGTGCCAATGGCGGAACGTGTGGCCCACGTCCAGGACAGTGCAGGTGTCTCCCTGGGTTTGAAGGGCCCTCTTGTAAAGGCAGTAAGTAGCAACTCCAAGTTAGTGTACATGGGGTGGTTTTTGCAATTATTCGTAAAAACATCATGTTCAATATATATATTTATATATATCAGAGCTGATGCCTGATACAAAACTCTTTTGTATGCTTTAGGGCAGTTTTGTTTTTCATCTTTCCTGAGCTCGATATACAAATAAATATCAGGACACTTTTAAGGTGTGTGAATATTATTTTTATAATTATCATCATTGTTGTTGTTGTTGTTGTATCATTATTATTTTGACAGTCGCTAAATGCTCGTTCGGGTCACCGTGCTACCCGGGTGTGTGTGACAGACGCTGCTCCTGTCAGACAGGGTTCACCAATGACACATGTCTTGCACGTGAGTGAGCTCTGCTTTCTGCTCCAGGAATATCAACATTTGAATAATGCTAGCAATATTAGTTCTGCTAATGTTGAGAATCATAGATATTTAAATTTTAAGGACAATGCAACAGGGATATTTTTATTGAAAGGAATTTCTGGGAAATCGTTACCAGGTGTTCATTTATATTCACAATGACAATAATAATTATAAATAATATTCCTAATGATTTGCTTCGAATGAAATATATTTATAACATGCATATATACATGAATGAGAATGTTTACTCGCATTTCGTTCTCAGCGAACTTGAACCCTTTCTCGGTAAATCGTACTTTTCACATAAAATTACGATTACCTATACATTAACCTTCACTCTACCCCAATAGTTCAAAATGACCAAGCTCCCAGGGTGTGGCAGGCTACTGTCCGCCTGGCCAGCCTGAAGACCTCTCTTGACCCGGAGCTCAACGGTATGTTGCTGTATGAAGTAATCGCGGACTCCTCCAACCCAGACGTCGACGAGGATGACGTCATCTGGTCCAACCAGAAAGGCTTTAATGTGCTCGAGGTGTTAGGAGCTGCCCAGTTTGATCCCGAGGATCTTCCACCAACCCCGGATTATGTCAGCTCCGCGGATTTTGGGGTGACGAAAGCAATTGCAACAGTGACGCAGACAAAGATTAGAACCGACGGTGAGATTATTACAGTGAATGTTCTAACGACTATACCTGCATGTATACATATTAAGATATCAATATCAAAAGAGTATTTTGATAGAAAGGCCGCAAATAACAAATATTTCATGAATAGATTGACCATACCGTAGCAAAGCTTCCAAACTCCCAGCGCCGATGAATGGCCTGATACTCAATGATTTTTCTTTTTCAATAAATTCATGTAATTTTTCGTCAAACTATCAAATTCAAATTGATTGAATTGATTGATTAAATTGTCACCATTTCCGCGAGATTTGAAATGTGAGATATCTTTTTATGAAGAGTGAATTGTGGCTAGTTACAAGTGTTGCCTGTGAGATCAATACTGCACTATTGCTAGCAATCTAGCAACATTCCCTAGATGTAGATTATTGAACAAAAGGGATTGGATAAGTAAAATACTTATCATGACATGTTAACGAGGGAACGTGTGAATAGCCATGGCCAGTTGAATAAAAAATCCTACTTACAGCTCGCCAAGTGCCAGTCTCCGGTTATATAAACATCACACTTGCAGACAGACAGACAGACAGACAGATTGTTTATCAAAATCTCACCTCAAACATAACATATCTACAATACATACGAAACAATAAAAGTTGAGCCGCCCCTGTAAGGGGTTATGAGACACTAAACTCATAAAAATGTACGAAAAGAATACATGTACAACATTGCATGATTAAGACTATATGTATATAGGTATATATATTTTGTTAAAATTCTAATGTTACTACCTTTTCACGATAAGAATAAGATAAAAGCTAAAATCAAGAAGTATATACACAAGATTTATGTTGAGAAAGAACAAATGTCAGGTTGGGCTTGAACGTATAAAGTGTAACTCTTCATCGTCCGTAAAAAGAATAAAATTATCACATTCAACAAAACATTTTACTTGCAGCTTGCTGGTTTCACTCAGTTCATAATACACTGACAACATCTATATGGTCGTATATATGGTTCTCCATATGTTTGGATAAGTAAAATACCTGATAAGTAAAATATTTTGACTAGTCCTTAGAAATTTTACATATCACGTTTCCACTGTATAGTGATATTATCCTATTTTCAGACATATATTTTCACTCAAACATCAAATTTATAACTGCCAAATTATTCACAAGCTTCTGAATATGACATTATATGATGTATAATATTCCTATACCACTTTACCACGTTGGAGCTAGAAACAAGAGGAACATTAAGAATGTTACAAGCTAGAACTTCAATTAGTAAGCTTATCAAATGCTGGAATCAGCAAACTTACTAAATAAATTATAAACTTACTAATCAAATTTGAGTTAAAAAGCTTACTAAATCGATTTAAGAAACTAACTTACTCGAATTGATAAGCTTACTACATCAGAAAAGTAAGCTTACTAGATAACTGTCTGAATTAGTTGGCTCACTAATTCGATTCAGTAAGCTTACTAAATAACGATTAAAGCGTCAGGATATACAGTTATATATGTTAACTGATTATTTCATATCTTATAGTAAGCTAGCCTTATATAAATATTTGCCTAAGTTACAAATTACTTTCAAATTGTTAATGCTAAGCAGTTGGATAAGTTTAGATTGTGATGGACATTTGAAATGATATATTTTGTTCTATAATCGTGATATGATAGACATCTAAATGTAAAATGAAACTCATCTTGAGCATCAGCATATAGAACACTAGCGCCGCCTTTCTTGAACATTGGTACGATAACAGCAGAGGCCCAATTCCTGGGGAAAATCTGACCGCTTGCGTAACAGGGCCTGTTGAAATAGATACGTTGACCATTTTAGATTTCATTTTGAATTCAAATTGAAATTTCTAACTTATTGTCATGAATATTTTATTATCAATGATCTTGCCATTGCAGTACCACTTCCACTCTGTGATTTTGTGTATTCGATTTCAGATCAGTATATTTGTAATTCTACTTTTATTATCTTACTTTCAATTTGTACATCTGTTGATGTAATTTAAGACTTGCAACAAATAATTCTGTTATTGTAACTACAACTTTTTGTCCGAAATTGCATCTAATAATAAAAGACCGTCCCTGATTTTCATGGTATATTATTCGTTCATACATGTCAAAATAGAAAATTTGATGATATTTAAAGATGTTTTATTATTCTTGTTCTTTTTTTATTGAGATTTCTATTGGGTTTTTTGTTAACAGTATTTTTAGATTCGTGGATTTGAATAAGATTGATTAAGTATAAATATGTTCTCTTTGGATCACACGGAACTCGTTTATTCTGTCGCCTTAACCCGACTACGTATGTGTATTGTTCTTCCATAGGCACAGGGAGACGCACTATCGACCCGATTAGCTACCCGTGCCAGGAGCTAGACGGTAAACAGATTATCAGCTTCTGGAACTGTTCCTTCTCAGACCCAAACTTCAACCAGCTCATCAGCAACGGGGACGAGTAGGTCTTCTCTCATATTCGATGTTAATCTATCTTTAACTTATGCCGAGGCAGTCCTCACGTTTCTTAGTTTCAAGATTTCCGAGTTGTTTTTTATCAAAGTAATGTTATTGAGTGATTGCTCTCCCTTGGAACAGTATGAACATGCGGTTTTAATATGTTAAAAACATCGCCAGTTCGCCTCGGTCTGTTCCTCTCGCTTGGCAAGCATTTGCTAAGAGGGCCTCAGAATCGTTAGGTCCTAATCATATAGGCTCTGTAAAAGTAGACCCCCTTCCGACCCCTCAGTTTCTGTTATAAAATATGGACATGGAACACAAAGATGCGTACGGTACTTGATGTACAAATATAGGTTCCGGTTCCATCGTGCATCATGTGCACTGATAACTAATAAGAAAAGCCAACCATCAACTTGGTAATTGTTATCGCAGATGTATTTTAAGTCATACATGACAACCGTTAACGTTGTTTAATTAGTCGTTGAATAGTACATGTATAGCTATGTCCATTAGAAAATTAAGAGCACATAAAATGTTTTGTGTATCAATTATCCACCAGTTGCCGCTGTGTATAAACATGTATGATGCCGCTCTTATTCGATATGCGATGTATGAAATGTAGGTAAGCATATTTTGATAATCTAAAAGTTCAAGGGATCTTACTTACGTTATTCTTAACATCTCAGACTTGATGTAACCTTAAAGTTTACAAGCGGAGGGAAAAGGCTTCTTCGAGATCCGGCTGGGCGCAGGAGAGAAAAGACTGAATCGTACTCGCCCGTTGTATCCCAGAAGCGAGTGCTCTTCAAGTTCGACCTCGAAAAGCCAAGCCACTGCTCCACGAAGAATGAACGTAACTGTCCGCCCCCCTTGTCCATCAACAAGGACATCACACAGGTACGTGTTCTCTGCTGGAGTATCTCTTTACTTACGGATTGCGACGTTTCCTTGTAGCTACTATCACTGTTATCAAGCTTTTGAGGCATGATTTGTAAAGAGAAGACATTCAGTAACATACAAAACACCAACAGTATGCCAAGACTTACGCAAATGGCAAGAACCTTCAACGGCATCTAAACACTATCAGAAGGCTGTTAGTATGCTACCAGCAGAGAGGCCATCACAGGACAGACAAAGATCGGTAAGACCGAGGGTAACAATTGCGGCCGGCGATCGCTACATCAGGCAGATTCAGCTCCGAAACCTATTCGTAACGACGACATCAACAGCGGCGACGGCACTCGGTCATGTCATCAGCACAAGAACAACCCTTCGTTGTCTTTGTTCAGTGGTATATAATCCTACCGCCCCATCCATGGAATGGCTTTTACCCGTTAACACCGTCAAACACAGATTACGATGGACACTTACTGTACGCCGTTGGCAGCGACGTGACCGGGAGAGGGTGCTGTTTACACACGAAAACAGGTTTTGCCCATTCGTGCAAAACCTGTTTTCGTTCCAATGGCAGGGTTCGAGTCTATCGACAAAGGGGATTCGTGACCAAATGACGACGCCGCTGATTGTTTTGCGAGGGAATCTGACTGGCCAACGATACATTGATGAGGTACTGAGACCTATCGTCGTTCTTTTCATCCAACTACAGCCAAGAAAATTGATATTGCAACACGACAGCGCAAGACCTCAAACTGCCCGAATTCTCATATCTGCGTTTGTAATTATTTTATATAAAAATGAGTGAAGCCTTTCTTTTGCCTGGTAGTCATTGATTTAGCCTATCATGCAATCACAATCTTATTTCTATTTTAGAAATTTTAGTGAACAATAACAATTATTGAGAATTTCAACAGCACTATAGCACGGACCGATATTTCGTTTTTTAAACTGATGCACAGATAAATAATCTACCATTTAAGTTATTTGGCAGCCTTGTACGTATCTAGGTAATAAAATCAATAAAAGTAAAAGACTGAAAATATTTAATTCAACGTCTCCTAATGAATGTAGCCGGAAAAGCGAAAGTTGCAGACCGTTATGGTTAATCAACAACAATGTTAATACTGTGTTTTTTAAATCGGAAGTTTTAGGATTGCCGTTATAAACAATACTTTGTTCACAGTTCATCACTTGTTCAGCCGTTTTCAAAAGTCCATATTAAATCTTTTGATGCACAGCTGACCCACGATTTTTATATCTCGAAGCACGTGGCGTTCATCTAATTTTTTTCATTATTAATTGAAGGTCAATTTTAGAGAACGTAACATAGTTTATTTAACCATAAAAAGTTAACGTGAGCGCCTACATTTATTATGTCTTATAATATACAATTTGAAGCGTGATATAGTGCATTTAAGTATTGATGCCACTGTTCTACGACCTTAGATAAATGAATTTCCGATTTTCTCATGGAATGTATTAATTTACTTGTCAATTTATCGAACGCAGTAATCAGTGAAACGGCATTGAAATAACTACTGGAGCGTTTCCAGACATGTTCATGATAATCATCTATACCATCACTATTTGCAGTCTGCTGTCCAAATCTCATGGGACGGCTGGACAGATGACCTGTCGAAAATGTACCGATATGCATGGGAAGTGTTTCCTTTGAAGCCCGTCACAGCCCGGGGAGAGTTGGGGGAGCTGGAGCCCCTGAAGCCACTCATTAACAAGGGGGTGTTAGTCAATGAAACATACACAGTCTCCTTCACACCACCATCCCCTGGCGTCTACTCAGTCATCCTCGAAGCATCAGACTTGGCGAACAACTCCCGGTACGCCCGTCGAATCTTTGTATATGACAATCAGTCTGACGTCACGTTTGATAACGTCAGTCCTCTCTTCATATCTACAGCTGAAGCTGGGAGTGACTATGCATGGCAAACTGATCTGAATGGCGATATTGTCGTCAACTGGACAGGTCACTTCAGAAACGAGCTCCACGATAGAGAAAAGATGTTAAACAAAGTGATTCCTTACCCAGTGCAGTTCACCGACACAGAAAATGTGGTTGGAGACAACGGCAAGTTCACATTGAAAAGGGTTGATTTTGATGATGACGAAGGCAAGCGGACAACAGCTGCCATACCAAATACACACGGAATTGTCAAGTTTGAAATATCGTTTGCTAAAGATGGGTCACCTTCTGTCTTCGCTTCGCCTTCATCCTGGACGTCAGTGGATGGACATTCGGAACACTTCACGATATCCGGACAGCAACGAAGCAACGGCGAGAGGTTACGTGTGAGGGTTCGAGCCACTGACATCTTAGGTCGTCGGAAGGTTGATCAGACGGTTGTCAACTTCGATGACTCTTTTCCGATCTTCAAAATAGACCCGATCCAAAAGAATGTTAAGGACGGCCCTTTTCCATTTTCGTCAAGGTAAATCACCATGTACAAGTATGCTAGGTAATCAAAGAAACAACAAAAGGGTTAAATTTTATTCTATTGAAATGAATTGCCCAGTTATAAATCATAACGAAGAATAAGTGTCAAATATGTGCAATCAATTTCATCATGTTGAAATGTAATGATATCTTTTAGTGGTGTTTTAACCAATACCATTTTGCATTTGACTGCTATTGATAAAACTAGAATGTGGGCAAAATTTCGCTGACAAAAAGATCTCTATATTACCTCTGTATGTTTCAGGGTGAGCATGAACGCATCAGACCCTGAAAGTGGCCTGCATATCGTGACATACAGGCTTTCACGGGACAGCAATGGCGAGGAACAGGAAAGCGGACAGCTGGACTTAGTTCCTTACAGGATCACAGTAGGTGTTGCTTTGATAACCAACAATATAATTATATGTTCATCTCCCCGATATCATGTTAATCTAAACTGACGGGCAAAAGTTAGTATATGTTTTTTTGACAGCATGAAACAAAGCCAAACAACAACATTTCTTCCATAACTGTAATTCATCACAATCAACAACCAATTACGATTTAAATAACAATAAAAGTGCAAGTTCTTTGTTAATCGTCTCTGACATCTTGATCCTCAAACACACATGGGGTCGATTATCTCGGTATCAGTCGTGACAGAATATACCGGGGCCAAGTTTATGAGTCACTGGATGGATCACTCATCAACAAGAGTGTCAGTAAAGGGTGTGACCACCCGCTGCGTCGATGCATGCCCTCAAACGTCTCCTCATTGACGTTTTTAAACGGCGGATGACGTTATTGGGAATGCGGTTCCACTCGGGGCTTGCTCTAGTTGTTGTCTATTCTGTGGAACATGTTGTCGTCTTCTTATTTGTCTGTCCAGATGATCCCATATGTTGTCAATAGGATTCATATCCGGTGAGTAGGCTGGCCACGGCAAAACATCGACGTTATTGCTCTGCAGAAAGTCACGGGTCTCTCTGACAGGGTGGTGTTTCGCATTGTCCTGTTGAAAGATGACACCCTGGGGTTGATTCTGTATGAAGGGTACCGCAACTGGCTGCAAAGTCTGTCCAATATACCCACGCGCATTGACATTTCCTTGCACGATCACTAAACGGGTCACCTGGTTTCCACAGATCCCACCCCAAACCATAACACCAGCTCCACCATATGCATGAACCTCTCTGATGCATGGCCGTGCCAAACGTTCCCCTGCTCGACGGTATACCCGTTCCCTGCCATCAGCTCTGTAGAGGGTGAAACGACTTTCATCAGAAAACAGAACTCGTTGCCATTGTCGCACTTGACATCTGTAAACTTGTCTTGCCCATCGAAGTCTGTTTTGGCGATGTCTGAGGGTCAGGACCATGCCGCGGAAGGCCGATAAGCCCTAATACCAGCAGCTCGCAATCGTCGGGTCACTGTGCGTCGACTTACACGATGTCCCAGTGCTGTTTCCGCCGTAGCCGTCGCTGTCACAAACCTGTTCCTGAGATGAATTGTCCGGATGTAACGGTCTTCCCGGCCTGTAGTAACCCGTGGCCGTCCACTTCTTGGCCTGTCTTGGGTACTCTCAGTGTTACGGTAACGTGAGAATAGCCTAGAGATTGTTGCTGGCGTGCAGTTGAAGGTTCTCGCAATGTGAACTTGAGAAGCTCCCATATCTCTCATTCCAATGGCTCGCTCTCTCTGTATTTGCGTTAACTTCGGCATTTTTCATGTGCTTTCACTAACTGTGATCGAACAGCGTAAATCGACTCGATTTATACCCCTCTATGGCACGCGCATTTAATAAAATTTGAAAAAGTCCTGTTTCACCATTTTCTCGTGCTATTGATCACGTGACTTCATGTAGTGAAATAACGTGCATTTTGTAATATTCCAACAAGACAAACAATGTTTGCTTCCGTTATTGCAGTGAAATATAGATACGCAATATTTCTACAAAACGATTTGAAAACGTTCTACTAACTTTTGCCCGTCAGTTTATATAGTATATCCTCTTCAACGCAGATTTTCCTAGATTATATAATACAATTCACCGCCCCAATGAGATCCGTAATAACCTTACTGGACCTTAAATTGTTGTCTGATTGTGGACATATCACAATATACTTGTATATATTATTTCGTCCTTCCACATCAACGTATTTGTATCCACAGAGCTCCAACGAAACCATAATATCTATCAGGCGAAATGCCACGTATCGCTGTGTATAACCAGCCATTAAAATGACTTGCATCCAGCAACGGCAGTAGTATCGGGATGACAGGACGTGATATATCGTGATCTTTACTTTCGGCTCATTAACTAAAAACTGAACATCCTTTACGTAGCTATGAAAATAACAAGTCGTCAGCGGCATTTGGTATGAAGTATAACAGCGTATTGTAGGAGCTCTGCGGGTACAAATGCACTGATGGCAGGATGGGCATTGCACATAGTTTTTGTTTTTATATATTTGTATTACCATTATATTTTCAATTTGTCTGACGTCACATTTTTCGCATTCCAGGAAGCCCAATGTACTAGAGATGAAGACTGCCATTGCACGCCATTCACGGGTTGTTTCGTCAGAAAACTCACGCTGGTTATAAACCACTGCTGGCTGGTTGTTGACAAGGCCAGTCTGGAGTCAGAGGTCATTAACTTGGAGGTCAATGTCACTAACTCGGCTATGCTGGTTGCCAGAGACACACTCAAGGTATATATGCATATGCACGTGAATAGTTGAAACATCCGGGTCCATCATACACCATATATCAAATCAATACAATTTGAATTCGTGAAAATAAATAACCATAACTGCCTAAACTAACTAAAGAATACTTTAGTTGTTGATTGAATATAAGATATCTTCTTGCTTTATGGGAAATGAAGAGGTTACTAGAGTAACTTTTCCTTCTTTTACTTGAAAATGTGTTGACAACGTTTGAACGCGCATTTTGATTTGTAGAGTAACCTGCGTTTAGCCACTGATCACCATTTTGTCCAGCAATTTTTACTCTTAGTAAAATCCTAAATTGGTTCCTCCATTTTGACTTGGTATTTCTAGTCGTTTCTACCTACTTTTCTCAACAACATTTGTAACATACACTTTAACATTTCGAAGAGAAGAATGTTTGTTTGTATGTATGCATGTGTAGAGAGTAGGATAGGGTCGGGGTAGCTCTTGATGTAAGGGCGAAGGGTGGAAGGAGGTTTGGAGGTAGATTGGGTTAAGTAGTCTCAATGTTGGTGTGAGGGGAGGGTGGAAGGAGGTTTGGAGGTAGATTGGGTTAAGTAGTCTCAATGTTGGTGTGAGGGGAGGGTGGAAGGAGGTTTGGAGGTAGATTGGGTTAAGTAGTCTCAATGTTGGTGTGAGGGGAGGGTGGAAGGAGGTTTGGAGGTAGATTGGGTTAAGTAGTCTCAATGTTAGTGTGAGGGGAGAGTGGAAGGAGGTTTGGAGGTAGATTGGGTTAAGTAGTCTCAATGTTGGTGTGATAGGAGGGTGGAAGGAGGTTTGGAGGTAGATTGGGTTAAGTAGTCTCAATGTTAGTGTGAGGGGAGGGTGGAAGGAGGTTTGGAGGTAGATTGGGTTAAGTAGTCTCAATGTTGGTGTGAGGGGAGGGTGGAAGGAGGTAGGAAGTAGGTGAAGTTGATGACTCTCAATGTTTATATGAAGATGAAAGGAGGTGAGGAGGTACATGGAGTCGGGATTGATGAATTTCATTGTTGATGTGAGGGTGGGAGGATGGGAGGAGGTAGGGAGGTGGGTGAAGTTGATGACTCTCAATGTTCATATGAAGGTGAAAGGAGGTGAGGAGGTACATGGAGTCGGGATTGATGAATTTCATTGTTGATGTGAGGGTGGGAGGATGGAAGGAGGTGGTGAGGTGGGTGAAGTTGATGACTCTCAATGTTCATATGAAGGTGAAAGGAGGTGAGGAGGTACATGGAGTCGGGATTGATGAATTTCATTGTTGATGTGAGGGTGGGAGGATGGGACGATGGAAGGAGGTAGGGAGGTGGGTGAAGTTGATGACTCTCAATGTTCATATGAAGGTGAAAGGAGGTGAGGAGGTACATGGAGACGGGATTGATGAATTTCATTGTTGATGTGAGGGTGGGAGGATGGGAGGAGGTAGGGAGGTGGGTGAAGTTGATGACTCTCAATGTTCATATGAAGGTGAAAGGAGGTGAGGAGGTACATGGAGACGGGATTGATGAATTTCATTGTTGATGTGAGGGTGGGAGGATGGGAGGAGGTAGGGAGGTGGGTGAAGTTGATGACTCTCAATGTTCATATGAAGGTGAAAGGAGGTGAGGAGGTACATGGAGTCGGGATTGATGAATTTCCTTGTTGATGTGAGGGTGGGAGGATGGGACGATGGAAGGAGGTAGGGAGGTTGGTGAAGTTGATGACTCTCAATGTTCATATGAAGGTGAAAGGAGGTGCGGAGGTACATGGAGTCGGGATTGATGAATTTCATTGTTGATGTGAGGGTAGGAGGGTGGAAGGAGGTAGTGAGGTGGGTAAGGTTGATGACTCTCAATGTTGATGTGGGACAGTGGAACAGGATGAGAAGGTAGGTGGGGTTAATGGTTTTCAATGTTGATAACTCGACAACAATGTGGTTGATTTCAAAACAATATTTCTATACATCATATCATAATATGTTTCTATTTGGTTCGTTTACCGGAGTAAAAGATGTTGTTCTCGAGTACTCAAAGCGGTATTTTCTGACTAAACCCGAGGAACTGATTCTTAAGGTATTCACGTAATACAGCCTGGTGATTGTTTAAACCCTGGGCATTCAGTTTGAGAAACATTTACAATCTAAATAATCGTTGGGCCGTAGCGACACATAACTTTGATCAATGCTGATATAATAAAACTTTTTTTAGAAGAAATCAAATGGAATAAACCAAATACAAAACATTCGCTCTTTTTATATGCATTTGTTCATATTTTATTCAGATACGTAACATACCAAGCTACAGGGGTATCGGGCAATGTAAGTATATTTTGCTGATAATCAGTTGCATTTGGTTATAAATGGTTAGGTTAGTTTCATTGCAATTTCACAATTACGAATTCTACTTTTATTCTAAGGCTTTTTCTTCAAATTCATCTTCCTTACAAACAGATAAAGTCTGAAGGTGATTTTATCTTACCACAAACCCTCCTTTAAGTTTCAATCACTGGCTAATTTTGAGTAAGCTCTTTAGCCTACCGCTTTTGCCCGATCTTTATAATGCCATCGACAACCTCTCGGACATTGCTCCGTATCGCCAATGAAGGCATTGCATTTAAAGCACGGATTGTGACACAAGGAACTCTATTTCAAGACACGAGAGCTCAATTTGAGGCTGAAATGAAGAAATTCCATCTCCTGTTCATTTCAGTATTTAAACATTTCACATTTTAGATTTATAGACCACATTTTTATTTTAGAGGGAATTGTTAGAATAGAATTCTACTGACCTTTCTTATTCTATATCTGCAGATTCAGCACCAAGCAATGTGCGCGTGATACGACAAGGGTTCAACACAGTGCGCATTTCGTGGAATAACACGCCGAGCTGTTACAACATCACGGAGCTTTGGATCAACTACACAGGGGCCGCCCAGAAGGAGAAGATCCACCGTCTCTCGACATTCTACGACTTGACGGGACTGCAACCCGAGACCAACTACACCGCTCAGCTCATCACAGGCTACAATGGAGAGATGAGCAACCCTGTAACCTTTGTTTTTACAACTGGTGAGACTTCTTTCTTAGTAAGCCTGGTATTTGTACTTGCCTGCCAAAAACGAGGCAAAGTCTATCTTCGCCTTTGGCAGTGTGAAGTTGGTTACTTATTCCTTATTCGATATTCGACTTTTCTATTTACTTATTCGAAAAAGACTTCTGAGAGTATTAAAGAATATTTGCACCACCTTATACGTATACTCAAATGAAAGATGATTTAATTACCTATCCAATAAGGTATACAACGTCATAATACATAGAGGCGATCGTACCGTAAAGGCACAAAAAGCGTTACTATATAACAAAACCATAAACAACAACTTCTGTGAATATCAAGGAATATTTGCACCACCTTGTGCGTATGCTCAAATAAAGGATAATTCAATTACCTATCCAATGACGTATATCACGTGAAAATACATAGCGGTGATCGTACCGTAAAGTAATAAAAAAGCGTTACCATGGACAGAAAATGATATATAACAACTTCTAAGATTATCAAGGAATATTTGCACCACCTTGTACGTATACTCAAATGAAAGATAATACAATTACCTATCCAATGATATATACAACGTCATAATACATAGAGGCGGTCGTACCGTAAAGGCACAAAAAGCGTCACCATATAAGCAAAATGATAAACAGCAACGTCTGAGAGTATCAAGGAATATTTGCACCACCTTGTACGTATACTCAAATGAAAGATAATACAATTACCTATCCAATGATATATCATACGTCATAATACATAGAGGCGGTCGGACCGAAAAGGCACAACAAGCGTTGCTATATATAACAAAACCATAAACAACAAATTCTGTGAATATCAAGGAATATTTGCACCACTTTATACGTATACTCAAATGAAAGATGATTTAATTACCTATCCAATAAGGTATACAACGTCATAATACATAGAGGCGGTCGTACCGTAAAGGCAAAAAAGCGTCACCATATAAGCAAAATGATAAACAGCAACGTCTGAGATTATCAAGGTATATTTGCACCACCTTGTGCGTATGCTCAAATAAAGGATAATTCAATTACCTATCCAATGACGTATATCACGTGAAAATACATATAGGTGATCGTACCGTAAAGTCATAAAAAAGCGTTACCATGGACAGAAAATGATATATTACAACTTCTGAGATTATCAAGGAATATTTGCTACACCTTGTACGTATACTCAAATGAAAGATAATACAATTACCTATCCAATGATATATACAACGTCATAATACATAGAGGCGGTCGTACCGTAAAGGCAAAAAAAGCGTCACTATATAAGCAAAATGATAAACAGCAACGTCTGAAAGTATCAAGGAATATTTGCACCACCTTGCACGTATACTCAAATGAAAGATAATACAATTGGTGGTGGTGGTGCAAATATTCCTTGATATTCTTAGAAGTTGTTATATATCATTTTCTGTCCATGGTAACGCTTTTTTATTACTTTACGGTACGATCACCTCTATGTATTTTCACGTGATATACGTCATTGGATAGGTAATTGAATTATCCTTTATTTGAGCATACGCACAAGCAGGTGCAAATATTCCTTGATATTCACAGAAGTTGTTGTTTATGGTTTTGTTATATAGTAACGCTTTTTGTGCCTTTACGGTACGACCACCTCTATGTATTATGACGTTGTATACCTTATTGGATAGGTAATTAAATCATCTTTCATTTGAGTATACGTATAAGGTGGTGCAAATATTCTTTAATACTCTCAGAAGTCTTTTTCGAATAAGTAAATAGAAAAGTCGAATATCGAATAAGGAATAAGTAACCAACTTCACACTGCCTTCGCCTTTACCGTCTAACCAATACCCAGTCTAACCAATACCCAGTCTAACCAATACCCAGTCTAACCAATACCCAGTCTAACCACCTTGCCTCTGTTACGGTTCTCTGAAATAGCCAAGCGGCCAAAAAGTCACTCATCCCATAATTATTTATGATTGCAAACAATCTCGTTTTATCGACAGCGTACAGAACTCGTTGGATTTTAACGGTTGTTATTTTTGAAGGCTTAAAGAGCCACTCCGTGATTTTTATAACATATTATTTACTTTTGATACTAACCTAAATGTCATATGTGGTGATATAAAATCCAAACATCTTAACTTTTCATGCCCAAAAGACATACATATGACAAATACTGGTTTTCCATGAAAATCTAAAAACAGCCTTATAAATGCACAGAGGTGTAGATAGCACGTCCAAAATACATGGATACTAGTTATATAACCTAAAAAACACGATCAACTGCTAACTGCCCTCCTGGCTGTTTAAAATAAGTCTCCAAAATTACGTTTGACTATTTGACGCGCGCCACTGTCCGGTTTTCGATCATAATTGCGACGTTCTACCTTCATATTGTCAGTGTAAAAAAACCAATAAGCTTTAAAATGTGTTTATTTTTGTAACAGTCGATACTTCGCGATCAAATGACGCCATTGATTAAGTTTGGCATATATGACTCCAACAAATCACGGAGTGGCTCTTTAACGGCGGGGTATTTGTTTTTTAAACTAATTCGAAGGGACATTCCCGGACATATGTCATCAATCCATGATTGCTTTACAATTCATTTCAAACATTTTAGTGAATGTTAAATTAAGGTAGCTCAATATTTTACAATTCAACAAATAATAGGTCGTAGTCCCACAAGGAAAACAACGTGAAAAGAAGCAAATCAAAGGAGCTACGGGTGTGGAACGCTTTGCTACGGCAGATTAAAGCATTACTGTTTACCCTTATCGTTAATTATTTGTTAATATATTTATATTCCATCCAAATCCATATGCAATATTATTTATCTTTATTTTTCAATGTAGTGAATAAGTTTAACTATAGCAGATTTTTTCACGTAATGCCAAAACACCAAGATGACGAATGCAATCCGACAGGACGTTCTCAGTAAACTTTAAAGATGATAAATATTCCAAGTCTTCTTTAGAAGTTATTTGAGCAACAAACCTACCGGAATTGCCTACCAATACTTATCTTCTGCAATGTTTTTGAACAAGCTAACAATGTATTGGTTTTAAATTCCTATTATGAGGTTCACAAATGCGATAACAACATTTTTTGAAGTAGATATCATCATAAAAGAAGCGAAAAGCTGCCGACCAAATAGCCCCTTATATCATCTTTCATCGAACAGGGCATGTAAAAAGTACATCCTTCCTACCCCTCTTTAAGGTCGCTTTCCCGACCGTTTGATAAGATTATTCGTTCGTTCTACGTGTACACTTCCCGCCCTGTGTTGATGGACACATTTCGCCTTTTGGAACCATGTCAATCGTTTGCATTCAGTGTTTCTTCCCATTAATACAACTACACTCGTCAAAAACAAAAGGATTATAGAGAATATTGGAGTCGTCCTTTAAAGTATCATCTCAGACTACCGAGCAAAGCCCAGGATAGCTTCATCCGTGTCAACCACTTGTGTCATCCTCTTGTGATAACCATGTAGACTACACAACGTATCCTCGTTTTAATCAAGAATTCATAACTTGCAGGAATCGTTTGCTTTAACCAAGAAGACCAGTTATCATTCCTGTTTTAAGAAATGTTAAGTTTTGCAATCGCTTTCTGTGTTGCTGGAAAGTCAAGAAGCTGCAACCTGAGAAACTTACAAAATAAGTCTGGTTGGGTAGTTATCTATAATTTTGTCTGCTTCGGTTAGATGTAAAATAACGTGTCAACCGTCATTGTGTGACGAACAATAACATTTCCTCACAGATTTTAATTTATACTGCTTCATAGAGCAATCTATGCGATAAAAGTGAATAAATCTTGCAATGACTTTATTAACATCAGAATAATCCTTTATAGAGCAGTCATGGAAAAATCTTGTTTTAAATCGACGTCAACGTCACACCACGTCTTACGCACATCAACGGATCTACATCATTGGATGAAGAGTTGGGAATAAATTCTAAACGAGATGTCAATTATAAAAATCCTTGCTGAAAGGACGCCAAGAATGTGTTGCTGGAAATGGTTGCTATAGAGAGTTCTGACTTTGATGCCACCTTTTGTCTAATTAAAACATGGACCCAACTTCAACAGTTGTCGTAGTGTTGTCTAACTCCTTTTCTGTCATGTGAATTTGTAACTTCTAACCTCTTAAATTGTATGATATATTGTTCTCGAGGTTAAGCAATAAATCCTTTGAAGAGTGACTAGTGTTTCTTTTTTTTTAAACAGTGTTGTAATTATTCGATGAGACCTTGCAATTTCGAGAAGCACGTGAAGTTTCGTGGAAAGAAAACCTTTTTAACTCAACTAACCAAACCAAATGTTATATATTTGATGATTTCTAATGACGGCCGTAGTTTTGCGCAGACGTTTGTATCGACTGGGTTCTGTCTTCAATTAACAAGTAAGTTATAATTTTTTAAACTACAAATGTACCAAAATGTATACAGAGTGGTCATTTTCCTGAAGAGCTATTAACTATGTTGTAGCCATCAAGCAGAGTAGAACTCTTAGCTTTTGTATTCCTATCTTGAAGTAAATGAATATGCGCACATTTGTAGAACATTGTCAATCACGTGACCGAGCTACTTGATACGTTTAACTAAATAACTGCAAATAATCGATGTCATGACCTTCACGGAGAATACTACATAAAAAGCCACTAATTGTTGTTTGTATCAGTAAAAAGGGCGCATAGTGACAGCAACTGGGTAGTGGTAGCTGGGTAGTGTATTCTATCCTTTTTCCTTGTTGGGATAGAATCATTACGATATGTTGACAACTTGCGTTTGATCTTCAATCCTTCACATGGTTGCTCTATGACATAACTTGATATGTTGGTCTAAACCTTAGCAATGATGAATAATGCAATACCTGATAAGCAGCGGGCAAATTTTTTATTATTTTATTTATAACAGATAATATAGTCACAATCGATAAAAAATCTTTCGAGAGTTTGAAACACATTTTGTCTTATATTTAAGTGTACTTTCCCTCCAGTCTTATCAAATCAATGTTTCTAGACAGTTATGCTTGCATGTTTTGTACTGACTTCTGTGCGGCCAGTCAATACTGAGTGTTAACCCTTGGCATGATTTTAGAAAGTGAAAACAACATTGTTGTATATTTAGTGCTGATTTGGACGCTTTTGTTGGTACCTATATCAATGTGGACCATGAGACTGAAATATTGAAGTTAAGGTTCAAGTTCCTGTTGGTTGAAGAAATCTTAGTAAAGAATCGAAACTTCGAGTCAAAAGAGCTGCATTTGTATTGTTTTTAACTTGAGGCTAACGACTTAACTACTGGGACAACTGCCCATGGGAATCCAATAAAGAGACAATTTTCCAGTGGTCTCGTCAAAGGCGTAGTTTTATGTAGACATGATATTGCTCATTGAGCCTTCATTCTCGTCAAATCAAGGAATTGTAATCATTCTAAATCATTCTTCTTGACAATATTTGCTAAGAATGTAACAAAGATAAAAGGAAGGTACATGTAGCACCTTGATGTGTTTAATCAAATAAGACGGTCTCCTTATTGCTTGAAAACAGAGAGAGAGAGAGAGAGAGAGAGAGAGAGAGAGAGAGAGAGAGAGAGAGAGAGAGAGAGAGAGAGAGAGAGAGAGAGAGAGAGAGAGAGAGAGAGAGAGAGAGAGAGAGAGAGAGAGAGAGAGAGAGAGATTAATTTATGTTTTTAGACTTATATATCTAAATTTCTGCAGACCCAGCGCCACCACCTGTAGCCTTGAGTTCAGGAGCAAAAGCTGGTATAGGAGTAGGTGAGTATTTCTTCACCAATCAAAGTTCGGTTTTGAAAAACTGGATATCTTCTATAAAATCTGAATGTTGCTATTATTTGGGTTTCTAACAGGAGGACACAAGACAATTAAGATTCGAAAGTGTGTTGAGAGTAGAGAATAGACTTCATTTTAGTTGTCGTGAGTGACCTTAGTTTAGCCTCATAGATGTTGATGCTGTTTATTATAGTGATATGGTTTGTTTGAGACAGTGTTTATTGATTAATTTGTTCTCAATTTTTTGTTAAGCTCGACTTAACACTCATACCAATCGGTGCTGTAATGATATAGAAACCAGTATTTCACTTATATATATATTGCTTGTCATTGAATAGTAATACCCTTCTTCCATTGATGACGTTTTCAGCAATTCAGGGAATGTCCTGAGAGCACATTAGTACAAAACTGTTGTTCATGATAGGGCCTTAATGATTACTAGTTCATCCGACCTTAGAATCTAAATCACATCTCATCATGTTTCATCTACAACAGGTCTAGCCCTCTTCGTGCTCTTGATAGTAGTGGGTTCGGTCCTGCTCTGGTATTTTGGAATCATCGCGGTGGCGTTAGGAAGGAAGAAAGAAGGGAAGATGACTAAAGCTGCTGTGGCCTTCTCTCGAATGTCTCGCAAGGTACTACACTGGTTTGCATGCCATTTACTTGGACATCTTGCACAAGTGTTTTAGACAGTTAACATTTAAGATCTGGGAGCACACCATCTGGGATCAAATCAACAAAGATGAACAATGCGACATTATGTTATACCTATAGTTTATATACATACATACTCTAGGCACATAACATCGCCTTCTCCTCAGACACAGGTATCTAATTCATATCTTGTTATCTGAGCCCCGCTTTAATTTGATCCCGTTCTGAGTAAGATATTGCAACACAGTCAATGTAAACTGGAGGCGCGGTAGTTTTCCCCGATGATGTGTTAGTGATTTAGTCGCATTACTTCGTGACCGTGTGTTGTCAAGAAGAACCAGGTGCTGAGTTCACAGTCGAATAGATTCCAGCTTCCTCGAAACTTACAAAAATGGCTGAGGAAGTGGAAGTGATTACTTATGACACACTGCAGTGTTATAAGAAGCAACGGCTTTAGTACTTCAAGCACTCGTAAAAGGTTTTAAAATCCTCGCTAGGAAACTGAGATTGGACAAAATAAAACTGGTTAACTAATTTCCTTCCTATTTACATGAAATCTTAAATGATTGTGGACTTTCAACTTTTTTCTTGCCAGTGTGAGACGTTCCGTACTTGAAATAAAGAATCGAAGTGTTTCCATTGAAGTGTTTCTCATTCATCTTGACAACCGCTCCATGCCTCTTAAAGAAACATTATCAATTCAAAACCCTCATTTTCTTTAAATGTTAATTTTTTTTCATGAAACAGGTGCATGATGACGATGATGATGATGATGATGATGATGATGATGTCATCAATTACATTTATGTCTGAAATTCTAGACCAATTTCTTTATCAAATAAGAGTAAAACTACATCGCAATAAATAAATGGGAAATGTCGAGTTGTACGTCAACCTAATATTAACAAGAATCGTTTCAGGTAAAATTGACAGAAACAATGCAATGGTGTGGATATAATATACATGTCATGTCTCAAAAATAAAGTCTGATTTGCTGTGAAATTTAGATACACCTCAAAAAGTATTTTTATTTTCCGACAATACTTTCAGCAAAAGATATTCGCATTTGTAAGCAGTTAAGTGTTCTTTTAAGTTAAGTTCTTTTGTAAAATGAAGGAACATTTTGTTGTTGACGTGATGGGGCAGTTTGACTCAGCGTCTCATTGGTGCAACGTTGGCTTTAGATGACATATTTATTTCTAGATTTATGATAAGCGCACCTTTTTTATTATTATTGTAAACTGTCCGTTTGCTCTTGTCAGGTGCGTGGTGCGGCTGTTGATGACGACATCTACGTGTATGGGGGAGACAATTTCGACATTCCCCTGGGGGTGCAGATCGCTGCGAGTCGACTGACCCTGGAGGAGCTGATAGCGGAGGGGAAGTTCGCCCGCGTGTACCGAGCCTCTCTCTCCAGTAGTGCCAGTACCGAGAAGGAGACGGTGGTGGCGAAGATGGCCAAAGGTAAACAGGGGGTCATTGAGTGTCATACAGTATTGGTTCAATCAAAGGTCTTATTCCTTTAATCTTTTGCACATTTCATATCCGTTTTCCAAATTACTGTTGCAATAATTGCTCTCCTGATATATACATGAGTGCGTTGGAGAATAAAGTTATTGAGGGTTGTAGCTTAGTGTCTCATGCATATCGGACGAGTGAACATCGAAGTTTACAATAAAAGCAAGTTGTGTGTCAAGTATTAGAGATCTATTTCAAACGCTAAAAAATTGAAATTGCATGTTTGTAAGACGGCGAACTTTAATTAAAGTGACACAATGTATGTTTTATGAATTTTGTAAGTGGCTTAAATAGAGCCAAAATAACATATGACTTGAGTGAAGTTCAAATCGCCTATCTAAAGTTGCATCTTTATCTCTTAAATGCCAAAATTATGACATTTTCTTGTTTCTGATTGATGATTAAAAATGGCGATATAAAGGTTAGAGTACAGCCAACCAAACTCTTCTAAAAAATGTCAGAACGTGTTTAGTTACAAAGGTCTTTTCTATATGCCAGAGAGCGGAGACCCGTATGACCGGCAGCTGATGAAGGGGAAGATACTCTTCTACATCAACGAGGTTGGGGAACACAGAAACGTCCTGCGTATGATCGGCGCCATGATGGAAAACGATGATTGTGAGTTGCATTTATCATTTTGTTAGCCCGCAGGTATCAGGACCATTATTCTTTTTTTACTTCCTTCAGCAAGGGAGAGAGGTTTCGGTGTGGATATGACTATTGTTATAAAGCGATGATGATATTGATTTCCGACCAACTCCTAAATTCTAAATAAAAATCCCAAATTTAAAAAAAATCTGTATCATTGATTACATTTATTATCCTCATCTGACCACTAAAATGCCTCGAATGTCTTTCAATGTCAATCCTTTTGATAAAACAAATAGAATAGTACTGAGTCTCATGAGAAAGCAGTGTACACACGTATCCCTTTATCTGTGCCTGTAGATGGTCCCGTGATGATCCTTGAGCACTGCGAGATGGGTCCACTCAGATCTTGGCTCGTCAAACAAAAGGATCACGTGAATGATGACGTCATCGAGCGCATGTTCCAGTTCAGCCTTGGGGTTGTATCTGGAATGACCTACCTGGCAAATACAGGTGTAAGTCAAGTATATTATATTCAATAACCTTATCAAAACAGGTTCTTCATTCAAAAAAAAATATGTTAATATATAACAATGATATGTATATACAGCAGAGTTGATAGACTTTATCAATTACTACCAATTGAATTTATCTATTACAACGAAATATTATTTTACATCTACAGATTGTCCACCGTCGACTTGCGGCAAGAAACATCTTGTTGACCTTCTTGCTCGAAGTGCGTATTACCGGGTTTGGTCCAACACAGATCACAGAGGAGGATGAGGATTCGAACCCGGAGAGCAACCAGCAGCAGGTCTCTCACCTTTTCCTAAATGTACATTACATGTATATTACTGCATAGGGTACACCAGGCCTTTAAGGGTGCAAAAGAGGAAAGGAGGTTATCTTCGTTATCATAATAATACATGCGTTAATCTGTCAAATATATTTAAGAATATATCAAAAAGATACCAAAGTACAAGGTTAGGTTAAAACTGTAAGTTCTTAAAGGAAGTGATCACATACTCCAGAAAGGTACAGAGAAAAATAAAGGAATATCAACCTCACCAATGTACTTCCAACGTCCCAGGTCCACCCGTGACCTCTCCCCGCAAGGGTCAAGTCAAGACTCCTGGTACCAGAACTTAGCCCGCTATTTATTGGCTCCGTTCGGACGTCGGAGAAGACCATGCCTTACTCCAAAGAAGAGATGGTAGTTTATCTAAGGATATCGCAAAGCTGTGTTTCTTTGCGAAAGTAAATTATTCCTAGCTCCATAAATATCCTCTACCAGAAGATATAAATATATGTAACATGAACATTGGCATATTAATGCTACATGCTAAAAAGGCTGATAAATGGAACATGAAAATGACATTTGAACATATAAAAATAGCCACAGTCGGCGAATAAAGACATGAATGATAAAAATAGATACATGAATGTAAAGTACATAATATGTACTTTCGATATATACAATAACTGGTTATATTTTATGAAAGTACATTAGGGGAGAAGCGGGAAAAAAGGTCGCACGCTCGAACCGCGTGACAAGATTATGTTTTACTATTTCACTATATCTGAACACTGGCCTCTAGGTGCTCGTATCACTTAACACCTTTCTCCTATTATTGTCGTGTATCTTTAGTAAAAGGAAATATATTTAATATTTGCTCTGATTGGATTATGGTTTGATAAACTTTCGAAGGGACAGTATTAACACTTTGGTGTTTTCAATCAACGGTTTTTATCTTATGTTCATTTTCAAAATATAGTCCTTATGTTCAAATACATTGAGGTTAACTCCTTGGATGAAATGTTGTCATTCCAACATTGTAATGGCGATACTATTACCACAGAGTATTTTGTTAATGAAATCTACATGTTACGGTCCATGCATTTGCTCAGTTGAGGCAACTTCCGGAAATATAAAACAGATTATATTTCAACTATTCTATATAAAATGTTTTATATCAAATTTTGAAAAGTAGCTATGCATTCTCGATATATCATAATGATTATGAATTATGTCAGAATTTTACCACTTAGGGATAAAATGTACATCGGTCCTGTGTATGAAAGGTAATTGTTAAAGATATTCCGTAAAACTCTTCATGAAGGTATGATAGATTTGGGCAAGATTTTATCATGCAATGATATTGGATTTGTAATTGTGTTATAATAACTTTAATTTCCCAAAGGAGAGAATCCCGATACGATGGGTGGCGCCGGAGTGTTTCAAGTCTACCCGTGACGCCACGGAAAAGAGCGATGTATGGTCCTTCGGGGTCGTGCTGTTTGAGATCTTCAGTCTAGGTCAGTCTAAATGTTACCAAATGAAAGACTATATTTTAAACAACAAAAGGAGTCCTTAACCAAACATATCAAGTTGGTTTACGCTTTGCGAATAGTTAACTCACACGATGAAAAGGTGTTCACGTTGAAGCATGTAGTTTTCGCTTGTGATAATGATACATGCCTAATCGCCAAACCAGTTGAAATATGTTACTTTGAAAGAAATGATAGTTCACAATTCAAAAAACGAAAACGAAAAACTCTGAAATGATGAGTGTCATTTGCGGAACGAGCGTGGAGCTACATGTACGGCATTTTAGACATCTTTCAAATATTTTGTTATTAAGAATCTGTAAGAAAACGTTCCAAGCCGATGCATTGATAGTAACCTCTCCTAAGGCCGGTTAAGAAGGGTTGCTATTCTGGTGACTCGGATTAAAGTCCGCATGATCATGGCTGCCTTGAGCAATTATGTCCTTGTCATTTCCGTTTAATCACTGATTACATATAAAATAACGAACCTGCTATAAGTACAATGAAGTCCTTGGCTTTACTAGTCACGTATGTTGAAGGTTATCAGTGAATTTATCTTATAAGTATTTATTAAAGTTCTTAGAAATTGCGAATTAAATTATCTTCGGTATAGATGAAAATATTTAAAAAACAGTGTTACATATTTTTAACACTCATCTATACTTTGTAGACAGAAAGACGTATTCAAAGTGGTAAATTGTAATTGGTCATATAACGAGTGTTCATTTGAATGTTTATTTTATTTGCAGATAACAAAAATAAAATAAGGCAACCTGTTAGAATTGTCAACCATTCCTTTTCCAGGAGACAACCCCTATCCGACTCTGAAGACCCATGAGATTCCAGCTCGGGTGAAGGGAGGTCACAGAATGTCCCGACCTGAATATGCTGACGATTTGTAAGTAGTGAATGAAACATACAGCCAGTTTTAATTTTTTATGTTCTATCTAAAAGGCTCCCTTCTTTGTAAAATGTTATTTGAAAATATTTGCAAGAATGCAGTGTTTTGTACAGAACAGGATTTTAATTCATTGATCAAATAGATAATATTCTTTGAACACCCATCTGTTCATGCTATAAAAGCATTTCATTTACGCATGTACAGCTTTTGAACAAAAGTTTGATACACTGTCCATAATTACCTGTACAATATTTGGAAATTATGAAATTACACAGGCAATATTTTTGGATTAAAATGTGTGAAGGTTTCAAAACTAGAATACATTAGAAGATAAAATGTAGAGGTATGCCGGAGACAATTCTGGCAATACTCAAAAGAGGCTATACTAGGCATCGGGTAAAAATCATAATTAAAATTTTCATATATCCGCAATTGAATATTAATCAAACACATTTGAGGCATAATTTCGACAAATACTGATAATAATGGTTAACATAATGATATTAAAATGAAAGTATATAAGAAATTCCTGTCTTTAAAAGGAACAAGATGTTTCTCCATCTGCTGACAGAATCATAAGTCTGGGAAGAAAAATGATTGATTTAGTCAAACTGTAATGAACACTTATTTACACGATATTTGTACAAATAATGTAATGGAACAAACCTTGTTCAGGAGATAACGAAATAAAGGTTTTCACTTTGATGAATATGGTTTTACTGGCAATTTTTATATTTTTGTTCAGCAACTACAAGATGATGAGCGAGTGTTGGGAGCGGGAGCCTCGAAGGCGGCCCAAGTTCAAGGAGCTGGAGAAGGTGTACAGAGCCTTCATGACTGGCAGTGGTAACGTGGGGTACTCGGAGAACCCCTACACCTAGACACCGGGTATAGTGGGGTACTCGGAGAACCCTTCACCTAGACACCGGGTATAGTGGGGTACTCGGAGAACCTTTCACCTAAACATTGGATATAGTGGGGTACTCGGAGAATCCCTACACCTAGACACCGGGTATAGTGGGGTACTCGGAGAACCCTTCACCTAGACACCGGTTATAGTGGGGTACTCGGAGAACCCTTCAACTAAACACCGGGTATAGTGGGGTACTCGGAGAACCCTTCAACTAAACACCGGGTATAGTGGGGTACTCGGAGAACCCCTACACCTAGACACCGGGTATAGTGGGGTACTCAATGTCATCAAGATCATCTATTTGTCTCGTAACGACAAAAATCTTCCATCGAACCTATTTCATTTCCTATCACTGTTGCTCGATATGCTGATAATTTCATTAAGGTGTAAAATCTTCATACTGAGATCTCAATGCGTATCTAGCATATCTAATTTCTCTCCAACTTTTTTTTTACCTTCGTTATTGGTTTGAATGCATTACTTCTTGTGTACTGAACTATTGCGACCTTTGTATATGTACATCAATGGTGCTAACAATTCACTAGTATTTTTATCTATAATCATGTATCTTTGTAATGTTGCTTCATTTGAAGATGAAGAGAATTTATTATACATTTTACAATTTTTATGGATTCAAATGTGAACTATATCGTACAGTGTCAATATGTGCATAAAATTAACAAAGAGTCAGAGTCAGTATTTAAGTTAATGGTTTGAAAACAATAGAAGTTTGTACTGATATCAAAGCACGAATGTCGAAAACATAATTTGTCATGGGCATGGATATGAAATTCTGTTTCAACTTTTCAAAGCAACTAATCAAAATTAACATCCAAGCATAGGCATAAGCTTCATAGAGGAACTATAAAGTCAAAAGTTTGGTTTGACGTGACGTCACAATGTCAAAATGCCCTTCGGCAAGTATGGAATATATGACCCCTGATATTATTGGTAAGGCAGGCAATAAAACATGTATGTGTATGTATGTCTTGACGAAAAAAGGGAATTTTTAAACTTTTGGCTTTTTCACTAAACGTACAGTTTTTATCCAACTTTATTACACACGTGTTCTGAATATCTTTATGAGATAATTTTGGTTATTTGAAACAAGTGTTGTGTAACCAGTTGAAAATTATTCAACGAATGTTGTGTAACCAAAACAGGTTATTCATCGATAGTGACGTCATAAAGCCAAACTACTTTAACAATCGAGCGAGTACAAGTGATCTTTCCGTTGCCACCTCAATATTTCAGATTAACATCACACCTATATTCAAGCAGTTATCAGCAACAAAACACAACCAAACATCACATTAAATTTGTGAATGATAAAATATTGACGTAGGTTATTTTTTTAAAAAGTATTATTTGTGTTCAAAGTAATTCTTAAGTGTTAATTTCGTCGATGAAGCAATCGCGGCAGAGTTATCTCCCTTTAACGCTTTGTTTACATCCTGAACGTAGAGTGCATAAACAATTACAGTACGCTGTCGATGAACCGCCACAATGACTTGAGTCATATTTTAAGTCACCAATCTACTTTTCGTTCTCTCGCACTTGTCAATCATGTCAAAATGAGAGTAGTCTCCCTTCCAACTCTGTTGTCAACCTCGCTTCTCAGAGCAATCAAGACAACCAGTTACAGGAGTACCGAGCTCTTGCAGTCCATCTTCTCAGCCCCAATATATGGTGGTACCCCAAAAAATTATAATTTCTTTGGACCAGAAATCAAGAAAATGAGACTTGATGACCAGTAATTTCTTGTATCTAGTTTGACAGACTCGGCGTTACTTTGTTCAAAGGGAATTGCCGTTGTTTATCTATCGTTAGCAGTGACACGTCAAATTTAGCGATGACGCGTCAAGTGTTCAGTGACGGAGAATATTGTAATTGCGTTTTGATCTGTCAAGTTGTTTGTCCGTCACTGTTTATCAAATATTCGTACATTAAACCATATGAACAAATATAAACTCAATTCTGTTACGTATGGCTCTTTGATTCTTTTACAACTATAAGGTGGCCTATGTTTCAGACAAAAGAGGCAGTGTATTATTGAGCACAATGTATTCATGCGCGTTAACGTCTTTCAGTGAACATTTTGAGGTCTTCGAAGAACAATTTTCCTGTGTGTAATAAATAGATCACAAAACGAGTGGGTGTTGAATATGGAAAATATTCCAACTCAATATTTTTAAACATTTCGATTTATTCACTCGCTTTCGCTCGTGAATAAATCAAAACGTTTAAAAATATCTCGTTGGAATATTTTCCATATTCAACACCCACTCGTTTTGTAATCTCTATATATCTGGGATACAAGCTTTCTTTTAGCAATCCATGTGACTTATTATTCATCAATTACATGCATGCTAGTCCCAATCCAATGTCTACTCTTCTTCGAATCTTTATTTCTCACACCATGGGAGTTGACATAGCGATGTATAGACAGAGGATTGGGACATTTTGTACAATTTGTTATAACAATCGTAAGCATAGATTAGATATTAATTCGTGCTTCCTAATAATTTCTTTCTGTTTTCTTGGCATTTCATTTCGCTCGTAAATAAATCAAAAAGTTAAAAAATATCTCTTTGGAATATTTTCCATATACAACACCCACTCGTGATCTCTATTTTTTCATAAACTAGCACATTGACAACTTTTTTTATTCAATGTTGTAAGCCCTTCAGTTGTTACTACATGCTAAGCCCACTTTCAGTAAAATCTGAATAGTTAATATCCCGGTAGGTATGACCATCAGATGCACTTTCAGTAAAATCTGAATAGTTAATATCCCGGTAGGTATGACCATCAGATGCACTTTCAGTAAAATCTGAATAGTTAATATCCCGGTAGGTATGACCATCAGATGCACTTTCAGTAAAATCTGAATAGTTAATATCCCGGTAGGCATGACCATCAGATGCACTTTCAGTAAAATCTGAATAGTTAATATCCCGGTAGGTACGACCATCAGATTTTGGATATTCACAAGGCAACATTCCTGCGACAGTCACACATTTGAAATCTACCTAGACGCTACTTGGGAGTTCAATTACCCTTTTCTTTTTTTTTGTGCTTTAATTTTCATAGTATATTATAAACGTAAACTTTCCATATATGTCTACATCATTTTATACATAAGTTTGAGATAATGTACTCAATGATGTAACTCAATGTTCGTCAAGTATAATATTTGTGCATTTATTCCCTGCTTTCACGCATTTGACGTTTGAAATGTAGCTATGACATGTTTTGTTTATTTCAATGGTGCAAGCATCAAATGTTAATGAATGTTTGATTTTAACTGATATTTAGTATCAATTTTGTCTTCACGTTTGGAAACTTCAAATTGCAAATTACTTGGCTTATTTCCTTTTTCATTTTTTACAATGGTTATTTTTATGTTAAATAAAAAGATGTTTTCCCTTCGACACTTTATTTTTCTCTGTTGTGTTATTTTTCTCTGTTGTGTTATTTTTCTCTGTTGTGTTATTTTTATAGATGACAAAACATAGAAAATGAATTTGAATTTCGATTTTGATATATTCATTTTTATCAAAATGACAAAATATATACAGTATACTAATTATCTTTATCATAGAATTCTATTGGAACTGACTAGAATGCAATTCGGTTTGTCAATTAGTTAAGCCAGAAGACGCTAATTAACCAGGTCTCCTAATTTGTAGAACAGGCCAAAAATTATAATTATTATGATTACAAGAATGATTTGAAATTAAAGATCAACTTAACTAGAATGGATCGGTACAATTCGTAGTCTCATTTTAAAGGATATATAGAACCTAAACAACATTGCCTCTCAGATATATTAAATCAATCAGCTTAATAATTTAGTATGAATAAATAATAAAATAAATTTACTACCAAATCTTTAGCGAGTGTAACAGTTACTTTTCCTTTGCTTGGCTGCAATGATATGACGGCATTGTCAAGATTGTACCGTCACATCAACACACTATTATGACGTCAAATGTGCAGCGGTTTTCATTTGGTCATTTGGATATCGAGAGAAGGGAAAAGCCAATATTTTCACGAGTGGCGCAGCCAAGAGTACACATGCAGTCTTTACTCCGTCGCGAAAAAGTTATAAGTTATATCACAAGGAAAACTGAAGATAATCTTTGTTATCATATATGCGTTTCCGGCCGAAAATGTTGTGGCTAACCTATCGGCTACGGTCAACAATGTTACTTTCAGGAAAATGAAATTTAAAAAGGCGCTGTATTTCACAACTTTATAAAAATAAACTCTATGTATAAGGAGAATATGCACACATTAACAAATGATTTACGATGATATTAACTTTTTAAAATGCCTTGTAACGCCGTTGACAGGCTTTTTCACGCTTTAATTTTAGCGCAGGTGAATGGCTTCACTTTTCATTCTTGTTTTATTTTTGCCGAGTGTGCGCTCTCATTTATCTAGTTGTAAAATCTAAATCGACCAAAATGTTATTTAAATTACCATGTTTCAAATTGGTAATGTTACAATCATTTACTGATATTCGTCTTGTATAAAGGGCACGTCCTATTGAATTTCCTCCACACAAAATACCCCGATATAGGACTGCCCTTTAATGTGGTTTCTTGTGACCGTATACCATTGTTGCATCGTCACTAAGTATCTGCGATGATTGTAGAAGTCATGCCATACCATTATACAAGTGACGATAGGGCCTCTGTCGTGTTCTCACTGTGATGAGAAGGTTATAGCAATTTGAACTGCAGTTATGAGAAATTTTTTCTAGATTTTACGCTATAACCCTGTATCAACACACACGAACACCTCTCCTTTCTATATAGACAGTAACAGTGCTGATACCTTAACACTTGATGACAGCAAAATGATTAAACCATAATGTCTGAATGACGTCATAATGTAAGGACTATTTAGCTCCTCTAAGGTGTAAGTAACCCTACAATGAATTTTGAGCTGACATACTAAAACAAATAGCAAACGAGAATATGTAGAAAAGATGCTGTGATCCAATGAAAGTTTTTTCACAATAGGTACTGAGAAAGATATGTCTATTGTGATTCTGAAGCAAATATATTGCTTCTAAATTATTCACAGCAACAAGTGTATGATTTGGTTTCAAAGGCTCAAAAACTTTATTAGCCATTGGAAATACCTGAAAAGCATAATGTTAGAGTTTTGTTGTGATAAAAGGAACAATTCATAACCCCATACATGCCTTTTATATGTATTTTCATTTCTTCTTAACAATTAATAATGAATCTGCTTGCTTTGAAATATCTTTGCATTTTTAGCAAAAGGGAAGTAACTTATGCATGATCTTTGCAACGCCGATTCAACACGCACATAATCTACATATATCTGGGTCACCTGGTTCGTGTTTCTATATCAGGTCATATAGCGATAAAATAATGAAGAACAGTCGTTCTGAATTTATTATGGATTGACACGCTGGATTAAAGCGAAGTGCGAATGTATTATCCGAAGAAAAATATAACCCATCAGGTTCGTGCACTCTGAAACTCTGAAGATAATGTATTCGATGCAAAAATGAATAAATGAATATTATTCTACAATTTGTTTCTAAGTTTGCACCATTGAACTCATGGATAGTTCATTCTGATAAATATGGGTGATAATTTTTGGTCACACTATATGAAACTCTTTTCCATATTGTTACGAAGAATGTAACTCTTGAAGGCATAATTTAAATCAATAATGGTATGATTTTTATTCAAACAAAACAAACACTCATTTTAGAAAGGTTATGATAGAAAATTTCATTCATTCAGTATTCTTTAACTGTATTTATCTAAAATGTTAAATTTCGATCAAAATAGAGCCATTGTCAAAACAGTCCGTAACTAAACAAATCGCGTTAATAAACCACGTCTCACCAGTATTCCATTCTTGGTGTGTTATATATCATATAACAGAAGTTAGTTATAAACTACCAGGCAAAAGGAAGTCGTTGACTGACGACAGCAGGGATCCTGTTCCATATGTTTAACAGAGCTTGGTCAAATTCCTGCTGGTCGTTTGGAGGTGGCACCAGTTGTCTTAAATGGCGGTCATGGTTATCCCAAAGGTGTTCAATGGGGTTTATATCTGGTAAGTTGGCTGGTCACGGCAAAACAGTGACGTTGGCGTTTTCGTTGTAGTCTCTAACAATTCGGATAGTGTGAGGTTTTTGCGTTATCGTATCAATCTTCTTGGCTGTTGTTGGATGAAAAAAACGATGATAGGTGTCAGGACCTCATCAATGTATCGCTGGCCAATCATATTCCCTCGCAGAACAACCATCGGCGTCATCATTTGGCCACAAATCACTCCCCACACCATGATGCCTCCGCCTCCAAACGGGTGAACTTCTCTAATGCAGTCTTGCGCGAGACGTTTGCCCCTTCGTCAATGAAATCGAACCCTGCCATCGTTCTTGAATAGGCTAAACCTGCTCTCGTCTGTTAACATCACCATTTCCCAGTCACGTCGCTGGCGTACAGTACGTGTCCATCGTAATTTGTGTTGAAGGTGTAAACGGGCCAAAGCCATTCCACGGAAGGGGCGGTAAGCTCGTATACCAACCCCTTGTACTGATGACATGACCAAGTGCCCTCGCCGCTGTTGATGTCGCTGTTACGAATCGGTTTCGGAGGTGAATCTGCCAGATGTAGCGATATTCGGCTGCAGTTGTTACCTTCGGTCTTCCTGATCTGGGTCTGTGTCTGGCCTGGCTGCAGTTGAGGGTTCATGCCATTTGACGTTGGGATGCCCCCAAAGTGGACATACCGATCGCTTGGTCACGTTGCGCCAACGTAAGTCTTGACATATTTTTGGTGTTTTTCATGTTACTAAAAGTCTGCTCTTTCCGACAAGAGTATATACGCAACATTGATGCACGTGCATCACAAATCATGCCTCAAAAACACGTTTGGCACGTGTTTGTGAATCCAAAATTCGAGCGGCTGCGTTCGATGGGAAGCGCATGTAGAGGAAACGATGCAGTAATACTATCATTTCCTGCTTAGAATCAAACCCTTACCAGCCCTCTTAATGTTTTCATGAAAATATTAGATATGATATGGTTTATTCAGTAAACAGGCCACCGGCCCACTTCACGTGTACATTTCATGATAATATAACATTGTAGCGCCAGGATATTACAATTTGAAAAACATACGCCTTTTTTTGGATGCAAGAAATACAAATTTTGCCAAACAATTGACTATATTATGATTATTACTATTAAAAAGTTGTACAAGTTTGTGTATGGTTGGGTTGATATAATAATATTGCGGTAGTAACTGTTTCCGTAAGCTATCGTAAAATGGACACTGTAAGAAGAAATGGTACTCACTTTCAACAAATGGAATTATACATAATGGACAAAATCGATTAGGTCTTTCAATATTTAACATTCTGCCCTTTTCTATGAGGAGATTATGACCCGAGCATCTTAAATTTGCTAAGGCCTTTCTATAAGCTGCATTAGTCACACAAGATATATAAAATTCAGGATAGAAATAAGGCTTTACATGGCAGAAAAAATCTAACTTTGGGATATTAATAACTTTGTCATGCCATTGTTGCATATCTATGTCTTAACAGCGTTGGACGAATTGACGCAGAAACATGTTAACATGACATACACCTTGATGGAGCCACACATCACCAAAACCATAGTTATAGAGTAAACACTTAACTTCAAATGCCCAACATTTCATACCACTTTCGGCCCTTTTATATTCAAAAAGATATGCTGCTTTTAGTAAAACATTCCTGTGTTGGGTTAGCAAACGAAGCCAGTATGATAAAATTCTCTTTAAGCGAAAAACCTTCAAAGAATTCCTGCCAAGCTCTCCTCTAGCAGACACATTAGGGCTGAAACGACTAAGTCAAAGTACAAGTTTACAAAATCTATCATGGATATTTTCAACATTCGGAGCTGGATGGAAACCCCAAACCTCTGAGCCATATAATAAAATTGGTAAGACTTTCTTATCAAATATATTAAACTGTATATTGACGGGGAGATTACAAAAATTGTGTATTTTGGAGCGTATGATATGAATTACTTTCCAAGCTTGCTGCGATAATGTTTTTTAATTTACAAACCATGAGCCCGTGGAGGAAAAATGAACCCCTAAATACTTACAAGAACTTACACATTCAAGAAATTCGCCTTGATAACTAAACTTTTCAAATTTACTTACACGTCCACCATTCCTGAATACTATAATTTTACTCTTATCTATATTAACATTTCACTTCCATTTATTGCAAAAATCTGACAATTTATTAAGACGTTTCTGTAAGCCATTCGGGGTAAAGTCAAACAGAGCTATATCATCTGCAAATAGAAGAATAAAGATTTCAACCAAGTCCAAAGATAAAGCTCTCTGTCCATCGCAACCTAAGGAATCTACAATATCATTGATAAAAAATGTAAAAAGAAAAGGGAGATAACTGACAACCCTGTCGTAGACCGTACTTGCACTCAAAGAAATATGTATAACTATTATCAATTAATACACACGATTTGACTTCCTTCTACTTATTACCAACCAAATTATATAACCTACCCATGATACCATTTGTCCAGAGTTTAAAAAGCAAACCATTACGATAGACGGAATCAAAGGCTGCCTTGAGATCAACAAAAGCACAATAAAACTTTCCACCCTTGAAGGATAAATACTTATGTACTAGTGTATTAAGAATAAAAATATTATCTGTAGTTCGAAAGCCCTTACGAAACCCGGCTTGTTCCTGACTATTGTTTATTTCGTTAAAGTACACGTAGGCCATCGGCCCATGGTACATATCATTGGTCCACAGATTTGCGATAATTAGTCGCATAGAGAATAAACATAGCAATACGTTTAATCAATTCCTTGTTATAACTGGACAGCAAGAGGTTGAATTTATGTATTGAAGGGTTAACTTATGAGGTATAAACTGATTTCTAAGATTTCTGTAAGCTTTACAAACAAGTAAAAAATGATATTCATTTTCAATATTACCACTCTTACATATTGTGCATATCCTTTGATTCCTAGGAACATTATGATACCTTCCCGTTTCAATGTTTAAATTATGAGAACTACAGCGGAAACGTGCTAAAACTGTTCGAAATTTATCAAGATTAAGTGATAACAAATATGGCTCAATGGTGAAAACAGTCTTAAATTGGGAATACACAAACATCTTAGAACTATTCCGCAGAGCGGCATGCCAATTTTGTTCATAAATAGCTTTTAACCTAAATTCAAATTCTGCCAAAAACGTTGACGGGAAAACCACACTTTGGGCTTCCCAAATATAGCCAAAACCATAGGTATAGAGCAAAGATTTAATCTTAGATGCCCAGTTGGTCTTACCCCGTGAAGCTTCCAGATGCATCATATTATAGCCTTTCCGAGGGAACCGAGAATTTGGCATATTCAAAAGTTTACACCAATACGACAAACAACGTTTAAAAACCGAAATATATAGAGGATATCTTCCACACTCTCCACGAACGCAGTGATCAGCTGTAGACGCTTTAACACCCAAGAATAACTTACAAGCCAATAATTGAACAGACTCTATTTCATCAATCCTATCTAACCCCCATATTTCGGAGCCGTATAACAAAATGGGAAGAACTTTTGAATCAAATATCTTTAAAAATACAGCATAGTCTAGCGGTTTAACATTATTAAGCGACCTTAGTACACTGAAAAGAACCTTTTTAGCTTGCAACGAACTATCAGCGATATGCTTACTCCAACCTAAACTCCTTGAAAAAATAACCCCTAAATACTTATAAGAAGGGACACATTCAATTAACTTTTCACCAAAATACCATTTTTCCATTTTGGATAAATTTCCACCGTTTTTGAAGACGACGACTTTAGTTTTATCCTAGTTTACAGTCAATAAATATCTTTCGCAAAAATCATATAGAAAATTAATCCTCTTTTCAAGGCCGTAAACCGTATCCGCAATAAGACTTACATCATCCGCAAAAAGCAAGAGGAAAAGTTGTACAAGTTCAGGATGGAACTGGACACCAGGGAAACAACCTGCTTCCACTTCCTTAGCCAACTCATTGATAAATGAATTAAACAAGAGAGGACTTAAAATGCAACCCTGGCGGACACCGATTTTACACTCAAAGCTTTCAGAAAATTTGTTATCAAATTTCACACAAGAAGAGACCCGGTTATAAATAGAATGAATACAGTTGAACATTTTGGGTGAGATTCCATTTTCCCTCAAAATCAACCAGAGACGGGATCTTTCAATACTGTCGAATGCTTTGGCAAAATCCACAAAAAGAATGTAAACCTTTCCTCTTTTCTTACATAAATACCGTTGAATAAAAGCATTTAAAGTGAACATATTATCCGTGGTCGAATAACCTGAACGAAATCCTGCTTGAGATTCTACTATCTTATTAAAAGAGTCACACCAGAATCGCAATCTCGTATTCATAATTGATATATAAATCTTGCTAAAGTTACTTAGAACAGTTATACCACGATAATTTGATGGAGAGTTTAAATCACCTTTTTTATGAATAGGAACAATAACACCCTGAGACCACTGAGACGGAAAATATGCAGAGTCAAATATATCGTTAAACAGTAAAGTCATAATTGGAGCTAAAATGTCCTGTCCGGTTTTAAACATCTCTGATAAAAGCCCATCATTACCAGCCGACTTACCAATTTTAAGACCATTTATAGCATCGATCACCTCTTCCTGTTGGATAGGAGAATCAAGGATAGACCTGGACATTAAATCACAAGACCCAACATCTCTCAAATCTAGGCTTACATCAGAATCCCTGCATGAGCTGAACATTCCCATAAAGGCTTAGACACTTGACCCTTGTTAGAAATACGTCTTAAAGAAGCCCAAAATAATTTACTATTATCAATTTTGTCAATAATAGCCTTGCGTAAATCCTGCTGGAATAGAAGTTTTTTCTCTCTAATAACAGATTTATAACAATTCCTTGCATTCAAATACATGTGTAAGTTAACAGGAGATTTACAATTTCTAAAGACCTTCAGAAGGCGTAACCTTTCACTCCTATAATATCTGCATATTCTGTCAAACCATGGTTGATTAATAACAGAAGAACAAAGTTTTTTCTTCATACAATCAGCAGCATTACATAATAAGGTTGTTAGAATGTCCACAGCAGAATCAGTAGACCCTGCATATATAGAATCAATACATTTTTCAATAATGGATGTAGAGTCAAGTGATAGCAAAAAGTCTCTAAAAACAGTCTCTTTGTTTACATTCCACACGAAGTGCGGGCTGCTACTGTGTCCATGAAGATCACGCTCATCCTGATCTTGATCGTGGGAGTCACGTGACTGAAATCGACACGTGATTGGCAGATGTTCTGAATCTGACCTAGATACGACGTCAAAATTGGTGCATAATGTAAACAAGCACGTCGATGAGATTATAAAATCAATCACACTACTACCGTTAGCGTTAATAAAAGTAGGCTCCCCTTTACCTTTATCGGTACCACATCTGCCATTCATTATGTTGAGATTCAAGGCACAACAAAAGTTTAGAAGAGTTTTACCAAAATTGTTTAAAGTTCTGTCACAAGAGTGGCGGGTAATGTTCACATTATCACCGAGGTCAGAATAATCAACGATTCCAAGTCTCTCAGCAATAACGTCGTTTATTGAGTCCAAATCAGTCCCGGTCCTTGCGTTGAAATCTCCTCCGGCGAGAATATGCAGATCGCCATATGTATGTAAAACATCAAAGAGCGTTTCAAAAAATAAACTTATTCCACAGTTCGAGGGTTTTGTTGAATACCACGAAGAACCACTTGGTTGAATATAAACACTTGCCACTAAAATGTCCTTATCTAAACCTAACATAGATTTGTCAAATATTACAAACACTGCATTCTTACCAACCACTGACCCCTTGATATATTTGGTAAGGGACTTTTTTATGAGAACAATTACACCCCCTGACAGTCTCCCGTGACTAGAAATTTTATCGGCGGGCAGTGTATAACTTGTATACAATCCTGACTAATAATATCTTCATAGTCTGCCCATTAGTTAACCTGTTACAAAGTATTCTGGAAAACAACTTTCCCGCTCATTCTAACAAAGTTATGGGCCTGTAATTACTAAGAGTATTAGCACATCCTTTTTTATATATACAGGGCTGCCTACTTGTACTCTTTTGGAGTATTTTGTACACATGACAGTCTTAAAATATGACTGTACACCAATGTTGCAAATTATACACCTGTTATTAAAAATTAATTTAATCATTTCATAGTAATTTTTTGAGTGCTAAGTGTTACAAAGTTCGAACTTTGTATTCTTAGTTCACTAAGTGAAAAAAGGTTTAGAAATGTCAAACCAGAGCATGCCATGTTGGAACTACCTTCATTATTTTTGTACACATTAAAATTATAAAATCCACTTAGGTAACAATATGTCTACACGTTCACTGAACTGAAGGTAGGCAGTTCTGTATATAGGTAGAATGACACCGTACGTCCACTGTGTGGGATATTTACCTGATATTAATATAAAATTATAAAGTTTCAACAGTATTTCAATACATTGTGATGGAGCATTTATAATAAAATTAATTTGGGAGTCCAGTATATCCAGGTGATTTCCCTTGTTTCATATCACCAAGCGCCTCTAAAAGTTCATTTAACGTTATTTCACTGTCTAATGAAGGAGTAATGTCAACACTGTTTGATATAAGTTCTTCTGAAATGGAATCAACAAAATTGTCAATTTAAGCATAAAATTCTAAATATTGAGGACAGTCACCAGTTTCTGAGAACAGTGTCTTGAAGTGTTGAATCCACTGAGAAATATTAATGTCACTGAACCTGGAAATAAATGTTGATTTGTTAGAAACAATATTCCAGAATAATTTATTAGCACCAAGTGCACTCTCTAGTTTCAAAATAAATTCATGATTAAAAGCAACGATAGATTTATTTGAACACATGATTTGTAATGTCTCTGAGCCTGTGTATATAGTTGTCTGTCAAAGTCCGTGTTGCTACGGCGATATCTGCGTAAACAGCGGCGAGCTTCCGCACGTGCATCGCCACATTCGTATCATACCAGTTACCTCCCCTGGCACGGGAAGACGCCTTGCTTCTCATGGAAGATTGGAAACTACCTTTCATAGTGTTTATAAACTAATCGATTGCAGTGTCGATGTCGTTTGAAGTTGGTAGATCTTGAAAGAAATCCATAAATGCGTCTTTAGCACTAGCTGTCCATGTGTATTTAATTCTTTGGTTGGATGTTTCTTTAACACTACATTCATGAGTGTTTGTTGTTAAAGTAAAGGATATGGGTAGATGTGACGACTCGACCTGGTCACTTACAGTAAACAACGAGAAGGAAGAGAAAGTATGTTCAGTCGCGAGCACATAATCCACTACGCTCTTTCCTTCATTAGCAATACACGTTATTTTCCCTTGATGTGCATCGTCACCAAGTCTGCCATTACATATCCTTAATCCTGTTGATTTACAGTAATCTAAAAGAAATCGTCCTCTGTTGTTTACAACACTATCCTGCGATGTACGCGTCATAAACTTGTTATCTTCAATGTAATTGATTTCATCTTCAATCGGTAGATAAGTAATGTCATCGTTTTCAATGTAATCGTTTAAGCTTCCATTTCCAGTACGTGCATTCAAATCATCTTTTATAATGATATGACAGTCAGGAAAATCAGTCTTTATGTCAGTGATATCACTCTCTTGTATCTCAAACACTGGCTCTGATGAGTGTACGCTGGAGTTGACTGGTGTGTAGTACACTAGTGCCAGAAACAAAGGGGAGTCCTTTATATGTCTGTCGATTTTAATCCATAGTATGTTATCAGATGAAGTCACGGTTTTCATGATTGAACAATATTTTTAAAGTTTATCTCTAATTAACAACAATAGTCCACCAAAGTTTCTGAATGCACCTTTACTCTTCTGTCGTGTCTTACTGACTGCAAAATATCCAGGGATTGTAAAATCTTCATCTGTGTCTGCCCAGGTTTCAACTAGACCAATGACATCATACTTCACGATAAAGTTAACAAATTCAGGATTAAGTAATTTGTAATTAAGTAAAATATGTGGACCTTGACCTATTAGTTATTGTTGACATGATTCATTAATTTCAGAACTAGTAGTTCTAGATTTGAAGTGTTTGAGGGAGTGTCGTTTACGTCTCACACCGTCGCTGTAGTCGTGGAACATGCTCATGTTGTGTTCCTTCAGCTTCTTTGCCTGACTCAACACACTTGACTTCTGTTTGGATGAAGTGAATGTAGCTAGGATAGGTCTGGGTCCACTTGATCTACTTCTAACTCTGCTGACCTTCTCAAATGCTATTTCTTCAGGAATATTCATTTTATCTTTAATTACACGTTTGAGAGTATCTTCTGTGTCTTCATCTGGTGCTTCATCCACATTATACACAAGGATAATGTTTTTTTAAAGCTGGTTATCCAAAAAGTCTACTTTCTGTGTTAGACCCACGATTTGGGCTTTTAATTCAGAATTTTCATCACTAACACTTTGTAAATCTCTTTCTATTTAAGAAATTTGGCCTTTCATTTCTGAAAAATTATCAGTCATCTCCTTTCTCATACCTTGAATTTCAATGAGGATATCCCGTACGACCGGTTCAATTGCTGCATCAAGTGTAGACTGTCTTGTTGTGATTTTCATGGTGGGGGCCTGGATTACTTTCCACATCATTACTGAGGAGGATTAATATTGGGATACACAGGAGGAGTCCAATACGGAGAACACAACTTGAACCTCTCGGCATGTGCAGTCGAGCGTAACGCATGGCCACCCGTAGTTGTGCTCTTCCCAGCATGAATGACATAAAGACCGTCTGAAAACCGCCAATACGGCCTCTATATACCTCCAAGTCGCAACCCATTGTTTAATGGTATTAAATAACGTTGTATATGAGATTTTGGGTCTTCTAAAGTTTATTTACCGTCTCTTGTTGGGATTTATCGGCGGAGCCCTCGCTCGTGCATCCTTCGCCTTCTCGCTAGGTGGCGCTTAGAAGTAAAACCTTTCTTTCGCCTGGGAGTTTATATAAATCAATCAAATTTCTAGCCAGTAAAGCATTATTCGTCAGAAGAAAATGATTCTCTGCTGTCGTTTCTTCAAAGCATTTGAGCTTCCATAATTACAAAATTGAATTAAATGTATTCTTTTATAAACCGTCTTGGCTCAGAAATATTGAGTTAGCTAATCATTATAGAACTTCCGTATCTCAGTCGTACAACATGTATGGTTCAGTGAACAGCTGAACTATCTCCTTTTACCGTTACATGATAGTTGAAAAGCCATAACAATAAACACATATTTTGAGAATACATCAATTTCGAAACAAAAACTTGTTGCACAATAGGCAGATCACAGTAGTCAACTCTGATAAAACTGATGACAGTAGCGTTTGATTGCCAAGTGTCCACGTCAACCCTGATGGAGATTACCCTGCACATGATTAAACTTTAAGCACAATCGATAGTTAACACATGATTTAAACATGGTGACGACACGGTTTTGGGGAAAAAAGCCTTTTACCCCAATTTGATCATTAACATTGGGTTGACAATAGGAAACATAACAGAAAAAATATCCATAACAAAACCATTAAGATAATTGTGTCACTAATTAACTAGGTAAAAAGAGAAATATGAAACGAGATAATGAATCAGCATTGATTGGCTAGTGTCATTCATTGATAACACAACCAAACTTTGAGAGAGTGTCTTAATGAGTCCGTACTGATTTATGTAGAACGGTAGATTTAGAATAGAGAAAATTAACAATCATCACAGAAAGAAAACCGTTTCAGGTCCCAATGTTCCAAGACGTTCTGAGACATTCGTTCTAAGGACTCATGATAAGATCTAACAATTGCCAATCCGTTGTCAACAATTGAATAGCATATTATCTACACCAGTGTATTTGTTGTTTTTAAACTTTTGATTGTGGGCTGTTGGTCTTAAATACGAACATATCTTTGACTTTGACTTGACTTTTTCAAACAAAGGGATCGCCGAATTTATTTTCTGACAAAGAGTCTGCATTTGAGTGTCTGTTAACGAGGTGTTTAGAAAATGGAAGGGGTTAACGTTCTTTTCAGTGTTGTGTCACAATATAACCTTTCCACTAATGATAATCTCTAATATCTTTTGACTACGGTTCACTTGTACTGTAAAGGCAGAACGAACATTACTGCACGTCCCATCTACGTTAAGTCAATTAACAGATACACGATACATAACAAGCTACTGCTTATATCAGGAATAATGATGATTTTGATTTGTTTTAAAGAGCCACTCCGTGAGTTTTTGGAGTCATATATGCGAAACTTAATCAATGGTGTCATTTGATCGCCAAGTATCGACTGTTACCTAAAAGACACATCTTAAAGCTTATCGTTTCTTTACAGTGACAATATGAAGGTAGAACGTCACAATTATGATCGAAAACCGGTCAGTGGCGCTCGTCAAATAGTCAAACGTTATTTTAGAGACTTATCTAAAACAGCCAGGAGGGCAGTTAGGAGTCGATAGTGTTTGTTAGGTTATACAACTAGTATCCATATAGCATTTATAAAGCTGTTTTTAGATTTTCATTTAAAACCAGTATTTGTCATATAAATATGTCTATGATGTTTTGATTCTATATCACCACATATGACATTTACGTTCGTATCAAACGTAAATAATATGTTATGAAAACCACGGAGTGGCTCTTTAAGGTCAACAATCGTATAAATAATTAATGGATAAATCTCCTTAATGTTGATAGACCACATCGAGACACGTCACGTTTTAATAATGTGAATCATTTAATCACATCATCTCTAAGTGTATGATAATCATAGTCATATACGATCACGTGTATATGTCGTGTATATTTAATTTGAAACTTAAGCACATATTCCACAATCACCTCAAACACACACATTACTTTAATAGTTAGTTACGCATACGTGGTATAACATATGCATTTTGGATATTTATGCATAAAGATATGTCACAAGGAACAATAATTAAATTTTCAAAAAAATAGATATGCTATGAATGGAATTTACTCTAAAGCATTAGCTTAAGATTAGACAGCTATTTTGAAATACGAGTAAAATTTGATATATACAACACACATATAAACTAACATTGTTTGAAATCAAAATCGAAAACACATCTACGAAACATCATTATTGATGTAATAGGCGTGCCCTCTAATAGGCAGCCCAGTGACAGTGTGTAATGTAAATTGTACCAAGATGTTAAACTGTATGTGTTTTCTATGTGAGGACTTTGCGTTGTGTATTTGTTTACTGATGGAAAATTATGAAAACGTTAATACAGCGTACAATCTCTTCAGTTCAATGGCATTTATCAATTCTTTCAACCAACATATAACCCAAGTCAGAGATGTAAATAATAGTGATTTAATACTGGAAGAAAACAAGGGAAAATCGGAAATAAATAAACTCAACAAAAGTAAAACACTCGCTCACAGAAACCTTTCCCTAACCTATCGTTTCCTAACTCTAATTTCTCCCCCTTCCCGCTACCCATATAATAAATAAACGTCTATTCTACATAACTACTGGCTCTAAACTCTCAATCCTACGTCATCTTAACCTTCCTTCAAACTCACTCTTATTCCCTAAACAACTACTAATAAATTATTCCTACATGTTTCCTAAGCTAATGTTTCCCCCACCCGTCTAACTACATATAAATAATGTCCTACGACTAGCCTACTACTAAGAAAACGCCAGAGAGATATCCCCCGTAGGCGGCAGTGGACTTACTATTGCAGATTGCTGCGTCAGTAATGACATCGATCGATAGCGCACCAGGCCTCTTATACCCAAGAGCTAACCCCTGATTGGCTGGCGACAATAAACAACTTTACTGCAGTACTTGCCTAACTTCTGGTTCCGCCCCACAACAATCATGGCGGACACCTAACCGATAAACAAATACTCTAGCGCTACCATCGGAGGAAATTCCAAAGGAATATTACTGCCAAATGTAAGTATAAGTAGATAAATGAACTACAAGGTAACGGCATCAATAGAATACCTACTTGAATAGCAAAATACGTTAATAAGCCACCCATTAATCCCATTAACAACTATGTTTACATTAGCGATAAACTCATGAAAAGCCACCCAACCACCCGATAGCTGAATAATAATTACCCGTTACAGCCAATTAATACCACCTGTCAACCATTCATAAATAATACCTAACCCCGAATTCCTACACTCCTCCCCCCTTAGATCAAAATTACCCCTAATTTTGTCCCCAGGTTTCTTTAACCAAAAAAAATAAAACTCTCTCTCTGCTCCAGGATCTACAGGCGGGGCGTCGGCATCAGCTCCATAAGCTCCAGTTCTTCCTCCTCCCTCTCCTCCCTTGAGCGACGACGAGATGGCAGGGCATGCCTCCTGTCCTCTTCCTGCTGACGAAGGAGCAAACGGCCTGGAGACAGGGGCGCTGGCGGAGGGGTGGAAAGAGCTGAAGTCTGGGTTGACTGCGGCGAACGTGGTGACGACCACTGAAATCCAGTGGCTGAAAGGGCCTGTACGTCGCGAAGATCCGTCCCTTGTCCCGCAACCTCTGGTCCTTCAAACTCCTGGGCAGGTGGGTCGGGCGACTCATCCCCTCTGGAACTGTTGCCCTCGGTAGCAGCATTGATCCCGGGGAGATAAAGGCGGTGTTCTTGATCCATACCTCCTCAATGGTGGCTCCCCGATGGCGTTGGAGGTGCTGGCGGCTGGAAGATTTCTTCCGAAATAAGCGCCCACACCTCGAACACTTGAACCGTCTGACCTCAGACTTGTGCACCTCGAGCCAATGGTCCAAGAGATCCCAATACTTAACAAAGTGGGTGCGCTCGTGACAAAAAGTCACATGGCATCCCATCCCCTTCTCGGGGAAAACTACGCAATCCTCCTCCAGTTTGTCGATCTCTTCCTGTGGAACACTGAGCTCTAAGACATCCATATTTCCTTCCTGAAAGCGAGAAATACAAAGCAAAACTCAAACAAAAAATGCAAAAAAAAAAAAAAAAAAACTAATAAAACAAAGAAAGCAACTTAAACAAAACGAGGGAGCGAGTGCAACTTAAAATCATAGAAATGCATCAAGATATCCAACTGCCTAGCCTAAAGGTGAACCCCCCCCCTGCGTAAATCCATAATCTCCTTGGTAATCCCTACTGGAGAGCACTCCAATAAGAACACTATCAATAAAACCCTGACTTAAAACAAAGAGGAGCCCTATGTTCAAGGAGAATATATACATCTTGGTTTCACTGCTCTCCCCACTCTCGTCCTGACTGGAGACTTCCCAAGAGGAGAACTTTCAACAAACCCCCCTCCCCCCACAGAAAAGAACTCAGAATCTTCTTCAGGTTCTGAGTCCTCATGACATGATGCCTCAGAACTGGCACTAGTTGCATTATCCAACCAGTTATGTGGCCTGGAACTACCCTGAAATGGTTTCAAATGATCTACATGTACAGAAAGGACTGGAGCACCAGCACTCTTCTGAATCCTATAAGTAAGATCTGAAATCTTTCCAACAACGAGATAGGGACCATCCCATCCTAGACCTAGCTTTTGGTTAGCTTTTGGTGGATACCACCTCCAAGCAAACTCTCCAATCTCAAAGGTCCTAGATTTCAAACTCTGATCGTAATTTCTTTTCTGAGCAGAAGCAGCAACTCCTAATTGACTTGAAGCAAACTGAAAAACTTTCTGCATTGTTTCCTGCAACCACCTGACATATGCAACAGGACATTCTGGAACCTGTTCCCCTAATGGACTTTCTACCATGACATCTATAGGAACTCTAATCTCCCGCCCTAACATCATTAAATTTGGCGAACAATGTGTGCTCTTATGTTCACTACAACGATAGGCCATGAGAAGATAAGGAAGATGATCATCCCAATCGAGTGGTTCTTGATGAACGTAAATTGACAGCATCTGCTTGAGTGTTCTATTAAATCTCTCTACCATTCCATCTGACTGAGGCCGATAAGGAGTTGTTCTGGTCTTATCTATCCCTAACAACTTACAAATTTCAGCAAACAAATGGGACTCAAACTCCCTTCCCTGATCTGTATGCAACTGTAGTGGACAACCAAACCGGCAAAAGACCTCAGAAACCAACCTATCGGCGACAGTAACTGCTGTATGATTCGGGATTGCAAACGCTTCCTTCCATTTTGTGAAGTAGTCTCCAACAACCATGATATACTCATTTCCATTTCTACTGATTGGTAAAGGACCTACAATATCTATTGCAAGACATTCCAAAGGTGAACGCACCTTGAACTGCTTCAGAGGAGATTTCCCTTTTCCAGGACCAGGCTTGCACCTCGCACAAAATGAGCAAGACTTGCACCATCGTTTGATATCATTGGACATGTTAGGCCAGTAAAACCTGTACTTAATTGCTTTGAGTGTCTTATCTCGTCCGAAATGCCCTGCAGACCTATCAGTATGTAGATGTTGAAAGATACTATCACGAACAGCAAGAGGGGCAACCAACTGAAGTCGAGGACCGAAGATATCACACTCATATTTCCTGTACAAGAGTCCATTTTGTACCACCAAGTTATGCCACTGACCCCACAAGCTCTTTGCATCAGCAGAAAAATCCACTATTTCTACCCGGGATGGCTGATCTGAATTCTCCTTCACTAATCTAAGAATTGAACCTATTCCTACGTCTGTTTCTTGCCCTTTCAAAAGTTCATCCCTAGTCCAGACTGGCAACCAATTTGGAACACTAGAGGGCAGTGCATCAGCTTGAGACGATGACGGGAAGTGCCCATCTGTGTCATCAGAAGGCTGATCACCCTGAGACGAGGACAGACTATCACAAACAGAAAGTGGAGCAACTAGGCTGGAAACATTTATGGGACTGCTAATCTCACTGGTCTTTCGAGAATCCTTACAATCAGAACATTCATGGAAGCCACACTTCCTGATTGGCCTTCGAGACAACCCATCAGCATTGCCATGTTTGCTACCTGCACGATATTGGATGTCAAAATTGTACGTTTCAATGACACTAAGCCACCTAGCCAAAATTCCTTCTGGATCCCTGAAATTCTTTAACCAAATCAACGGTGAATGATCGGTTCGGATCAAAAACTTCCTACCATACAAGTAGTGACGGAACGTTTTCAGAAATGTAACTACAGCTAGCAATTCCCTCTTGGTTGTGCAATAATTCCTCTGTGCAGAACCTAATGTTTTACTGGCATAGGCTAACACTTTTTCTGACCCATCCTGCATTTGAGAGAGAACAGCTCCCATTCCAAATGCACTAGCATCCGTATCCAGAACGAAAAGACCTTCTTCCTGTGGAAATGACAAAACTGGAGCATCTACAAGACATTGTTTTAACTGATTAAAAGCTCTATCACAGTCATCAGTCCACAAGAAAGAAACACCTTTCCGAGTAAGCCGATTCAAAGGAAAAGCTATCTGGGAAAAATCAGAGATGAAGTGCCTATAGTAACCTACAAGACCAAGAAAGCTACGAACTTCAGTACGATTTTCAGGAATTGGCCAAGTTTGGATAGAAGTGATCTTATCAGGATTACACTGAATTCCTTCTTCTGACACTATATGCCCTAGATAAGCTACTTCCGTTTGAAAAAGTGCACACTTCTTAGGTTTTAACTTCAGGTTTGCTGAACGTAACTGTGTAAATACTAACCGCAAATTTGTCAATGCATCATCAAAACTTGACCCAAAGACGATAACATCATCGAGATAACACAGACATTTTTTCCACCTGAGTTTACCAAGAACTTTATCCATGAGCCTCTCAAATGTAGCTGGTGCGTTTGTTAACCCAAAAGGCATAACCTTGAACTGAAAAAGTCCAACATGTGTAGCAAATGCAGTTTTATGTTTATCCCTAGGATCCATTTTCACCTGCCAATATCCACTTGCTAAATCTAGCGTACTGAACCAACTAGCACCTCCTAACGTCTCGAGAGTCTCATCAATACGAGGAAGCGGATACGCATCTTTTGTACTGACAGAGTTGAGCTTCCTAAAATCAACACAAAAGCGACAAGTTCCATCCTTCTTAGTCACTAAGCAAACTGGAGCTGACCAAGGACTGTCACTAGGTTCTATGACACCATGTACTAACATTTTGTCAACTTCTTCCTCTATCACCTGTTTTCTACTCAAAGGAACTCTTCTAGCAGGAAGTTTTATGGGGATCGCCCCAGGAGTGTCTATCTTATGAGTCTCTATACCAGTTTGTCCTAATTTCCCATCTTCCCCCACAAACACATCTTCAAACTCAGAAAGTAAATGAGTCAAAGCCTGCTTCTGTTCAACCGAGAGTTTCTCTGAACTATTGTCAATCAAAGGTTGTAAATGAGGAGAAAGCTCCTGTCCAACTGACTTCAGCTTCTGATCATGACATTCAACAACCTGACAGTACCAACTAATGATGAGCTGTTCAATGATACCCCCCTGTCACTGAGGTTTAAGACTGACACCACAACCATACTATCCTTAGGTCTGACTAAACTTCTAGCCACAAACAGACCTCTACTGCGCAACTGGTTATTTGGCTCAATCAAACCATGCTCAAGTGAAAAGGGACCTACCATTTTACACTCAATGAACCTTTCTGCACCTTCGGGAATCACTACCTTGTCCATAACCAGGATTCGAGAACAGCTGTACGTTTTCTGTTTGTATAGCTTAAGCTTACCCTGAGAAGTACTAAGAACCTTTCTCCTGATTCTAATCTCACAATCATACGTCTAAAAGAAATCCATACCAATGATACTGCTTAGATGCCCTAGGTCTGCAACAACAAACTCCTGCTCAAACCGAGCACTACCAACAGTGAATTCAAAAGTTGCACAACCATACACAACAACAGCAGTACCATTAGCTGTGAAAATTTCTCTATCGACACTACTCAAAGTAAAATCATGGAGACCTAGCCTCAGAAAATCCTGATATGACAGTACTGAAACAGGAGAACCCGTATCGGCAAGTACTGTACATTTGTCTGACCCAAGCTGAACATCCAGAAAAAGACATGATTTACCACTAGTATTAGCACGTAATACGACTGGCTCTAGTATATTGCAAGGACAATCACCTGACAAAGCTTTCCCTACTGTACAATCCATAGCTGGCCTATCATACTGTTCTAAAGTGGCTGAAATCTCGGCCTCGATCCCAGCCTGACCTAGTTTCCCTCTTTTGTCTTAGCTTCTGGTAAGTTTAACTTAGCCAAATACGGACATGTATCCCTCATATGTCCAAGATCTTGACACACAAAACGTCTAATTCTTCTAGGCTTCTGAAGGTATTTAGCAAACTTCTCTAACTTCTCATCTATCAACTTGCTAACAACATCTAGAGTCAAACCTTCATTTTTTACTGGCTCAGACACCATAGCAACACGATCACATATTTCGGGCTTCCTGTTTCTACTCCCTTCAACTGCCTCAAATTCAACACCATGAGAAATAGCTTCCTCTAAAGTTTGGGGATGAGCAAAAGTAATGTGCTTTTTCATATTGTAGTTTGCTAAACCTGTGAGGAACTGATCTATAACGTGTGGTTCAAGAGAAACAAAGGTGGCTTCAGGATACGCCTGAAGTGCCAACCTCCGTAACTGGTAACCATAGTCAGACACAGACTCATCCTTACCCTGTCTACGATTTCTAAACTCAGACCGGAAAGCTACGCCTCTTTCTTTAGGGTTGAATCTCTGAGTAAGTACACTTTTAATTGCACTGTAATCACTCAGCTGTAGAAGAGTAAGATTGCTAAGAAGTTTCTGAGCAGGACCCCGTAAACACATGGTTAACTGTTGCGCTTTTTCTCCACTAGACCAACGATTCCAAGCAGCCACTTGCTCAAAATGGACAAGAAAATCCTGCCAATCACAACTTTTGCCATCGAAAATATCTGGCCTAACTTCCCGACGGTGAGGTTTGGTTACCAGAGGTGACACAAACGGGCTACCGTAGTCACTCTGATAAACCATATCTCCTGTCAAACTAGTGTCTAACAAGGAAGTATTTACTGACTGTCTATTTCCTAAACCTGTCGTCATATTGTGTCCAAAAGAAGCATTCTGTCTGCCAATGTCTGTATTTGGAACACCAAAATGAACAGATCGATTTTCGGGTCTACCTTGATAGAAAACTGTCTCATTCACAGAGGGAAGAATACCTGTAGGCCTAATATAATTAGCCTGTGCACTAACACTGGGAAACACACCAGAAGTACCAACACTTTCCTCTGCATGTCGAGAGTACGGAGTAGAAGCTACAAAACAAGGTTGACGAGAATCTGACAAATCAATAAGACCATTCTCCAGATCTAGATTTCTAGCAGGAAGATCGCTCGGATCCTGTGATAAAGTTAACAAATCATATGTCCCGTCAGTTGCCATAATGTTTACCAATAGATGTTGAAAGACAAGAAAATTTATTCTACACAAATAAAATCAATTATCCAAAAACAAAATCTGTTTCAACAGGAAACACCTGTATAGTGAAACAGATATTAACCTACGACAAATTACTTAACCTAACTATACTCAAAATAAAAAATTAGCTTCAACAGGAAACACCTGTTTATTGAAACTAACCGGAAATATCTTTATAAATTACTTTACATATTATTGATGTTGTTGTTGTTTTTCTTGAAGTTACAGTCCCTGACTAGGCTCAATTACGTATCACTAAGAAATTGACAAATCCGGGTCACGGCACCAAATCTGTAATAGGCGTGCCCTCTAATAGGCAGCCCAGTGACAGTGTGTAATGTAAATTGTACCAAGATGTTAAACTGTATGTGTTTTCTATGTGAGGACTTTGCGTTGTGTATTTGTTTACTGATGGAAAATTATGAAAACGTTAATACAGCGTACAATCTCTTCAGTTCAATGGCATTTATCAATTCTTTCAACCAACATATAACCCAAGTCAGAGATGTAAATAATAATGATTTAATACTGGAAGAAAACAAGGGAAAATCGGAAATAAATAAACTCAACAAAAGTAAAACACTCGCTCACAGAAACCTTTCCCTAACCTATCGTTTCCTAACTCTAATTTCTCCCCCTTCCCGCTACCCATATAATAAATAAACGTCTATTCTACATAACTACTGGCTCTAAACTCTCAATCCTACGTCATCTTAACCTTCCTTCAAACTCACTCTTATTCCCTAAACAACTACTAATAAATTATTCCTACATGTTTCCTAAGCTAATGTTTCCCCCACCCGTCTAACTACATATAAATAATGTCCTACGACTAGCCTACTACTAAGAAAACGCCAGAGAGATATCCCCCGTAGGCGGCAGTGGACTTACTATTGCAGATTGCTGCGTCAGTAATGACATCGATCGATAGCGCACCAGGCCTCTTATACCCCAGAGCTAACCCCTGATTGGCTGGCGACAATAAACAACTTTACTGCAGTACTTGCCTAACTTCTGGTTCCGCCCCACAACAATCATGGCGGACACCTAACCGATAAACAAATACTCTAGCGCTACCATCGGAGGAAATTCCAAAGGAATATTACTGCCAAATGTAAGTATAAGTAGATAAATGAACTACAAGGTAACGGCATCAATAGAATACCTACTTGAATAGCAAAATACGTTAATAAGCCACCCATTAATCCCATTAACAACTATGTTTACATTAGCGATAAACTCATGAAAAGCCACCCAACCACCCGATAGCTGAATAATAATTACCCGTTACAGCCAATTAATACCACCTGTCAACCATTCATAAATAATACCTAACCCCGAATTCCTACATTGAAAACCAAAATCCTTGAAATACGCTTCAAGAAAATACTAAAAGAAAAATCTCAACACAGTATAATAATCACATTAATGTCCGGGAAAATGGATTCAAATGCCTGGTTTTAACGTCTTAGACCAGAAGCTTATAAAACGCCTAATGACAATAGATAGCAAGCCATGCAGACTGAACGAGAGAGAACAGATGAAAGGGAGATAGCTTGGGTACAGAGTGAGTGGCGGTGACAGGGTCTGGGTGCAGTGGCTATTGTAAAGATGATCTAAGGTAAGCCAAGTGTAAATGAACTAGTCTACAAATATGAATAAATGAAAAGTTTAACCTTTCACCAGTTATATCAATCTCTAATAAATCTAAATCACTTACTCAGATAATTCCCCTTGTAACTGATGTTTATTCTATCAACAGTAACTAAAATGCTGTGTAAATACGAGAAACTTTTAACTGCTCTTCATTTAGAGGTCAACTAAAACTCGAACTGAAACTCTTTATTCTCTATTAAACCGCCAGCGGCGGTACATGTTACAAACATATATACATTTTACTTATATAAAAGTTAGCAGCTTACAGGCAATATGAAAATCCATTCTCTAAAAGCATCAAATACATGATTGAGAAATTTAGACAGGCATTAAAGATCTTTTATGCTGGTGGTAGTTAGTATTTTTTAAAATGAACATGTTTGGAAATTTCAATCATTTATCGTTTACATATTCATCTAAACAGGTAGTGAAACTCATCTCCAAAAGCATTGGAGGTACAAAGTTGACATATTCGGTCTTCACGTGAAATGCTCAACCTGTCTCGATTTGACCCTGGTGATTAGTTGTTCTGAATTTTAAGATAGGATAATAGATGTTTTTGGTAGGAGGAGATACTTTTCTAATCTAGGTTCGTTTTTTATGTATTTATAAAGATTTCCTTTAGGATTGGAGAAAAATTGAGCTCTCCAATTTTGAAGAAACTGTGATCTATAAACATTTTCAGCCATTGAAACAAGCCAATGCGTTGAGCATACCGACGGGTTTACAAAGACATAGGATAGACCGCAGTTATATCTAAGATATGTTTTGCGAAACTTAGCCATGTGATTTTTCTTGTACGTTCAGCGATCCGACGTTGGTCAATATATAATATATCAGCTGGGATGGTTTCAAATGAGGGCTAATTTATGCCAGTGTGATATAAATCGTTTGTATATTTTGATATTTAGCGGTTCTCTTCTAAATTCACCGTAAATTATTTGGAGTGTTGTTTTTCAAACCCGAAGCAAGTTTAAGGAATTTCAAATGAATTTGTTTTACGACTTCGAGATCCTCATGTCCCCCACATCTCTGAACCATACAAGATAATCGGAACAACAATAACATCAAAAGCCTTTAAAAGACAATCTAGAGGTAAATTGATATTTCTTGACTTTTTGATAGACAATACATGGCTTTTGTAGCACCTTCTATGAGTGATTTTATTGCTTGGACAAAGCGGCCATTTCTATGAAATTTTATTCCCAGGTAGTCATATGTGTCTACAATATCTATACTTCCGTTTCCATACGTAAAGTGAAGTTTTGAGGATTTCGCAGGGCCGCTACCAAAAATCACTACTTTCGATTTACAAAAAGTTTCCATTTTTTACAGTAATGAGCGAAGACATTCAGAGATTTCTGTAGATTTTTACCATTTTCACTGAACAATACAGCATCATCTTCGTAAAGCAGTAGAATGAAATGATATGAAATATCAATATAATCCGTTTTTGATTCATATTTAAAGCCGTTACAACCACTGTCAAGAAATTTTTGTTCAAGATGGTTTAAATATTTTGAAAATAAAGAGGTGAGAGATTTTCACCTTGTCTCACACTTTCGCAACACTGAAATTCAGCTGAAATGGTATTTCAAATAATAATTCTAGATTTAATAATATGATACATATTTTTATATTTAAGATAGTTTTAAAAACTGAATCGTCATTTGCATAAAAAGATATTATCACATGTCGAAAACCCCTCCCTAAAGCCCGCTTGTGACGGGTTAATTATACTGTAATTCTCTAGGAACGTATTTAATCTATTATTCAATACTCTTGTAAATAGTTTACCATAACAACTGAAAATTGTTGTAGGTGTGGCAGGGTGAAATAAAAGCATTCCTACTGGCTTTGACCAGAGGGATATCTCTTGGCTGAATCGGTAGAGTGTAGGACTCTCACCCGGAGTTCCCGGTTTCGAATCCCACGGAAGGTGATCTCACAATCACTTCTGTTACATAGGTCTATGCGAATTTGGATCCGATTTACTCCCTTTACCTCTATAACTTGGCTTGACAACTCCTGTAAGCAAGGTCTTCAGGAGAATACCTGATGAAAGTACAAGATTTAAGTGTTCTAAATTGTATTTCTTCACATGTAATGTCTTGATTGAGAATATCAGTAAGAGGCGTATCCGTATGAGGTTCATTAGCCTAAAGGTAAATTTCAACTGCTTAAAATTCCTCACAATTTTCTAGCAAATTAAGAATAAAAAGTGTTAATATCGAGAGTAAAATCAACTTTATCATCCTGTGCCTTTTTAAGCATTGTCCAATATTCTCTTGGGGATTCCTTTTTTGGTTTTATGGAAAAAGATCATTAAATTAATTTCGATAGTTTCGTATATGTTTATCTAAATTGTTTTTGGAATTTTTTGACGATTGACGAAAGAGTGCTCTATCGATTGCAAAGTTAGATTTTTTAACTTTATACATTGCTTTTTGGAACAATTTTCTACTCTTTCTGCATTCTTTACCCAACCAAGGTTTATCCTTTTTCTTTGTACGGGTGGTATTTGATTTGATATATGATCTTTCTCCAAATGTTGTACAGGCTGCGTCTGCACATACCCGATATCGCGAGTCACCCTGTTGATCACCTGTTCGCTTACCTGAGATTCACGGGCTGCACGTGCCTGCTCAATCAGTTCACACACCTTACCTTGATTGATATTGATACGGAATATGGAGGATAAATCAGTTTCATACCTTTTGGGTTTTCTACTTTCAAATGGATTTTTATCTGGCGTACCCTTTATGTTTGTTTCGGTATCAGTATCCGGATTTTTGGACTTTAATGAGAACTTTACAGGACAGTGCACGTCAGAAAATACAGGTGAGTAATCTAGGATTTCAAAATCTGTGAAGAAAGATAAACACTGCGGGGTGGTTATAACATAGTCTACCACAGATTTGTCTTTACATTTTGATTTTCTAATATTTTGTTCTTTTCCTAATAGGCCGGTGCAAATTAAAAGGTTCAGATGTCTGCACATTTCAATAAGTTTGTTTCCAAATCTATTCGACCTGTCTTTATCCATTGTAGATCTCTCGTGAGGTAAATTTAATTCGCCTAAGCACAATTGTGGTGGATCCATATTCATTGTCATCTTCTACGATAGATATATGATCTTTCAGGTTATTTCTAATTACGATTCCAAGTCCACCTGATTTTTCTGCCCTTTGTCTATGTTTGAGAAAAACTTTGAAATTATTTGTATCAATCTCATCAAGAAAGTCGGTTTTAGTTTCCTGAAAACCTATGGTGTGATTTTCTTTGATCAGAGATACAAATTCATTGCAATCTAATCGTTTTCTAAGTCCACACACATTTACAGTGAGACCGTTCAAAAAAGTGGATGGAGCATTACATTTTAGAACGTAATTATGGTCATAACTATTATGAATATCGGTATTGTAATCTTTGCTTTCAATCACAACTTCATCAAAATCTAAGTCAACTACATTCGCATTGCTGTCAACAGAAGCATTGCTGTTACTTAAAGTAACAATATAAGTACGGAAATCGTTCACAGCTACGTTGTCACAAACATTAACAGTACAATCATTTCCTACCAACAAGAAGTTATGGGAAGGACATTAGTATCGTATCAACGACGCCATTTCTGTTACATAAATAAAGGGTTAAATAAACGGGTTAATAAAGGTAAAGAAATCATATGTTGCAGCCTCGTTACATTCATTATCATTAACTTTTTCAATACCATTTACTTCAACAGCATAATTGACATCACAATCATTAATAGCATCTTTGGTAGAAGCTTTGTTATTGTCCTGTGAGCTATGTCATTTACGGCAGAGACATTTGTAAAAGAGTCATCACAAGATACACAAGAATTGAGGTGGAGTTACTCTGTCATTTGGGTCTGGAAACCATATGTTAGATAATTCACTATTTATAACGCTGCTATTGGGCGTACCATTACCATCATTTACATCAACATATTGCGATAGGTCATGCAGGCACGATTGTTGATGGTCGGATTGTCTCTTTAACGTTGTTTCCTAATGTGTTGTTATCGTCACAATAAGAATTTTTAGTAGCAGATGTTCGGGCATTGTTAACTTTTGGAATGTTCAGGCTACTTCACTCAGCTTCAGATATGCAAACAAAGTAGCATTGTATATTTTCAACACTGCCACAATAACGTTCACAAATATTACCAGAGCCATCCCGAGGTCATTGATGGCAACCTTAAAGGATTAAAGGGGAGAGCTGATATATTTATGAACATATGAGAATGAAGAAGACGGTACTTCTTTCCAGTGAACGTGCATGAATAACAAAGGATGTTAAATAACCCAGCTGTAAAATCAATTTAACTGAAATATAAGTTAATGTTACATCTTTTGAGGTTTGGATATCAACATTCGAATGAGAATAGAACACATATGCTGTGTTAAACTCTTCGCTTCCTTTGTTCAGCTCAAACACTTTTCTTGGTATCCCCTCCTTTGAAGTAATAATCTTATCCCCAAAAACATACTACTCAACAACAAGCGCTTCGTTATCAATGGGAAGTCGAGACATGCGATTGATTTAATTGTGTCAACTCCTCAGCGTGGTGCTCCGTCACTTGTTAGTCCAATCAGAAAGGTGTATAGAGGTTACTAAAAATCAGTCCGTCCACTGAGAAAGGCGTCAAGAGGTTATCAATTATTAGTAAGTCTAATAGGAAGGCATCTAGAGGTTACTAACTATCAGTAAGTCAAACCAGGAAGGTATCTAGAGGTTACTAACTATCAGTAAGTCAAACCAGGAAGGTATCTAGAGGTCACTAACTATCAGTCGATCTAGTCAGGAAGGTATCTAGAGGTTACTAACTATCAGTCGATCTAGTCAGGAAGGTATATAGAGGTTACTAACTATCAGTGGATCTAGTCAGGAAGGTATCTAGAGGTTACTAACTATCAGTAAGTCAAACCAGGAAGGTATCTAGAGGTTACTAACTATCAGTCGATCTAATCAGGAAGGTATCTAGACGTTACTAACTATCAGTCAATTTAATCAGGTAGGTATCTAGAGGTTACTAACTATCAGTCGATCTAGTCAGGAAGGTATCTAGAGGTTACTAACTATCAGTCAATTTAATCAGGTAGGTATCTAGAGGTTACTAACTATCAGTAAGTCAAACCAGGAAGGTATCTAGAGGTTACTAACTATCAGTCGATCTAATCAGGAAGGTATATACATGTTACTAACTATCAGTCGATCTAGTCAGGTAGGTATCTAGAGGTTACTAACTACCAGTCGATCTAATCAGGAAGGTATCTAGAGGTTACTAACTATCAGTCGATCTAATCAGGAAGGTATCTAGAGGTTACTAACTATCAGTCGATCTAATCAGGAAGGTATCTAGAGGTTACTAACTACCAGTCAATTTAATCAGGTAGGTATCTAGAGGTTACTAACTATCAGTCGATCTAATCAGGAAGGTATCTAGAGGTTACTAACTATCAGTAAGTCAAACCAGGAAGGTATCTAGAGGTTACTAACTATCAGTCAATTTAATCAGGTAGGTATCTAGAGGTTACTAACTATCAGTAAGTCAAACCAGGAAGGTATCTAGAGGTTACTAACTATCAGTCGATCTAATCAGGAAGGTATATACATGTTACTAACTATCAGTCGATCTAGTCAGGTAGGTATCTAGAGGTTACTAACTACCAGTCGATCTAATCAGGAAGGTATCTAGAGGTTACTAACTATCAGTCGATCTAATCAGGAAGGTATCTAGAGGTTACTAACTATCAGTCGATCTAATCAGGAAGGTATCTAGAGGTTACTAACTACCAGTCAATTTAATCAGGTAGGTATCTAGAGGTTACTAACTATCAGTCGATCTAATCAGGAAGGTATCTAGAGGTTACTAACTATCAGTAAGTCAAACCAGGAAGGTATCTAGAGGTTACTAACTATCAGTCAATTTAATCAGGTAGGTATCTAGAGGTTACTTACTATCAGTCGATCTAATCAGGAAGGTATCTAGAGGTTACTAACTATCAGTCGATCTAGTCAGGTAGGTATTTAGAGGTTACTATTAGTAAGTTCAATCAGGAAGGTATCTAGAGGTTACTATCAGTAAGTTCAATCAGGAAGGTGTCTAGAGGTTACTATTAGTAAGTTTAATCAGGAAGGTATCTAGAGGTTACTATCAGTAAGTTCAATCAGGAAGGTGTCTAGAGGTTACTAACTATTAGTAAGTTCAATCAGGAAGGTATCTAGAGTTTACTATTAGTAAGTTCAACCAGGAAGGTATCTAGAGGTTACTATTAGTAAGTTCAATCAGAAAGGTATCTAGAGGTTACTAACTATTAGTAAGTTCAATCAGGAAGGTATCTAGATGTTACTAACTATTAGTAAGTTCAATCAGGAAGGTATCTAGAGGTTACTATTAGTAAGTTCAATCAGAAAGGTATCTAGAGGTTACTAACTATTAGTAAGTTCAATCAGGAAGGTATCTAGAGGTTACTAACTATTAGTAAGTTCAATCAGGAAGGTATCTCGAGGTTACTATTAGTAAGTTCAATCAGGAAGGTATCTAGAGGTTACTAACTATTAGTAAGTTCAATCAGGAAGGTATCTCAAGGTTACTATTAGTAAGTTCAATCAGGAAAGTATCTAGAGGTTACTATTAGTAAGTTCAATCAGGAAGGTATCTCGAGGTTACTATTAGTAAGTTCAATCAGGAAGGCATCTAGAGGTTACTAACTATCAGTAAGTCAAACCAGGAAGGTATCTAGAGGTCACTAACTATCAGTCGATCTAGTCAGGAAGGTATCTAGAGGTTACTAACTATCAGTCAATTTAATCAGGTAGGTATCTAGAGGTTACTAACTATCAGTGGATCTAGTCAGGAAGGTATCTAGAGGTTACTAACTATCAGTAAGTCAAACCAGGAAGGTATCTACAGGTTACTAACTATCAGTCGATCTAGTCAGGTAGGTATCTAGAGGTTACTAACTATCAGTCGATCTAATCAGGAAGGTATATACAGGTTACTAACTATCAGTCGATCTAGTCAGGTAGGTATCTAGAGGTTACTAACTATCAGTCGATCTAATCAGGAAGGTATATACAGGTTACTAACTATCAGTCGATCTAATCAGGAAGGTTTCTAGAGGTTACTAACTATCAGTCGATCTAATCAGGAAGGTATCTAGAGGTTACTAACTATCAGTCAATTTAATCAGGTAGGTATCTAGTGGTGACTAACTATCAGTCGATCTAGTTAGGAAGGTATCTAGAGGTTACTAACTATCAATAAGTCAAACCAGGAAGGGATCTAGAGGTTACTAACTATCAGTGGATTTAATCAGGTAGGTATCTAGAGGTTACTTACTATCAGTCAATTTAATCAGGTAGGTATCTAGAGGTCACTGACTATCAGTGGATTTAATCAGGAAGGTATCTAGAGGTTACTAACTATCAGTGGATTTAATCAGGTAGGTATCTATAGGTTACTAACTATCAGTCAATTTAATCAGGTAGGTATCTAGAGGTCACTTACTATCAGTCGATCTAGTCAGGAAGGTATCTAGAGGTTACTAACTATCAGTAAGTCAAACCAGGAAGGTATCTAGAGGTTACTTACTATCAGTCGATCTAATCAGGAAGGTATCTAGAAGTTACTAACTATCAGTCGATCTAGTCAGGAAGGTATCTAGAGGTTACTATTAGTAAGTTCAATCAGGAAGGTATCTAGAGATTACTATTAGTAAGTTCAATCAGGAAGGTATCTAGAGGTTACTATCAGTAAGTTCAATCAGGAAGGTGTCTAGAGGTTACTATTAGTAAGTTCAATCAGGAAGGTATCTAGAGGTTACTATTAGTAAGTTCAATCAGGAAGGTATCTAGAGGTTACTAACTATTAGTAAGTTCAATCAGGAAGGTATCTAGAGGTTACTAACTATTAGTAAGTTCAATCAGGAAGGTATCTAGAGGTTACTATTAATAAGTTCAATCAGGAAGGTATCTAGAGGTTACTATTAGTAAGTTCAATCAGAAAGGTATCTAGAGGTTACTAACTATTAGTAAGTTCAATCAGGAAGGTATCTAGAGGTTACTAACTATTAGTAAGTTCAATCAGGAAGGTATCTAGAGGTTACTATTAGCAAGTTCAATCAGGAAGGTATCTAGAGGTTACTATTAGTAAGTTAAATCAGAAAGGTATCTAGAGGTTACTAACTATTAGTAAGTTCAATCAGGAAGGTATCTAGAGGTTACTAACTATTAGTAAGTTCAATCAGGAAGGTATCTCAAGGTTACTATTAGTAAGTTCAATCAGGAAGGTATCTAGAGGTTACTATTAGTAAGTTCAATCAGGAAGGTATCTCGAGGTTACTATTAGTAAGTTCAATCAGGAAGGTATCTAGAGGTTACTAACTATTAGTAAGTTCAATCAGGGAGGTATCTCGAGGTTACTATTAGTAAGTTCAATCAGGAAGGTATCTAGAGGTTACTAACTATTAGTAAGTTCAATCAGGAAGGTATCTCAAGGTTACTATTAGTAAGTTCAATCAGGAAAGTATCTAGAGGTTACTATTAGTAAGTTCAATCAGGAAGGTATCTCGAGGTTACTATTAGTAAGTTCAATCAGGAAGGCATCTAGAGGTTACTAACTATCAGTAAGTCAAACCAGGAAGGTATCTAGAGGTCACTAACTATCAGTCGATCTAATCAGGAAGGTATCTAGAGGTTACTAACTATCAGTCAATTTAATCAGGTAGGTATTTAGTGGTGACTAACTATCAGTCGATCTAGTTAGGAAGGTATCTAGAGGTTACTAACTATCAATAAGTCAAACCAGGAAGGGATCTAGAGGTTACTAACTATCAGTGGATTTAATCAGGTAGGTATCTAGAGGTTACTTACTATCAGTCAATTTAATCAGGTAGGTATCTAGAGGTCACTGACTATCAGTGGATTTAATCAGGAAGGTATCTAGAGGTTACTAACTATCAGTCAATTTAATCAGGTAGGTATCTATAGGTTACTAACTATCAGTCAATTTAATCAGGTAGGTATCTAGAGGTCACTTACTATCAGTCGATCTAGTCAGGAAGGTATCTAGAGGTTACTAACTATCAGTAAGTCAAACCAGGAAGGTATCTAGAGGTTACTTACTATCAGTCGATCTAATCAGGAAGGTATCTAGAAGTTACTAACTATCAGTCGATCTAGTCAGGAAGGTATCTAGAGGTTACTATTAGTAAGTTCAATCAGGAAGGTATCTAGAGATTACTATTAGTAAGTTCAATCAGGAAGGTATCTAGAGGTTACTATCAGTAAGTTCAATCAGGAAGGTGTCTAGAGGTTACTATTAGTAAGTTCAATCAGGAAGGTATCTAGAGGTTACTATTAGTAAGTTCAATCAGGAAGGTATCTAGAGGTTACTAACTATTAGTAAGTTCAATCAGGAAGGTATCTAGAGGTTACTAACTATTAGTAAGTTCAATCAGGAAGGTATCTAGAGGTTACTATTAATAAGTTCAATCAGGAAGGTATCTAGAGGTTACTATTAGTAAGTTCAATCAGAAAGGTATCTAGAGGTTACTAACTATTAGTAAGTTCAATCAGGAAGGTATCTAGAGGTTACTAACTATTAGTAAGTTCAATCAGGAAGGTATCTAGAGGTTACTATTAGCAAGTTCAATCAGGAAGGTATCTAGAGGTTACTATTAGTAAGTTAAATCAGAAAGGTATCTAGAGGTTACTAACTATTAGTAAGTTCAATCAGGAAGGTATCTAGAGGTTACTAACTATTAGTAAGTTCAATCAGGAAGGTATCTCAAGGTTACTATTAGTAAGTTCAATCAGGAAGGTATCTAGAGGTTACTATTAGTAAGTTCAATCAGGAAGGTATCTCGAGGTTACTATTAGTAAGTTCAATCAGGAAGGTATCTAGAGGTTACTAACTATTAGTAAGTTCAATCAGGGAGGTATGTAGAGGTAACTTACAATCACTAAGTCTCATCAGGTTACTTACTATCAGTAGGTGCGCTTACGTAAAGCTTGCAATGGTGATAAACGTGAACAAGGCTTTATTTAGCACGTTTGAAATGATGTGCTAGCTTTGCATTGCGATAATTTTTTTGCATACACGTGACTAGATATACTTAAACTTAACTTAAGTAAACTTAAAGCAATCAGTCAATCTTTTTACTAGTTAACTGCAATTTCCTTCAGCGTTATGAACCTCCTTTTCCATGGCATCTTTTGCTAGGTCAACTACAAAAACAATTGATTACAGACAGAAATCAGAGATAACAGGGAGATGGTTTATTGAACATAAAGCTAATACATTATAAATCAAAACATTCCTGTTGTAATGACATGTTGATATTTTACGCAGTCCTCCTGGGACAGGGTTGTTAGCTCTGGTAAGTCCCTGAGTACAACCTGTGATTTATCTGCTGGAGCTGCTTATTCTGATTGAAAAGTTCCATTCCTACATTCACAGTAAAAGTCACCACTCGTGCTTTTGGGATCGTTCTATAATTGGCCAATGTATCACTTTCAGTAAAGAGTTGGATTCGGTAACAATCAATATCAGTTGGTACCATTCTCTACATCTCCAGCACACTTGCTAGCTTATTTTGGTTGGGAAATCAATACAATGCTAGATTGGCTTTATCACTGTGCTTGATTGTCATTGAGATTGTCAGTCAAATGTCAAGGTGTGGCTGCGTGTATAGAGATAATTATAAGAGAAGCAATACAGCGAAGGATTAACCAAAATAGTGCTTCATTGGGTTTTAATGTTCACGTTTGCACTACCCTGTAGTAGTGGTCGTCGTCTAAATGTTCAGAGAAAGAAATTCAATATTTGGTCATAATATATCCCCTAACAATATTTGAAATGCTATGCTAGAATTTCTACTATTAAAGGAACTATTAAAAAGAAGAAGAAGATGATAAATAACTACGATTTCATTTTAGTTTAAAATGAACTTGATATAAATCAACATGGCACTGAATTTTAATTACCCTAAGTTTATTTCCTAAGTGATCTTACTCAATATATGATCGTACACAACACTGGCGTGAAAGTACAAACATATCAGATATTACATAAACTGAAAAGAGCACTATATAGCTTGAGCAAGGGGCAGGGACGTCATGCAAAACAACGTGGGGGGAAATCCATATTCAACAGATATTTATTAGAGAAACTCTGTATGATTTTTGGAAGACGTGTTGGAACAGTGAACACTGTAATACAAAACAAGGGCCACAGATATAGATATGTTTTATTCCACAAAAATAACGTATTAACTTTACTAATGGATTAAATAACAAAACAGGTCTGAATGTAAACGTATTTAAAACTGTGTACACAAACAGGAAATTGAGACATTTGATGTATTGCTTAAAGTAAAAGAGGATAAACTGTATGGTGTCTGAAATCTGCCATCTGTCTCTTTGCCATTTCCCATCAGCATCTCGTTTACCTCAAATCGCTATTTAGCATCGCTTTACTTCGAACGTTATTTCGCTTTTCCCCTAGACCGATTCATAAAATAGCAATGAAGCGATTGATAAAAATCAAACATCATAAAACTGAAATATATAAAATTTTGCTAATAGGGAAGATGTAACATTTGCATTGATGTTTGTATTGTCGAATTGATTTCTGATATATTTGAGCGATTGGCCTAAAGGAGATCCCTGGGGGTGCACTCATTGATCGATAAAAGAGCTTTATCTAACTTTCAGGTCCTAAGAGAGAACACTATATTGTTCTCCGGAGACACATCGTTTCGTTATTTCCCTCAAATCAGTTGAATATCGTTTCCTTGAGCACACGTTTGCCCGAGCAGTTATCTTAAAATTATCCTACACATAACGCCCTTCAAAAACTATGTTAAGATAATTTTATCTCGAAAATTAAGTAAAATTTTAATGTTCAATATGTAAATCTTTTGTCGATATGTAAATGATGACATCGATACATGACCATTTTTGAAACCCTATATTTGACTCCGACACCCAAGACCCGACGATCATACCACTGTACTGCAGCGGCTGAACGGAAAAAGCTGCGATGGTGGGCCCTTTTATATCGAAGACCTGATGCTTTGTTGTGGGATATTTGACGGTCGCTTCTCTCGTCTTAATGTTCACGTCATAAGTCAAATCAAATTAAAAAAAGCCATAGACACAGCTAAACATTACCCCCAGTTTACTTCTGTTACAACCCCGTGGATCCTTCGATTTATTCTTGGATAAAACATTACTCAGACTCAGACTCTTTATTTCGTAAATGATGGCCTGTGAGGCCTATAGTACATTTGCATAAATACAGACTGATCATTGGTTTGTTACGAGAGCGCGAGATGTTCACGTCGCATATTAAACATTTTTGAAATATAAAGTGCTAAATTATTTATGGTAGTAGGATTTTGACTGGACAGCAATTGAATAAACTTTTGGTTTGATGGGTACTTGTGAAAATACATTGGTATATATTTACTTCGTAAGGAAATGTATAATGGGCAAACTAACAGAGTATGGTATTCATCTTCAAGGTCATCCCCACAACACGGGCACATAGTGTCAGTAATAATTGTCGAAATGGAGCGTCTATAAGATACAATCTTTAGTTCAGAAGCTGAGCAGCGAAATTTGGAAAGAGTGCGACGCAATTTAATTGATTTAATTTCCGTTAAATATGGCTCGTATCGAAGGGTGGTCTTAAAGGTGCAATAAACTTGTAAAGTGGAAGATTCACTCACACGGGCAAACCAATCTTGCATACATACATCTTTCGTTCTTAATTTAAATATTCTAATAAATTGTTTTACATCGCCGACGTCCTGGGCTTGCCAAACATATGCAAAGCCGTACGATAATAATATTGATCTAACACAAGATGCCCAATTATAATAGCCTTGACAATCAAACGTTTTAAGCATATAGTAACAATGTTTTGTTAAACGATTTTCTGGCATTCTTACAATTCTTAGCCAGAATTTTATTACACGAAAATAAATGTTAACAAGAAGAGGCGTGCGCCCACATTCACCTAATACTGCGGCATTGGAAGATCTATAACCTAATCTTAAAACATATTTACAAAATTTTGTATGAACCCTTTCAATTTGTTTATTTACAAAAACACCCCATAATTCTGACCCATATAGAAGGATAGGCTGTATTTTGGAATCAAATATCTTAAAATAAGTGTTAAATGGAAGATCCTGGAATCGATTAAATAATTTCCGGATGGGCCCTAAAGCTTTATCTGCTTGTTTTGCCAAAGTGCTACATGCATTTGAAAAGTTATTTCTGCAAGAAAAGACTACCCCCAGGTATTTGAAATGGGAAACTACTTCTATAGGTTTGCCGTTTAATGACCATTTTTCATATTTTGATAATTTGCCACCATTTTTAAAAACAACTATTTTACTCTTATCTATATTTACCGTTAACCCCCATTGTATACAATAACGAGAGAGAATATCAATCTTACGTTGTAAGTTAACTACAGTATCTGCGAATAATGTAACATCATCGGCAAATAACAGAAGATATATTTCCTCGATATCACAGTCGATAAATATTCCGTGGGTATCTTCCGCCAGCATCGTATGAACTAACTCGTCAATGTACATAAGGAACAAAATTGGTGATAACAAACACCCTTGTCTCACACCTGCATTTGAGGAAAACATGTCTGTAAAATTTTGGTGGCCACTCCGAACTGCTGCTTTAACACTTGAATAAATATTATCAATAACAGTGAATATTTTACCATGGATTTGCTTCTTGAGTAATATGTACATCAATTTGGACCTGTCTACTAAATCAAAGGCCTTTTTAAAGTCCACGAACATACAATAAAACTTTCCACCTTTTCTTCTTAGATATTTATGCGCTATACTGTATAAAATGAATTGATTGTCAGTAGTTGAGTAATTTTCCCGAAAGCCAGACTGTGATTCAGATATAAGGTGTTGGAGTTCCAACCACAGTTTCAGCCTCGAGTCAATAACTGCAGTAAAAAGTTTACCCATAATGTCCAGAAGACTGATTCCTCGATAGTTTCCTGGGTCCGCTGTGTCACCCTTCTTGTGGATTGGAACTATGAGGCTAGTTTTCCAAGAATCAGGATATATACCAGTATCTAGTATCGAGTTGAATAATAACACAAGATATGGTATTAGTTCGTGTGTTGCAGTCTTGATGGCTTCCGGTGGTATTCCATCAAGACCAGGAGATTTATTTGATTTTAACTGTTTAATCACTTTATTTATTTCCTCTTGGGTTATAACCCCTCCAAGAATATCATCACAGTCACCACATTTCTCACAAGTAAACGTGTTATGGTCCGACAGAAAAGACTTTACATCCTTATCGAATTCCGGTGATGTACCGATTTCCGGATTTAGGAGAGCTTTAAAATAATTGAACCAATCGTCTGGTGGTATATTGTTCGTCTTGGATTTCCCACCACTGTGTTTTTTCACTAATTTCCAAAAACTTTTACAATCCCAATCCCTTGCTGCTGAAGTTATGTCATCCATAATCTTCTGTTCATATGATTTCTTCTTTTTATAACATAATTCTTTAAATAACTTCTTATTAATAACATATTGTCTGTGATATATATTTCTATTTGTCTTTCTGAACAAATTTAGATATTTATACTTTTGTTTTTTCCTAAAACTACAGTCCTTATCAAACCATGGGGGCTGTGTGTTCACTTTGAAAGTCGACTTGTTGGTTGAAACAATTTCGAAGGATGATTGGAAAAGTTCTTGTAGATATCTAACACTGTCGTTTATGTTTGAGTTTAACAGTTCTTTAAACTCATCAAATTTGTCTCTCAGTAGGTTTTTAATGGTTGAGGTAAATGAATCCCTGTTGTTAAAACGATATCTAGTTAAGGTGTGAACTCCCGTCTGTGACGCACGTGATCCACCGTGTGAGCGAGACGGCATGTCAATTTCAGATTGACGCGAGAAGTAGGTCACGATAGGCAAGTGATCCGACAACGATTCGGCTGAAACCTCAAAATCAGTCACTTTATCGAAGACATCGGAGGACACAATACAATAATCCACAACACTTTTTCCGTTTGTGCCTATAAATGTGAACTCTCCAAGTTGATCACTTGGAAAGCGACCATTAGTAAAATGGATATTAAAGTTACAACAAAGGCTAATCAATTCTTGACCAAAGTTATTGAGTGTCCCGTCTTTGGACATCCTATTACAATTGAATGAATCACTGATATATGCAGAATCGTCGATTGGTATATAGTTATTGTTATCCTCTAAAATAAAGTCCTGAACAGTACTGGTCCTGGCGTTAAAGTCCCCTTGAAGTACTATGTTGTAGTCGGGATACATTGAAGTTAGTTTTAGTAGATGCTCTTCCAATTGCTCTAATCCAATGTTAATAGTATTGGTGTTAGGTGATATATATATGAAGCCTAAAATCGTTTGTGACTTTTGATTTGGGAAATCATACACTAAGAAAAACACACAGTCCTCCCATTCAGGATACACTCTGTGGAAGTGATGAATTATGTTGGACCTGATGTTCACTAATATGCCACCGCTGTGTCTTCCTCTTACCTGGGACTTTTTTCTTACACACTGATAGGACGAGTAGTTTTCAAATAGGTTTTCAAAATCGTGTTCATTTTTCGCCCAAGTTTCAATGAAGGCACAGACGTGTGATTTTGATACAAATTTTTTAACATCATTAAAAGCATTAGATAATTTTGAATAAAGTCCATTTATATTCCAGCAAGAAATAATTGGGTCTGTGAAATTGTCATTACATATTTTCGGTTGTTGTTCATGTTCCTGTTTGTCGAGGCCTCGGCCGCACTCCTAGGTGTCGTTGTGTATGTCGTCTGCTTCAATGTGTCGTCTGCTAGGGCTGCTGGTGTTGTTCTGTTCTCTATGTTGAGTAAGGCTGTCATAATTCTTACGTGTTCCAACTCTGATCAGCTTCTCCTTGCCCCAGTCGTAAGTGTAGATCTTGTCTGCAACAATTAGCTTATCGAAAGAGATGTAGCTCTGCTCCCCATTTTCTCTAAACTCAATCTGGCACTCTCTCAACTTAGCTCTTTTTTCTCTCACTGCTTTTGTGTAATCTTCTGTAAATCTGTATTTTCTGTTTGTTTTCAACTTATCTCTTGCAATGGACTTAATTTTTTCTTTATCTTTGAACGATGAGAATTGCATGATTATTGGTCTGGGGGAGGTTTTTGTATTTAGTCTATGTACTCTTTCAAAATTGATAGATTCTGGATGTTCAATATCAAGTTCGGCCTTTATGAAATCTCTTACTTTCTGTTCACTGGATTCCCATGTTTCAGCCCCTTTTTCTTCCAAACCAAAGAGAATCAAGTTCTTCCTTCTCATTTGACTCTCATTTCTATCAATTTTGACGTTCAGATATTCTATTTCTTTGCGCATTTTCTCATTTTCATTCCAAAGAATTTCTTGATCATTTCTTAATTCATTTACTGTTGATGTGAGTGATTTTATGTCGTCTCTCATTTCCGCCATAACATTTTGATTTGCAGTCACTTTACGCTGAATATCTCTCAGTATAGAGTTTATGTCAACTTCTGGGTTACCTGCATATTCGTCTTCTTCGGTCTGGACTTGCACCAGTCCTGTATGGTTTCGGGTTGAGAGTCGAGTCTGTCGTCCACGGCCACTATCACTTGTCCCGGCTCGTCCTCTACCGGGTGGTCCCGGGTTGGGCTCCACGGACCCGCTCACTAACAGCAGAACACAGACGACGAGTGCTGTTTGCAGTTGGCGTCTTATGAAACCACCACAGATACATATAGTCTTTGAAGTCTTTTTATGTGACTTACTGCGGATACAAAAAGTACCAATTTTAGCTCGCCACTGCTCATTTGAAACACCCATGTTCAATTTTCTTCACAGCTCACTTCAAAACAACCGCCTGTCCGCCATTACCTATTGCTACTATATTACATAAAATGGAATATTCTACTAAGTGTAATCGAGTAGTCTTTTGTCTAATCAAGAGTAACGTATCTTATCTCCTGTTGTACATTTCATTGATGGAGCTTACTCATCCTATATGCCAATACCTGCATTTCACTTAACTATTCGGGAAACAATCTAAAACAATCTTAATTAAGCACATATAGCTAGAAAACGATTAACCCTCAAAGTTCCAATCCTTTTTGCATCCTCTTCAGCACACCATCTGATCTGAAAGACCCACTCATAAGTGCAAGTGATGGCGTAATTTTGAAACACTAAAATGTGTTAATCTTAAATTTTGAAAAATATCAACATGTGTAATAAGTTCAATTTGCAATAACCTACAAGGTTTACAACTTCCTATCCACAAAATAGCTCAATTGATTATTTTCTAAAATGGCTAACAGGCAATAATTTCATATGAAAGATGATTTTTTTTAATTGAAAACAATTTGGATAGACATATATCTCATTTAGGGTTTTATCTCTAAGAGAAGTAAGAACAACTTACCTTATATACAATGTAAGATTCACTTTTCACTTGAAGGTATTCAATTTGCTATAAGTGAGCAACATGTTCAATAATCAAAAGTTAATTGTCAATTATCAAAGGTGAAAATGAGTCAAGGGGTTATTGTAGCATTAAGAGGCTAGGTGCAACTAAGGATTATAGTATAATAATGATATACTTTATTCCTCTACTTTATTCATGAACAAATGTTCCAGCCGATGCTCGCAGGTTTCACCGCACTGTATAGCCTCAATGGTATTGCGGGCTTTCTCCCTGCAATAATACTAGCAGCCGCGACATAAGTGAAATACTCTTGAAAGCGGCGTTAAACCCCACATCACCTCACCTCATGAACAGATCATTAGCAATGTTCAGCTTTTGTTAGATAAATCAAATTCATCCATAACTCATTACCAAAGTAAAGTGTGAACAGTCAAATAAAGGCACCTCTGTCTTTCATTTTAACGTTCACTCCATCACAAAAAGAAAGGAATTGTTTATTTTCAAATGTTTGCTTCTTAGCTACATTGCATACTTTCAATCAAGTATTGCATCACGGCTTTTTCATATCTGCGGTTTGGTAATGTTATGTTTGACGGCAAGGAATTTCGTTGACAAGGGACAATGAAGGTGCGGTTTGTCGACCATTTTCTTACATAATTGACCAGAGCCGGTTTTACATACTGTTATGAGTATGTGATTGTTTATGAGTTTAACATTGTATAACATTGTTGTATAATTTAGTGGGTCACACTTACACTTGTTTTGATAGTCTTAGCTGGCAGTGTCTAGAATCATCTATTCTAGAATGTTCTATCTATTTCTTGATTGCTTGAGTTGGACACTTCTGATTGGAGTTTGTCGTGGAACTTTAAAGAACATTCTGGAAGGTATTTAACCTATATATATAGGCTGGCATTAAAACTCTTACTCATCTTGCCTCTTACAATCAACTTTGCAATCATCTGCCGTGCCACTGTTTTTGGATACCTTTACAAGCCGGATTCATCTATCTCCTATCAAGACCCACTGACTGTTTTCTACATTCATCAACATCAAGGACTGGTGAATATATTTATTTAGCTAATTAGTGTGACTCATTTGATATTGTATTATAACTTGTATTAGCTTGATATTGTAACCTTAAACACTTTGTTTATTATTTGATTGATTAAATTGTAAATTAATATACAATTGTTTTGTTATATTTTGCTGGTTTGACTGGGGACATTTTACTATTCCAAATTATTTCGTAACAATACACATGACAAGTTGGTGTACACGCCAGGGTAACACCATCCCCCCTCCAACCCTATCGTTTGACCAAGCTGAGCCCGACTCGACTAGTGAAGATTATTACTACATGACGGTGGGACTGGACGTTTGAGCCTGGATTTTTAGCCTTCCGCTAATGCGGTCAGGACCACTACAATCATTTTGGATGATTTTAGAAAACTCATAGATGGGCCTAGTTTAGATCTCTATATACATATCTTTGACTTTGACTTGACTTTTTCAAACAAAGGACGCCGAATTAATTTTCTGGTGAAGAGTTTACCTTTGAATGTCTATTAGAAAATGGGATAGGTTAACGTTCTTTTCAGTTTCCACTAATGATAATCTCTAATATCTTTGGACTACGGTCCACTTGTACTGAAAACGCAGAACGAACATTACTGCACGTCTCATCTACGTTAAGTTGATAAACAGATACATCATACATAACAAGCTACTGCTTGTATCAGGGATAATGATGATTTTGATTTTCTTTAAGATCAACAATCGAATAAATACTTCATGGATAAATCTCGTTAATGTTAATAGATCACATCGAAACACGTCACGTTTTAATAATGAAGTTGTGTGTGCGGTTATCTGGCTTCTATCTAAAAGACAACCAACTACTGGGGGTTCGAGCCTTGGCCGTTTATTCCGGAAGTAATATGAATAACAAACCCTGAACTACAGGAACACAACGAATTCAAACATGAACGTTCACTATTATAACATATCGTTGTAGAATCACTGCATCATTTGACGTATCAAGCACCTATTTATACAAAGAAACAATATCATCGATAAATGATACTTTTAACATTAGCATTAAATCATATGTGAATCATTTAATCACATTATCAGTGTATCATAGTCATAGTCACATGTACAAATTATTAATCATCACCATTAAAAGCAATGCATTATGGTATTATGAAAATCATAAATGGGTACATATATTTTTTTTATACAAATTGTTATATATATATATGAAACTCACTGCTGCGTGACCGGCGGTCACCGAACATGTGAGTCTTTTTCAGACCACATCAAATCAAGCACACATTCAACACCTAAACACATTGTTTTAATAAATAGTTACGTAATATAAGATATGCATTTAGTTCTATAATTCAAGATATGAAATGTTTATTATGCATAAAAATATGTCACAAGGACCAATAATTACATTGGCAAATACATAGATATGATGTGAATAGAAAATACTCTAAAGTATATTATCATAGATACCTATTTGGAAATAAGATTAAAAAAGAATATATACAAAACACATACGAAACCAACATTTTTTAAAATCCAAATCCAAAACACAAATACGAAACTAACATCATTATTGAAAATCAAAATGCTTGAAATACGTTTGAAAATGATTGCATATTATATATACCAATATGTAAAAACAATGTAGCGCGAAAATACATACTATAGAGCCTTTTAAAAATCCATAGAACATGATCTGACAAACCAATTTTGCATTTCCAGTCATGAACTTTTGAGGCACACACACGGCATAAAAAGCTTGATTGATTGGAATACGTCATTACATTTTCAGAGACAAATTCATACATCGTTATTCAGCAAAAGAATGACATGTGTTACCACATACATGAGTACGACATTTACATTAGTTTATGATCTAGATTGTTTATGTATGTAGATTGTGTAGATTAAGTTATTATATATTTGGTCAGTATACCTGGCTGCGGAATAATAAGGATATCAGTGTAATTGAATAAAGTATGATGTGATGGGAATTTATGACAACCCTTTCAAATGTATCTAATCTGCCGGAAATTCCTTTCATCTTTGATGGACAGCGTCGTCACAGAAACATGAACCAAGGTTGATTCATATTCTTGACATTTTCGATGTTAATCTAATGGACAATCTTACTTTAAAAACGCTGACTGGTGTTGGTGTTCTACTTTGTCACCACACGTGTCACACCGACAACCCAAAGCTGACTTTGCTTTAGGCATTAACAGAAGCTGCCTCCCTATAAATCATGAATGAACATAATGTAATGCAATATTGTATGGCTCAATGGCTATGGCTATCTACCTACCTACCTGCCTGTTCAATATTTTTTATTTATATTTGTATTTCATACCAAATTCACACTGATATGATATTTATTTTCAAGATATTTTGCTAGAGGGCAACCTAGCATCGCATAAGTTCTTAATTTAAACCAACACATATTTTTTTAAACTGTTAAGGTTTATATTTATAAACTGTTTTACGTTTTTCTGGGAAAACGATAAATTATATGACGGATGCCATCTGTTTAGCTGCAGAACATATGAAAAGAAAAATTGGTATTTCAAAAAGGAGATTAAGTAAGTGGTACGATGAAGAATGTGAGAAACTGAAATCAAAACGTTGTAAACTGCTTAACAAATTTAGGAAAACGAAAGATAAGACGTCTTTTGATGAATATTGTCTGATAAGAAATAAATATAATGCAGTGTGTAAGCAAAAGCGAATAGATTACTTCAGGAGGAAACAATTAGACATCGAAAATATCATATGAAACTAAAAAAACTTTTAGTTTGAATTGAAAACGTTAAACAATACTACAAAAGCAGTAGCACTGTTAGTATGAATGTGTGGCATAGACACTTTAGTGACCTTTTTAACTCTGAAAGTGATTATGTCAATAGCGATGATATCTTTACTGAAGAAACAAATCAACCTTCATTTCGTGATTCTAACATTGCGGTAACAGAAGATTCTCCAATCAGTAGGGATGAAATATTAGACAGTATTATTTGCTTAAAAGCCAATAAATCGTCAGGTATTGACCAAGTTACACCAGAGCTCATCAAGAATTCGGCAGATAAACTCTTCAAAAAAAGAAACTTGACACTGACTTTCAAAGTTCAATATAAAGACCACAGATGCAAGTTAAACATTGAAATGAAAACTAAAACGCTGTTTGAAGATCTCTGTTCAGTAAATTTTATTCAGAATAAGCATGATCTTGAAATGCACAGGTGCACAAGTGTTTCAACATCACAGGGGTGCACAAATGTCAGTATCGGGTATGACCACCATTGGCATTGATTTTTGCTTGGCACCGACGACCCATGGATGCAATCAAGTTGTCAATTACAGCCTGTGGAATGTTCTGCCATTCGTGCTGAAGTGCTGCAAGAAGTCTTGGAAGTGTTTGGGGTGGTGGATTCCTACTGCGCACGCGTCGATCCAGTTCGTCCCAGAGATGCTCAATTGGTGACAAATCTGGTGACCTGGCTGGCCATGGCAATGTCTGGACATTGTTACGCTGTAAAAAGTCTTGACAAACACTTGAAAGAGACCACCATGGACGTTGACGTGAGGAATAACGTAAGGCTGTAGGATCAAGTCCCTATACCGTACTCCTGTGAGGTTACCAACAACATGCACAAGGGGCGTCCTAACACCGTGACGAATCCCGGCCCACACCATGACACTCCCACCTCCAAATGGGACAACCTCCTGAACACAGTTGGCAGCGTAACGTTCTCCACGACGTCGGTATACAGGTGCTCGTCCATCACATCGTCGAAGCAGAAAACGGGACTCATCAGTGAAGAGAACGGTTCTCCACCTTGCACGTGTCCATCTCATCCTCTGTTGACACCACTGGAGACGTTCCGCCAGATGACGTTGCGTTAAAACGGGACGTCGAACCGGTCGTCGTCGAAAAAGTCCAGCCTCTCTCAGCCTGTTGCGTACCGTTTGGTCGGAAATTCGACGCAGGCCTGGTATCTGCGTTGTTGTTGACGTTGCTGTCCTGGTGCGTTCCCGAAGGTGGAGCAGTCGGATGTACCGATCTTGGGCCCGAGTAGTCACCCTTGGTCTGCCTGACCTTGGCCTATCATCAACGTTGTTTCGGGTGTTGAAACGGGTCCACAATGAAGAGATGGTCTGTCTGGTCACGCCAAAGTGTGTTGCAACATCTCGCTGCGTCGCTCCTGCTTGCAGTCTGCCGATAGCGTTGTTGCCTTGCGCTCTGTTCAGTCTTGGCATTCTTCAGGTCGCTGTACCGATGTTGTGTAGTCTGAATGAACAGCGGCTGATATGGCTTTTTATACCCCTAAAGCAGACGTGTCTGCATGTAAACCTTCATGATCCCATGCTGCAAGTGCTTTGGCAGAAAAAGCATTTGGACGAATCGCTCCTTTTCGTTCCTGAACACAACGTAACCTCTTTGGGCCATTGTTTTTGGTAAATTTACACTTTTGAGCAAGCCTTTCTTTAAATTACAGGTATGTATCATGAAAAAAATTGACCCGTTTCGAAAAAATCAATTTCAATGTCAAGTTTCTTTCTTTGAAGAGTTTATAATAGCACCATATCTAGAACTATTGTTCAACATTATGTTAGAAGATGGTAGTTTTCCAACTAGTTGGTCATTGGGCATAATTGTCCCGCTCCATAAACAAGGCAGTATGGATAACCCAAATAATTACAGAGGTATTACTCTCTTGAGCATTTTTAATAAGGTCTTTTGAGCTATCATTAACAGAAGATTAGTATCATGGGGTGAGACAATGAATAAAATTAAATCAGTGAATCTCAGGCAGGATTTAGGAATGGATATACAACAGTTGATAATATGTTTATATTGCAAAGTATCATAAATATATATTTCAATAACAAAGGTGGTAAATTCTATGCTCTCTTCGTTGACTTCGAGAAAGCTTTCGATTCAGTGGACAGACAAAAGTTGTGGTCTTTTTTAAATTACCATGGCCTCAGTCCGAAAATGAAGAAACTTAACCAGTCTATGTATGAAAATATAAAGGCTTGCGTTCAAAATAATGCTGACTTTTCAGATTCTTTTGAAATACAAGTTCGACAAGGTTGTATACTTAGTCCATTACTATTTTCATTTTTCATTAATGAATTTGAAATTCAATTTGAAAGCAATTGTGAGTACAGAATACAGTTACACCCAGATTTGGTACAGATATTTCTTTTGCTTTTTGCAGACGATTTCCTGCTGTTCTCAAGCACCGTGGCAGGTTTACAAAGACTGATTAATGAACTTGAAACTTATTGTGATAATCACAAGTTGACAGTAAATAGAAACAAACCCAAAGTCATGCATGTTAGTTACGCTTGTTTACAAGCACAAAAGGTGATGATCGGTGTCCTTAAACAACTTAATATCCTCGGAAATATAAATATAAAATATTTAAAAAAAATATTTCATGCAAAAATTAAGCCGATTTTAACATATGGAGCTGAAATCTGGGGTTTGAATTATTACAACGAAATTGAAAATGTCCATCTGAGAGCATGTAAAAAGTTTTTAGGTGTTCAATTAAGTACGACGTACACAATGGTGTATGGAGAATGTGGTAGATATCCGTTGCAACTATTTACAAATATCAAAGCAATAAATTTGGTTAAAGTTACTGAATATGCCTTCATATCGTCTGCCTTAAAAGTGTTACAACATGATGATGTTATATAATAAGAATGGTCATACCAATTGGGTCACTTCAGTTAGAAATTTCCTGTTTTCAAAGGGGTTGGTTTTGTATGGTTAGACCAACATGTAGACTCGAATGATAAATTTATCTTTCAACTAACAAGAAGACTAAAAGATAATTATTTACAAGAATGGCTAGAAAAGATATCACTTTCCAGTAAATTCCTGTATTATAGAATGTTTAAATGTACCTTGGAGTAAGAAATCTATCTCGCCTGTGTAAATGTAAAAAAGTTTCGTATAGCTTTAAGTAGACTTACATTGTAGGTGTTCTTCACATGATTTATTCATAGAAGGTGGAGGATTCAAATCAATCCAAAATGAAAACAGAATTTTCAAACTTTGTAATCTTATCGAAATAGAAGATGAATATTATTTTGTTTTGATTTGTCCTGTCTACAATTTTATAAGAAAGTTATACATAAAAATATATTTCCTTGTCCATCCAAACCTTTTCAAGTTCGTTGAATTGTTGAATAACACAAATCATACAGTGCTGCAAAATCTGTCCATGTTTGTTTACTATGCAATGTTATTTAGATCAGAATTGATCAAGAAACATGATGTAAATTACACTTAATTGTTGTCAAGTTAAGGTTTAGTACCTAAGCGTGTACATTTTAACACATGCAAGTATTGACCTACAGGCCTGTGGCCTTTCAGTACCGGAAATAAATTGAATATTCAAGACAGGCTTATCTTTTGTAGTAATTCTTGATAAGACATGCGATTAGTTGAAAAAAGGTTTACCGGGTCAGGTACAATATGCAGTTCCAATGACAAAGCTCTAGCTCTTTTAGAGGGAGCACTATTTGGCGCTGTCCAGAGGCGAGAACCCAATGGAACTCTTGGACGTGTTGAAGTTGGATTGGTAAGGTTAATATTCCTTAATTTCTCTTCATCCTTTTGGAGTGTGTGCACTTCCTATAAAGACTTAACCTTACTATCCCCTTCACTTTTTTATAAGTTCTACTATACCTATCTAGTAGTCTTATTTATCTATTCACTCAAGTAGTGATTTCTGGATTATCTTAAGTACTGTGTACTTGGAGCGTGCCCCCTTTTGACCACCTCTCATCTGATGTATTCTTATGAAATGTAGCTAACTTTAGTCTATTTTGGAAGTATATTTTATATACTTTCCATTCATGTATCCATTTTCCTCATTCATGTCTTTATTTGCCGACTGTTGCTACTTTTATGTGTTCATTTACCAGCCTTGTTACATGTCGCTTTATACTGTGTATTTGTTGTTTATTCCTCCCTATTTAGTTCCTCCATCCGCTCCGTTAGTTCCCTGTTATTTTACGCCAGTGTTGATTAGTTCTGATTGACGTTGTCTCGTTAAGACGGCCATCAGCCCTGTCGGCTTTTCACGGGTAGTTGACTTCTCTATTTAGCTGTTAACTCGATCCTGTTGAGGTGTCGACAGGTAGCCATTTGTCGTACCCTATATCGTCTTGTTTAGACTGCAAATAAATCACTTTATTCACTCAATGCTTCTCCTTTACTTTTATTGGCTTGATTATCATATTGTTTTATCGTTCTGCCGGCTGAACAGGTTTCGCTTGAGTTTAAATTTCGTTACACCGTGACACTTTCATAATCATAAGATGGAGTTAATTACTTATATTTTAATTGAATCAGTTAAAGCAACGGTAAAGATAGTTGTGTTTTTACTTAAAGGCACTCTATGCAATTGGTATATCAGTTGTAGAATTTGTTGTGGTCATCAATACCATTGGGGATTTTCAACATGCGAAGATGATATGGTAAAAGCATTAATTTACCGATTTTCCATGTATAAATATATCAAAATGTCATAACGGTATTTCAAGCAAATAGAACTAAGTCCAACAATAATTAGATTGAAAAAATACCAACTTCTCGAGAGGTAAATGATTTGCATATCTTACCACACGCCTTTGTGTCATGGAACGGATAAGAATAATCGAACAAATGTAATGCACATAATGTAAGAAAACTTACACTAAGAGGTCGTTGGAAAGTAATCGTTCTTGAAGTTATTTCCATATCAACATGCCTTCTGCCTGATTCGCCCACAGACCAAACTCTTGTGATGACGGCCATTTTACTATACACCTAGAAAAGTATTGCAGCAACTGCTTTTCAATAAACAGAAAAAATTGAAAGGGATTTTATTTTTATCAAAGTATGTTTTTTTCAGGTTAAACCATGTTTGAATATATGAATATAAAAGGTTACCTCTTCAGACATTTATTGACCTAGACTGATTATTGAGGACAAAAAAAACCCAAGAAATAACGTCATTATTTTATCAAGACGCTTTAGTCTCAGTAATGGCGTTGTTGTCATTCCGCTGTGGTAATCATGTATATGTGAGAGAGTCTTTGGTTATAATTAGGAAACTAGGAAATGCAGAACAAAGGTTTATGTATATAATGGTAATTACATATTAGATTTCTATAGAAAAATTTTATTTCACAAAACTCACCCTTTCAAAAGGACAAATTAGTGAATTGTTTAAACATTTGCTATACTCGAAAGGTGAGGATATCGGTTGAAAGATGTTTACAAAATAAACTCGGTATATATTTATTTGGGTGTCTTACCGGAAAGTAGACATTTGTTATTACAGTAAAAAATCCTTTGATGTTAGAGGGATGTCGACTTGTGTTGTTTTAAAGGATGAACTTTCTGGGTTATATTCTGAACTACCTAACGAAACAGGAACTAACAACAGCTCTCGGTTAACATTATAAACAATAGAGAACAAGTTACGTGTCAAGTCAACAAGTTGGTGAACATGATTACCGTATTCGACGTGATAAGCGCCCGGGGCGCTTAAAAAATTGGTAAAAGGGGGCGCTAATTAAAACGATAAATATTGTCCTCAAGTTTAGTCTTGAAAGTGGTTTCTTATGATACATATGTCTTTGAAATATGGTTTTATAACTTTTATCATTTTGATGGTGGCTGGAGGTCTTGAAATACCCTGTATTCTTCACTTTAGTGGAAGTAAAAGACTTATTGCAAGACTGAAAAACCTCACTCAATGAATCAGCATGCAAGGTAAGCAATGTTGAGAGGTGGGCGCTAAATCAGGACTCATATTGTTCAGTCAAAAACGAGGTTGGTGGGCGCTTATAGGGGAGTGGGCGGTTATTAAGTCGAATACGGTATATTAATTAAACCAATTGATTGATGTCAAACGAGTCAAATGAGAAATATAGATTGGTATATCTTTATAGGTCATATAACTAATATGCCTGTAAATGGGACGCTATATTTAAGGTAGGAATTTTATCAGTTTTTTTGTTTTCGAGAAAAATTTATTGTCTCAGTTTTATCAGGGTTGAATTTAACTTGCCACTTATCTGCCCAGATAGCTATGCGAGCCAAGTCGTCGTTCAGACACGATGCAGCAATATCGCGATCATCGACAAGTACGTAAATGGAAGCAAATAAGCGTATGTGACTACCAATGCCTTCAACTATATCGTTTATGTATATGAGGAAAAGTAACGGATATAATACGGAACCTTGTGGAACGCCAGCAAGTACAGGTTTATAATTGGAACTGTATCCATTAAAGATGACTTTCTGTACTCGATTTTCTAAATAACTTTCAAACCAGCTCAAAAGAGAGTCGCGCAGTACCACCCATGGTTCGCTAGTTCCAGCCGAAGCTCGCAGGTTTCACCGCAATGCATAGCCACAATGGTGTTGCGGGCTTTCTTCCTGCAATAATACTAGCAGCCGCGATATAAGTGAAATAATCTTGAAAGCGGCGTTAAACACCAGGTCACCTCACCTCACCTCAAAAGAGAGTCACAGATGCCATAGTTTTTAAGTTTAGAAATGATGCCTTTGTGCCAAACCTTGTCAAATGCCTTACTTATGTCACAAAATACAGCCCTAACCTCTTTACCTTCATTAAGCCCTTTCGCAATAAAATCATATAAGAATGTTAATTGGTTAGCGGTTGAGTCACCTGGCACAAAGCCAGACTGTAAGTTGGTTAAGATATTATTGTCTCGAAAGTAGTTGAAAACATGTTTAAAGACACTAATGGAGCTAAACTTTTCGCCGCGACTTTAAGAAATCTATTTCCTATTGAATCTGGCCCCGTTGCTTTTGATGGATCAAGGGAGAGAAGGATGTCAACTATTTCTTTTCTTTGTCATGCTCACAAGGGGAATTATAATCTAACTATGAAGTAGCATCACAACATTATTGACTCCATTTATATATACGTTACTCCTATTCCTATCTTGTATATTTATGAAAACACTACTAACCACGTAGTCAAACATTATCAATCATCCTTATAAATCCAAAACTACACACATTATATTATAGTCACATGTTATAATAACAAATAAAATTCATATTGCAAGTATAAACTAAACTTACTTACCATAACAAAGTTAGTCCAAATCGACATATTCAGTCTATCATTGCCAACACGACACTTGTCCCTGCTTCACAGGTTATCTCGTCTTGCACATGCATCTTACTTAACACCGAACTGGAGTTGTCGAAACCACAGACTTCTGAAACACTGTAACAGTCATATACACTTACAAACATATTTATAGAATAAAAACTCAACACTCATGCAATAATATTTTTTTACTATTATATATTAACACTTCACATGTAGTATCTTTTTTATGTGATTTTCCATATCTCTCATCAAAACGATGATTTCCTGTCATTTCTTTTTTTTCTTTTCTGTTCTTTTCACTTTTACACATTATTTCAAATCTTTCTTTCGCCTCAAGAAACCTTTGTCACGCAATTAAAATTTATGTCTGAACAATTCAAAATGCAGTGTATTACTTGCGAAAACGTCACGTGAGTTTCTAATGTTAATATCTATATATAGCTACTTGTTTTATTTGCCAATCAATCGTCTTGTACGAACCCACCATCCCTGATGCTTATATATTCTTGTTTGACAATGATTGATATCATGCAATATAGACAATCGGTGGGTTCTTTTGTTTGTCACATTCAAAGCAAATCTGTTTTTAAATTTAGAAAACAATGCTGTCTTTTTTCAATACTTTGTCTCTGTTACAACCGAGTTTCCTTGCTTATCACCTTACAACTACTGATCTGTGGTGATGTACACCCAAATCCAGGACCCTTGCATACATCCGATCTTCAAATTGTACATTTGAATGTACGTAGTTTAAGAGATAAATTAGATATACTCCAAGCTGAACTAGAACCATATGACGTGATTTGTATAACTGAATCATGGTTACATAATGATATAGACAGTAAAAATTTAGAAATACCATGACAATAGACAGACCATGGGTGGAGGGGTGGCTGTGTTTATAACAACATGCTTGACCTTTGAGTGTATGGATCTTTAAAGATCAAATGTAAAAAACGTAATCACCTCATTGGAACTTTCTACAGAGCAGACAAAAGTGATACTTATTAGGACTTAATAGAGGAATCTATCAGTAACGCTGTTGATCTTGGTTTAGTCACAATAGTAACTGGTGACTTTAATGAAGATATTCTCTGTCATCAAACAGAATAGATGAAATCGAAGTATTGAATGGATTATCTCAAATCATTACTGATCCTACAAGAATCACGCCTACTTCTAGTACTTTGATTGATCTTATCTTTATATCACATACTTCCCTTATAACCGATTCTGGTGTACTTGATCCGTAATGTAGTGACCACTGTCCGGTTTATGTTTCCCTGAATGAGAACATAACAAAATCATCCACCTATTAAAGAAAGGATTTTTACTATAAGCTAGCTGACATTGATGCCCTCGCTGAAGAACTTAGTCTTGTTGACTGGAATGAAATACTTTCCTCTCATGATGTTAATCTAGCAACAGACCAGATAACCACTACCATGATGAATTTGTGCAACAAACATATTCCACATAAAATTGTCACAATCAGACCAAAAGATGCCCCATGGATGAATAGTGAAACTCGCAGTCTTATTCGTAAGCGTAATCGGCGTAATTCACAAAACGGCGTAATTCACCTTCTAATTGGGCAAAGTTCAGACAATACAGAAACAAAGTGATATCATCAGTAAGAAATGCAAAACAACAATACTTAGATAAAATTGATAAAATGGTTAATGAAAGTCATGGCACAAAACTCTGGTGGCGTCTCACTAAATATTTCACTAAAAACAAAAAATCCTCAGGAACATTTCCTCCCGTACTTCACGATGATAAACTATATGATAATAGTTTGGATATTGCAAATATTATGAACCAATATTTCACTAATCAAACTAAAGTCAATTATCCTGACAGGCAAATCGAAGACGTTATTCCTACCATTAACCATCCTCTATGTGATCTGTATCTTGATACAAATGAAGTTCATGATATTCTGTCTTCATTAGATACAACAAAAGCGACGGGGCCAGACGGCATTAGGAACAAGTTCTTAAGAATGAACTCTGAACTGTTAGCGGGTCCTCTTACAGAAGTTTTTAACTTATCACTTTCTAAAAAGATATTTCCGCAAATTTGGAAAGATGCCTCCGTAGTTCCTATTTATAAAAGGGAAGTATTAATGATTGCACGAATTACAGACCTGTTGAACTGACAAGTTGTGTGGCCAAAGTTTTTGAAAAATGTGTATTTAAACATGTGTATACTTTTCTCAGAGATAATAACATAGTGTCTAACCTCCAGTCCGGTTTTACACCAGGGGACTCTACTGTCAATCTACTATCTTTATGATTTCATAGCTGAAGCAGTAGATAAAGGTAAGGAAGTAAAAGCGGTCTTTTGTGATGTTAGTAAAGCTTTCGATAGAGTTTGGCATAAGGGCATAATTTACAAACTTAAAAAAATTGGAATAAATGGCAGTTTGTTAACATGGTTCGAGAGCTACCTTGAGAACAGAGAACAAAGTGTTGTTATTAAGGGATTCCGATCTGATAACAGGCAAGTATTCGCTGGCGTGCCACAAGGTTCCGTCTTGGGGCCGCTTTGGTTCATCTTATATATCAACGATATAGTCGAAGGCATCAATAGCAATATACGGCTCTTCGCGGACGATACATCTTTATACGCGATTTTTGGGGATCCCGTTGAAACTTCTGCTGATATAAATGATTACTTGAAGCGAATTTCTGAATGGGCGGACAAATGGAAGGTATCATTTAATCCAAATAAAACTGTTTCTATTCGGTTTACTAGAAAATTGCAACCAGTTCAAATGCCAGATTTGACCATGAATGATAATACTATTGACTCGGTTCAAAGTCACAAACATTTGGGCCTTACTTTACAACATGACTGTTCTTGGAATGAACATATAAATGAAATTGCTAAAAAGGTTGCCCCAATGGTTAATTGTCTGAGGAGTCTCAAATATAGATTGAACCGAAAAACATTAGCGATCATGTACAAACAGTTCGAATTCATTCTTCCTGTATTTGACTACTGTAGTCATATATGGGATAATTGTACAAAACAACAAGAAGATATGTTAGAAAAACTTAATCTTGATGCTCTGAGAACTGTGTGTTGTGCCGTCCGTGGTACGAGTCATGATAAAATATATAAAGAAACAAATTGTAAACCATTTTTCCATAGACGATATGTAAAAAAATTAAGTTTGTTTTATAGAATGGTTAATACTAATACACCAAGTTATCTTAGCAACATTGTGCCTCATAAGATATCAGATGTTGTTGATTAAAATCTTCGTGATGACTCAAAACTTCAGACCATAAACTGTAAAACAGTAAATTATGCAAAATCCTTCCTTCCTGACACAGTTAAATTATGGAATTCATTACCGATAGAACACAGAAACTCCCAATCTTTATCGACATTAAAAAAAGCCATAGACACGGAAACTGAAATGCATACTCATTTCGACTTACAATATGGTAGTAGATTTTCTCAAATAATACATTCTCGCCTTAGACTCGAATGCAGCAACTTAAATGCATACAAGTATAAAAGATTCATATCATCAATCCCTGACTGTTCTTGTGGCCATAACTATGAAGATTCGACTCATTATTTCTTTCATGTCCACTGTTCATGATTATAAGGGAAAATATGTTTTTCTATAACAAAGGTTTTGACCTGAGATCGGTCTTATTTGGGAACCCAAATTGTTCCTCTTATGTAAATTATGAACTATTGATATCTGTGCACGAATTTATAGATTTAACAGGCAAATTTGCATCGGATCCATAATTGATATATTGTATTGTTGTATTGGTAAAGCTTGTTGGCGATTATATATTCATATATAAACTCTTCAAAAAAAGAAACCTGACATTCATGCGAAATTGATTTTTTCGAAACGGGTCAATTTTTTTCATGATACATACCTGCAATTTAAAGAAAAGCTTGCTCAAAAGTGTTAATTTACCAAAAACAATGGCCCAAAAAGTTCACGTTGTGTTCAGGGACGAAAAGGAGCGATTCGTTCAAATGCATTTTCTGCCAAAGCACGTGCAGCATGGGATCATGAAGGTTTACATGCAGACACGTCTGCTTTAGGGGTATACAAAAAGCCATATCAGCCGCTGTTCATTCAGACTACACAACATCGGTACAGCGACCTGAAGAATGCCAAGACTGAACAGAGCGCAACGCAACAACGCTATTGGCAGGCTGCAAGCAGCAGCGACGCAGCGAGATGTTGCAACACACTTTGGCGTGTCCAGACAGACCATCTCTTCATTGTGGACCCGTTTCAACACCCGAAACAGCGTTGATGATAGGCCAAGGTCAGGCAGACCAAGGGTGACTACTCGGGCCCAAGATCGGTACAGCCGACTGCTCCACCTTCGGGAACGCACCAGTACAGCAAAGTCAACAACAACGCAGATACCAGGCCTGCGTCGAATTTCCGACCAAACGGTACGCAACAGGCTGAGAGAGGCTGGACTTTTTCCACGACGACCGGTTCGACGTCCCGTTTTAACGCAACGTCATCTGGCGGAACGTCTCCAGTGGTGTCAACAGAGGATGAGATGGCCACGTGCAAGGTGGAGAACCGTTCTCTTCACTGATGAGTCTCGTTTTCTGCTTCGACGATGTGATGGACGAGCACCTGTATACCGACGTCGTGGAGAACGTTATGCTGCCAACTGTGTTCAGGAGGTTGTCCCATTTGGAGGTGGGAGTGTCATGGTGTGGGCCGGGATTCGTCACGGTGTTAGGACACCCCTTGTGCATGTTGTGGGTAACCTCACAGGAGTACGGTATAGGGACTTGATCCTACAGCCTTACGTTATTCCTCACGTCAACGTCCATGGTGGTCTCTTTCAACAGGATAATGCTCGACCACATGTTGCACGTGTTTGTCAAGATTTTTTACAGCGTCCAGACATTGCCATGACCAGCCAGGTCACCAGATTTGTCACCAATTGAGCATCTCTGGGACGAACTGGATTGACGCGTGCGCAGTAGGAATCCACCAACACTTCCAGGACTTCTTGCAGCACTTCAGCACGAATGGCAGAACATTCCACAGGCTGTGATTGACAACTTGATTGCATCCATGGGTCGTCGGTGCCAAGCAATAATCAATGCCAATGGTGGTCATACCCGATACTGACATTTGTGCACCCCTGTGATGTTGAAACACTTGTGCACCTGTGCATTTCAAGATAATGCTTATTCTGAATAAAATTTACTGAACAGAGATCTTCAAACAGCGTTTTAGTTTTCATTTCAATGTTTAACTTGCATCTGTGGTCTTTATATTGAACTTTGAAAGTCAGTGTCAAGTTTCTTTTTTTGAAGAGTTTAGATAAATCATATATTTTGTACATACACCATGAAATGTTCTTTATCTTGCTGACGTTTGTATAGATAAGTATATATATTCATTGTACATTCACCATGACATGTTCTATATTTTGTATTTTGGAGCGGTATTAACATAAGCTTCTAGCTTGTTTACCAATCCAAATCTTTTCTGAAATAAATATGTTTAAACCAAGGATTTCTTGTACTTCCTCATGTGTAACAATAATAAAGTTTAGCGATGATGCACTTTGCTCAGAGAGGGATTCAGGTATTTGTGAATCAGGATTATTCACTGTTGACTGAATAACAAAGAAATCATTAAGGAAATGTGAAATATCTTCTGGGTCATCATAGACAATATTATTAGAAACAATTGGTGGAAAGAAGTTACATACGGATTTCCTTTGAATATATTGTTTTATCAAACGCCACCACGTTTTTGTACGCTGAATTTCGATTTCTTAACATTTATATGACCGTTTGTAATTTACAATCGAAAACAGGTAAATGTAATAATTTTGGCATTTAAGAGTTAAACATGCTACAGACGATTGGAACTTTACCCAATTCATGTGCTAGTTTGGCTCTATTTATGAGACATACATGGATATATGTACAGAACAAATCGTAAGAGAAATGCTGTAAACTGGATATCCTGGAGATGTTTACAGCAAGTTTGCGGTTCGAATGTCTCCACTGTTGATTATATAGTCACGTCATAACCTGGCGTTTTAGCTTTCGGAGATGCCGTCTCATACATGTTGAAACTTCATTCAACTATAAACTGATGAAATGTAATCACCTTGAAGTCAGAATATTATCATCTGTTAAGTCATTGTCATGAATACATAAATTCTCTTAAATTTGTATATTCTTATGTTACTATTCCGTTTCATTTCATTTGCTGTTACCCGCATGCTTATAATCGCAGATTATGCCCATTGTTCCTAAAGTGCATTCAACTAGAAAATCCCTAAGTGCCGACCTTACTAGTTGTTATTAACATCACAAATGTCTACACTTCCCGGTAGGTAGCCTTTATTTGTACATACAAAATCTTTTACTTCTTTTTATCTATGAGAAGACATTAAGATGATGAAAGGCGAGTAGATTTAACAGTAAACACTGTAATCAATGCTACAGGGTTTATGAATGTCTTTCTTCTCCATAATTGATTTAGTAACATAAACTCTAGATGAAACCTTTGATCTTATGCAGGATGTCAACTTAAAAGGGGAATAGTATTTTGAACTACTGTAATAATAATTGAATGTATTACTTTGTATTGAATTAATCTGAAATGCATCAGTAATTTAGTAATTAACTTTTAGAAAACAGCTGCTTTGCAGAGCTGCTGTTGCCATTTTTCAGAGGCCACCTGTTGCACTTTTTACGTTGATTGCTAATCCCGTAAACACCCAATGGAAACTTAATAACCTGATCGAAAGAAAATTATTTATCAAACATATCAAATCAGGATAATTTCAGACTTTGAGAACGTGCCGTTTCAAGTGTTAATTGGTTCCCTATCAACATGATACCCACCAGCAGTATATGCATCAAGAGATATGAATAGGCACCTGCATGAAGAAATGCATCCCAAGAGTAACTTCAGCGTATGTGAATCTAAATGCAAATTCGGGGTTCTGATTTGACATCAGTTGTCTAACATTCATTGCATGATCTTTAACAATGTGTACAACATTTCCCCTACCTCAAGCCAGAAATGTTTACGGAAAATAAAAAAATAACCTACAACTTAAAATTCATGTATTTTCCAAATGCAAGTTAATCCATAGGTCAAAGGCCAAAACAAACAGAACCATACAATAGTGGGTGGGTGGTGAGTTACACACTAACGTTTACGAATATATTAATATTTCACACACTGCAGAAGCCTAAGTTTACAATATGACAGTTGAATTAAGAAGAACAGTCTGTTTATAAGCATTCATGATGTGGTAAACACATTTTGATAACTTCCAAAGAATGTTTCGGCATGGAATATTCAGCAATTGGAATCTTTTTTACCACACTAGGAGGTGAATGATAATAGATTGGCAAGTAGTCTTGTTAGCATTCAGCTGCAATGAAAACATAGTAACATCAATCAATAAAAATTATACTAAAATAACATGACAGCCAGTTGTTTACGCGTTTTTTTGCCATCGGCCTTTGTTAACATCATTTTCAACACGCATATTTTGAAAATAACTGATTTGACAAATACTATGTTGGACGTAGAAACAATCAATGTCTAACGTTATGGTTACATTCAAAATAAGTTCGTCATCTGTCACTCAGTCTTTTATCAACTTGAAGTAATTCATAGGAATAAAAAGTAGAGTTATCAGGATATGTAATTGGTAGATTTTTTCTTCTTATTTAATCATAATTAGGCCAGAAAAACAAAAGTGTATATCATCATCATCAACATCGTAATAATTAAGGGTCCGCGGTATTATCGGTATATCGGTATATTGCAATACAGAAACACTCTACTGAAAATATTCAATATATCGCATGACATAAATTTATCACTTTCCGTGTAAAATTGCAAAAAATATAACCAAAAAACGTGATTTTAGTGAAAGTTGAAATGTGAACTCGCAAACTGAAAATAGCACAGATATAATAAAGGTACTAAAGCAGTCACTTAATTATCTCTCTTTACAAAACGAGCCAGTTGACTATTGATCGCTGTTGTTATTGTTGTTATTCAGTCAAGAGAGAATGGAAAAAGTCAAATATGAAAAGTACCAATATATGGCAAGTTTGTCTACCCATCCTAAGAAATAACATATATGATAGATGCAAACTAAATTAATCATTTATTTATACCTTGCGTGTGATAGTTGGTTGAATAGGCAATTAGGCTCATCCTTTTTGTGATAATATCCCGATAGAAATGAATATGAACTGAATTAGTTACCTTCAGACTATCTAACGACCCCGTATGAAGCACTCGTAGAATTCTATGACACAAAAACCTCAATCTGAAAATTTTTTGAATAAGTTTTTTACGTGTCCCCAATGCGCCTCTGTTGATTGATTACTGCAGCATCTTTATCTGGTAGACTACGTATGATTTCCTGATGTTAGCGCTAGACATAGCACGCCCTTCTTCTTCCTGTTGATTGGGGCTTGACGACTGTATCTGACGTTCTCGAAGGGCCAAGACAGATTACGCACAGCGTTATTTCTGCAGACATTGGATTGAAACTCGAGCGATGGGCAACAAAATCTCATCCCTGTAATGAACACCAGTACGTCTGCCTGCAACACGTAAATTAGAGTAACAAATAAGAGTTATACCATCGTATGTTACCCAACCAACACCATGAGAGCCAGAATGGTCACGCTGTTTAAAGTTAAAGCAGCGTTACGCTCTTTGCGTCTTCTCAAGTTGCAATTGGTCCATTTGCAAAGTCAATTTTTGCAAAAGCCAATGACGCAGCAGACGACCACGATGAGCTCTAGCTCACACCATGCGCCGACGTTTGAGCTGTTGAGTTGTCATCTTCACACTGTCGTGATTCCTGGCCGCCGATAGTGGACTGAGGCGGTGCTTGTTTTAAAAGTTTATTCTATAGAAGATTAGAAATCCATCAAATAAATATGATATGAGGCCGAGGAGTATAGCAACTCACCTCAGCCATGGCGTGACATGAAGTGGCGAATTTGAAGTTGCCTTCGTCACGAAGCGCGTAAAGCACGAGATAATATTTGTGTTACGAGCAGAGTGAGAGAAAACGAAATGTATTACGAAATACATCCGGCGATATCCTCCCCTCCTTTGAGAAATATTGTGCTCAGCATTTAAATGCAGCGTTAAAGCAGCGTTACGCTCTTTGCGTCTTCCCCCGCGACCAGGTCTCACCTTAAAGCTATTATTTCTATAATGCTGAAAATTACTTGTTCATTAAAATCACAAAAGCGTTACCTAAAAGTTGGAAAGGAATTAAAATATTGCCAATATCACGAGTAACCCATACACCATCAAACCTAAAAGTGAAAAATAATAGCAATAAATGTTTTTCTTCCGGATTCAACCAATCTTTTCATCAAAATATTACTTGGATACCTATTTGGTTCCCTCCTTGAAACTTACTTTACAAACTTAATTCGGTAAGTAACATGTAACTGATGTCTACCTCTCTTTGCCAAGGTAACGTTGCTAGTGTTATACTTGATTAATGTTGACACAATCTGACAGTGATTTATTATAATGTTTTTAAAACCGGTTATTTCTGGAATCCATAAATTTGGGCACCATATCATATTCCTGGTTTATTTCAAAGTACAAACAATTTGAATTTAATGTAGCTGGCAATCCTATGCAATCCTAACAATTGTTTAATGACAAATATAGCTTTATTAACTTTTATAGGAACAATGTCCTTACATTTGACAAAATACCTGAATAATTTATCTCCGATCCGCTAAAGAGCCTTTTTTAAAAATAATTTGTTAATATTCAATAATTTCTGAAGACCATGGGTTCAATTTGATCTTCTTGTACCTGAAGACTTGTTTTTGCAGGAACTATTAAGAATCTCCTTTTTCCGAAGCAAACAAATTACAGTATGATTAAGTAAGCGCAAATCAGCCGCACATGATGATAACATATTTGCATAAATTCATGGCCAACTACAAGTGAAACATCTGTCTCTGTAAGTCGAAGCTTCGAGGTGAGCTGAGGTTATTTCGCGCTTTCAAGAATATTTCACTTATATTGCGGCTTTAGTATTATTGCAGGGATATGGCTCGCAGCACCATTGTGTTATGTATTTGCGATGAAACCTGCGAGATTTAGCTGGTACTAGCAAACTTTAATAAATTCAGTATAGCAATGCATCTAAACCTAATAACTGCTTGTAGAAAAGTTCTTTACCTGACGGGTTTCGAACAACGGACCTTTGTAGCCGAACGCGCGAACCACTGCACTATCCCGCCTCCTTGAAGCTTCGATCATACTCTGAAGTTATAACATTAACAAGGAGAACAATCATGCGGTCATATCGCCCTTGACAACGAGAAGGAATAAACAAATCTAAAACTGAGTTAGTATAGACTTTCATTTTACTCTAAATTTAGAATTGTACATTTATTCAAGAAGAACTATGTTAAGACAATAAACACAATTCCTCAAAAGAGAGATACTTTAAATTTGCTGTGGAAGGAATCAAAAGCCTTTTGAAAACCTGCAAACATACGAAAAAACCTTCCCTTTACACATTTTTAAATCATTAATAAACAATAAATATTTATTATCAATATTGCAATAGCCACGCATAAAGTCAGTCTGCGCATTGTGTATGTTCTCATATAAAACCAACAAACTGATCTTACCTATTATTGAAACATTTTACATTCACTTCAATTACTCCCTTAAGCAAACGGGTACACCACTATACCACAAGGGGTGGGAAGATTTAGATCGGTTTCGAAAGTCCTCTAATACCTAAGAATAACATTAGAATATGAGATTTTGAGGGCGCCTCTTATGCTTCTTCAAGAGGGTAAGCATGCCAATAAAAACAAATACCTTTGACCTTCCACCATATATGTGACAGATAGTTACCGCTCCCTCTGGACCGGACTCAAAACCTCATACAATCACGTTACCCCGGGCAATTATCTTAATAATGCCTCACCACCCCGGGCTATTACTAGTACTTTGATAGGATAGGATAATGCCCTCTATCCCGGGCAATTATCGTTATGATGCCCTCTGCCCTTTACGGATTCCTCTTCAAATTAGATAACGTTTTTTACTTTCAGTTGAAATCTAAGTGTATGCTTATCTTTTCTTTGAAAAATAACTCATATGATTTTGGCAACATGCGGTCTCGAAACTCCTTTTTTATGTAGGGATATACATATGGATATTTAGAGCGAATGTGTTTTGTCAAATTTCCGTTTTTTATGAGTTGAAATTAAGATGAGGGTTACAATTAATAAATATCACAAAAGATACTTAAAATACTTATAGAATAAGATTTAGAGTTATTAACCTATATGTTTAAGCCATTAATGAGAACAACATTTTCCACGCCGACGTCAATAATTTGTAGGTAAATGTATGGCTTCTCTGGTAGCAGGCGCTTGCAATGTGACACTCATGACTATTCAACAACTTTCACCCTAAGGTTATGTACATGTGGGAATCAACATGATAAGTCGGTAAAAGTATGTAATAACCCAGTTTATGTAGCTTCTCTATTGTTTTAGACAGAATTAACTTGTTTAAGCATTAAATCGGTAAAAGGAAACAGGCGGACTAAGTGACATGGTGTTTGCATCGGGGCAGACGTTTTTAAAGTGGTTGACAAATTCACAGAGATTATAAATGAATAAATAACTAAAGAATACATATTTTCGGTTTCTTCAACTGGCAGTTCTCGCGTATAGAAATGAAATTCCTAATCTGGTCTCTTGTAAGCAGTCCTTTTTTCGCCACCGTGTGTACAGTTATGCTCCGATTCTTTAGTATAATTCCTCAAATGATACAAAGTATTTCGGATCTTTCTCTGTTCTTTTCTCTATCAAGTTAAGATTACGCACAAGTAATCACTAGATTAAGTTAAGTCTATATTCCGTTAAGATTGAGCACAAGTTATCACCATCTACCTGTAGACATTGGTCGTTGGTCAAATATTCAAAGAGAAAATCGTTTAGGTAAGCTATTGATAGAGAGGAACTCCAGGAAAGGAAAAAATACAAATGTTTATGAGAAAAGAAAGTATATTTGTAATGGGAAGACATTAACTAAATGAATTTACCATTCAATCAATCATCAGAATATGACAGGAACATCATTCTAACAGGTGTTGTCAGGATGTAAGTTGATTGATATGCAGGAGATAGTTCCATAGTTAGAAATGACTCTAAAAGTGAGTAAGCGAACAGTTTAGTGTAAGCTCTCGCCACTGCTGTATAGAATCATCTCAGTTAATATATTTGGTTGTCAGCTAAGATGGATGTCATTCGTTACAAAAGTAGTTCAACGCTGTGGCCTATCCGAAGTGTTTTCAATCCTTTAGAATTTCCCCATGCCATGGCTGGTAGAAACTATTTGAAGAGTTCATAGTGAGTAGCTAAAAAGTTCTAATTTACAATTGCTTCAAATATAGTCTATGCTAATACTTACCTAAAGATATATTTCCCATATGAAAATTTAGAACCTATAACCATAACTTTCCGAGTGAAACCGGTCGATGGCATTTATTCAAAATGATGAACGTTTGTGTAATCTGTGTAACGCTTGGCACTGCTGTTGGAGATGAGCTTCACTGATTATTTGAAAACCGAATTACTTTCTTTCGACTGATTTACATAAGCATGTTTTAGTAAAGAAATTAACGTGTACTAAAAATACAATTTCCCTATTTTTTTTAAGGCATGTCTTTGATCATTGTTTGAGTTGCTCAAGTAATAACAAATGACATGTCCAGTCACTTGCCATCTATATGTTATAGTTCATATGTATAATCAGTGATTATAAAATATCAGGCGAAAGAAGGCTTTCCCTCATTTTTCAAGTCTATGATATAAAAACAAACGCAGATATGAAAACTAGATTGGTTTATAAACAGAAAACGTTTTCCAATATTCTCTTTGAAAGGCATCCAAATATCGGCATTTTATTTGCCCCAATACATACAGGGGGTCAATATTGAAATTTGAACAAATGTGGAATTAAAAGACAAGTGCACAGAAACTCTCAGTAGTCACAGGAATCATGGTGTCTGTCATCAGTAGCGCGGGTGACCAACCTGGGCATCAATGCAAGCAAATACACGCCTCCTCATTGAAGTCTTTAGGTGTCTGATGACGTCAGCAATGGTGTTCATATCTGGTGAGTTGGCTGGCCACGGCAAACAGTGACGTTGGCGTTTTCGAGGTAGTCTCTAACAATTCGGACAGTGTGAGGTCTTGCGTTGTCTTGTTGCAATAAGTATCGCTGGTCACGTTGCGAACACAGGAATATTTAAAGATATTAGCATTTAGGGTGATATTGCTGAGTTCTTTAATCATTGCATCTCTTCTACCATGACCTGTTGAAATGTAGGCTTTCTGTCAAAGCTATCGTCTATACAGGTAAAAATTACTGCTTCTTCTAATCCCTCTCTAAATCCAAGTATCAATCCAGCCTTGATTGAATCCAGTTCCTTGATCTCAATAATTCAGTTATAGACTAATTAGCCAACAAACTAATAACATGGAATAACATTCCAGGGAAAATGTATAATATCTGATTGCTATTTTCAGGGACCATGTATATTCTCTGAAAATACCAAGGAACATACATACTGAATGAATAAGGGAATATACGTAGTCACTGAAACGTTCAGTGATTATGTATATTCCCTGATTATGCATATAAATAGTAACATATTTATCCTATGATTTATGTTTTTCATATTCACATATGTCACCATCATAGTTGAGAAATTAACTGTTCTGTCTGTCTCAGCAACCGGATTATGCATCGATATGCTAATTTTGGGATTTCCGAATGAAAGTAAATGTTATGATTCTCAAGAAATTAAGAAATATTTTCTACTATGATTATAAAAGACTTAATATTTCCTGATCCAGAAAAATATCAATTCTTCAAGCAATGTATAGATAAAACCGTTATTTTGATAAATAAAAATGATCAAGAAATATGCCAAACTATTTCATTTAGCAAATAATGTGAGAAGCCATACAGCTGCTGAACAAAGGTTCGTTATACGGTTCATGATTTCATAAAAGCCGTATGGCGAAGACATTCTGGCATTACCCAAAATAGGCACTTTGTAAAAATAAGATTTAAAAAATATTTCTGCAATAGAATTTTAATTGAACACATTCCCGGCAAAACTGCTATAAAATAATGCTAGTTAATAATGGTTAACCCTATGATATGTACCACGTTGTTTGCAAAAATAGTTTAAGATGAACATTTTTGAGAAATTCTTGAAAACTAGTTTTTCCGTTTTGGACGCCAAAGTTCCATAAATCCATGCCAAATCTATTCTGGAATGATTACGACATTTTACTACATGCATATGATAGGAACATGATGTTTCTTCAACGCCTATTTGCATGTAATTTGCAAGTAATGTAACAAACCTTTGTGTGGCAGTTATAATGTATTTAGACAAGCTACGTGATTCGATAATCTCTTATATGCCGACCAGTGAACGTGTTTCTGAAATCCCAAAGAGTTTCATACCCTAGCAATAAGTTTGATCCCTTATTTTATAAGTATATTATCTCGTAGAACTAGTACTAAAATCGTCATCTTGAAGTATATTTCCGTTGTGGTTCGAGACAATTGAAGTTTGCGTCTTCTTTAGAAACAAATGTATCTCGTTACAGGTTCTTATCACCAATTCTTCTTGTTTATTTGAGCTAATTTTATATAACTTAAAAAAAGTTTAAGACAGCAGCAACTTTGGTTAGGGGTTGTCACCAAATTCAAACATTGAGTGCAAAACAGAGAGACAAAGAGGTCATTTTGACTTCTTCAAATCTTGCCTATCATTTGTTGTATATTGTCACGAGCCTTTTGTTAAGACAAGACAGTGTTATGAGCAGGCGTGCACTGTGCCTGCGTACATATACCTAAAACACATGGCTAGGAAGCCTAGGTATCGGTCGTATACGGCACTTGTTTGAGGTTTGTTTGAATGTGAACCTTTTTGTGCAAAGGTTGATTAATTGATATGTTTGTGTGTATGGAGCAGTTGGGTTTTAATTCTGCCACCATGAGGTGTTGATAATAACAGATGGCAAGTTAATTACAACCCTGGGAATAGATCCTGAGTGGAGAAAGTTCATTGTTGTTCTGTAATTTGTGAAAAATGAAATATTTGAATTGGAAAAATTATTATCATTTGTGAAGAGGTAGAACAAGAAGTGATGGTCGTCTTATTGTGATACTCCACAAGGGTGTAGTGGTACAGTGGCCGTCTACAGTTGGCCTAGGTGTGTGTGAGTGGCGGGTGTATTGATATTGCACCGTCAGTTAACACTCCAGACAAGTCTTTATGTGTTTTATTTCAACATGCGATATATGTAAATTGTTCTTTTTGTGTGTGTTTGTATTGAATCATTTGTATGTGATTCCTTAATGGAATTAGATTTTCTTACCATTTTTCTATCTTAAATGTTAAGCTTGCTTGACATTCACTGTTGTGACCTATAATAATAAATGATAATTTTTATTCAATTCTTGTATTGAATAAGATGTGCGAAACTTGCTTGATATTCACTGATGTAATTGAAATTGTTTTTATGTTTTGAATTCCCACGAGATTATATAACTTGAGAATTTAAATTGAAATGATTTACAAAGACTTTGGGTTTAAAGAAAGAGCTTTAAGAGTGAGACGAAGTTAATCTGAAGTGGTCTAATAGTATCATTGTGTTGCAGATGTTATGTCTTTTCATATTTGTTTTATTGCTTTAGATATAATGCTTAAGGTTGACCAAGGAATAATTAAGATCTTGTATTGCAGCTGTATAAACCCACTAATGAAGAACTAACTTAAACGAAACCCCCGCTAGCAAACATTATCTGGTTTTATACTTTCAGGTTCTTGCAACTCATATGGCACCACATTCAAACCCCGCGTCTTTGTCCCTATCTTTATTGTAAAGTAATTGTAACTCTTGGTTTTTGTAATAAACTTTTTTAGGTAATCTTTTTGTTGTACCACAGACACTTTGTGACATTTCTTTCCCCAAAACTGCCGTCACAGAAAAACTATTCAGATCACAAAACCCCTCTAATATTGCTTATTTTTCTTTCTAGCGAGAAAGTATTCAATAATACATATGAATGATTACTTCAAGTGAGCAATACCTGGTCTGATAACCAAACATCTGATACGAAGTCTTGGTTTATTGACAGTTGATGAATGATCTCGGCATATTGATGGCGTCATTTAACGACATTGTCTCGTCAACACACTTTGTCTTACTCAAGTTTAGGGTGTAACATGCAACTTTTAATTTCTATTCGTTATTTATTTCACCTTTTGCAAATTTCGAGACAAATATTCATTGTTTAGGCACATGGAATGGTCATAAATACACTCTGTCATTTAGTTCACCTCGATAACCATTTATTAAGAGTTGTTTCATTTAACTAACTAGTCCCATTTAATGCCTTTCAGCTCTCTTAGGATAGGAAGACCATTGTGATAGATGAGGTTTAATTGCTGTCATAGTCTTTAGGGACAATTCGTAAGCGAAATGAACCCAGTGCTTCCCTCAAGGAGTTCTGTTATGCTAATTACAGCCTATCAATTACATTTTTTTTCAAAAATTTATATTGGACCTTCGTATGAACCTTTTATGAAATGCTTCTGGTAGATGCGTATTTAATGAATGTTAGACTTGTTTAGATCTTAATCCCTTGAAGTAAAGCGGAGTCAACGTCTGAAAGGGAGGGGGCTGTCTCTACTCTTACTTCTTACCACCATCGGTTGTAAAAGAGCATATGAATATATACAATAAGTTTAAATACATACAAAGTAGAGGTGAATCTAACAATTACAGTATTTTTCTATTTAGCAATTGTTAAGAAACTCTCAGAATGTATTACAACTGAAGGCATTTTACAACATAGCATACAATTGTACATAGTCAAAACAGTGTTGCGCCCCTTTTTTTAAATAGGGAATAATAGTTTCGGTGATTGTTTTGAGATAACAGTATAATCACATGAAACTTAATGTTTGAGGCATTAAAAAGCATCCTATGAAATAGACTGTTAATGGCCACTCTCTGACCCCATGGTATATAAAAAAAATTCTCTCAATTATGGTGCAAAAAGACAACAATTTAAGTATGCTCATATCTCAAATTTTAATTACGACACAAAAAGTGGGTTTGGTTTAAAGGATCATTCAGGGACTAGGGGTACAAAAACAATCAGTATCGCGAACTTGCACCATGCACTTCAATGACAGCTTGAATTCTACGCCTTAACCCCTCGCTAGACGTCGAAACCGCTTTTGTGACAATCGCTGCCACTGTCGCTTCAATTTAATGGGAGTTCTGACAGACAGACAGACATTTTATTCAGTAAAAAGCCACTGGCCCATAATACAGTCATAAGCAGGTAAATATTGCATGAGCGTTATATAAAATCACTAGAATTTCTTATTTTCCTAACGTGACATAAAAATAGACATAAATTGTTAATCACATCTTTAACTGTTGATGACATAAGATTAACAAAAGTGTATTGTGAAATTGGATGTTTAAGATATTTAAGGTATTATTTATACCCGAATAGGCTTTACAGTAGAGTATCACATGTATTTCATCTTCAATTAAATTAAGATTAAACTTTTTACAAATAAGGCAAAATCTTAAATCATAGGGAACATTGTTATATCTACCAGTCTCTGAGACAAGCTTAAATTTTCCACACCTAAAAATTGACAAACAATTTCTTAAATGAGAAGGGATATCTAATCTTAGATATGTTTCAACATTAAGGAGAGACTTGAAGAGTTTATAATTAACACACATAGTTGAATTTTGGAGAGATGAATACCAAACCTGTGAAAGGTTATCAGACAACCTTTGTTTAAAGACAGAATTAAACCCATTAATATCTCCAACATCCTGGGAAATCCAAACAAAACCAAACCAAAATTTAAATAAAACACTTTTGATATGAGATGCCCATGTAATGCGAACAATGCGAGTTATACCAGTACACCCACAATGTCCCAAACATGTTCACGCTGATTAAAATCCGGACTCATTGCAGACCACGGGGTATGAGTTAAGGTATTGTTCTAGATTACCTGCCTCACAGCTCGTAAACGATGACGTTTAGCATTATCGTTCATGAATACAGGTCTTGTTGCATGGTGTATGGTTGTCAAAATAGGGTTCAAGGCCTTCTCGGATGTAGCGATCTCCTGTCACCTCTTAGGGTCACAAGATCAAGTTTGCAATCAAACGAGAATCACCACCATACCATTATAGGTCCCCCGCCAAACGGTACTGTTGGCATGATTTTTCGTGGTGCATACGCTGTTCCTGGATGCCTCCAAAACCTGATCCTGCAATCAACACAGTGCAGAAGAAACCTGCTTTAGTCTGACCAGTGAACCTTCTTCCATGACCTTAAATTCCACCCAAGTCTTTCTCTACATCATGCCAGACGAAACTGCTTGTGGTTGTTATTGAGTTTCGGTCGCTTAATTTCTCTTCTGGACTTCAATCCAGCGGCCTTGAATCTATTTCTGACCGTTTGGTGACTGAACAAACGGCGTGGAAGCAATTGGCGTTTTAGGGTTGTACTGGAAGCGAAAGGTTACCTTCTTACGAGCCTTAGAAATGAACTAACCCCTCTCATGGAGGTGATACGTGGTTTGCTTGAGGGTGTACGATTCTTCACGCCATTGGTTCGTGCACGTTTTCTGGCTAAACGACTTATGGTTGAATAATGTCGTCCAGTTCTTCTTGCAACTTCCTTGAAAGAACGACCAACTCCGAGAAGACCAATAATCTGCCATTTGACAGCCTCCTACATTCTACCACCTGTGTGATCTATGGGTAACATTGGTTAAACGGCTTGTATCAACGTTTTTTAACCAAAATTGATCACAAACCCATACTGCAAATTTTGGAAATTCCTGGAGAGCAGAGTGCACGTGCAGCTTGTCGCGTTTGGATGAAGAAAATCTCTATTAAAACATGTTAAAATTAAACCTACTACGTATACATAGCAGATTCATGGTACAAACAACATCAACGGGTTTTTTATGTGCCGAAAAAATTTAACTTTAAAAAACTATTCGGGGGTGCAACACATTTTGAGGGTGTTGTCCCTTGAATAGAAGCTTTTCGATTTCTGCAGTAAGACTGAGTATCAACTATCAGCCTTTGATTCTTTTAAATATAAGTACATTCCTTATCATAACACCAATGGAATAAGGTCGTATTATTAAACCTCGTGAAGTTGACTTTGGCGTAAATTGCATTATCTGAACTTTTTCCTGTTTAGTAATAAGTCTACGGTTCTTAAATATGTGTCCTTGTCACCACACCAAACAGATGAGGTCATGATTACTCTTCCTTACCTGATAATTTACATGAGCTGTTGTCTATCAAAAGCCAGGATGGGGAGTTGCAAGCAGTTGTTAGTGACACCATGATCAATGATCGGGTTTTAAAGTCGCGGCTCAGTTTATTAACGGCGTATGTTTCAGATGGACATTCCTGTTTACACACATGTGCCACGAAAACATGATTTCTTTTTTCAAGTCATTTCAAGCTTGCCACTGAATGCAACACCCTGGACGGCTATGGAATATCGCTAATTCAGTCAAAGAACAAAATTCCAAAAAGAAGCATTCATGGGCTCAACAACTGTGACAAGCCGTACTTAGGGCATGACGAGGCAATGCTTTTGATCTGATCATTGGTTATCGTAAACATATTATTATACTATTAAAACATGAAACTCATTAATACAAATAAGGGTTTTTTTCACGTCATGCAAAAACAAACCTGACTGACAGAAAGCCGCCCCTTCGCGCTCTTTAATGATAAATCGCTTAATGTTACGCTCTCTTCTGCCGTGTTCTGATGTTGTATCGCAAGCGTAATTCTTATTCTCTATCCTCTCTCGTCTTTACGTAACCTGATACGATAATGTTCGGTACAAGATAAAGTTGAATAGACGGTGTATGTACATGGCTGATGAAATGCCAAATCTGTACTGTACACCTGATAGTTTTAATTGAAGGTTCTTCTGTTGTGTAGCATGATATAGATAGATTTCTACAGGTTGATGCTTTTTTCGCATATTTGTTCGCCAAAATATATATAGATTTGACTTTGATTTGATTTGGTTCTAATATAAGCATTATAGCATTAATGCATATTAGCATTTCCAAATATCAAATTTTTTCAGAAAGTAGAGAAGAGTGTTTATAATATTTGGCTTTTATAAGATGTTTAAGGCGTTTCGTGAGTAAACCGGTTTATTGTAGATTAAGCTTTAAAATCAGGCTATTAATTTGACTGTAGAGAACTGAAATAATTTATTCATCAACAATAATATGTCATCTAAACTACCAATGACTTACTCTGCACTTTGTGTAATGTGCTTATCATATGAATTACTTTCAGACGTATATCTTCATGCATTTATTGATTCAAGAACTGACGTTCATTCCTGTTATTATGTTCTAGTGCTCGTAAAACTTATCTTTGGCTCTACGAAAGCTTAACACAAACACATGTTTGTTTTATTCTATGAATTTGTCCTATTCCCTAGTTGTACACTGGCACAACCATATGACGCTACTGAAGCAGAACCCGACGAGCTTACTCCTTATGGATAGTGATAGGTTTGATAATCATCATGTTATGGACTTTAGCCAAGAAATCCCATGCCACTAGCTGTCACGTATTTGGGCCAGAAGGTTTAATTAACCTGTTTAACCTGTATATTTGGAACAAGTGTCTGAATATTTTTACAGCTTCTGGCAATTCCTACGCAAATTATCGCCTAATGTATTTCAACCATAATACCCTCTGAATGATATCAGATACATTTCCAGAATAATCAAAGACTTTTCATCATGAGACATACTATTCGTACGGTATTTGAGGAGGTATACCTTTTTATGCTGAAATATGAAATATGATAATTTTAGGATTACATTCACGTTTCTAAATCCAAATAATCATATTGATCGATGTAAATGTTTCAAAGTAAAGGGTCAAAGTTATCATTGTTATTTTTACCACATTCTAGGGTCATTATATTAATTTCATCAGTTTTAACAAGAGTCATCAGAAGATATCATATATCAAATATCACAATGCACCGATACTGTAGATAATATTCATTCAACGTTCCAGAAAGATATGATGTAGCATGGATTTAAAGTTAACTCAGTTTTACTAAACCGTAACAAGCCGTCTGGTGAGAAAGCATGCGCAAAACAATTTGTATAAAGGACCGCCCCCTTTCCGGAAGAACACACGCTACCTCTCCCAGGAATGTTGAGCTCTGTTACAGACGCCAGCCTTTAATTACCTCCTGGGGGACGGGGTAGCGCAATGGTTAGCGCGTTCGGCTTCGGATCAAGAGGTCCGTGGTTCGAATCCCGCCGGGGCTCGGCAACTTTGTCTGCAGTAGAGAACTGTTCTACACGCAGTCAGGTTTGGGTGCAATGCTTCACTATTTCAGCTTAGTACTACCCATGGTTGGCTAGTTCCAGCCGATGCTCGCAGGTTTCACCGCAATGCATAGCCACAATGGTTGTGGGCTTTCTCCTTGCAATAATACTAGCAGCCGCGATATAAGTGAAATAATTTGAAAAAAAAATCACCAACTCACCTCACCTCACTTAATTACCTCCTGAAACAGGTCTGGTTACATCTGGTAACCGCAAAAGCAACTAGACTCTGGGAAACCTCCTCAAAGCTGCTGGATTAAGAGTTAGAAGGGTCATCATGCGTCCTAAGCGTCAACGTGGGTTATGGTGTGAGCACAGGCAGAGGTGGAACTCAGATCATGGAGGAGAAAACACTGAAGCCGTAAAAAGCCCGCAAAAATTGGACCATGAATACCTTTTGCCAAGAATACCACTGGCGGGGGATCTACCAATAATGTGTCATCTAAACTACCAATGACTTTGGGAGGTTTCTCCTATAACTATACACTGGAGTACTAGACTATACAATTTAGGTTCACTCGTAGGCGCTCGCTATATTCAGGAGGTTCTAGATCCTGTAATTATTGCTAATTTCAGACTTAACCGAAACAACGCGTTTGGATCAATCGGTGTCGGCTAAAGAAGGATTCCTCCTAAACAAGACCTTGGGGAACTCTAGGCAGCTCTTCATGAGGCAGCGGAAACCAATGGAACAATGCCGGAACCTGGTTAGGGGTATTGCAAGGAGATTAACTGCAGTTATTCAGGCATGTGGTGGCAGCACACGTTACCGATGTTTTGCGATTACTTGGATACTGATCCACTTTACATAAGCTTATTCTACCGGGTGGCACACACCAGACTTTTAACTGGTATTACTTAACACCAAAGTCTCTTGGACTAAATTCCATTACAATTTCACTCTGTATTTACAAGCATTTTAGGCGCTCATACAGTTACAACATTTCTCTTTCAAATGATCAGATGATTGTTATTTAATTAATTTCTGTTTTGCTCAACATCTTATTCTTAGTTTCATATACTTCCATGACGTACATCCCTCTGTGAAAAATCAGAAGGGTGCTTAAGTTGGCGCTGTTGCATAACAACTGATATCTTTATAAATACATAATGAGTTAGCAATGCCTAAAATAAGTAGGAAATGTTTTACAGAAAACCAGGAATGTTAATTCGTATTCCACTTAGATTTCATTCTTTCAGAATTTGGCAAATGTTGATGGTGTCGATTATGATGATGATTTAGGGTCACTGGTAAACAATAAAGCTAGAAAATAGTAGCATTGACATAAATTCTAACTTTGAGGATAAAAATGCTTCATTTTGATAATCACACATTTCGCATTAAATAGTAAGAACATAAATAGCTTTCAAAATGTGAATGAAACAAACTTGTGGGCATCTGATGATATGTCTCACTAACTTTGATGTTAACATATTTGCTTCTACAAAAGTCTTGGATTGGTTAGAAAGGTAACAAGCTCGTCTACAATACAAGATATCAACTAAACAAGATAATCATCAATCATCATTGGCTGTCAGTTGTTTAGTTTTGTGTACCAAAAATTGTTTGCCTTATAACACTGCAAAGAGGACAATCGTTTGTCTTTGATTTTTGTTTGGATTACCTTTTTAATGGCTAGCGATTGAAGTCTGTTTAAGCTATTTTGTTTCGTTAACGAACCCTTATTTAGTCATGTACACCGTATACTTATATTGTATGCTTAATATATTACCAGAACTTGTTTTGAAATATAAAATATCAGTGGGATTTCTTTAGCTAGTAAAACGGTACTTTGAAAGGATATATGATTAAATGATATATGATTAAGAAATACAGATTTGAAAAGATATGAAATGTTACTCTGATGAATTATCAATGCTGCATGTTGACTTTGAAATGGTAGCTTTAGATGTCTGCTCTTTTTGGTGAAAGTTTATTTTAGACTATGCGTTTAGGGGGGATCCTGGGAATCCTGTGTGTGTTTACAAAAATTAAAGATAAGATAATGAATATAACGCCAGCGCTAGCCGACTAAGACTATTAGAAGTGTCGAATTAGCTGACCAGAGATGATCTAGAAACTGACAACCCTGGGCTTCCCGGCAACCAGAGCATCAGCTCATAAAAGTCCATATATGTCAAAGTCATAAGTAGGAGATAAAAAGAATGTTGTCACCATTTTGAAATGATTTAACAAAAAAAGGAAAAAATGATAGAAAATGGAGATAGAATACGTCTGATATATAAGATATGTCTTAAAGCGCTGCAATGGTACGACGATTATCCAATGTCAGCGAGGGTAAACTTTTGGGTTTTACAAGGTGCTCACTGTAATGTTTCTAAGCCTTTGAAGCATTCAAACTAATAAAATACTTTACTGTGATATTTAAAAATAGAGCCACTGGCTCTGTAGCCCATCAGGCTGTATGGTCACAGGGTCCCCATATAGAGTGATATGGGACCACTAAGGCTACTTATCATTATCTCAAGCTTATAGGTGTCAGTACACAAGTTGTTTTTAAATTTTTTATGATTTTAACTTCTGGACAAAAATATGAGTATATATGGGTTTTTAGGATGTGACCCATGTGGCCCTTTTTAAGGGTCGCAGGTTCACCAAATCTATGAATATGAATCCCAGTCATCTAAAAAGTATTTACACAAAGTTAAAACTTTCTAGACTTTTTGCTTCTAAGGAGTGGTCCTTGTGGCCCATATGAAGGGTCAGGGGGTCACCAAATCTATCAGTTTAAAACCTCAGTAGTCAAGGTCTCTGTACACAAGATTTCAGCTCTCCTAATTCAATGGAATCGATTATATGCTGCGCCAAAGACTCGTCGGGCATTTCACGTCAGATGAGCTTAAACTGTCAATGCAACATATCCATAAACGCATTTGAATTATGAAAATCAAAAACTTTCAATGACATCATCTGAATCTGACGGCTGTTTCAGTCCCAATGAAATACGTAAATTGACGCGTATTCATTAGTGGGAAGGTGTAGTTGGAACTCTATCACATTTTATGATGCGTGCGAGATTTGTTCAATCGTTTACAAACCTTGATATGTGAAAATGATAATTTAGTTTTGAAATTGAATACCATTTCGACGTTGTCACCATAATTTGCAGCTTAGTTTTCAATATGTTTTTTTATTCTATTTTTTTCATTTTCCTTATTTTTTGGTACAGGCAAAGACACATTTGACACACACAAAGACATTCAACATATAAATACAGTTACATACATCCAAATATATTAGTACAATTTTTCAAGTTTTTTTCAATATATATATGTTCTCTTAGCCGTCAAGTGGCTTTAAGTTCACCTGAACAGGGTTCCATGTCCAAGACTATGTGATAGTGTAAACAGACGTTCACATTTCTTCCAAATTTCACATTTTATATCGATTAGAAATTCTTTCATGAAAAGCATATTTTTGTGAACTTAACTCCATGTGGTATATGCAAACGCCTATTGACACGACCGATATATCGCCTAAGCTATCTTCAACAATTCAACGGTCAGAAAACTTTGATTTTTAGCACTTGTTTTCCTTCTGTATTGTATAGGCAGCATTATTACGAGATTATTATTTTTCGCGGTGTTTACAAAATCGGTAAAATGCTATAATCTTAAGCAAATAATACAAACAGTCATGTCACTTTTGATATTTCAGTTTTGGAGATGTACATCCAAAATAGGATATGCTCTGATTATGTTCTGAGAAATATTTTAAAGATGTAAAACTCTATGACCGTTACGGCGACAAAAATGATTAGTAAAAGTTTGATTATTGATTAATAAAAAGGAATCCGTTCATGATAGGAATGCTTCATTTGGAAGGCTATGAATGTCTTCAACAAACTTTGGATATGCAACGATTTGTTTTTTATGCCAGCTATCTAATCTTGACTTGTTTGATGTTTAATTAATCTTTTGATAGTTATCTTAAGTAATCGGATAATCTACTTGTCTAATTGTCCATCTACTGTTTTGCCCTACTGTCATTTTACTTTCATTTTCAAATTTAGTTGTAGGCCAACGTTGTAATGTTTTATGTTTGTCCATACTACGGTTTATGGTGAGGATTCCTCTTCATATGCAACTATCAAATGCTTGATGAAATAATTTCAATGCGGTAGAGAGAGCTTGGAAGATAGACCATCAACCAGTACACGCTCTGAAAACATCGATGCTATGCATCAACCAGCGATGACAAATAGTCTAATAACTCTTCATAGTTTAGGAGGAGCACCAGACCTGTCATATGGATCCATAAATGAATATTTCGTGACACACTCCTCATGTCCAAGGTAAGTGCACGATGGACAAAATCCGTCGTGGAATGCTTCTTCACCAGGATAATGTGACAGGTCACACCAGCCGAGTTGCAATGGAAGCCGTGCTTGAGTGTGGCTACGAACTCCTTCCTGACCCACCCTATTCTTCAGATCTGGCTCCCAGCGATTTCCATCTTATTCCAAAAGTGAAAAAACCACCTTCGTAGCCAGAGATTTGCTGATGATGGTTAACTGACTGCTATTATAGACCTTTTAGGGGACCAAGGTTAAGAGTGTTTTGCCTCTCTCATGTAGTTTATTAGTTTTTTGACAATTGTCACTTTTGTGAAACGATAACATAATTCATTTCATGTATAAATGTCTTACACAATACATATCTTCTTTCCAATTCATTTGCACAACAATGTTAAAGGGGTCTCAGGTCAAGAAATACATTCAGGTTTACATAACTACACATTCATCAAACCTTTATCTGTCCATACTAACAAACCTGGCAACATTTTCGGCCATATTTTCACCCTTTCTGATCAAAGTATCATAAAAATGTTGGCGTTACAAACCAAAGGATGTCTGCCCATTTAAGTGTTAAGCCCTAAAACAGGCCTAGGGAGTCCAACCTGACTAGTAGAAACTGCAAGAAGATTGAACCAAAGAGCTCTAGATCGACTTAGCAAAGTCATTATCTGCATCATTTGACAGATATATGAAACCCTGCTTACAGAGAGGTGTCAGTGAGGTTACCTTTTTAACAAAGAAAAGAATAATTGGCGGATATCTTCAACTCGTTCTTGCTCTCAAGGATTGGTATTATTTGACAAGGACTTTCAGTCAAGAAATTTAACGACTCTCACTGAACCTCGGTTGATAAGAGTGATCCATCAAATCAGACTACAAACTTGTTGCTGCCAAATATCACAAGTTGTAAATTCAAGTTTGAATGAAAGTGCAAATTGTCTCGAACGCATAATCGTTTACTTATCAAATAAACAGGGTATTTCTATTTTATTTACAATTACAGATGTACTTATTATAGCGACCTATGTTTCACACACACACACACACATACATATATATATGTATATATATGTATATACAAAAGTCTGGATATGATTTGATGAGGATTCAAATCATTTCCAAACTTTTGTTTTTAGGGGATTCAAATCATTTCCAGACTTTTGTTTTTTTATCTATATATTACTTGAACTATGAAGAAGTTTTTTTTGTGTTAATATATATAAATATATTGACTGCAAGTTTTTCCATCCTGTTTGCCTGTTGTAATCACGTGGTATTTTTTATGTTTAAAAGCCTTGTTTATGTTGCTTAGCGTTATCAGTGTCAAACTGTCATATTTCCTGAATGAATCCTGAAATCTGTCGTGGGTCATTTCGTAACATTTCGTAACATTTGTTCGCCATCATGATCATGAACACTGGCTCTTCAAGGGAATTACTTTTTTAAAAATTAGTGAATACAACAATACCTATTATGCTAAAATTGAAAATGTCTCTGACTAGTATAACGTTTTGTTGTGTTATGAATTCACAATCGTTGTTAATGAGGCCAAAGAACTTTTTTTAGACTCGCGCCGACTACTTTCCACTGTAACTATCACTGTAGGCAGAAGTAAGCCTAACCTCAGCTGGTATGTATGTAAACAACTGCCATCTGCATTGTTCATGTCACTACCATTAACTCAGTGGTGCATACGCTCATTAAAGTTTTGGGATTCTCCTCTGGCACCGAAAAGTTTAGCGAGACGGACATAAGTTTGTCGGATGTGTTGTGTGATCTTAACAATATGTATTGGGTCACAATTATTTCGGATCTGGGGTTAAGATCCAGCTGGTTTCGCTGGTCTAGTGGTTAGCTCACTGAACACCTTTCAGGAGGTCTTCTGTTAAAAAATACAAGTTATTTACGAATCATATTCGCTATGAGGAACAAATATTTAGAAGTTTGAATTTGTTTACAGGTGAGTAAGTTAGTTAAACACCTGTATTCATTGAACTTACTACCTTTTCACGTGCAAAACACGGTGTTCCATTTAGTTACCGACCTAAGAAGAACGACAGAGTTGAATGGTAGTGATGAATATTTAGCTTATCAGGCCCAATAGGCTTATGGCAAGAAATGGTATGGCGTCCGTCCATTCGTCCGTTCATTAACTTTACGCTTTTTCGACGTCTCCGCATACCAGTGACCCTAGGAATGTGAAGGGTCCTTGACTTCTGAGGATTATAAATGATAATTTTGTGACCCTGTGACCTTTGACAATGATCAAAGGGACCACATCTTGAAAACCTATTTTCGTCTTCTCGAAGGGCAAAAGGTCTTTAAGCTGAAAGCTTGCTCCCCTGATAATTTTGATATTAACTTATATATTTGGGTCACAGGGGTCACGCCCGAAGAACCTATTATCATTTTTAATGTTTTATCTCTTCTCCAAAAGGAAAAGCTTTAAATGCGGAAATGTGTATATCATCCTTAGCAAAGTTTTATGTACAATGTAAAATGCAAAATGTTGTGAAATGAACTCTCCGTTGATAATGATACTGCATAGTCTACGTATTTGAAATGCTTGTACAGAAGGTCAAGTGTGCATCAAAAGGGCATGTGGCGGGGGACGTTGTACTCTCACTGCACTCTTGTTTCTTTGAAATTAATTTCTTGATTTTCACCAAAAAAAGCTGTTCGTCTTTGAACATAGTACCAGTTTTATTTAGTATGTATGCCATATCATCATGAAATTAAAGTGTATTTTACATATATTACACACATCTAGCTTATACAACGGACTTGTTCGTGTTTATTTATTCGGGCTCGCCACACAAGTTCAATATCAAACGAGGTGATTAAACGTGAAGTGCCGCTTATATTTATGTTTCATTAATATCCCTGCGAATAGTAATATCACAGAGAATCCTCATTAGGTTAATAAGTGGCTTAAAGTAGTAGTAAAGTAGTAGTATATTTTTTGCACTGTATTTCACTATTGGTGGTACTGTATTCTCACCATTGGTTGTACTATATTCTCACCATTGGTTGTACTGTATTCTCACAATTGGCTGTACTATATTCTCACCATTGGTTGTACTGTATTCTCGTCATTGGTTGTACTGTATTCTCACAAATGGCTGTACTGCATTCTCGCCATTGGTTGTACTGTATTCTCGCCATTGGTTGTACTGTATTCTCTATCGTCCTTTACAGCATGTGGCTTTTTATTAGGATACAGTGGCGTTACTCGAACCATAGTCATTTCTTCCGTCTCTCAGTCCTCGTTCTGTCTGTTCGTCCCGGCCTGTCTGTCCGTCCTTTTTCTGTCTGTTTGTTCCGGTCCCTCCGCCCGTCGTTTAACTGTCTATCCTTCTTTGTTCTGTCTGTTCGTACCAGTCTGTCCGTCCATCCTTTTTCTGTCTGTCCTTCTTTGTTCTGTCTATTCGTCCTGGTCTGTCTGTCTTTTGCTGTCTGTTCGTCCTTTTACTGTTTGTCCGTCCCGGAATGTCTGTCCTGTCTGTTTGTTCTTGTCTCTTTGTCAAACCTTACACGCTTCATCGATGCACACATCAACAGTGATCGACTATATGAAATTATGGTTTTTATGGAAGTATGATTTTAACAGTATGGAAGTTAAAACATTAAAACATTTCTCAAACTATGGATGCTTAAAAACAATGATAATTATGATAAATATGTGCTTTTTTGTTACATCGTTGTTTGAATGTTATGTTTGCATATAGATGTAACAGGACGGTTAGTGACTGCATATCCCCAGAGAATATGTCGTCTTATTGTTAAGACAAAAATAAAAAAAATTCAAAACAAATTGAGTTTCTTATCACAGTTTTAATTGTATATGGATTATGACTTTATCATATATTTTTGTTGTGTTTGTGTAATATTGATATTGATGTATAATCTTATCTTGTCATATCTTCATTTTCTACAAAATCAATATTTCCACATCAAATGGAATAATATTTTCAAAATGTTTTGAGATAAGTTGAAATGTTACATAGAAATAACCAGTTGACGTTCCTTTGGCCTTAGATTCACATGGAAGGAATATTTAAGAAAAAGATGTTTCTTTGGACGTCAACACCATATCTTTGGAATTAAGGAAAAATAAGTTGGGTAATCTGCGTATGATATATTGATTAAGCTGTCGACAGGCTGTCAACTTAAGAGTGCTGGAAAACATCGTATTGTATTTCGTTATTATATCATCATATTGAGATTTTTGTGGCCTTATCGTTTTGCAGATTCTGGCAAGTTTATTTCAAATAGAGTTGAGCTGTATGTCTGCAAACACTACGCTTTTAACGTTAATGTCTTATTGTCCTGTCATCGAAACCACTTTATGTTTGAACTTGGAATATCAATCACAAAAACACACAATAACATATGTATCAATATTATGCAATGTAAGATTTCTAATATATTTAACACGCAGGTAGCAATATAAAGGAAGTATTCGAAAATGTATGGAACTGCAGACACTGGCTGATATCATTCTTCAATGACTGAAATGAAACAAGTTAAAAATGAGTTCACATGAATTCTGTATATCATGTGACTAATTGTTTCAAAGGCATACTTTGCTGTGCATTCAGTCAGCAATCGGCTTCATGCTGTATATCATGTGAAATAATAAAAACATCTAAACAATGCAAACATGCGGAATCAAACAGAATTAATTTACAAGACCTTCAGGACAATGGAATGGCAAAATTATAATGCTATTGATAGGCCATTCATATTTCTACCGCTCTATTAATACTTCTGTCCTCTTAACCTACATGTATAATATGTTCAGCGCTTACAGTCTTCTGTTCCGATTCAGGAGATGAACATACACTAAGTTTAAACAGAGACTTTGCATTGAATCATCCTTCGATGTTATTAAGTCGATTTGAAATATGACACGATGGATTTATGGATAGACAAACTCAGTACGTGTTGCATATTATGTCAGTAACCCGTCCTAATAAACGTCAGCGTTCATAAAGGTCAACGAATTATTATTCCAAATTCTGATGTTGTGTCCGGCTACGAAAAAGCCACTCCTTTGATATTGATAAGGTGAATAGACCTTATTCACGGGACGCCATTTTGATAACGAGAACGAGGCTAGGAACGCAAACAAAGCTATCGACATAGCGGCGCAACGTTATTGTCTACAGCACTGCCTCAGTGCAATAACGATTCCGATGTGATTACACATGGACTAATCACAATTTAGGTTCCCAAAGTTAAACAGAAGAAGCAGTGGGTCGTAAAATCAAATTATTTCAAGTGTTGAATCATTTTTCAATAAATAAGATAGATAATTGTAACATCAGATTACCGTATCCCTACAACTGTATGCTACTGTTGCGATATTGGGTAACTGAATCTTAAGATAAAATATATATTTCTAAATATAAAATGAATAATTTTCAGCAAACTAAACTGTCAAATTTAAGTTATTCGATTTCGATCTACATTAGCAAAATTGTTTGTATATTAACTTAACATAAAGATTGAAGTAGACCCATAAACTCCGTAAGGTTTGGACAGTTTTATTGACATAACTCCAGTGCTGACAGTAATTCTTACCGTGTGAATTCCTGATTTAAATATTTATAATTTTCAAAATCCCGATATTAATATTATTGTAATACATTACTAATAATGAGATACTTCTCGGAAGGTGCGAGGACGTGATACTTTATTTAAAAAATTCGCGGGAGAAATTCATTTTATTTTACAAAACTTCTGAAATCGTGGCATTTCAATTGAATACTTTTTTTTATCTTTATTCTCTCATCAGATATACAGTTGTAAGTTCAGCATACAAGACATCATAATCGTCGTTTTTAACTATATGTTTTGATTGAGAGAAAAAATCAACATTAGCGGTAACGATGCAGTATTTTGTTTCCTACGCATGCGATACAAAAAGTATTACATGGTTAATTTAAAAGTAATGCGCCGATGCCCGAGAAACATTTAAATCATTTTTATCAAACCATGAAAGTGCAAAGTTTTATGAGAATTTAGAATATGAGATGTCTGGGATATTTTGGCGCTTTCTTTAAACCGTTAAATCTACCTCCCCGACAAGTTTTTTTTCAAATTTTACAAGCTATCCCTGAATGGTCTTTAAATAAAATCATATAATTTATATGAATAATTGAAAAGGAATATTTTGGAAAAAACAATTGTAGTCATTCCAAGACATTTAGTGGCTGAAATATAATTGAACAAATGTTTGAACTAACAAGCTCGGTAGTAATCGTAAATTGCAAAATTAATGTTCATAATCACTTACAACTTGTGTTCAATATAACGATGTTCATAGAATTATTTGAGTCTTAACATGAGCCAGCGCTAGGTAGCAGCAGGCACATGCTCTCCACTTAACTTACAAATTCCACGGTTTATACTCAGTCTCTGCTTATGAAAGTTGGCAAACTGTTTTGTCTTATCTTTGTGAAGACTTTAATGTGAACTTTTTACCAATTATGCTATTACTTTGGACACTTTTTGTGTATTTTAACATTCAAATGTCAATATCACTGGATATTGGACTACTCAACACCCAAGCTGGAGCGAGGAACACAGAGTGTGAAACAATGAAAGGCAGTCAGTTCAGCTCACTGGTATACAACATGGACTCGCTCCTATCAATTAGGGAGAAAGCTGGACACCATGTCTCTCATAATCATGCTTCTAATCAAAGTGCAGTACAAAGACTACCTCTTACTGTGCTGAGTGTTATACGAAATCTGGGTATCTCAACTAGGAAGCCAACTAAACGAGGTTGTCGAGCTGATCTAAAAATCAAAGGATTTCAAAATGTGTTTGAAAGTCAGCAGAATCGAGACAAATCTTATTGTCAACAAAACGTTATCAAGGTCAACCCAAGGCTTGTCAAAACAAACCAAAAGACTTTAAAATATGCTTTACTAAATGCTAAATCATGTTGCAACAAAACTCTGGACATTGCAGACATGATTCTAGACAGCAATCTTGACTTACTTTTTCTGACTGAAACTTGGCTTAAGCAAGAGGGATCTGAGTTCAAAGTTGCTGAATTAACTCCTTCAACTCACAAACTGTTTCATGTACCAAGAACAACTGGTGTAGGTGGAGGAGTAGCCTTGCTGTACAGACAATCCTTAGAGATAGAAATTCTTCATAATCTTGAGGGTTATACAAGTTTTGAATCATTGAATATCAAAGTTAGCTCAGCAAATACATGTGCTCATGTTATATGCCTTTACAGACCCCCGCCATCACGCAAGAATAGATTGACAGTATCTGATTTCAATAGGGATCTATCAACTTTGTTTGGTCTTCACACAAAGGAGAACACAATATTCATGGGTGATTTTAATATTCACTACGATGATTCCAGAGACCCAAGTATGAAGAAAATCAAGAACCTTTTAAAGGTGCATTCATTGTATCAGCACATAGATGTCCCAACTCACAAGTCCGGACACACTCTCGACTGGGTCATTACCCCAGAGGCCTCTTCCTTGATCGATAACATTTAGGTGGAGGATACACTCATATCTGACCACTTTGTTGTTACGATGTCATGGAATATGGCAAAACCAAAGGGTCAAAGAGTTCGACGAACTTGCCGCAATCTGAAGAAAATCAACAGAACTAACTTCATTCGAGTTCTTTTAAATTCAGAGCTTCTACTCAATCCACCAGAATGTGTAAATGATCTCACAACACTCTACAATAAGACACTTAGCAGTTTTTTAGACAAACATGCACCAATCACAACAAAAGATATCTTTGTGCGTGCAGACGCGCCCTGGTATAATGAGGATGTCTCAATTGCTAAACGCAATAAGAGGTCAGCTGAACGAAAGTGGCGCCAATCTCAATTAGAAATTCATCGTCAGATTTTTCAATCACATCGCAATCTTTGCACGCGGATAATCAGGGACGCTAAATCTTAATTCTGCGTACAGAAACTCTCTGAAAATTCGGGTAATCAAGCATTTTGTCACGACTTCATGAAGTCTCTGCTTGGAAGGAAATCTGATGTCAAGCTCCCCCCACATTCCAGCGATAAACAGCTTGCAAATGAATTCTGTGAGTTCTTTACTGGTAAAGTGGAGAAGATCAGGGAACAATTTGACTGTGAGGATGATTCAACAACAATATGTATGCCACCTCCACCTAAAGAAACTGAACTTTTGACCCAGTTTGCCTTGTTCTCAGAAGAAGAAGTTAAAAAGATTATAGTGTCTGCAAAGAAAACCACATGTCCTCTAGATCCTCTTCCATCAAGGCTTCTTCTAGAGTTCATTGATGTTCTCATCCCCACAATCACAATGATAATAAACAAAAGTATTGCGACTGGTGTTTTTCCACATGTGCTAAAAGAAGCCCTGGTTCTACCGCACTTGAAAAAGGCCAATCTAGATCCAAAGATCTTCAAACATTTTAGACCTGTGTCAAACTTAACATTTCTGTCAAAACTTCTCGAGAAAGCTGTGAATGTTCGCTTGAGGGCTTATCTTTCTGACAATAACATGCTTGATAAGTATCAGTCGGCATACCGCCCGAATCACAGCACCGAGACAGCCCTACTCAGGATAGTAAATGACCTAAGATGCTTTGTGGACACTGGACATATTGCATCATTGACTCTACTGGACCTTTCGGCGGCGTTTGATACCGTTGACCACAGAACGCTCATAAGAAGACTTCATGATGACTTTGGAATCGTAGATCTTGCTCTTAGTTGGTTCAAGTCATACATTTCAAATAGAAAGCAGGCTGTTTTGATTAACGAGGATAAATCGGATTGTGCCCTTCTTTCATGTGGTGTCCCACAGGGATCCGTACTAGGCCCATATCTTTTTGTCCTGTACACAAACAGTTTATCTGGGATTGTTGCACAGCACAATATGAATCACCACAGCTTTGCAGATGATACACAACTTATGGACAAGATTCTACCAAGTCAGATCTCTGCATCCCTTTGCCGCGCAACATCTTGCACAACAGACATCAAATCATGGATGCAATCCAACAAACTAAAGTTAAATGACGATAAAACCGAGGCCATGCTCATTGATACCAAACACCAACTTAAGTCCATCGCACAGAAGCAAGTGACTATCGGCGATTCGGAAATCAAATTCTCTGAAAATGTCAAAAGTCTTGGTGTTCATCTGGATTCTGGTCTCACCATGGAGAAGCAAGTGGAGCACCTCTGCCGTACATGCTATTTTCATCTGAAATGTATTGGTCAGATAAGACATCTTATAACAACAGACGCTGCCAAACTCCTAGTTCAATCTTTAGTTACATCGAGAATTGACTACTGTAACAGCCTGCTGCATCTTGCAAACTCGGATCTTCTACAAAAAGTTCAGAGAATTCAGAATACCGCTGCAAGGATAGTCTCCAAGACATCCAAATTCGCTCACATCACTCCCACCCTACAAGCTCTCCACTGGCTCCCTGTAGAAGCACGCATCCAGTTCAAGATCTTGAGCATTGTATATCAGTGTCTGAGTGGTGATGCTCCATCTTACTTGTCAGATCTTATCTCAGTCTACGTGCCACCTCGACAGCTACGCTCATCTGACAAAAACATGCTCACTGTTCCTCGTTCAAATCTGCAACAGTTTGGGAAACGTTCATTCAGTGCAACAGCACCTAATCTCTGGAACAAACTACCCCTCCATATCAAGTCTTCTGCTTCACTGTCTTCAATCAAGACACAGCTCAAAACCCATCTTTTCCAACAGTGCTACATGTGACCCTCACGACTTGTTCACAGCGCTTAGAGCATGCTTTAATGGATGGACTTTAGCGCTATATAAATATTCATATTATTATTATTATTAATTAAACATCTACATAATTTTACATACCTATTATGGAAGCCTAATGGAGTAAAACGTAAAACTTTATAATTAGATGTTCTTTAATTATGTTGCCTCGGAATCAAACACAGTTATGTTTTTCAGGCTGCTAACAATACTCCAATGCTGTTAAATAAAATCTGTGTTTGATATTACTCATTAATTTCAAAGTTCCCTCAAAAGTATATTTTTTTTGGTAATCGGCGGCATGTTTTGTCATGTCACGAAATGTGTTTTTTCTTGTCAGGTATGCACATGAAAAGACTATTTACCTTTAATTTATTAGCTCCTTAATAAAAAAAAGTATGATTGTTTAGATTTGACGTGATTCATTTGAGTTATTCAATAATCAATAACGATAATAAAATATTGTTTGAAATAATAGGAATCATAAACGGTAGGCCTTAACGCAAAAAAAACAAAACAAATTTCGATCATTCAATTCGAGTACTTTGTAAATTGTACAATGGGCTTGATAAATTCATTCTAAACATATCAGAATTTTTTGTCTTGAAGTTGATATATATGCGTCTCCTCAGCGAAAAGTGACGAATAAAGGATTATTTAGTTTCCCTAAAAGAAGCTAGAAATCGACCTAAAAAGAGGGGTTATGTGGGAAGCAGATGTAATCATGAGGCAAAAGAGAAGGTTAGGCTGGTAATTTTTCATTAATTATGATCTACTAATAGGATATAGAATGATAAATGATATATACGGCACATTCACAAAGCTCCCATTATCTTATCTCCTAATCAGTAACGTAACGGTTACCAGCTGCTTTTAGCTAAATAAATTAGTCATGAATACATGGTTAAGTTCATATATTTAAGAATTGACTTCAACATTTATTAAGTTCATGGAGGTATAAACTTAAAAACCGATGTGCAAACTGTGTGAATCCGCGTACCAACACCGAGCAACTTAAATCACACAGGCCTGAGCACAGCATTCGTTAAGTCGGCGATAGATAAGTTGAATACGTACAGGTTGAATCTGGATTCATCAGTGAATAGGACGCCCCTCCACCATCGAAGAGCATGTCTGATGAGATGCTTGAGCCGATTGTAAATTTGACCATTTATTAGTTTATGGACAAAATTCTATCGTTTATAAACTCTTTGAATTATTCAATGTGATAAAAACATAAAATTTATGATGTTTTGTAAATAAATACTTCAGTGAAATATATGTTCTCAAGCAACATTAATACCAGTTACCCATAACTGAACATTTTGGCATTGATCGTGTTTTATTGTGCAACGTTTACTATAAAGAATTTTCTAAAGTACTTTTATAAAAACGATATTTTCTTTCGATTATTGTGGCATACGTCAGATTGTCATAAGAGTCGCAACAATCATAGAGAAAGTCTCATCCTGATATCCTAAGAATTTTTGTACTGACATAAAATATTGGTGTAATTACATAGCAAACCAAAAACACATGTTTATCAATAATAACCATAAAACTATAGAAATAAATTAACGACTATAAAAGACAATACTAATATTTACGTATACTAATATGGTGCACCAATAGTAAAACAATTTTATTCATTTCAAAATTTTATTCGCGAAAACTGAATTAGTGTAACAGATGGAACTTGTCCAAACCTAATATAGACAGCTCTCATTCAGCACATTGCATGGTACAATTTGAGGGACCCTTGTTAAGGATACAGGTTGAAAGTCAGGCTTCCATTAGTCTCCAAGAATGGTACTATCCAGCGTCTGGTAACGTTGTCAGCCACATACGCTGATAGTTAGGCTTCGATCTCTAAGTTGTCCAAGCGCACGATGTGCTCTATACAACCAAATATTATCTGTCCAGAGTATTGACCGATATTCAAGCTGAATAGACCTTTGTCGTCAGTCTGGTAGGCTTTTATGAATGATGATCTCTGCTTCCTTTAGCGATACAATAATACAACACAATTAGAGAATAGAATTTGCTTATGAAATGTATGAGAGCACTGTCTTTAGCCAGAAGGCTGCCGCTGTCTATCTAATGTTTTTCTACACATTAAAAAACGAAGAACACGGATGTGAAAAATCATTGCAATCCGTTCGCATCCAATATTCTTATCCGCGTGTAAGTAGGTCCCTATTTTGGTATCAGCGAGATTTTAAATACACTGACCCGGTCCTAAACTGCAATCTGGCAGTGAATACAGCAAGACGAGCAAGGCCATGTGTTTGTTGTCCTAGAAGCAATTACAAATGTAGGTAAAACAAGAAAAGCCTTTAAAAAGGCAAAGTTGGAGGCCCCCTAATTATGCTAGGAAGTACAGCGAAATAATAGGGTATAAATAGGATAGGATTTCCATGACGCCAAATGAATAGATTAAGGCCAACAAAAGAATAAAAGACCTACATGCTATCCTCTATTTAGAAAAGGTTATATAATTGTTGGTTCATTGCATCAAATAATAGAATAATGAGGCAAATATGCAGTTATATACATACAGTTCCATTTTAAACAACAGTCAGTCAGTCACCGATGAAAGGGATCTATTTTCAAGATATAGGTCACAATTAATGTGTCCAGCACTTTTCAAGATGTTCGATGGTTTTGTAAATTAATATGTCCACATGCATCAGTTAACTGTTTCTAAACTCTCAAGGATTGCCAGGACAAGATATATTAAAGTATTGTCTGAAGCGTATGTCATTACCTCTATCTCTGTCACTTAGTGATATCACACTAGTTGACTGGCTTTATTACATTCTCTAAAAATCGACTTGTAGCTGCTTGTTTCTCGCGTGTACCGTTGTAAAGGAAGGTTTTTACTAATATGGAATAGATTTTTCCAACCTTTCATGGGAAATATATGTGTCTAGTTAACGTGCAGTCATGAAGAACTGTACTACCGTTTTGACCCTTAAACACCACTGATTGCCTTTCAATTTTAGATTTGCATGAACAATCGTTTTTCGTATTAAAGGTTGCCAATTATTTCGGAATACCCACATGGTCACGTGGTTCTAAATTTAATACAGAGGTGTTCATTGATGTCATTTGATCGCGAAGTATCGACTGTTACCAAAAAGACACAATTTAAAGCTTATTGTTTTTTACAGTGACAATATGAAGGTAGAAAGTCGCGATTATGATCGAAAACCGGACAGTGGCGCGCGTCAAATAGTCAAACGTAATTTTGGAGACTTATCTAAAACAGCCAGGAGGGCAGTTAGGAGTTGAAAGCGTTTGTTAGGTTATATAACTAGTATCCATGTATATTGGACGTTATATCTACACCTCTTTGCATTTATAAGGCTGTTTTTAGATTTTCATGGAAAACCCGTATTTGTCATATATATGTCTTTTGGACATGAAAAGTTAAGATGGTTTGATTTTATATCATCACATATGACATTTATGTTCGTATCAAAGGTAAATAATATGTTATGAAAATCACGGAGTGGCTCTTTAACGTAGTTTCAACAATATTTCCGTTATTAAACACGTCGCAATAACGTGAAGTTGACTGTATAGATAACTAAAACAAAGTAAGGTAAACAATTGGAAAGATTAGTTGTAACAGTTGTAGTAGTAGAAACTGTCCATAGTTGATTGGCAATAAGCCTCCAACAGTTCAGGAACCTTGATTATCAATGGTTTTCGTCAGATCAAATGCACTCGAACGCATCTGTTAAGTTGAATTCCGAAAAACGTTGTATAATCCAAAAGCCCCTGAAAACCTGATGGCGTCTTCTATGTGATAGAGGTTAATAAATATAAGTTTCGCACTAGTTGATATAGTCAGTAACACATTGTGCATTGTCAATAGAGTGCATACGGTGCACCGACAATGAGAATTGGCTGAAGAGAACATGATCAAAAAGGGAAATGACAACATTGATACAAATAACTTTGGACTCTAACGAAAATTACAATCAATTGTCATCTTGTTATAAAAAAGTTGGAATATAATTTCACTTTTTCATACTCTAGTAATCGATATATTCATTTTATGTAGAAATGTATAGTATATTTGATTAATCATAGCTGTAAGGAAATATGGAAACGTCACCATATTGGGAAGATGAATAAACTGAGGAACATGCCCATTTCGTTGGGCAAAACAATTACATAGACGTTATTATCTTTAGAAATGGGAAAAATGTTTGTTTTAAACTGACATAAATTATGAAAACATCCTTTCTTAATTAGAAGTTAAACCTACAAGTCAGAAAATGGTTACCCTTTAGATATATTTCGCGTTACCTTGGTTGTTTGGTGCACCTACGATGTTTATCTGATAATGAGTTTGAAAATATTGAAATTATTCATAGCTTTTTAACTAGACGGTTTTCGTCAGAACGAATATCAACGATTTATTCATTTATAGTATTGAAGCAATTCCATGAACTTTAACACAAAACCGTTGATAATGTTTCGAGAAAATTTCAACCAAAACCTCTTCTGAATTGTGGATAAATTTCCATGATTGGGTGGCTAAATCGGAAATGCGTGACTCTCGTCTACAGACCAACAGTCAGAGGAAACAAATAGTCAACTCACCATCAATCTTCCTGGCTGAAGTACCCGCCACAACAAGTAGGCATCGTGTAACTGTGTCATGTTAGGAAAGTGGTTGACATCATTTTCCAAGATCATTAGTTTGCCGATCACTACAGTACAAGAAAAAATGTTTTTACAAAATAACGTTAACTTTCATTTATTCGATTCAGTTTACTTGCAACCATTTGTAAATTTTCATGATTTCAAACTGTATAAAGCGAAAATGTCGCATTGCTCCTTAGATTTGGAAATGTTATATCTAAATATGGAGTTCGTTCGCTGTCTCATGTCTAGATATTTACATGTGTTAACTTGTAGATATTACGTCCAGATGTTTCGTCCTATTCATAAATGTATTGCTCCTGATTGGGGACGTCTTATGTTCTATAAGAATTGCTTATGGCTTAATAAGTTTCGGCATACTATTACTACATAGCATATTGATACCTTTGTCTATTACTTTCTCATAGTTTTCTCACTGTTTTTCATGATCTCTAATTCAAATTTAGATATCCTAATAAGAAAATTGCTTTCCAAAATTACAATTTGTAATCAGAATATACTATTTTGTTCAACTTCAGAAAATGTATCAGCGATCTGAAGATTCAAAAGAAACACGGACACAAATTTAAGATTTAATTACATTTCCAGTATATTAAAAGTTGATTGTCCGTTATTAATAAACCAAGCACACAAAAACATGCGTTCGACGAAATACCAAAATCTGATGGTGGTGTAAGCTATTCATTTATGCATGATTTTTTCATTATTCGATCAGAGAAATAAGAATGAGCATGCATATTGTTATACACATGTTTTCATTTCGTAAACTTTACAGTTTTACAGTTACATTTCAAACTATTTTTCTTCGAAAACTTGTTAGTTTTAATTGACCGTTGATAGCCATTAGTTTTTCACATGAAAAGATAATTTGTAGCGATCTTTCAAGACGCAAGCACAAATATCTCCTTAACTTTGTGTTCAGTAGGAGAATATCCCTGAACTGGTCACTACTTCTGCGCTTGGAGCTAGGTTTTCCATCATTCAACTACACATATTACATATAAATGAGTTCGAGAGGTATGATTACACGAATGCAATGCTTTTATGGTATCTAACGTGTCAAAGTTCTTGAGTTTTGTTGATATATCTATCCCTAATTGTTGTTTTATGAATAAAGATGATGCAGAAAAAGGAAAAAGAGACTAAGGGTTTAATTTCAAAAACATAATGAAGCAGGGCAGCAGATAAGATTTTGAGTACTTTGACCTCCAAACTTAAGTTGAGGTGAACCCCGGGATTATGAATGTGTACTAATTTAGTGACAGCAATGATAGCATACGAATTTGAAATGTTATTGTTACCTTTTCAAATACACATGATATGTATATAATATTATTTGTTAGCAAATCATACCCATTTCATGAATGATTATTATTTTTTTCAAAGCATTCAAGATTAATAATTTTGAAGATACCTGTATGTTAAATAGTTAAATTTTTATTGATTTCTGGCAATATGTCTTCCACGGATTCTGTCAATTTTATCATTAACAGACCTGAGGAATCATTGTCTTTAACTTACAATATCAATAACTAAAAATGTTTTTAAATATTATATAATGGAACATATTATACCCATATATTTGTTAACAAGCAGGGACAATGTATACACAACTGTAACATGAGTTGACATGAAAATGAGTCTGATTAATTATTCATATCATGTGACAAATTGTTTTAAGGGCATACTTTGAAATTTGTATTTGTGTTTGATCTCAATGCTAACATTGGTGGCTTGATACTGCTGTGTATTCAGTCAGTAATAGGTTTCATCCTGTGTATCATGTGTAATAATCATGAAACCGAAACAATGCAATATTGCGGAATCAAACAGAATAAATTGACAAGACCTGCAGGACAATATCTCAGGCAAACTCTCAGTGCGAATGTTAAGCCTTTCATTTATCCATCGCCCTATTAAAACTTTTCTCCTCTTTAACTAACAGTATGCTGTGTACATAGCCTGAAAGGAAAACATTCGGTTCTCTCTTGTTCTAATCAAGGTTGGTAGGCGACACTGATGTTACTTATTTGTGAACGGTTAGTTGGTAGGCGGCACTGATGTTACTTGTTTGTAAATGGTTAGTTGGTAGACGGCACTTGTGTTACTTGTTTGTGAATGGTTAGTTGGTAGACGGCACTTGTGTTACTTGTTTGTGAATGGTTAGTTGGTAGGCGACACTTATGTTACTTGTTTGTGAATGGTTAGTTGGTAGGCGGCACTTATGTTACTTGTTTGTGAATGGTTAGTTGGTAGGCGACACTTATGTTACTTGTTTTTAATGGTTAATTGGTAGGCGGATTATTTTGTCTGAATTACCGAAGTCCTTGAAAATGAAATTCAACAACTTGGAAGAAAGAATATCAGACAAATTGAAATCGTGTGCCTTCCCCAATCTCTCTCTCTCTCTCTCTCTCTCTCTCTCTCTCTCTCTCTCTCTCTCTCTCTCTCTCTCTCTCTCTCTCTCTCTCTCTCTCTCTCCCTCTCCCTCTCCCTCTCCCTCTCCCTCTCTCTCTCTCTCTCTCTCTCTCTCTCTCTCTCTCTCTCTCTCTCTCTCTCTCTCCCTCTCTCTCTCAAGGTTATTAATTGACAGCTTGTCAAATGAGGAGCCGTTTCCACTAGTGCCAGTGATAGTGACTCTGGTAGTCATGGATATCGATTGTGAGGCCAGTCCATCTGAATCCATAGGGTGTGTGCACAACGGCGACACGAGCAAAGCCTGAAGAGTTTATTTACTCTCTTGTTTTGGGATAACATCAATTCGGTAAGTTTAATTAGTAAACTGTCTTCTTTCTTTTTTAAAGCCTTTATTGTGTATTACTTTTCAATTATATCGTAAATTGACTATTTTACAGATAAGAATTATCCATCATCGCAGTGTTTTTCTGTTTGATACTGCGTGATGGATATTCAGTATTCTGATTTACCAAATAGATTAAATAAAGTTAGCTCGATTATACATTCATGTCAGCGTTTCCTTTGTTTTCTCTGTTTCTTGACACTTTAAAATATCATCAATCTTAATAAGTTTAAATCAATCTGTCAAACATGTGCATCAGCGAGAAGAATGATTCTCAAAAATGGACAATAAAATGTTTATCAATTGGTTAGGGGATTCGACAAAATATGTATATGTTGGCAAGTTGTAGCTAGTATTAGTAAGAGGATTCAGTAGTTTTATTAACAGTCGACATATCATGGTAATTGTAAGGTAAACGATGTTTATTCAATCTTATAATCACTAGGTTGCCAAGGAAATTCGTAATTAGTATTGATGCTCATTAACTCTTAACAAATTTCATTCAGGTTGTGTAATGTTTGTTTTTTAATCATTCTATCGGTGCTTGAGTCTGGTATCTGATGAAAATAATTTGTCACAGTTGGACACTGTATTATGGATACTGTAAAAGAGATGAAGATGAAATCAGTTATATTCGGAAATTATAAGAAAAGTGCCACAGAACATTGTTTTACCCGAACTGAACGCTTCCAATGTCCTACTACATCATAATTGTATATCAAGTCATAATTTCATTTTTTCATCAGCATGTCGACAGTATTTTATTGAATGCTGAGATGTGCTTGTCATCAATATTTATCGGAGATATGTATACAGGCGCTATTTGGACTGTTTACCGAATCATTCATTTATCATTTGAATACACATTGTTGAACCCTGAAATATAGGCGCCAAACATACATAAACATTTTATTCCTTACGACTTCATGATAATGTTATGGTTTTAGTCACGTTTCCACAATAAAAATAATCCATACGAATATAGGTTTAACCCAGTAAAGGTGGAACTAGGAATCATGGTTGATACCTTTAGCGATGTCTGTGAAGCTAGCATGTAGCAATGACTAACATTTGAGATATATGTCTTGACAAATTGAGTAAATGACATCTGAACATCAAACATCAAGTAAATCGGGAACCGAAATGGCACACACTTACGAATGGCACAACTACTCAACATATGATGATTTGTGTCAAGTTTAACGACGTATATGAGCAGAAGTGTGACGCGTGGATGATCGGTACGACTATTAACCCATGACTGCTTCGTGGCAGGGGTTGAACTATGTGTTGATCAACCAGCATGTCATCTTGTACATACTTGTATGAAACCAGATATAGCGACATATTAACAGATTGTCCTATCATCTACACCAACTCCAAATAACATACGTTGTATCCCTTTATATTGGATCTGAAGCATCTCTCAGGTGACGTCATTAAACCTTATTCACTTTCAGTGACACAGTACGTTGAGGATGTGTTGGCAGTTGACAGAGCACTAAGAACAAATTAGATAAATTGAAAGACGAGTAATTGTTGCTGGAAAAAATGAAATATATGGAAAAGTAAAGGTTACCCCTACTCGTTTTTATTGTTTCAGTGCAAGACTTGATATAAGCACGTCATATTTGTGTTTAAAGGAAAACGAAGCATGTAATAAGAAGGAGTACTCAACCAATACGTTTCTTTTTAAACAGCCATTTTACGCTTGAATTATCGCCTGTGTGTGACAGGTTTTTTTAATTTTATCTTATGGACAAATTCAGAATTGTTTAGTAGCTGAAAGTGCTAAAGACTGTACCGCAAGAGAAAATAAGGTGTAAATTTTTCAAAACAGTATTTAGGTTAATTTTGCATAAATAAAGGATATTTGACATTTCTCGTCGATTACCATGTATACCTTATCTGAACGCAGTTGCCACATTGCTTCGCCATCGAGACCTTCTCATAACGTCATTCAGTTGTTTCTCATGATGTCATATGATAGTAGCGTTATTTTAATGAGTAGAATAGCATTTTTAATGCACTCAGTGAAAATATGGATTTCATTTTCCCAGATAGTTGGCATATTTCACCTTTCAAAATATAATTAAATGTTTACATTTTTTTGCCCTCAATATTGATACTCTGCTCTTTTTCATTTTAATCGATTTCATAAATACCAAGGAGATGATATCATAAATACCAAGGAGATGATATTATTAATACCAAGGAGATGATATAAAACATAACAAGGAGATTGTATTATAAGTACCCGATCCGTTTCCGTGAAATTCAATACATCCAATAAAATCTAATCTCAAAAGTTTATGATCGCCATGTTTCAACGAGCGGCAGTATATCATCATGTCATAAAAAAGCTGAACAGTAGCCATTTTGTTATTTTGTTAAAAAAAATTAGGATTAAAGCTTTCTTATATTTCATGTTATTTGAATGAATTGACGATGTAAGAGATCTACACTTTAGAGAACGCGATATATTTTCTTCAAACTAATCTGATCTTATTGTATTAAACCACATTGTTTTTTAGCGACGCATTATTTCATGTGGACGCTGAAATTGGCACAGAGTAAGTTGTCGAAGTAAAATAGGTCAAACTTCATAAACTTTGTTATTTAAACGAAAAGTAGATTTATTTTTCTAAAATAAGAATCTATCAGTTCACAATATATTAAAGTCCTAATTAATGGTCGAAAACCGGACAATGGTTTGCGCAAATGATTGAAACGTAATCATGGAATCTTATTGAAAGCAGTCATAAAGACAATAAGCATTTGATAAAGTTAAGTACATCATCTTACTTATAAACATGTAAATGGGACGCAGTAATTTGACTTGTTAACATCTATCTGGCCGGGTGTTTTTGATAATCATAGGGTTAAACGTGCTGTCAGCTATATTTCAGTCATATAACACGTTGGTGTTACTATGGAAAGAGAGTAGACGGATCATTAAAGGGGGAAACTGAAAGGTAGAAAAAGATAGTGAGAAGACAGAAGAATTTCGAACGATCAAAGTTTCTTCCTTCTACTCTACCGTCTGTACCTTTTCAGCTTGATGGCCCGTGTTTTGACTTTGATGAAACCGCTGATGTAGCTCTAAGGGTGACGGAGATACATTATCCTCCTCACCACGATAAGGTGAAGCAGAGGTTGAACTTAACAGCTGCACAATCACAAGGTCATGTCTTGCCAAAGAGACAACTTTTATAAACTTAATTTTGATGCTATACGTGTAAACTCTAACTGTAGCTCTTTGCTGGAAGAAAGCCACAGATGTCCATAATAACATCTAATAACTATAAAGAAGGTGTTGTCGATAACCTTTTGCAATGCATACGTCTAAGCGACTTGATCTCATACAGCAGGGAGATGATGCATTATCATCAATCAACTGCGCAGTAGGACCTTTCTGATATGATAATATGCTCGTGTACGAAATGTGTACAAAAGTACTTCTGTAAAAAGGAACAATGGTTTTCTAAACGCAGGAGTTCGGTCATTGCCAGGGATTGCCAGAGGCCTTTGTTGTTCATGGGAAGACTTTTTAACATATGTTAGCTTTATTTTCAAACGAATATTGCAATTCAGACTAGCTCAAAATGATATTTTTAGAAATTGGCTGAAATATCGGACATAAAAATGATTTTATTGAATGTGTTGATATGTATCGCAATTCATCCGCGTTTATAACTAAAATGAGTGGTCAAAATATGTAAATGAGAAACTTTTATTATTCGAATCAGAGATCTTATCTAAGAATAATCACAGCGTAAATCTCCATAGAGACTCTCTTATACGTGAACAATCTGGGAACAGACTTTGGTTAATCAATCTCTATGATTCTGATTGCTGTTACGAAATATCCTATCTATTCAAATAGACAATTTTCCTATTCAATCCAAAAAATGCCTGTGTGGAACACATATTGATGACATTGTAAAACACGTAATCATGTATTGTTTCGTGAAAGAGATCGCTTATTCAACTCTCCTATTGATATTATTGATGTGGAAAGCTGTGTTAGTATTTGGAATGATGATGAAGATGAAACCATAAGGTTTTACTCAGAGGTATACCGAATGGTTACATTAACAGTCTTTATACCAACAGGTTGATCAAATCTATGAAAATAACAAGTACAGCGCTTCATGAATGGAAACAGTTTCTCAATATGTGTTTCTAGATTATCATATTCATATTTATTCATATCTGTAAATATTTAGCCTTGACAGCATGAAACTTTAATATTTGTCTGCTGACTAATGTATATTCCCCTGTATAATGTATATATTTATCTTCTCTGGAAGAAATACAGGCGATCTATCTATATATGTTGCGGAGACAAGAAGGTTTGGCTGCCAGCATCCGTTCGATGTTACCCTTCTAATGATACAGTCCCTTACCATTTAAGTTTTATAACTGTCAAGCTCAAAATAAAATATTTTCTAAAAACGGTAAGTCGACCTTCAGAAAAAGAGTACGAGAACTTTGACTAACAAGAAAGCTCCACTTGTCCCACATGCTACTTGTCACACCATACTCAACGAAAATGTCATTCACATAAGTAAGTCGAAACGTATTCAACAACCTTCCCTAAAACCCAACATCAGACCATCACTTTGTAACAACACCTCAGCAAAATATTCACTCACAGCTGCCTGGACCTTTTACCATGGTAAAGGCATCAAGTATGCACTTATCAACACTATAACTATAACTAGAACAGAGACCATCATGCCACTGTCATTGAGAGTGGACTTCAACAAACGGCCCAAACGTTATTGTTGACCTAACAAGAATTTGGTAAACGGGCAATAAGCCGAAAAGACTAAAGCAGTAACGACATGGATACCACCGACTTGAACTAATCAATAGCACCCTCTCAGACGCCAACACTACCAAAACATCAGAAAGTATCAAGATCCAAAAGAATAAAGTATTAGGGTACCACCCAGTTTGTCTCCTGTCACTTATCAACTCATCGTCCCTCGGCAACCACAAAATGGATCCGGAGCATGTCCCTCGGGTACCCTAGTATAGTCAGCTATGATTTCGTAGTCCCCTTCGTAAAGATTCCCCTAAAGGAACCATTGATGGTCTCCGCACCAGACTTCATACAAACATTAACCAGCTTCACACCAAACCACGTTAACCGTCAAAAGCATTATCAGCCACACCTCGGGGTGTTTCAGTGTTTCGTTATTATACTGTCAGTGACAAAGTACGTACTGGTAAATTTCTATTGGCTCATCTCCACCCCATCAAAACAGTGACAGTAACATTTTTCAATGCATTGATGAAGTTTATCTCATTAGCACCTACAGCATCAACTCAGCGCCGACGGCAGAGGAGCCAGTTATGTAAAGGGATGTACACAGTAAGTTGAAGAAAAGCTCAATCCATTGATACAAGGATCAGGTCTTGGTAAGCGTCTATCGACAGGTTGTTTGCAGTATATATGCACTTCCTAAAAACAAGAACTAAAACTAACTTCTTCAGAAAACCCAATCATTAAAGGGACTGTATCTCGTTTTTAGTTAAATAAAGTAGTTTCACGAAAATAAGTGTTCCAAATTGCAAGACAAGGCACAACAGATGGTCATTTGAGCTATGCGATGATCAAATGATTAAAAGGTGTTCACACAAAAACGGCCGTGAGTGGTCTCTTACGACTAGGGATGATCAGGTAGAGTAAAGAGATGACCCTCTGAAAATACATTTGGCATAAACTAATGTTTTGGGGGGATATGTGAGATACATTGTGCAAAACATGTTATTGACATGCATCAGTGCACAGTGAATAAGAACTCTTTATTTAATTTATGATTGTAAACACATAGATATATCAAATAACATATAATAATGTTTTTACTTGAAGGATTATAGGAATTAATGATATGATAGTATGATATGGAATCTGAAACATAATTATTCTTAGTAAATTAATAGAAACGGTAAATGTGGAAATGTATCTTACAACCTACAAAATAAAGTGAAGAATAAAAATCAATCTAGAATAATGAATTGTGAACAACAGCTTGCAAAACAATTAATGTAAGGCAAAATGTCACAAATTACAAATGTCACAGAATCATAAATATCATTTGGTTATAAACTACCGAGCAAATGAAACTACACACAGCATAGAAACAAGTATCATATTAGTGTAAAATGTCTTCAAACACAGAACATAGTTATTACATAGTCTACGGGACGGACTGACGCCATATTGCGATACATCTTTGAAACGCGACCTCGCTCCATTCGTGGGTTGTATTTCATATCCTAAACAATGACAACTGCAATTATTACCGCCAATTTTTATCATGTGTCATTTTTCATTTACGGTTTACAAATTCTTCAAATGTTACTGAAATGGTTTGGACGACCTGGTTTAAATTTAGCAAATTTGGTAGTCGTCAGTCGATAATATTTTCAGGTTGAGTCGATGTTGGTAAAAACTGTGTTCAACAGGAGATATTGATATCAGAACTATCTTCTGGGCATGTCGTTTTAGAAGGGGAGTATGTACAATTCAAGTTCATGATATCACAACTGTTTTCCATCTTTAAGTTATGACATCACAGTGGTATGACGTCATTATCGTCATGACGTCACACCGTTATGACATCCCCGGTTTTTGGAATCTAAGGGTAGTGCAGTTTCCATGAATATACATTTTTCATTGAAACGGAATGTGTGATTTTGACAATAAACAGAACGTCAGCTTCGTGTCTTCTTGTGACTTTTATCAATTCTTGTTGACATATTTGATATTATCTTCGGTTTCTTTCTATATATTCGGAGGATATTCATGAAAACCGGTCGCTATTTGCATTTAGAGTGAATATCCAAATATTTTCGGCTGTATTGCACACGTCATTGTGTAAGATTCTAGATATTCGCCAGGTATGGAGCGAGGTCATGTTTTGTTATATTTGGCAATATTGTACGTCTGTCAGTTCTACCTACTTGTAATGTTGATATTGGGGAGGGTATATTTGTGAGCTACAGTGTATATAGATTGTTTTTCAATTTCCTGTGACTTGCTCATTACCGGGAATGCGTGGTTTGACCCTAAGGCAACATTTTGAAGTGTCTAAGAGTTGTTCGATCAATGACAAGCCCTGAATGAAAGGAATATCTAATATCTTCTTTGTATGATGGGTTTCTTCATGATGTAGGCGAGGTTAAAAAGGTAAACATAGTCAAAACTGTCCGTATACATTCAAATCTTAATTCAATTATTTGCAATTCATCTATAACTTCACATTAATTAATGTCAATTTATACCTCTACACTATGTAATTGGCCGGAGGATCGTTACTAATATGTACAAGATGAGACAAAAATTAACCTATATATATATATTATTAATCTAGCCCTGAATGATATATATATATATATATATATATATATATATATATATATATATATATATATATATATATAGAGAGAGAGAGAGAGAGAGAGAGAGAGAGAGAGAGAGAGAGAGAGACAGAGACAGAGACAGAGACAGAGAGACAGAGAGACAGAGAGAGGGATTGGGGAAGGCGGAAGAAATAGAAACAGAGAGATACAAAAAAAACAAACAATACCTACATGTAGGTCAACCGTGCCAACCAACGCTGTGGACTTTGTATACCCTCGCTTCGCCTTCAACGAGTGGATTTTTATATGACACACGATTTCAATTTGTCTGAAATTCTGTCTTCCAAGTTGTTGAATTTCATTTTCAAGGACTTCGGTAATTCAGACAAAATAGTCCGCCTACCAACTAACCATTCACAAACAAGTAACATAAGTGTCGCCTACCAACTAACCATTCACAAACAAGTAACATAAGTGCCGCCTACCAACTAACCGTTCACAAACAAGTAACATCAGTGCCGCCTACCAAGTAACCATTTACAAACAAGTAACATAAGTGCCGCCTACAACTAACCATTCACAAACAAGTAACATCAGTGTCGCCTACCAACCTTGATTAGAACAAGAGAGAACCGAATGTTGCATATTGCATTGTTTCGGTTTCATGATTATTACACATGATACACAGGATGAAACCTATTACTGACTGAATACACAGCAGTATCAAACACAAATACAAATTTCAAAGTATGCCCTTAAAACAATTTGTCACATGATATGAATAATTAATCAGACTCATTTTCATGTTAACTCATGTTACAGTTGTGTATACATCGTACCTGCTTGTTAACAAATATATGGGTATAATATGTTCCATTATATAATATTTAAAAACATTTATAGTTCTCATTTCTTATTGATATGGTAAGTTAAAGACAATGATTAATTTCGATAAATGGACAGTGGGACATTAAACGTTCTACTGTTGCGTTTGGAGAGATTCCTCAGGTCTGGTAATGATAAAATTGCCAGAATCTGTGGAAGAGAATTTGTTAATTTTTGTCTCATCTTGTACATTCAATAACACATTTCACATATATATACATTAAAAGATGTACACCTCTCTCCTCCACTCATCACCCACTTATTTCAGTCATGTACATACTCACTGTCTAGCTACACCCACGCTCAATATACTCTTCCCATAATCAAAAACCACAGACACCCAACCATACATTCTCCCTACCTACCCGAACAAATACATCCGCTCTCCTCCACTTAGCACTCACCATTTCATTTAACCAATCAACTCTACCAGTGAGCAACAATACAGACTCACTTACACAGACACCCTCCCCACACCCACGCAAAACACACTTCTCCAAAACACTCCAACCGTATACATATTTTAACATTTTATACATTGTTAAAAGGCCTACTTCTTCTCATAAACATGTTAAAAACACATTCTGTTAAAAGATGCTGGATTCCATCACAAGTCATTAATCTGATATTTAAGTAAGGGGTATCTTAAGTCATCATAAATTGGGCAGTCAATCAGGAAATGAATTTCATCCTCCAGAGTGTCGCAAAAGGGGCATTTTCGTAGGTGTAGAGGTGTGGCTGGTTGTGTATACCTTCCAGTTTCAACTGATAAACCCAGAGATCCACATCTGAGTTTTGCTAAATATTTTCTTTTATACCGTGGAATATGTTGCAAAAGATAACTTTCAGAAAGTAAATCTTTCTTATAAGATCTGTAAATTCTAAGTTTATTCCCATTTAAATGGTTCTTATCATTCCAGAGAGCACAAAACCACTGTTCATTATCTAACACATAGAGTCTTAGCTTAACCTTATTAATGAAGACTGAAGTTGACATTTCTTCTGCTTCTATGATATGAATACCAATTTTTCTGCTAAGGGAGATAACCCGTGATAACCAGGAAGATTTTCTTCTTTTTGACCAGCTGTTTAATGAATCTAGTATAATCCTGTTATGTCTGATTAACTTGAGTAAAGGCGGAATATTTCGATCCTCTGTTTAGTGATGCAAGTTTTCCATCCAAACTCTCCTCTCACTGCACAGTTAGAAGTATTTCTACTTACGCCCAGGTATAACCTGCATGCTCTATTTTGAACAGAATTAATTACACTGAATTCCTTAAAACCCCAGATTGATGCACCATAGTTCAATATTGGCTCAACCAGAGCATCAAAAAGCTTAGTGAATGCATCATATGTCATACCTCCAATATCAAAATATTTTTCTTGCAGACTTGATAAAGCTCTGCTTGCAGATTTTGCTATTTCCTTTGCAGTGAAGTTTAAGTCTAAATGTTCATGAAACCAGAGACCTAGGTACTAATATTTGTTCATAATTTCTATGTTCTTTGTGCCACAATTAAACTTGACGGTTGACTTGGTTATATTATAATTCCTGAAATGAATCACTTTTGATTTATCCTCATTGAACTGTAGCTGCCACTTAAAACATCACTTATTCACAGAATCTAACACTGCTTGTAGAGACACTTCACTTGGGGCTATAAGCACAATATCATCAGCAAATAGTAAAATTGACAAACACACGTTATCTATAAATATTCTACAATTAAGCGCATTAATATCATCGGCCAGATCATTAATGAATATGGAAAATAAGGTTGGGGACAAGGTGCAACCTTGTTTCACTCCCTTCCTTACACTGAATGTAGGTGTCATATATCCATTTACTTTCACAGCACACTGTACATTTTCATATAAAGATTTAATACTATTATACTTTTTCCCTGAGATCCCAGTCTTACACAATTTATACCATAGACATTCACGGTTTACACTGTCAAAAGCCTTTCGTAAATCAATAAATCCACAAAAAGTACTTTGTTTTACATATTTTCTATTTTGGATTATAGAATACAATGTCTACATGTGTTCCTCACAGCTTCTTTGTTTCCTGAAGCCTTTTGTTCTTCTCTCAGGAAGTTATTGTCTTCAAGGTATTTTGATAGCCTTTGATTCAAAACATCACAGTAAATTTTACAAGGTACTGAAAGCAGTGTTATTACCCGATATGTAAGTGGGCATCTAAGATTAGTGCTGCCTGGTTTAACAATAGGTGTGATTATACCTTTCCTCCAGGGTGTCTTCCCTGGAAGTAGACATCTGTTATTACAGTTAAAATCCTTGAATGTTGGAGGGATGTCAACATTTGTTTTAAAGGATTAACTTTCTGGGTTATGCTAAAATCTGAACTTAACGAAACAGGAGCATAATCATTTGAACACCAACTCACATTTAACATTAGTATTGGTGAACTCCAACTCACATTTCCAGGTAATAAACCTCCTCCAATGTCTAGGCGTCAAACCATGCTCAAAACAATAAGTAATATCTTATGTAATAAATTAACACAGTTTTCATTCTTAAGTGCTTCAGCTGGGATTTCGTCACATCCAGTTGCCTTTAGGTTTTTTGCTTGTATATTGCAGATTTGACCTCTTCGAGTGTGATTGGGGAGTTCAATTATTGGTTGTCTAATCTATCTTGAGAATTTTCCATTGAGTGCAGCTATTTTTTAACAGTGTCGTTATGTGTCATATAACAGGGATCTTGCACCGGAGCATTATGTAGATTCTCATAATCATTTTTCCACTCTGAAATAACATCACTAATATTTGTTTGAACAGTTCCTTTATCATTGATCACCTCCATTGGGATAATTGGCTTACGTTGACTTCCCATGCCCAGTCCTACAAGCTCTTCATTGGTTACCAATTCAACAGCGTATCACATTCAAAATCCTTCTCTTGACCCACAAGGCCTTGTACAATGAAAGCAGTCCTCTCTACCTGAAACAGCTCATAAGTGTCTATGAACCATCTAGAACTCTACGCTCATCTAATCAGCTCCTGTTGTTTCAGCCAGTTTTCTCAAGCATGTTGTTGGCTACAAGAGCTTTCTCAGTAGCTGCACCTAAACTTTGGAATAATTTGTCACCAGAACTCAAACTCATCACCTGTGAAACAAACTTTAAAACTCAAATTAAGACTCTTCTGTTCAAAATCGCTTATGATCCCACTTCTTCAGACTAATCACTCAAATGCGCCAGTGAGCAACTCTAGAGATGGATACTAGGCGCTATATAAATGAATTATTATTATTATCATTATTATATTATTATTATTATTATTATTATTATTATTATTATTATTATTATTATTATTTTTCCTATTTCTTTCAAAAAGTTTTTATCTTCATGCTGATTTAATAAATTATCTAAGTTTTGTTGTTTACTCAGCTGATGTTTGCGTTTGTATGATTTAAGAAGGTGATCAAAGTTATTTCGTTCTTGAATATAGTCACATTTTAGCTTTTTCCTTGATTGGTTTGACACATTATTCTTTCTCCACCTCTTCTCAGCCGAACAGACGGAATTCCACTTGTCTTGTAACACTTTGTCCCAATAAGGTTTTGTCTTGCACTTGTGCGCTTTAGTTGCTATACGGTATCGTGGGGCAATATTTTCTAATTCAGCTATTAGTAGGTTTTGGAAGTCATTGTAGGTCTTATCTATGTCCACCATAGCTTTGACATTATTTTCAATTGCTGCAATAGTGTCAAGAACTGATGCACTTATGTTTGCTGAATTCAGAAAGTTAGTTGGAAAATCTTCAAGTTTAAATCCTGGTATTACTGTTTCCGAGTTTGCAATGTGACTAGGGGTATGGGAAAAGTTGTTCACAAGACCTGATAAGCACAGTTTCCACTTGAGAAGAGAATGGTCTGGCAATGATGATGGAATGCCAATAATATATTCATTTATAGCTTCTGTTATTGGTTGGACTATAAAGTTTGTGTATATTGCCAGCTGTTCATGGTGTACCAAAACATAGTCTACAACAGATTTTCCAAGTTTACTGATGTAGGTGAAGTACAAATAATTAGGTCACTGTGTTTACATTTTATTGAGCCAAAGTATATCTTCCTCACTACCATTTAAAACAGTTACATTAAAATTGTCTAGAACGTCATTGATTTAAACTGTATTTATATCCAGATGGTACAGGAAAGGGGGATTGATAAACAGGGTTGCCCCTATATAAATATCGTTCCCCGTGAACGTCATTTTTGATTAAAAACCCTACACCACCTGATCCACATCGGGCTCTAGAATGTGTTGATTTCCTATTATTGCCCCACCAAGTATAACCTTGCAGTGATAGCCTATCATTTCCTGTTAAAAATGTTTCACACAATGCAATCACTTGCGAATTACCACATAGAATAAGATTCTCTCTGAAGAATGAGTTTTCATTTTCCTTAATGGACCAACCCCCACAATTCCAGGAGCAAACCTCTAAGATGTCCTATTGTTTAGTTGTAACAATTTTCGATCCATACACACGATCTTTTGAATCCTTGCCGATTTCTTTTAATGGGGTCCTAAATGAATGTTGCGTCCGTAGTTCTTCAGAGGTTAATTCATTTGAGATATAGACAGACGGATATTTTGTGGAATTTCTGAGCTTTGTTTTTGATTTCAAGACTTCAATTTTTTTTGGCCTCGGCCTTGCTTTCGTTCTACGTGAGTTACTTTAACATTGCTAAGCTTCAAACCATCTCTTATTAGCCCTTTTACCTTGCGCAGTATTTGTTTAGAATCTCTGGTTTCAGTCACTTCAGCTTGTAGATTATAGATAGATAATATAAAGTATACTGGTCAGGTTTTTCATTAGCTCACGCCATAAGCAACCATTGTGCCAGTCCACTTATCATGGTCTGTTATCCTCAATGCAGTAGTCATTTCATAAGATACTTGTTGATTTTCTGAGAGGTAATTAAGACCTTAAGGTGTCTGTTTGCGAAATATGTGACAAAAATCAAACTTATGAGGGGAGAATGGAGCAGTAATTAGAAATATACATCTTTATTCTTTTCAAAATGACAGAAAGATTATTGGTCTATTCACCTGTATTTTTTAATTTTCCAAATATTTTTTAATTGATGGTCACCGATTATTTATCGCCATTGTAACTAGTTTAATTTTTTCAAATCAAACGTTATCAATTTAAGTTAGACATACACGGCCCACCATGATATCAAAACAAACAATCCGATCAATTTCAAACTGAAGTGTAAATATTTTATATACAGGATCATTTATCAACATATACATCATGTTATAGCAAATACGATAAAAGCCCCGACCCAGATGGTTTTACCGCAAAAAATTTCAAAATTTTCTGGCGTGATCTAAATAAATACCTTATCAAATCATTAAATTTTGCTTATAGAAATAACGCCCTCTCAGTAACCCAAGTGCAAGGAATTATAACATGTATTCCAAAAGAGGATAAGCCAAAGAAATTTCTTAAAAATTGGAGACCAATATCATTACTCAATATTACCTACAAACTTGCTTCTTCGGCTATAGCTCAGAGGATAAAACCGACTCTAGCTACGTTTATTAGCGAAGAACAGAAGGGTTTTATTAAGGGTAGATATATGGGAGAAGTAACAAGACAAGTGTATGATGTTATGGAATATGTTGATACTTACCAAATACCTGGTCTGTTAATGCTTATAGATTTCGAAAAAGCTTTTGATTCTCTGGATTGGGGTTTTATTCAAAATGTTTTAACTTACTTTAATTTTGGTCCGTCAGTACGTAAATGGATTAGAATACTGTACGAAAACTCTGAATCATGTGTATTAGTCAACGGTTTCGCAAGTTACTTTTTCAAGCGTAGTCGGGGCTGTCGCCAAGGGGACCCAATTTCACCATATATTTTTATCATATGTACCGAAATATTAACCAGATTGATTAAGGGTAATAAACTTATCAAGGGGGTAAAGATTGGTACCATTGAACATATTCTAGCACAGTTTGCAGACGACACATCTATGATGCTGGATGGCACAAAAACTTGTCTACAAGCAGTTATAAACACTCTGAACCTGTTTGAACGTTTTTCAGGACTACGAATATATATTGATAAAACAAAGTTGATTTGGATTGGTTCGAAAAAACGCTGTCGAATGAAACTTTTACAGGACAGTAAAATGGATTGGACTGAAACTTTTAAACTATTGGGTATAAAATTTGACACTCATCTTGAAAATATGGTTGATCTTAATTATAAATTTAAAGAAATAGAAAATTCGATGCATCTCTGGAAAAGTAGAATCCTGACACCATTTGGACGTAATACAGTATTGAAATCACTATTCTTGCCAAAATTGAATCATTTGTTTTCTACTCTCCCAGCACCATCTGAAGATATTATACAATCCTTTCAAACTAACTGTTTTAGATTAATTTGGAACGAAAAGCCAGATAAGATTAAAAGAGACCGAGTAACGAGTAATATTCCAGATGGAGGTTTTAAGGTTCCAATTATAAGATATATCATTGCTTCACAAAAAATGTCCTGGCTTCGCCGTATACAACTCTCAGATACTGCTTTTAAAACATTTCTTATGGAAGCGAAGATTGTTCCACCAACTTTTTTGGAAAAAGATGCAAAATATATCAAAGACTATATTAAAATACCATTAGAAACCCTTTCTGGCGGGAGGTATTATCATGTTGGAGTACCTTCTTGGATACATATAAGAAAACACGAAGGGATGCCTATTCCCAATTCTTATGGTATAATGACAATTTACAGGTTGATAATAAATACTTTTATATTAGGAACTGGGAAGAAGCGGGAATAAGATATATCAATGATTTGGTAGATAATGAAGGCAAACTCCTCTTTCACGAACAATTCACGAATGTATATAATATTTCCTGTAACTTTTTAACGTACTACGGTGTGTATAAAGCCGTAGATGCGTATTTTAAAAATTAGAATCCGATGAAAATACCCCTTTGATGTCCCCAATACTCCCTTTCAACCACTCCTTACTCATTAATAACCAAAAGGGATCAAAATATTATTATAATGTTTTATTACTATCAAAATTTCAGAGGACATCGGCCAATCAGCAATGGGAAACTGATATCAATAATTTCACTGATCAAGAATGGAGAAATATAAATGAAATTCCCTTTCGAGCTACTGATAGTGTGCAATTGCGTTGGCTTCAGTATAGAATCATTAACCAAATCCTGCCTGTTAGTAAATATCTCTTTAAGATAGGCTATAAGAATTCTCCTTTATGTACAAGCTGTTACGGCTCTGATGCTGATATATGTCATGTATTATGGAATTGTGAACATGCTCACTCTCTCTGGAATGAAGTTGAAAACTGGATAAATACGCAGGCGGAAATAAATATCTCCTTCACTAAGAGAAATATTCTTCTAGGTTTTCTTTCAAAAAGTAATGATCAATTAAATGCAATGTGTCTTGTGATTAAAGATGCTATTTTCAGAAGTTACCTTAATAAGAGGACATTATCATTTACGCATATTCAGAGAGAGTTGGCAAATTACTATAATGTAACAAAAACGATAGCCTTTTCTAATTGTAACCCAAACAAATTTGAAAAATTCTGGTCTTCTTGTCATAACTTGTTCATAGACCATTCCTAATCAACTGTGCTGTTCAATGTTTCGTGACAATGCTAAAATGTACTAAAGAAATGATTTGTTGAAAATGTTTTATATGATTTGCTGTACTTAAAAAAAAGTGGAATAAAAAAAACAATGTTATAGCAAATACAAAATATATCATATCTATTGTTAAATAAAGTCGACGCTCACCCCATCTGGAATGTCGTCAACTGACAGTTAATAAAAAGGCTGTACCATAGGTCAAATTGCTATGTATCTAACGACGGATAAGCCAGGCCCTGTATTCTAACAAATGTGATAGATTCATTTCCATATTTTTTTTTATAAAAACTGCTGGAAAATGTTATCGCGGGTGAAGCACAAGTGTCATCTATCCTTGAATTCACCAACGGTATCACAGTCCAAGACCTTCCATCGATTTTGATATCCGTCATATTGCATTTATGATCGAAACGAGACAACGATTTTTTTCTACACGACAGCCCGCATATCAAACTTGTCAATTGATATTTATGGAAAGATTCGCTGTATTTAACTATGTTTACGCGCAGCTTTCTTCAGAGCAAAACCTAGGAACGTTTGGTAACTTCACATTTCTGTATCCCTGCTACATGTATGATCAATAGCTGTCAGCTTGTAAGATTGTCCGACTCTCTGTGCGTCAGGATTTTAAATTTTTTTTAACTCTGACAGGATTCGTTTGAATATAGGTTACTTGATATAATAACTATGATCAATATTTGCGCAGTACGCAAACTCCGACGTGCAAAATCAACTATAAGTAAATTAGTCTATAACAACGTGAATGCGCGAACGCCCGACGATATTAGTAAAGTGTGGGGCAATTACTACGCTGATCTTGCTAAACCTCATGAATCTGAAAGTTTTGACGATGATTTTAAATGTTTTGTCAAGTCCAAGCTAGCAGATGTCACTGTTCAGTCAAGTAACTGTGCAGCGGCTGATGATAGTATATATACTAACATAGAGCCGCAAGAGATTAAGCAACATATTGATAATCTCAAATGTAACAAGGCTCCTGGACCTGATCATGTCAATAATGATCATATCATTCATTGTGGTGATATGTTTGTCGATAGGTTGTGTATACTATTTAACGCTATCATGCAAACATCCACGAGTGTACAGGCTAGGTATGATTGTTCCAATTTACAAGGGCAAACGTGCTAAAAGTGATCCAAGAAACTACAGAGGTATAACACTATCATACTATGTGGGAAAACTCCATGAAAAAATAATACTTTCGCGTTTAGAAAGTTTTGTTTCTACTGATAGCAATTTTTTAGATCCATTACATTTTGGTTTTCGGAAGGAACATGGCGCAATAATGGCTGTATTCATGCTTCTTGATTCTATAGCATTTTATATTGAACGAGGATCACCGGTATTTACTGCTTTCCTAGACAACGAAAAGGCTTTTGGCCTGACACGGCGGCCTTTTTTTTAAACAACATGATCATGGTATATTAGGTAAAATGTGGAACTTACTCTACCATAATTATACAGCCTTTGTACAATATGACGGTACCTCATCTTATGAATTTCCTATTAGGCAATGAGTGGGGCAAGGCAGAGTATTATCCCCATTTTTTCTTCCTTATATTTATCAACTATCTCTTAACTGAAATAAGATTGGCTGATCGCACTATCCTGATTAATACCACACCGCATACTCTTCAAGATTCTCTCAATAATGTTACTGATTATGCTTCACGATGGCGTTTAACTTACAATGCTTCCAAGAGCACTGTAACTATATTTCGTAAAGGGAGACAACCCTGTCCAGATATAGAACTTTCCTTTGGCGAAACAACTATAACCAAAACTAAATCTGTGAAGTATAGCGGTGTCCTTATCTCTTCAGTCAATTCATGTAGAGATAGAATATTCATTGGCTAGACAAACTGTAAACTCAGGCTTGAATAGCAACCATCTACATCCACTATGGGTATCGTCCCAAAACGCAGAACTCCATAACGCAGAACGGTTAAAACAACAACATTTACGGTTGGCTGTACACACCTGACCCCTCAAACTTTAATGGAATGTACCAAATATAAACATTCACCTGTCTTGGATAGAATATGCCCTTTCTGTGATAATGTTGGGTTTCTGCGTTTTGACAGGGAACCACTTGCATCAGTCCATATATGGAAGCGTATGATACTATACCAACCAGTTTTTACGGGTGTGAAATTTTGCCTGAATTACATGGTAAGGATATTGATTCAATTTAATCAACTCAAAGGTATTTTGCACGTTGTGTTCAAGGTTTCAATAAAAGAATTTCTACAGCTTCTGTAATAGCAAATTTGGGTCTCTGGACAATGACAGGCTACATTGATAAATGCAGACTATTGTTTCTTGGGCGGTTGTGTAATAATCAATGTCACTCATCAACAAAGTTTTTATTTTGTGCATTTCTGTCATTAACTATTGAATCACTAAATAAGTCCGGAAGCATATGTGCTTGTCTCTTAAACACAGCGAGAAAATTTGATTTACATAAATTTGTTATTGATTATGTACATTATGGTTACTTTCCCCAAAAACTAGCATGGCGCAATATTGTGCTTAAAGCTATTATATCCTCAGAGGAAAATCAATGGAAGACAATTTTGTCTGCCAGACAGGATATGGCTAGATATGCTAAAGTACAAACTCAGCTACGCATGCATAGTCTGTATAATTTATTGTATGATAACCCTGAATATAGAACTGAAATACAACTCCTTATACTGGTAAACTCTCGAGGTAAAACCTCACGAGAATGTATACATTGTCAAACACACTGTTTTGATGAAGATTGTCATGTTATTCTTCACTGCTAGCACTTTATGAACCAAAGAAACACTTTTTACGGTAATCTTATTGATACAACTGATATTGAATTGTATGTTCAAATTGAAATGATTGATAATGATGATGATATTATAGCTCTATTCAGTGGCGTTAATGTAATACCTGAAATAACTGTACCAATACAGAAAAACATTGTATCATATTTTGCAAGCATCTCTAATGTACAGTTTCTGATATGTTTTGTTTTGTGAATTTTTTGTGTTGCCTTTGTCAATGATTTTGTAATTACATTTATGTGATCTTCGTTTATCGGAGGAAATAAAGACATTCATTCATTCATTCTTTTTATAAATATTTGTGAAGTAAGTCCATATTTTTCCGAGATAAACGATATTTAATACTTCTTAAGCAGTTTGTCAAAGGCATAACTTTATCTCTAGCAGGTAAGTTACATGTACATATACAAATCACTCGGTATTTTATCTCTAACTCTTAGCCTATTACCTTTGACACTATGAAAAAGTCATTTTTTGAGTATATCTCTGAAACTGCGCATGCACATTTTTTTCAAAGATTTGTGAAGTAATTCCATATTTTTCCGAGATAAACGATATTTAATACTTCTTAAGCAGTTTATTAAAGGCATAGCTTTATTGATCATCGAGTTTATGTGAATATCCCAGTCACTTTAGGATAAAATGAAAACTTTTCTTCGTCCAATTTTATAGTAATAATAGGTCATTATTAAAACAGTTGGCACTTGTGTCGGGGTCATCTACTATAAGACAAAGAGAAGTATCATCTCCGAATGGTCTGATGTTATCATCAATGTCATCTACAATATCATCAATGTTAATAAAGAATAATAGAAGTTAAACCAGAACTTTTGGGGACGCCTGCTAAAACAGGTTGAGGATTTGACGCGTGTCCATGCATGGGTTCTATTATTTAGATAACTTTCAAACGATTTCAATAAGCTACTATCAGTTCCTTATGATTTTAATTTCTGCAGTTTTTACTTTGCCAAACTCATCATATGCTTTACTAACATCGCAGAATACCGTCGAGTCTCCAGGGGTAAATCCAGATTATAAATTTGAGAAGGTTTGTTTGTTTTAAAAGTATTCACATATGTATACATTTTTTAAACATGCTAAACGACTTGATAAGGCTACTGGTGTATTATTTGAACAATCGTAGAATTGGCGATTTTATCTACGGATAAGATGGATTGGTCAACTGTTATAAACGTGTAATCTTGTTACAATCGGTTAATAGATGCGCAGGGAAATGAAAATGATTAATAACTAATATGATATAAAATATATAAATAAAAGATATAAATAAGTATTAATCTTCTACTAATATACTATAGGACTGTCAAACGACACTAACTGCTGACCTCGATGGTAGTGACTCCGATTAGCCAGATTCAAATCATGAAGGTAGTTCAAAACATTTCACTTAATTTATCTATTTTACAGAACAATACAAAAACAAACATGAGGTACAATAAGTTGTAATATTATGCCATGGTATACATTGACCATTCTGGATGTAGTTATCTTGTGTACTGTTTTTTACCAATCATACATTCTGCTGACGTCATGTATCGGATAGCTGTCTGGCCATGTAATTAACATAACCTGAGGTCGAACCGTAATATCGTCGAGTTTTCTTTTGGCAAAAGTAAGTATATTAACAAGAATCGATTAACCGATAAGGGATTGGTATGGAATCTAAAAGAGAATCATTTTGAATCATTTTGAGACAATGAACTTGTAGAATATATATTCAATCAATGAATTAAGAGAAGGCGATTGGGCTTCAGATGAAGAAGAAAGTAGATTGTTTAGAACGGTTACCAAATTCTTTAGGATTCCTTAGGATTCCTTAGGATTCTTTAGGATTCCTCAGGATTATATATAATTTTTCTAACGCTTGCGCCAGGTGTGTTATTATATCATTGATTATTGAATTTAAAGACAAAGGAATAGCGACAGGGTGTGAGGTGTAATACTAGATAACAAGACGTGTTAGTTAACTACAAACAAATAATCTACAAAGAAGAAATAGTACTTAGTTGTCGGTTAAGTTATTTAAAAAAGTAATGATTTTCTGCTATATTTTCTGATACAAATGTCACTACTGTGAACATATATAACATTGTATCCTGTTCATTAACAACAGTAATTTTTTGGAGAGAATTTACGATTCATATCGATGAATAGCCTGCATAGAATGACAAGACGTTTTATTCAAATAATTGAAGATCTCTCAGCACGAAAGTTCTAATTATTCATCAGGAAATTTTATATTTGTGATTATTAATTCTTTGCCACAATTATGAAATACTATTCATTAAAATTCCAATAGTCCTAACTCATTTTGTCTAATGAAGAGTTTTTTTACTGTTTGCTATATTTTATCAATCTCACTGATGTATATTTATGAAACCTTCAAACTTGATGATCCTTCTTTAAGGGACATTGGGTATGATCTGTGACACTTAGATCTCTTATCTGCCCTGTAGGGATTGAGAAAATATATTTCAAGAAATAATGGATATCTGTAATGGACTGAAGCAATTCACCGTTATAAACAATTAATAAATGTATCTAAACCTATAAAAAAAAATAATATATGTAGTGTATATGAAATGGTCATATATATTGAAATATTTTGAAAAACATGCATAAAGGAAATGTATGCATATTACAATGTCAGTCTTAGTTGAAAAACGTCTTGAAAAGGTTCAAATGAATATGTCATTGAATACAAAAGTTTGAGTTATGTAGGCTAAAAACGGGATATTTTGCATGAAGTATGCAAATCAGGTTAAACATTATAGATGTTACCAGGGAAAAAAATTCTTGAAAGAGCGAGTTCTATTAAGACGAAACTTTTGACAATATGCATGAGGCATGTAAATTATATCATACTTGTAGAATATTAATACCTTCAAAAGGAATAAATTGATCATCAAATTCTTTCTTGAAAAATAGAAAGAATGATAAAAACCAGTTGAAAGATATTATGAATGTTTTGGATGAAAATATATGTATCGAGATTTAGTTGGTAAAAGGAACAGCCCCTCAGTGATTGGACTTTGAAAAATGAAAAGGTTTCCTAGAAGACTGTTACAAGATATGCAATGATTAAGATTGATGGACTCCAAACATACCGAAATCTACTGATAGTAACAATTTGGTCGCTTGAAATACCGTTTATCTTCAAACCGGCTAAGCTTCAATGTGTTGAGAGTGTTCTTTTCACTATAAAATATAATGATGGGAGATCCAATTTAGTTTAGAGTAACGCGAAGGTTGAAATAATGAAAGTCGAAGGAGTGCATATCTGCCATAACGCTACAGGGATCAGCGAGATGGTTAGCGCAGATAGTCACGAGACCGAGGTCGTTATCTCACATACATTTGTATGGTTTGATTATTAAAAATAGAATGAAGATATAACTTGTTGATGTTGAAAGGGTGTTATAAAGGTGTTATGCTTGAGTGAACTCCGCTCCTAAACATTTCTTCAATTTCATTTGCACACTTCTCGCATTTCACCTGCACATTGTGACCATTTTTGGCCTGTTACCAGCTGTTATGATTTGTTCCTACTTCACTTACCACAAAATCTCGACATTGAACTGAAACAAAATAATTCGAGAAATGCTTGTAAAATGACGTCAGAGAGAGTGTGTAAATAATGCAATTAATGTTGATGTTCTAAGTTTAAGCCACTATTTAAAAATCTTTGAATGACATCCTCACATCAATATGATTAAACTGACAGCTTCGTCACGCCACTCCGCACCCTGGGTCTCAAGAAATATTTCTATGGCAGCTATTAGGCTGTTGTTGTCAGCAAAAATACGTCCACATAAATGCTTCTTAAGATTTGGGAAATGGAAATGTCCGATGGTGCCAAATCTGGGGAGTAGGGTGGATGAGGAAGAATGTCAGAATCGCTTTCGGTCGCGGCAGTAACAACAACATGAGCTGGAGAATGGTCCTGAAGGAGCGGCACCGAGCTTCCCTCGCGGCTTGGCCTTGATGGTTGCCCTTAATTGCAAATAATTAGCATAATGTACGCCACGACTCATCCTGGGCAACTAATCATTTCAGGAATTTGAATCGAACCAAAAGTTCCTTTAAAGCGGTCGTTTCACTTTGGTCACCAGTTAACAATTTTGGCACCCATGTTGCATAAGGCTTGCTAATGTGAAGAACATCTGTCAGTATTGTGTATACCGACCTAAAACTAATGTCCGGCGTCTCAGCTATTTATTGAATGGGGAACCCTGACGTACTAATCCGCTAAGTGGCGCGTCGGAATTTCCGTCCCGGATGTATCGCTAGCGTAATCAAGCGACACAGTGAGCGAAGTTTTGACAGACGAAAATTTAAGAATAACATCGGTCCAGGAAAGATACACTGCATGACAGCGAAATCAGGTATGATGATCAAACATCTACATCACATATGTTAACCTTAAGCTGAAATTGTTATTGAAATTTAGGAAAACTCTATGAACGGAGAGGCATATATATACCGTTGCCCTCGCTTCATGCGATCGGTCAGGATAAAAAGAATTACACTACCTAGATGATTTATTGAATTTTTGTGAAAACAATATTTAAAAATACGCTTGTGACTGTGAACAAGTATCAATTTTCAGATAACATTCTATTATGCTGCAGTTTCTTAATCATGTTATCTCATAAAAATTGACAATTTATCACTGGGCATTTAGCCTAAAGGTTTATGAAATGTAGGCCCTATTTTGAAAATGTAAAACTTCACACGAATCATCTAGATTAAAAATCTATAATATATTTTATTCTTAGCTAATTTTCAATGTCAATTTTGTAAACGTTTTAGATTTGTTTTGTGTTTTGTTCTATTTCTATAAATTTTTTATTACTATTTCTATTTCTTGATATCTGTAATATATTATTTTGACCACCTTGGTTAAATTTTCACATTCAATTGCCAAAATAATTTTCTCATTCGTCATTAAGAAATTTTCTCACAAAGTTGCATATGAACTAAACAAATGAAAGGTATTTCATGGGCTGGAATTTCAAATTTCACTGGCAAATTCTTGCAACACACTGACAGCAACAAATCTTAATTAAAAAATATTAGGCTCTGTATCTAAAATAAGCTTTAACACTAAAATTTTACATGAATAAATCATTATTGACAAGATCACAAGTATCTCTTTATCTTCAATTTGAATAAATAAAGGGAATAAGTCCGTATTTGTGAAATTACCATGTGGAATAATGAAGTAAAAATGATGTTACTTTACAAATTAAACCTTATCAATTTTCTTTAATTCAAAGGATAAATAAAAATTCAATTCAAGATGAATTTCCAGAGACTACAATTTAAATTCATAAATTTCTATTCAATTTAATTTTCTGGAAAAATAAGCAATGAAATATTTTTTTAAAATTTCTATGTATCATGGAGTGATCTGTGTATTTATTCCATCCTATATTTCTTTTATGTTGAATTTTATTTATGAATGCATTCATGGGCATCACCCAAAAGGCTCAATGCTTGCTACATAATCAATTTACATGTGTCAAGTAGCAATGGACTAGTAATTGAGTAAATGTATAAATATATTGGTTCACACTTTTCACACCAACTTGTCATGTATTTTTCCTTTGATTTTCTCAAATGTGTCCACTATTCACTGAAGTGACAGGTAGTACAGACACTTGTTTTGTGTTTCAGATCAATCTTTACCCTCCTCCAGTCAGTTCATGTGTCAGCAGATAATTGGGAAACCAAACATCACAATTGTAAAAATATTCTCTTCAAGACCCAAAATAAAACATTTTCAATCACTGGAAAAAGTTGGGGTTTTCTTTATTATTTTCTTTTCTGTTTTGCTCAAAACATGAAACCCAGCTGTCAAGCTGCCAAAATTATGAACTTTGCCCCCTTTCATTTGTAAAGTTGACATGAAAGAAGAGATTGAGTAAGCATCATGTTATCCTCAAATGAATGAATTATTGAGTAATAAGTCAATTACTCAAGTGATTGACTTATTGTTGTGTGCAATTTATCAAATATAATTTCCATTTTCATATGAAATGAAAGTTTTTCAACAGGGAAACTGAAAAATTAAGCAAACTTTTCTTAAATTTGTGTCGCCATTGAAATTTTACAGAAGTTTATGATATTGCCATTTGTCAACAATTTTAACTTTAGGAAATAAATAAAACAATCATATCAATATGTCATTAGGGCGAAATATCTCCCACTGCTTTATTGACATGTACTGACAGGAAATAGGAATTAAAAAAATACTTGCATATATTCACAAAGTCACCACAGTAAAAGTTCTATGTTTGACATGTTTGTTCAAGAGTTACAAATGTTTCCAGTGATGTGCAGCAGTAAGTAACTCAGGCATGTATGAAATCAATGCCAGTTTTAATTAATGTGTTTTGATAAGAGGCAAGTAAGTGCCTGATATTTTGATGAATTTTTGGGAGAGTCAATATTCAGTGAATTAGACTTTTCAACACTGGTATTATTAGAAATTAAGATACATATATATGATGCATAGATAGCTAAGATTTTAAACTTCATACTTCCCAATTTTGTCATATCCAACCATTCTTAAATAGTTGAGCCTAAAACAGTTTCCCAAATAGAAGGGATCACCAAAAATGGGTGTATTGGATAAAATCCCCTCTATAGCTAAAGCAGTGGGATTTTTCGGAGAGGTAATTGGATATTTAAAAAACATAATATTTTAATCAACTGTCTATTTCTGTTTTCATCTTTTTTTATATTCAATATTGGAACACTTGTGAGCTTAATTTGAAAAACTTTTAGTTTTAAGGGCAGTGTTCTGACAAGCATTTTGAAACTTGAGGCCAATGGTCCCACTTCAGAAAAAAGTTGGGTTAAAATTTTGTTGGGTAGGGGTCAAGTCAGTTATACCTAAATCAATTAAAAATCACACTAGATTGAATTATTTCTTTTGCTTGTATTTACAATATGTGCATAATATGTGCAAATTTATGTATGCATTCATAGGACAATAAGAAATTAATTCATTTGAAGATTTTAATGCACTTATCTATGACTGTTCTAAAATGTCTAATTAATGACAGTACTAGTTTTAGGGATAAATCCTGAAATAATTTGAAACTTTGTTTGAAGATAAACATATAGATAGACAATGAAGCCACACTGACTGGTTGATTTAATTTTGTTCTTCCAAGGCATTTTACTATAAAAATAATTCAGTTTACAAAAGTGAACCTATTGTCCTGATTGAAAAAGCTGCCTTTTAAAAATGTGTATTTCTAACTCAACTCTGACACAACAACGTTATTCATACACATTTGAAAATAAACCTTTTAAAAATCATTCATATTTTGTGGAAAATAAAATTAGTTTGTCATTATCAGTAAAATATATTTACTTTTGTAGCAATACGTTTTATCTGAAAAAAATAATCATTTAATTCCAAAAATCAGAATAGCGGGAAGGATTATTTTGACACCTCGTCAAGGATGATCAAACTCACATATGATCATGACGTCAGCATATCGTTTACGGCCGTCGCGCGAACTGTGCTATCATTTTCAATAATGAACTAATACTTGAGTCTGATAATATTGAACACTGTCAAATGTGCGATCTTCTATAAATTACACATAATTTTTTTAAAATCTATATTCTAATAATTTCATTGTATGAAAATTCGATTGACAGCGAAAGTAACCTCATTTGATTTACTTCCGGGTTCGGAAAATTCGTGCCCGCGATTTACGATTGTCATGTTAAACATTTCATGGATCGAATGCTTTTATTCTATGGAAAATATTTCGCAAACATCCTTTTCTCGCTGTAAAACTAAAAAGACAATTTAGATATAATTCTTTGGCAAACATTTAGCACCAACACATTACACGCTACTGTTGCTGTGAATATCGACTTACGGAGCTATCAACAAGGACGGAAATTCCGCAGCGCCACCTGTGACGCAGGTTCGTATCGGGGTTCCCCATAGTTTCACGACTGTCTGCAAGCAACATGTCATGAACGGCATCAACAGTTGGGGGTTCCTGGCCGACCAGACCTGGTATCATCTATAACGCTCTGCCGATCACGTTTTAATTCAGTAATGCACTTGGTCATCACCCAATGTATCGACAAGTCTTCATTGATATCCTGTGCAGATATTCCTTTCCTGAGCAGTCACTTGATAACTGCAAGTTTCCACATCATTAATTTTCCCAGTATCTATGAACTTTCGGATGGGATATCTTGAAAATTGCCCAACGGATGGTTGCAATATATTGTCACTAGCGTCATGAAATACTGCTTTTCAGGTTAATAAATAATTTTGAAGTAGTGGATTGTTACAACATTCTTATTCTATGAACTTTTTTATTTACACTCGTTATTCAGATTCCCTGAGTGTTAGGTAGATTCTCACAAAAATATCAGCTTTGGGTGTGAAAAGGGATTTGAAAAGGAGTCGAAACTGTGAAAAGTTTATCGATGACGGACCGCTGGACATTCCACGACTTAAAAACCTATTTTCGACTTCTACTCAAGACACAAAAGGTCTTGAAAACTGAAATCATCTGTCAAGACTCCTTGACTAGTGCGGATATGTATATAGATATGTGTTTTGTTAATAAAAAAAATAACTCAACTTCATCTCGAAAAGCAAGAGGCTGAGAAACTTGAGATGATTAATAACTTGAGAATATCAAATAAAATGAAAAAAGCTGGTATGTGACCCATTCTTCCTGCAAGTACAAGGATAATACCTGTTAACGCATAAATTAACGTTAACGAAAAAAATCGAAAACTAAGTTTCTAATGAACTCCAACTGAAAGAAAGAGAGCTGTGGAATGACAACACGTTGAACTAAGAAAACCAAACAACATTAACAAAGGTGGGCCACGCGCGGACAAATACAGGCCATGCAGATGAAAGTCAAGGAACGAGATAACGCCTGTTCATCATTCTGTCAATTTATCTTGAAAAACGTTTTGTGACAGTTATTGCAAAAGTAACCACGGCACTAGGACACCTCATATGTCGACACACAGCGTATGCTGGTATACACAGGGATTAGTGCTTCTTTTTCACTAAAGAAATAGGCAGTAGCTTTTTGGGGTAACTGGAATGTCCCCTGAGACTCAACAATTTGACCTAATAACACCAACTCTTGAATATTTGCTTTCATATTTCCATAGAGCACCTATCACGCACTAATATTTGGTATTTGCTGTTGATTTGATGCTAGAATTCTTTATTGATGATTGGAAATTTTTACATTGAGAAGATCATTAGTTCATTCATTGTGTTATTCACTGTCACATTTGATCTTTTGACGTGAAAATGACACAACCACCTATAGATTATTTTAACATCTTCTCATTTGCCAAATGAAATGAAATTTGAGAGGAAATCTGTAGTGAGGTTAAGTTTGACTTTGATTAACTTCAGTTACTTTTTAAAATTACAGCGAATTGTCGTCTTTCACCATTCATTTTCTGAAATTCATTTACAGTCATCTTTTAAGATATTTCGATTTCGTCACTTCATGAGACTCCTATCTAGTACCAGTTTTTGGGGGAAATTGTTTTGCAGAACGTTGATACACAAAGCCTTTTTTAATGTTTATATGTTTTAAGACTGTAAAATTGAAAAAAAAACCATGCACATTAATTGTCAAAATGGGGACAAGACAACTCTACACATTAAAAATCATAGAAAACAAAGTAGAGCCAGTAATTGGATAGGAAATAAGATGTCAAGTGAAAGCTCGCCCTTGTTTGATAAAGCAGATTATGATTCGTGTCATGATGTTGAAGTGCTGAAACTGAAACCAAATACATTTGTATTTCTAATCCTCACTGAAACTAACAAACCAAATAAAAAAAGTAATTCTTATTGTTCTTTCATCACATAAATTATCAAACTTGATAGTTGTGATTTTGTCATTGATGAAATATTAACAGAAAAATTAAATATTCATACACAGGGAGAACTTGAAACTATGAATAATGTTGACATTCAATTTACAAGAAACAACAACACATATAAAATAACAATGATTTCTTTTAACAGAATATTCTTTAATTATTTTCTAAGACTGAGCTTTCGAAGACCTGTTTATTTTTTCAATCGGTTCGTTTCTATCAACTCTGGTCAAAATTATAGATTATTGTTGAATTCTAAAACAAATGAATAAATAAAAAACAAAGAAATTGTAAATGATAATAAGATCTTTTCTAAAAAATTAAATATTTCAAATAATGTCGAATCCTGAATTTATCAAATAAATTACTTTATTTCAAACACAGAGCGTTACATGAAGAATCTACATGCGATTGAATCTATATTCGCAATCGTGAAAAAATACATATGAAAAACGCGCTTATACATTGATTTAAAATATTAGTAGCATAAGAAATTTGAATTCAGGGTCTATTTTTTGTACAATAATTCATTGTCGCGTGATTAAAATGCGCAAATATATGATAGAAACATAACGGATATATCCATATGCTCATTATCTCTTAATTTGTCAGTGCTATCAAAATAAAGAACAATTATGTATTTCTATATTTGTGGATATGACGTAACGACAGTTTTATAAAGTAGTGAAACTTGAGCTATTTAACAAACAGTGATATCTTCAAGTCGATTTCATAAACAAAAGTAAAAGATTTCATTGAAATTTCCAAATCATCAAGATTAGTTTAAATTGGTTTAACGTTTAACACTATAAGCTGCACTCAACAACATTTGATAAATTGTATTGTGCATTGATACGTACATGTACGAACAATCACAGATGCTTAAACTAGTGGTGTATTTCCCGATTTCGTTGTTATATGATTAGCATCCAGCTTGTCGAATTTTGTATTTGAACGGCGTTGAAACAAGCCAAACATAGACACGTTAAAAGTCCGAAAGTCCAGAATTATCTCTCTTAACAAAATGACGGCCAGTTGAGCATTAATCACAGTTCTAGTTGCTATTTTTTAATCAAGAGAGCATGAGAAAATATATGTAGATTACCAATGTATTACAATACGTTTTTCAGTATGCTTTTTCTGTTTCACAATATAATGCAATACGGAAATGAGGAGCAATATCCATCGCTAGTGTGTACAGAGACAATTCGTTACGAGTGACGGGGAATGACAGATTATATTTCTCGAGTTATATTAATTTCGTAATTCTCGAGCCTAAGCGAGAAAATTGCACAATTAATATAAAGAAGGAAAAATAATCTGTCACTTCCCCTTCACGAGTTGGTTATTATATATGTCATTCATATGTTTTTTAAAAGATTAAAACTCGCATATAATAGAACTAAACGTTTCTCTATAAAGGATTAGGGTGGTGAATCTCCAAATAATAGGCGTGTGCTGAGGCTTTAATTGACACTTGCCTACGCACGGCTAATTTGTCATTTGTGAAATTGTTTTAAAAAAAATGCAAATTGCAGTTGTTGTTAAAAGTGAATTCTTTCTTTTCATAACCATTATTCAAAACGGTGACATTTAGCAGTTTTGTATTAAATCAAGGTCAGCGACGGCCTACGGTAATATTACAAGACGGCTGAAAGTAAAATCCTTGTGAGGTAACTGATGGCACTTTGACGTCATAGCCGCTCATGTCTATGACGTCATTACAATAGAACGAAACCAGGCGCTTTCTTTGTTACTATAACCTTAACGTGGTGACGAAGTAATTCAATAACCGCTAATTTCTATACATCTGTGCGATTCGGCAGACTTTGGAAACAGGGAAAATACTACCCTGTGTCCACCATCCCATATGGGTAATATATAAGATTCTAGATTCTAGGAGATAAAGGTTCTAGAGAAGAAGTCGAAAACTTAAAACTTTACTGACGGACAGAAGGACGGACGGCAAAGCAATGGCAGAAGCACATCGGGACTTCAGACCTTAAAAGCTAAAATTGTGATTCACCCATGAACTTATTCAGGAGGGCGTATTCTAAACTGGCGAGCTCGTTGCTAATACTTTTTATCTGATTGTATATGATTAACCCCAACCAGACCGAGCTAATCAGCTGACTTCAAATCCGATACAACGTCTCTTTATTTGTAAGGCGAAATTATAGGAGGGCCATTATGGTTATATTTTTGGAATGACTTTGCCGCGAGCAAAACAAATTTGATATCACACTGCCCGCATAACTGTTCTCGGCAAATTAATAGAATGTTCAATCAATATCAACTGGTTGTTTGAAATATTCATGTAGTCAATGTTAACGTTGTTTCCTAGCAACAACATTGTAATGAATTATCTTGAACCAAAAGTAATATTCCACATTTCTTACATTCATACACAAGGTCCAGAGTTCTGTCTGTTTCTAAATTGACATCTATTTCACTAAAACCAACTGAAATGCAGATACTCTGAAACAGTAACAATACATATACAATGACGATTATCTAATCAACAGTGCAGATGCTCTGATTAAAAGATGATACATCTAATTTTCAGAGTGGATACTCAGATGAAATGATGGTATATATAAACAACAGTGCGGATACTCCACTAAAACGATTATTTATCTAAATTACAGCGAGATAACATCGGTTTATTTGACAAAGTGAATGCTCAAACAATATGACAATTATCAACCAACAGTAAGAAAACTCCGGTGAAAATTACGAAACGTCTCATTAAGAGTGCAGATTACTCCAAAGACTATACAGATACATTAGTCGGTCTGTTCTTATGTCCTTCTACAGCCTCATATCGACTTCACGTGGACCAAAAGAGATTTATTTATTTATGAGTATATCAATCTTTATTTCCGTACCGAAGAGGCCTCAAGCCCATAGAAGATTTAAAGAAATAGTTCGGATTTATATGATTTTTTTTTTCGTTAGAGTTGTATATAATATGTTGATTTTTACTGTTCATCACAGTTGGATGGACATAGTAGCAATGTTCAATATACATGCATCGTAATTTATATATACTGGAAACATCAAAAGAAAATGATGTTCGTCATCAATTCCATTTAAAGTTCAAAGTTTACAAATTGGGTCTTCCTTTTCAACATTTCTAGATCTACCACTTTCGATTAATAAATCGTGTGAAGAGCATCGAAATCGATTATATCCTTTTTTTAAATCAATACATGATGAGTAGGTTTCTTTGAATAAGTCGTTTTGAATTTAGAATTGTAAAAACATTTACTTGACAATCGATTTTATTACACCATGTTTGAAGATACATGTCTTGAAGTTGGAACAAATATCGAATTAATAAATAGTGATTGACAATCTACATATTGTTCATTCCAAATTTTTCCAAAAGCTATAGCAATTAAAAAGTTTTTAACCTGGAATGCCTAATTTCTTTTTGTTTTCTTTCTGCTAAGAAGGATGATACCTCCATACATGGATGTTCATATCTTGTCTATTATCTTGTTTATGGAGCGGAACGATAATCACGATTGACCATGAGTCAGGGAATGTCAATTATCTAAAATTACATTGAATAATGAATATGTAGCAATGATAATGGTAGCAAAATATCTGTGTAATTTTTGAAGAGGGTTGTTACATTTAAGATGGTTTGTACTATCAAGGATTTCTTCTCTGGTGAAATTAAATCTCATTGACAAACTGCATATTTGGTTCTGTTTGTGGCGGAGTTTGGCTTCAAAAACGTTTTGGTTCTTCAAGGTTATCATTTATCTCGGAAGCTGAAAACAAAATTCTGAAAAACTCATGCCAATCTTTTGTATCAAAGTCATTCGTATTAAGATGGTTTCCAAAACTTTTAAGTTCAGACCAAAATTGTTTTGAAATATTGAAATAATTCTCTAAGCGTTGTTGTCTGTCTGCCTGCTGCTTTCGTTTACAAGTTTATCTGTACTTGTGTCTAGCATTATGGTACTCACGAAGGTTCGCCTAACCGCAAGTGAAATACCATAGGAAGCTCTTCCATCAAGATTAAAATGAAATTTTGTTAACGTTATTAAGTTTTTTTTCATTTGAGATATTCTTCACTGGTGTTCACAAGTCCATACTTACGTTTTCTTAAAGTTGAAACAGAATTTCCGAGGAGCTAAAAAAGACTACCCAAGGAAGATAATTACATACTTTTGCCCTTATCCCTTCGGTAAAATGAAACCTTTCATCAAGATAAAAATGACATTTTGATAACTTTATTTGATTATTTCATTTGAGATCTTCTTTACTGGTTTCGCAAATGAATTATGAGTACCCCGAGAAAATATAAGATCAGATCCAACACGCTTATAAAAAAATCCAGTTAAGTATTACAACTTAAATTTTGATTTCCCTTCATGTTGTATGATAGGCCTATTTTCTGAACCATGTCAAAGGCTTTGCGAAAAGAAAGCATTGTATCAATTTAGACTTCATCCTTTTCAATCTTGACATCCTTTTCTAGCTTGTTTTTTTCTACTGAAGTGGTGTAGTCTATCAAGAGGATGCATTGTCCTGATTTTATGTTGTTCCTTTAACACAAAAGATCAAATTCTTTATTTGCCGACAGCAGTACCTGAAAACATATATAAATGTTATATTTGAGATACGGTGAGGTGAAATGGGTTTTAACGCCGCTTTAAAGAGAATAATCAAGAGTATTTCACTTATATTGCGACTGCTAGTATCATTGCATGCAGGCAGAAAGTCCGCAACACTATGTGACTATGCATTACGGTGAAACCTGTGAGCATCGGCTGAAAATAGCGAACCATTTGTGGTACCGCGCTGAAATTCAGTGTAGCATTGCACCCAAATGTTACTGCGTGTAGAACAGTTCTCTCCTGCCAACACAGTTACCGAGCCCCTGGCGGGATACGAACCAAGGACCTCTTGATCCGAAGCCTAACGCGTTAACAAGGGCGCTATCCCGCCCCACATGTTATATAATGTACATGATAACTGCTTACTGAAAAGAAATTGATTAATTTACAATTGCATTAAACAAATAATTGAGATTTCCGAGATTTTAAATATGTATTTAGGTGATTTCTTTTAGAATTGCCATGTCTGCAAAGTTTTATTTCTAGCGTTGAAATAATTCCATTACCGGCTCTGTACTCATGTGAAACAAGAAACATTACATATACCTGCCTTTTATAACTTCGAGATGTGGTGGTCTTGTGAATATTGTGAATAGTGTCTCCTCGATCAAATTAAGGGGAAACTGGGAAGAAGAAAACCTGTTAAAACAAAATGAAACAAATGGATTATTGGCTTTCTTTAATCAGATTATTCTTTAGTTCCAGAAGCAGAATGACAAGCCTTGATACGACAACCAGCAGCCACTTGTCCTTCAATGTCACATCACAGCAGAACGTAACGTCATGCCCGGACTCTATAGCTTTGGACGTCACGTACATTCATCTGAACGCGGCTACAACGACGATAAGGAAGTTTTACATTTGGTTCGTCTTTGCCTTCGGATTCCCGGGCAATATCTTCAGTGTGTTCGTCGTATTCAAGTTGTCGCGGGGACGTCACAGCCAGATAACATCCCTCTTCTTTGTCGGTTTACTGGCAGTTGTTGATAACATTGCAATTGTACTGAAGCTCATCGAAAACCAGAGTCAGAATCAACGGTTTCCAATGGATGCTACAGCATGCAAACTTCTCTACTTCTTAGGATTAACGTTTGCAAACTATGCTAACTGGATTCTCATCTCATTGGCTCTTGAACGGTTCATGGCAGTTCGATTCCCTCTGAAAGTGTCCCTTATGTGGTCAATGAAGAAGGCCGTTATCATTGTGTTCTTTGTATTCATTTTTCTGTGTTTTGTCCACCTGCATTTATTCTGGACAGTAACAGCTGCCGCAGACGGATTTAGCTGCAGCTTGTTGCTTTCCCCGTACCACGCTAAGGTGTGGTTCTACATCGGTTCAATCCTGTATGCCATCTTACCAGCTTGTTTTCTGATCCCCTGCAATCTCCTCATCATTTTGCGCCTCAGGATGACGTCGAGGAGACGAAAGTCACTGTCAGAAACGTTCAACCACGGGACGGAATTGAAGAGACAGGGGCGCCAGATCACGGCCATGCTAGTAACAGTGGCTTTGGTGTTCGTGCTGCTGGCCTTCCCCCGGTGTGTGTACATAGTAGCCCACCCCTACTGGAGCACTCGCAGCTGTACCATCAACAGGGCCCTCAAAGTGTTCCTCAATGTGCTCACCAGCAATGTTGCTGATACTAATCATGCTGTCAACTTCTATCTGTATTTTCTTGCAGGTAAAAGGTTCAGGAATGCCTATATCTGTCGCCGCAGAGCAAGGCTGTCTTCGTCCTCGCGATCGAATAAGAGTAAAGTTAGGACTGGATTATCATCAGTATAGAAAAGAATATAAATGAGAAAGACAATTTTACGAAAAAATCAGCATAACGGTACTGAACTTTCTTTGTAATTTTATTTTATTCATATACATTATATTCTGTATTCATCAATGTATATTTACACGTGGATGTTGATTGCCGAGGATATAATTACTATATATTGACACTTACTAGGCAGATATGTCAATATTTGTTTAGTGATGGCAATGGGAAATTAAATAAACATATTCTAAATATGCCTGATTTAGTTCTTCATTTAACAATTGCCGAGTTGAGAGAAGATGCACGGACATAGGCTACATATCGACATATGCATATAATACATATAATACATACTAATAGTATGTCAGAAGATAAACTCCCTGTTTTCAGCTGATTTTCAAACACAGTGTGTTTGTCAGTATTCTACCATCCCAAAGAGTTGACATAGAATTATATATTCTTTTGCGTTGAATCGGCTTAGCTGTGTCATAGTTTCTTGTGCAAGCTCTCTACAGACTCACATTCAGAAGGAAATGATGAATTTGGTATCATCGAATGGGGAATGCTACTTGTATTTCACCTCGGATGACATCGACACTTCCCGAATGTATCGAAGGTATGTATGTATGTACATGTGTGTTGCAACTGACGTTTTTTTAATCTAATTTCTACAACTTTTTCAAACTTGACATCGGAATGATGACATCGATGTTACAATTAAATCCTGAGGTAGGTATGTTCTGTATTTAAACCGTTTGCAGATGATCTGTTGTCGGCTTTGGAGAGCGAGAACGAAATTTTAGTGCAATGTTGTTCACTGATGGGCGTTTCTTTCGTGTTATGTTGATTTGATTTTTGTATGCTTTGTCACATTTAAATCTTGATGACAATCATGTATTTCGTGGCAGAAAACAAGTCAAACTGTTAATAACAGATCATTTTAAAAACGTTCCGCTTGCAAACATTTCCATTTTCACGTTTTGTTTATAGAAAACAGAGCTCTGTACAACAGCTTTATGCTCCCTCTGATTTTCACAGTAGCCAGTCAGAAGCGAGTATTCACGCACAGTTATGGTAGAATTTCTTACATCTGAAGAATCGTATTACGAAAACAAGTTCTTCTGGCATATGCCAACCTATAATTGTCACTGAACTTGAGAGTATTACGACACATCCAAACCAATGAAAAACGGTGAAAATAAGTCTTTACGTGTAGGCGCAAGTGCTTGAATGAATAGTCATTGTCTCGTTCACTGGACGGAAAAGGTCTTCGTTGAACAAGTACATTGGCATAGGAAATGAGTCCAAGAAAGACAAGCGATTGATATGACAGTAAATCACTAGCAGCGTCAATTACTGCGACGCTTGGTGTACATTTCGCTTCTTGAGAGTCCATTTATTCCTGTGCTGTCCTTCAAACGATTATTTGTAACTCACTTTATCGGCTGTGGAAACACTCTCCACTCGCGGTATATGTAGTTTGACAGCTACAATTTATAACATTCTTGACAAATTGTTTTCCAAATGAAATGACAGGACATTTGTTTTTGCAGGATCGAAATATAAAAATTGTTTGTCTTTCGTTACCGTTTTAAATTAAGACTGCGCCTGACAACAATATTATTACTCATACTTTTTGTATTTGGGAAAGCTTTCTGGATCTGGTTTGTTAAAAAGGCAAATATATGCTTTCGCACGAATCCCTTGGTGGTGAAATTTTGAACATAGTTACTATCTTCTTTACTATCTTTGATATCTAATTTTTTTTTTACTTAACACCTTTTACACTTTTTGTCTGAATAATAGAAGGAGAACCCCCGTTTAAGTCACCAAAGCATGCATACAAAAGTTTGTTCGCATACCTGGATATCCTAGTGCAAATATAACGTAATTTTGTTTTTGTATTTCGAAAACGAAACGTATAATGTTGAATTTTCAATACAGAAGTGGAGAGCCATTGTACCTTACCACAATCGTATATCATACCTAACTGTTAACCGTAACATTACATTTTTGGCGGGTCATTGAAATGACCAGGCGTCAACTACCTTTTCTCTACAAAATCTGTTATAAGTGATCCAAAACTCGATATTGTATATTTTAATCAAAATTGAAATCGAAGTTTCGAAAATTTGACCCTTTTATCTCTTTCCCCATGCCAAAATTCTATTTTGTGCACCAGAGATAATATAAGACAATCTCATGATAAAAGTCAAGAACACAGGGGCGTGTATCGCTAGGAGATAGCGTTAGAAAGACATACACATCTATAGATCATACCCTAATACTATACAGTGTTTCGAACACGTTCAGCTAGTGACAAACCTTCAGCGGTTATAATCCCTCCACCACCACATGACACCAATCCTGGTGTGGTCGTTTGAGTGATTCGGAGGGTTACAAGCTAGTGTTGCCCACTGATAAAATTGACCTATCCTATATGGACTAACGAGACAGACACAGGGGCATGTATCGCTTGGAAATAGCTTTAGAAAGACACCTCTAGACCATACCCTAATACTATATAGTACCATAATACTATATTTTATCATCCAAAACTGTGTTCCACAGGAGATATCGCTTGTGGAAGATCAAGCGATATCTCCTAGGAGATATCGTTTTGACGGAAGATTTTGAACAATGCCCTATTACAGTCAAGTTCATGACATCACAATTGTTTTACATCATCAAGTAATCACATCACAATGCTATGACGTCATAAGCATGATGACGTCACAATGTTATGACATCACTCCGCTGAGCTCGAGAGTCTAAGTGTAGTGCAGTGTTCAGAAAATCACATTTTTCACGGAATCGGAATGAAAAATGATTTTGGATGATAAATAGAATCTCACCCTTGTGTCTTCTGATATCAAATATATCAACACTCGTTGATAAAAGTAACTTTTATCAACTCGTGTTGATATATTTGATATCAGAAGACACTTGGGTGAGATTCTCTATTTCTCCAATGAGTGAGAAAAGAAACATGAAGCATTGTTTATACAGGAAGATGGCCTCGCACCTCTTTCGACATATCAGTTAGTAAAGTAATAATTTTAGAAATGATTGAAAGTGGAAGGGGGCTTAATACTCATTTAACATCTGGCAACTTTCTGGGATAACATTGAAATTATCAGTTATTTGATATATCATAAAAAAAATTGGAAAAACGCAATTGTCACTGAGATTACATTTCCCCATGTCGCAAATCCTCAAGTTAAAACTACAACAGTGAAAATACGTAGAGGCTTTGTCGGCAATGTACATGTTAACTGCTGAGAAATATCCCTATCAAAGTGGGTGTTTAAATGGTAAATGGGTGCCTTTTTAAAAACTTATACTTATTCACTGATATCAAATGAATTATAATATATGTAATTTAATCATGCATTTCTAATATTTCCATTTCTTGTGAATCCTCTTTTGGCTGACTTGTTACATTGTAGATATAACAGGGGACATATTAAATTGTTTAAAAGCTGTGATGTCCATTTCTGCTTGGTGAATATCTTGATCTTCAGAACCTAATTTAAGGAGTGAGAAGTTACAGTTGCTGAGTCTTAAAGTTTATGTATAGTCTTGGGTTTATATAATTCGTAAACAACTTTTGTTGACTTAAACGATATTTTCTATGACTATTTTACCCTGATGAGTTACAAAGGCCATTTCATACTCATTTCTGTAATAGGAATAATTGAAACATAATATATGTGTCTGTTTATGTGTGTTTGGGGGAGGCTTATCGTTTAGCATCAGCATTTCGTTTCAAAAGAATTTTGAAAATGAAAATTGAAAAGTTTCAAAACAATATACGTGTGATTAAAAAATACATGGAAGAAATTTAGCAGAGCCTCTAATGGTAATGAGTCCATATGTGAGATTTCTCTAGGAACGTCAACGTGTGTGTCCCTTACCTGGCTGACTGAATAAGCATGGTGGAACTTTAATTCTTCCCTTCTATTTTGAATATTGCAAAGCTTCAAGATTCTGTATTCTCAAAAACATGACACATGAGCAATTGTATTGAGGAAAATAAAGATACAGACTGCGAATGAAGGTAACACTGCACACACTTATCTATGAAATCACAGATAAGAGAATATACATTTGATAAAATGTGACGAGTTCTTTTAAAATCAGAATATCTTACTTTTCACACGTGGACTTAATTTATAAAAGTTTGGCCAACTTGAGTACAAATATGCCACCTCCCAGTCTGAACTGGTAGGTTGTAGTTACAAGCTCGGGACTTTAAAATAGAACAGAGATACTTTTAGGTAATATTTGATATCTTTTAAAGTATGGACTATCTCTAAGATATTTATAGTAATGTCCTTTAGGACTTGATCTAATTGATTCTCTCCGTGATTGAAGAAAATGATATCTTAAATTATCACCACATCTATACTTTAGCCATTAGTCAGTTTCTACTTTATCTGATGGTTTACGGTCATCAAGGTTCATGAGGATTTATTACATGTTCTGCAACATTGTATCAAATCGCTCTGCACTTTCACAATTATAACCACCTCTTTCATAATTATATGTACGTCTTTAAACTACTGATTCTTCTAGCGTATTGATATTCAATGAAATCTCAATGATATGTAATAAAACGGTAAATAGACAAAGACAAAAACACTATGAAATATCCCTGAACTATAGTCACTGCGGGACCTCTACATTCTTTTGTAAATGTGCTGGATAATGACTACAGAGCGCTTCGGGCACGCTGATGTATAGAAAATATCGCAATACAATTTATCCATATATTTAAATTGTAAATCAAAACTAATACGAGTTATATTTTGGTTGAACACTTTCTGTAATGATTTGACCCTGCGTGTGCACATAACTTTGGTAGTTAAATGGGCGAGACATGGCAATAACAGCATTCGGCACACGTCGATTAACTAAATAATAATATGGTGTTCCCCTATTTTCCCCAGTTTGAAACACTTATGACTTAATATGTAATAAAGTTCTATACTTATACAAATGAGGATACATTATTACAAATATAAGTATCCATCTTTGGTGCGTAAAGAAGGTAGAATATAACAACCGATGCAGTGGCTTTTAACTGCAATTTACATACACAAATCCTAAATCAAAACGGTATTTTTAGGAGGTAAATAAGAAACTCAATTGTAAACATTTTCTCAAAATAACAAGATAGCGATTCATAGTGATCAAAACTGATATTAATTGTTAAAGGTAAGATGCCCATATCATAATATGATAATAATTTTACAGTTAATGATAAAGAATTAAAATTTCGTCTTTTTCTATGAACTTATAAACCAATGTATCATTGTTACTTTTATGAATTATGAGATTATGAAAGTGAATTGGTATAATGCTGATAAGTGATAGCACCATATGTTTGAATGTTTTGTCAGAGAAATATCAAATTATTTGTTATGTTTTAATAATGTGTCAGATATAATTCAAGTTATTTATTTAACAATACGTTTATGCCCTTAACATAACATGGAGCACACAAAGCGATTTCTTTATACAATTTCAAGAGACTGGTGTCTGCATACTAAATCCTAGTCAGCAGCATTATTATACCATACAATACCATATTTTTTATCCATTCAGGATATAGAATATTTCATCCTCCAAAGAAACAATAAATAAGGGTTTACATTACGGTTGTGTAAAATGATACCATTTTCATGATAATAATGATTTGCTATGTAATCTTATACATGAAAATGTTTTCAAAGGTAATAACGTTCAGTATCAAATAACTCCGAAAAAGGGTACGGATCATCCTTTTTATTTCTAATTGAATGTTTTGAATATCATATTTGTCTATAAATGAAGTTTCAGAAAAAGAAAATCTTCGTTTTATGCAAAACAAATCTGTTTTAAAATCTTATGCCACTTAACGCTCATTTGCATAAGTCTCTTTAAATATCTTTATAGCTATTTAAGGTAACTGAAATACGAAAACGATGGGGCACCTTTCATGCAGGGATAGCAATTATACCCCACATTTACGTTAAGGGGGGTTATTTGACTATGACGCGGAAGTCTGGCAGTTTAATAATCTGTTCCCAGGGGGTATTATTTTATGGCCCCTTTCACGGAGGTAAATTTGGCTAGGAGGAAAGTTGCACTCATTGATAACTCTCTGTACTAAAACTGAAACCTTAATATATGAAATCAAGTTATGAATGCAATGTACTAATGATCATATCATCTCAAGGTTAAGGAAGAAAATGCCACGGTATCCACGATCATTCACAATTGGTTGTTTTAAGTTGCTTTTTTCGAACATTTACTAGACTGCAAATAACCATGTAAATGTAATAGTACACTTCCTCTGATAACTTATCGCCGCACATGGACCGTTTAGCACTTGAAGTATTGATACAAACTTAGAAGTAAATCCCTTTCTTTAACTCAAGGTACATACACATGTATTCCACACTTATAGCCAGATAGCCAGATACAATTATACATTCATAATATAAAGCAACGTACAGTAAAGGCCAATTAACATTTTCAGCTGACTCATGCGGCCATTGTGCTCATGCGCGACGAACGACGAATATGTCATGGTCTTCATTTGTGCAATAAATGTAATTCTTGCACTTCGGAACGTGTTTATGGTCAAGCAAATGCCAACGTTCAGGACCGTCCATCAGGGACCATGATGGATGGATACTGACCACCCTCCGTAAAATATTCCAACCTGCAACGCTGAAACCAAAGACACGGAATGAACGGAATCGCCACGTGTGTTTTGGAAGGCGATCGTTTTGGAGGGTTTCGAATTGGATTATCTCAAGTGAGCACTATTACACATCGTCGATGGCAAATTGAATGGATCAAGATACAGAGACGAAATTGGAAACGTTCATGGTTTACCGTTTTTGCAGCAAGCCAGCTCTAGCCTTTCTCAGCAGGACCACACCAGGCCCCCAGTTGCTAGGGTTGTGTACATGTAATATTTCCTGACACAGAACAATGTTGACTTCCTGCCATGGCCAGCAAGATTAACAGATCTATCGCCGATCGAGAATGTAAGGGATGAGATGGAACGGCGTATAGACGCTAACAGTCGACCCCAACAACGTTGCAAGAACTCCGTCAAGCACTACGGAGTGAAATATTGTCTGATACGTTTGGTCGCCTCCATTACACGCATGTATCAGGTACACATTGTTAGTGGTGGTGGACATACACAATATCGATTGTGTGAATGTTGCCTTAGCCTATCATGTCACACGTCATTTTTTTAGCTCTAACCCCTCCGACTTTATCGTTTCTCTACTGTGAAACTGACGACAAATCTTCCCTATTAATGTTAAAACCTCTCAGTCAAAATTGATATATATTGTCAACCTATGAAAATGTTTCTTTACGATCAAATTGTGCCTCTTATCATATCTCGAACATACGTCATATTTGAGGTCGAAAATTCATTTTTCTAGCATTTCCGACTGTATTTTAATGACGAAAGTAGTAGAAAGGCAGACAAAATAATGCTATATTAAAAAGAGGGTAACCATCCGTCAGTATCACTAACGCCGTCGGTTTTAAACTAAAATTTCGGGTGTTGAATAACAGTGAATCCCGGATATTTTACATACGCAACTATTCATCTTTTAATTGGAAAAGCTGCGACCTGATGACAAAACGGCCTCGAAATAAGTTTGTACGTAGGACATGGGGGTGACATTACAACAGGATTATGCGTTCTGGGAGCGCCGATCATGCTCACTACAAACATCAACTACAAAAGCAAGATAGTAGTAGGCAAATATTGTGCATCTCATACGCATCCCATACACGATGAATGCGCTGTGTTCGTAATTAATTCTGTTTATAGTAAAATATCGTATTTCTATGCGACAATAATTTGATTACTTTATTTATGTGATTATGTGATTATTGCATGATGTGCGAATAGACCGCACCAACTCCATAAGGAGAAACATCAGCTGCTAAGTTGAGTGGAAGAACCGGGGTGTAGTGCGTCAAGACTTTAGACGAAGACAAGTGAGATTTCACCTTCTGAAATACTGCATCATGTTTCTTGGTCCATGCATATGGAGAGTCCTTTTGCAATAGACCGATCCATTAAGCCCCGCCCCCTAACGACCGCCCCTAGCAACCGCAAACCTCGGACAAACATGCGGAAGTGTCCGACACATGTGTTTTTGAGTACGAGTATTCTGCCGACGACTACGGCTAATTAGAGTTTTGTCATGTCTCAGAAACGGTTGAATTATTGAAAATATAGTCTATTGATAATGTAACTGCAGAAATTGGAACAAAATAACTGTTTAAAAATATTTGATCATGCGAAAACAGGTCCTCTGTCGCGTCAATGGGCCCTGATTTATATTTAATTGTGAAATCGAGCAACAATAAATTTGCTGATGATGGTTTCAGGTGTTTTTCATTTCTGAGAACTGCTGGTAAAAAACCCTGAAAAAATCGTAAAATTCTGTGGTTCATATGCATTATGTGTGCGTGCACTGCCTATTTATAGCAACACGTACGGACTGGATCACATGATTTTCATCTCGCAGACTGATCTTTTCTAAAATTGTATTCGCCTTCAACACAGTCGTTTTTTAAAAATTAATCTAGCATCAGTGAAAATAACAAGCTTCTTTTATGAATCTGAGTTGAAACCCGTGGAAAGTTTATGACACATCGTAACATATGTCAGTTATCTCCCCATATAGTGTTCTATCATGTAATATTTTGACTGTTTTAATCATTTTAAAACTGTATTTTGGCTAAATCATTCCTCCAGTGACTGGACATGACCTGTATTTAGAGTAGATATAATTGTTTTTACTCATGAAACTTGTGATAACTATCAATATTTAACTATATAGCAATTCATAGGGAGAATGTGATATGTGCTTTTTTTATAATAATATCATTTGATGAAGAAACAATTATTAATTCAATTCAGTAAACATTTCTGCAAAAAGAAAATATTAGAAATAATTTACATTCAATAAATGAATCATGCCTAAAATATGAACTCTTATAAGTACCTTTATATAATTATTAGTACATTATAGATGTTGTCACAATATATGTATTTATGAATGTATTTATAGGACTGTATTATTCTGCTCAGATACAATCAGATTAATATGCAAACTATTTTGCTGAAGTATTTAAAAGATTTTATCTAATGGATGAGAAAACAATGATTTCACTTGTATCATTATTCAATCATAAAAATAATTAGGTATATTTTCCATGCTGCTTTATTTCCCCATGTCATACTGTTTTTACATCTGTAGTACTTATTAATGATGGGCAGATTTATCAAAACCCTTTGCCTCCTTGACTCTGAAAAAAGGAACACAAGCTTATGAGTGTGTTTTATTCATGCATCAAATGACTTTTCTTTTCATCTAACAATCAATAAGGGTGTAAACCTGAAAATATTCTAACTGATGGTTTGCAAAATTACATCAATGAAAGAGTGTATGGTTTGATGATAGTGATAATTAACAGCCTTTCAAAATAAATTAAAAACTGGCTATGTTTATTTTGATTGTTCACATAAAAAGAAATTGATTAAACTTATTAGATAGACATTTTGACAAAGTCAGTGTTATCAAATCAGATAAAATAAATAGTCTGACCAATTATCATTATTATAGATCTAGCAATACAAACTGTAAGAATTGGTTAGAATGTTCCACTTGCTGGTTGTTTTTTAATATTTTATACAGACATGACGATTGTGTGTCTATATAGGGTCATATTCATTAAATTATTTCACCTTTGTCGAAAACTTATTTGACAATTATATATTCATGAAGAGAATGTCATCAATTATATGTCTATATTTTCAAGAATTTTTGAAGGTTAGAATTAATTGTCCTATTAATGAGATGATCTTTTCACAGACTATAGGCCTGTGTATAATCCATGAATATAGTATTTCATCACTGTTTTCGTGAGATTATTTTTTTATCTAATCTGACATTCTATTTATAGGTATCACATCTAATGGAAACTTGGAAAAATATAATTAAATTAGTTTTTAATCTATGAAATTCCAATTCATACATCTATCCAGCTTTCAAATTGTTTAATGTTTGATTAGAATAATTATTGTTATCTGTTTCACCCCCAACCTGTAGGGGAACAAATGCCTTCTATCGATCGATTTCAACTTAGCCTTTAGAAATATATTATTTGAAAAAGAATATTTGATTCTATTTATTCACCTCGCATGAGGCAAACTTACCTTTAAATTAATTCAACTTATTTTACTGTACTGGAAAATTTAGCTTGAAATAACCCCCAAAACACACTTTTATTTATGTAAACAAACCGAGCATGGTGCACTCACCTCTCATTATTTTATTGATACATCTCCGATATGAGTCGGATATGCTGTCTCCGATGTATTTTTCTGAAATAAAGGACCCTTTGTGCAATGTTACTAACACTGCCATCGACTATATTGACTTGATATTACTGCAATTTCTTCGTAAAATATCTGGACGAAAATCCTGTGTCATAAAGACAGCCCGCCATGTTGCCTGTTGATGTCCGAGGAAGCGATCGCGGGAAGGTAGGTCAAAAATACGGCGCGCCGATTGGTCGAAAACCTGTAGGGGCGGGGCTTAATGGATCGGTCTATAGACTATGAAGTGGAGCTAATGTTGTGGAAAGATTTGGCAGGAAACTCTGGTAGTACTGTACCATTCCAAGAAATGACCAGGGGAGCTGGAGCTGATCCGGTGTCCCAGGTAACTGAGTCTTTCTTGATGTGACACTTTGCTGCATTGAGACGTAACCCTAATCTCTGCAATCTATCAAGAACTTCATTTGAATTCCTATTGTGTTCTGCGTCGTCAACACCTGTGACGAGAATATCATCAAGATACACAAACACGTGTGGTAAGTCACTGAGTAGACATTCCATCGTCTGCTGGAAAATTGAAGGAGCTGCTGACACCCCAAAAGGTAATCGTTGGTATTCGTAGAGATCCTTGTGAGTATTTATTGTGGTGCGTTTCTTTGACTCATCGTCCAACACTAGCTGCTGGTAGGCGTTACTCATGTCCATTTTGGTAAATTGCTTACCTCCGGAGAGTGATGCAAATAAGTCCTCTATCCTGGGTATAGGATAACAGTCTGGTTTCGCAACCTGGTTGACTGTAAGTTTGTAGTCTCCACATATGCGCACAGAAGACTGATCTGACTTCAATACTGGTACAATGGGTGCAGCCCACTCTGAGTACTGTACAGGTTTGATGACGACACCTTGCTGTTCCAATCGTTCCAGTTTATTCTCAACCATGTCCCTCAAGGCATACGCCATATTCCGGTGTTTGTAGAAACGTGGTTGTGAGGGGATAGATATGTTAATGTTCACCTTTGTATCCTTCAGTTCACCAAGTTCCTCCTTCAAGACATCAGGATGAGAGTTTAGGATGGTTTGAACATCATCACAATCCACTCTGAGGATTGTTCCCCAGTCAAGACGAACATGTCGCTGACAATCACCGCCGAACAGATTGGCTCTTTTCCCTTTCGCTACGATAACTGGCAGTTCTATTGTCTGTTTGCCATAACCCACTTTCACTGAGCAGGAACCAAGAAGGGGTATCTTTTCACCTAGATAAGTGCGTAACATGGTATGAGGAGGTCCAAGTTTGGGTGGATCTTTCCCTAACGATCTATAAGTGTCCTCATTTATCACTGAAAATGTTGCACCTGTATCTAGTTCCATGCTTAATGGCTGACCATTAAGTGATAAGGTAACAAACATTGGTGGTTCCTTTTCTCTCCTCCCAACTATAGGAGTAGAGATGGTCTCCATCTTGTAAATGTCAAACTCTCTACGTCGTGCGGGAGACGGATGTGATTATCGGGGATTTAGGTCCGCCGTCATGTGCCTAGAAGGTACAAACAGGTCCTGCATAGTAGGTTTGCATATTAACAGCAGTGAGGTTTTTGAGAGACAAAAAGTTTTCCAATGTCAAACTTCGAGTGTCATTATTACCACAGCCTCTTGTTCCCTTTACCTTTGCATTAAAGTCGCCAAAACATACGACTTACCCTTGTTCCTTATATGCTATATCATAGGCTTGTAAAAGATTAATGTAGTATTTGAACAATTCAATAGATCTGTTAGGGGGAGGAAGTATACTGCAAAGACGAACAACGATTAGGAGTCACTTAAAGCGATTTCCAGTCTTGTTACCCGTTCACAGTCTGTGTGTATCTCGCTAATATAAGGCCAGACAGTATTTTCTCCACTATTCCCCTGGTCCTAATGATATCAGATTATGTTCTTTTAATATTCTCCCTGTTAGACTCTACGTCCGTTATTCTGCTTTTGTTCTCACTACGTAACTGTTCCATTGCTTTCACCATGTTAAAGCGAAGTTTTTCAATTGTTTCACGTGCCTTTACTGTTTCAGCACGAGCGTTTTCAAGTTCACTTCACTTGTTTGTAAGTTCAAGCTGATTGACCTTTGTGTGGAGACAGTATCCTGGGCATACTCACCTTTCAGAGCTGCCATGTCCCTCTCCAGCTTGGCCATTGTCTCGTTGATTGGGTCAACAATTGCCGGTAATTGGTCAAGGGTGTTTACATTTTGGCCTTGTGTTAACTAATCGTCTGTTTTGAAAATTGAGAACATTATAAAGATCTTCACCATTGTCGCCTAATACACCACGGAAAAGTACAAAACAGTCTTTGGATAATTTATTTTCTAACTTTTCTGCATTTTTTGAATGTCTATCCTTGCGCTTCTTCAACACTCTCCTTATAAGGAAAATATTCATTCTGTTTACATTCATTTAGTAACAACTATGTGTTTATGTGTCAAACAACTTCCCCCCTGAAGTTAGACAGGAAGTATTTAATACGTTGCATTGAATCTGCATCAACTACGATATTGCTTACAACCAGAGAAGCGAAAACGAAAACCCTTTTGCTTAATCCAATAGAAATTCTTAAACAATGTTCTTAAATTGGTTAATTTAAAAGATTGCTTTACTTAACCATATCTAATTCTTTGTTAGTAGTTCAGAGCTTAGGTAAATTCAAAAGCTGCACGCATTACTTGTTGAGCCGTTTTCAACTGTTTATATATTTTCCGGTTTGTGCACAGCTGACCATCGGTTCTTTATATATTTCTAAGCCAACCGCAGTCGCCTTAAAACTGTTTTCTTCTACTAGCCTCCAGTCATGTCTACATAGACAACAAACACATACTTGAACAATAGGAACCGACGTGCGTTCAAATCATCAATACACACAAAAATAGCCATGCAAAAAAACGAAGGCATGCTGGAACCCGACACGTAAACCAGAGATAATAACTCTGGAACCGTGTTCCCTCAACGAATGCATCAGCAGCACCTTCAACTGGAGGGTTGACAGTAGCGGTAATGCATTACATTAAACATGTGTACAGTAGCATAACAGCGATAATGAACAACTTTTATCTGGTTTTCATTTTACATATTTCTGTTGCATATTTCACACAGAAAATTATTCTTTACATGCCATATCTCACTCATTACTGCATTCATCAGAAACAAAGAATCATATAATTTTACAAACTATACATCTACATAAAACAAACCATTCCCTTGAATATATGGTGTGTACTCCAATATGGATATATCAATACAGCTCAACAACATGCCATTATCATTTCTTTGCTACAGTATTATAACAGCTCGACAGCCGACATTAGAGATCATTCCACAATACTGTATTATAACGGCTCGACAGCCGACATTAGAGATCATTCCACAATACTGTATTATAACGGCTCGACAGCCGACATTAAGAGATCATTCCACAATACTGTATTATAACGGCTCGACAGCCGACATTAAGAGATCATTCCACAATATTGTATTATAACGGCTCGACAGCCGACGTTAAGAGATCATTCCACAATACCGTGTTATAACGGCTCGACAGCCGACATTAAGAGATCATTCCACAATACCGTGTTATAACGGCTCGACAGCCGACATTAAGAGATCATTCCACAATACCGTATTATAACGGCTCGACAGCCGACATTAAGAGATCATTCCACAATACCGTATTATAACGGCTCGACAGCCGAGATTAGGACATCATCATTCCACAATACCGTATTATAACGGCTCGACAGCCACGTACCACTGCGAAGTGACATATGCCATATCCCAGCACCAAAATTATATACACCTGAAACATACAGAAAAACATCATCAATATACATCTTTAACAGTGAAATTTCTCGTCAATATTCATGGTGAAAAGGTCGGGAGTACACTAACCGAGAATGCCAAATTCAAACATTTACACCCGTATATATATGTACCCCGTTAACACGCCACCTGGCGGGCAGATAACTCATTAGAACGCTTCATACCGCTAGGAGAAAATAATTTCTTTCTAATTCATTCTTCAACCAATAAAAATAATATTTCATTGTTGATTGTTCATTGTATAGAAAATGTCATTGAATGCTTTGAATAACCCAATCTGAACGAAAAAAACTTGCTGTGGTGCCTTAAAGTAAATGTGAGAAAGGATATGATAAGTTAGTAAAAGAATGTGATTTGAAAAGATATTACTAGCTCGGTTTCCGTAGCTTCATGATTGACATAGTATTTAATCAGTACCATTTTGATGCAAAACGGCATGACTAAATGAAACGGGTTTGGCATCAGGGCCCACAGAACACCATTTTGCGAAGCACACGTTTTTTAAAAGATGGACACATTTATTGATGTTATTAGTAAGTACCTCACGGTAAAGAATACACGTTTTATTAATAGTCATCACATTACCTAGTTCACATCGATTTGAACTGATTCAATATTTCCTGAACTAAAATCCTAAATCATTGAGACCTTTAAAACTCGTATAGGCTGCGAGGCAGTAGTAATCAAGAACTACGGTCTCGCGGTTAAAAAAACAGCGTAGTGCTAGCTTTAGGCAGTAGCCATCTGTAACAGGTCGTATATGTTAAGAATTAGGCCTGAAAATGAAAGTAAATCAGAACAATGCGAATAATGGTGTTAACACATCAACTCCCTGTCAGTAATGGCGTTATTTCCTGCAACTCACCATACAGTGCTTGTCAACAAACATCTGAGCGTACAGTCGTTATGCTGTCGTATTTCTCATTAAGTGCAAGTTTTGAAACATTGAAACATTACATAGAGCTTCAGATAAAGCTAATATTATTCTTTTATAACAAGAACACCATATCGTTATCTTTTCCGTAATAAAATGAGTAATAATACGCTCTTTCGTGATCTCAATGCTCATCGGATAGCCGTTTGGAATTTGTATTATGGATATAATAGAACCATTAACTTTTGCAGGTCCTAACACATATAGGCGGGAAGGTTTATCAACATTATATTTGTTATTATTGTTACGGTTTGGCAATGATTAAAACTAACCTTAAAGATAATATATCCCAGTTTTGTATCCGACTTCAATCCCCATTTTCATAAAGACAACACATTCAAGTAAATAAAACACCAGAGTTTCGATGCGTCCTTTAATTAAAAAGATATTAAGGTTCAAAGTGCGTATAAATTGGCCACCTCGAAAGCCCAATTAAGAAAGTCCCCACAGTGGCCTGAGCTCTCCTTCGGCGGGTGTGACGTCATTGACAGGACTCGCTCCGCGTTTGTTTGTAAACAAGTATATATCAATGCAGATATGGGTCGCATTCGTCTACGTTTTCATTGCGAAAGAGACATGCCTTCTTCCTGCGTTGCTGCCAACTGTACTAATAAGAAATCAGGAGACATTCAACTGCATCGGTTTCCGAAGGATCCTTCCCAATTTGCGATTTGGACAAAGTTTGTTAGTCAGAAAAGAGCGAAGTGGAGTCCCAATGACATGTCTGTCATCTGCTCCGATCATGTCATAGAGGACTAGTACTGTTATGATCTTTCCTACGATTTCAAAACGGACTTTGGACTTGCCCCTCAACGGAAAAGACTCGTCAAAAATGCCGTACCAACAGTTAATATACAGATGAAGATGATAACAGGCCCACTACCCGTCTGTCCAGCGAGATAAGACAGTCAACCATATCGGAAGAGAAAACGGACGGAATACTTTGAGAAGAGGGAACGAAAGAGGGTAAGGGATTTGAAAGATGGGCTAATTCAAAATTCTATTCAGGGGGAAGTGGGATAAATAATCATGAAACTTTTGGGGGGTTGACTATAATTGATGATTTTGCAGACGAATGTTGAGTTTTTATCTGCAGTATGAATTTATGTCTCTTTAGAGTAGTCGCAGAAATTATTCATTCAAACCCCAACAAGTGTTTGCATTTTTAGTATTTGATTGCATATGGGGTTGAAAAATTCATCGGGTTGAACTAAATAGTTATTTCAACATGTTGGAGACAATAATGAAATAAGGTGCATATATAGATCTGTAAATGATACACAGTGACAGGTTTGTAGTTACATTACTAGTTTTGGGGTATATATCATTTTTTGGTGCTGATTACTCAAAGGATACATACAAAAATGTGGGCACGTCACTTATGTTTGTATGTTGACACTACAGTTTTGGTTATAACATTTATGAAAAATTAAAATTTCTTGCTACAGCGTCATTTTAGAAGCAACAAAAAGTAAAATTAAATCATAAAGCTGCCCCGGGGAAACAGTTACCATTTTATGTAGCTTTACAGTGGATAATTTATAACCTATTTGATATTGATAAACATTGCAGTATGAAATAAGATATTTAGTAACACAGATTTGTTAATATATTGTCATGTGTCACGTGTATTGACAAATCTAATTACCTTCATCAAGTTTCAATAAAGGCTGTTGATCATGTGTGAGGATAAAGTTTAGATAACTAATCAGTGCCTTGTGTATTACCTATTGGAAATATGCCAGAAATAATATGCTTTTCATCGTTAATACTTTTATTTGGTGAAATAGTTAAAACTGAAAAAGGATTTCAAATTTACAATACATTTCCAAGCAGGCTTTAACTTACATCACAATCAACAATAAATGTTGTGTTATTATTGATAATATTGGCCTACGTCACTCTAGATTAGTACTACACTCTTTATCTCAAACACTGACCATTAACTCACACAAAACAATAATCTGTATCCTTACTATTCAAAATACATTAGCACCTAACTCTAAGTTTTTATGAAGGTCGCAAATCGCGAATCAAGAGGTACATTTACTAAACACATCAAAGATGTGATCTTCATTATCACTAATAACTGGTTAATAAGGCTAAAAACAGCTGCTCGGAACCGTTGTATCCCAATGACGAGATCCGGAAGTTGCCGAGTGGCAGTCCATCAAAAGCGAGATCTCATTGTTACAGTCATGCAAAGCAGAAACACGATGTTACGATATTGAGTTGACACTCTAAAATGGCACAAAGAAGTAACAAATATTCTACATATACAATGGTCAATCAACTACACAGGGGGATAGTCGATTTGTCTAGGTTTTCAAACAAAAAACAGTCACAATGGATGCAGATATCAGTTTGGGTTCACTCGATCGGCATTATCGGAGATTAACAACCCAAACAAATAACAAGTACATTACTGTCAAACATGTCGATGTATTGATATTAATAGCTTTGGTGACTTAGGCGCTTTTTATAAGTACAATCAGTCAAAATATATACGTTCACGACCGCTGGAATCTATAATGTAAACAATGACACAGATCAGCCAGTCGTTAACGAGTCCTGTCTATGTCGTCACAACCCCCTAGCACCTGATTGGCTAATAAAACGTTTGGCGTCTGTTTTCCGGAAGTGTTTACAAAACACCTTTTTCTGCTATTTTCAGGTGGATGTGAACCTAAATTGTTGTTGATATTTATTCTTAACTGTGTTATGAAGTATTTCCGCTAATCGTACCCCCTATGTGGATATATTATTTATAAACGTGCAACAAGGGTTCTCTAGGAAAAAATGTTCAGAGGGAAATGGGTAGTTGCACAGGTGCAACTTCCAGTTGAGATGTACAGTCTAGTACCCCTGTGTAGATGGGAGATATATGTAACTGATTTGATTAGGAATTTCTTTTTATATGTGTTTTTTTTTATATACATTATTTGTTATTTGTATATACATTTCTTTTTTTATATATGTTTCAGAGCAAAATAGTTATTTTCAAACGTCCGAAAGTTTTTCAAATAAACATGATAGAATAACCTTCCTGTCTAATAGCAATTAATCGTTCTAATTTCTATTAGAACTGTCCCTATAAACAATTTCCTGCAACTAACCATACAGTGCTTGTCAACAAACAATAGCTGAAAATATAAATACAGGCAAAGCTACTAACTAACTACTTGACATGAGTAGAAACAAACGTATTCAACCTAATTTGTATTAAATATCAACGCAGAATAAAACACGAAAACCAAATCTACGTATTATTAGCAGTTGTTATTTTTGTTACAGACTGGGATATGTTTTGGGTTTGTTAACTTTTTTATTTTTGAATCTCCATCAATACAAATCATTCAAAACAATTCATTTCATAACAATGTTACATAAATTTGGTTCAAACTGATACTATTAAATTTCATTGGATAGGAGTAGTAAACAGAAGTTGGCAGATATGGTAAATCAGAAAAGATTATGGCATCTGACCGGGATATGTTATCCTGTATTGAAAGGATTCAGGTGAATTCAGTTGCTTCCATAAATATAACAGACTTGTTCACGAAGGTAGACGTCAGTGAGTATTAGAAACCCTATGTATACACTGATCAGCACTTATATTAACTTGTATCACTTCGGCTTCTCAGTCACTAAGATAAGCCTAATACAGCTCTCACAGCAACCTTTAACCGGAATTTCCATCGAATTTTTACTAATCATCTATCATCATTTACAATATAACCACTAAACAAAACACTGACAATAAAAGCATTTGTTTTCAGTTATCTGAAATATTGATATCTTGTTATGATTTGTTTCAAGGAGCAAATTGTCCATGATTCATGTTGACTATATATTACACAACTCTAAACGTTTATTAGACCTTTACTAGACGTCTTTGGACGATTATTAGATGTCTTTTCGACCTTTACTAGACGTTATTAGACATTAATTAGACGTCTATTACAAGTTTAAATACCTCCACAAAATCTTTAAAATGTCCTCTTGTTTTGGTATTATACCCCAGTGTACTTATGTTATGCATTGCTTCAAAGCAAAAACATGTGTTTTGTAAGGCACAATTGCAAATTTTACATGAAACAATACAATTACTAATCATGAATACCATTTTAGAGTCAGATATGGGAGCTTACCTTCATGTTTCGTTTTAAATTTTCTTATGAATAGATTCTTATGAATAGATTCTTATGAATAGATTCTTATGAATAGACTATCAGGCTAAGTGATACGTGGAGGGATGTAAGGGGCGCAACACTGCACAATTTTCTGGAACAATTTTCTGTGCACGGCATTGATTACATATTCGATCCGGATTCAAGTTCAATTCTCTTCACCCAGAACATTTCACAATTTGTCTCTTATAAATTTAAATTTTTGACAGATTTATAGGATGTAATATGAATTCAGTAGTATATTTGAGTGTTTTATATCATGTGCTGCAAATATTTCCTTTGTCTACAAAACATATTGTAATATAAATGTTAACTGACAGAAATATGCTTCAATATAAAAATCTTAATTTTAGAAAGGTTTGTCTATATTCAATAAGCAAACTAAACATCTTTCAATCTGAAATATCAAAGCATTAAAATAAGATTTATGAAAGTGCAGGTCTACCTCAAGACGTCAGACGTCTTTAGACGTCCATTCAACGTCTAGGTTTAGACGTCAAATGGGTACACTGAATAGACGATTTAGACCTAATTTCATCCTGTCTCAGGGTAAGACATATAGCTGACGCTCCACTCTTCTTACCCTGGGTGTAAACCCCAGCAAAAACTTCGCGCCGAGACCTATATAATTCAGCCAAACAAATAATTTTATCGCGATGGTCTGCGATTAAATTTCACCCAACCAAAGAGAGCCTCTCAAACTGCAGTTGGCTTTCGCTCTTACCGTAAGACGTCCATAGATAAACAAACTGGAATCGAAAGGTTTTTTATATATCCGTGTCCAATTTCTGTTCTGTTTTGTGTATTACAACAAATCATACATCAAGTTTTAGGGATCGGTTTGATTTCCCACCACCTGACTCAATACCTTATCGTGGTGTTTTGGTTTGAGTGCTTCGAAGACCCCTAAAGCTATGCCAGCCGGAGCTTACCTGCTCCGGGCAGGGGCACCCAAGCTGGACAGGTCGTCGGGTTTCTAGAAGCCATACCAAATATGAGTCGTTCAAAAACCTGTTGTCTATCTCTCGCTATGCCTTTCTTTCCGTCTTTTCCCTAATCCTTCGATCCCTTTCTCCCTTATCTGCCCACTCTCTTTTTGATGCTTGTCATCCAGTTTAAAAACTGAAATATTGATCAAAACACGTTAATCCTGTAACTCACTCGGTTTGATTTTCGAAGGGATTGGCGTCGGCTTCTTAAATAGCTAGCCGACTCGCCTTTCAAGAACAGTCATTGGTTGATTATTTTTAGAAACATTCGTAGGACTTAGGTCACGGCGCGAAGTTAATGCTGGGGTTTACACCCAGGGTAAGAAGAGTGGAGCGTCAGCTGCACGTCTTACCCTGAGACAGGATGGCCTAATTTAGACGTAGACGTCTTGTGCCTGCTTGGGATGCTCTTTAACATTGGAGCCATTGGACCCCGGCTTCTAATACAGTGTACTACCGGTTGGGTTGAACAGTCAACAGGAGACGACCATCCATGCATACATGATAATACTATATGTAGGTAATAATAAAATGTGCGTGAGGATAAAGAAGAGTGTAATGTTGACAAAACAAAAGAAATTGATACGAAATTGGTGCTCTTTAGATAATAACTTCATTTCGGAGAATTACAAATGTTAGCGAGAGCAAAATTTCTCTCCTTCTCTCCAATGAAGATGATGATATCGAAAATGACTTCGCTATAATCATGATAATGACCAAATTCTTTGATTTAGAAGATAGATATGTAGGAGATAGATATCTATTTCGATCCTATTTTAAAGCAGCCAGGTCTTGCTGGGTTGGAAACAGCATTGTTTCAATATTCAATTTGCACAGATATATAGATTATTATCTGAGGAGGTGTATCGTCAAATTTTTACGAAATGATCGTGATTTTCAAATAATTGCAATAATGGATTAATAGAGCGCGTAATATCCACCCCTGTGATGTTCCGTGGCGTCGTGACAATAAACCAGAAACAAAGTTAATTTGATGTATTTCCAATTACGTGCTGACATATTTATAAACATCTCAAACAGCTTTCATGTATAACTCATATGTCAAATACCTGACATTTAATACATCTAAATGTGAATCGAAGGGCGGTCTTATATTTATGCAGAGGCTTAAATAACATTTCCTATTTACTTAAATACTAATCATAAATAACTCATCAAACCCGAGCCGTCTTTTTCTCTACTTTTGATGTATTTTCAAAATAATATTTCCTATCATTAATAGATGAGAGGAAATCGATAATTATGGATAGCGTGATGGGACCATTTGCGATACCACTGGCGCATGTACGTGGCGAGCTGTGGTGCCGTCAGTTTGTTGGTACCGTCGTTCCACAGAGAAGACACCGTGTATCTGGAACAACAAAACCTCGAGCTACGGCATTCTGAGACACCCCAGTCTCCAACATAGCAACTGTACGTAGGCGGAGGCGTGGCATCGGTCATGTAATAACATGCAAAAAAACAATGTTGTTTTTGGTAGCGTTTGATCAGTATAATTTAATGTTTCAAGTCAGTTTTGTCAGTAAGTGCATGGATATTTCTTGAGGTGTTATGCTACCGGGTTATGCCATCTGTAAGCACCATTAACGTAAAGTTTTAACAGTTTTTCAAAACAAACCTCAAGAATAACAAATCCGATGCTTAACTTATTTGTGCCTAACTAGTCACGTTTGTTCATCTGAACAGCCAACTGATCTACCATTGCCCCTCAACATTGCTATTATAGATCATGTTTAACTTACATCCGCTCAGGAATATTTCATCACTCAACCTCACACTTGTTTTGCAACTGTTATTCATTGATTTGTATTTTATCATCAATGGAACCGAAATTATTGTCGATGTACTACATTATGTTTGTGACATTCTTGAGGAAGATTCCGTATCTCCACTTATAACAAACGCAAACGAAGCGGCCATAAAATAAATCTTTAGCAGGTATTACTGTTCTGAATAAAACGCCTCAGATCTTCGTTATTATTATTCTCAAATTTTCGTTGATTTTTTTTATAAGTTTTTTAGAAATTATCCCTGATGCCTTTAGTGATATAAATTAAGATATCCATAGTGCTGGCTATGTTGCCGATACAGTTCAGAGGGTCGTGTTCCAAAGTAAGTGAATACTAAGGTTTAACCTTGGTGACACTCTTTAACATTTCACCGAGATTACCATTGTCATTAAAGCGGGACCCAGACCTCCAGTGTTATATAAAGGATCAAAAGAGGTACGTCTATTACGAGTTCAATATCCTCATCTGCATATCTTATCTTATTTATTGTCTTTTAAACAGTTTACATATTGACTGATTGACTCCGATGAAACTCACGAAGGCTGCTTTAACCCTCTTGATGCCTGTCATTTGACGCTATGCACTCGCTCAGTGCCGCTAACATTGTGTGGAAACACAAGATATAGGTCAACGTCGTACAAAAAAGGTCACCAAGACGTTATCAATATTCGGAAATTAGTGAGATTTTAACTGTAGAATGCTGAGAAGTTTATCACTGGGTCAATGTATTTTTTGTGATAAAAAATGAAGTTTAAAGTGATAATGCGTTGATTATAAAAGGCAAAGGCGTTTTTCACGCAAAAGTTCAATCAACGTGAACTGTTACTCCGTTGTTTCATAGAGAGAAAAGGACAGTGATCACGATGGTATGTTTACTTTCTTCATGCGACCGATTGTTCACGAAATAATACGAGTTATCTTTTTGTAATAATTTTGTTGAACATTGTTTCGCTTGACGTCACTGACAAACAAAGTGAGGAAAATGGACTGTGCATGGAAATACCTCCTAATTTTTCACAATAAAAGCATAGTGACTGAAATTTCATCCGCTGATAGTTAGTGTTTCTATCTTGAAAATGATATAACTTTCGGCAACTTTGCAACAAGAATTACGGTTTCTTTCTTTTGCCCGCACACAGTACCAGTTTCTGGTAGGAGAAATCTTAGTCTGAACAGCTTATTTGCAAATGCATACAAAACTGCAGATAAATTGTTGTCTTATCATCTCATACAATATATAATTATGAAATATAAAAATAGAATTCATAAATTATCCTATTGAATAGATTTGCTCTATTTTTTGGGGTGACAATCAAACAAAATCATTTACACAAAAACGGAATAAAAAAATGTCGCCAACGTATCTCGGCAGTTTTAGCAATGCGGTTCGGTTTCATCCCTTCAGCAAATTAAAAATGTATTGAGCGTGAATATTCACTCATGAACACAGTTTAAATTATGGGAAACATTTATAGAGTATATTCTTCAATTAAATAGTTATCTATAAAAAGAAAACGTTCATTTGCCGATTAGTTTGATTAAACTCATAAGTCAAAATGAATATGTCCGTGGTCACCTCGGCTCGTAAATCAAATTCAGAGTGATCTTACTATATCTTTTAAAGAAGAAAACTAATTAAAGATATGAATTATTTTAGCTATCATATGGATATAATGTTCTTGCTTCACACGGACGAATATAAATATTAAAAACTAAAGCTTCCCAAACCCGGCCGGATTTTTCTTGAGTACATCAACTACCTGGTCTTAGCATAATCGGTTACGTTAATTCAAATGTGATATCCGAAACAAAAAAATTGACGCTCTTCTGCAATGTTGATATAATATAAGCCACGCCCATTTCCCCTCCAAATTGTCTCCACTTCGACTATGTTTGACAACAGTGCTTCAAGGCTACGTGAGCGTTGTTTAAAGACGGTGGAAGTCGTGTGACTATATGACTTGATTTATTAATGATTATCTTGAAAAACGCCTTATTTATTTTTATCGTTAATTTTCTGATTCTAAAATATTCATTTTATCTTCTAGTATTAGTCCTTATTACAAGTAATTAAAATAACAACAAAATAGAAATAATTTATTCTTAAAAATAATTTCATCAGAGAATCAATATTTTGTCTTGTGACCTAGAAGGAGATGATGATTAATGCAGTTGAAAAATTTAAATTGCACAGTTTATAATGAACAATTTAAGTCAACCTACATAAAGGTAAACAAAGAAATTGAATATTAATAATCTCAGAATATAACAAATACTTTTTGAATATATTCCAATATATATTTAGAAATAAAAATATCGCTTTTAGATCTATACAAATTTTGAATTATTTTTCTTATTATCATGGAACAGGTTGAAAAATCACTATTCATCAAAAAATGTGATATGGATAGACTCAATCAAATAAATTCAAGATATATGTTCATTGCTTTTAAAATGTCAGTAAGATGTTATATTGATAATTGATATGTTGAGAATCAGTAGGCTAATTCAAATGGATATTCTTTGTAATTTTCTCCTTTTGCATTGACATAGTAATAATTAATTTTCTATTCTTTTTTAATTATGATATTCCTGCCACAAGACAATGTCAACATGTCGAATGTCAGTCGTTGGAACATGATAATATCAACTAGTTCTTATTTGCCACAGTCGCTGCCAGTAGGTCACATTACTCTTTTTAAAATTATTTCCAAACAACAAGGGATTCCCCGAACAAGCCAGCGGTAAATATCGCGAGGGACTCCGGAAATGACGATAGAATGTCTCGCCTTCCGTGGCTCGTGCTGTTTACCAGACGACAGGTGGTTGTTCCGCGCCCAAATAAAACGTTCAATTGGAAGATGAAACAAACCCTCGTAATCATAGGCTTTTATATCCCTCAAATTAAAAAAAATGAATAAGTTTTGGTGAAATAGGTATCCTAATAACATATGCTTGACAAATTGTTCTCGTATTCTTGAACTGATTTTTATAGGTAAACATTTTAAAATATATTCTTGATAAATTACAAAAAGTCAGTAAAATAATGCACAAGCCATTTTCAAGGCATTGGGTTTTACCATGTAATTAGTACATATCGAAGCAAATAAAAATGTTAAAATGGTATAGTGGTTTACTCTCTTATTGCACAATAACCATCAGATGTCCGTACCACATTCGTTCATTGAAATAAGATTTCCCGAAAGTGGTATCTACAATGTCACAGCCATATTGTAAACAAAACTGGCCCGGGAGATGCAATGTAGTCTGCAAAACAAAACGACCATTTAACAATTCCGTACGAATCAAATCAGATATCGAGTACATAAACATAAAGAAAAAACAAAATGCTATCCTACGATAATATTTTCAGGTAATGTTAGTAATGTGTTCGCCCTAAACGGGCTTGCTAAAGTTGACATCGCGAATCGTATTACAAAGTTTTTTGCTCCGGTCAGATTTGACTGTGACACATGCTTGTGTCGAGTCGTTTTGTCATAGTATGGTCATTATATGGTCCCCGGGCACTCTAAAGGTTAAAGCAGAAATTTAACCCTGAGAGTGCCAGGGGACCATATAAGGTCCCCTCCCCCCAAATACCCTACGATGCCACGGGACTATATATGGTCCCCAGCTATGACCCCATCCCCAACCCAAGAATTAAAAATAAATCTCGACTAATACAAGTTGACAACCATTTTGTTCGAGAACCATGGAACATAGCTTCAATTTGATACCACTTTTGTATCATATGATAAGATTGTAACAGAGAAATTAAGGTTACACACTAAACATTCACCAGGACAAATATGGTCCTCAGCCATGGCCACTGGGGTTAATTCTCTACAAAGCGTATAGAAAGATATATTTACCAACTCCACTTGACAACAATACTTAAAGAATCCCTGTATGTATAGCTTCATTTTGATTACCTTTTTGCACTATAGAACCTATTATTAACAGAGAAATCAAGGTTATCACACAAAAACCTGTCTAGGCCACATATGGTCCTTGGCCATGACCAATGGGGGTTAATTTTCTACAACGCATGTGAAAAAATCTTTACCAATTCTACTTGACAACCATATTCTCAGAATCCCTGTTAAGATAGCTTCATTATAAAACTTGTTTTCTGTTATAAAACCTTATATTAATTGAGAAATCAAGGTTTTGGCAAAAACCTTGTCAAGGCCACATATGTTCCTTGGCCATCGCAATTGGGGGTTAATTCTCTACATGGTATGTGTACATAATCACATGCATATCAGGGAAAAAACAATGTAACAATAAATTCCAACTTTACTAACAAAATCTAAAGTGTATCTAGTTTAGAAATCACATTATGATTATAAAAAAAGCTTTTAGAAAAACCAAGAATGGTGATAAACAAGTATGAGTTTCAATTGTGAATAATGTCCACCATTCTTTGACTATAGGAGAATAAATATCATTCATCACCTAATAAATCTAATTTCAAAATATAACATGAATTATATGTACAGAAATTAATATTAAACAGGAATATCCATATGCCATAGTAATATCACGTTCACACCTTCCCAAAACTATTTGTCAAAAAAGCAAGGGTCATTGCAAACACATAAAAACTTAACAAAATGGTCCGGTTTACCTCGCTAGCGAGGAGAGCATGCCTAATGATCAGTTGGAAATTTCGATACATTCTCATTTTCTGTCGCCAAAACAAATGACTGACAAATTTTCTGTCGTTGATTTGAGATCTACAAGTCATTTATATATTGTGTCAACTGTCGTAATTTAAAAGGATGCAGCCTATGACAAAACGACTCGACACAAGCATGTGTCACAGTCAGATCTGACCGGAGCAAAAAACTTTGTAATACGATTCGCGATGTCAATTTTAGCGAGCCCGTTTAGGGCGAACACATTACTAACATTACCTGAAAATACTATCGTAGGATAGCATTTTGTTTTTTCTTTATGTTTATGTACTCGATATCTGATTTGATTCGTACGGAATTGTTAAATGGTCGTTTTGTTTTACAGACTACATTGCATCTCCCGGGCAAGTTTTGTTTACAATATGGCTGTGACATTGTAGATACCACTTTCGGGAAATCTTATTTCAATGAACGAATGTGGTATGGATATCTGATGGTTATTGTGCAATAAGAGAGTAAACCACAATACCATTTTAACATTTTTGTTTGCTTCGATATGTACTAATTACATGGTAAAACCCAATGCCTTGAAAGCCTATGATTACAAGGGTTTGTTTCATCTTCCATTCGAACGTTTTATTTGGGCGCGGAACAACCACCTGTCGTCTGGTAAACAGCACGAGCCACGGAAGGCGAGACGTGACGTAGACATTCTATCGTCATTTCCGGAGTCCCTCGCGATATTTACCGCTGGCTTGTTCGGGGAATCCCTTGTTGTTTGGAAATAATTTTAAAAAGAGTAATGTGACCTACTGGCAGCGACTATGGCAAATAAGAACTAGTTGATATTATCATGTTCCAACGACTGACATTCGACATGTTGACATTGTCTTGTGGCAGGAATATCATAATAAAAAAAGAATAGAAAATTAATTATTACTATGTCAGTGGAAAAGGAGAAAATTACAAAGAATATCCATTTGAATTAGCCTACTGATTCTCAACATATCAATTATCAATATAACATCTTACTGACATTTTAAAAGCAATGAACATATATCTTGAATTTATTTGATTGAGTCTATCCATATCACATTTTTTGATGAATAGTGATTTTTCAACCTGTTCCATGATAATAAGAAAAATAATTCAAAATTTTTATAGATCTAAAAGCGATATTTTTATTTCTAAATATATATTGAAATATATTCAAAAAGTATTTGTTATATTCGTAGATAATTAATATTCAATTTCTTTGTTTACCTTTATGTAGGTTGACTTAAATTGTTCATTATAAACTGTGCAATTTAAATTTTATAACGGCATTAATCTTCATCTCCTTCTAGGTCACAAGACAAAATATTGATTCTCTGATGAAATTATTTTTAAGAATAAATTATTTCTATTTTGTTGTTATTTTAATTACTTGTAATAAGGACTAATACTAGAAGATAAAATGAATAGTTTAGAATCAGAAAATTAACGATAAAAATAAATAAGGAGTTTTCAAGATAATCATTTATAAATCAAGTCATATAGTCACACGACTTCCACCGTCTTTAAACAACGCTCACGTAGCCTTGAAGCACTATTGTCAAACATAGTCGAAGTGGAGACAATTTGGTGGGGAAATGGGCGTGGCTTATATTATATCAGCATTGCAGAAGAGCGTCAATTTTTTTGTTTCGGATATCACATTTGAATTAACTTAACCGATTATGCTAAGACCAGGTAGTTGATGCACTCAAGAAAAATGCATAGCCGCAATAAATAATACTTCAAATTTGGAAAATATCCCGCCATAATTTTAGCGCACATTACACCGTGAAAGTTCCGCGAGTGGGCGGAGCTAATACGATTACAGACAGGCGTCAATCAAGCCGGCCGGGTTTGGGAAGCTTTAGCTTTTAATATTTATATTCGTCCGTGTGAAGCAAGAACATTATATCCATATGATAGCTAAAATAATTCATATCTTTAATCAGTTTTCTTCTTTAAAAGATGTAGTAAGATCACTCTGAATTTAATTTACGAGCCGAGGTGACCACGGACATATTCATTTTGACTTATGAGTTTAATCAAACTAATCGGCAAATGAACGTTTTCTTTTTATAGATAACTATTTAATTGAAGAATATACTCTACAATTTTTTTCCATAATTTAAACTGTTTTCATGAGTGAATATTCACGCTAAATACATTTTTAATTTGCTGAAGGGATGAAACCAAACCGCATTGCTTAAACTGCCGGGATACGTTCCCGATATTTTTTATTCCGTTTTTGTGTAAATGATTTTGTTTGATTGTCACCCAAAAAATAGAGCAAATCTATTCAATAGGATAATTTATGAATTATATTTTTATAATTCATAATTATATATTGTATGAGATGATAAGACAACAATTTATCTGCAGTTTTGTATGCATTTGCAAATAGGCTGTTCAGACTCAGATTTTTCCTACCAGAAACTGATACTGTGTGCGGGCAAAAGAAAGAAACCGTAATTCTTGTTGCAAAGTTGCCGAAAGTTATATCATTTTCAAGATAGAAACACTAACTATCAGCGGATGAAATTTCAGTCACTATGCTTTTATTGTGAAAAATTAGGAGGTATTTCCATGCACAGTCCATTTTCCTCACTTTGTTTGTCAGTGACGTCAAGCGAAACAATGTTCAACAAAATTATTACAAAAAGATAACTCGTATTATTTCGTGAACAATCGGTCGCATGAAGAAAGTAAACATACCATCGTGATCACTGTCCTTTTCTCTCTATGAAACAACGGAGTAACAGTTCACGTTGATTGAACTTTTGTGTGAAAACGCCTTTGCCTTTTATAATCAACGCATTATCATTTTAAACTTCATTTTTTATCACAAAAAATACATTGACCCAATGATTAACATCTCAGCATTCTACAGTTAAAATTTCATTAAATTCCGAATATTGATAACGTCTTGGTGACCTTTTTTGTACGACGTTGACCTATATCTTGTGTTTCAACAAAATGTTAGCGGCACTGAGCGAGTGCATAGCGTCAAATGATGGGCATCAAGAGGGTTAAACGTTACGTAGCTCCATCATCCCAAATGTTTTATTAGTGGGCCTTCTCAGAGGTAAAAATTGAGGTTTGAGTTCTACTACAATAGACCTATGTTTAACAAACCTCTATCGTCTCCGTGGCGATATTATTTTCATAACCTGTGAAACGGCGAGAATCTCATTTGTGTATCTGGTATTATCAAATATGCATACACGAGTTGATATTTGAAACAGAAATATATATATTAGAACTCAACCAACAATATTAGTTCTTTGATCAAACGTGTGTTGATATTAACGATATCAGAAGACAAAAGGGTGAGATTTTATTAATCATTCAACTTCATTCTTTATTATGTTTTCAAAACAACCCTTATCTCGAAATTCTGAACATTAAACTGTCAATCGGCATCTTCGGCAGTCATCTTTGTCCTCAGCATTATTACATCATAACATTTTAATTCATCAAAGTCGTGCTGCCATATCATTGTAAGCTGTGTATCTGTTATGTCGAAGCCAACTTAGCTGATTCAATAATATGTGCAGTAAGGCTATTTGATTGCTTAAATGTTTCATTGTTGATGTCGCACGAACCTACAAAATCGATATACACACCTTGAAAAAGGTAAAGCAACGCCTGCTGTTTATATGTAAAGACTGGCATTATTTAAAGTATCAATGTTCAATTAGTAAGGATCCAGTCCATATTAGATGGTTTGTCCTTTTTCAAATATGAAGATTGAAAAACCAAAAACTCTTCTATAAATATCCAATTCGTCACTTAAAACTAAGTCAACAACCCATATAAAATGGTCTTTTTTATTTTGTTGAACACAATGCTCTCTTGTACATGTGTCGATATTTTCCCTTATTTCTCTTATTATTTTCTCCATCCCTTTAGTAAAACGAAAAAAAGTAGAACTCAGTTTTGGTGGAACACTTTGATCTTAACACGTCGCTTAAAGTCGATGGCCCCTTTCCATTTGAATTTTGAAATACGTTTGAACTACTCTATACAAATCTCGGAAACCCTCTAGAGGTTTTTATGAGTTTTGTAGAACTAATATTTGGTGTTGCAGTACTTTCTTCTATTTGTATAAATTGTGGAAATAAACACACAAACACACAGATCAGTGCATCAATTACAACAGGACCATATTTACATAGTGGTAATGGTATTAGCTCTAGAAGTAAATAGAAATACTTGGTTCATACAATTTTTAGGAATTCATGAACTTTATGAATAAAATACACGTCGCTGTGATGATAAACAAAAGTAATACTCCAAATTAATGCATATGAAATATTCCTTCAACGATTTAATCAACATCTAACTTAAAAGGGATACCCTGGCAATTATGCTTTCCAACTGTAATTGCCTTTATATCCTGAAAGAAATATCAATATCATCAAGCTTTCAATTGAATGTTGAAATCCATAAACTGTAACAGATGCAGTCAGATATGAAATACTTCTATTGCGTCTCGATATATCATAGTTGGCTTGACGTTAGCAGTAGAAACAAGGTAAGTAAAGATAACAAAACGTTTTAGAAAGTGTGATGAGTATTGGTGAGGTAAAACATTGAAGACTTTATTGTTTATATTTCTTAATTTGAACCATTTAGCTCTTATGTTCCACTCCAGTAAATGTTCACTTGATATTCTGCGTTTTTCACGCTAAAAAATCATAAAAACTGAAACAATGCCGAATGCATGTCTTCAGCGCAATATTAATATTATTAAATGTTTTAATGACGTTGTCCCGTTCAGATTTTGATATAACGTTTATAACCTTTATATCATATGTATGTAAACCTTCAAAGATGCAAAAGCAAAAATATATTCTATCTTTTGTATCAGAAGGAATATTGATTTTTAAAATATTTTGATCTAAATGTAATCTTGATTTTATGAAATTCGTCATTGGTGAGCATGTTATTACGAGATGACCGAGTCAGCAAGTGTTTCGGAACTATCATATTTCATGATTTCATGTTTGACGTTAAAATATATGACATGTTGATGCCTTGTAACCATAGTTGGATAACAGAAAGGTGAATAAATTTCTCAACTATGAAACAAAATCATATGTATTACGATTTTGCACAAGTATTAAACACGGAATTCAACACATTTTCATTGATACGCCACATACAAATCCTATCCTTTTTTCAAAATTATCCTAGTTTAAAAGTAACAGATTGTACGTGATTGATTAATAGGATACCAAAAATGTCATGATGTTTGTAATAGTAACTGTAAGCTAACTAAAATAATTTAGATGAAGACATAACTCATGTTATTATGATATGATAAATTAGAAAACTAAGCTTTTGATTGAAGTTTATGAGGAAATATATTTTAATACGCACTGCAGAATAGATTAAAGCCAGCTTGGACAGTTTCACACACGAACACCAACTTTTAAGAACACTTCTAAATGTGACTAACAATGCGAAGCAGTTTGGATGTGTTTGCAACAATTGAAGTGCAATAATTTATAGTATTTGAAGTACACCAAGGTCCGTAGAGAAAATGTTTTCAATCAAGTATTTGTGTAAAAATAACATCTTGAAAGCATTAAAACAATATATACACGACTACAGAATATGGACGATAGAGTGATGTGAGTGTGATGCAATTACTTCAAGGAACTTTTCTCACCCGACATTGACGAAAAAGACATTGATCTAAATATAGTTATTTCCACGATGTCGGGTTATAAAGGCTTTCATGGTTATGCAATTAGTTTCAGTTCATGGTTATTACCACATTGTATCAATTGATGTACTAGTATTTTAGGGATAATGTCAATTGTTTACGAAGAATCTACTTATCCCATAATAACCCGATAAATTGCTACATGACATGATAATCAGATGTAAGACCTTAACCCTTCAAGGTATGAATAGGAAGGTCATCTTCAAAAGTTGAACGACTTAACCCAAAAAGAAACTTTAAATCTAAAACATATGCCCTATAACCAAAGTAGAAAAAAACACGACTCCTTATCCCGCGCAAGCACTCTCTATAACCACTTCTGTAATAGGCCAGCTAGATGACTAGGCAATGAGTATGTTAAAGAATCTATTCGTATTGACTGATTTTTTTTTAATTAAATAGTATTTTTATTTTTTTTGTAATCGTTACTTCATGATCATTCCTACGATATCTAAGTTAGAAAATACACTCGGAGTAGGTTATGTTTCGGTTTGTAAAACCATCAGAAGGAAAGCTCCGTGGAAGTACATGTTCGGCTTCAAGCTCCACCTTCTATCTTACTTCTTCCACAGCTTTCTTTCTTCACATTTTACAACCCAAAGCATAACCTCTCTCTCGTGTGTTTCCCTTAACGATGACCATATCTTTTCAACAGTCATCGGTTACCAATCTGAACAGAGTCATATATAAAAGTCACATACGTTAATACTAATGGAAATGTATACATTCGCAATTCTTGATCGAAAACCGGTCAATTTCGTGCGTAACTGTATAATTTTCGAAACTGATCTGAAGCAGGTAGAATATTTATTTTGAATTTATCATGTTTGAAAGGTTATAACACTTGTCAGTTATGTTATCGCCAAATAATAAAGAGTTTGCAATTGAAATAATTCAGCGGCTTTGTATATATGCAGCAGCAGTAACTAACCTGCATAACTCTATCGACCCCAAGCTTCTTACTGTGTGCTCTAGATATACTTTTGGGTAATCGACGCGCATCAGCCATGGACATTTACACGACATAAATATTTATAGTGTCATCATACTGTAACGATGAGCATCACAATTATAATTTTCAGGAAAATGTTAAACCGCTTGGATTTTTTCTTTTTTGTACTAGTGAAACATCTTGACATATGATCTTGAAATTGCGTCCCTTGATATCAACTTTTTGATATGATAGATCGGAAGTTAGGTTCTGATTGGTACTGGAAGAAAATTTCATCAAGTCCAAATCAGGTCGTAAAATTCAAATGAGAACGTTGGAGAAAAAGTTTATGTGCGTATAGAAGCTGAGTTTAGTCGAGGTTGATTATTGTAGTGTTAGTGTATATTGCACAGTATCAGAAACATTAATCGACAAAAGTCATTAACGTCATGACGCGTTATTAAGCCTTTCCAAATTTGTTATACGATATGATGCCTAAAGTGTTCGAAGTAAAACTTAAATAGAAGTTGGAAGTTCCATCATGTGTTGTAGCTTTTGCACGTGATATTAAAGCGTTACATAACACATGTAAGATTTTCTTATGAACATTCTATTGATAAATTTGTTAAAAGGAGACAAAGAACTATTCATTATAGATTATGGATATAGGGGTACAATGTGAGAGATAAATATGTTAAACATGTTGAAAAATTGTATAGACTTTATTATTCTAGACACTTAATTTGCCAAAATAAAAAAAGAGCTTGATAAAGTTATGTAATGTACAAATGTGAAAAATTGCAGGGTTTACAGTGAATATATGTGGGAATGGAATGTCTTGAATTGGAATTACTTTACTTAAGAGGTGCATATAATGTTTTCTTTTATGATCGAAACCGACATAGAAACCGGTTCCAGTTTTAAAGGGATAGAGAATTTGAAAACTCAAAATGTAACAGTTAAAAAATATTTCTCTCAGGAAGATGTTGTAGACAAAACTAATCTAGGTGGGGTTTTTTATTATCTTAATCATCTAACATTGATGACACTCACATTTTGTACTATTTTCGACATTAAATTCACCCAATCAATATTCAATACAAACCTAAATGTTTTAATGCCGTGATTATATTAATATATCATTGCTACATAAAGCAGAATCAAATAAGAAATTCAGAGACATGTTTGCTAGCTTTGAAACAATTCCTGTGACCAGTCTTTTCCAGTCTTGTCTTGTAGGACTTTAGTGGTATGACCAATAGAGATGAACTTCGTTCTGTGTCCGCATAAATCAGTGTAATGTATATTACTCTACTTCCAGCAATGTCCCGAATGCCGGTGTTCATCCTTCTCCTGGCACTAGTGTCCACTGCAGTCACCTCGCCTCATCGTAAGTATATACATGTATACAGCCTTCTCATTTACATTCATTCAATTCATTCACACATGTACATCACAATACACAAGAAAAGGGGCCTACTTGGTGAATGAACTACTTTTATGGGAAACCTACTTTTATTGTGTACAGATAAGATATGCGGGAATTCATGCGTGGTGGTAACTGACAACAAATCACTCCAAGTCTTGCTACGGTAACAGCTGTTGCATAATAACGCCACGCCCACCACGCATGCAGGATGTTAGGCTTAGCATACTTACTATATTTATTATATATCTGTTGATATCTGCTGCACCTTTTGATAGATAAAGGTTGTTCGCTATCTATAGAAAACCAGAATAATTGATCAGCTTTGGATTTCAGTCTCCAGGTCACGTCGCCATCGTCTTGCTGGTATAATCCACAGGTTAGATCATTAATGACAAGTTGGAAATTCTTTTTGGGCTTCCCTTATATTTTAAGAAAGCGAAAATTCATCAGTGGATGATGAAGGATTGTTTTAAGAAAAGAGTTTAACAATTCAATATTTGATTTCATTCAATGGACTTTTAAACTGTCAATGAAAACATTTGTACAGGGTAATCGTCCCTCAGTTAACATGGTTATAACGTTTGGTTGGACCGCCATAGGCTTTTGACTTTTGGTATATGCAAGCGTTTTCATGAGGCTTTTAGATATAACATTGACCTTTCGACCTTGAAGTTTGAAAATAAATCTAGACCACAAGTTATTTGATAATAAAAAGGGTCTTGATTTTTTATAAATGGTCCAATGTTTGATGTTAAAGTTTGAATTTCGTTCTAAACAAATACCTGGATCAAGACAAAAGTACGGCTTCTGAGAAAAACTCTTTGTTATTATAACTTATATGTTATCTCGTATCCTTTTTGACGTACACATGTGTTCTTCTCTTAATTCCAGCTCAATTGTAAATGAATACAGGTTCTACACGTAAAATCTCGACGGTTTTGCGAGTCAATCCTAGCATTGGTTGATATTTACCAACAAGTATCACGGGGAAAACTTCCATAATCTAGCGTATACTGTTCATATAATTATAATTGATAAAATCACTTTCGTTGAAAAGAATTCATTTTAAAATGCTTACATACATAAAATTAATGCATTTGTCAATTTTCATTTAATGTTCTATTTCAGTCACGTGTAGCCCAGAATGCCATGCTAACAAGATCTGTAAGAACGTCAACGGAAAGCTGCTCTGTGGTCAGTAAAGTAATGTCTCAAGAAAATTGATTTCTAAAATGCATGCAATTGCGAGGCAAACTCCATTCTTACCCAATAGAGGTAGCTCAAGTCACATCCTCTATGCTAAACTCTCTTCTTATTCAAGCACTTTCTGAGGTTCCGACCGATTCCCGTTGACGACGAAAATGAAACACAAGACAAATGCTTTCACATGCGACAAAGTCGAAATTTATTTCACATTCCAAATTTATGTTCGCTTAATTTGAATTCTCATGATTGAACATAATTTCATCGGGACCGAACAGAGGACATAGGTTGTATACGAAGAGAGATCATGTAGGAATTGTGACGGAGCTATCTCTGTTGGGAGAGAATTCTACCACAATAACAAGTTGAGAGCTGCAGCGGGGAACACATCTAATTCATTGAAATTTATTTTCAATATGCTCCCGTAATATATTCCTCTAATCAAATGCAACATAATAATCACAATAATTTCCCCTTCAAATCGAACTGGTACTTCTGATTTTCATAAACGAAAAGTACGTTGATCTATGGATGGCTCTCTCCAGGAATTGCCTCAATCTTCTGTCGTGTTCGTCTGTGTCTTACCCAACTGCCGTTATTCATTTTGCCATGTTTTAATCATTCTTCATGCCATCCATTTACATCCCGATCATTGATTTCCCGTTCATTTACTAAATAGATGGATGTATCTCGTTTCAGTTTTACCTCAAGCAGGTGATTTAGGTGGAGGAAATGTTGCTAATGCGTTTGGAAATGGTGGCGGACCCATGGACCTTGGCCGTTAAGTGTTAATCTTGAAATGTGTCGATGTGTCCAACTCTCAACTTGGTGGACTGTGGAAACGGTGTTCGATAATGGTCCTGCAAGGAAAAGTAGTAAAGCTGACATAACAAAGTCTTGCATTCGTGCCTCTTGCTTAAAAGATGTACGCTTTTATAAAATCATACTATTCTTGCGCTGCTGCGTAATGTTTATTTTTTTCAAATGTAAATGTACCACCATTTGAAGCGATCTGGTTGTCTGTCGACTAAATAAAACATTTTGCAATGTAACTGAATCTCAAATTACTGAATAAATTTCACGTGTCAGCATAAAATTTGTGTGTTTTATAACCGTGTGGCACGTTGTCCTTGCAAAACTCAGATTACGTCTAATAGAAAGCTGGATAAGAACCAAAAGAGCTTTATTTGGTAACCGATTGTTAAAGGGTTAAAGAAGAACCTTTTCCAATACTGATATTTGTGGTATTGACACATTATAGAGACTTAATCTTAAGACTCTCTTCATCAAGAAAAGCTGTAAGATGCCTTGTTTCCAAAATGGTGAACTGTGAACACTAACTCATGATATTACCCATTTTTTATATCCGCACATGTGCTCTTTAGTGATTCTCGACGTTGATTGGTCGGTTACCCTGAGAATGAAATACGATTGGTTAACGGGACTATTTTCACGTTTCATTGATAAACAGAACGTGCCGAACACATGCATCAAAGAAAAGCGTAGATAGATGAACATTCTTATACATTTATTACAAGTTAAAATTCTAACACATAATTGGACACTTCATCAAAGTGTTTCGCTATGACCGTAATGTACAAGAATGATATTTTTTCCCAAGCAAAATACTTGAAAATTGGCGTCGCGTTTGTAAACAAACATGGCTGCCATAAAAATATTCATGAAACATCAAAACATAACCTGAAGATTAACGATACGTTAATGATAACTCAGTTAGAATTAATCATAATCATTTCACAACATAAAATCACATGAAGCCAACGATTGTTCAAACCATACACTATTGTCGGTGCTAAAACGTGCAGGTCTGACGGACTCGATCTAGTTCGAACACGCTCGCACCAAAAGAACCTTTGCACAATGGAGTCCTCTCAGACGCAGTATGCAGCTGTTTAAAGTACTCATACAAAAAGAGAGAAACGCTCCGTACAAATTTTTGGGCAAACGTTTCGCTGTTGTAGTTGTGTATTTAATTAGTTTAACAAAGGTTCATCGACTACACGATAAGTAATCCGATAAGAGTTATCGTTCTTGATACTGGCAATAAGACGTGATTGAAAGCAACATCCATGAGAAGAAATGTTGTTCAAACTTCAGATTAGTTGACAATATTGACATACAAACTTGTTTCGGTGCTTTCATTATATATTTCTTTTCAAGATATTGCCACTTTTATCTGTTGAAATGTTAAAAAATTGTCAGGTTTTGACAATTTTCGTTTCAACACTGTGCGTTCAGCCACTCGCCCGTTAGTAAGTAGGTAGTGACGATGACACACATTCACATAAGCATATTCATGCGATAGCTTCTAAGAATATTTTTGTCATGATCTTAATGTGTCTCAGATATGAAAATCATGTTATGTATCATTTGGGGAACAAACTGTCGTCAGTTTCATGGCCTTTTTAAACAGAAGTACATTGCGTATAGCGCTGATGACTGTCATATGGTCATCTATAATAACATAAGTTGATGTATCATCGGCAAAGAGACGAATATTACTATCTACACCATCTACGATATCATTGATATAGATTAAGAACAAAAGTGGTACCCTAGCTTCTACAGACCTAAAGTTTGAGCTATACCCATTAATTAATACTTTCTGCTTTCTATTGTCTAAATAACTCTGAAACCATTCTAAAAGCTCACCTCTAATACCGTAAGCATGAAGTTTATGAATGATACCCTTATGCCAGACTTTGTCAAACGCTTTGCTTATGTCACAAAAGACGGCTCTAATTTCCTTTCCCTGATCCACTGCACTAGATATGAAGTTATAAAGATATGTCAACTGATTAACAGTAGAGTCACCAGGCATAAAACCAGATTGTAAATTTGAAAGAATATTATTATCTCTGAGGAAATTAAAGACATGTTTGAAAATGCACTTTTCAAAAACTTTTGCAACACAGCATGTTAGCGCTACCAGTCTATAGTTAGAACATTCATGGACGTCGCCTTTCTTATGAAGAGGGATTACCGAGGCTATCTTCCAACTGGAGGGAAAAGTCTTCTTCCTAAGTGATAAGTTAAATAGCTTAGATAACAGGGATGTTAAATAAGGTGCGGTTGATTTCAATACGTAGTTGCCAATGCCATCTGGGCCCGTAGACTTCGATGTATCTAGACCAAGTAGAATATCTCGAACATTATCATCACTAATCGTCACTGTTGACAAAACATTATCTACTTCACGAGGTTCAATATCGGGCAGATCGGCATTAGGATCAGCGACTTTTGATTGTTCTGAGAAAAATGTATTCAATACATTAGCAATGTCTTGAGCATTATCATAAACTACGTTGTTTGAGATAATCGACGGAAATGATGATTTTTCAGAATCATTTGATTTCACAAAATGTTAAACTAATCGCCACCACATTTTAGTACCATGAGTTGTATTAATAGTTTTATCAACTTTAGCATCGAAAGTACGTTTTGCGTTCCTAATTTTTGATATTACTTTATTGCGGAATGTTCTGAACTTAACCCAATCATTAGGACGGTTACGCGTTTTTGCAATCTTATGTATTCGATTTCGCTTTCTCATTAAGGATCTGATCTCGTTACTCATCCATGCAGGATATTTTGTTCTGATTGTTACAGTCTTATTTGGGATAAACGTATTCACAGTATATAGTAAAAACGAGGTCAAATTTTCAGTAATATCATCTACGTTATCAGAAGAAAAAAGGTTGTTAGAGTTTATTTCTTTTACGCTCTCATTCATGCTTTTTACATCCGCAGACGAATAATCGTAAATTTTCCTTTTGAATGACAAAGAATTTTGCATTGCTTCTGCTGTATCAACATAAACCGGACAGTGGTCGCTACAAATGGGATCTGATACACCAGAAGTTTTAACATCATCAATATGAGATACAAATATCAAATCGATCAAAGTTTCACTGCTTCCAGTTATTCGCGTCGCATTAGTAATTATTTGATGAAGGCCATAGATACTTTGTATGTAGTCTATTTTTGGATTGTTAGTGTGAAGGATGTCAATATTAAAATCACCAGTAATTATAGTATGTATATTAAGATCAATTGCGTTGCCTATTGATTCATCAATCAATTTCCAGTAATCAGAGCTCCTATCGGCGCGATAAAACGTTCCAATCAAATAGTTTATAGTTTTACATTTAATTTGTATCCATAAGCCCGACTATATCTCAGTTAGCTACAATCGACGCACACATAGAGTCTTTCACATAAACCGCTACACCTCCCCCACGAGTTGGCCTGTCTTTACGGAAAGGTAGATGGAACCCGGGGATTCGTATATCTATATTGTTAATATCAGAAGATAACCAAGTTTCTGTCAAACATATTACATCATAGAATCCAAGTTCAATTCTTAATATATCTACTTTGTCTTTGAGGTTACGAATATTTAAATGTACAATCTTTAAATTGTTTACATATTTAGGTCCTGGATTAGGATGAACATCTCCACAGCATAATAGCAATAAGGAAACTAACAGTGACACGCAAGTACTATATAAGCAACGGAATTTGAAAAACTGCAAGTAGAGAGTAAATTTTGCTGAATGTTTAGAATGAAATGCTGCAGCAAAAAGACCCACTGCCTGTCTATATTGTGACAAATAACCCGACATCAAATTTCATAAACTGACAATCTAAGAGTCAGGCAGTGAGTTTTGATGTTATGTCCCGGCATACTCCAACAACATACATATTAACAAACAAAACAATTTCTATTTCCATGCAAAATCTGAGTAGAGTGTTTTTCCCATTTTTGTTGAATTCAAAGAAAACCAAACATAAAAACATAAAAAGAACTAGAGTTATAATACAACTCATTCACAAGTGTGTGAAAAACTATGTACAAAGAAAATTTAGGGATATAAATCATGATGCATGTTGAGCAAAAAAAATCGGATTATAAATAGTGCTTCATCAGATCAAATAAATCAAATAAATCAAATATTGAGCAAGTAATCCTTATAATGAAGCAGCAGTTAGCCTACCCCTACACTACGCTAGGTATTAGGCACGTGCATGCACGTGCATCAGTGACTGGCTACATGGGTAACGACAGGTTATAGTTATGGCGAATTTGAATACCTGCTGTGAAATACACAATGTATGTAAGTAGTTTGGACTGTGTTTAATATGCATTTTTGTAGTAACATGAGTGCATGCCTTGATGTATAAATATGGTTGTGAGCGAGTATAGAATTATTAACTTATATACCAGCAAGGTTGTTGGCTAAATAGCTATGTGTGAAATGTGTTGAGAACAAAAACATTTGTGAATTACCTTGTTTTATATTTCATAAAATATTGCAATATTCTATTGTCAAGGGTATAGGGAGGATAGAAATAATTACTTGGTTGTTGCCTTATAACATTATTAAATTCCTATCACCAAATTGTTTCAATAAACAAGTGTGATTCACTGAAATAGAGTACTGAAAAGCATAGGTCTTCATCGAATCATATCATGTTGGTGAATAAGTATGAAATTAATGTGTTTTATGAAAAAAAAAAAAAAAAAAAAAAAAACAACAACAACAAAACCCCACAAAAACAAATAAAAGTAAACATAGGTCACAGTGTTATATAATGACTACGTCAACATCAAATATCCCTAGGTACATTTGTGGATTTTTAATACCTAGATTTTTAACAGAATATCAAGAATTAAAAGGCGAGAATTTACCAATTTAAACAGTGTTACATACTTAAGGTCACAATGACCTATAGAGACCCAAATGAATTGAAAAAAGAAAAAAAACAACAACAAAAAACAACCGATGTACTTATTGAGAATCATTAAAGTTCTGACTTCAACAAGTTCAGGGATTACAAACAAAACATTAGTTCAGAGCATTCCGGTTTCATCAGAAACAGTTATGAGAATGTCATCTTGGATAGCGTTCATAAGCAAACATGTATATAATCTCATACCTTGACACAGTGTGAGAGCATAGCAAGGCAAACATTAGCGAAAGTAACATCCTTCCCAGTACCACTCTAAAGTTTGATAGACACAAAACCTGTCCAGTGAGAACAGGTCCCTGTAGAAGATCACTTGTCACTGTATTTAATGACACAAGATACGCTGTTTCATAACACACAGTATCCAAGTACTCATATGATGAACAATGGTCTGTTATTTCTACTCACTCACTTAATTCATTGATAAGCTTTATGTAGTGTTAAAATCGTCAGGAGAAATTTAAGAATCAGTCATTTTCGTCATTTCCAATAAGGCATATATCATTCAATTATCACTATTGGTAATTGACTTTGGAGAAAGAATGACTTGGTACATTTATATCAGCATGTGGATCAGTAGCTAACAGTTTCATTCATAAGTAGGTTTATTGGGTATCTCGGCTAAGTGAGATAAGCATCTTCAGTTTAGTTTTGTCTCTTACTTCCTGAAGATGGCTCTTTGTGGCTACCTTCTTTAAACTTCCATCCTTGAACTTCACTAGAATGACTCCCCCAGTCACCAACGTGGATTCAATCTTACCCTCTTTGACGAGAAGCCTGGTTTCCTTAGCTATGAGAGCTCTTGTTTTCGTCAGGTCTTCATTCACAAAGACTTTGTGGCCGGGTTGTTGTTTGAACTTGATTTTGGACCTGCTACTCAGAAGGTTACGATTACTGGCATCACTCACAAACATAACAATTATTGGTCTGGGCTGAGGCTGGGGTGTAGGGGGAAACCTCGGGACACGGTGACTTATGTCGATGTCTGCTGGGGAGAGATCGACACCGATGGTCTTGGCAGTATCTAGTACCAGCTTGTCTGTATCCTCACCAGCTACCTCCGGTACGCCTCTGATTCTGACATTGTTTCGACGGGTATACTGTTCCATCCTATCAACTTTGTCATTTAGGGTTTCTATCTGTTCATCCCTATCTTCTACCATGCCTTTCAGTTCTGATACCTTCATTTCAAGGTGTTTGTTTTGTTCGCCTAGTCGAGCTAGTTCCTCTCTGAAAGAAGGCATTATAACTTCGGATACTGCTCTACCGATCACAGTAAGGATTTCCTTGTTCTGCAGAGCTGCTAGAAATTGTCTAACAATATCACTGGTAGAGGATGGTTCTGTACATATTGTTTCATCTCGAAACTCCATATCAGAAACAGACTCGGAAACACTTGCGTTCGACGAATCTGACATTATGTTACACTGTCTTTTATAGTCTACGTCACTTTCAGGAGATGTAAAAACTTCCTCTCTATAGCGTTTAGATGAACTTGGAGTGTTATCCATATAGTCAATAGAGTTAACGAACGAGGTCAGTAATGGAGATGGAGAGTTTTCACAATATTTTCAATCTATCAAATATCTATAAAGTTTGTATTCATCTGTCAATATCATTCACATATATGATAAATGGTATATAAATGCTCACATTGATGACATTTTAGGCTTGAAATCCCCTCAATTTTCTTTGAATTAGTTGAAAATTCACATAGTTTTCCGAGAGCTGAAAACAACACGTCCAGCCATGATGACGTCACAACCGGGCATTCAGTAGGGATATGTAGATTTCTGACCTTTGAAAGAATTATGAATACACTTTTCATTGCTTGATCATGAAGGGTTTTGATTGCCTTTGTGAATTTTCGGTTTCGGTGGAAATTTATTCCGAGGTAGACATAATCGTCAACAATTTCAAGAGTTTCATTGTTAAATTTGAATATTAGCTTCTGTTTACTTTTCTTCGCTGGTCCCGATCCAAAGATGACCACTTTAGTTTTTGATACGTTGACTGTTAATTTCCAATCACTACAATACATACTGAATACATCCAGGCAGTGTTGAAGTTGTTCTGGGTTTTCTGCTAACAGAATAGTGTCGTCTGCATAAAGCAGCAGCATTATCGTGACATTCGATGCAATTGCTTCCACTGTAATTCCCTTGCAGTTGTGAAAACTCATATGTGTTTCAATGTCGTTTAAGAATAGAGAGAAGAGCAAAGGTGATAGGTTTTCTCCTTGTCGGACACCTTTTTCACAGCGGAAGAAACCTGAGATTTCATTATTATATTTGATACATGACTTAATATTATTTAAAGAAGGGTCCTTAACAAGCATTTAGTTAACAATAATCCTATTTAAAACAACATCAAGATCCATCTAGATCCAAGCTCCCTGCTTCTGCAGGGTTCTTAATTTCAAACTTGTTTTCTTATATTAATGGCTAATGAAGAGCATATGACAAACGTTGATCATATAAACTGTTTATATATGAAAATAACTTGATGCCTTTTACTTTAAGTGGCTTTATTCTAAGTTAAATTGTTTATTTTATGAATAGTGGTACGTCATCAAAATTCCTCTACCTTAAAACATAGGTTTCTATGTTCATTAATATGTTTTGACTTGATACCTCAAGCAAAATATAGAAAAAAAACAGCATGTTGTTATAAACTCATGGTAAAATTCAGAATATTACTAAATATTTTAATTTCAGAGGAAATCATATGAGATGTGTGTGCTGATCTTTTTGTTATTATTATTTATTTATTAAGATGTATCTTCATCCTTTTTGTGCCTCTATTAAAAATGATTTTGAGTGGTCATTCTCTTTCATCTATGTCATCAAGCATTCAATATTATTTTTTACAGTGAGTGACCCTTATTTTTCGTAGATCCGCATGGGCAAATTTAGATTTTATTATGGTTATGTTGTTCTGATTTAAGAAAAATTAACAAATGTTACTAAAACAACGAGTCCTCGTTAGCGTCAGATAATACCATTTAGCATCTCAGACCAATATAACCTATCACACTATGACCAGTTGTCAGCTTCAGGTATTGAGCAGGTGTTAACCGTGCTGTACAAACACATGCAGGTGGCTTGTAGACAAGTGACCATGTATCAGTCTGTTTTGTCAGGACGGTGTCTCTCGTGTCTTGAAACAACAGGATACACTGCTTTACCGCATCCTGTTATCCAATGAAATCTGAGAGGTTACATAAGAAATTATCAAACTAATTTTGCATAGGCTCTCTTTTTCTCATCTAGTCGCCATTATTGTTTGAATGTGATAGCTGGATGTAGAGATTTTGTCGTTTATCTGTTAAGCCACTGATCAGTGATGGGTTTATGTTCTGTTCTTAAGCTAAAAAGGACTTGGATATTTATGTTCTTGTGGATACATTCACTGAAAAGGTACGTTTCACATGTTTAACTGATCAACTAACACATGCTTTATTGATTTATGAAATGAAGTATATGAGGCAGCTTTTCATTTTTACCTAACTTAATTAAGCGCTTTGCAAATTCGCTACTTTCAGAGTAATGCACTTTGAGCATGTATTAGTGCGTGGAAAAGTGCCATATAACTATCCATAAAATTATTATAACAAATACGTTATACGTTAAATAACTATATAGTAAATCCCTTTAATGACCTTTATAGATATGTGAACTATGTTATCCAAATAAATATGATACTGTTTCTTTATATATGCCACTCAACCACTCGATTTAATACATGTTGAATAACTAACTTAATTCAAAATGACTTCTTAATAGCTTTTCATTTCACTTTTCTCCTAGTTATTAATTTTAAAATAGTCATTGAGAAATATCTCTCCACGTCCAGGATTAACAGTTTCATGATCTCGAAATTTCACGAAATCAAATTCATGTTTCAAATAAGAAATAAAAAAACCCTTTTCAACCATACTGCTTAGAATTGATAAAAACATAAAGTGCGATTTTATGCGCTTTATTGACTTAATCGATTTGGAAAGAAAGGCAATGGAAAGGCGACCTTTCCTTACTGTGGAAAGGATGCCTTTCAGTTTTTGGCAAGAACGCCTTGCCAAATGTGGAAAGTTATGGAATGAACGCGCGTTACTCCAGTGTTTTTACAACTGATAATAGAGTTGGTATGTTATTAAATGTCTTCACAATAAGTGTCGATTTTCCACAAAGACTGTCCTTCACGGATGTTTGCCTCAATCGCTGGCCGTACATACGAGGATAATTAGCTACACCAGGCCTTTTAGAGCCCTAAACTGTACTGATATTAACAATAGGTTTATTGATGGTGGAATAATGAATTGCGAATTATCCATCACATATTCTATTGCTGAGTTTCCTGACGAGTAACGTTATGCAAAACTCTGCAAAAGAATATACGGAGTACTCTACGCAAGGCGTTGATGGAGAAGCCCCTTGTATTGTGAAGTAAGAATTACGCCTTACTAAACTGCACAGTGAAAGCTAAAAGGTTCTTAAAGTATATTCTACTTCACCATCATCAGTTTCCATTGAATACATCAACAGAATTTAAGAAGCAATAATGTTCACTACAATGTTAAAATATTTATATCAAAATACATGATTTAAAGAGTTCAAAATACGAAAAAGATAATACTTAATATTGAAAATTATGATTATCTTAAGAAAATTAACGTCACGATTGTTGATCGCGAAAACCACAATCAACTGAGCATTGTCCAATGTAAGACAAAAAAATCAAATTTAATGATTTATCTGTTTAATATATACGTATATCCATTGAAAGCATAGTTTGGAATGATATTGTTTCGTTATTATCCGCAATCTATAGATGATTCGGCCGAATGGAAATATATCATACATTTTAGAGTTTTTATTGAATAGTTTAACGTCCTAATTATTTCAGCACCTTACAAAGAACGAGTAATACTTGAAGACACGCCACTTTGTTTACATGTGTGTTTCTCTTGTATCATAATCTCAATGGTACATGTAGAATCGTTAAGACCAACTCCCTTGGTTGTTATTTGTCAAGAAATCTATTTTAAAACTTAAACTTCCTTTGAAATAGACGATTTGGCAAAAGAAACAAATCTGCTTCTTTATTTCATTTAAAGTTATATTTTTTCATTAAGAATAGATTTGAAATTTGTATTTATGAACTCAAATTGTCAGATATAGAACGGTGAATAACTATTTCGATTTCTTGGAAGACAAAGAGTGCCCCTTAATATCCATGGCAAACTTAGAGCATGACATTTCGAAACTAAATATATTAAATATGTTTGAGAATGATTGATATAAATAGATTTATTGATGTCTGAAACTTGTATATGTAAAGACTTGTTCTTTTATCATGCAGATTTCCTTATTTAAGGCCTTATTTAATTTTGGTGCAAATTCTCAAACTTTATAAAATTCTTTTGGTGTGATGTGCTATAGGCATTAAAAGTGTTTCACATCCATTGATAAGGTTGATGAAATTTTGTCCCAGCTGTTATGGTTCAACCACTATTTCAAAAATATCTAAACACTTCATAAAACTCGGCAGAAAAGGGGATTATAAGCATTTGATCCAAATCCAACTTTATTTTAACCGAAATATTATAAAGAATTATGTGTTACACATCAATAAAACCATCAAAGTAAAGTCTTAAATAACGAAGGTCAATGCATATAAACTAATTTCACAATTTACATTACGCTACCTTAATAATAACAGATCCCCTAAGCTACGACGTTAATGTACCGATTGTGTCAATCCAATGTATTGAACATGTATTGCATTCAAAACTGCTTGTCACATATGTCAGCTAATCTAGTGTAGAAAACGGCTCTTAAAAACGAAATGACATTTATTCTCTATACAACTTTCCTTTAGCCATGTATCGTAAGATTGTTCTGGACAATATGGAAATTATTTCTTTGCTCAAAATTTGTTTAACGCCTCATTCTGTTATCGAGCGTTTGTATTTGTTTTTATAAACAGAAGCAATCTAGATGCTGTTAGATCCTGTTTATTAACGATATAGAAAGAATTTTCGATTAGATGTAACATGTGGCAATACTGGTTTGTTCACGTTTAACGCCTTGAATACCACATCTTTGAAGAGTTTGCTCGCTGGTTTGGCCCCCTGAAGGTATGGACTTTTTTTAGCTTTAGTAAAATGGATTAACTTGAAAAATAAAACTCCACTTCTCTATCACGCGAAAGTTCAAACCTGGCTTTGACACGCAACGTATCAAATCATATACTTTCGATATATATGTATATGATTTGTATATAGTATTGATTTCCTTAACTTGAAATAGCTTGTATGTGACATCTGTTTTTAGTAGAAGAATTTTACCTCATTTAATTATATAAAAATCTTCTATTTGATTGGTAAAAAGTGTCATTTAATCTTTGCCTAATGTTGGACGATAAAATGTTAAGATAACACTGTATCCTTTTACATATAAATTAAATTTAGACAAGTCAGTCGTGTGTCCTGAAACTTTCCTGACTTGTTACGACTGTCACTCAACAAGTAAAAGTTAAGTCATCCTCTGGACTTATGAACTCGATTCAACCATTTTTAGGTATTTCGAGGGCAAGATGTTAAAGTTACTCCTAATCGTCTTACTGTTGTCTCTCGCAGCCGTCACCTCTGCAGGTCGGTCTGTCAATTTATTTTCTTCATGTGTTTATTATCGATAATTGATACAATTATTTCAATTTTATCAATTTGTTTTGAGTTGCCTTTTGTCGGTGCAATCTTCTCTATCATTTCAAATTAGAATAAACTTTATTTATATAATTCCCTTGTCTAACGGCAATATCAGTGTCAAAATACATTGTGTGGATAAAGGTTTGAACAATCACTTATGTTAAAACGATACTTCAACATATTGGCAACCTTTACGTTATGGTCTATTATAAACGAAACACTGATGAAATGTTTTGTGGTATTTTCTGTACAAAGAGATAATTATTACTTCTTTTTGACGACTGTTCACTTTGGATTTTAAAAATAATCAGTTTCATATTTAAGTCTTCAACTTAAGATATTTCATAATTCAGATGAGCTCCAGATCCAGTGGGGACATCTTTAGATTTTGATTTTGATTATTTTGTTTCTTAATGATTGGCAATGTCATCATTTCTTGACGTGTTTATCGGTAAACATCAATCTCATTGAAATAAAACTAGCCATTCGCACGTGTTTCTTTTTGAAGTTACGAGTTGCTTTCTTGGTGGATAGCTAACGATGTATCTAACGAAACTCAACCGAGTTGCGCGTCCCGGGATAAAACAATCTACTTAAAATTACTTGATTTATCATTCTTCCCTATTAGTCCGTTATCGTATCTAGAGAATTACAAACCTATTCTGTGTAGCGAATGCGAGGACATCACCCCTTCATAAGAGAGCAGGCATAGCACTTTAAAGAGCGGGTCAATGCGATTATTTCGCCGTCCTTGATCACCTCGATTACAAAATCAACAAATCGTTTTTAAGGAAAAATATAGACTAAAGTAGGGCACGTATTAACATAACCTTTATCATTAATTCCCTAGATGTAATGACGGATCATAACAGCTAGTTTTAAAAGGGAAGTAACAGGTTGTTTTTTTAATTTTCTACAATAAACATTAGGTTTGCCAAAATATTATCTTCAGAGATTCAAATATCTCATATCTCAACCCGATCATCCGTAGTCGTAGGAGAAATGGTCAAATATCAACCAAAAGCCGCTGTTGGCCATTTTAGTGTGAATACCTTTTAATCATTTTCGTTAGGGTTGCGTTCGCATAGCTTAACCTTTTCTGGTACCGTGGAACTGCTCCTTTCAATTGATGACATTTTCCCCTATCCCTGAAACCACTTAATTTACCTTACAAGCGTGCTACTGCCTCTTTAAATGGATTGCAGCAGAAGAAAAATCAGACGAATCAGATAGCTCGCAACGTGATCCAGAGTGTACTTCGGAAAAGTTTGAACATCGCGAACACTGTTCTACGGATGCTGTAACACTGTGTGGAAAAATTTGGGTTCATTTCCGGGTCACAGTTCACATGGACTTAAGCTCCAAGCTGACTGCCTTAGATCTCGAAAGGCCGATCTAGTAGGGAATATCTATACAATGAGCGAATCTTTCTCATTCCAATGAGATCAACGAGAATAACTTGTCCTCGAACTCCTTCGTTTGACTTCAATGTTCAGTGTTATGTAATTCTTCAGAACACACAAGATACATTTATATTTTGATATCTTCCAGAAATAATAGCTAAATTGTTATACGATGTATCTGTCATCTTTTTATTCATTCACATTGTAATTATTTTTCAAAATGAGCTAATGTTAAGCGCCGTCTGAGCAATATTCTCAGCTCAGCGGTGTTCTCAAAATAAAGCGTATCGCTGTGCCTAAAACCAAGAGTAAACGAACATACATTTTGTACTTTTCCTGAATTGAAATAATTTGTGTCATAACCTCTTTTCCAGCCGAGTGCAGTTTAACATGCCAACCTCCCCTGGAATGCCAGATAACGTTAACCGGGGAAATTTGTAAGTAAACCGACCGCCAAAAGAAATGTTACACCTCTTTAAAGTGCATAGGCTGTGTTTTCAGAGAAACTTGGTTTCCTGGGGTTTTTTTTAAACCCGTGAGATTTATTCGTTTATTCTTTAAACAATAACTTAATACTGAGGTTTGTATTACGTATTTAATATCACCTAATGTATAACTAATAAAACATAAAATGGATAAATATTGTAGATTGAACATAACTTAAGTCGTGACAGTATTGAGATACTATATAGCTTGCCTCAGAAACAAACATTTTTCACCTTGACATCATTTCAAGGGGTAAAAAGTACACGATTTACTCTCCTTTCAAGAGATTTACAACAACGGTCCTAAACAAAAGTTCGGGAAAACGATCGTCAATGAATAATTTGCATTCAAGTTCACAATTGTATCAGTAAAAAGCATACAAGCTATTTCCATGAGTACTTTAGCCTTTTCTTCGGTTGACAAAAGTAATCTGTTGAACTATCATCGGGAATCCCATGTTTAAAGCGGGGAACGAACGTGGTGAACATGACTAGCATTATCTACACACGCGCCAGGAAAGGTGTTGGCTGTTAAGCGCATCGCGGCACCTGAAAACAATGAAAAGCACGTGCATGAACGATTCCTAATTTAGCGTGCCCTATGGTTGTGTCCCATATCAAATGATTGAGCATCGATAATTGCATTGGTTCGGGCTTAATAAAGGAATTTTAATTCAAGTAAAATAATGAAATTTTGTACTTTTGTGAACTCGTGTATAGTTAAGATGGAGAATGCACTTGAGATCATTCATGAATTTACACCCCCTAATGCATTTTTATATAATCATATAATCAAAATAATCATGTCATCGTTAAATTTAACAAGTTTAAGATTGTCACCTGTTTGTGTAAGTTTTTCATGAACATTGTTTTGAAATAATGAAATATGATATACGTGTTCTTGTGTTTCAGGTCGGAGCAGCGGAACGGGAGCCAATACTGACGGTTGCTGCAATGGTGGTGGCTAGGGTTAACAAGCCCGCTTGAAATCACGTGATTCTTTGCTCAATTATTGCTATTCTTCAATTAAAAAATGTTAAGGAAAATGACTTGGGTTGTTTATCGAAAGGCAGAATTATAAGTGGACTCCATGGCAATTATTGATTCTTGTAATGACACTCGTTCTGCGATTGATTATTTGAAGTGCAATCAAAAATTAAAGAATCGCATTTTTAGCAATTACCTTCCTCAGAAAGCTATGTTCGGTTGAACATTTGGGTTGGTAAACTCTCTCAAGTGTCGAGACGGAGCAGATGCGACAAGCCAGCTGACAAACTTGCCAGCGGAAGATTGTACACTCCCAAGAAGAATCGGTACAACACATGGCAATTGGAAATTGATTGACATTTATCCTCAAACCGCAGCAGTATATTATAGATATGTTCTATTTCATCAAACACGGTTTCTTACTATATTTGCTACTTGCATGAAGTCTTTCCGAGTTTAAAGATTGTCATGTGTCATTATCTACCACCATTGCCAACCGTCAGTGCCCCCGCCCCGCCTCCACCGTATCAAACCTCCAAAACAAGATCTTATTTTGGCAGCCTAAACAAGATGACTTTTATAAATATTAGAATGTCAGGCTTTCCAATAACGCTTATGAATTATTTACCTCCACCACATAATATGCACTCCATTACAATCTAACGTCAGATACAAGCACTTCAGATACAAGCACATTAAATTGTACCAGACTTGAACACAGCGGGAGACGCACCAGGTAACTTTTGTTGCTGTTTCAAGTGCATATTTCCAAAAAATACCTTTCATGTTATGTTTGAAAAATATTTTAATTTAATATATATCGTTTTTAAGCATGAAATAACGCATCAGTGGTATAAAATAGTACCCATTTTAATGTTCAGTGACTTAAAAAGATAGTCACATGAGAGTATTTTTCGTGGAAACGTCAGTCAAGGGGACATTCCAATTCCCATGTATGTTATTAGTGCACGAGTATAACATAAACCAATTGAAACATGTTATTGAGAGTAAAATTTAGGTTGATTCAGATTTTATAAGTAGATAAATGAGTAAAGAATGCGAAATGAAGCCATTCATCGGCGCTATATATCTGCGAAGAGCCTTGCTGCGGCAATCACAAGGCATGGCTGATTAGTCATATCGTAAATCATTTGTAAATTTGTGGATATTCTAAACATAGATTTTTTATACTGTTGTTAAATTAGGAAAAGTATAGCGCCTTTTTAATGTTCCATCCAGTCTACTAAGTAGAATAACGCTTTCAAGTCAATAACATAGATGTGCATGGTTGTAATATAATGACCACGATTATCTAGATCTTTTCAAAGTACTTTCTTCAGGAAAATGGTAATGGTAACAATTTACATTTATTGTCTTTCTCTCCCCACATAAGTTTTGAGTCCGTCCAATGTCACCTTTATTTAAGTACGGCTAACTGACTGATTCCTCCAACGAAAATTACAAAACGTCGGTGACGGTGAAATATCGAATAAACACAGACGTAATCACAAGAAGCACAACAAAACGTAGCCTTACATTTCGAAATTCAATATAGGCATTGAATTTGTAGATAAAATAGTGATGATCTCTATTACATTGCTTACAAGCATAAGAACGAACTGTTCTCCCCTGAAAACGATTGCAATCACCTGATGATATGATGTGTTTACCATTTTTGAAGTGTTAAAAGGGTTTATATTAGTAACTTGTGTGAGATAAGCGTCTTTGCTTGTGTCTGACCAAAGGACCAGCATAACTCTAAATTAAAGTGGAGAACAATGGTTTATCTGTTTCTTCAACTAGCAGGAACTCCAATGACTGTTGCATAATCTTTGTCGAGGGAGTAACCGTGGCTTGTAAGTCTTCGATGGCATCAAATCCACAAACTGTATCAGTTTGTCTGGTGGCCTACTGACACTTGCTTGTACACAGACAAATGAATTAAAAACCAGAAGCAATTCGTTCTTTTGTAAATAATCTACATTCCACTTTATAAGCACTGAAAAAAAACATTAAAAATCCTGTAGTGGAAATTGGAGGAGTAAAAGAGATTTTTACCAAGCACATCTTGATAACAATAGTTTGCTATGATATCTCTTCCTGCAAAAGGTGTACTGTCAAGCGAAAACTACAGCGAAACTGTGCATTTGTTACATCTCACGTTCATATTCAAAATTCGGCACCAATGAAGTACATATTCAAAGCTGATTGCAGTCACTTTTTTCCGACAGATGTTTGTATGATGGAACAAGTGCCAGTTATAAACCAGAAGATATTAATTTCAACAAACCTTTTTAATGCGCACAGGGCTTGCCATAATCGTTAATCAATCGCTGAACACAATCTGTTGAAATCTTCTTAGTAACGCGCCTGATAATCAGTTTTAAAGAACGTTGCTGTTTTCTTACCTATCCGTGACTTTGCTTAATCCTCGTTTCTGATTAGCTTATATAAAATTCGGTATTTAGTAGATTTAGTTACTCCGAAAAATGCATTGTTGAATAGGAAAAGTGTTTACTGGTTGCATGCGTGACATTTTTAAAAGACCGCTTTTGTTGTGATAAAAATGTCATAAGTCTCAATAAATCGCAAACCAAAAAAGCCTAAAAATTTACAGTCGTGTTGGCAAGGTTCATCAAAATGGCTTTCGATAAACGACCTTAAAAAGTTCAACTGAGCACTTCGTCATTCCAAAACGATCGAAATACAGAATAAGATTACTTCGAAATGATTGATAACACTGAATAAATGATAACGGATCGTATTGAACGTCGTTATCAACCCTATAAAAAGCCTGCCATATAGCCATAACCCGAGTGTTCATCTCCTAATTCTCCTATGCTAGATCAAGAAAGTGACTGTATTAGAACAAAGCTTGCGTGGGAAACTAATGCTTGAATGTGTTTCCTATGTGGTGAGGGAACTTTTTTCGTCTATAGATCAGATTGACCAAATATTTCCGAAATGTGTCGCTGAATTCTTCTACTGTATTCATAAATTTTGGGTTGAGAGTCTTACGATATTATTATCATTAATACTCTTAACTTCATTTCTTAATTGTGAAAAATATAGTGTATGACAAATGCTATCTATATTCCGTTAATTTGACACATGGCTTATGTTTTATCATTCTGCCAATAGAGGTAGCTCCGTCATAAATTCCTATACAACCTCTGTCTTAAAACGAAGGTTCTTGGTCTAGAAATGTAGAACGCTGATTGGGTGCAATCATAGTTAGTTGTGCAATCAGCTAGGTCGTTTCAAATATAATATATATATATCATTCAAATCGCCTAAGTTATGTCCGTGCGCTTTCTAAAAGCTAATCTTTATTCGAATATGCACCTTGCACTTTGAGTCGTCTTTACAGAACACAAAAGCCTCATTTTGCGACTGTGTCATTGCACAGGCATGTGTGACAACAAATATGTTATTCATGCATCCCTTTTTTTCATTGGCTGAAATATTGACAGGTAGTTAAAGTTGCAATATGTTCCGGTAGGGGAAAATGCCGGAGGCCCGATAAACCTTTGTATTAAGACAGAGGTTGTATAGGAATTTATGACGGAGCTACCTCTGTTGGGAGAAAATGATGCTTAATGAATCGTGAGGAAAATACTGTTTATGTCTATACAATATTCAGTTCATATCATTTTCGAATATGTTTGCTTTTTGGAAATATACACAAACCAATAGCAATCCCTGTACAAGTTCGACAAAGTCTTTTACTCACAAAATGCATATTCAATCATAAGTACAATTATTTTTTTTATTGAAATGAATTTCGACCACAAATTCAAAGACGTTAGAGAGTGCAAGTGCATCAAACAGTGTAAGTGTATCAGTTGTACCATTTATCATGTGCGGTTCAAAGGAGAAATAATCATTTTGCAAAACCTTGAATCTTTACTTTTATCTTATTGCTTCTCTCAGCTTGTCGTCCAGAGGCCGCAGTGAGAAATCAGTTTTTAAAGGTGAACAGATTGTATGGATGACCGTCTATAGTAATACTACACGAGAGATGTCGAGAAGTCTTCAGATATGTCTCCTCCTCCAGTTAGTCACGACATCAGCCTATCCTATTGGTACGTTCCTTGATTATGTTGTCAGATGGATTTTTATCTAAATACGTAATTTTACTCAATCAAAAGTAAACCTATGTTCTAGCATCGTTTCGTTAATGATCAAAGGCGCCGCCCATCCTTTATTCTACAATACAGTTTCGTTTTTGAATAACGTCATAAAATAATGGCCCATAACGTGAACAAAAATATGACGTCACTAACTTTCGCCGCGGTCAAGATTGTTTTATTCACGGCCAAATTCGAATCATTTGATTAACGTTTTTTAGCTTGAAATAAAAACTACATTAATTAAAATTGACATGCTAGAAAAGTAACAGATTAGCCTCAACCATATAATGTGTTTTACAAGTAAGTACAGTTTTTCCTGAACTATTATCAGCGTAAAAACATTCGGTTTTCGGTGCCGTGCTTTAACTATAATAGAGCAGGCATTTTATTGTAAAACGCAAGATGGTTGGGGCTACTCAATTTATTAATCATCACTGTTATTAAGTAATCAAATATTAGAATATTTACATACTGAATCAATCAGTTTCTTTTGTTGTGGTGCAATCATGCATGCTTTTCAATCACAACAAAGTAATCTTGATTTCCATAACCTAGTAGTTTATATAAAAAAATCCGCTCCTGTTCACGGCATAGCACGGAGAAAAATAGGATATGTGAATAAATACTTATACTGTTTCTGATAACGTGTTTTCAATCTAGCTGTTTACTTCATGAGAAAATTTAACAATACTTTTGAAGGTTGTTATGTTATGTAAACTATTGCTCTTAATTGTAAAATATCAAACCCGTTCAGTTTATATAACATTGAAAATATATATACATTGAAATTGATGGGATGGGGTTATCTCTAAACACTGTAAAAAAAAAAGAAGTGGCAACGATTTTGATAGCTATAAAAAAAATAAGAGCAAATTTATTCAAACAACACCGTATTTTATTAAATGGCACATAATAACTACTGTTTATATCATATTTAAGTGAGTTTAACAGTTTGCTACTGACGTATCAATTTGATTGTATGAGTTCAACTTGTATGCTTGTGTGTGAATTTAGATAGCATAGCGCCCAGTGTGCTTGAGTCCACTCATTATGCAACACTTTCATTTTCTCCTCCCGAGGGTGCGATTGCCTAATACGTATACAGATTCTCTATAAGATTCCGTTGTGATCAGTTTTCCCGTGTTAATATGCCATGTGTTCCAGTAGTTGTTTCTAGAATTAGAATAATATTAATAAAAAAGTTCTCACTTCAAAACTTTTAATAGTTTGCATTATTTTAGACTTTTTTAAATCTGAAATTCATGGTCATGTCTCATTTCTAATTGCTGTATACACTATGGAATAGTTAATATGAAAATTTCGAATAGGATACAAGTGTGATCAGGCCATTTTGGACAGGAAAGCGACATCTGTGGTCACATGATAACGCTAGACAAATAACGAGACGATATGGTCTGAATAATACAGTGCATCTTAACATGGGTATGGTCTGAATAATACAGTGCATCTTAACATGGGTATGGTCTGAATAATACAGTGCATCTTAACATGGGTATGGTCTGAATAATACAGTGCATCTCAACATTGGTATGGTCTGAATAATACAGTGCATCTTAACATGGGTATAGTCTGAATAATACAGTGCATCTTAACATGGGTTCAGCACTACAATGCATCTTGGCATTGTCTTAACAATACAATGCATCTTAAAATAGTCTGAACACTACAATATATCCTGACATTGTCTGACCACTACAATGCATCTTTACAAGTCTGAACACTACAATATATCCTGACATTGTCTGACCACTACAATGCATCTTTACAAATCTGAACACTACAATATATCCTGACATTGTCTGACCACTACAATGCATCTTTACAAGTCTGAACGATACAATGCATCTTGACAAGGTCTGAACACAACCTTAAATCTTGACATGGTCCGAACACTTCAATGCATCTTGAAATGGTATTAACCGTTCTAAGACACACTGGCCATTCATGACTCTTGTTATTGTAAATTGAAATTGTACAACTTTTTCTTCTAGAACTGTTACCTCTGATATCATTACTTGCCACTGTATGGTTGCTGCTTCCATAACTTGGTACTTTGTATGACTTTTTATTATGGAATTTAAACTGAACCTTTCTTATCAAGAACACAGCTAGATCAATTCCTAAATAACTTTAATTCATACTCCAAATCATTAATATTACATTTATTAGATATAGTTTTAATTATTTATATAATTTTTTCGAAACCTTTTAAGTTTTAAACGTTAGTAAATTCAAAAGTGAATTTGTGAATTTAACTGTAATGTTAAAAGGATTAAAATATTTCTTAAAGCTTTTATATCAACGAAGAATCAGCGGAGCATCCTAGATTACCAGGACATTTCTTCCGAAGCCAATATGGGAGATAAAACTATTTTCTATTTCATGTGTTTGCCTTTTTTAAAGAAGTCAATACAATGGGGGGTACAACAATTTGATATGTTTGCTGATTTTTATTTCTAGGAATGCCTTAATTGAAAATATAGCCAATTCAACTCCAATCAAGTTCAAACTAATTGTAATGATCCGTCATTTCGTTTAGGGAATAATTACTGTTTGAGGTCATGTTCGGTCAGATATTGATTTTCTATCCAAATATAGTGTTTTCCTTTTGCACGAATGAATAAATATACAACAGATAAATAATACGCAAACAATTCCCTCACAGATTTTTCACCATCAAGTATTTCAACATTATTCATTGCGAAACATTCATTGCGATAAAATCGGATAATGTAATCGAGAGGAACGAGACCTGAGAAACGATCGTGCTGACCCGGTGTTTAGAGTGTTTGGCCAGTCCCTTCACGATTTGCTAGTTTCAAGTTTGCTCAACAAGGTGTTTAATTCTACATATGTAACAACGGACCTCGGGACCTATAATGTTTTTATTTGTTTTAAGTAGATGGGACAACTTACACTGAAGAAGTTTCTTTTTTTTAAATGATCCCTCAAAAAACTATGATTTAAGCATTCCAGATATGCAGCTTAAAAGCAATGTAAAACGTTTTTGTGATACATAAGGATCTCAAGAAAAACGAATTTGAATGTTAAAAAGTTGAACACAATGGGTTTCAATCAGTGGTGTCGGTCATAAAATAAATTACCAAGTTACACGATCCATTTTTCTACCTAGAATGATTTAAAGGTTGTTCACACTATATTGGCAGCATGAATGTTTTGCTCCCTATGTGACACCTTACTACAGATTATGATATTTTTAAGCCTCTTAAGAAATATATTTTGTGTGTAAACGAGTAAACATAAGTTTAAATGTATCTAATCTACAAAGGACAGAAACTAAAGATGCAAATTGCATATACATATAGAGTGCAGTCGGCAATGTGATTAGAATGCGTTTGAGAAGTTTCCCTAATGTTCATCAGTGCAATTGTAGATTGATAATTATTTCATATATTACCCTGGTGAAAATATGTTTTGAACTAATATTAATAGCATTGAAAGTATTCTATGAGATTACCAAGTGAGTTCACCCAAAGATTTTGTTATGTGTTCAGGAAGAGCATTTCACAGAGATGCAGCTGCTCTTGTGAAAAGGAGTTCACCCATAGCTTTGTGATGTGTTCAGAAAGAGCATTCCACAGAGATGCAGCTGCTCTTCTGAAAGTGAGTTCATCAATAGCTTTGTGATGTGTTCAGGAAGAAAATTCCAGAAAGATGCAGCTGCTCTTCTGAAAGGGAGGTTACCCATATCTTTGTGGTGAGTTCAGGAAGAAAATTCCAGAAAGATGCAGCTGTTCTTCTGAAAGTGAGTTTACCCATAGCTTTGTGATGTGTTCAGGAAGAGCATTCCACAAAGATGCAGCTGCTCTTCTGAAAGTGAGTTCACCCATAGCTTTGTGATGTGTTCAGGAAGAGCATTCCACAAAGATGCAGCTGCTCTTCTGAAAAGGAGTTCACCCATAGCTTTGTGATGTGTTCAGAAAGAGCATTCCACAAAGATGCAGCTGCTCTTCTGAAAGTGAGTTCACCCATAGCTTTGTGATGTGTTCAGGAAGAAAATTCCAGAAAGATGCAGCTGCTCTTCTGAAAGGGAGGTTACCCATATCTTTGTGGTGAGTTCAGGAAGAAAAATCCAGAGAGATGCAGCTGTTCTTCTGAAAGTGAGTTCACCCAAAGTTTTGTGATGTGTTCAGGAAGAGAATTCCACAGAAATGCAGCTGCTCTTCTGAAAAGGAGTCAAACGGCTGATGACGTTATTGGGAATGCGGTTCCACTCCTCATTCAGGGCTTGCTCTAGTTGTTGTCTTTTCTGTGAAACTTGTTGTCGTCTTCTGATTTGTCTGTCCAGATGATCCCATATGTGTTCAATAGGATTCATATCCAGGGAGTAGGTTGGCCACTGTAAAACATCGACGTTATTTCTCTGCAGAAAGTCACGGGTCTCTCTGGCAGTGTCAGGTCTCGCATTGTCCTGTTGAAAGATGACACCCTGGGGTTGATTCTGTTTGAAGGGTACCGCAACTGGCTGCAAAATCTGTCCAATATACCAACGTGCAGTGAGATTTCCTTGCACGATCACTAAACGGGTCTTTTGTTTTCCACATATCCCACACCAAACCATAACACCACCTCCACCATATGCATGAACCTCTCTGATGCATGGCCGTGCCAAATGTTCCCCTGCCCGACGGTATACCCGTTCCCTGCCATCAGCTCTGTAGAGGGTGAAACGACTTTCATCAGAAAACAGAAGTCGTTGCCATTGTCTGTAAACTTGTCTTGCCCATCGAAGTCTGTTTTGGCAATGTCTGAGGGTCAGGACCATGCCGCGGAAGGACCTATTAGCCCTAATACCAGCAGCTCGCATTCTTCGGGTCACTGTGCGTCGACTTACACGATGCCCCAGTGATGTTTCCGACGTAGCTGTCGCTGTCACAAACCTGTTCCTGAGATGAATTGTCCGGATGTAACAGTCTTCCCGGTCTGTAATAACCCGTGGCCGTCCACTTCTTGGCCTGTCTTGGGTACTAACAGTGTTAAGGTAATGTGAGAACAGCCTAAAGATTGTTGCTGGCGTGCAGTTGAAGGTTCTCGCAATGTGAGCTTGAGAAGCTCCCGAATCTCTCATTCCAATGGCTCGCTCTCTCTGTATTTGCGTTAACTTCGGCATTTTTTCATGTGCTTTCACTCACTGTGATCGAACAGCGTAAATCGACCCGATTTATACCTCTCTGTGGAACGCACACTTAAAAGCAACAAACAAGAAACAATAAAATCGTGATGTACATAGAGAAAATGTGGATTCCAAAATGTTTTGATTTATAATTTTTATCTTTATTTTGAGGGGAATAAATTAATTGAATTAATTGAATTCTTAGAAAACAAAAGAAATCTTTCAGAATTTATATCAAATTTTCATTTAAAAAATTTTAAATCCTGAACTGCATTTTCTTATAAAAGGTGGTAAACTGGTATTGATAAACAGATTGTTTAATATCTGAAATATGGGTCCTCTTTTGTCTGTCTCGTATAAGCAGCAAAATTAAAGGAACCACATTTTAAGAAACCATCAAATCATGTGGTACTGATATGAACAGATTCCAATATTTATGTTTTTGTGTGATAATTCAAATGTGGGCCCTCTTTTATCAGTCACCTGTAAGCGACAAAATTAGGGGGCCAACATTTAAAAAAGATATAATATCATGATGAAGATAGAGAAAATTTTGCATTCTTACATGTTTAGATATATCAATTTTTATTTTCAGATTGAGGAGAACGAAGCAATTAAATTAATTGAATTTTAAGAAAACAAAAAAGATCTTTGAGAATTAATATTAGTGATAATTGATTTGTTTGATGAAATCTTGTCTTCTTCATTTTATTGAGATGATTCTATCAACAATTTAAAAATATCCTGAACTGCATGTTCTATTACAAAACGTGATACACTGGTACAAACAGATTCTAATGTTTTTTGTTTCATATCTTAGATGTGAGCCCACTTTTATCTTATCTCAATCGTAGATGAAAACCAAGCTCCAACGCAACTTTGTCCTGACCTTCTTGTATCAAATGCATCAACCAATGAACATACACGGATGATCCATGATCCCTGACCTAACCTTCTTTTGACCAATAAGAAAGTCCTGCGATCGTCCTTCCCTCAATCGGCCAAAAATAAGTTGGATCCACTTCATTTCGTAGAATAGTTCCCATATTGTATAAATTTATCAAAATAATGTCATAGTCGATCCTCAGCAAAAATTGTGGCCACTACTTAACACGCTTAAAGTTATTTAGCTTCCGAAACTGTCTCGTCAGAACTGTTGGCCCCTCGATAGGGCCGGAAAGGAGCGAAAGAAAAGGGCCCACATTCGGAATGATCTATCTTGATGGGAAACAACAATAAAAATTATTTACACAAAAAGGAATTCCTTAGTAATAGTTTATGAAAAGATCAGCACATCAGTATCATAGAAATCGAACTTTACAACAGAAATTCGAAACCAAATTGGTTAGCTTCTAGATGAACCACACGAAGAGTGTATCTCATAATCATTGATCAAGAAATTTCTGTGATGAAGACTGTCAACATCGCACACCAAGTCGCACTCAAAAATCAACAAAAAAAGAAGAAAATTGCAGGGGAGATATAGATTAGCCCAATAGTGGTTATGATTCACAAAGATTGTCTCGAATCGATACAAATTAATATCAGTCGTACTTGATTCGTACTAACATCCTTGACATTTACATGAAGTGATACCTTGACTTCCTACAGTATTCTAAGGAGATTCCTATAAGTTGTAGTGAATACTTGGCATTATAGTGCGAATCTAGCCGATGATCCCGAATACCCTAACTCTATTTCACGGGTAGCATCACGAATTGTTTCAAACCTTTGGCGAAATATCCCAAATTCTTGCGATTCATGAGAATCGTGATCGTAGTGTGTGGGGCATGCTGTGTTCTGGCGATGATCCAGGCAGTTATATTCTGGAGGAGCTGAAGTTTTTTAAGTTATTTCAACTTGAAATAAGATAGCTTATTGATTGTGTTGTACCCGCAAAATCTGTAACCTATATATGATTAGGATTAAATGAAAGTGACATGCTGCACTATACTTATTTTCAGGTTTATCAGACCATTTCAGGAAGAGGACTAGAAAGTGTGAGTGTTATGTGAGACTATTTCGGAATGGTAGACAAACTCTTACAGTTCTACATTGAAAATAGCTACAGGGTAAATTGCAACGTGCTGACATTGAGGTAATTATTTCTCATGCACCATTGATATCGTCGTTTTGAAAGGTAATGGTCTTAAGAATTACAATATGCTGTTTTATTTTTGTACACTCCAATTAGGAGAAAATCCATTCTGAATTTATCTCCATTCTAACATGACTAATTAGAAAAATAATGAGGAACTAGTCTGTTTTGCGCAAAAGCATAATAATTAGGTCCAACCAGTACGGACCGGTTCTACCTGCTTGCGAAAGTACGATACAGTTCCATTTTAATAATATCACCCACACAATACCGAAATTAAATACTGACCCAATCAAGGGACGTTACTCCGAAAGTATTTGTTCACAAGAGCAAGCTCCTCACGTTGAAAGTCAACTTTTCAACAAAGCTTCATAGTTTGTCATCGTTGAATACATTGTGTCTGGAAATGTGGTTGCTTATGACGGAGAGGTGGGGGAAAGGGAAGCAATTTGTAAAATTGAAGAATGATGTACATTGCTTCATTCTATCGCTATGGCGCGCGCGGTACTGTACGAAGAAAGCTCGGTTTGAAATTAAATTTAGTGAAAAGAAAATAAACTACGTCGACCAAAAATTACCCAAAGAATGGATTCATCTCCTAAATTTCAGAAAAACACGGTTTTCACAATGTCTGTACAAAATCTATTTGAAATCCATTTTGCTGTTGTCTGTGAGTCGATATAAACAGTAATTCAGCGAATGGAGTTTGAAAACGTGCGGGATGAAATTTAATCAGTCGTAAATGTTTAGAGGTAATTATAAGCGAATTAATTACTCAAAATGTATATGAGGAACCAATCAGAAAGCAGCATTTTCATTCTTGTATTCGTTTTATGTTAGAATCAAAATTATTTATCTTCATTGTCCATTTGTCCAAAAATCCTAATGAACATTTATTTATTAAAATAAGTTTTATTTGCAGCGAATGACGACCAACTGTACCAACTGTATGTGGAGGGTATGGCAGCTCTAAAGAAAGCTCTTGAGAGAGTTCGGGATGCAGGTAGTCATTTATTTACTCATTAGGACATTTCAGAATTTATTCAATTCTGATGAAGTTTAGCAGAAATAGTCACAAATAAAGAACGCGGAAAGGTTGGAATACACAGTTCTCTAAACCTGACAACCACCCCTTCTCTCTTCTCGATAAAAAGACATTGATATACCGTAACCGTTAAAAATGACATTTGCTATATAATCTAAATCTATGTATTTTAGAATCCTCGTATCCATTATGGTTATAAGCGTTCAAAAGGAGGAAATGAAATTTCTTATTCCATTTCAGATATGATAGGAGTTGGCTTTGGTTATGGAAAATGAAGTAAAAACATCAAGAACGTAAAGTATATCATTTATCAGTCAATTTGTTTAGACTCAGCGTATAATATTATCATCTAATATGGAATTACTATCTAAATATAAAGCGGAAGTTAATACCTCACCGAGTCCATATAACTTATCAAGATAACAAATTCGTAAACAGGCCCGTGAATATAAAAAAAAACATTTATGCTTTGTGCCTTGTGCTTAATTTATGTTCAACAACTTGATGCAAAACAAGTATCAGAATGGAAGTCGGATTAGAATAAACCATATTTCCCATAGAGTGAAACATGAGTAGTTACATTTTGTCCAGCAAAGCTCGTTTAAGCGCGAGTTACTGTGTGTGTGTGAGTTATTTCGTGTGTGAAATACTACATTAAAGTAGGCATCATATGATATGGAAATGCAAATACCTTTGCAGGTTGTGATATGTCATGGACTCTTGACATGATTAGAGACTCCGTTCACGGATGAAGAATTTGCCGTGGCGCTGCAAGAGGAGTGGGACAAATTGCCCCAAATCGTGATTGGACGGTTGATGAGGAGCATGTCACAACCAATTGCTGAATATCTGAGGATTGGTGGAGCAATTGCTCATTATGAAGACAAAGATAAAAAATGTCGATTTTCACTTTTGACAATGTAATTTTTTGCGAGTTAAATGTGTATGTTAGATAAGTCACCCTTAAGAACTGTTTATTTTAATTTTTAGGCAATTGGCCTGTTATTAACATACACTTGTCACCGCCAGTTAGGCTTCACAGTGTCACCAAAACTATAAATTAGAATCCCCAACAGCTAAGGAATATTAACTCTAAGTTAATGCTTTCCAGACCTCTTGTTTCTGAAGAAGAACTTGAAAATAAGTTCCAAAGGTTTGGTCTCTGTGGCCCTTGATAGGGGTCACCCGGTCATCAAACATCATCTTCACAACGTCAAGGCCGAAACGAAAAGATTTCAAACTCTTCTCGCTTCGCCCTTGACATCCCGGTCCACATTTTCTGTGCTAAGATTTTAGCCTACTGCAGGCCCTTCTGATAGGCCAATCAGAAGGCGGCTTTCAAAATGAACTTCAAATGTCAACGACAACGGCAGCGTTTGAGCGGACTAATTAAAATATTAATTTCAATTGTAATTTCAGGCACATATTAGATGCATACAGGGCAGATCTATCACGTTCGTGGTCGATCGGTATTTACTGTAGAGTCTGCAAAGTTTAAAAGTAACGTAAATACGAAATTATTGTATGAATTGAATGTTAAAGATTTTTATAATCATTATTTCAATTTTGAATGTTTCTCATAGAAATGTATCCGTTTTCAAACAAAATTATCGCGAACTATTCGTTGTCAGACCTTGTGTAATGACACCATACTTTTTTGTTATGTAGGAGAAAAACTATGTGATTTACTCAAATTCTGAAGAACGAAAGATTGAATGTGTGGAAACACGATGCCGACTAGGTTAGCTTCGAAATTATCAACACGGCAGAAAATGCATAATTCAGTAAAATATATATTGACTGCTGCACGTGCAAAACGGATAACTTTTTTGATTTCAATGAAAATCCATTGTGACAAGCTCTTAGTCTTTGAAGAAATTTTATCAGTGCACTATAACTTTTCTCTCGTAAAGAATCTACTGCTTATGACGTAAAACATATGCCTTGAATAATGATCATTTATAGAAGGAGAAAAAAGCATTAATTACTTGAGGAATACGGTCCGATGTGATTTAATTGTTCAAATTTAATTCTTTGTGTTGTCAGTGAATTCCTGCAAATAATCCATCTGACTAGATATAATATGAAAGTTTCGATTGGATTTCTCTATCATATGATCTCTAGGATCGGCGTAGGTTTCGAATGTAAACGGCGATTTCAATGGCTGCATGTTAGCAGCTAGTAAGGGCGGTAACTCGTAATGACGTTAGGTGTCGCTGCCTCGTATCACAGGTTTTGTTACCGTTGAGGGCAAGGTAGAAAATCTCGATATATTTCACCTTGCCGTGGGAAGATGATCAAACATATGTATTTAAAACTACATTAGTCACGGAGTCTGTAAAGAAATTCAGACTTCCTCAGTCAATGGTTCTGGAGAGGACGATGAAATAGTTAAAAGTTTACGGATGGACGGACGGACAGACAGCCAGATGAGCCAAAACTGGCAGAAAAGATTATCCGGATAATTAAAGGTGGATTACTCTACTTTAAATGTTAGACAAACTTTTACCCCCATTATCTATTCAAAATTAAAATAAAGGTCAAATTCACATATAATTGTATCGGAAGCACAAGCTGGTTGAAAACATAACTATTCAGCTGTGGTCAACATGTTAATATCAAATATATTAGTCTATACATGCTCGAGGGGGGCAAAGGTAACGAGTATTGTATTTGTATAGATTCCAAATGACAATGTTGATAGAACCGAGGTTCTCTTTCAGTTACTAAATAAAGAAAGTCATAGTTAATTACAAAAAAAAATTGAACGTATTTATTCCAATATCTGTTATTGTATGGGATATAAGCTATATCAGTTTTTAGAATTTTTTCCATCTTCCCGAGTTGTGAGACAATTGTCTCTGTTTTATGTATTTTTCTCGACACTGCTATTGAAGATTTGTTTGCTTTTGTTTGCTGATGATGCTGTTATGTCATTAACCTACAGAGAAAAATTAATATTCATGAAGAGTATTGTTCAAACTTGTTTTTACCAACAAATATACATGTTTCAAGTCTTAGAAGATTGACGGAGGCTCACTAAGAACCCAAACATGTAAGTCTAAATGAATAAATGTTGCAGTGCTTTCCTCTTTCTCTTCTCTCAGTTCCTATCTACTCGTCATTGTCTGTCAGGGCAATTTGAGAGATATGGTTACAATGGCTTATGACTTCAATTGGCAACTATAAAAAATATAAACTGAATCAGTGGGTTAATTGATATTTTGTCTCAGTTTAGCATGTACAGAGTGTAATGCAAGTCGCTGCATGGTTTATTTTACATGCATTAATGCACATATTTGAGGAAAACATCATTTTAAGACATTTTGTTTAGCAATTGTTACAAAAAGTGACATTGTTTTACAAAGAATTTAACAAGATCTAGAGTTTTTGGAAGGTAAATATCCCGCCTAAGGAATAACACTTATAATTCCCTAATCAGAGCTAGCAAAATACAATGGTTATTCTCATAAAGGATATCAACATATTTAACTATCGTCTGTTGAATGTTTACACAATTGTGATAGGGTTACCGTAAACAAAACAAAATGCAGGCGGTGGTATCTGAACTGTGTTCACTTTTGAATTGTTGTTCAACATTATTTAATCCCAGCTCAGCAATAGGGTTTCAACGTTTCGCCCCGGAAACAGACGTGCAACTTGTGTATTCTTGGAAACAGCTGCAAATAAATTCGGAAGAAGTTGAAAACTCAAAAGGCACCACTACATAAGACAGTTGTTCAACATCATCAGTTTGAGCCTTAAGGTTTTTAAGTTCTTCCCTGGGAATAGAAAAGGCTAAGGTTTTCCCTGAGGCGTTGCGATTTGTCAGCTGACCTTACGTCAGAACATGTGACTAGTGAGGTCTGCAGTTAGACCATGTTGAAAGGACCCTTCCCGATGGAACGATTTCGTATCTCAGAAGTCAATATTTTGAAACTGTTATTCCTCGGAACAGGGTTGTTTTAATTCAAACTGGATTTTCACCTTTTCTGAGAGAGAAAAACAACTTAATTATATTTTATTTTGTACAGTATTAAGAAATGTAAATTTTATTTCGCTAACTGTCTTGAACTTCTAGTACTGAAAAATATTTACAAAGGTTGACATGTAAACTTTAAGGGGAAACACAATCTTTCAATCAGTCTAGCCTCGTTATTAATACGTTTGACTTGCATGAGGAAAAAAGTTAATGAGTTCATTTATAATAAGTGCACTTATCGCTGGGTCCATAGATTAGTCTTCATGAAGAAGGAGTGTCCAGCATCATAGAAAAGATCTTAGAGATGATCACGTCATATAGTTGATCGTCGATGGACATTAAAGTGAAATTAATCATCATCTTTGAATTGCTAATGTAAACTCCATGAAAACAAAAAGGAGTTTCTCTCGTAGCAAACAGAAATGTGAACGAATGACGACAGCAGTTTTTGTCTTTGTCGGTAGGTAAGCAATTAATTTTGTATCTGTTGAATCGAATATGCATCGTTTTGAACCACAAAAATAGTAATTATTTACTTTTCGATAGTAAAACATGTACAGTTGTCTTATCATTGTCATATTTGAATAATAAATCAGTTTCCAATCAATCTTAGTAAGGCTTGATTTAAAGTTTTCAATATTGATCTTAGCACGAAGTTGTACATCCTAGGTCACCCGAGACTTAATATTTCGATACTCATTTCATCACTGGGAAGAATTCCTAATTTCATAAATGTATTGACAATATTTACAATATCCTGATTAAACGGATTGGTATGAGAAGAGGAAACGCTAAGTGTCAAACAGTCCTTGAATTGGAAATTTTCAGGAAACCTTTCCCTGATTGGCTGTGAACTTGAGGGTATTTAGAACAGTTTGATCTGCAAGCCAATTTCCTCAACGCCATACTAACACCATAAACTGTCACCCAGGGCTTTATGTTCCGGTACACTTCATCGCCAACCCATGAACTTTTCATTATGACAATTTGTTTTCTCAATATGCCCTTGGGTGTTGTTAAGAAACAATAACCCAATGAAATCGCTTTAAACAAGAAGATGAAAACAAGTGAGGGTAATGCTGATATTAAATAGAGTTATTGTCAGCGCATGCTCAGAAACTTGGATTTGAAATTTGAAAGCATTAAAATCTTCTCTCCCGCTATGAAGACGAAAGTGAGCCAAGAACTGGACTTGCACGCTAACTTCTTCAATACAAGACTAAAACGTCTTATTTGGGGCTACCAGGTCCAATCGTGGTAAGATTTTATTTGCTTACTCATATCTAGGGTAGGTAATTAGAGTACAGATTTTCCAGAACAATCCATGAGGTGATAAAGTGAAGAGCATGGGCACATTCACCCTGGGTATGATTGAAGTTGTACCGATTGAGTTAAGTTTGATAAGAAGGAATGTGAGTATTTTATACCACAAGAATCACAGAGCTTTCTTTAAACCGAGACTCAACCCATCTACTTCGGACCAACCGCCAGTCGTAGAAAATGCTCCACAACCACCAAAATGAAGCTCTGTGAAAAAGAAGAATTCACTTGAAAGGTATTCATCAGGTCTCAACTTCACTGCGTATTTAGCCCAATGTCCTCCTAACCCGCTTAAGTCGTCAACGCCATTTCTAGTTGGTGTTTTGCCGTCAACGTTTGCGAAAAATGTGAAATAAGAATTTGGATTTTTGTCACAGTTGTTGAACGTTTTGTTTACATCGTTGACTCTGTATCCTTGGGTTCTATGTGCGGAATCATTTGCCATTGTACTCGGTAAGAAACCGAGAAAGAGGAAATCACCTAGAATTGTATTATTTGGCCCGGCGTAATCCTTGTGCTCATTGGCCTTTATACCAAGATCAAGTGATGAGTACAGACTAAGCTGCTCCAGAGTTGATTTCGTCTCTTCTCCATTGACCCATTTACCGATGACGTCAACTTCCGTTGCCACGTCGTGATGAAGGGCGAGGTCGGAAGTGGTGAGGTTGGCAATAGCAGATTTGGAAAAGAAAGTTACCACAAACTTAGATTCAAAGTTGCACCAAACCCTGATCGTCCCGCCGTCGTTTGCTAGTTCAAAGTGCCCATTGGATCTGTTTTCATCGTGCTGGTAATATTCAAAACAGGCTGAAATACAATTTCAAAATTTTAGAAAGGCTTTAAAATGCAAAAGATATAAGGGTTACATTTTTTTAAATGGAAGTATCAAATGAATTATTTTAACATGAGTAATCAAAAAATGGTTTGAATTTCATCTAAAATGTGTTAGGAATGGCCATTTGAACCGTTTTCCTGCTGACTACAAGTTCAAATTGTGATATCGGAAAGGCAAACTTTGCATTTCAAATGCTTTTTTTAGAATACTTTGTCTAACAATTAGATTGTTTAAATAGTTCAAAACTTTTATGAACAAATTGCGTAATCATCCTATCATCCTATCGCATGCATCTCTCAAATATCTTGAATCGAAACCATTGCATATCGTATCAATATCTATTTGAATATTGTCATTCTATGTTTGTTTAGTACACTTACAGAGCAAAATGTATTTCAACTGAATTGAACATGTTAGATACAAAGAAATAGTGAAATAATTAATTTTATATCACTTTCTCCGATTAGGAATCATTAACTAGACAAGAAACTACATACGGTTATCTTATTCCTACTGTCAAATTTGAATTTTTCACATATGCTTAACAATTTGACAATAGATGGGAAAGTTCGTAAAATAGTCAATAGTCACTTACTTCTTGGCATAGAAGTCGTCGTCGTTGTTGTTGTTGTTGTTGTGGGTTTCGGTGTAGTCTTTATTGTTGCAGTACTTGTACTTGTTGTTGTTGTTGTTGATATTATTAGATTTCCTATAAGGAAAATGACAGAAATATCAAGTTATTCTTTTTAAGAATGCTTAAGTTAGTTATATATCTCAAACCCTCTACACAAGTTTCTGTACAAGACCATCAGAATCAGCAGGTTGTAGTTCATGTTTCTATATTTTAGGTAACGTTTTCCAACCAATCGATTCAATATTCAACTTGTGCTCACGAACTCCGTAACCGATTATAAAAAGTTCTGTGTATGAAATATTGTACCTTTTAAATATGTTAAATTATTTCCAAATAACAATTGCAAGAAGACTCAAAAAGTGATAGCTGCTTTGACAAGAACAAGTAAGGATAATTATAAAGCAAAGGTTGGAATAAAAGTTTCGGTTTTCAATTTGAGGAATGCTTGCAGTAGAATCACAACTATCATTGGATCAAAAAGTCGATGTAATAAACTATTGATGACCTAATGTTTGCAAAGGAGTTAAAGTCATTTATCTCTTGATTTCATTGTGATTGCAAAAGGTATATGAAAGCCGGTGGATCCGATAACCGGCTGGGAATAGTCCTTAAAGAGGGTAGAGTCCAACTGATTTCTTTTAAACAAATAATCAAATATTATTGATATCCATTTTTCCATTTTTGCTATGAAGTGTCTGTAATTAAGAAGTTGTCGAATGCTTTCTCTCCCTACATAGGTAGTTCTGTCATAAATTCCTACACAACCTCTCAACCTAGTTCCTGGGTCTCGTTCCGCTTGCGCTAAAGAGAGGTGCCCAGGTGCGATAGTTAGAGGTGTGCTTACATCGAAGACAGTCTCATTTTCTCCCGATAATTGGTATTTTTCTTTTCATGGAACCTCAATTTTACATTGGCACAACTTCCTCAATTTTAGATTCCCTCGCATTGGCACAATTAACTTAAAGACCGTGCCTGTGTTTGTTTACATTTTCAGCTCGCCTTGTCAGGAATACAAGTCAAAATCCAATTATCCCTTTGTTCTAAAAATTCATAGAGACCGGCGATCGACAAAGCATACGGATATATGCTCGGGACAACAATGGCGTTTCATGACGTTTCATGACGTCCCCTGGAAATACCAAAACGAAGAAATTTCAGTGATAAACCTATGTCGTCCGCCATTTTGTTTTGCTCCAGTGGCGGCCGCCATGCAGTGATTGGCACCTGGGCCTCTCGTTAGCAAAAGCGGAACGAGGCCCGGGAACCAGGTTGCACAACCCCTGTTCTAATACGAGCTCTTATTTGGCTTCCGGCAGGTTACCCTAGCAGCAAAATATTGCAACAGAGCTACCTGGCAATCATTCAGCAATTAAAAACGCCGCTTACATGGATAACATGTTTGTTGTCACAAAGGCCTATGCATTGATGAAGTCGCCTTATAGAGAGAATGTGTTCAGTAAAGAAAATTCTAAGTAGAAAGTGCACGTTGTAATAACTTAAACTTTCTGTCATGATGAAACGAAATCTAAACTCAGACGAGACCCGTTTATCCGGTAGAAAGATAAGACAATATAATAATCAAGCCAATAAAAGTAAGAGAGAAGCAAGGAGTGCTTAAAGTGGTTTATTTGCAGTCTTGAAAAGACGATAAAAAGTGTACGACCACTTGCTACCCGTAGTCAACTCAAGAGGAGTTAACAACTAATCAGGGAAGTCAACAACCCGTGAATAACAATAGACATGCAATCACTCTTACATTATACCCACCCCTTGAAACCCTGAAACAACAGGACAAGGTTAATTGCCGTCTTAACGAAATTACATCAATGAGGAAAAATCAACACTGGCGTGAAATAACAGGTAGTAGGAAGTAGAGGGCGCGTTTGGGAATAAATAGGGATCAATAAATAGTACAGAGTGCTTTAGACAATCCTTAATCACTACTTGAGTGAGTAAATATATACGACTACATAGGTATACAGAATTTACAAATAATAATGGGATGGGGATGGTAAGGTGAAACTGTAAGTCTGTATAGGAAGTGTTCACATACTCCAAAAAGGTACAGAGAAATAAAGGAATATTAACCTCACCAATCCAACTTAAAAAAATCCCCGAATTCTGTCCAACCGGCCCCCACACGTGACCGCTCTAAGCCAACACCAGATGGTAACTCTCGGTACCAGAGTTTAGCTCGCTATTTATGGTCCGTGAGCGGACGTCTGAGGAGACACCAAACACTTGCCTCCGCTTAACCTCGGGCGAAACTTAAGTGTATTTCTTTGTTAAGGTATACTAGCCCAAGCACCACAAATATTTCGGTTACAGTACCATACAGTGGCTTATTGTAAAGGGTTAAATGATGACGGCAACTTTTTATCCTTTGACGTAATGGGAAAAAAAATCAAGGTAAATAAAAAATTTCAAACATACAGAGGGATGATAAGCGCAATCAAAACGTATTGTACCTCTACATCTATCAAGCTTGAGAAAACGCAGAATCCAACATCATCTTTGACCCTGAAAACAATAATTGAAGGCACCAGCCAAACCTTCTACAGAACACTAAGTACTACCTATATCACAACTAACCAGCATGTTTAAAAATGGAATCATATAGCTGAAACCAACCTAGGACCAGAGATATGGAAACTCTACGATAACCTTCATTTTAGGTGCATTCACGATACAAAATTACAATGGTTCAAATATAAATTGTTGCTTCACATCCTACCGACTAACAGGCGACTGCAGAAAATGCAACTTTTCGACGCGGAAGTTTGCAGTTTTTGCTCATATGTATCAACCGCCCATGTACTGTATGATTGTGGCAAGGTAAAAATGCTTTGGCAAGAACTGGAACTTTAGCTCTCAAAAAAATTCAGGTAAAACTTTTGACTTCCAAAACAACATGTTCTTTGGGGTTTTCATCAACGAAATAATGACCCTATCAATATCATTATGATTCTCTTCAAATACTTAATTTTAATAATAGATCGTCAAAAAAAGTACCCAGCTTCCAGTTCATGCAAGAAGAGACTCATAAATAGTATCTATTGACTAAAGCTGCAGCTCTTATTGGCCCAGGCATAGATTGAATAGCATATTGATTTTATGTAACCATCTCATGTATGAAAATGCAATAAATAATTTTTTTTTAAATTGTTTAAAAACCTCACCAATCCAACTTCAATTTTCCCAGTCTTGTCCCATCCTTTCCGTCGCGTCCTCGTCAAACGGGGTATCTATCTAGGGGTATCTATATTAGCTTAACGTGCGGACGTGTTAGCTGTAAGGTGTGTTTCTTTGCTTAACTAAAATAGCACTATCTCCGTAAAAATGCGGGTTACAGTACCAAACAATAGCTTATTGTAAAGGGTGCAAACTCCTCTACAAGAACATGTAAATAATATCTTAATATCAAAATAAGTATGGTCATATTAATGCTACATGTAAAAAGGCTGGTAAATGGGGCATGACAAATACATTTGAGCACGTAAAGTAGCCACATATTGCGAATAAAGACATGAATGATGAACATTGATACATGAATGGAAAGCTCATAACATGTGCTTTCATTATATACAATAATAAATGACATTTCGTAAAATACATTAGATGAGAAGTGGGCAAAAGGAGGCACGCTCGAACATCGAATTTGGTTTGTCCACACATTTTTATTCATATACACAGGAGAAAAAATAAGGGATCGCATATTTTTTTATTATAATACCAAAATGATTTAACAATTTCAGTGACAGTTATCTTGCTAATCACCTGAGACCAAAACACACCATGTTCATAAAGGTGAGTTTCTGAAAATCGAGGAATTAAAGTTTTTTCATCATTGGTCCGGTATAAAGGGCAAATGCATTAGACTTAAGTCAGTATTGAACATTTCCTAAAATGGCTAGACAGTACTTGACTTTGGCTACAAAATGGCATGCAATAGGTATGGTGAGATCAGACCACTCTCTGCGAGAAGTTGCAGGACACTTTCAAAAGTCAATCAGTGTCTTATCTCGCCTGTGGAACCTCTACCGCCAGACTGGTGATGTTACGATGAGGAAAGGTCGGGGACGACCTAACAAGACAACACCTAGACTAGACCGAATGATCGTGCGACGTGCCTTGCAGAATCGCTTCAAACCAGCATCGAAGATAAACGCCGACTTCACCTTGGTGCGGGTATGTGACCGAACTGTACGAAACAGACTGAAAACAGCTGGTTTAAAAAGCAGACGACCTTTTGTCGGCGTACGGATGACACAGCAACATCAGCAACAGAGACTGGAGTGGGTCCGGCGATATGGTGTTAGACAGCTACGTCATTGGCGTTACACCATGTTCAGTGACGACTCTAGATTCAATTTGGGTTATGCAGATGACAAAGTACGGGTTTGTCGCCGCCAAAATGAATCGTTTATATAATGAAATGAATGGAAATTTCGAAAACATAAGAAAACACATGTCGAAGGGTCAAGATAAATACCAGACCTAAACATATATTCATGAAAAGTAAAATCTACATAATTTGGCCACAAGAGCCGTTACGAACTAGGTAAGGCTCTCAATGTCCCAGATACGGAAATTAATGCCCTAGCTCTGCATGAGGGGAACGAGACCGGAGTTATCTCCCTTCTTCTCTTGCTAAATAGCTATAATACGGAGTCGAGCAAGAGGACCAAGTGACAGATGTTTTAGCCATGAGGATGTTAAACATATTTGTTTCACCTTTCTGTCCATGCAATATTAATTCATTTGTGATCAGCAACAATTACACGTCTTCATTTGTCAGCATCATCAATTAAAAGAATAACAGTGAATCGATAAGATGACACGCCACACATACTGTAGCGTTTGTTTGCCTTTGGGTTCCTTCGTCCTTGACGTGGGAACGCTACTATATAGACGAGAGACGACAAACACGTTTTGTTATGATGCCATCTTTTATTCGTCTGCTCTCACATACAGCGTGGTTACATTAGCAGCGCGGTTACATTAGCAGCGCGATTGCAAGGCAGTGTTACTCGATAACACTACACTGCAACGTCACTACAATACCAACACCTGGAAGTGACTCTGCCATATATTGCTTTTTTTATTTTGTGGGTTCAGAAACAATTAACACCTTGGTATCAAATTCATCCTTGATCAACACATTTTTAATGTTGAAATAAGTCAAGTTTTAGGAATTCATGCATTCAGAAATACAGACACCGTAGGATATATACCGTGCACACCTACTAATAGTGTTGTCGAGCATGATCACCATTTCGTATTCTTGATTTTGAGGGTGAAAAATATTGTTACCACCTTCGTATCCAAAATGTTCATGATCAGCAGATTACAATTGAAATGCAGTCACAGTTGATATTATTATTTGCCCTCCCACCACTAGTAAAGGCTACACTGGCGGCCATTTTCTTTTAAATTTTGAGCTTTTAGTTTTCAGCTTGGTTTCCATTTCATCTCTAATAAGCACTCTAACAAGTTTTAAAGCATATTTTCCCCATATTGTTTGAAATTATAAATACATACATTGGCTCAAATACCATGCACACCTGTAACTATTTTAGGCATTCTCGCGGGAATTTCGCATTTCACTTTTATCTGAAATCAGTCTAATCTGAAAAGAAAGCCTCAACTAGCAATTGTCTGAAACGTCTTGAGACTCTAAACATCATTAGATCCCTTAGAGGTGCATGACACCGAGCGTCCAAACTTAGCAACTGGGTCAATAATCCGATTGTTTAGATTATAAATTTGCAAATAGATTAGTGAAGTTTCTGGGAGTCAATGACAATTTTTAATTTACAACCGCACAAAATCAAACGTGCGTGTGGCACAATAGTTTAACACTGGCGAAAAGAGTAAATAATTCTTCATCAGAAAAAATATTTCTTGTGATCTTTTCAATATCTATCTAGGGTTATAGACTTTAGAGGAAATAATTCATTTTTTTTCGTAAAATAAATATCGCTTTGTATCTAATTAAAATCACTTGATATCTTTAATATGTTTGTCGACTAAAAGACTTAAGATTAGGTATTAAAAGATCACGTATGGAGTGTACACGTTCTGGATAATGGGAAATTGAATCATACTAACACATGATAAGAATTCAATATGTTGTATAATATAGTCATAGTTATTTTGAATTCTTTTTTAACAGAACTGTGTTCTTGGCTGATGTGAATTTCGATGTTGCTGATAATAGTTTGGTCATCATGCTTGTATCCGCTACGTTTCATACGAAATAAGGCATGCGTTATCTGAATCCTCGTAATGTTTAATAAAACCACACATAATGTTGTTGGGGTCAATCATGTCGCTGTTTTTATCGAAAATTACCAAGGGGGTTGTTCTGAGAGTCGTGGTTTATCATCGCAAATCGGACATGGCGCGCGCAAAGGAAGTAAACGTCATGTTGGAAACTAATAGACTTCAGACACCAAGACAATCTGGGTGTATAGATGAGTAGGTCAGTTAACTAGAATACATCTAATATAGAAGTAGAATTTTAATTTGATAACATACATATGCCTGGGTTTTTTTAAATTATCATTGGGATAAAAATTTCATACTTTAAGTATTTATGGAATGAATTTTCAATTCAAGTGATTAGTTAAGTGAAAGTTAACTCTAGACGTATGATATGTTTGCTCATAATCAAGCAACATAAAAATAAGTATGAACCACAGTATTTGACAATTTGATTCTCACAGAACCTAGGGATCCAAAACTGTAACGTCAGATTCAGTGGCGCTCGACATCCGGGTAGGCTGGCGTCTCGAGCACAAGTTAATCATTCTTCAAATGTTTGCCGGTATCATATTTTTAAAGAATTTTCTATCGATGAAACACTTACTTAAGGAATGCCCTTATAACGTCAAGTATATGCAGCTCTAAAAAAATAAACTCACAATAAAACCAGAGATGCAGTATATGGGGGCAATATTATATTGTTAACACCTCTAAGATGTAATTGCTTGGTACTCACCAATGGGTAAACAAGTGTTTGCAGATCCCGAACGTGCTGGAGAGCAGATATCTTCTTCAGAACATGGTCTCCGGTAACACCCATGCCAAGTGTGCTGTTGATAAATCATTGACACTGCGTTACATGTTATCATCATTGAACCATCATTGAAATTGCGTTAAATGTTATCATCATTGAACCATCATTGAAATTGCGTTACATGTTATCATCATTGTACCATCGTTGTCACTGCGTTACATGTTATCATCATTGTACCATCATTGTCACTGCGTTACATGTTATCATCATTGTACCATCATTGTCACTGCGTTACATGTTATCATCATTGTACCATCATTGTCACTGCGTTACATGTTATCATCATTGTACCATCATTGTCACTGCGTTACATGTTATCATCATTGTACCATCATTGTCACTGTGTCACATGTTATCATGATCGAACTATCACTGACACTGTGTTACATGTTATCATTGAACTATCACTGACACTGTGTCACATGTTATCATCATTGATTTATCACTGACACTGTGTTACATGTTATCATTGAACTATCATTGACAATGTGTCACATGTAATCATCATTGTACCAACACTGACACTGTGTCACATGTTATCATTGAACTATCATTGACACTGTGTCACATGTTATCATTGAACTATCATTGACACTGTGTCACATGTTATCATCATTGAACTATCACTGACGCTGTGTCACATGTTATTATTGTACCATCATTGACACTGTGTCGCATGTTATCATCGTTGATCTATCACTGACACTGTGTCACATGTAATCATCATTGTACCATTATTGACACTGTTTCACATGTTATCATCATTGTACCATTGACACTGTGTCACATGTTATCATCATTGACACTGTGTCACATGTTATCATCATTGACACTGTGGCATATGTTATCATTTTATCATCATTGACACTGTGTCACATGTTATAATCATTTTATCATCATTGACACTGTGTCACATGTTATAATCATTTTATCATCATTCACACTGTGTCACATGTTATAATCATTTTATCATCATTGACACTGTGTCACATGTTATCTTTGAACTATCATTGAAATTGTATCACATGTTATCATCATTTACCATTATTGACAATGTGTCACATGAACAATCATACAATATTTACTTCTTTATTTGACCATAACTTGTTCTTGTTAAATATCATTGCTGACTTTAAGCTCATACCGATCCATCTCTAAAATAAAACCATTAAAGACTTCTATCTTTCTTCCCTGCCAATAACATGATTTTCTATCAATCACTAATATGATACAACTACCCTGCCAATAACCTGATTTTCTATCAATCACTAATATGATACAACTACCCTGCCAATAACATGATTTTCTATCAATCACTTATATGATACAACTACCCTGCTAATAACGTGATTTTCTATCAATCACTAATATGATACAACTACCCTGCTAATAACGTGATTTTCTATCAATCACTTATATGATACAACTACCCTGCCAATAACCTGATTTTCTATCAATCACTAATATGATACAACTACCCTGCTAATAACATGATTTTCTATCAATCACTAATATGATACAACTACCCTGCTAATAACATGAATTTCTATCAATCACTAATATGATACAACTACCCTGCCAATAACATGATTTTCTATCAATCACTAATATGATACAAAAACCCTGCTAATAACGTGATTTTCTATCAATCACTTATATGATACAACTACCCTGCCAATAACATGATTTTCTATCAATCACTAATATGATACAACTACCCTGCTAATAACATGATTTTCTATCAATCACTAATATGATACAACTACCCTGCTAATAACATGATTTTCTATCAATCACTAATATGATACAACTACCCTGCTAATAACATGATTTTCTATCAATCACTTATATGATACAACTACCCTGCTAATAACGTGATTTTCTATCAATCACTTATATGATACAACTACCCTGCTAATAACATGATTTTCTATCAATCACTTATATGATACAACTACCCTGCTAATAACATGATTTTCTATCAATCACTAATATGATACAACTACCCTGCTAATAACATGATTTTCTATCAATCACTTATATGATACAACTACCCTGCTAATAACATGATTTTCTATCAATCACTTATATGATACAACTACCCTGCTAATAACATGATTTTCTATCAATCACTAATATGATACAACTACCCTGCTAATAACATGATTTTCTATCAATCACTAATATGATACAACTACCCTGCCAATAACATGATTTTCTATCAATCACTAATATGATACAACTACCCTGCTAATAACATGATTTTCTATCAATCACTAATATGATACAACTACCCTGCCAATAACATGATTTTCTATCAATCACTAATATGATACAACTACCCTGCCAATAACATGATTTTCTATCAATCACTTATATGATACAACTACCCTGCTAATAACATGATTTTCTATCAATCACTAATATGATACAACTACCCTGCTAATAACATGATTTTCAATCAATCACTAATATGATACAACTACCCTGCCAATAACCTGATTTTCTATCAATCACTAATATGATACAACTACCCTGCTAATAACGTGCGAAGGTTGCAGGACATACGATCAAAACATTGAAAAAACGTCGACTCACAAGCATTGACTAACTAACTAACTATTTTCATTATTCATTTACAGCCTAAAGCTACCTTCTTGGTTTTTAAACTTTTTTATTTTATCCATAAAGCTAATTACACAGATCCGAAAAAAACCAATCAATCTAAAATCAATGAATAAAAATTTTAAACATCGAAACATGAGCGGTTTTGAATACTCAAACCAGATAGCAAAACCATCGAAAATATTGTGTTATTGTACATGAACATTAGGGTCTCTCGAATTTGGTAAGAATTGAACATTTATCAACGGTGTTCTTATTTAATAAACAAACCTTTTTAACATCAATAGGAGATAATTTTCAATGCAACGATTTTGGAATGTACATGCCTTTGAACTGACTTTCCTATCAAAAGTTGGAACTTTCAATAGTCCTATCAAAGCAGTGAAATGGTTAACAAATATATTTCGAAATATTTTTATATCCCTCATGAGATAAAATTAGACAGATTTAAGAATGTTTATCATTGAATAGAGTAATGTTTTAATTTCAATCAAATCTGATAATTGATATTCTAATGGTACATGTAAATACATACCAGGCAGGGTGGGCTGACAATATTTGAATACAAAAAGTCTCCACTCTCTTTGAATAGTTCTACATTCGCTTCAACAGAATTTCTGAAAAGTTGGCACATTCTGGTTTTGACCTCCCAAACGCTTGAGGAACACAAGCGTGAAAACCAGCATAGCCGCTGGCATTCGATATTGTTATCAGTGCGAAATTTTAAAAATAATCCCTCAGTCATATATCCCTTTTCAGTTTGGATTTCACAGTTGTACGCACATTCGATCCCGAAAATGATAATTGAAATCAGAAGCCATATTCTTACAAGCTCCCCTCGGCAGGTTAAACTCATCGTCAGCTGAAAACCTAAGAATGGTCTTTAAATTCCACCTGGATAAAAGAATGGCGCCGTCTCCTATGAAGTCATGTCACTTTACCATAGCCTTGATGAATCTCCCTGTAAACTTACTTCACTATTCCTCAGCTTGAAGCCGGGAGCAGTTTGATTGACAAGTAGAATCGTCACGTGACTCCAATCTCTGCTTACACTGACGTAGCAAGGAAATCTTTTGAGGTTAGGTGATGCTTATCGTTATTTGCCATGGTTTGTTTAAAGCTTGAAGAGTAAATAGGGGGGGGGGGGGGGTGTTCAGCCTTGGAGGCGTGCAAATAATTAATTATTTGATTGATTGACTACTTTCTTCACTTGGCAAGTTTTCACTGGTATTTGCGATGGATTGCAATTTTGATTAGCTTTTAGAATCGAATCAGCGTATGCAAATAAACAATGTCTACAAGTAACTCTTCAGTAGAATTGAAATATTAACCCCTCTTTTCATAACCTTTTTATCCGAATCTTACAACTTTAAAAACCCTTCTGCTTGAGTGTCAATGTTTTCAGATCCCCTGGAAACAGAAGAGAAACCAACATAACATTAAAAAAATCCGAGTTAGAAACAGAAGCAAGTTTGCTGTGAACTGCATAACAAACGTGTTGCTCGACTAGAGAGTGCCAATGTTACTCTCTGAAACCACGTCGTATTGTCTTGTTTTAAATCATAACTATCTAAACAATCCATTGAATTACTTATTCACTATTTACCCTTACCCATGTAGAAAGTGAACAGTATATGCAATAGTACAGCTCCTACCCTCAGATCGCCAGCAATTGTTGTAGGAAAAGTTTGCTCATCCCACCACAAGGCCTCGACATATAACGATATCAAATAATCGGTAGTGAAGCATTTGTTTTATTAAGTTGCCAACAAGGGACTCCACCCGAAAGAGAATATCAACTAACGAAAACGTACGCAGACACACAACAACAAAATGACGGTATTATTGCACGTAAAACACAAAACCACCTTCACTTTACATCACAGAAAAAAACTTAGACACTCGGTTGGATACAGCGAAAAATTGTTTACACTTCACTTAACTTTCAATGCAGTTTATTTGCACTTACTAGCTTGGATATTGCGATAATGAGAGCTAATCTAAGATTGAAGTGTGTGTTACTGGTTATCAATGAAAAGGACACTTGGGCTGAGCATCGATCTCGTCTTTAGCTTGGTTTGCAACATTGCATTGCACAAATGAAACATTATTATCGATCTATCAAGTGACCCAATACATCCATGTCATCTCCTGGACAAAAGATGATTAAATCGGCAGACGTGAAAACAAATTTAACTTGAGAGCTCATATCCGCAATAAGACAGTTGTGAGTTTTCTTCCCATCGGAGCTCATATCAATAAAACACAACACAATGAGAACGTTGGGTGTCACATTGCAAATTTATTTTGGGTTATAACCAATGACATTTACATACCAACACACAAACACAAAATACATCCAAAATTGCGAAACAACAGCATCACGGTGAATAGAACTAGCCCGCCGCAAACAACCAAAGATATTTAACAACTCGTTTCGAGAAAAAACTCTGGAACTGTGCCCTTCAAACGAATGATTAGTTCATACTTGCAAGTTTTTAGTATCAACATGATTCCCAGGCTAATAAGAATCACGTTGTTTCAACTCAAGACAGCAATGTCACACCAATATTAGTACTGCTCTGCAGCCTAAACATACAAAGCTGAAGATTAGATAATCAAATCATATAGTACAACTTACACAATAAAACGATATATTATTACGACTCCACAGTCGGTTGTGATAGAATGCAAATCACATCCACACAGTTTCATATAGGCTCTACAACCAAATAAGCAAAGTTGGCAAAATTTATTACAGAAATCACGCTGAGCAATTTCTACTCCAGACAGCAAACGATAAAAACTTTAACAGTCAAGCTCACACCACCACAGTGGGAAAAAAAACCATCTGCAAAACAAAACAATATGGAAACATTTGCATAAAAAAACCTGCTATGTGTAGAGCGAGAGACGACACTTGAAACTCCGTCCGCATATATATACCGTAACTAACGCCACTTACCAGCTAAATTATCCCCCTTTGATACGCATACCACCTTGAAAATAATAACTTCTGTCATTACATTCAAACGAAAGAAACACTATGCCTATTCTCTTGATGAAATAGTTTGTTTCTACTTGAAACACAAAATCAAATCATAGAAATAAAAACATAGCCCTAAATAGATTATACAAAGGAAGGAGTCTTGATGTAACCAAAAGACTATGTGATGTTTCATTTTATCAGATTAAGGAGGCACTCCGCGAGTTATTGGCGTCATATATGCCAAACTTTGGCTGTTCCTAAACAATGTTATTTAATGCGAATCAGCTCAGTAGGGTTACAGTATAAAAGTATAAAGTGGCAATTCTGATCGAAAACCGAACGGTGACGCGTGTCAACCAGTGAAAGTTATTCTGGAAACTCATCTAATGCATCTAGAAGATAAAATCTTAGTTGATGTCGTTTGAAAGTTTATACAACCAGTATCCATGTAAATAGTTCGAGTATTTTTGGTTTGACATAAACATGAGGTTATTGTTTCCAATTGTCATATATTTGGCATTTAGGGACAGACATATGCATGTGATCGTAACTGGAGTATGGCACGCATCAACGTCAAATGATATACGATGAAAATTACGGAGTGTCTCTTTAAGGTAGACATAGGGGTGTGATAAAAAGGTGAACGAATTAATCACTTGAAACAATGTTGGTTTAGCATGCATAGAAGTTATATAAGTCAGTTATCTAATTTTTCAATGTCAGTGACTCACAACTAATAACATACCAAATGTATATAAAAGAAGATGAACAGTCAACTGATATTAAGCGCCGCAAAACATGACGTCAATCATAGGATGTCAACATTATTGGCCCTGCTAGTGTCTTGAACAATAAAATTGCAATGCTACAAGTGAAAGGTTAAGTTGAAATGTAATTTATTTGCCATATAATTTTCTTGGCGATGAAAACATCTTAATAATCGCCTGTCATGTTTAATTCTTTATATCGTTATGGGTTTTTTTATTGTTATTATTACCATTATCATCATCATCATCATCATCATCATTATTATTACTAGCATTAGCATTATTAGCATTATTGTCAAACGTTTGAAATAAAATCCGGAAAAACAACACTTTAGGTACATCCGGTCTGGCAGCTGTTCCCCTTATTGATGTAGAGTGTAGCGAGTGCAATTGGATCTATTGATACGCATTGTATTTGCTATACAGAGAGTGCTCATTAAATATTTATTTTACACAATGAAAATGCAATCTTCTTCAAACAGTTCATGAATACAGCTTGAATGGTTTAACGTCATAGCGAATTTTGTTAGCAAATTTCGTGTCGAATAAATTAACATAAGAGCATCAAGAAGAAAACTACGGTAACTAATATTACTGCCATTATCACATCTGTATATTCCATCCTCTTCGATATTAATTCCTTGTTAAATACAAATATATTGCACAAAGAGAAAAAAATGTCATTAATAGAAAATATTTTTAGAAACAGAGTTACAATTGATATACATTTTATTTTACACGGTATTGCATGTCTCACTTTTTCTGAAAATCAGAATATATTTTAAATTTGTACGTCTTTATATCTCTCAAACTAAAAGCTTTCACTAATTTCTTTTGTACATATCCCTGTCCATCTCTTGCTGTGCATTGGTGTAAAATAAATGGTGTAAATATTTGGATAAGGCCTTTTAAAGTTGGATTACTTGTGCCCAATCCATATGTTGAAGGAATACTATACGACATAAGAACAGCAAGGTTTTCCTCATAACTAGTGAACATCGTAACTTTGAAATATGGGTATCTCAGGGGCAGTAGCAAGTTTTTTAAGATATAAAAAGTGATCTCATTCAAATGGTTCTAATTGCAAGACAATGTATTTCAAGAGGCAGTTTTAAAACGAAGGTACCATGATCGGTTTACCTATGCGAATCCATTTTCCTACTCTAGATATTAAACGGTATTCACACATGAATGGCCTCGAGTGGTTTTTGCTTGGTACTTGATTCCTCTACGACTACGGATTATAAGAATGAGTAATGAGATGCTTTGACACTCTGAAGAGGATAATTTTTTCATAAACTATTGTTTAAAACTTTAGAATATGTGCGTCTGCTCTTTTGACAAATGTGGATACATAAACGTGTAAATTAAAAGTTAGCAAGTGTAATAGAGTGAGGTAAGTTTTCAGAAAGATAAGATAAATGAGAAAAGTATACAATAAGATTTGAACAACATACCTGATTTCCTACGGGACGTATGCAAAATTAATGCTAGATGACAGAAGGCTGAAAGCTGATACTCGTCCGCTTGCCATTAATCTTCACCTGCTATACAATGACCAATAAAAGGTTTTTTTTCATGACTTGTTCGACAAACTTATCTAAGAATGCGCATCTCAAGTGATAAAAATGTTGTGTCATTTGCATCTTTTCAATCTTTGAATCATCAGTATCTGAAAATTGTTTTAGAAGATTGCTATATTGAATTTTCGATGATTGTGATAGGCCTAGATGGTTGTGAGACATTCACCACAAGAAATTTAGCTTCGCCCTGGAGCTGCACAATGGTTGATAAATCAGTTCATATCTATTAATGCTGTAATGAGATGGTTGAAATGACAAATCCAGATCATTTGTTTTCTTTATATGGAAACATTTTGATCTATCTATTCTTGTTCGCAATTACTCTGTTTAAACTTTTCAAGAAGAGTTTTAAGCGTTATATAAATACTAAGAAATACTTTCATGTGTCTTGGTTTTATTTTCCTTGCAGGAAACACAAAATGCCCTCTCTGTCTTGTTGATAAAATTGTTTATTTATCTAGCCTTTAGTAATATTTTCGCATTTACATATCTTTGATATATTCCATTTGAAGTATTCAAAATAACAAGCGTAAAGATATAAACAGTCAGAAATCACAACAAAATTTCCATATTTTAAAACAATTAACAAAAACATCAGTTACGCTACTGTACAATGACAACAAAAGAATTTCAAATTTGATCATTTTATTGACATATTCCGATGATACGCCATTTAAAGACATTTAGTTTGAAGCTGATGTCCATGTGGCCCGGAAGAGTTTAAACATTAAATCACAGCGCGTTAAATCATCCGTTGGCACATCGTTCGCAGGGTTAAGAGTTCGGAAGTGCCAACGGGGTCAGGTTGCGAGCTATCTGATTCTTCCGATATCTCCTCCACCGGGACACGCAACTTTTTGGGCTTTTCTAGATCTAACGTTCGCTATCCAACATTTATCAAAAATAATATATCAAAAGTTGTGGTAGAAAATGTTAGATACAACAGGGTTGACCGTGACCATGCCTATAAAGTCTGACTGTATATCAGGCTGTTTTTTATGAATCTAAACTTGAATCGTACGTGGTTGCTGAAAGGGTTCAGTCGCATGAAGACCAATCATTAATCCAGTTTTCGTCTTCATCCGAAACCCTGAAACTATATTTTCGATGCGTGCGAATACCCCGCTGAAAGTGAGTGAAAAAGTGAGTTTGGTTTAACGTGTTTTGGACAATATTTCAGTTATTAAAAAAGGTATCGAAAGGTTGAGGAAAAGGACGGAAAGGAAGGCATCTATTTGAATCTATTTGAATAAAATAGATTTTACAATATTTTACGTATCTAAACATTCACTGAAGGAAAGGGGGAGAGAAAATAATTCAGATTATACTACAATATACTACAGATCAGTGGTAAGGATACATTTTTATGCTTCCTCTTTTAGGGGATAAAGTTCACAACACAAAAAACAACTAGTTACATTTCTTCGCAAGCAGTCCTGCACGTTTGTATTGTCATTTGCCGAGTGTTAAAGATTAATCAAAACAAATCTACAGTAAGTCATTTGGGTTTGAACCAATCGTTTCAATTATTTATGGCTAAAGGGGAAACTTTATTATTCCAAATTGAAGTATCCTTATTTGCATATTCAGTAAATGTTTTAGACATGCCCACGAGGACTAAGAAGCTCTCATTACTCATCCATTAACCATTCGCGTGATCTATGGCTAACAGCATCGCTTACTTACAACAATAAGGCATTGCTTTTAACATTTAAATCCCCTGCTGTCCCAGTCTCGTGCTATTTCCGAAGAAGAAATGTGCACGTTTACAGTAAATGTATATAACAAAGCTGAGAAGCACATTTCACTCAACAGCAGTATAAATCACTATCGATGCAATAAAATATGTATTAATCTGTACAAAGGACCTGCAATCGGTAAAAAAGTCAAGACGGGAGAAGTCAGATTATATACATCTACAATCAGCTCTGCACAAAAAGGATTATATATCTGTTGAAAGCGGAAGAACTAAACTACCAGGCAAAGGAAAGGTTTCACTCATTTTTCAAGTCTATAAAATAATAACAAACGCAGAAATGAGAAATCTGACGATTGGTTTTATATTTTCTAATATTCTCTTTAAAAGGCATCCAAATATCGGCATATAATTTCCCCCAATATACAAGGAAAGTGACAGGGAATCAATATTAAATAAATAACACAAATATGGAGTTAAAAGACAAGTGCACAGAAATTCTCAGTAGTCACAGGAGTCTGTCATATGTAGCGAGTGTGACCACACTTGGCATCAATGCACGCACGTACAAGCTTCTTCATTAAAGTCGTCAGGCGTCGGATGACGTTAGCATGGATCCTGTTCCACTTGTTCCGGCAAAACAGTGACGTTGGCGTTCTCGAGGTAGTTTCTCACAATTCGGGCGGTGTCAGGTCTTGCGTTGTCGTGATGCAATATCATTCTTCTTGTCTGTTGTTGAATGAAAGGAACTACGATAGGTCTCAGTAGCTCACCAATGTATCGCTGGCCAGTCAGATTCCTTCGCACAACTACCAGCGGCGTCGTCTTTTGGCCACAAATCCCTCCCCACACTACCCTCTCAACCACCGCCGTATAGTACGTGTCCATCCTAATCTGCGTTGATGGTGTAAACGGGTCAAAGCGATTCCATGGAAGGGGTGGTAGGCTCGTATACCAGCCAAACGAAGTCGACGAAGGGTTGGTCTTGTGCTGATGACATGACCGAGAGGCGTCGCCGCTGTTGATGTCGCCGTTACGAATCGGTTTCGGAGGTGCATATGCCTGATGTAGCAATCTTCGGCTGCAGTTGTTACCCTCAGTCTTCCCGATCCTGGTCTGTCCTGTGTCTGGCCTGTCTGCTGGTAGCGTATGAACAGCCATCTGCTGGTGGTTTGGCTGAGGTTGAAGGTTCTTGCCATTTGACGTTGGGAAGCCCCCACATACCGATCGCTTTGTCACGTTGCGCTTTCGTAAGTCTTGGTCTTGGCATACTTTTGGTTGTCTTTATGTTACTGAATGTCTGCTCTTTCCAACCTGGGTATTTATGCAACATTGCTGCACGTGCATCACAAATCATGCCTCAAAATCACGTTTTGCACGTTATTGTGAATGCACAATTCCAGTGGCTGCGTTCGTGTAGAGGAAACGATGCAGTAATACTATCATTTTCTGTTTGGAACCAAACCCGTACCAACCCTCTTAATGTTTTCATGAAGAAAATAAAAGAGACCTTTCTTTTGCCTGGGAGTTTAGTGATATGTGAACCTTTTGAATTAACTTTAATCTCTGAACTGAGGACAAAGGTTGAAATATTGTTTATCAGGGCAATCCTGAAACTTAACCGATTTCACAAACAAAGTATTGGCATTGTTGTTGAATCAACGTTGAGGTCTGCCGTTTTTCCTTTCCAGAGAACACAATTTGAATATTTCCAATATCGTAGTTCATGCGGATATATTAAAATAATTTTATTCAAATAACTTAAATGGAAAATGCGATTCGTCAGTAATGTCGAGCGATATGCATAACCTGTGCATTAGTTGTAAATATTGGTTTGCTCTATGACGCCATCAAGTGGTTGTCCCATCAAGCCGTACTTGAGCAAGTGCGTGTCTACTTGCTAAGCAAAAGTTTTGGTATCCGTACATGATGAGTACCGCCTCAGTACGGATTTGAGGCACACAAAAAGTTTGTAAATATTGTCTCTAGCGGGATTCGAACATACTCTAGCAGGGATTATCCTCTTCACAAGGGTCTGAAAGCAACTTCCTTGCTTGCACGTGCTTACACCAGTTTAGCGCAGACAAAACCTAGTCATTAGCGGACCAATCACATCAACGCGTTTAAAATAACGATAGCGGCGATCAAGGTTAACGTATGGTAAACGGGAGTTTCTTACCCTTTGATGTCGATAACGAAGGCTTTTGCCGGAGTTTTGTGATTGACTGTTTGGGATTGCGTCAAACATACGAGCAAAGAGGTGCTTTCAGACCGTTGTGGGGAGGACAGCCCCTGATAGAATACGTTCGAATCCCGCTAGAGTCAATATTTACAAACTTTTATTCCTCGGAACACGGTCGATTTTAATCAGACTGACAGCCCTGCCTTAGCACTTTTAGTATTTTTGTGATCTTGTTTATAGCTGATAATCGTTTCATTGTATATTATTATACACTTAATTACTCATGGTGAGGTCATTATGTTAAATACAAGGACTCGTGACCTGACTCCCGAGGTGGTCTGACTTGACCAAGGCCGCAGGCCGAGGTCAGGTCAGGTCAGACCGCGGAGGGAGTCAGGTTCGAGAGTCCTTGTACTTCACACAATGACCTCCCGTGAGTAATTAAGTGTTTTATTATACCGAAATTCTTTTCCCCTTAGATTTGTTATGCATGTGTTTTATATTAACAGATTAATAGATTGAACAAAATATCTCATTTACTAACACAAACTTGAAAAAAGCATCACGTGACAGATGCAATCATGTGACAAATCACGTGACGAGTCAATATCTCAGGTCAGTGTCACAATTTTCTGTCCTCACTGATAGCCGGGGTCAGTGTACGGATATATTTTCCAAACACGTGATGTCAACTGACTAATGATATTCTTACAAAGGTAATGATTATATAATATTAAACAATTATAGACTTCTGGAGAGGTCAATATCGTTTTTTATTGACCTGAGTAAAAACTATATTGTTTTACTCAAGTCAATGGAAAACGATATATACCTCTATAGAAGTCTATAATTGTTTTATTATATGTTTTAAAGGAAATTTTGACAATGTAGCGTCTAGATCCTCCGAGCTATAGCTCTCAAATTCAACATCTTTCCCCTTCTGGCGTAGGTAATCTCTAATTACTTTCACAGCTGTAGCAGTTTCTTTCTTCGTGTTTTTGGCATCAATATTGTCCAAAATTTCTTTTTGTTCTTCAACATTAACGTCATCCAAGCGATTCATCTTCACGGTAAGAGACGCCGACATCAAAGATTACATAACGTTGCTAAGCAATTGTTGACGTTACGTCTATAATGGGTCAATATCAAAGTTGATTGACTTTTGCGATTGTTCTCAAGTCAATACCGCTTTCTATGGACCGTCATGTGACCGTCTTTGGACCAATCAAAGTTAATACAAATGTTTGATCACATAATGATATACAATTATAGACTTCTGTAGAGGTCAATATTAAACATTTATTGACTTCAAGTGAGGTTGATCCAATGATTTATCGACCTTGGACATGTGATATTCAAAGAGGCGAAGCCGAGGTGAATATCTAAAGTCCAAGGTCGATAAATTAGTGGATCAACCGAGTCTGAAGTCTATAATTGTTTTTTTTATATGAATTAGGTCTTGAATTACCATTCTTCTGGTATTTCCGGTAGACCGGGGTTTTCTAAATCTATTTTTATCCACCGGAGGTCTTTGGATTGTTATATCAACCTCTCGCGATCCACACAGGTTGACATCGCTTGACGTCATTGGTGTCATGTGACCAAGTAGGCCAATCGGAAAGACGAAAATAATCCATTCATATAATAACGTTTATTTATTGACCTGAGTAAAACAATATTGACCGAGCTTATATGTTTTAAAGGAATTCGTAAACAGAAGGGAACGATGTCTCAAATACAACATTGTCTTATGTAAAAGTCACAAATACCTCACTTACCTGATGGAATAAGAAGCCGGATGTTTGGATAAAAAAATAACCAGAAAATGAGACATTAAGATATCTTTAACGTTTTTGGGACTTTTGCGATTGTTCTCAAGTCAATATGGCTTTCTATGGACTCTCATGTGACCGTCTTTGGACCAATCAAAATTGATACAAATCTTTTATCATATAATAATAGATTTTATTTTAATGAGATTGATGATCTCAGTACTATTCAATTATAGACTGGTGATTGTCACGGTGTAACGATATCTAAACTCAGGTGAGACCCGTTTATCCGACAGAAGATAAGAAAAGAAAATAATCAAGCCAATAAATAACTAGAGAGAAGCCAATCCGTGAATCAAGTGATTTATTTGCAGTCTAAGCAAGACGATAACCGGGTACAGCAACAAGCTACCCGTAATCCACTCAACAGGAGTTAACAACTAATTAAGGAAGTCAACAACCCATGAATAAACAAATAGACAAACTGTAGGGAATCACTCTAGCATACCCCCAGACGTTGTAACAACAAGATAAGCTAATGGCCGTCTTAACGAGATAGCATACATAAGACAAATCAATACTTTGGCGAATATACAAACGGGGCACGGGTGGACTAACAATAGGGATGAATAAACAACAAGCACACAGTACTTTAGATTATCCCTAATCACTACTTGAGTGAGTAAATGAATAAGAACACTAGTTTAGCTATAGTAGAACTTATCAAATAATGGGAGGGAAAGGTAAGGTTAAAAACTGTAAGTTCTTAAAGGAAGTGATCACATACTCCAGAAAGGTACAGAGAAAAATGAAGGAATATTAACCTCACCGATTCACCTCCAGCGTCCCAGGTCCATCCGTGACCTCTCCCAGCAAGGGTCAAGTCAAGACTCCTGGTACCAGAGCTTAGCTTGGTATTTATAGGCCCCGTGCGGACGTCGGAGAAACCATGGCCTTACTCGAAGAACAGAATGGTAGCCTAGCGTAAGAATATCTTAAAGCTGTGTTTCTTTGCGAACTCTTCTACAAGAAGATATAAATATCTATATCATGAGTATTGGCATATTAATGCTACATGTAAAAAGGCTGATAAATGGAGCATGAAAATGACATTTGAAACTATAAAAGTAGCCACAGTCGGCGAATAAAGACATGAATGATAAACATAGATACATGAATGTAAAGTACATAATATGTACTTTCGATATATACAATAATTGATGATATTTTATGAAAGTACATTAGAGGAGAGGCGAGAAATAGGTCGCACGCTCGAACTGCGTGACAGTGATGAGGTCAATACCTGTTTTTCTAGACCCGAGGAAAGCAATATTCACGAAGTCCTCTGATAATAATGTATGTAACAAAGCAATGTTGAAAGAGTAATGCATCAAATGAGATATTGAAAGGTAAATTCGCCTGATAGTGAAAAAAGATTATCAATGTTAGTGTTTAATTGTTTTAAAAAATGAACAATTTTGTTCAAAGATATGATAATTTTCAGATTTCTTGCATTTCATTCGCAACAAGTCATATTTTTGGAACTTAAAAGGATTATTAAAGTTCGGTAGCGAGAGATTCAATCTTGTGACTTCGAGTTACTATCATATTGGTAAGGAAATCTATACACAGAGAGATCCCACAAATATCCCTCTTAAAGAATGCTTTTATTAACTGATATCGCGGGTTTATCAAATCTTAACCATATCCGCCATTCAGACAATCTAGTTATAACTAGATTTATTATATGAGCTTAATTTTCCGATGATCCGATGGTCGAGAAGCGGTCACGTTTCAGTCTACTGAAAAGCATTTTGACTTCACTAAGAGTCCGACCAAAAGTAATATTGACTTGAAATAGACATAATGACGTCAAACCGTTGTTACATGACGTCATGCTATTGTTATCGTGACGTCGTTTGACCGTCATGTTGAACAATTGATTCAAATTGCTGTTCGTCACTGTAGTGTTTTCTTTTCTTTTCGTATTATTTCGAAACATAATAAAACACTTATGGACTGGTAAATTCGCTTAATACCTGTTTTATATACCCGAGGAAAGCAATATCGACATAGGACTTCGGGTCTAGAAAAACAGGTATTGACCTTAACACCAGTCTATAATTGTATAGTACTGAGATCATCAATCTCATTAAAATAAAATCTAATATTGCTGCACTACGTTACGCAGATGTAATGTAGTGGAACATTTAGATTTCATTTTATTGAGATTGTGTGAGATGAGATCATGCAGTTAATCCACAGGGACTACGATTTTGATATACTTTGATTCAATCGTATGGCCAGAACACGTCAGCCGCTCTGGAAAGTGTGAAGGTAATGCTTTACGGTTTATAAAAATCGATGTAGTTAAAAACATCCCTCATAATAAATCAAAGATATTTCATCCTTTTTTTTCTCAGTCATGATAACAAGATGTATTCAAAAGCTGTACACATTCCTACGTCGAACGTTTTTAAAAATCAATATATTTCAACACTCTTACGATTTTGAATATCCCTGAGTGACTTTCAAAAGCTTTCATTATAGATTGCAAGTAAATGGTAATGAATGAAAAAATGTATTGCATCAATAGGACGCTCAATAGTTGGCGCATTTGTCTTCGCGCTCATTTGGTTCAATTTTGATCCACTTCACTGGAATGGAATATTTCTCATGTACACGGTTTTGTAATCGACTGTGATTGAGAGTATATGTATTCTTTCGTCCTGCTTCTTTATGATCGCCATCTTCGTAGCACGACCCCTGCTTAATCTACCTCACGTCTAATCATGTCTATTTATAAACGTTTATAACACGATCGATTCAATCTTCTATCATATGTTAAATAGTGAAATATGATTTTTATCTGTTAAAATGAAACCCGTATAAACGACTTAACGACTACAGCTCAATTGGTTTGACTGTTCGTCCAACCGATACCTCATTACATGGCCAAAACCGAATCAATTAAAGAGAATCATTGATATATTGGAGTCGATGTCCAAGTCGATATTTTCCTGAGACAATAGTCACGGTTGATCACTTTCTTCACGACACCTTGTACCAGCAGTAACAGGGTCAAGTCATGACGTCAGACCTTCGGGGGGGGGGGGGGGGGGGGGGGGGGGGGAATAATAAAAACAGGTCGGTTTGCAGTTTGCCGCGTCCCTGTGGTCGACTTGTTCTCAACAGAGGTCAAAGTGTTCATGTGTGGTTACTGTTAGATTGGTCATCGATAAAGAACAGTGCGAGTGTAGATGTCATATTTATTTGTATAGGCAGGATACATATATATATACATATTATAGCAATTCATAAAAACAGATAGCATTACAGAAAAAATACTTTGGCCAACAAACTGTATTTATTTGTGTAGACAAGTTACATGCATATATATGTTATATCACTACATCACGCAGATAGCACTGCAGAAAATTGGTAACAGTGGATTTGAAAAAAGTGGAAATAAGAAAATAATATCTTGGTAAAACAAATCAAGCCTCATCGTAGCCCCTACCTGTAAAAAGATATTGCGTATTTTGTTATTCATCAGGGAACGCAATGGTTCGACTTCGAGATGTCAATGCCGGGAAGATGGACTGTCTGGCCCGGCAGAGCTGGTTCTTGACGCTGTGGTGGGTTGGCATAGGCTCCACCAAGAATCTGGTCTCGTCAGTCCAGGCTCTAAGACTGAACAACTCTTTGTGTGGAGCGATGGTATGGGTTGAGGTGACGTGTAATCAGTGATCATTGACTATCTGGTGTTACCTCGGGTAGCACTTGACTTCCATCCACCAAAGTAGTTGGTATCGACTTGATAAAAAGGTAAGTTGGTGATTGATGAGCAGAGAGCCTACAACAGAAAGAAAGACGGAATTCAAATCAAAATGAACTTATTTATCCACACAGCCCCGCTTCAATGCGATACACCTCTACCCCGTTGTTGCAGAGTTGTTATTCCAGTTCTGTGAAGCCATTTACTTTGGTGTAGAAACTGATAGGCGGCACCAATGACGCAATCGTCGGACCGGAAATGCTTTCCGGAAATTACGTCATTAGAGAAGGATACACACACAAGTCTGATGGACGAGCCGATGGATCCTGGGGAAGTCAGGGTCGTGGATTGTTGACACTTCTATAGTTGGTGAGTTCACTGGCGCATTGCCCCCGTGTGAAATCACACGTTCGGTTGATGTATAGAGAAAACACTTCCTGGAGCACATCTTAGAGAGGCACCATACTGTAGTGATCTTGATTAAAATGCACAGCCGTCTACACAGACACGCATCAACCTGCCTTTTGAATAGCACCATGTCCAACAATCTTGGACATAACCTTGAGCTGGCTATGAAATCAGTGAAGCGTGTTTGATGATAGTTACTGTCATCCATCATCAATTAAATAAATTCATTTTCTTGGCTACGTAATAATATTTTTTCAATATTTAAACTTTAGTATTGACTTTGCCACCGCTACAAACCAATATCCATGTCCTGCCTATCATCATATGCCATGCATATGGTTGTTCATTTTGACGATTTTACCATTATCCATGAGGATTTCCCGGAAAAGTATGTTTTCTACAAACCCGCCCGACATCAATTCCCAACTATATATACTTGTGAATTTAGTAGGCTAATCAGCTACAGCTTATTCGAACATTGATGTTGCGCGAGACCAAACAAAAATGTAATATTTCAAATCAATATGTAAGAAATTTACTTAAATGAGTTGCTTATCTTTAAACAATGGCCCTACGCCATGGCCAGTTCGGTTATTCTGAGCAGATATAGCAGTAATAGAATCCAGTATGCCAGGAGCCTCCATGCTGCTTTTGTATGTGAACAAAGGTGATAGATGCGTTTGGTGTTGCTTATTGGATTTTTGCCGTCTCTATTTAAACAGTATTACTAAACATTTGTTTCTGTTATATTTATGCATTAAAGATCGACTGAAATGACCCATGGCAACTTTTGTTATTCATTCAACTATTTTCAAACATGCAGTTCACTGATACTATACAACCATGTTAACACTTAAAACTTATTTCTGTAAAAGTTACATGTTAAATTACTGAAACATTGCTGAAAACACGAATTTTCATAAGTACTTATAAACAAACTTCAAAACAAACAAAATCGCATATATGCATTACCTTTATATGAAGATATGTATAATTTATTCAACTTATTTTATGATACTTATATATCTATATGTTTAAATCAAAGTGAAAAAACAGCCGAAAGGCCGAGAAGCGATACTGTTTTGTGGCCGTGTCAAGATGACCAAATGCATTTGTATTTATATAAGCACGTATATTAAGATATTACGCTGATGAGAACAGATACAACACTTTGATCTTAACCAAAAGGCCTAGAAGCGATACCGTTTTGTGCCGTTGTCCCGGTATGAATTTGCCCCCGTCTAAAATCTCCCCCCAGCGTTTTTCTACAGGTACAAACCCTCCCCCGGAGATTTCATACCGGGAAAAAATCGCCCCCGGCGGAATTATTTCTCGTGCCTCTCAGAATTTATTGACATGAGTAATTCATCTTGATGTTATTTTTTTAGGACTTAACTAATAATTGTCTCAAGGATTCATATTAATTTACAATCAAATGGATTAGGGATTATTTTGTTTATTTTTGTTACTTTTATTACGCCCATGTTCGTTGTAACTTACTCGATATCACACGTGTTCTTCAAGACTTTCAATCATCAGGGCCTCCTTTCACAAAGCAACCTTTACTAAGGTTAACCTTAACTCTCATACTCTAACATTGCACTAAGGTTACCTTAAGGACGTACGATTACCTTAAAGCTTTGTGAAAGGACGCCCAGTACACTGGTGTAAGGTGAGGTGATGTGGGCTTTAACACCGCTTTCAAATATCATTTATTTCGTTAAAGGTACTTAAAGATAAAAATTTCTTTCTCCTAACGTCGGAAAATACAACAGAGTTTATTGTGAGAGATAGGTGGCTCTGCAGAATGTGTTTAGACATGTATATGGGCGCTTGGTTTCAATAAAGCACTCTCAGTTGTGACAGCGAAACTAACACTTTAACTTTAAATCTGATTTTCTGACAGATTTTACAGCCTTCTGATATGGCGTCATGCATTATTCAATATCTATCTTTTATATATAACATATTTGTGTATGCGCTTTTGGTTTTGTTGGAGAATTGAACAAAATATGCAGTCTGATTAAAATCGACCGTGTTCCGAGGAATAAAAGTTTCAAAATATTGAATCTATCGCGATTCGAACTCTTTCTGTCTAGGCTATCTATTCGAATCGCGATACACTCAATATTTTGAAACTTTTATTCCTCGGAACACGGTCGATTTTAATCAGACTGACAAAATATGTATATGCGCTATTGCTTTGCTGGGGTTGGTCACCCATGAGAATTTAACCAGGTGTATATATAAGTGCATTGATATAGTTGGGGTTGGTCACCCATGAGAACTGAACCAGGTGTATATGTGCATTGATATAGCTGAGGTTGGTCACCCATGAGAATTTAACCAGGTGCATATATAAGTGCATGGATAAAGTTGGGGTTGGTCACCCATGAGAACTGAACCAGGTGTGTATATATATGTGCATTGATATAGCTGGGGTTGATCACCCATGAGAATGTAACCAGGTGTTTATGTGCATTGATATAGCTGAGGTTGGTCACCCATGAGAATTTAACCAGGTGTATATGTGCATTGATATACATGAAGCTGAGGTTGGTCACCCATGAGAATTTAAGCGGGTGTGTGTGCATTGATAAAGATGAGGTTGGTCACCCATGAGAACTGAACCACTTGTGATTGTAGTCTATTCTTTTACGTTATCCCGTCCGAGAAAGTGGAACTGTTAATAATAAATGCGTTGTGCGTCATGGTCAAATTATTCATGTAACTTCTAACGGTGACCTTTAACCGGTTTTGAAGTTCATTTTCTTAGATTCTTTAAGGTGACAGAGCATGATGTGAAACAGAGAATGAAGATGCGATCCTTCCTTGCCTTTATCATACTTTACAGTATTTGTATACATGATCTACAGTATGCGTTATAAATGTAAGACTACAATAATGCTGTTACTTAAGAGCTAGTATTTCTCATCCAATTTTTCGTTTTTTATTTTATCTTAATTGCTTTTTTTCCCTATGGGTATTCAAAACAAGGTTACGTAAACGTTAGGATAGCTTTGTTTTCGTATTTTGGTGACGCATGTCTCCAATAGTTGACTAATTTACAGAAAGTCTCCAATAGTTAAGGAAACAAGATCAGAAACTGTTCCTGTCAGAATGCAGCCGTTTGAATCCCGAGAAAAGTGTTGTAAGACAAAAGCTTGTGCAAAACTAATGGCGAATCTGAACATCTCTCGTTGGCCGATCGAACCATTTTGTGCACACACTGGTGCAAAAAGGAGAACGTTACTTTAGATAACATATACCGCTGTAAACAAAAACTTAGAAATCTAAGCGAAAAAAACCCATTATACTAACCCTGTTTGGATAATGATTTCATCTCATTGCAACTAATATGGTAATGCATACAAAAATCTAAGCAACCCTTTTTTATTCATTCTTAATTTTTTCATTTATTTATGGAACATTTCATATTACATGAAATTAACCATTTGTATACAAAATATAAAAACGTCCCCATGAAGATGAAATATATAAGCAGATCAACATGCGATTGTTTTCGATAAAAATATCTTTGTATCATCATCTTCATTCAATCTCATTGAAATAAGATTGAAACTTGTGCCTCGTACCTCGCTGCAAGAAACGCAGCGAGGTACGAGGCACAAGTTTCAATCTTATTGGTTAGATATTGGTTAATTCATCATAGTTGGATGTCCCATTTATGGGTTTGCCCATAAGGATTTTAAGATCTTTTTAAATCACAAAAACGGAATACTAAAGGAATAGTTTACCACGGTTGAACTGAGATTTCAATTCATCCGAATCACAGCAACGAATTTAAGATGAAACATTGAAATTTCTTAAATCAATGACCGTAATTTTGAATATCATATATTTTGATAAAATAACAACATACTTTCGGCGCAGTTCGATAATCAAATTATTATTAAATAAAATATTTTGTAAAAGTCATCGCTTAACATGATTTAATCATTCATCATTTAATATGCATACGCGTGCATGGTAATTTTGACATATAGTCATTCGGAAATATGTGTATTAGTATAACATTTCGAAATGTATTTCTCCGTTTATTTTAAATAAAAATGTTTCTCACCTAGACTAGAATACTTATAAATCTGATATGTCTTTTATTTGGGAAGGGTTGGATAAATTTAACAATCGAAAACAATCATGAAAGACGTATAGAGCAAAAGTAGCCAATAGTTTTATACATAATAAGATGCGTTGTGGCGATCATTCGAGCCGCAAGAACATGTTTCCTTACACTTTGTTTTAAGTAGGAAAATGTCCTCAAACTAGCCAATAGTTTTGCACGTGGAGCATGTTTTCGGCCTAACGGTCTCAAACATTCTCCACGTGCAAACCTATTGGCCAGTTTTGGGACATTCTTCAACATGTATTAGCACTGGATACCGTCATTGTCTTCTACGCGTGCAAAGTTTTCGCATTTCATCAAGTCTTCTATTTTTTCAAGAGAGCAGCACTGCTGAATCATAAGCGATTTCAAAAAAGTGTATTTGCCTTTACGTGTTTCTATATGTTAATATTTTCTACATTCCTTCACAAGGCTAACTCGTGCCAATCTCTATCACCGGGTAATTCAAGCCTTTAGCATTTCCCCTTCATTGCCTTGCAGAGACTCTATCCCAATGAGACAGACATTGCTAGATCCTTCTCATAAAGGTTGCAGCTTGTCGAAGAATGTTTGAAGAAATATGCCCTGCGAAGGGAGTTGTATTTAGTCTTTTTATGAGATTCTTACTCACTGCGGATTATGACCTAATTTATTTCTTATTGCTTTACAGATATGCAAATAAGTGTTTTACCTGCTAATATTTGTCAAGTCATGTTAACATATTGCAGACACAAGATCTTGAGAAATCTTCTTTTCACACGTAACAACAATAAGCAAATATTTTGATCGGGCAATAGAAGCAATTCAGCTAAATTTTCCTATACTATAGAATCATTCTAAATTCCAAATAACCTAAGAGGTTCGGGTGGTTAAGCGTGTACATCTAATGCTAAAAGGTTCGTGTGGTAAAGCGTGTATATCTAATGCTAAAAGGTTCGTGTGGTAAAGCGTGTATATCTAATGCTAAAAGGTTCGTGTGGTAAAGCGTGTATATCTAATGCTAAAAGGTTCGTGTGGTAAGCGTGTATATCTAATGCTAAAAGGTTCGTGTGGTAAAGCGTGTATATCTAATGCTAAAAGGTTCGTGTGGTAAGCGTGTATATCTAATGCTTAAACCATCCAAATGCTCATGTAGTTATAGTCATCTCGCTAAAGTAACATCAATTGTTGTCTATGACCTATAAAATGAACTGCACTTGTTCCTAATGTGGAACGTCACTTGCTTATCTAGTAGTTTTGCATATTGTCCAAATAATTTCGCAATTTGAAGTTTACACATACTCCTGAACGTTGATAGCTTGAGAGTACGGTCGTGTGATCTTAATTTCTAGGAGTTCATTTCCCATGAATTCTCAAAAAAACGTTCATACTTGTGTGAACAATTTCTAGCCGATCTAGGTCGTGTGAACATTCACTGGAACTACTTTCACGGTGCTACATTGAATCCAACGACGAATTCACATACAATCTGACTTACTATATTCGTTCTTCATTATTAATCATAATGAAAAGAAGAAATTCATACTTACCATTTGCTAAATTCAAGATTTTCAATGATTCTTAAATCAAGATCGCGTCAGATGTTTTTTTTTTATTTTGAAGTGAAGCGAACAAAACGAGATGCATTTAGACAGTCGCAAGATACCTTTCACATTACGAACAATAATGGGAAGAATGACGTATACCAAACCAAACTTAACACTCACGATGTCTCCATATTTGATAAGGTGGGGGCGAATGCACAGTCTTATCACACCCTTGCTGAAACAACTGTTTAGGCCTACATATTTTAGCGAAGAGACTCGAAGAATTGTCGGTTCGTGGCGGCCGCCGTGACACGGTAATTATTCAAAAGGCAGATAACTCTGCTGTTGTGTCCTTCACGGAATAAACGTGCGGCAACATTTTGAATGGGATTTTTTTTTTTCGTTGAACAATTTTACTCGTTCAGTCGCTAACAAAAAATTGTATTACTCCGCTGTCAAATCCCTATAATAAGGTGCGAAATTATAAGAAGTGAACCGTTCGCAACCTCGCTTGGTTCACAAGAGTTTGAATGTAGCTTTGACATCTTTCATTTTCCATTGCAAACACACAAACTGACATTCAATTCATAAACACAGAAACTCTCACTTTGTAGGAATCCAAACGTCAAAGCATGAAATGACTTGAAGTATTGAATTATGATTGAGTAGCTACTTGAATATTGACGTACATTGACAAAGAACACAATTACTGCTCCTTGGAACTTCCAGTAGTGGCTCCAGGCTAATCATATAACGTTGGCGATCTAAATCAGGACTTCTTATGTTTCCATATGTTTTAATGTTTTCTTTTGAAATGTCTCGAACGAAATTGGCTTCAATAGCCCCCTGATCAATATTTTGCGAAAATAAGTTAATCTTTACGACAACAATTCACAGTGACATTTGTTTGGTGTCAGAAGTAATTACAAAAACACTTTCATTTCAAAATATATCAAATCGATCATTTATAGAACGGGACATTATTTAAGCTGCACACTTTTCTTCCCTTGGGAACGATATCTGAGGTTTTCTGGGATGTTCAGTAACGTTATTTACAAAAACGAAATCGTGTATTTTCATAGCAAATGACAACAAGTAACGATTTCTATTGTTTTGTGTGAACACTGCTAAAATTGAAGTTTGATAAATGGTATGTTTTCATATAAAAATGGACACTGAGAAACTATCACATTAGGCACTTGCGTTTTGGGTGTTAGAAGTGTTCATTGTCCATTTGCACGTCAGTTGAAACAAAGAAAACTACATGGGTAGGAAACCCGGACTCTGCATAATTCTAAGAAGGCAACCTGTTCTACTCATTGATTGCTACTTCCAGCCGAAAAATATTCTGTATTGTGGATCACTGTTTGTTATTTTCCTACCCTAAATGTCCCAAACGTGCTCGATTGGATTAAAATCCGAACTGCAAGCTGGTCAAGACAGTCTGTTAATGGCTTCTTGTCTCGATATGTAAGTTATCCTCTGGCTCTATACGACCTAGCATTTTCTTCAATATTGCCGGGTCTTGTACCAAGAGGGTGGTTCTCGAAACGGGCATAAGGTCCTATCCTGGTAACGTTGTCAAGCAGGAGTACAACTGACTGTTACACATGACAGTTTGCACATGCTAGAGTTGGGTGGATTTTCTTCGCAGCAAATCTCGTGTGTATTGTCTCAAGACACGAATTCTTTCACAAAAGCGCCCTGCACTCAAACCAAAGGATACGTCACCTTTTTACCAAATTTCTTTTGGAGCTTTCATGACACCCTGTTAATCGCTCACGCAGTGACCTGGAGGAATTGTCTTCTGGCAACAACACCTAGTGCTCTCAGGCGCCGTCTGAAGTCTTTGTATATTCTCTGATACAAGTACCAGATGGCGTGGAATTTACTAACTATTCTGAAAAGCCGCCCATCTTTTCTCACAGTAGTTTTTTATGCCTACCAGATCTACAGCGATCGTTTACATCAGTAGTTGGAAATCCTTCTACCATTAGCTCTCAGAAACATCCCGCTTTCCCAAGAAACAATAATCTACCATCTTTCGGCGGACAGGCGCCAAAGTTTCAGTCACTTTTGATTTCAGAACGTCACTGACGTCACTGAGCAACCTGTGAGTTGTTAGTTATTGTTAATTGGGCGTTGCTAAACCGTTGTCCAGGTGTTCATATATTCAGCACTTACAATTAGATTTAACGTAACCGAAAAAATGCAAACGAATTAGAATACATGCAAAGAAAAAGACAACGATCAACCCGACCCCTCTTAAACGTAAGTGTCTTTCACTTCTACACACGATGTTAATAAAGTGACAACTGATTCCTTTTGTGATGATTTACTACCTATCAAATATTATGGTGTTTAAATAGTTATCAAATTGTGAACGGTGTGTTCTACGAATTATTATGTTTAAAGTTTAATATCCAATACAGCTGATGTGGAAAAAGAGTGCGACAGGAGAAAAAAGGTGATAATCTCCTCGAACAGGTCAGGATGACGAGGCAAGGGTATTCGGAAAACCGTTTAAGATGCTGTTTGGTCAAGAGTCAGTGAAATCGACTGATTCCTTTTCAGCCACGTGAAAAGAACTACACTTACAGCTGATGCTGAAATCTATATAATATTATATAGTATAACTATCAAGGCTTATGTTTCTTGAGATTGTTACTCCTTTACGTCTTGGGGTGCCTTTCCGATGACTTTTAGCTGATTCTTGAGGAGCTGATTTTGATTTAAACATATTTTATTCATGAATAAACAGATTGGGAAGTTCTCCAACTTAGGATACCCTCTCCTTAAAACAGGAGGAATTACTAGTTGCATTGTGGAATACTTTAAAGAAATTCCCCTGTGCGCAACACCAAATGTCTCTATGCGGATCAAACATGGCATGGCTGCTTACCAGCGTTTCTTATCCAAAGCTCAATGATTTCATATATGAAAACTTTCATAGACACATATTTGACACAGAATGCACGCGATTTACAATAAACTTCCCAAAAGTTTTAACATCGGAATTCTTTGACTAATTTCCATTGTGCGTCCAGACGTGCATATAATCTTAAGGTTCAATGTATTCCCCACGCAACCGTATCTCCTGCTACAAACTATTATAACACTGTATGTTGTAACCGCTACTAAAGCTGTCACGAGATTTGATATTTGCATCACTACTACTGCTGCCAATATTTATAAATATCACTGTTGCTGTTCTGTACACTGTTATTATTGCTACTACATCTAACGACGCTGCGACTATACTACACTAGATTATTAATACTACAAAACTATACTGTTCTCGATTTTATATACATCTAACGACACAGCTTCTACTGTTTGCACCTACATAATTTTATAACAGTTCTTCTTATTTGACTATAAGTAATACTTCCGCTATTTCACTTTCAAGAGATATGATACTGATACTTCTTGTATTATTATATACTTTACTATATCATACTATACCATAATATTACAAAACTATACTGTTCTCGATACTAAATACTACTTTTTTTACCAATATTTATTAACACTCGAAACCAGGCATGTACATGGTTGAAGTAAATTGATTGATCCTTCACAACATTACCAAATATTGGGCGGTTTTGTTCTGGACTCGCCTTCTAAACATCTTAAATAATTAGAACTAAGTTATCACTTCTTGAACATTGACTAATTGGTATTTTGTTCTGTTTTGTAAGAATAAATATTCTTACTTGGTGTCTGTACAACTGCATCAAAGAATATGCCAAGATAATCTGTTTACAGAACAAACCAATAGGAAAACCGATTAACACAATACAAAAACCGTTTAATTGTTAATAGGAAGAGAAAATGTAATGATTCAATTAAAAAAAATAATAATAATAATTGCAGATGACTAATGTTGATAGGAAAACGCCGTCCTAAATCACATATTCTATTATTTAATGACAGGTGATTTGGAGTGCCTTTCCCTTGACTTTTAACATTAATAAAAATCCTAGATTGCACTTGCAAAGTCTTAATGAAAAAAGCCGTCCTAAATCGCTTATTCTACTTTATTTATGCGCCGATTTAAAACTAGACAACACTGTTTTATAATGTTTAAACATGATACACTGTTTACAATGGATACAGCTTTTCACCCTCATCCAACTGCTCAGTTGTGTCGACTCCTTTTGGGGGCATCCAGTGATCATTTGCTCGTACTGCTTGTTGAACTTTCTGGAATAGAAATCAGAATTGAGTAAAGATGATTTTACGCTTTTTTATTAATAGTTCAGCGAATAGTTCGACAAACACCGAATTACGTAACGGTTGCATTACAATCAAATCTAATCTTCATAAGAAAAGACACGAGATTTTAATTCTTTTACTCCTATTGGTTGAACGAATACATGATTCAAGATTCGTTATTCCAGTAGGTGGTACATGTGCAAATTTACAAAGAGAAATAGGCCTAATTGCGCATGTAGCACGTGGCATGTGATAATATATACCCTGACCACTGCACTATCAAATTACAATACAGTGTCCTGGATAATACATTTGATAACCTGTAGCTTTAATCATCACCAATACTAAACTCTATCCCAACCACGATCTAAATCCCATGCACTCTAACTTAAACACGAGAGGTGTTCCAAAGGTTTTCGCCATGAAAATGAACTCAGGCGGCGACATGTTCATTAATGACGAACATTCAGTTACCTGTAATAGCCTGGTGTTCAATGTAACCACCCTGCCCGTTGTTTACAAAATGGACAGAACTTAATGTAGAGCTGTGATCAAGCATCTGAGTTTAAAATTACAGTCTCCATACAATCATCATATAAGGAACTTGATGGAGATATCTCACAAACATTAGGTGACTCTACTCCATCATATAGCTGCGTTAAACAGTGGACTACTTAATTTACTTGGAGTAGAAACAGCACGAAGACGGGTCACGGCCAGTATGTCCATATGGGGTCACCACAAAATAAACCATTAACGTGCTTGATACTATAGTGCAAGGCAGGTGTGTGACCTAGTTGCTGTCAGATACCTAGTTACTGTCAGATACCTAGTTGCTGTCAGATAACTATTTGCTGTTAGATACCTAGTTGCTGTTAGATACATTGTTGCTGTCAGATACCTAGTTGCTGTCAGATACCTAGTTGCTGTCAGATACCTAGTTGCTGTTAAATACCTAGTTGCTGTTAGATACCTACAGTTATTGTTAGATACCTAGTTGCTGTTAGATACCTAGTTGCCATTAGATACCTATAGTTGCTGCTCACGACAAGTAGCATCGGTCTAATGAATGAAACATTGAACATTTACATATGAGTAAGGCAAGACCATGAGCGAATTTGAAAACGTGACAAGGTTAGTCAGCAACTTCTTGACCAGTAAGGCGAGGACACAGAACCGTTTTGCTTCATTTTGTTACCAGGATGAAACCTATGTTACCATTTCGATCCAGAGACAAAAAATTAAAGCATGTTATGGAAGTTATGTAAGCCTACAAAACCTTCCAGGTCAATGAGTCCGTGTTCCGGGACTCATAGATGGAATAATGATTGATTGATGTTTGAATTAAGGATCTACAATCAATGGCGTATATCAATAATAAGTCGTAAACGTTACCAAGTTCCTTCAGTTTTCACGGAGTGGGTAATAATGGCATTCCTGGACCAACGGTAACCAAAGGGTATTTTTTCATTACCACTATCACAAAAAATACATTGTATTTTTTTTCTGATATCGCTACATAAAACATCCTTGAATCCTTAACACACCTTTGATCTAGGAATGCCACTGTTACCTACTACATGTATTTAGTGAACCACCCAACTATTTTGTATTTATGTAAGATGTTGGTTAATCTGTGCAAAGTACCAAATTTGCGTATTTAATTTGGATCACGTGTTTTCGCACTTTTCTTTCTCAGCTTTGGTTTTGATACCCAAATTTTCTTTAAACAGTCATTAAAATTATCTTTATCTTTACACTTAAATAAGACTATACCGATCGCGTTCGTTCTCTAAAATCTGACTGTATTGATTTATATTTCTGTGAAATAATCCACACACTATACCCTGTTACTACTACTATGGTCTTGATAGCTCATCGGCTCTACTGTTATCGACAATGAATAAGGAAGTTTCATCTTTGAAATTTCATGAAAACCTTCATTTAGTCGATCCCCAGGCAGAATTGTACATCATTATACTTCCGGTTCTGTATTTATCTATGCACTATATTTATATGATTCAATATAATTTATAGTTGGAAATGATATTACTCTGTATTCAAAGTTTTCATCGTTATAAGCCTCGAGTAGATCATGTAAAACTCTTGTCTTACTGCAACCTGCCTTTCCACAAATCACAACACAACGTGGATCTTTCACGCAGTGATTACAATGGTAATTTCATCCTTTACCATTTAAAGTTAAACCTTTATATACAGACATGCGGAATATTGTATCAAAAGTGTGAATTTTATTGATCTTTCGATTTTCACATCTTTTTTACTACTCATGATATTCATTTTCCTTATATTTGTCATTTTAAACATTAGGGATATAATTCTTCAAATGAATTTTTAAAAAATTAAGAGAAATTGACACACCAGTTGGTTATTGTTAACAATTTCACCTTGAACTTGTTGTTATTAAGAGAGTAAAAGCTTATTGCTAGGTGGTAGAAAGTGTGTTGATGATAGGATTCCTACAGAGACTAATATAATGTAAATATAAGCGAAGATTAGATTTATATTGCAACTAATAAAACTTGATCTGAGCTTAATTATAGATATGGTATAAATATATCTTGCACCACTTATAACTATCATTACAACTGCGAAGCATTGTCATTTTGAAGAATAAGGTTTAGATAGTAAAGATTACGCAGACAATATTTTTCAAATTCGTGTGTTGAGTGCAGCGCCCTCTTTGGCGAAAAGTTGCCATCCTCATATGATTTCTCATTGGACTATCGTGGTTCACCCCAGCAACCTGGATGTCAAGAACAGAAAAGTACGGGAAATGTTGCAAGGCCTAACCTAGCAAGACGCGAAAGTATAGGCCATGCGTGGGAAGATGATTAGAAGGGGGCTATGGTTAACAAATTTAAACGTGGAGAGACTCTACAGAATGCACAGAAGAGATACAAATGGTTGTTACAAATACTTTGGTGTTAAGGATAATGAAAAATACCATTCTCTTACCGTTAGTCAAGAAATGCCATTACTGCTACTCAGTCCAGAATTGCCATTACTACCTACTCAGGCCAGAAACTGTTTGGACACCCCTCGTATAAAACTGTATTGTATGTATACTGGACAAAAATAAGTACGGATATCTGTATAAATTATTGCAATTGTAAATACAGAATACTTTATATTGAAACACTGATAAAATGTTAATTATAAAAAATACAAAGTTATTCAAAGTGTATTATCATTGGCCCTTTGAACCTCATACTGAATATGAAACTATTCATCGGTTGATATATCTATTTCGTCACAAAGGAAATACTGAAGGAATCCATTCAAAGCAGCAAAATGCGTAACTCTTATAAATAGCTTGCAAAATTTCTCCTGAAAAGTCTCTTTACCTCGAACAGGGAGTTTCCTTCACTCCTGTAGACGGTGTACATGAACACAGCGGGTATAGGAATAATTGACGCTAACGCTATCATCCAACCGACTGACGTTGCCCATCCCGGGTAGACGTAATCCCCATACTCTGGAGGACGGTAGGAATATAAGGAGTAGCTGAACAATACCTGGAAGGTAAGTTCATACAACGGTGAGTAAAATGTCAAATACAAGACAATATTCAAATGCACAACACAAGAGAACAAAACACAATGCATAAATCAAACTGAACGTTAAACAAATAAAAATGTCACATGTGATTTGTAAGCTATCTATTCTATTTCTCATGCACGTGAAGCTGAGCTTCTGGATGTCTCTCAGAGGAGTGCTGAATTTAAAGAGTTATAACTAGCAGTTGTTTGTCTTATTGTATGCGAGGCCCGGTGGCTGAGTAGGTAAGCTGTTCAGTGGATGTTAGTTCTAATGTTTTATAATCTCGTTCCTCTCAAGAACGTAGTTGTGGTATCTCAGAAGGTGTTGGTTGACACATAACAATGTTATATTCACAGCGCACAGTGTGTACAGTGGAGACACAGAGACGTACCATGAGTACAGTGGAGACACAGAGACGTACAATGAGTACAGTGGAGACACAGAGACGTACCATGAGTACAGTGGAGACACAGAGACGTACCATGAGTACAGTGGAGACACAGAGACATACCATGAGTACAGTGGAGACACAGAGACGTACCATGAGTACAGTGGAGACACAGACGTACCATGAGTACAGTGGAGACACAGAGACGTACCATGAGTACAGTGGAGACACAGAGACGTACCATGAGTAGAGTGGGACATGTGTATTTCATGCTGATGGCGAGCACACGAGGGACAGTTGCTCCCCACATCGTCTCGATATCCTTCTCCAGTCGCTGTATACCTGCAATCAATCTAGTTAAAACTAGATGTAATGATCCGTCAATACATCTAGAGAATTAGTACTTGAGCAGGTCATGTTCAGCTGACGAATTTTGAACCGACCAATTAAATGAGGGCATGCAGGAATTCAGCTTTCAACCAATCAAAGAAGAGCTTATTTTGCATCTTGGTTAATGTCACATGCTGACGTTTATTCTACGTTTCACTATCTTTATTCTAAAAAACTTACTTTTTGATATTTAGACCTAATTTCTTGACTTACTTTTGAACAAATGAACAAATGATTAACAGACATATATGCCGTCAACAATATCTGAACAGAATTGATGCTGCCATCATATTTTCCATCACAATTCACTGCGATACATCGATAACATTCGGATTTTGTGAAGAAGGTGCTCAAGAACGTCGAAACAATCGCATTGACCCGCGATTCGAAGTGATGGGCCAGATCCGCTTTGATTATCTGAAGTTCGCGCCTGCGCGACACGAAATATGTGTGTAATTATTAAGATGTGATAAAGGACTTCGGGACGTATTATATTACAACTAGTTTAAACTAGATTGACCTGCAATGTACATAGCATGGATTGTCTGCTTTTTAATATTGGTCACATATACGACACTGAGACATTAAATGGACGTTTTCTATTCAATTCACGAATAACTGAATGTTAGCATGACCGAAAAAGAAAACCAACCACGAAGTTAAATATTTTGAATGTTTTGTATATCGTATATTTAAAAGAAACAGTTAATCAAGCGATTCCTTGTAAGAATATTTGTTTGTTCGAAGATTTATCCTTATTAAAAAATGCCAACAAAGGCGTGAGGTGACAATGTCTTGTACTTCAGAGCAAACACTTCCGGTTTAATAGAGCACTTCCGGTCTGACAGGGAACTTTCAAATACTGCACTAAGCTTGGAACTGAACCATTCACAAATTTCAAGGGAAAAGAGTAAAAGAGCGTTGATAAGAGAAACATCTTATGAACGAACCGTGGTTAATTGTAAAGCTGTTTAATGATTCTGTTACAATCATACGTTAATAAAAAGTATTTTCAAAGATATGATATGCATAAGTGCCTTAAAGTAACAATGTAACACATGTTTTAGTGCTGAAAAGAACATTAAATCTTAGGTAAACATCACACCATAAAAGTTTTTTCCTTCATTTTCAGAATGATAACAAGGAGCCGTTCAATAGTGACCATAATGTGACCGCCTACATTTTGACGTTTCTTTAATATTTGACACTTGAACAATGATTACATACTTTTCTTATATATTTCATATATAAAAAACGCAGACAAATACCATAGACCCAGCAAACCACCACACACTCGAGTATAGCGCAAACGAGCAGGGACGGGAAGGAATAGTACCAGTCCACTAGGGTCAGGATGTAGATTCCTCCCTGCAATATAGGATCATTAAATAATTTTTTAAGTGTTACTAGTTTACACTTACGCGAAAATGTTACCCTTCCCTCCCAATCCTGGTAACCTAGTTTCTAGTGTTGCTATAAAGAATTGGTAGTTAGACACCTTTCAGCCGATGATTCGTTCAATTCTTCCCGGTCACATAACTTTGTAAGTCCGTCTTGAGTGCGAGCTTATTGCACAGATATCAGTCCTAGCCTGATTTCTATAACAAGCTAGCACGTTTTTGGACAGTGTGAAGTTGGTTACTTATTCCTTATTCCTTATTCGATATTCAAATTTTCCATTTACTTATTCGAAAAAGTCTTCTGAGGGTATCAAGGAATATTTGTACCACCTTGTACCTATACTCAAATGAAAGATAATTCAATGACCTATCCAATGAGGTATAATACATTTTAATACATAGAGGCGGTCGTACCGTAAAGTCACGATAAGCGTTACTGTGTCAAAATAATGATAAACAACTTCTGAGGGTATCAAGGAATGTTTGTACCACCTTGTACCCATACTCAAATGAAAGATAATTTAATTACCTATCAAATGAGGTATAATACGTAATATTACATAGAGGCGGTCATACCGTAAAGCCACAAAATGCGTTACTATTTACCCAAAATGTTAAACAACAACTTCTGAGAGTATCAAGGAATATTTGTACCACCTTGTACCCATACTCAAATGAAAGATAATTCAATGACCTATCCAATGAGATATACTGCGTTATAATACATAGAGGCGGTCATACCGTAATATCACAATAAGCGTTACCATTTACCCAAAATGTTAAACAACAACTTCTGAGAGTATCAAGGAATATTTGTACCACCTTGTACCTATACTCAAATGAAAGATAATTCAATGACCTATCCAATGAGGTATAATACATTTTAATACATAGAGGCGGTCGTACCGTAAAGTCACGATAAGCGTTACTGTGTCAAAATAATAATAAACAACTTCTGAGGGTATCAAGGAATGTTTGTACAACCTTATACCCATACTCAAATGAAAGCTAATTTAATTACCTATCAAATGAGGTATAATACGTTATATTACATAGAGGCGGTCATACCGTAATATCACAATAAGCGTTACCATTTACCCAAAATGTTAAACAACAACTTCTGAGAGTATCAAGGAATATTTGTACCACCTTGTACCTATACTCAAATGAAAGATAATTCAATGACCTATCCAATGAGATATACTGCGTTATAATACATAGAGGCGGTCATACCGTAATATCACAATAAGCGTTACCATTTACCCAAAATGTTAAACAACAACTTCTGAGAGTATCAAGGAATATTTGTACCACCTTGTACCCATACTCAAATGAAAGATAATTCAATGACCTATCCAATGAGATATACTGCGTTATAATACATAGAGGCGGTCATACCGTAATATCACAATAAGCGTTACCATTTACCCAAAATGTTAAACAACAACTTCTGAGAGTATCAAGGAATATTTGTACCACCTTGTACCTATACTCAAATGAAAGATAATTCAATGACCTATCCAATGAGGTATAATACATTTTAATACATAGAGGCGGTCGTACCGTAAAGTCACGATAAGCGTTACTGTGTCAAAATAATAATAAACAACTTCTGAGGGTATCAAGGAATGTTTGTACAACCTTATACCCATACTCAAATGAAAGCTAATTTAATTACCTATCAAATGAGGTATAATACGTTATATTACATAGAGGCGGTCATACCGTAATATCACAATAAGCGTTACCATTTACCCAAAATGTTAAACAACAACTTCTGAGAGTATCAAGGAATATTTGTACCACCTTGTACCTATACTCAAATGAAAGATAATTCAATGACCTATCCAATGAGATATACTGCGTTATAATACATAGAGGCGGTCATACCGTAATATCACAATAAGCGTTACCATTTACCCAAAATGTTAAACAACAACTTCTGAGAGTATCAAGGAATATTTGTACCACCTTGTACCCATACTCAAATGAAAGATAATTCAATGACCTATCCAATGAGATATACTGCGTTATAATACATAGAGGCGGTCATACCGTAATATCACAATAAGCGTTACCATTTACCCAAAATGTTAAACAACAACTTCTGAGAGTATCAAGGAATATTTGTACCACCTTGTACCTATACTCAAATGAAAGATAATTCAATGACCTATCCAATGAGGTATAATACATTTTAATACATAGAGGCGGTCGTACCGTAAAGTCACGATAAGCGTTACTGTGTCAAAATAATAATAAACAACTTCTGAGGGTATCAAGGAATGTTTGTACAACCTTATACCCATACTCAAATGAAAGCTAATTTAATTACCTATCAAATGAGGTATAATACGTTATATTACATAGAGGCGGTCATACCGTAATATCACAATAAGCGTTACCATTTACCCAAAATGTTAAACAACAACTTCTGAGAGTATCAAGGAATATTTGTACCACCTTGTACCTATACTCAAATGAAAGATAATTCAATGACCTATCCAATGAGATATACTGCGTTATAATACATAGAGGCGGTCATACCGTAATATCACAATAAGCGTTACCATTTACCCAAAATGTTAAACAACAACTTCTGAGAGTATCAAGGAATATTTGTACCACCTTGTACCCATACTCAAATGAAAGATAATTCAATGACCTATCCAATGAGATATACTGCGTTATAATACATAGAGGCGGTCATACCGTAATATCACAATAAGCGTTACCATTTACCCAAAATGTTAAACAACAACTTCTGAGAGTATCAAGGAATATTTGTACCACCTTGTACCTATACTCAAATGAAAGATAATTCAATGACCTATCCAATGAGGTATAATACATTTTAATACATAGAGGCGGTCGTACCGTAAAGTCACGATAAGCGTTACTGTGTCAAAATAATAATAAACAACTTCTGAGGGTATCAAGGAATGTTTGTACAACCTTATACCCATACTCAAATGAAAGCTAATTTAATTACCTATCAAATGAGGTATAATACGTTATATTACATAGAGGCGGTCATACCGTAATATCACAATAAGCGTTACCATTTACCCAAAATGTTAAACAACAACTTCTGAGAGTATCAAGGAATATTTGTACCACCTTGTACCTATACTCAAATGAAAGATAATTTAATTACCTATCAAATGAGGTATAATACGTCATATTACATAGAGGCGGTCATACCGTAAAGCCACAAAATGCGTTACTATTTATCCAAAATGTTAAACAACAACTTCTGAGAGTATCAAGGAATATTTGTACCACCTTGTACCCATACTCAAATCAAAGATAATTCAATGACCTATCCAATGAGGTATAATACATTTTAATACATAGAGGCGGTCGTACCGTAAAGTCACGATAAGCGTTACTGTGTCAAAATAATGATAAACAACTTCTGAGGGTATCAAGGAATGTTTGTACCACCTTGTACCCATACTCAAATGAAAGATAATTTAATTACCTATCAAATGAGGTATAATACGTAATATTACATAGAGGCGGTCATACCGTAAAGCCACAAAATGCGTTACTATTTACCCAAAATGTTAAACAACAACTTCTGAGAGTATCAAGGAATATTTGTACCACCTTGTACCCATACTCAAATGAAAGATAATTCAATGACCTATCCAATGAGATATACTGCGTTATAATACATAGAGGCGGTCATACCGTAATATCACAATAAGCGTTACCATTTACCCAAAATGTTAAACAACAACTTCTGAGAGTATCAAGGAATATTTGTACCACCTTGTACCTATACTCAAATGAAAGATAATTCAATGACCTATCCAATGAGGTATAATACATTTTAATACATAGAGGCGGTCGTACCGTAGAGTCACGATAAGCGTTACTGTGTCAAAATAATAATAAACAACTTCTGAGGGTATCAAGGAATGTTTGTACCACCTTGTACCCATACTCAAATGAAAGATAATTCAATGACCTATCCAATGAGGTATAATACGTTATATTACATAGAGGCGGTCATACCGTAAAGCCACAAAATGCGTTACTATTTATCCAAAATGTTAAACAACAACTTCTGAGAGTATCAAGGAATATTTGTACCACCTTGTACCCATACTCAAATCAAAGATAATTCAATGACCTATCCAATGAGATATACTGCGTTATAATACATAGAGGCGGTCATACCGTAATATCACAATAAGCGTTACCATTTACCCAAAATGTTAAACAACAACTTCTGAGAGTATCAAGGAATATTTGTACCACCTTGTACCTATACTCAAATGAAAGATAATTCAATGACCTATCCAATGAGGTATAATACATTTTAATACATAGAGGCGGTCGTACCGTAAAGTCACGATAAGCGTTACTGTGTCAAAATAATGATAAACAACTTCTGAGGGTATCAAGGAATGTTTGTACCACCTTGTACCCATACTCAAATGAAAGATAATTTAATTACCTATCAAATGAGGTATAATACGTAATATTACATAGAGGCGGTCATACCGTAAAGCCACAAAATGCGTTACTATTTACCCAAAATGTTAAACAACAACTTCTGAGAGTATCAAGGAATATTTGTACCACCTTGTACCCATACTCAAATGAAAGATAATTCAATGACCTATCCAATGAGGTATAATACGTTATATTACATAGAGGCGGTCATACCGTAATATCACAATAAGCGTTACCATTTACCCAAAATGTTAAACAACAACTTCTGAGAGTATCAAGGAATATTTGTACCACCTTGTACCCATACTCAAATGAAAGATAATTCAATGACCTATCCAATGAGATATACTGCGTTATAATACATAGAGGCGGTCATACCGTAATATCACAATAAGCGTTACCATTTACCCAAAATGTTAAACAACAACTTCTGAGAGTATCAAGGAATATTTGTACCACCTTGTACCTATACTCAAATGAAAGATAATTCAATGACCTATCCAATGAGGTATAATACATTTTAATACATAGAGGCGGTCGTACCGTAAAGTCACGATAAGCGTTACTGTGTCAAAATAATAATAAACAACTTCTGAGGGTATCAAGGAATGTTTGTACCACCTTGTACCCATACTCAAATGAAAGATAATTCAATGACCTATCCAATGAGGTATAATACGTTATATTACATAGAGGCGGTCATACCGTAAAGCCACAAAATGCGTTACTATTTATCCAAAATGTTAAACAACAACTTCTGAGAGTATCAAGGAATATTTGTACCACCTTGTACCCATACTCAAATCAAAGATAATTCAATGACCTATCCAATGAGATATACTGCGTTATAATACATAGAGGCGGTCATACCGTAATATCACAATAAGCGTTACCATTTACCCAAAATGTTAAACAACAACTTCTGAGAGTATCAAGGAATATTTGTACCACCTTGTACCTATACTCAAATGAAAGATAATTCAATGACCTATCCAATGAGGTATAATACATTTTAATACATAGAGGCGGTCGTACCGTAAAGTCACGATAAGCGTTACTGTGTCAAAATAATGATAAACAACTTCTGAGGGTATCAAGGAATGTTTGTACCACCTTGTACCCATACTCAAATGAAAGATAATTTAATTACCTATCAAATGAGGTATAATACGTTATATTACATAGAGGCGGTCATACCGTAATATCACAATAAGCGTTACCATTTACCCAAAATGTTAAACAACAACTTCTGAGAGTATCAAGGAATATTTGTACCACCTTGTACCTATACTCAAATGAAAGATAATTTAATTACCTATCAAATGAGGTATAATACGTCATATTACATAGAGGCGGTCATACCGTAAAGCCACAAAATGCGTTACTATTTACCCAAAATGATAAACAACAACTTCTGAGAGTAACAAGGAATATTTGTACCACCTTGTTTTCATACTCAAATGAAAGATAATTCAATTACCTATAAAATGAGGAATAATAAGTTTAAATATATAGAGGCATACTTACCGTCAGAGAACAAAAATCGTTACTGTGTACTCAAAATGTTAAACCGTGAATCAGTACCCAATCGGAAATTCTTCAAATGCATTAAGAAGTGTGTGTATTACTACAAGACAATGTTATGGATGGCAACTTCATTACTCATCTCACAGAACGTTTCTGGACTACTTCTTAGGTACCAAGGTGTATTTGAACCACAGTGTAAGTATTCTCGACTCAGAGATAAATTTATAACCTATTCCTTTTTAGCTCAGTTATTGTATTTTTACTTGTATATAATAATAGTAAACAGAACAACTATGTTTTTTTCTGAATTTTCGGAAGTAACGATGTCTTGCTCACAAAAGAATCTTTGTACATTTGTACCCTATAACGGTATCCACCTGTAAGATTCAAATTTTCTATTAAGTCAGATGTAATACATTGAGGCAGCCATACCCTTGAGTCCATAGAACAGGGCTTACTTTAGAGTTAACTTGACGGAAATGACGACTTGTGAGGGTACAAAACAATAAAAGTACCACCATGTAAGGGTATTCAAATAAAATATAAACATAGAAAACAATTTAAGCAGTCATACCGTAAAAGGTTAAAGACCTCAACAAAGGAAGTAAAATTTTCTGCAGTGTCGGCAGTAATATAGTCTAAAGATGAAAAGAGACATTTGTATCACAATGTAAAGATGTATTAGTACTCATTCGAAGGAGTATGCATCTATATCCAATTAATTATATAACGTAACTACAAATAGAGGCGGTCATCCTTTAGTTATATTTGACCAGATGGTACAGAGCACCATGTAAGGGTATGTTAATACAGATATTTTAATCTCTTTCCCAAGCCCCACCCCCCGCCAAAAAAAAGAAAAAAGAAAAAAAGAGGTGTGTAACGTTACAACGCATAGAGGCGGTCATATCGTAAAAATAGATTAACGTAAATAGTCAAATTCACTTTTTGTTGTATCTGGAACAACAAGAATATTTTAAGGATGTACAAGTTTTTATTTTCACAATGGAACAAAAAAATTTGAGGTTACCAAGGAATTTTTCTACAATCTTGATGTTTACTCAAATAAAAAATAATACGTTTATCTATCCTAAGATGTATTTTGTATCATGGTACATTGTGGCGGTAATCCCGTTAAATAAAACAAAACTTATATGTGACCATAATGTTAGTTGTGGTCAGAAAAAAACTTCAGAGACAACCAAGCAATACTGATAACACCTTCTAAGTATACCAAAAAACAAGCGATATTTTAACTGTTTTTATAATGAAATTGGTTTCGTTATAATACATAGACGAAGTAACCCTAAACATTAAAAAAACGAAACTCTGAAGCCTCAAAATTCCTTAAATCTTTGAATGGAACATCTTATCATATTTTTATTTTAATGTGCCTGTGTTTATCCGATTACTTCATCAATCAAAAGTGATCCTAGACATTTAAAAGGGTTGATTATTTTGAGCAATGTTTTTAATGAGTCAGAAACAGACCTCCAATATATATTCGATTTATTTTGATGACGGACCTTAATGTGCAGACAGGAAACCAAAGCGATTACATCCTTCACAACGACAACATATACACCTGGCAGAAGGTTTTGCAACATAACCACTTCTTTAATTCTGTCTATGTAATGTAGGCAATCTGAGAACATTTGGTGCTTCCAAATTTCAAAACTCTTCTGACAATTGCATTATCAGAACAAAATAGAACCTCAGCGTCCTGTTCAATAAAAGAGACGTTTCCGGGTAACTATTTGTGCTCATTGGGGTTGCACTAACTAAAGTCTTTCTTTCATGTTTCTTTATTTTCAGTAATGAGTCGATGTCAGTAAATGTTGACACCCATCTCTTCTTATCAAATATTGCTGTCACAGCAAAATCTTTTCGACTATGAAATTTGGATGTTTTACATGAATTACGTTTATAAAATGTATCGATATAATTACTTAAGATGTTTACGGTTCTTATATCTGCAAACACTGTTCAACCTGACAAAAAAAACTTCAATATGAAATAGATCCTTAATGTTAATCAAATGTCAAGATTGTGCAGTCGTTGGCAATGTATAGATTGAAGAAGTACCGAAAAATCAGTCTTAATCGAAAGTTAAAATACTTCTCTTGAAGCATATGGAATTAAGAACAAAAAGTGACCTCTATGAAAATATCAATGATGTGGTATATGCGGTACTATGTATAATGTCATCTGAAGATTAATGTAACAAGCAACGTTTTGGAAACTTTTCACTAGCGCTAGCTATGATGTTGAATGTAGAACTTTACCTAATGAGATTGTTTTAGAATCTAACTTTGATGTACATATTGACAGAATTTCAAAAATCTAACTAACTCATTTCGTCGACAATGTCACACTAAATTCAGCAGTTACGAGAAAATTGTTATTGATCTGATGTCATCGAATTAAAAAAAAACGTTTTTGTACCAAATTAAACGTCTGGTAATTGATACATCAGCAACTTTAAATCACAGAGAATCATAGAGTCAATCACTATCAAAACGTTATGAACATAAGTCATAACAATATTGACCAAAGCCATGTTAGAGAAGAATGTTCATTTCTAGCAGAGTGTGATATATTTATCTGTTGTGCCTGTAAAAATGATGAGACCATAAACAATACCGTGAACTGAAACGGTAAATGAAACAAAATGAAGTAATTTATGCCATTAATAATCTGATAGACGTCAAAGCGCAAGGTCATTATGAAATGATTATATGTGGTAAATCCAAACTCATACCATTTTTACATGTTACGTTAAATATTGTTTTGAACAACAGGAAATTATCCATTAAATGGCCTAGGATACTAGCCTTACCACTCAACAAGAAAGGAAAGAAACATACGTTAATCATTATAGAGCAATAACGTAATATTGTTGGCAACCTTTAACATTTATACTTAACAAGAGGTTGGCAAGTTTTTGTGATAAGACAACTGAGTCTCAAGGTAGGTTCCCTGCTGGATACAGCACAATAGTAATATGATAGTTTTGTTCTACAGTATCTAGTTAAAAAATATTTCTAAAACTCAATCTCATTATTTTAACAAAATAGGCGGCGTCATAGAGACATGTGCTTCAAATATTTTCTTTTTTTCTCTCTGTTGTTGAATTGCAAACTTTCAGGAATTGAACGTACGAAAGTATTCATTTGTCAAGAGGTTTTTAATATTTTGTACTTCTTTTATACTGATGATATGATAGTGTCTTACTGGTGAAACTTAAATTGTTTTAGAAAGATAGATTATCAGAACAGTTAAGCATGAAATGGGGTCTAGATTGTCAATCTAGATTAAACTGAAAATATTGATTTTAGAAATTGGAGTAAAGGTTCTCTGAAAATTGTGTGTTTGGCAAAACATTTATTAAAAAATCACACTAAACCATTAATTTTTTTGGTTAACAGTTTCAAACCCGTTTTCTTGGTGTTGATGTCCTCGTTCAGAAGACATGAAGTTCTAAGAATTTACAATACAAATTTAAGAATATATACCCGTTAATTCACTTTTCTGTTGCGCGGATAAAGAAAATGTTGTCGTACCCTAGTCAAATGTGGGATCATTCAAAATTTGGATCTACCTTTAATAATTAATGTTGGCAAACGTGGCGCCATTTTTTAAATAGTAAATTACAGGTGGCCTATGTGTGCATCTTAGATGCTTGTAACCTGTGGTTACATGTGTGACATGTGTGTATCTAGGGTGCTTGTATTTGGTTGTCCCATGTGTCCATCCTTGGTGCTTTGATGATTCAATGTGTTCATATTGGGTGATTGTTACTTGCGGTCGTATGTGTGCATCTTTGGTATTACAGGTGGCCCATGTGTGAATCTTGGGTGCTTCTGATGACCCATGTGTGCATATCTGTTGCTTGTATCTGATAGTCCATGGTGTGCATCTTTGGTATGTGCTTCCATGTGTGGGACAGAATGGTTTCGAGGTCCAAGTTGCAGTGGTTTCAGGTTTATCTGTGACAAAAGAAGTTCCTCTTCACCATACATATTTCGATCAAGTCGGTGTACATGTCATTATATAGAGGATATTATGTGAGTGTCCATGACATACTATGTTTACGACACGAATGACTAAATATTAGTGTCGTTAACATAGTATGTCATGGTCACGGTACGAATATGATATTCTGTTTATTACCGAAGTCGCGAAATGAAAGGAAGTTACCAAAATCGACCTCCGAGCATATGTCATAGGCGAACTGAGACGTCAAAACATTGTATATGACGTGACGTCACAATGAAAAAGTGATATGTTGCCCTTGGGCATCGTTTGAAAAATATGAACTTCAATATGATTGCCCTCGTAGGTAGTAAATTTAAAGAAATGTCCTAACTCGTAAATATCCTGGGATATGATGTTCCCGGTAATTCTGTGATATAAAATATTGTCATTGTGACCCCTGCATGGTCTTATTGCTAAGCATTTTTACTCTGATTGTAGAATTTAATGAAGGGACTGTACGCATTTTGTCAAGATGCTGTAGTTTTTGACTGCAATGGGATACATGGCTCCTGGTTGCGGTCGAACAGAAGTAGCACCTTATTATCAACACTACACTTTCCGTGGTCAACAAAGTGGTCAACTCACTCACTGAAAATATTTGTGGTCATTAATCCAGTAGTGTGTGCAGTTCCTCTAGAACCAGCAGGAGCCCCCGTTAGCATGTAACCCTTGAAATGCACTCCTGAAGATATTACTGGTTATTGTTTATCATATGATTTATTACGATTTGGACTTTAATTATTTTATATACATATATTCAGATACATTCATCAGAATAAGGCCATGGGGACGCCGTCAAAATGTTACATTGCACATTGGGAAACTGTCCCAATCTACCCCGTTATCACTGTCTCAACCTGCCCCAATCACCCAAAAAGGATCACACGTCTCGATATTGGCAAATTGAGATAGCATGTCAAGTAATTACTTGTTAGAACTTAGCATGATGACAGAACTCTCCAGAATAATAGATATCAAATAGATTCTGTAAATCATCTTTACATAAGATCATATTACTAAGATGCTTATTTTAATCCAACTATACAAATTCAAATATTACTTACTTATAACTACATCACATTTCCAGTCATCAGCATCATTTGTCACATGATGTGTGATGTCACTTCATGAAGTTGTTGTTTAACATTTTGGTTAAATGGTAACGCTTATTGTGATATTGTGGCCGCCTCTATGTATTAAAATGTATTATTCGTCATTGGATACGTAATTGAATTATCTTTGATTTGAGTATAGGTACAAGGTGGTACAAATATTCCTTGATACTCTCAGAAGTTGTTGTTTAACATTTTGGGTAAATAGTAACGCATTTTGTGGCTTTACGGTATGACCGCCTCTATGTAATATTACGTATTATACCTCATTTGATAGGTAATTAAATTATCTTTCATTTGAGTATGGGTACAAGGTGGTACAAACATTCCTTAATACCCTCAGAAGTTGTTTATTATTATTTTGACACAGTAACGCTTATCGTGACTTTACGGTACGACCGCCTCAATGTATTAAAATGTATTATACCTCATTGGATAGGTCATTGAATTATCTTTCATTTGAGTATAGGTACAAGGTGGTACAAATATTCCTTGATACTCTCAGAAGTTGTTGTTTAACATTTTGGGTAAATGGTAACGCTTATTGTGATATTACGGTATGACCGCCTCTATGTATTATAACGCAGTATATCTCATTGGATAGGTCATTGAATTATCTTTCATTTGAGTATGGGTACAAGGTGTTACAAATATTCCTTGATACTCTCAGAAGTTGTTGTTTAACATTTTGGATAAATAGTAACGCATTTTGTGGCTTTACGGTATGACCACCTCTATGTAATATAACGTATTATACCTCATTTGATAGGTAATTAAATTATCTTTCATTTGAGTATGGGTACAAGGTGGTACAAACATTCCTTGATACCCTCAGAAGTTGTTTATTATTATTTTGACACAGTAACGCTTATCGTGACTTTACGGTACGACCGCCTCAATGTATTAAAATGTATTATACCTCATTGGATAGGTCATTGAATTATCTTTCATTTGAGTATAGGTACAAGGTGGTACAAATATTCCTTGATACTCTCAGAAGTTGTTGTTTAACATTTTGGGTAAATGGTAACGCTTATTGTGATATTACGGTATGACCGCCTCTATGTATTATAACGCAGTATATCTCATTGGATAGGTCATTGAATTATCTTTCATTTGAGTATGGGTACAAGGTGTTACAAATATTCCTTGATACTCTCAGAAGTTGTTGTTTAACATTTTGGATAAATAGTAACGCATTTTGTGGCTTTACGGTATGACCACCTCTATGTAATATAACGTATTATACCTCATTTGATAGGTAATTAAATTATCTTTCATTTGAGTATGGGTACAAGGTGGTACAAATATTCCTTGATACTCTCAGAAGTTGTTGTTTAACATTTTGGGTAAATGGTAACGCTTATTGTGATATTACGGTATGACCGCCTCTATGTATTATAACGCAGTATATCTCATTGGATAGGTCATTGAATTATCTTTCATTTGAGTATGGGTACAAGGTGTTACAAATATTCCTTGATACTCTCAGAAGTTGTTGTTTAACATTTTGGATAAATAGTAACGCATTTTGTGGCTTTACGGTATGACCACCTCTATGTAATATAACGTATTATACCTCATTTGATAGGTAATTAAATTATCTTTCATTTGAGTATGGGTACAAGGTGGTACAAACATTCCTTGATACTCTCAGAAGTTGTTTATTATTATTTTGACACAGTAACGTTTATCGTGACTTTACGGTACGACCTCCTCTATGTATTAAAATGCATTATATCTCATTGGATAGGTCATTGAATTATCTTTCATTTGAGTATGGGTACAAGGTGGTACAAATATTCCTTGATACTCTCAGAAGTTGTTGTTTAACATTTTGGGTAAATGGTAACGCTTATTGTGATATTACGGTATGACCGCCTCTATGTATTATAACGCAGTATATCTCATTGGATAGGTCATTGAATTATCTTTCATTTGAGTATGGGTACAAGGTGGTACAAATATTCCTTGATACTCTCAGAAGTTGTTGTTTAACATTTTGGATAAATAGTAACGCATTTTGTGGCTTTACGGTACGACCGCCTTTATGTATTAAAATGTATTATACCTCATTTGATAGGTCATTAAATTATCTTTCATTTGAGTATAGGTACAAGGTGGTACAAATATTCCTTGATACTCTCAGAAGTTGTTGTTTAACATTTTGGGTAAATGGTAACGCTTATTGTGATATTACGGTATGACCGCCTCTATGTATTATAACGCAGTATATCTCATTGGATAGGTCATTAAATTATCTTTCATTTGAGTATGGGTACAAGGTGTTACAAATATTCCTTGATACTCTCAGAAGTTGTTGTTTAACATTTTGGATAAATAGTAACGCATTTTGTGACTTTACGGTATGACCGCCTCTATGTAATATAACGTATTATACCTCATTTGATAGGTAATTAAATTATCTTTCATTTGAGTATGGGTACAAGGTGGTACAAACATTCCTTGATACCCTCAGAAGTTGTTTATTATTATTTTGACATAGTAACGCTTATCGTGACTTTACGGTACGACCGCCTCAATGTATTAAAATGTATTATACCTCATTGGATAGGTCATTGAATTATCTTTCATTTGAGTATAGGTACAAGGTGGTACAAATATTCCTTGATACTCTCAGAAGTTGTTGTTTAACATTTTGGGTAAATAGTAACGCATTTTGTGGCTTTACGGTATGACCGCCTCTATGTAATATTACGTATTATACCTCATTTGATAGGTAATTAAATTATCTTTCATTTGAGTATGGGTACAAGGTGGTACAAACATTCCTTGATACCCTCAGAAGTTGTTTATCATTATTTTGACACAGTAACGCTTATCGTGACTTTACGGTACGACCGCCTCTATGTATTAAAATGTATTATACCTCATTGGATAGGTCATTGAATTATCTTTCATTTGAGTATAGGTACAAGGTGGTACAACTACTCCTTAGTACCCTCAGAAGACTTTTTCGAATAAGTAAATGGAAAATTTGAATATTGAATAAGGAATAAGGAATAAGTAACCAACTTCACACTGCCACGTTTTTGTCCGTTCATGTATCCGTTCTTAGTTTCAAGGTGTAACGTTGATGTAAAGCCATACTCCTAGCCAGAAGAAGCGTGAACGGAGGGAAATTGTTCAAATATCCTCCCTCCGCTACCAGTTATTTACTTCTCGGGTTTAAACCAATTCCTAACCAAACTTCCGTGAGAAACAGGCAGGAAGCTAAAATTCAACATATTCACATCAATACGTGTATCAAAAAAACGTTTATTCATATCTGTCCCTTCACATCGTACTGCCGACATATTCAGTCCCGTGGAAGGTTTTCTAACGACGGAAATAATGTATTAAGGACCTATTGAGAAGTTATAAAACTGTGTGAGGACGCGCTGACAACTACAATATACTGTAGTAACAGCATTGTAGCTGTTTAACCCATAGCTGTCTGCCGTTTTTGCCTTCCCGGCTGTAAGTAAAACTTAAATTCATTTATTATCGTGGTCCATGCATGCGTTATTATATTTATTATACTTTCGATCTTTTTAATATGACTTTATATCCTAAATAATTATATATTTGCTAAATAAATCAAATTGAAGTTTACCTGAGTGCGGATCGTAATGGTTTATGCATTATCTTTGCATTAGTTATAAAATACGAAATACTGGTGTACGCTAGTGCCTTCATGATTTGGAAACATATCTCATATCATTTTTTATTTGAAGAAAGAAAACGTTGTAGATGGGATCCGTTTTTGCTATGTAAGTTGATGTACATATCGAGTATCCCAGCCTCCCTTTCCTTGGAAGGAAGCAAAGATGTAATGAGTTGACATACCTGTGTGAGGTACATGGTCCCGATTAGAAAGGCAGTCAATATCACAAGAGTGGTGGTAATGAAACGTCTCCGTCTTAAGTAAGGGAGGTGTTCCGATATAGCAGTGATCACTACCTCAAGCGTTGGAATCTGAAAATGAGTTCAATACTAGTATTAATCATTTCTTGTCTTCATTGATCATCTATATTAATCCTTGGTCATGAGGTCAGTCTATTGTTTACAGTGAATGTTTTTGAGAACCCTTTGCTCGTTGACTGTTCCGGCCAGTAGGGGTATTAGGTTTGTATTAACAAATTTGAAGTAGTACAGCGTTTTCTTCTTTTGCTACAGGAATGACAAATCTAAAACGTGTCAGTTAAGGCAATAAACCCCCGAGAGTATGCGAGTCAAGCTTCCAACATGCATACCACTGATTGCTTTATCAGCTCATTGATGCGCTGGGTCCGGAGGCTCGACAGAAGTAGAGAGTTAGTTTGTCAGTAGAAAAACTGTGTATTTTATTTGGCGGATAACGTGTGTCACGCACGTAGAGAACATGGATAGCATGATTTAAACAGGTGGAATGCAGTAGATCATAAGAATAATCAGCAAGATGAGAGGAATTATGGTTTATCTTTCCCGAGTGGATTATTGTGATATATTGTGACAGATAACCCGTAATTTTGAGCTTCGAGTTGGTTATTCTTTTTCTTTCCTAATTCATATTTTAAAATATTTACGATCTTTTGGAAAATACCTTCGTGAAGGCGAGTTGCCAGTTAACTCGGGCATTGTATTCATGCGCGACGATTATGTCATGGTCTTCATTCGCGGAGTCAAATGTAGTCAAAGCAATTATTTACATGTTGATGGATATATATTAAGCATGATAATCTTATTTGAACGAAATAGTAAAACAAACCATATATAAACAACGTTTCATGTTTCCATACGAAATGAAAAACAAGTTTTGTTTTGAAGTCTGGTTGACATGTCTATGCTAGACTTACTGAAGGAGTGAATAGAAAGTAGTTCAGTCAGCCAATCAGATCTTAAACTTATGTCTAAAGGCTGTATATGTTACAGTCAATGTTTAAAATCAGTCAATCTGTAGATCGACTGAAATTTTTAGTCAATCTGTAGATTGACTGATTCACTCAGGCAATGTATAGATTGACTGAAAAAAGCAGTCAATGTACAGATTGACTGAAAATTTAGGCTGATTTTCAGACAGATTGACTGAAATGAATTATGCTCAATAATGGGTCAAAACAATAACAAACAGTAATGTATATTGGTCATTCTCAAAATTTGCCCAAATTTCAGTCAGTAGCACATTGCTAAAAAAATGTGATATAAACATATTTTCAAAAGTCATTTAATCAAAGAAAAGGATGCTTTGTTCCTGATAAAGATGTAATATGTTGTATAAGATAGTATTTTTGGGGATAAATTAGGGTTTTTAATGTCGTTTTGTGAGAAAAACGTCCGTCAGAGGACAACGAGGCGAATTTGCAGAACCATAAAATGTCAATTCCAATATAGTTATAAAAAATGTCAGCACCTCACATATAATACCAATAGAATAAACACTTCCCTGCAAGAAATAAATTTTTTTAAATCTTTTTTTATGAATTACGACCAAATCAATGACCGTCCAAAATGTCACAGTCAGTGGTGTAACAAATCATAAAACTCTAAAAATAAATGATTATCTCCCTTGAATAAAGTATCAAATACTGAGTGATCCCTTTGCTGATTACATACTGTTCATGGCTGAAGTTTTATGAAGGTCACATTTGAATTGCTGTTGAAGTTTTATGCATGTTTGTAAGTCTACTATGATCCATAACTTTTTCTTGCGTCAGTGGTGTAACAGTGATTATTTATTAATTTGAACTAATTCAGAACATTTAATATTTTAAGTCAGTTAAAACTAATGATAAAGCTTCATTGATGTTATGTGATCATTACGTAAGGTGTATTTATTGCTTTAAAGGTCTTGAAAGTGTGAATGGGTCAGTGGTGTAACAGTCAGTGGTGTAACATTGGGGAAATGTTACACCATTGACAGGTGTTGTTACACCACTGACAAAGATTTCCTTTTAACACAATTTTTCACAAAAATGAACTTGCTTGCATTATATTTATCCAAAGTATTTTCTTTTTCTATGTTTATATAAATCTTTTACTAAAGAGTTATACCAAAAAGTAGAATTGCTACATTTTATTTCTCATGGTTTGCTAGACCTGTTACACCATTGACAAATTTGTAACACCAATGACAATTTTGCTGCTTTTATGATAACACTTATGAATGATAAAAAAATTCTACATTTTGATGCTTGTTTACCAATTTGCATCTTCTTACTGGTCTCAATTATAAAAAAATGGTCTCTCTATACAGATTTTGTGCTTTGTGGTAAAATATTAAAATGAATATAAATAACATTCACTTTTTAAGTATTATTTGACTTGAATGATTCAAATGACAACCATATGACAAATGAAATTATGAACAACATGTCATCTAATTTGTAACAGTAGGAATTAAAAAGAATTTATGACTATAACCAGGCGGACTTTGAGGGGCTAAGTGATAGTATTCTAAATATCGATTGGGACTCTAAGTTCAATGACGATATGAATAATGCTGCAAACGAGTTTACTCAAACACTTAGTAGCTTAATTGATAATCATATTCCAAATAAGGAGGTGTTTATAAGACCACAAGATGGTATATGGATGAACGGACATCTACGGAAATTAATGAGAAAAAGAAATCGCTTGCATAGGGTTGCTAAAAGAAAAAATAATTTTTATCATTGGGATCGCTTTAAAGTCGCTAGAAACAAAGTCATCTCGGAAGTCAGAAAAGCTAAACGTGAATATGACCTAAAACTTGACGATATTATCAACACTGAGAGAGGAACGAAATCGTGGTGGCGTGTAGTAAATAAGTATATCAAGAAAAATAGAAAATCAGGCAAGCAGTTTCCACCTATCGCTCACAACGGTACTATCCTTGACAATCCAGATGATATAGCAAACAGATTTAATGATTTTTTCACAGAACAAGCCCAAGTCGATAAACCTGATATTGAACCACCTCCTCCTAATTACAGTGAAAACAAATTGGAAAAATTCTGTCTGACTGAAAATGAAGTTTTTGATATTTTATGTTCATTAGATACTACAAAAGCTAAGGGTCCAGATAATATCAGCAATAAAATACTTAAGGCCTTACCTCGACCTCTTCATAGGCCAATGACAAAATTGTTCAATTTATCTATACAATTATCCCAATTTCCCGACATTTGGAAATTCTCGGCAGTTGTGCCACTTCACAAGAAAGGGAGTGTTCATGATTGTAATAACTACAGACCCGTCGCTCTATCTTCCTGTTTGGCTAAAGTATTTGAAAATGCATTTTTAAGCATGTCTATAATTTCTTTATTGATAATGAAATCATATCAAAACACCAGTCTGGGTTTAAACCTGGGGACTCAACAGTTTATCAATTAACTGAACTGTATCATGTCATATCAAAAGCCATGGAGGATGGTAAAGAAGTCAGAGCTATATTTTGTGATATCAGTAAAGCTTTCGATCGTGTTTGGCATGCAGGGATATTAGTAAAACTTGAATCAGTCGGAATAACTGGCAACTTATTATGTTGGTTCAAAAATTACCTTAGTGACAGGAAACAGTCGGTTGTTATCAATGGCCATAAATCAAATCCCAAAATTGTATTGGCTGGTGTTCCTCAAGGCTCTGTTCTGGGACCACTATTATTCCTTGTTTATATTAATGATTTAACCGACGGGTTGATAAGTAATGTAAAACTCTTTGCAGATGACACTTCTCTATACCTAGTTATCGAAGATCCACGTCAGACTCAAACACTACTCAACAACGATTTAAATCGCATTTCAGACTGGACAAATAAGTGGCAGGTTAAATTCAGCCCAGAAAAGACTGAAGCTATGTTATTTTCAAATAAGAATAATGCAAGTCCGAAACTTCAATTAACACTTGATAATACTAACATTTCGGAAGTAAGTGAACACAAACACCTCGGTCTAATTCTACAAGATGATGGAAAATGGCAGAAACATATTGATTATATACTACGCAAAGCAAGTCCTCTTATAAATTGTTTGAGAAGTTTAAGATATAGACTGAATAGAGTATCCTTTGAAACTATGTACAGATCTTTTATAATACCTATTTTTGACTACTGTGATACCATATGGGACAATTGTACCAAAGAACAGGCTTATATGATAGAAAAACTACATTTAGATGCTCTAAGGACCATTTCAGGCGCAGTGAGGGGTACAAGTCATGACAAACTCTATTCTGAGACAGGCTATTCCTCGTTAGCTGAAAGACGACGATTTCACAAATTATGCATGTTTTATAAAATGGTACATGGTTTAACTCCACAATACCTCTCAAAATGGGTTCCGCGTAATGTTTCAAATCTAAGCAGCTATAATTTAAGAAATTCCGAGAATCTACGTTTTACTGCTGGGCGATTGTCTCTTTTTAATAACTCTTTTCTTCCATCTACTGTTAACGCTTGGAACTCGCTGGATATAAGTATCAGAAATGCAGAGTCGCTGACGCAATTTAAGAATTTGATTTCATGCGATAAAACTTTATCAACAATATTCAAAAAGTATATATCTTACGGTCCAAGGGGAACTCAAATTCTTCTTTGTCGCATACGCCTGGGCTGCAGTGATCTTAAGTCCCATCTGTTTGATAGAGGGTTATCAGTAAATCGTGCCTGTTCCTGCGGAAACAGGCGGGAGGACCCTTTTCATTACTTTTATCAGTGTCCTTTATATGATGCTCTCAGATCAAATGCATACTATTTCTATAACGATATAAACCTACAAACTATTCTTAGCGGCGATGAATCGTTGTCACAGAGCGATAACGAAACTATAATAAAATCTGTTTATCATTTCATATCTCATACCAACTGTTTTTGACAGTCTTTTGTTTCAAGTTGCGGTACCGAATGCATGATAAATGACCAACTAATGAACTAGATTAACATTAGTACATTTCCATCAATGTAACTATAAACTTAATTGTTCTAACCCTTATTGTTTTAGGAGAAGCATTTATATAGGCTGGTGTAGCCTGTTTGGTGATCCTTTTTCCGTTGCGTAATTTTATTGTTTTGCACAATATGTTGTATCTTTATTGGAAATAAAATATTGTTTAAATCAAAAGAATTCAAATATCAAATAGATACGTGGCCATCAAGATGTTTTTCATTGCTTAAAATATGTTACACCATTGACATACATTAGGTACATTCATTAAATAAGGTAAGAAATAACATGTACTTATTTATTCATAAAATTAAATATGTATAATAAATGGATATCGATGTATAAACAATACAAAAGCTGTTGACATGTATGAGTAGATCTCAATCTTGAGAATGTGTCTACTTTGTTATGCCACTGGCATTGGTATATTGGTTTAGTAGGAACATTTTTAATCCTGAGTATGAACGCCATGACAGATACTAATTGCCAATCTGTTGTCAAAGCATACCACATGAATTAATTAGCTTTTTGTAGGATTACAGGATTCAGGAGGATTCTAAATGTGGCTTCCTATTAGTTATTCACACAATCACATTTATCAGCTGATTAACCATTTTTGATCTTTTAAAACATTAGACAAAGTCAATCTTTGGCTTAGAAGTAATCGAATTATTGTTTGAACTGGCTGCCAATCTGTTGTCAAAGCATACCACATGAATTAATTAGCTTTTTGTAGGATTACAGGATTCAGGAGGATTCTAAATGTGGCTTCCTATAAGTAATTCACACAATCACATTTATCAGCTGATTAACCATTTTTGATCTCTTAAAACATTAGACAGAGTCAATCTTTGTCTTAGAAGTAATCGAATTATTGTTTGAACTGGCTGCCAATCTGTTGTCAAATCATACCATATGAATTAATTAACTTTCCGTAGGATAACAGAAGCATTATGTGATTTCATTAATGAGTATAATTCATTTCAGTCAATCTGTCTGAAAATCAGCCTAAATTTTCAGTCAATCTGTACATTGACTGCTTTTTTCAGTCAATCTATACATTGCCTGAGTGAATCAGTCAATCTATGACTCAAAATTTCAGTCGATCTACAGATTGACTGATTTTAGACATTGACTGTATATATCCGATGAGTGAGCAATGAAAATTGCATTACTTCTTAGTAAAATATGGAAATATATATAGAATAATGACAGTTTTAATATTTATTATTTTATTGTTGAAGTTATGAAGATGAAGAAGGCAGTTTGGGCTTGTTGATAAGTTTTCACGAATCCATTCCCTTTCCCACTTTTAAATTTTTGTTTCAATTATTATAGCTTGAAGTCGCTAAAAATGGCAAGACAGCAGAGATAAAAAGGTATTCACCACGCCACTGGTTAATGATATCATATCCCACCTGTCACTCACAAGAACTTTTGAGGACCAAAGTGGTATCACGGATTTGAAGCATCAGACACGATACATCTGATCCATATAGATCTACATAAGAGCGTTGTAATAAAGTACGGATTCAATCTAATTGATAGATTACCAAGCTGTCAATGCCGAGAGTCAACAGCAAGACGAAGGTGAAGACGGACCAGAGTTGAGGTAAGGGCAGCGACGCCACTGCTTCCGGGTACACGATGAAACCGAGGTTGTAACCTGCAAGCGGTTAGAAACGTGATGGCCTCCACTCAGAACACAAAACATTATCTTCATCATGTAAGATTTTCATGTGGCTTCTGGTATATATGAATCAATTTCTTCACTTGCCATAAGTACATAGAATTAAGACAGAAATCATTCTTTTATCTGAAAGGATTTGGTATCAAAACGGTTCTGCGGGGATGCACATCGCTCTCATTAAGTGATTCCAATAGATTATTGAACTCTATTCATCATTACATAATGAAATCAGATCGATTTGATATTTCATAATGACTGCCAAACAAGCGAAATGTTATTCATGCATAACTACTATCTATGAAGCTATGATTGCAATCAGATATGTGTCACTACCATAAAGTTGTATATAAATATATTTTCTCATATGTAATTGCTTCGGAGCGGCCTTAAAATAAGCACCTAGGAGCTTGTTGGCCAATCCATTCATGATTTGTACATTTTCATGAATAAATATGTTTAAATCAATCAATTTTAAGTACACCCAGATTCAGGTTTCAAGGGCTTCAGCTACTGGAAATAGACATGAAAATAGAATTTCAGGACTTGGTTCACAAGCTCATCATAAGGGGCCAAGGAGTTACCAAAAATACAATTTTTACCCTTCTCACCCGTCTAGTTTGTTTTAAACATATTTCTTTCACAAATGGTGTACATGTTGTGAATGGGATCGGCCAACAAGCTGACAGCGCTTATGTCAAGGCCTCTCCCTTGAACATTTTATCAATAAATGTTTAATACATACAAATACAAAATCACAATATATGCGACATGGTTAATGTTTTACCAGCAAGATAATATTTCATAATTAGTAGTAACTTCAAAGCAAGGCATATTGTTTTAACAATCTTATTTAAATCTTAAAGTTTCAGAAATGAAGTCGTGTACAGATTGCGTAATATGTTGATTTATAGTTGGTGATTTTTCATTGTTGCCATACAGGATTGATTTCAGGTCATGTCCTTTAACATAGAAGTATTTGTTTTGTCGGATATCATTATATAATGGGCATGTAAAAAAGAAGTGGACACAATCCTCAGAAAAGTAACCACATGAAAATGAAGGTGAATTGGATAAATGTCTATTAAATTTATGATAGTTAAGGTCACTACAACCTAGACGCAGTCTACAGTGAGCTATTTGAGCATGTCTTTGTCCAAAATTTTTATCGAAATAGTAATTGTTAAAGATAGTACTATTTATTGACCTTTTAAAGCTGCTGACTGAATCGCTAAGTCTTTGTTCTTCTGTTAAGGAGTTCCATTCTTTAACAACAGAGGGTAAGAATGATAAAGAGTGTCTAAGAGTATTGCACGAAATAGTCTGCAGAGAATCCGGATTTCTCAAGTTGTAAGGATTATTTACAGAGACACTATTTGGAACTAGATCTGAAAGATAGGATGGAGATAATTTGTAATACATTTTATAAAACAGACACAATTTCTGTCTTCTACGCCTATCGCTTAGAGAAGTAAAATTTGTTTCTTTGTATAACTTATTATGACTTGTGCCCCTTACAGCTCCACATATTGATCTTAATGCATCTAGGTGAAGATTTCCCGTCTAGTTTTTTGGGTATTTTGTTCTTGAGACCAAGATAAAGGAGGGTTTTGTTGTGTCGAGGCACTAACTCTACAGTCAATAATTCCCATTTGCTAATACAATTGTAATCATGAGTGCAGCCTTCTAAGGATTTTTATAAAGGAAAATAAGATAAAATTGGTGGGCATGGCCCATTCGGCCCTTTGGGTACAACAGTCACTATATTTACTGCTAGGTTAACTTTACACTATGTTCCCGTTCTCTACGTTCTAAACGTCTGTCTGAAACGTACTGGAACGTGACGTTTTAGTTTGGTTTGTCATTCTGATCATGTAATGTTACGTTGTAATACGTTGTGATAGATTTGTGACGGTCTATCACGATGAAGTCGAGCTAAGGTTCACAACGGTTAGAACAAGGTTTGTCAGCTTCTACCCCGAATGTCATCAGTCAATCTTTTTAATTAAATTTATTCTGAATATCGTTTTTACTTAAAATGAACACACCTCAACGTCAATAATCTCATTTGGCGACAGTGGCAGATAACGTTTATTAGAGAATCATAGAAAGCTTTTTGCGTAAACTCAAGGAGATAGGATATCTTACAATTAAGTAGAAACTAAATGAAAATAGGGTTTCTTGTAAGTTTTCATGTTGTCAATTGCAGGAAAGTTCTTTCACAGAGACATATGTTTTAAGTAAAGATCTGTCCGCTTAGGCCTATTTCACTAAATGGTTGTCAAGAAGGACCTGTTCTTGATGGCAATCAACCACACTGAACGTTGATGATGTAAAAGCTTATAAATGCAACCTTTTGGGACTCTGGGGAACGTCGAAGGACGTATAAGCACCGTGACAAAAACGTGATAAAAACTAGATCCAACAAACGCAGGTTACCGTGACAACGACTTGTCGTATCTTTTATATAACGTATTAAAACTTAGAAGTTAATTATTGCATCTTCCGTTATGGAAGCCAGCAAGTCATGTTAAATTACCCATAACCACTGTTTTCAACTTAATGTATCTACGCCTAAGACAACTTTTGTGTCATCCGCGCTAACCCATTTCCAACCAAGGTGGGTCTTAGAGGCCCAGAGGGCTCTTTATAATCCCGCACAAACTAAACCGTTAAATTATCAGTCCTCATCCTTCAGGTAATCCTCTAACTCGGTATATGACATGTGTACCTTTAATCAAATATGAAATACTTTTAAATTTAAATTTTACATACAATAAGTAACAAGCCGGGCCTCTGAGGGCCGGTCACCCCCTAGTTCTCAGATACATCATAACTAACTGTGCCTACAATAGTCCTTTTTTAGACAACTTCCCAGAGGCGTAACTACCTTGTAGCACAAAAAGCAAGTGCTTACACTTTGAAATTCATTAAAAGCATTTAGTGTAAACGTCATATAGTCTGGATGTATACAGTATTTGACATTAATGTTGAATAAATGTTTCTGTAATATATTAATGCTGACAGTCGTCAAAACGATCATGTCCAACCACATATATTGTTTATAGTAATATCAAAAATTTTACATTAAGTTGTGTGGCATTAATTATAGCGTCTTTCGCGTGTCTAAGACCAAACATCTGCGCCGAATTGTCAAGTTGATAAAAATCACTTTGCATCCAAGTAATAATCTTACATGTTTATGAAACATTAGTATCATGTAGATCTCAATAATTGGAAAATCATTATTCATTTGTTCTATCGTCTCAGAATGAATAAAAAATTAAATGTAATAAATGCGCTCGCGCTTCTTCATATCCACAAGAATGTAATATTATACTTGGACCACTTCAAAAAGTTGTGAACGCTGGCGATGTTGCAAAAGTAATGGTTGATTTGTGATGACTGTAAAATCTTCTTAATACAAGTGTGTTTAAAACGGCTTCCATTTATCAAGTTATGTTCATCATGCTACATGCTAACATTGTATATGATCTCCAGTGCATCTAATTCTGATATATTGAAAAGCTAAAACAATAGCATGGTTCAGATTTATTTGCAAGATTTTACAAGTCAATCTAGAAGGGAAACTCTGAAAAAATGTATGTAATTACATTAAAGGAAAATTGTTCTTTCTTTCCATTTGTACAAATTGAAATTATTTTAGAGAAAGTAAAAGTTATTTGTCATATTCTTACTTTGGCGTCACTGCACCTTACATCATATGCTCCAGCAGATAGACCAGGAAAGCCTTCTCGAACAATAAGTCTAATCTTTTCGGGATATAACAGTGTGCTTCCAGGTTCGATTTTTTAATCGTTGACATTAATCAATAATTAATAATTTTAGTAAATAAGGTTATCTCTACCCCTTGGTACTGAGTCTTATCAAATGAAATATAGTTTTGTCATGGAGTATTAAATTTCATTTCAAGGAAGTTACTTTTGAGGGATTTATCATCATTATTATTCAAAGCAAACATATATTGTTTTACATAACACATCGGAATGAAGCATTCTCTATATAAATATAGAATTTGGAAATTTATGTAAATCATTTTCTGTGATCATGTTCATTGTGCCTTAGCTTTTTGCTAAAAAGAATCGGCAAGAGAGAAGCTCTTATTAACGACATTATCTTGAATATATTCATTTATGAATACTAATCAAAGTAATCAAGAAGGAATAAAAACATATTTAGGGCAACGTTTAAATTTTGTATCATCTTGAACTACAAGAAGCACGACATTGAACTATTTCTTTTAAACATCGTTATAGTAAAATTTGCATATACAAATAAACAAATATAAGGAAATCAAATTGTTTAAATAATTCTTACCCATTGGCTCTTATTTGATGCTTGAAAGCCTCCATGGTGTCAGCAAAGAAGTAAAAGGTTAAAAGGTAAACAAATGACTTCAACGTTCTAGTTGTGACCTCATATCTAGACCGGGCCTCTTAGGCCCGACTTGGTACTTAACTTCGACAAAAAATCCTTGGTAGGATAAGGGCTAATTAACCTATTCATTCTTCTTATTAATCTTTGCGTCAGCTATACCTAATTAAGCTTTCCATGTTATGTTTAATTACAACATTCCATTCATATGCTCTCTTTATATACTGTTGTAAGTTGAAGTTAGAAAAAGGAAACTGCCGTCCGACCATTGTAGCGAGTACCTCTGTCCTACTACACAACAATCTCCCCGTGACCCTGGTGTGGCCATCACCTCGACTATCATCCAGCCCAGTGTGTGATACATCGGTGGGGATCAGCAGTTAGACACGTGTCTACTGTAGTGTATTAATAAACCAACATCCACCCGACTTCATCTCCATCGTTATTTCCTCTCCTGGCTCCCATGGAAGATATATATTGAGAAAATTTACTTGTGCAAAGTTCTTATCTGTTACAATGTTATAAATGTGTTACTTTTATAACGTTCCCTTGCTAAGTTTTGTTATGGGTGTGTTTTATAACGTTCCCCCTTACTAACACGCTCGGTTACATTTCTGCAAATTAAAATACCGCTCATTTGCTCACTATAAGCTTTAAGTAATTCCAACATCTGGCTAGTGACATGTCGCAATGAAAAATTGCGTTGCAGTCACAGTCTTGATAGACCGTTTATTTCAAAGATAAAACCCAGTGTTTCATTGCTGATCATTGATTTTTTAAAATAATGTCTTGAATTTTCGTACCAATATCATTCCAATATAGAAACCCCAGAAGACTCATTCCAGATCATATCATATTATATCATATCATATCATATCGTACAAATTTATATCATACGGTGTGTCATGCTATGATTCATGTTTGTCATGCCGTTCAAATTCATATCATACAATACTATGCACCAAGCTGTATGTCATGCCGTACCATGTATAACATACGGTGTGTAATATTTTGTATCATCTTGTGTGTCATATACATACATATATCATGCCGTACAAATGTATATCATATCTCTTGTCATACTATGCATCATACTGTGGGTCATGCCGTACAAATGTTTTTCATCGTATCTTGATGAGTGAGAAGCTTTTACCTGAGGCCTGGAAGTGTTCTACAGACACGCCACGAACATGAGCCACATGGCCAATGATCGCAAAGAAGGCAAACCCGGTGAAGATTGTAGTCAGGAGATCACCAAACACGAGAATCATCGTGTCCCTGGTGCAAAAATGGAACGATGTTATTAAAATGTTTTCGCTTTTATGAAGATAAGACAAACACATTTGACATTTCTAACCATCGTGAACTTAAGGAAAACGTATTAGTTTGAAATCTTATTTCATCTTATTTAAAATGTAGTTTATATTATCTTATAACTTAGAGATACATGTCATTCAGATAGTGAACAAATGAAACATTGTTAAGAGGGGAAGTCAATAAGTTCATAGAAGAAAGTACTGATACACCCCTGAAGACATCATCGTTGATGTCATTATTGAGATAGGCCATCTGACGACAATTTACAAACGTAAACAACCCTTTCTGGTGAGATTTACAGCCTGTTGAACACAGATAGCCTCCTATAATCATGACAAGTTCTAAAACTGAGCACCGTACGGTTTTTCAAGTTCTCACCAAAAATGGGATGAATGCAACCGAAATACATTATCAATGTTTTAAAGAAAGAATCCCTCAATATTCCACTGTAGCAAAATGGTCAGCTGAGTTTAAGCGGGGTCGCATCTCCTTGGACGATGAGCCACGGTCAGGAAGACCTGTTGAAGCCATTACAGATGACATGGTTGCACGTGTTCACGCCTTAATCATTTCCGATTAAAGGTGGACGAGATATCTTCAGAATGTGGTTTTTCTCATGGAAATGTTTGCACCATAATTCATAAGCACTTTCACATGCCCATGGGATCTGCAAGATGGGTGCTACGAAACTTAAATGCACAAGATTGACACTAAAGAGTTGCATCCAGTCGCTAGTTCTTGGACATCTACAATGCTGATCTCGATGAATTTCATGCACGTCTGGTTACATGGGATGAAACGTGGATTCATAACTGGGATCCTGACATCAAGCAAGACTCCATGCAATGGAAGCATTAGCAACACTCTCCCTCACCCAAGAAGTTCAGAACTCAGTCTTCTGCTGGCAACATCATGGCGACCACTTTCTGGGATTCAAGGGGCGTGATACTTATAAAAAAAACTAAAACTACAATAACAGGAACCTTCTATGCTGACATGTTGAAGCAATTGAGATCGGCAATGAAGAAGTGTTGCACAGCCTGCACTTCAACAAGTGAAAAAAATTAACTTAAACACCCTCCCCCCCTTTCCTCCCCCGCCTCTACAGACTAATATCAATTTGAAATCACACGTGCGTGGTAAAATATTTGGCAATGATGAACTCACGGCAGCTACTGATGCTTTACTGAGGGGCCAGTCAGAGGACTTCTACCACAAGTGCATAGAAAGTCTCAAAGACAAATGGGCAAAATGCATCGAGGTCCAGGAGATTATATTGAAAAATAGAATTAATATCACAACCATTGGCTTCTGTTTTATATCTGCTTCCATGAACTTATAGACTTCCCCTCATATATTTCGGATTACACATCTGTAATTGTACAAATTCTTGTACCTATTTTGGGTCGAGTCCCTCGAGGCGATATAGGCAAGTTTGTAAGCTGCTGGTGCGGTCAATGCTAGCGGTGTTGTCTTGCTCTGAGAGTGGGTTCAAATCCCGCAAAGAACTCGACCCCCGATACAAGAATTTGTGCTTTAGCAGATAGTGTGCTCCCAAATAAAAAGATTTTCTAATGACGTACGTTTAATTGAAGTTTTGACACCTAGGCTTCTTGTTATAGTGCATCACAATATATCACTTCACGACATTACAAGTTAAACATCTCATGCAATTATCAATCCTTTAACGTTTACCTGAAGCAGTTGTTATTGAACTTGTTATGGCCAGCTAACACCATGTTAGCTCCGAAGCCAATTCCCAGGGAATACAACGCCAGTCCACACGCTTCTATCCAAACCTGAAACATGTAAACGATTAGAATATAATGGCGCTTCATCAAATTCTCACTGAAGTAATAGACTGACAAATGTTGTTGAAATGAACCGATTGAGATGGTTTATGTTGAGGGGAAATGAAATGTTGTTTACAAATGTATTGATCCAAATCTAATAAACTTCATCTGACCGGCCCCTACGACGACACACAACCTACACATAGCCAACAATGTCAGGCTGCAAAGTAGACAACGAATATACTGGATCAACAAATGTTTCCCTCACGGAAACCCTTAAAAGTGAACACAATAGTAACAAAGTGTAGTCCAGTTCCAATGTACGAATACAACCACGTGAAGCACAATGTTTTGTACATAACCAGTGTGAGTATAGTGGTAATCCTCCTAGCTATACACCGTGTGACAGGACTACTGATGTGTCTTGGTCTAACCTTGATATTCTGTATTTTGTCGAATTTCGGGTACACATAATAGTATATTCCGTCCCCTGCCCCCGGCAGTAAACAGCCGCGGACCAGGAAGACTGCTGTGAGAATGTAGGGCGTCAGCACAGTCACATACACCACCTGCCAGACGGAAACACGCGGAAAACGGTTACATGTCGGAGGAGCTGGGCCTTCCTTGCCTTATTAGTTGTGCAAGTAGATGAAACGTAAGAATCTACATGGTTCTCAAGGTATTTTTCTGTTTATTATACGTGTTAAAAAATTATATTCATTCACATCTAACAGAGTTATCCAAAAAGCCAAATACATTATCGATTATCAGTTATCAGATGAGTATCCTCATCAGCTCACTAGAGTGGGAGTCACACGTACATTCATATATATATATATATATATATATATATATATATATATATATACATATACATGAATACTAGGCATAGAACCTTTCATACCATGATACGATACGATGAAGTTAAATTCTACATCACACCGATTTAGATAAGTTGTCCAAATTACCTTTGATTGATGTACGTGTGTCATTGTCCGTTTCTTAACCTTTTAGTCATTAAACCGTTTTGCATTGTAATGAGACTGTCTAGTTATAACTTCGACACTGTTCCCACAGTTTTGCATTCCTGACTCCAACAAATCACTGTGTGTCTCTTTAACCTGTACTAAAAAACAATTTAACATTTTCCTTATCGAATCTGTAAAATTGGCCAATTATATTTTCCAATCGCTTTTTCTAAATCACAAATTTGGCAAATTAATTCAACTCCCAGCTCATTATAAAAACTGTACAGTTACCAAACTCGATATAAAATTCAAAGTGTGTGCAAATCATGTTTAATTCCCAGTCATACATCAAACTTGTAAAGTTACTCTGTTCTTCATCTTATGTCGCCTTCATATTAATCCTTATTCCATGTTTCCCGTCCAAATGAAAGAGCTTGGTATGACAGAAGTATTGAAGCTACTTACTTTGCCTGACACCTTGATGCCGTGGAAGATGAAGAGGAAGACAGAGAGGTGGACGATGGCCAGACAGCCCACCAGCTCCCACCTCATCCCTCCCACACTGTCCAGCCCCTCGGACACCTCCAACACTTTGTACCTGCATGATCCAATCCGCATCATAACAAAGACGTCATCAAGTAGATGCTTAACATCGATATGACTTTCAAACATGCGATGGCATCACAAACAAACCTTTTATGACTTTAGTGCACTGCAAGTAAGTTTGTTACCTTGTTCACATACGAGTGCCCAGTTGTCAATTTTTTTTATGTCAGTCACAAAGAAAAATTGGTAAGTGGTCGACGTTTAAAATCTTCGATTGGATTTTTTAAAGCTACTTAGTGGTTTAACAAACGGGAATGTAAACAATTATAAATGATATTTTAGAACACGGTTTTTTCCCAGGATATTTAGGGCTACCATGGGCGAAATAGGATTTTTTTTCCAGGCATTGAAGGCTACAATAGGCGACATAGGTATTTTTGGAACATTCCACATACTTCCAGAACTCTTCCGCGGCCGACATTCCAGAAACTGAAGAGTTCATATTCGATGACGTCTCATTTGTCGTGGTTATGTTTCCAAGACTACTGTTGTCAGGGACGGTAAGCTGTACACACGTGTCTGTATTCCACGAGTTACCACAAAGAGTCCAGGGTAGCTCGGCAGAGAATGAGTGGTAGATGTAGTAGAGGAACCAAGATAGGAGGCACGGGTAGTAGGTACCCAGGAAGGAACAGATCACCACTACAGCCACCCCTATTCCTGCAAAATATAGAAGTTATCGTCCTGATGGAGGCTTTAGCTATTGCTCAGAATGCCGCGTATGTCCAGTTTGTAAAAGCTTATCAAACAAATCCTGTAGTTTCTTAAAATAACTAATTGATTATAATGATAATAAGTATATGTACCGTTGTGGTTATTGATAGAATTTCTCCACAAACGATAGAAGGTGCTACTTCAACCATATCCTAGTCACCAAAACTAACTACTTTCGCCTTGTATCAAGTAATTACGGAATAGGTCTAATACAAATCGACTGTGTTCCGAAGAATTAAAGTAAGGAAAAATATTAGTCTACCGGGATTAGAACTATTTCTATCTCCACAGTGAGGAATTCCCCTTATAGAATAAGTTCGAATCCAGGTTGACTCATTTTTTTTCAAATTTAATTCCTCAAATTATGGTCGATTTAAATCAGACTGATATGGAGTGAACAGAGATAAATTAAATACAAACCCAAATCCAAATGTCAACGCGGCTGCAATTTGCATCAATATTACGCAAATTACAAAGATATTTGTTGAACAATCAGTTGCGATTATTTAAACATGTGTGATTTTCAAAGTCTGTCCTGCATTTATATATATGTATTTATATTATAAATATAATATATGTTTTGAATGAGTTTGCAATCTATACAGTATGATCCTTTTAACAACTGTCCAGAGTTGTTCACGTGACCGATTTATAACTGAATTCCCGATGACTCCCATCACATAACACAACCCTTTATGTATGTTCACCAGCTTTAAATAAGACTGATTGAAGAGTTCATAAATCGGGTAATAGTCATTTCATAATTCCCTTTGAGCTACAAAAGGCTCGGAGTAACTCAAAGCGCAAACTGATATCTAACCTTTGAATGCTGGACTAAGGTTCCAGACGTTGATTGGTCCGCTCTGTGCATATTGACCAATTGTGAGCTCGAGGAAGACACATGGAATGGTCCCAATAATGGTAAACAGGAAGAATAACACCAGAAAAGCTCCTGTTAGAAAAAATCTTATATATTATCAAAACACATCGATTACTAATTACTAAGGTAAAGAAATTAGACGGTGCTTTCAACAAAAAAGAAGTTGTCTTTAAGCAATCGCTTGTGATTTGTGAGATTAACACTGCTTTCAAGATTATATACCTTTTATTTCGGCTGATTGAATGAATTTACTGTAGGCTTATAGTTGGCTTGTACAATAATTGAGACAAATGTATTGTTGGGAACTGGAACTATCAAACCATGGATGATTCGGCACTGAATTACATATGAATATGAATATGACATTGCAGCCACACGTTACTTGATGTAAGTGTCTGAGAGAATTGTCAACAAAGAAAAGAAACACATGTGCACACACCCCCTCCGTTCCTCATGCAGATGTAGGGGAACCTCCACATGGTGCCCACCCCTATACAGTACCCTAGCAACGTCAGCATGTAGTCCACCTTGTTGTCCCATGTCTGGTGCGTCATCTTCGAGACCCTCTTCGGTCTAATTCTGAAATCCTTGTTGGCGTTTTTTAAACCCTGTTGATTGTCTTAAAACCTGGTTGATGTTATTCAAAACGTTTGTGGAGTTCCTGACGCCCAGCTGTGTGAGCAGTCCAATGTTGCTAGGGCTCCTTTATGACAAGCAGTCGATTTACGGACCTTTTTCTTTTTCTTGAAATGACAAAGCTGGAACGAAATTCATAACCAAATCAGAAGGAAATTTTGTTGACGAAATTATTCAATGAATAAAGGACAATGCAATGACATATTATGAGGAGAAATAATATATATTTACTCACATTTGTTTCGAATGTGAGATCTCGGTAATGGCATTTACTTTCATCCTGATGACGTTTGTGAAGACTTGTGGTCAAATCATGCATATGATAAAAGTTCTTCATTAGTGATCTAAGATGGATACATGAGAAGGAGAAAATGACAACAACATCTATCGGAGATCGCATTTGAGTAGTGCATATCTCGTCAGATTTGTTTCGATTTGTTTTAGTTTTCTGTTTTCTGTAAACTATTAAATGAAACTTTATTTTAGATGATTTCCTAAGCAAAATTTGTTATTTGAGCCCCAGTTTAAATACTATTGATTAAAAACATTTGTTTTATAAACAAAAATCAAAATATCAAAATATTTCTGAACCAAACGTCAAAGTATTTAGTGCAAAGTACACATCATATATACACAATATACATTTAACAAAAACTATATTCTATTCAAAATATGCCTATGTCCCTTGAAGATATGAAGTTATCAACAGACATGCTTGTAGGATTTTGTGAAAGGATGCATTTAAGGGGCGGAAACAGTAATTTTAGGTTAACAAAGTAGACTTACGAAATAGATATAAATTTTACCAAATGCATGCAGTAATTTTAATCAAAAGAAGCAGTTCTCAAACGAACGTTACATGTTTGGATAAGCTTTATGAATCAACATCACACTAAAATGGCCGCCTGCAGATTGATATTTGATACTTTCTGATACTGATAATCGGGTTGAGTAATTAGGTTTTTGACCCTCTGAAGACAATGCATTTGGTTTGTATTAGGGAAAATTTGAAGAAATATGTTTTTAAATCGTGCTCCTGCCCCTTTAAAGTCTATTGTCAAAATAATAGCCTTTCTGCTAACATATTATTCGTATAATCTAAGGCCCCTGTTACGCATTACTAAATTAATATTTCTATGATTTTTCTTGACAATCAATGTGGTTTCTTTCAGAGCCGAGTATAACGTATTAGATACACTCACAAAATTAAACTTTTCGAGGCAGGCTGAAGTCAGCAACCGTATAGTTAGTAGTTATTCGTTGTTCAAATAATGTATAACTAACTGGCTCATAATGGCATAACGAATAACTAACTTGTTATTATTCGTTATTAGAAATATTGAATAACAAACTGGTAAGTTATTTGTTTTAAGATTAGGTAACTGGTGACCAATTTCCTATTCAAATTGTGTATCTGAAATGTTAGCACGGATAGCTTTGCCGTAGAGGTTCGGGTCGGGCATAGATCACACACGTCTCGCTTACAATACGTACAACAACTTACTCGGGTGAAACAACTTCTACGTTTTCCGGTCTCCCCTATATAATACACGCCAGCCAGACTCACGCCCCTCCCCTTCTCCCCCCCCCCCCCCCCCTCGAACCACACATGTTATCTTATATCTTATATTTTCATGGCATGCCTGCGTTATATATACATTTAATTAGAAAGTATCCGTATTGAAAAACTAACTAGCATGATATTCGAATAACGAATAACTAACTGGTTAGTATTTCGTTATTCAAATAATGAATTACTAACTAATATAACTATTATTTCACAAAAACATTCATTTTTATTGATAGCTGATCATTTTGTTAAACCCAGTTACAATATTCTTGGGTAAATTTGATAGATTGATTAATATAATATTAAGTTATATCTCAATGATAAAAATATCTCATTTGTGAGGAAGTTTGATGCAAATTATCATAACCGTTGTTTACGTACGATACTTCGTTACATTCAGATGTCTTGTAACTGGGAGTCTCGGAGATATTCTCAGTGCAATATATAATTCATACCACTACTTGAAAGAAAAATATAGTAATATCTGTTTTGGGGACGTTTGTTTTCCACTTCAGTATAAATAAATTTAGTTCTGCAAGTTTCCAATTGTACCATGTCTTGTGCTAGCGTATCACACACAACCACAGAAAATATATTTCGTATGTATTGCTTTTACTCTCTGATACAAATCGTTGCTTTTATTCAAACGGGTAAAATACTTTGGACATTTGTAAATAGTTGTGTTGTGTGTCATAAGACTATACATAAAATACAAGAAAACTACTTGCCTTACACTGGAGTCATGTCCTACCGTGGGCTGAGGCCAGTCAGCTTACAATTGCAATATCAACATGTAACTATTACATCGTATGACTGCTTCGTCAGATACGTTAACAGGCTTGATTTCATAGTAGAATTTGGATTTGGAAATCTTTCCTGATTGTATAAAGCTAGTACATCTATATTTCTAAAATGATTTGAGACTCGTTTACATGAATGACTGTCCAACTTATTGAAAGTATTTCCGTTATCATCATTATAGACAGCGTTGTAGTTAACGAACGTATTTTATTCACGTTTTGTAGACAGCTTAACGAATTTACATCTGAAGTACGTGGATGAAATCGCTTTATCTTGTAACGACATGTAGCGATTAAGATTACACGACTTTATATGTAAGTACAACCAACATTACCGTGATTGTTCTATCAAATTATGGTCAGTCGATAAAATATACAAATATAAGTATTCTATTCAATAACATTAAAAAAATAGGAAGTAATCTAGAAAGTCGCTTTCTAAAGTGAAACAAATTGGTAAGTTACCGCAGACTGGAACTTCATGTTAAAACAGCAGAAGAGTCTGATCAACACTTTATGTTGATGCTCCTCGAGCGCAAGAGACAAAGTCGAAATATTAAGAAGTTTAGAGGCATGTCATTTCATTCATCTGTTGCAAACGCACATGACATTTCAAAGTAAAACATATTCTCAACCAAATAAGAAACGCACTATTTAAACAAACCTATATGTTTTGGTTGAATAGATGTATTTATTCCCGTACAGTCACTAAAACACAACATTATATCTACTGATGATGGGGAGGGGATTTCATAATCTTTGATTTATAGAATTATAAATACTGATTACTTTTAATTTCCTGTTGGTTGGCTAATAAGCAATCTGTTCATAAACCTTCAATGGTTACATGTTAATTAATTGTTGCCACCTGGCTCATCGACTAGGGTCGATAGTCTTTGCAAACATATGAGTTTGATTTGGGTACGAAGTGACAGACTCCGACGTAATCTACTTACACTATCTCGATGAAAAGACTTTCGCCGAGCTGCGTTCCGAGAAAAAAACCCAACTATATTTAAGCGTAAGTTTTATACACTTACATTTTTCAACAGACAAATCAGTTTATCGACGAATTTAACCTAAATTGCCTGAAAATATATCGTTTTTGTCTTAAATTTTGGAGTAACAATATTCTGGCATAACCCTTCAAATTTGTCTGCAGTCAAATTATATGTACTTGAAACAAACATTCAGTCAAAATAGCGAACGTGATATTGTGAGTAGATGTTATGATAAACATTTTTTTTTAAAGAAGAGCATGCACAGTTTGAAATTTTTAAAACAGTGATGGAGTAAAGCCAGATTTCACTTAATTCTCTCGCCGGGTAATGGCAGTAAACTGGATCTTTGTATTAGAGTTTGTTGAAGATTATAGATGAGAGACCTCGTATTTTTGTGACCTTAAAAGGTTTTAACTTGTGAACGAGTTTTATGAACAATCTTACAAAACCTGTCAACTGGGTTGCGTCTTAAGTAAAACCGCCGGCATTCTAGACTCACTGCGGCTGCGGACAAAGAAAAAAAATCACGACTTTCGATTTTCATGGACATCAGTGGAGTTATTTCCCAATTCACGCAATTCAAAAACAATGTATCGTTGAGTATGTATTTTGCATTTCACGCGTGAACAGAAACAATTACATCCCCAATAAATATCTGTACATCTGAAGTGACATTGATCTGTAGATGTTGAGAAAACACCGATATCACGACTAAGAAATCAACATGAACAATTTTAATCCACTGCAAAACTGCCATAGCACTAGAAGGTCAAGGCCATTATACACGTACAAATTTGCATAATAAACAAATACAGCATATTTTTTAATCGATGCATTCGAACGCCATCTAATATTGTATGTCAGGTTTACAGATACTCTCTACACACAAGAAATCCTATTCTATTATGAGGAACTTTGTTCTGTGAAAGAAGACGTGATGTTTGGAATGTTTTGCAAACATATCATCATCTTTCACATGTATACTAGTAGCGCATTACTCATTGAATACAGTATACAGAAAGTTTAGATCAGTACTAAAACGGTTTCTTTTTTTATAAACAACCAATCAAAACACAGTAAATGTGTGAAAAATACTTTCACATCTTTGGAAATATTTGGATATCATGCTTAATTGTAATCATAATTGATGATTATCGGCAACGTCTGCTGACGTAAGTATAACCTATGACTTTTCAAAGCCTCGAAAAATATTCAAAGAAGCTATGGGCAGATGGAAACTGGTTTAGTTCCAGAGATCTAAAAAAGTAGATGTGCAATCAGTAAGAAAGAAATGTATTGACGCCAATCGGGTGGATAAAAGTCATGGTATACTCTGTATTAAGGTGCATTAACTGACCAATAGCATGGCATCAACTTTAGTTATTTGTCACTCTATTTTCGTCTTTCAATAAATTTCTTCAAAATATCATATTAGAGCATTTCTTTTTATTAGGTGAATATACATACATGTACGGAATACAATTGATTTCTTCAAAGCACGTTTTAAAAGACCTGTCGTGATTCATCGGTTAAGTTTTTAGAATAAACTCCATGCGCTTATAACTACATTTCGTGCTATCCATATAATATATTTGCATATATAATGCTGACCATATTCACTTAAGGTTTTGGACGTGTTGCAATTTAAGCAAAATCAAAGCAAGCACGCGTCGTTTTTGATAATCTGAGTCAATAACTATGGTCATCGCCGGTAATCAATGAAACAATGCCAATCTTCTTACTTTCCCATTGTTTTAAATGTGAAGAACTTTCTTTCGATCAATGTATACGTATGACAAGTCTCCAGTTGTGTAAGTAACCTCTGATAAACAGGTCATTTCACACAGATAAACAGGTAGATAAAAATGTGCATCTTACCTTTCAGAGCTGATGAGGACGAAACAAAGGTACACAGTATCTCTCCAGTAGAAGAAGCGAAGCAAACTAATCCCGGTTTTCGTTCACGTGCGCTATGGTGTTGAGGAACGGCCGGCCTTATGAGAGGAAAAAGTCCTCATTTGACCTGGTGCCAAGAGAAAACAAATCTGGAAAAAGTCTGGAACAGTTCTGGAACAATGCGAGAGGTGATCGCTTAACAAATTGATAATGTCACCCAGATGGTTGACGGCATTGCAATCATAAACAAGAATGGATGACAATGTCGTGTTCCTCACTCAACCCAAACCCTAATTATCCCCACTACACAAAAACCACGCCAAACCCAACCATTTCCACAACACAACAACCCGTCCCAACCCCCAACCATTTCCACAACACAACAACCCCTCCCAACCCCCAACCATTTCCACAACACAACAACCCCTCCCAACCCCCAAACATTTCCACAACACAACAACCCCTCCCAACCCCCAACCATTTCCAAAACACAAAAAACCCTTTCCAACCCCCAACCTTCACCACAACACAAAAACCCCTCCAAACCCCAAACCATTACCACAACAACACAACAACCCCTCCATACCCAAAACCACCACCACACAACAACCCCCTCAACCCTCAACCCACAACAACACAACAACCCCCCTAACCCCAAACCATCACTACCACACAACAATCCCTCCCATGCTAAAACCATCACCACCACACAAAAACCCCTCCTAAGCCCCAACCATCGCCAGCCCAAAAACAACCCCTCCTATAGCAGTCGTTGTTTCCATTGGAAATAGGTTTCAGAACTCTCGAATACGTTATTGGTCAATGCCATTATCCGGTTTTCCGATTACAAATCTCGACTTCAACCTGTTTATTGTCTCTATACTGAATTCATAAGCATTAAGATGCTAATTTTCAGAAAATAACTACTACTTCTCGATCATATAATACCATATATGGAGTTTGAAATATTTGACCCAAACACAGCACTTGTTGCCCCTTCAAGGACGTCTTCCAGTAAATACAACTATTACTTTGGCATCGTACTGGAAATATGGTATGAGTCACTTCGTAAATGAGGCAGTATTCAAGAGTATTGCAACACTAAATAATAGGCTAGTGTTTGGTATTGCACTTCTGCAGTCAACAAACTGCTTCGCTTTCCGCCATAGCCACTGTATTCAAAGGGATTAACGGATTAATGGTGTTGGTCTCGCTTATAAGCATACTTCATGTCGCAAAACAAAATGGGTTAACGAACTATTAAGATACTTTCTTTGACTTATCACAGAGCACATGTTAAAGATCACGGCAGGTGTTTCGAGGTGACGGCGAATCATGAGGAAAGTTGACTTATATCATTCTAATATGCCCAGGCTAGTTTATTTCTTGTATCTGAAGTACATATAAAAGTTGTAGACATTAAATTAGCACGATGTTTCTGAATGTTACAGAACTTTTGGATGTTTGACTCCGGGTTCTCATAAAAACTTCAGATCACCATAGATTAGGTAACATTAAACATTAAACATCACCATACATCTCGATAGGTTCATCTAATTTGTTTACATTACTTATTATACATTATTTCAGAAAACAGTAGTATTTGTATCCATTTTTGTCAGTTTAATTGTACACGTAAATAATGGTTAATACATTATCAAAGATTTCTGCAGTTGAGAATGAGTGAGAAAAAGTGGATCCGTGAAAATAATTCAATTAGTTTGAACGTTCCGGAAACCGAGTTCGTGTTAGGTTGAGTCGATATTTTGAAGCTTGTATTCCTCGGAAAAAGGTCGATTTTAAAAGGTTAGGTCATCAATTTAGGTGGCATCATTTGGCATCATTTTAGGTAGGGAATTAGAATCGCATAGCATTGTTCGTTTGTTTTATAACTGTTTAGTCGAATAAGAAACATTATTTTGCAATAAGTAACATTTATTCTCGTTTTAAAAGATCAGAAAAAAGTGTGCTACTACACCATCAAGTGGTGACAACTTTATTTTACAAATTATTAAAGTTTTCTTTTTACAACATCTGTCACACATTTGAAGAGATAAAACAAGTTGTTCAGTGCAAATTTTGGTTATAGGATATTACAATGTTTGTTAAAACATAAACCGTATTAAGCTTACCTTCCTGTGATAAGAATGATTCAACAAATAGCTAGTGTGGTATGTTCATCACGTAAACATAATTGCATTTAAAGGGTTTTTGTATTCAATTTTTACAAGACTGCATAGCAAAATGTCATCAACTGCTGTTTATCGACAATATGATCAATTTCATCAAAGGAACATTGAATGATTATAAAACCATACATGAACATTTGTGATCCTGTGTAAACTGCATATCAAATGTTATTATTGTTTCTTCCGTATGGACGTTTGGGAAGCTTACTCATTGTCAGTCGTTAGAGAAAAATAGATTTAAGAATCAGAATTTTAATAATCATTTTTCATTTCATGTCCTGTTGTATGATATTGGTGTGCATTTTAATACAATTATCTTGATGTTCATATTTCAGTATTGCAGTCGGTTGGACATACACACTTAATATCTATATATCTATGTCAGTCAAGATAATAGATTACTTACATCCGATGCGTGTGCTTGTGAATGCTGCATGGTTCATGTCAAGACATAGATAAAAGTTATTTAACTGTCATGCGTGAGTACTGATGCACAAGATGCGCCATATTCCTTTTGAAAAGGAAAACATTTTCATTGGTCAATGAATGTATTCTAAGACTTTAATTTTTCAGAAGAAGAACTTTCATGTGAGAATGTAACTGAAAACAGTCATTCCAAAAGAGAAAAACTTCGGTGCAGTAAGAACAAAGAAACGTCGCCATATAGGAAACGAGATATTTTCATCCACGAGTGATAATTACAACTGTAACAGTGTTACAGTCATTTCTTCACCTAAACTAAATTATAAATTTTGAAACAAAATCTGGTCATGTTTAAAATACTACTACAGCTACTGAACATTGTTTTGGAATCTCCATAACTTGACTAAAAGGCGAATCAAAACATTGCTTCTTGCGTTTTTTATGTCGTCCTACGGTATTGTTAATGCATTAATAAATCAATGTCAAAGTTAGTTATATATGCCGCCGTACACAAACTTATCCCACAACATAATCTATCTTTGAAGTGGCATTCTGTAATACGTCTTAATATCTTTTAATAAAAGCAGGAAAATCAACTTGACTAGATTAAACGGGATCTTCCACATTTGCTATAAATTGTTTCTGAGAAAGTTTATCTATAGCTGCAAGGTCTTTCCAATGTCCCCTTGGACTGTCATAAACTCTCTGAAGTGTCCTTTCCATATTTATTAAAAATGAATCAAACGTTCAGTACCCCTTCAATATCTAACTAACCCGTAATATGCATAACCCTATGCATAACCATTTGCATAAGTGTTAAAACCGTCACCATTTAGTATCCAATGGCACAAGGATGCCTTGGATGTATGTATTCTCTTTGCGTATATCTTATATATGTCGATCGCTGAACGAGTGTCGTGAAGCGATTGTGTGGTGATTGTGTAGTGTATGTGTTGTGATTGTGTTGATTGTGCTTCAGCCTTAGGACACGATAATAGCACAATCACAACACAACCACAGCACGATCGATATATTGTCCCTCTTGCAGTCGTACTATTATCGTACTCATGTTAAATTAGGACCACGATGACAGCTTGTACAGAACACGGAGACACACGATGACTTTACGATCAGGATACAATCGTTACACGATATTAGATTGAATTTGCGCCAAGAAGAACTGAGCGTTTTCAAAACGCTTTCATCACGTGTGTTTCGCGTGTCTTACTGTCAGATAACATGTCAGCAAAGAGGTAAGATATTGATGGTAAGCGAGGGAGACATGCAACGTTATTGCCGACAATTCTCTCCCCGTGCATACCGACAAAAGAGTATTAACCCTAATATTTTGTTTCCTCTTAGAATAAGTTTAATTTTTCTACTAATGCAATATAGTATTGAATTGGGGTAGGAATATTTATAATCTTTTTTCGTAAAGACCTCGTGGAATAGGAAATTTAGGCTCAGGTTCTAATCGTTCATGATTTGCTTCATCAACATCTTCAAAAGTTTCATTGAAATGGTTTTGCTTCTAAGTTTTTTATATATTCAGTTTAGTCTTTCGATTCTTTGTTTCTGCCATGCATTGTTGGCAGCTGTTGGTTTTTCTAAAGCTTTAAGTTATGTATTGCAAGATAGTCTTTCATAAACGTTGCTCCCCAAATATGTAGAGTGACCATCCCAACACCATTTGCATTGAGGTCTAGTTTAGGTGTACTAGTTTAAAGTACCATTTTACTAACTCTTCCACTGCTTAATCTATATATAGTTATAACTTCGGCATGATAAAGGTTGTTAACAAGATTCATACATCTTCTCTCTGTTTCATATGAAATATTCTCTTCTTAAAAGGCCTAATATCTTCAGAATTACTCCTAGGACAGACATATCTGATACCTAAAATACCAATACCTATTCCTGCAATACACATCAACACAGGAAATACTAAACTTCCAAGCAGAGTATGCGTTACCTCTGAGCATTCTGCTTTGTATTATGCTGTTTCTGAGCATTCTGCTTTGTATTATGCTGTTTCTGAGCATTCTGCTTTGTATCATGCTCTTTCTGAGCATTCTGATTTGTATTATGCTGTTTCTGTGCATTCTGCTTTGTATTATGCTCTTTCTGTGCATTCTGCTTTGTATTATGCCCTTTCTGTGCATTCTGCTTTGTATTATGCTCTTTCTGTGCATTCTGCTTTGTATTATGCTCTTTCTGTGCATTCTGCTTTGTATTATGCCCTTTCTGTGCATTCTGCTTTGTATTATGCTCTTTCTGTGCATTCTGCTGTCCATGTTTTAATTTCTTAACCACAGTCCCTTCTTTTTTTTTAAGGATTGTTGTAACTGAAATTTGTTCAGGCTTAGGTGTCTTTTCTTCACTGGGTTACAGTGTCTGAAATAGTTCCAATGGAGTGATTTTCTCTGATTCCGACATCTATATTATCTAAAATGCTTAGCAATTGTTATGATAGTTGTAAGCGGTGCTACATATCTCCCGTCCATATTATAAAGCTCACAGCAGGTTTTATTAATAGCATGATCAATAACAGGGTCTCCATGAAGATCATCAATTAGCTGACTTTTATTGTCTGGAGGGATATCTGAGATGTAGCTTACATCATTAAAATATAAATGTAGAAAAGACTTTCTTAATGTCTAAACCATGACTGCTCCTAACATGCGTTCACAATTCTCGTATTCAGCTATTATTTCTGTCGTTGTATTAATTCTCTCTGTAAAAATGTTCTTATCAACATAGTTCCCCAAACCTAAAAAGAAATTCTGATAAACTTTTCTTTCTTAACCTAAACTAGCTCAGAGTGAAATTGTTCAGAATGAGATTGTTCAAAATGAAAAGGTGATGTGTCCATTTATCCTAAAAGTTCGTTGATGTTCATTTTCAAAACCAAAGCTGTAATGTTTAAAGTAACGAATAGAAGGTAAATAAATACAATGAATAGTACAAAGCATGTAATCGGAATTTACCATTCATTTCTATCGTTCTCTCAAGATTGGTAAATAAGTTGATCACTGGATTTGACACGTGCTCAGGTGGTAAGTCTAATGACCACAAGTGTTCAAGTAACCTGTAAAGATGTTCAGTGATTCGTAAAATAACTTGTTTTAATTTAAACACGAGACATTTACACGATTTTGAAGAAACCGGAACTAAACCTGTGACCAGTTGATTAATGTCCAGTGAGCTATCCACTACACCAGGGAAAACAGCTGACTTAAGGAAGACATTTTTTTTATTTTTAGGACCAAATGATTTAGATTTTTAAGTGATAGGATGGAATTCGACATAGCTTATTTTGTAAATTTTAAACGTCTACGGTGGTAACCATCTCCTAAGTTACATTTTCAAATTTAATGGTTTTTGTGTTTTCCTTTGTGATGTTTACAGCTGCATGCCAAAAGTTTGTTCACATACCTGAATGTACTAGTGTAAATATCATGTAATTTGAGATGCCTTTGAGGTATCGTAGCGTTGCGAAAAAGAAACGTATGATGCTGAATTTTCAATACACATATGCAGATCCATTCTTCTTTAAGTCAAAGGTTTATCGTACCCCACAATTACCCGCAACAATTTTGGCAGGTCATTGAAGTGACCAGGGGTCAAAATTCCGAAAACGCTAATTTTTATTTTTCTCCATAAAATCCTTTTTAACTTATCAACTTCTTTAAAAAATAGTCACGTTTGTTTCTTAGCCCAAAGTCATTGTGATTATGTTGGTTTTAATCTCAGAGAGTCGATATGGAACATTTTATTTGACATTTAACGAAATCGAATTTTCGAAAATTTGACCCCTGTTGTCTATAGCAATATGCCAAATTCGAAATTTTGCACGAGTTGGGAGTTTCACACATGGACAGTACGTGATCCATTGTTAGTGTTGCTTAAGTTATTCTATTGACGTTGAAACGAAACCCAAATTTCATGATATTTGCACTACGATTCAGTGGTAAGTGAACAAACTTTTGGTATGCAGCTGTACGATGGTTATACTTTCTGTTATTTGTATATTTCAGCGTTCTGCACGTGATTTGCTCAGGCTTCTGTCACCTACCGCATTGAGTTACCGCTTGTGTAAATGGAAGCCCCATCAATATTGTAACAATGACATCAATTATTATTTTAACTTGTCTTTTTATAGTTTTTTTATTTTAAGTTTGTTAATTAATTGCATCACCTTGGCTTCACGCTTCACGTCTCGGGATCAATACTCGCACGTGCCTTGGCGTACCAATTCATGGACACGTCCAGGTGGTAACTATCACTTACAACATTATTAAGATCCTAGCCACTAATAAAATACTGACAGTTTATATATAAAGGTTTAATCTTATGTAATCAAGTCTGAATTTACATAGAGATCCGCACTGTGCGATAAATAGTTGACAAAGTTGTTGTGGTAAGACAAGATTTGTACTAGAATTTATAGATAGTTATTACTATGAAAAGTTTAACACATACTGTTACATATTATACATATAATGCCCAACTATAAATGATAATGAAAGATATTAATCTAGATTGACGATAAATAATTATCCAAAAGTATATACATTCTTTCTGGGGATCTTCTGAATAAAAGTTTTAAATATTTACATCAAACATTTAAAAATGAAACCACCTTGTAGTGCAGAAAGGGATCTCACAAAAAAGAAAGATGAGTTATCGAGACTAGCTTTCTCGGGGCGTCATACGGGGCATAGTGTGGATTCTTTCACAGAAATATAACTCGATACAGACAGATTATACAGGGCAGACTAGATGGGTTCCCTTGTTTCAGCGTAGAGATAAAGAAAATTTTGAGGACTGTCTAAAGGAATACTATGTTATCAAAACCAAAGATAAGAAAGAAAAGGTTCGAAAACAACTGGGCCAAAATGAAAACGCAAAATTGGTACTTAGTACAGATAACCCAACGTCATACAGGTATATAGTTGCAAAAGTAAATTATGTAGTATAGGTATAAATGGGGAGTTTTAGATCAGCGGCCAGTGAAGCATATTTTGTCATTACAGAAAAAAAGTTGCTTTATGGATAACGAAAAAATAACGTTTGGTCTCCGTTAGGCAAGAACCCCACTAACCGTTAGAACACAGCCGCCATCACCAAATGCCTCCTTCCTTTCAAGGAGGAACCTGTATGACCTGCTAGTCACTAACCGTAAGAACACAGCCGCCATCATCAAATGCCTCCTTCCTTTCAAGGAGGAACCTGTATGACCTGCTAGTCACTAACCGTTAGAACACAGCCGCCATCATCAAACGCCTCCTTCCTTTCAAGGAGGAACCTGTATGACCTGCTAGTCACTAACCGTAAGAACACAGCCGCCATCACCAAATGCCTCCTTCCTTTCAAGGAGGAACCTGTATGACCTGCTAGTCACTAACCGTAAGAACACAGCCGCCATCACCAAATGCCTCCTTCCTTTCAAGGAGGAACCTGTATGACCTGCTAGTCACTAACCGTAAGAACACAGCCGCCATCACCAAATGCCCCCTTCCTTTCAAGGAGGAACCTGTATGACCTGCTAGTCACTAACCGTTAGAACACAGCCCCCATCATCAAACGCCTCCTTCCTTTCAAGGAGGAACCTGTATGACCTGCTAGTCACTAACCGTTAGAACACAGCCGCCATCATCAAATGCCTCCTTCCTTTCAAGGAGGAACCTGTATGACCTGCTAGTCACTAACCGTTAGAACACAGCCGCCATCATCAAATGCCTCCTTCCTTTCAAGGAGGAACCTGTATGACCTGCTAGTCACTAACCGTTAGAACACAGCCGCCATCATCAAATGCCTCCTTCCTTTCAAGGAGGAACCTGTATGACCTGCTAGTCACTAACCGTTAGAACACAGCCGCCATCATCAAATGCCTCCTTCCTTTCAAGGAGGAACCTGTATGACCTGCTAGTTACCAATTACTAGACACTCACATATTCCAATCACTACTGCATAACAACAGCTAAAAAAATTATAAATTAAAAACTTAACCCCACTGCTCTTCAGCCTTTGTATTGCAGATATTGAAAAAATATATAAACCCGTTAGTTCTCCCCGTGAAACACATCATCAAAGATTGACAAATGTCGGTGCATTTAATAATCTGTCTTTTCACCAAATTGAAAGCAAATCGATAAAACCAAATCATATTCCTCGTATCAAAATAATGCAGATAGGGAGAAACTATTTAACTTCATTTACCTATCTATACACTCGTATATATTTGCGCTCTAATATCTTGTGACGCATTTAATAACAACTAAAAACGTGCTTTGAATAAGCAAACGATAATTCCTCATCAACATCCTTTCTCTATCGTCTGACTATCCGATCCTTTGTTGTCCACCTATCCCAGATTAGAAAGGGCATTCTTGGACCTACAAAGATGATATTCGCAAAACTTCAGATCCCTAGCACTATTGGTGCCCAAAAAAAGACGACGGAATATTTGAGGGCGGTTTTCCTGCCATGCCCATATTTTGTTAGGGCGTTCAAGAACGAATCAACAGACGTTACTCTTCCTTGAACAATGATGTTATTCTGAAAATTGAGCTTCCTACGCCAACAAGTTTTTGTTTTGGAAAATAAACCTAAACATGTAACCCTGCCACGCATCATTGGGGTAGGATATATAAGTACAAATAATTACTGCCACCCCCCAGTTGGGCAGGGTGAGATTTTCTATTTACCCAATGAGAAAAAGAGAATTATTTAGGGGTCTAGAGGTCCATATACATGAGATCATACAGCATTTTGGTATACATACATGAGAGCACCGTGATACATTATCATGACATCATTGAGAATTACTATCAGTTACTATTACTATCTACCTATCCTACCAAATTATCATTAGAGCAGCGAAACCTACTAAGAATAATACGAAACTGTCTCACACTGACACCAGTAATTAAATATATAATATAAAACTCAAACTCTACACATATTATACCTTGAAAGGGAAATCTTATTTTGTGACAATATAAATACCCGACGAGCACAAGTGGTTACAGGTTTATGTCGATAATTCTTTGCTAATCTGACGGGATACATTAATGGCACTAGTGCACGCTTTTACGGTTTTAATTGGCTATTTTAAGGTTTAAGAGGACTTAAGCTTTCTATCGATGCAAAGAAATACTGAAAATTCTTTACAGTTGACCTGCAATCAACAATGAAAACGTTTAGACAGCCGCTGTCGGCTTGGACATATAAAAAATCTATGGTTAGCTGTGCACAAAACGGATAAATTATGGATAGTTGAACGCGGCTCAACTAGTATTATGTGTAGCTATTGCATTTACCTTAACACTGAACTGAAAACAAAGAATTAAATATGTTTTATGAAAGCAATGTTGTAAATAAACCGATTTAATAACACAGCATTAGCATTGTTATTAGATTGACCAAAGCGGCTGCCGTTTCCGCTTTTCTGTTTATAAGCAAAATTTCAATATTTCCGATATCGTAGTTCATGCGGATTTAAAGTTACGTTGCATTAAATACTTCTGGCTTTTAAAAATCAACTTTACTACCTGAATACGTAAATATTTGTTAGATAACTTACGAGGTAGATTACTTGAGTGAGGGTCGTGAGTAATATAGAGTGATATGCAGTATCTGTGCATTCGTTATGTTTACGAAATATCGGTGTGCACTAGTGCGTTTAAATCTAGAAGTAGGTATTTTCGCTCTTTTACAAGTAGGGCAAACTGACCGAGGTTCGGATAGTGTAATGCTTCAAATAATTTGAAAGACTTAATAACTTATTATATCTGAATAAAGTTATAATCAGCAAACAAAAATATCAAATATTTTATTCTATTTATATCTCAATTTGAATGGTTATTTCTAAATAAACCGAAAATAACAGTTTTATTTACACTTTTGCCCTAACTTCGGACAGTTGCACCTAATCTTACCGCATGAAACCCTGGATTGTAATATTTATCAAAAAGGTTTCAGGCATCTCCAAACACGTAGTGAATAGTCGATGTACAACAATATCATAGTATTTCCTAAACATACCTTAAATTATCATTGATACGGAGCATGTGTTTTTATGTTAAATTCTCGAAAACTGCCACATGCCTCGTTACAGAATAGTGACGTCACAGTCATATTTGAAGTCCTTCGAAATAAAAAAAAATCTTAACCTTTTTCTCTCAATAACATTCGTGACTGTCCACGTGTAGATAACAGTACCGGTGACTACGTGTTCTATGCCATGTAGAGTGACGTGTATGTGTCGGTAATGGATTTTTGTCAATTTACACGTGTGAATGGTATTTGGTATCAGGGAAAGCATTTCTCCGACTCTCTGAATAAGCGACTGTGTCCATCATTTGTGAAAGTGTGTTATATATGCAGGGATGTCTGTTGAAACCTTAGTTATTCCATCTGTGTGTGCACATGACAAACATAGGACCAAGGTTCCGAACGACAACTGTAACTTCGTGTGTTGTACTGACTATGGAGCTACACAACATGAAGCATGTTGGCGGAGGATATATACAGGTTGTTGACTTTATTGAACTAAAATCGCCATTACCGTCAATATAGACCCTTTTTCCCGGGAAAATTCACGCGACGGCTAGCTCATGAATATGTAGTGGAGGCAGAAAGACCGGAAGCTCCGTAGCGTGCCTCCACTCGCCTCAACATTTACACAATCTGATTAAAATCAGATGGAATTCCGCTTGTTTAATTTCGTTTCGTTTTATTTCCGTTTTGTTTCGTTTCGTTTCAGTTTAACAAGCTATATTCCATCTTAGTATCGCATATTGATGATGGACAAATGTTATGCGCGCGATACGTCATCTGATTTTAATCAGATTAACTGGTTTGCAACAATTATTTTGAATTTTGTACTTAAAGAGCCATTCCGTGATTTTCATAACATATTATTTACCTTTGATACGAACCTAAGTGTCACATGTGGTGATATAAAATCAAAACATCATGTCCAAAAGACATATATATGACAAATACTGGTTTTCTATGAAAATCTAAAAACAGCCTTATAAATACACAGAGGTGTAGATATCACGTCCAATATACATTAATTGATACTAGTTATATAACCTTACAAAAGATATCAACTCCTTACTGCCTGGCTGTTTTAGATAAGTCTCCAAAATTCAATTGACTAGTTGATGCGCGCCACTGTCCGGTTTTCGATCATAATTGTGACGTTCTGCCTTCATATTGTCACACTGTAAAAATTCAATAAGCTTTAAAATGTGTATTTTTGGTAACAGTCGATACTTCGTGATCAAATGACACCATTGATTAAGTTTGGCATACATAACTCCAACAATTCATGGAGTGGCTCTTTAAAATACAAAGAAAACAAGTCGAAGGACATTTAGACATGTTTAATATTCTCTGTAAGTGACATGATCATTCATGAATATGAATATGATAAATGCATTCCTTGATTCCGTCTAGACAAGTGACCTTTGACCTCGTAACCTCTGCTTGACCTGCAGCAATCACTCCGCTACTGTTCACACACACAACACAGCTAATCTGTTTACATACACAGTACAAAATAGTCCTCTCTAACTCAATGGTTAGGATTCAAACTTCCCTAAAAGATCTCCGTCTCGGAATAAGAAGTAGTCCTGCAAAGAGAAAAAAAAAAAAACTATCAATTCAACAGTGAATTACAAAGATTGCAAAACAAAATTCCAGTATACATTAACCCTTAAATTGACCAACTGTCTTACTGTCATTGTCTCAAAATATCCAAAAGCCTCAAGATCTTAGGAATAAATGTAATACACATATCATGAATTTCTTGTTCTTTGGAACAAAGTATATTCCAAATTAGGCTTATCATATCACTGCATGCGAAACGTGGATGCAGCATATTTTATCATCCAAAACTTTGTTCCACAGGAGATATCGCTTGTTGAAGATCAAACAATATCTCCAGGAGATATCTTTTTGACAGTAGATTTTGAACAATGCCCTATTACAGTTAAGTTCATGACATCACAATTGTTTTACATCATCAAGTAATGACATCACAATGCTATGATGTCATAAACATGATGACGTCACAATGCTATGACGTCACTCCACTGAGAGTCTAAGAGAAGTGCAGTGTTCAGAAATATACATTTTTCACGGAATCGAAATGAAAAATGATTTTGGATGATAAATAAAATCTCACCCTCTTGTCTTCTGATTTCAAAATTATCAACACTCGTTGATAAAAGTAAAATATCCTCGGCAAGCCTCGGATATTTGTAACTTTTATCAACTCGTGTTGATATATTTGATATCAGAAGACACTTGGGTGAGATTCTCTATTTGTGCATGGTTTTATCATGATCACTGTCATATTGTTAAATAACTCTCTTGACACGAACCAAACTGATTGTAAACAACCACATTGCCAAGAATGAATATTTCCAAATATTGTCTATCCTCATGGTCTAACAACAGCTTTTATAGATGAATGTTAACAAGGTTACACATTGCTTTGAAAGGACTGTAAGACCCTTGTAGATCAGCCAAAGGAAATGTGTAATCTACAAGAAACAAAACTCTGTGTGACAAATCCTTTACTCTTTAAGATCTAATATTGCTCCATGACTAATTCAATTTTGGCTATATCAAGTAACACTCAAGTTAGCGATGCAAACTCATCACAGAACAAAGCACAAAAATCACTGTAGGGAGTTATGGTAGTTTTAAAGGGAGATATCTGCTACTGAAATACCCAAAATTAGGTTCTTGACAATGAATAGTAGAAAGACAAGCTCTCTTCTTTACTCTATTTGATGAACTAACAAGATGCTAACATTGAACTCTCCCTACTGATACTGGCTTCTGCAAATTGTGACTCGGAAATTGCGCAATGAATGGCTGTTTTACTTCCGCATTCGACCTAAGGTCAAGGTTATCCGTATGACCAGTTCAGATTGTCTCATGACCTGACTGACGGTAGTACACCCCGGCCAATCTGACAACACAGGTAAGTTACTATGCATTAGCTATTGCGATATGTGTTTGACAAATTTATCTTACGGGTAATAATTGCTCCTAGCTTCTGATACGGAAGACTTTTGGTGTGGAGGTCTTCCATTGGCTATTGGAACTAAAGTCAGAACATGAAGCCATAATGCATTGAGTTTGTATACCAATTAAGGAAATATTTTGAAATGTTATTACTCAGAAGAGGGGTATTTGAATGAGACTAGACACTGGCACTGCTATAAGAGGCTACTCACTTTGTCCTCCAGCTGGATCTTAGTTCCTCCATACTCTGGCAGCAGCACTTTGTCTCCTACCTTCACACTGGCCGGGATAACCTTGCCCTCCTGGCAATAAGTCATACATAAATAAGATAGTGAATGATCAACTCACATTTATTTATAACTTTCTTAACATATTTTGCCATTGGGAATTATAAGTAAATGGTTAATATTAATACAATTTTGGACTTGTGGCTTCACAATACTTTAAGCCATTAATACCAGTTGTATAACAGGGCCTACTTGCACAGAGCTCCCTGACACAAAGGTTATCTACCTAGTAAGTAATTAAGCAAATGTGCACATATTCAGGTTATAAGTTTGATTCTCGAAGTATTAATGCAATGTTGCATTAAATCTTTATGAACTACAGTTTCACAAATATTTAAATTTTGCTTACAACCAGAAAAACAAAAACTGCAGCCACTTTGGTTAAGCTGTCAACAATGCTAAAAAATTTTTATTAATTTGGTGAATTTACAAGATTGCTTTAATTAACTAATTTAATCCTTTGTTATCAGTTAAGAGTTTTGGTAAATTCAAAAGCTGCACTCAATTCTAGTTTAGCCGTTTTCAACTGTCCATACTACTTCTCTGTTTTGTGAACAGTTGACCAGAGAATTTTCATAGTTGATTGTAGGTCATTTTTACAGAATGATAGAAAAAAATTTCATTGATAGAAAGCTTACGTGAAACCAAAAAAGTGTGCCATAGTGCCTTTAAATTTGCAATAGTACTTTCAACAAAGCATAACACGATGGTTAGATAGAACACAATGTTATCAATGACAACTTCTTTACTTATTTCTCACGACGGTTATGGGCTACTTCCTGCCCCTTCATCAGGTGGATAAATGCCATCATGGTTTTAAATCATTGATCACTACTGATTAATGGGAAATCATTGGAATGTGAAGCAGAATGCTCGAAAGAAATCAATTGCACTAATAAAATGAGTACCCACAATTTTCAATGTTATTTCATTTTATAGTTTGAATTCTTATGTATCTCTGTCATATTCAGCTATCATTGCCTTGTGCTATGAGATGGTCTTTTAGTTAACTGACTTTTAGTTTACTGTGAACTATATATTCACCTCGGTCCTAGCTCCAGCCCCCACAGCAACAACGGTAGCCTCGAGAACTTTGCCCTGAGATTTCTCTGGCAACATGATACCTCCCTTCGTCTTCACTTCGGGCATCAGCCGCTCTACCAACACGCGGTCAAACATCGGCAGAAAGCGCTTGAATGCCTGTGCCTGGAAAAGGGATCAAACAAACATTTTGGTTGTTGTAGATTTTAAATTAAAATTAAGTTGCTGCACAATTACACAAATAAATGGAAATGATCTAACTACAGATTTCTTGAGAGAGATAAGTCTTTCTTTATTCTACCGTCAAGTAAGCTGTTTTCAAACAGTTCCAAATTTATATACAATTATGACTAGCTTTTAGATTGAGGTAAGTTTTGACAATGACTTACTTAGCCATGAACTACAAATAGAACTAAAAAAACATGATTAATAAATTCAATACAAACAAAGTATTTTTATAGAATAGTCAGTTCCAGTTGAATGAAGCTATCTATATCAATGCCTGTAGGCATTATTTTTGGAAGGGGGTTCATGTAAGAATTTGAAGCGAGCAATATTTGACCCATGAGATAAATGAGTGACACCTGTATTGGCTGCTGATCAATTACCACTGTGTACCAGTTTCCTTTTATACCAGATAAGACCATTTGAACCAATCAAGGATCATCCTACACTTTATCATGCAGGTAACAAAGACTTACCAAAGTATTTTTTGACAATGTCGACACAAACAATAGACACAGACTTCCCACCACACAAATTTTATGCAACTAAAAACAACTACAATCTTAAAATTCAAAACAAAATTTATTAAACAGCATAAATAATTTATATGTACAATAAAATATATCTGTAAAATTCATGCAAATCAGAGGTCTGTTTTGTGAGTCTTCATATTTCATATTAGTAAAATAAAACTATAACATTAAAGGCAGAATGCGCAGGTGTTACTATATGGGCACAACATATCAATAATCACATTAGGCTGTATCACAATCAATGACTGCAATCAAGCCTTACTTCATTTCAAGTCATTTAAGATATGAAATTATATAAGATATGCTTATCTGATTGGGTAGCAACATATCTCCAATAGAGACAAAAACATTTTCTGTAGACATATAAAATCTGTTCAATGGTTTCAATAACAATAAAATTATAAAAATATATTAGAATCTGATTGCGTAGTTGTGAGTGTAGCGAGGACACAGGATCACAGCTCTACTGATGAGGCACATTGTCTTTATCACACAGCTTGACCATCTCGGTGAGGTAGTTCTGGACGGCAGTCATGGATGCGATGAGAGAGGGACTGCCGAACCCGTGGGTGAGGAGGCTGAAGTGCGTTAGGTGCTTCTGAATACCAGGCTCAAGGATCTGCTGAGGGCGGGTGACTCCAAGTGGGGATCGGTCCTTAGCCAGTAGGTCTGTGAACTCCTTGATAAGCTGCTTGGTTGCCAGGATACGGTTCCTTCTTCCAAGGTCGTTGGGGTCTGCATATTGACGATGGTTGTACTCTGCACACTGCTTGGCTGGAAACTCGGCTTCAACAATGTAGCTGTAGTCCTTGGCCAGTTGGATCGTCTCCCCTTCTACAAGGGCTGTAAACAGGGTAACATTCGCCATCTTTCTCTTGCCAGCTGGGAGACTCAACCCAATTTTGTCAAGGCTGTCTCTTAGAGATTTGCCACCATTCTTTGACTTTGCCCTCCTCATGATGCCACCCAGCAGAGAAGCATTCAAACACTCAGGGGGAGACAACCGCCTCTGGACTTCAGCAACACTGACTTTATACTTGGACGTTGCACTCAGCAGTGACATACGGCTTGGTACCGAGCAAAAAACATCAGATGGTGAGACGTTTCTTGACATGACAAGTTCCTGGTTCTCGTTCTTGTGTCTTACAATGGTCTTGTCCATCTCGGAATCATCCTGCATCATGTACTCATTCTCCTCCTCCTTCATGGACAGCTGCTCCTCTGGCGACGACATCCCCTCGTTGAGGTCCATCATCCGTTGATCAGGCTGCTGCATGCTCACCTGTTCGGTGTTAAACTGCTGGTTGTAGTCATGGCGACGCATCATGTTCATATCATAGAGGGCGTTGTTTGGCAGGGTCGACTGGAGTTCATACTGTGGGGGGTCCTCTCGGGGACGGATGATGTTGCGGTCAGTGTCATAATGATGAACTTGATTGTAGTGATGCTGGGGCATCTGGTTGTAGGAGTTGAAGTGGCCATAAGGATCCATGTTGGCCAGGTTATGAAAGTCAACTTGCTGCTGTGCTGGCGGCTGGGGTGGTGCTGGGTTATATGGAGGTGGGAAGTATGGCGGCTGATAGTCAGTGGTGTGGATCTGGGGAAGGCGAGGCGCCGGGGCAGTGAAAGCACCTGTCCCTCCAAGAGATCCAACCTGTCCCAGACCGTTGTGGTTCAGGGTGCTCTGGTTGTTCAGCTCATGGCGTCGGTCTTCAGGGTCGACTGGGCTGAATGCTGAAGGCATTTTCTTATAATTACAGTTCACTAAATCCGAAGATATTCAAAGATGATCACAGGTACAAATGTTCACAAAGTGTTGTTCACATAAAATGTTCAGTCCGAGTATCCTTGTAGATGTTCAAGTGGTTTGTATTTCTCACTTGGAGGTGAAGAGTGGAATGACTCAACTTGGATGCTGGGGACTTTATATACACCAGAAGCAATATTTACCTAAGCCAGCCAATAGCATCCAGTCTGTTAAACTGTTTATGGTTATTTTGTTTGTCTGATTGAATCAAAGAGGGTGTCAGTGACAGACATGACAATTGAGCAATGTTATCCCACTGGGAGCTCTACCTGTCTCCTTACAATAACATCAGACACATATAGCACCTCCTAGTAGCAACAATGGGCTGTGTTGTGGCTAGGGATTAGAGATAATCCTACCATCAGTAGCCATTTTCCTCTTGCTGGCTAATCCCTTAAGTACACCTACCTGTCAGTGACACCTCAGAAGTAATGCTTTATGGGTTTGTTGTTTTAAGCCAATAATCTTAATCCTTATTAGATCAACAATACAATGAATGCTGATGCTGTCCACTTATTGTTTAATTTTATAACAAGCATGAGGTTATAAACTCAATTGGAGCAAGAGTGATCAATATTTTGTTAGGAACTTTAAAAAGTATATTTCAAACCTTTTGAAGTTTATGTGTCATCTGAAAGACTGTGTCTCAAGTTAATGGTCCACTGACTCTTTTGACATCTACTAACAGTTGAATGTTTTTTTACACAGTAAGCTTTACTGTAGAAATTGTTTTTGAATGTTTGTTACCATGTCTGTTCTAAAAAAAAGATAATTTTTAAGTTTTAATTTACAGAAAATCTATTCTCTCAATGAGGGCACAAATAAGGGTATAGATATTTTTCTCCATTTTTTTTTATGAATTCACTTATTTCAAAGCATGAATATATGTTAAATTTTGAATGTTGTCCTGAAATTAATCTGCAACACAAAATTTACACTTTCATTTCTTTACTATAACATTCATCAATGAAGTGTTATACCGGTAATTAATGATTGATTAGACTCTTGATGAATTTTACATATATATGTTACATATTTTGTTTCTCCCTTTTAAACAACATATTCCACTGACATGCAGTTTGTAGCCATATTAATACCACAAGGTTCACATCTCCAACCACCTTATATGGGAAAATAATTAATAACTACTTGAAACTGATTAATTCATATTTTGTTTCAGGAAGAAAAGGGATTGAATATCCAACTTGACCTGACCTTGATCAAGGCATGATGTACATTCAAACTAGATTTAAAATAGATCAATATTTCATTTGATGTAACCTCATGTTACCTGTTCCATGGTATAAAGAATTTAAAGAAATACAATTCTATTATACAATACAGTTTTATTGCCAATTATGACAAACATTTTGAACATCATAAAGTGATAGATTACATATTTATCCACTATTTAATGTTAAAGATTTAATATGAGCAAGTGAAGCAAAATTTAACTGTTCGAGCAATAACTTGCTTTCATTGCACAGGAAAATCATACAAAAATAGCCAAAAATATATAAGAATTATAACCTATCTATGATTCCATATATATAATATATATCAAAAGAACAGGTATTAGACTCTAAAGTCAGGTGATTCAGGATGAAAATAACATGGGTTATATTAACTGGAAGACACTGTTTGAAAAACTACATAGGGATTGTAGTTTTGAAAACCAACCATAAATGTTTGATATTTCCTTTGATTTTCACCACTGAAGTGAATCAATAAATAGTTTGATGTAATAGTGATCATTTCCCTTTTGGATACATGCAGAACAACTGGTCCATAAAATAAGTGCTAACTGGCTAGGAGCAGTAAGGGTTTAGAGATAATTGACATCTTTTGGAAATACCAAGAAAATAGGTGACCCATGAAAACACTTTAAACAGGTTAGTCATGTAATTTCTAATTTATAGAGGCTTTCGAAGTTCGTGGACTTTTCACTGATTGTGAAGGTCATCGTTTAATTTATAATTAGCATTCAAAGACAGCTTTCGAACATCAAAATGGACAATGCAAAAACGCACAATCTAAGATACTCTACTTGCAAACGCGATCAACCATGAACTTTTACTGTATAAGATGCATATGGTGTGGAGAGCTTCGAACATGTAAACAGCGGAGAAAATACACTCGATTACGCAGGACAAATTTCTCTCACCAGGCAGCTTTGCAAAAGAAGATCGGTTATCCGTATCATTTTGCGGCATTTTGAAGGAAATATTTACATAAAAATATTTTAAATTTCACCTCAGTTATACCTACCATTTTGATACGACCTAGTTAACTTGCATCAGTCTACAGAATTTTCTCGATGTGAAACCACGTGTTAGTCTGCTCATGTTCCGTGACCTTTTGGAAGGGATCTGCTATTGCAAGGTCAATTTCATTTAATACTTATTGCCATTTTGAGACCGTATTTCTTTTTCATAGTTCTATTGAGATAACAATACATCACTCATGACAATTCAATGTAGGAAGTAGATGTCACTTTAGTTTCCTTGTTATATTTTAATAATGTTGGATTTAGTTATGAAACGAAACTAAACAAGTGTAGCTCCCTCTCCTGACCTTGATAAGTAACCCCGGCCGGCGTGAGAAGGCTATTCTAGAACATCGCAGCTACAAAGCTCCTTTTTCCACAAAGTACTGTAAGTATCATGAGTTCGTTAACTCGGACATGTAGATTAATTGTTGTGTATTAACGTTATTGTGTTAATGGCATATGTTGCATTTATTTAGATAAGATAAATGCAGTTAAAATTCCTGGCTTTGTAACCCACGTGCTCCTTCAGTGAACTCTCCGCATCGCATGCATTGAATGTTAATTGAACTTGTTGTTGGTGATCGACTGTGATCAAAGGATTTTTTAATATCAGGTTTTTCTGAAGTGTATTTCAAAACCCATCGAATGATTACCGCAATTATAGTTTTGGGTTTGTCAATATTTCTACTGCAGAAAGTACTTTATGTAATCTTTTTAACAGCAGTTGTCTCCCTTATTTGTAGTCTGGATTTTTCTTGTGAATTTTAGTGCTTTAAAAACAATTTCCTAAGGAATATTTGATTTCATATTTTGAATCTTAGTTTTATAGTCCATAGTTTTCAATGGGAAAAATATGTGCATTGTAACACAGAATAGTTTTACTGAAAAAAATGTAGGTAAAAAAAAATGCTATTTTGATTGTTTCGTCAATTATCAAATGTTTTACTTAGTGCGTATTTATTCCAGCAATAATGATCCCTGTGCATTTTTTTCACCCGATGTCGCTCTTGCATCAGACAAGGAGAAAGACATTAACCCTAGCTGTGTTGTTTCACATAACTTTTACCAAACACATCTTTATAAACTTTAACTGCTTCTTCTTCCACAGGGACTTGTATTGCTGAAAATTATAATAATAATAATATATAATGAAATAAAAAATGGTATCTCTTCTTTATAAATAAAGAAGAGATATCATTTTTTTATTTTAATTATATAATAATATTCTCATTTTCGGCGAGACAAATCATTTCTGTTTAAGAATGACTCTTGACATGGCAAAGCTAGTTTAATACCTATCTGAATGTGTGTTTTCTCCAGTGAAAGAAAAAGCAAAAGCCAATTGCCGTTTAGTTGTCGCTTAGTTGTTGCTAACTAATGCGTCCTGCTCCTCAATAATCATTTGCAATACATTGTTACCAGTCAACTTAACGACCTTGACCTTTTGTTCAAGGTCATCATGTCTCAACCACTTTTCGAGCACTAGTATTGCAATATGTTGTCTTTCTGCATTTGACATAGACATTAAGTCAATGTTGAAGTATCTTAATACAGACTTGACTTGGATATAATAATTTTAGAAAAATAAATGAATATGATGTAGTAAGTCAATCATAAGTGGGCATAAGTGGTCTTAGATAATCAGGCAATTAAAGTTTCGGCTATCAAGCAAACTTGCATATATGAAGTAAAGTGAGATTTTATTTCAGGCATTTTGTCTTTACAGCTAAATTCTACAAAATGTACAGACTTCCCAGTCTCCTCCGCCCTTGCCTGACAAGAAAAGTCTATCCAGTATTAGTCCGCAACTATGCCAAAGACCTGAAGTTTGGAGCAGATGCTCGAGCCCTTATGTTACAAGGAGTAGATGTTCTTGCTGATGCAGTGGCAGTCACCATGGGACCCAAGGTAGTTCTGCCTCAATTTTAGCTCATTTGACCTGAAAGCTCCTGTCATGGCATGTCACTTAAACTGTGTCATCTCTCTCCAGAACCATTGAATTAGGAAATCAGAAATATTGTTCACAGACTTCTTGACTAAAGGTTTTTTTTGCCCCCTGCCGCAACGCGAAACAGGAAACTATGAATTCAGCGGCGTCAGTCCACGTTCGTCCATACGTATGTATGTCCGGATTCTTGTTAACGCGATAACTCATGAAACTTAGCACCTAGAGTGTTCATATTTGGTGCAAGCTTTCAATGGAGGAAGACTCAGACGCCAGTCAACATTGGTGACCTTAACATTTTCAAGGTCACCACGACACTTTGACCACTGTGTAATACATTGTTAACGCAATATCTCGTAAAGCTTAGCATCTAGAGTGTTCATATTTGGTGACAGCCTTCAATGGTGGAAGACTCGGACGCCAGTCGACATTGGTGACCTTGACGTCATTTTCAATGTCACCACGACACTTTGACCACTGTGTAATACATTGTTAACACGACATCTCGTAAAGCTTAGCACCTACATATCTCATAACGGCAGGGGATTTGTTTATTTATAGATTTGGCGACCCTGTGACTCATAAGGGCCACAAGGACCACGCCCTAAAAACTTATTTTGATCTTCTCCAGAAGCAAGAGGCCTTGAAAGCTTTAACCTGTGTACAGTCTCCTAAGCTGATTGGAATTCTAATTCAAAGATTTGGTGACCCTGTGACCGCTTATAAAAGCCACATGGATCACACCTGAAAAACCTTTTTCATGTTTTTCTTCAGAAGCAAGAGGCTTCGAAGACTGAAACCTTGTGTACAGACTTCTCAGCTGATGAGGATTTTAATTTATAAATTTGTTGACCCAGGTCATTGAGGACATTTCTTAAAAATCTATATTTTCTTTCTTCCCAAGAAGCAAAAGGCCTGGCTAAAACCTTTTGTACAGACTCCTTAGCTCATTTGGATTCTAATTTAGAGATTTTGTGATTATGTGGCCCCAAAATGGTGACCCTATGACCATTTGTAAATAAACTATAGGTAGCCTGATAGCTACAAAGCCAATGGTTGTATTTTAAAAAATTGGGTCCAAATTTAGATACACGATGACACAAGTTTTTCCTTTGTGCGACATACAAATTTAGGGATTTTAAAAAATAATCTTTAGAGCAAATATCATGATTTGCTACCAATGTAAAGGGTTCTTAATGGTTTGTAATTGTTTGTTTTTAGGGTCGTAATGTAATTCTTGAACAAAGCTGGGGAAGTCCAAAAATCACCAAAGATGGTGTCACTGTAGCAAAGGGTATCGAGCTGAAGGACAAGTACCAGAATATAGGCGCCAAGTTAGTCCAAGACGTCGCAAACAACACAAACGAGGAAGCTGGGGATGGAACAACAACAGCCACAGTTCTAGCGAGGGCCATTGCCAAGGAGGGCTTCGAGAGAATCAGCAGGGGAGCTAACCCTGTTGAAATCAGAAGAGGTACTTGGGGAGAAGGGACACTGTATCAGATTATATTTCAATATTTTCAAATAATTTGAAATGTAACATAAAATGGAAAAGTTATCTAGAATCAAGAATTGCCTGCCAAGAGCCTAGGTTACCTGGATATATTGGCATTGTAGGAGGGCTGTAGGGATTCATAAAGCTAGAATTAAAGTGTCTACTATCCCAAATGTTAATCGAGCAAAATGGTTTCAGGGGCGCTTTGCTTGCACTGAATTGCAGGATCTCAATTGTTTTCCTCTGAGACTAACTACGTATATAGCCTTAGCTTGACTTCAATAATTCATTAGCATATTTTTTGGTGATATTTTTAAAAATAACTTTTAATCAAGCATTTCAGCTCTCATGTAGCCTAGACAGTTTGGCATGTTGTCATATTAGTTTATAAACATTGGATATGATAATTATAATGCTTGGAAATGACTTTGCAGGTGTGATGACTGCAGTAGAAACAATTGTGGAGACTCTAAAGAAAATGTCCAGACCCGTCACAACACCTGAAGAAATTGCTCAGGTACATCAATGACATGTCATGTTTACTTTTTATGAAAACATATTCATATGATATACTAGGAAATCTTCAAAGTTCAATCATGAAAGTTTATTCCAAAGGCTGTTATGCAATTCACATAATTCATTGTTACTGATAGTTTGGAGCAGTATTAGTGGATATGATATATTGGTTACAAGTTCCCAGTGCAAGATCCAGCTGTACACAAACCTTGTGTCCTCAGTGGTAGATGTGAGTATTCTAGTCTGGTGATGTGTCATTGCAGGTGGCCACCATCTCGGCCAATGGAGACAAGGAGATCGGAGACCTCATCTCCAGTGCAATGAAGAAGGTTGGCAGAGATGGTGTTATCACAGTGAAGGTCAGAATCCTATCCATGTTTAGCCCCTTGCTTAAGCTTCCAACTTAGTGTCAGAGAAAATGCCATATAAGATGAAACAGTTGTTTGGAGAGTGATTGAGTTTGCTCTGACTTCACGGTCAGGTTAAGTCAGTGACGTTGCCCATGGGATGTCGTTGAATACTGATCACTATATGTTATAGCATTAGATTTCTGACTTGTGTATGTGTTGAATCATCATATCATGCCCAGCAAATTGGGAGCAGCTGTTTTCATATCCATTTGAAGAGAGATAACTCTGTTTGCAGGATGGGAAAACATTGAAGGATGAGCTGGAGACAATCGAAGGAATGAAGTTTGACCGTGGCTACATCTCGCCCTACTTCATGAACACTGCTAAAGGTGAAAAGATTTTCCTTTGAAACAGACCCGAAATATAGAAGTGTCGATGGAAACCAAAAGTATTCATGAGAAATTGAATTTTATCATCATGTAACAATATTTTCTTTGGTTTTTATTTTGCATCAATTTTTCACTGGTCCGTTATAATGACGTCCTAGTATGAGCTTGATGCTACATCAACTTCTTGCTTTCTTGTCTCTCAGATTTGTGTCTGTAGAGTCTCTCGGCTTGATACAATACTCCTTGTTTCTCCTCTCCATGGTGGACACTATACTTTGTGGTAGAAAATTGCATTATTGTCAGACAGAGGTGAGATAAACAGATTTATATTAAACGGACATTCCTACAGGGGTATTTTTCTTGGAATAGAAATTCAAGGGGACATTCTTGTTTATACATGTATGTTATTAGTGCTCGTATAACATAACTCAATTAAAATGTGTTACTGAGGTTAACATTGGTTCATTCAGATAACACTAGGGACACTGTAACGAAGGCTGACAAGCCTAATTGATAATAAAAAGTTTCCCCTTAATTTCCAAAGGAATTGAGAGGAAAGCAATGATTTAAATTGGAAATTAGCAAAGTCAATAGCTCTGCCTAACACACTTGGCCAACTCTATACAATCAATGGCCAGTAACAGCAAAGTGAAATATCTTCTTTATGAAGACAAGTGGGAAAATGTTCAATCTATTTATTTTCATCACAAACGTCTTAATTTCAAAAGGATATTTTTATATCTGTTGATATCGTATCTTCATGCAGGCTCGCGTTTATTTGGAATAACATCACAACATTAAAGTACTGATACAAGTTCAACAACATATGATTGTTTCGGTAAAGAATTGGACAGGCAGTTAAACTGAAATTACTATCGGCGACAGAATGTCTAGGTTAGTGACTAATGACTTTGTTCATGACAGTCACACCACGCTGTCTCAATATTTCTATCGCAGACACAAGCTCAGCTAGCCAATGACAGTTTAGAATATAGATCCAACCAATGAAATAAATAAAAATGTATGGAAGTTATGATGAGACATACCATGATTACTATTTCCCAATCTTTAGAGGATCATGGAAGATGTCAACTAAATGGGTGGATTATATACATATACATGGATGTAGTCAGCAGGTTTGTTATATTCATTTTTTAATGTTCAGACTAATGGTTACGCGGTATACTTTATTAAAACACAAGAAGTAGTACATGTTTGGCAGCTACAATTGTAATATCATCGCATTGGGACCACCCTCAAAATCACCATTTTATGAAGATGGTTGAAAAGTAAAAATACTAAGTAAATTATTTTTGTGTTGGGTACTCTAGACAGGTGTCCAAAACGCCGACGGTTTCTAACGAAAGGAAAGCTTTACTTGTATCGAAGTGTTATCATATTTGAACAAATACATGCTGTTTTTACTTTTTACTTTGATTCTATCTCGACCTTAACCGATAGTTCATGGTCAGAGGGGCAAACATAAACAACAAATATTCTTTTGATTTACACCTTTCGGCTTTCCTAACCAGAACTCAGGCTGCGCTAATAATTCTTCTCTGTGTAGGGGGAAAGCCTATCAGACTCACTGAGCCCTCGTCACACTTCTCTCATAAAACATTTCCACTAAAAAATTCATCGTTACAGTGTCTCTTTAAAACTTACACCTTTCGAAGTGTTCCTATGCCTGTGGACTAGTAGCCTTACCTGAAAACCAAGCTGTGATTCAGTTTGCTATACTTTCAAATAATTACCTCCAGAGAAGGTGACTGCAGAATCCTCTGTTGCTTCTTCTTTGCACATTCTTGCTGATGTATTTCATTGCTGGAAGGTCTGACCTTGTGAGCTTTATTGAGCAGTCAGACAACCCAAACCTTAATCTAAACAGGCCATATGTATACAATCATTTGTTCTACTTCTCTAGAACCAATTCACCCCAAAGACTATTTTGAGTGTTTCTATAATGCTATATCAAGTGCTCTAGAAATGCAGTCTCACAAGATTTGAGGTTAGTTATTATATTGTGTGGTATTGAGTCTGGGTCTGAGTCATAGAGATTTATAAACTTGAGAGGACATTTCTCTACCAGCAGAATATGATTGTAGTATTGTTCTGGTCCCCAGGAGCCAAGTGCGAGTTCCAGGACGCCCTGGTGCTCCTGTGTGAGAAGAAGATCTCAAGTGTTCAGTCCATCATCCCGGCTCTGGAGCTCGCCAACCAGGCCCGCAAACCTCTCGTCATCGTCGCAGAGGACGTGGACGGGGAGGCCCTCAGCACTCTCGTTCTCAACAGGTGGGTGGATAGAAACCCTTGTACTTTTAAAGCTTTTAGCTTGGATCATACATACATTCAATAGATAATAGGTATTTAGGTATTGTAAGGCTGAAGTCACAGGGCTCTACAACCTCAACTCCTGTGAAATAAAAGCAGTTTAATGTTGCATATTTAATAGATAAAATATTTCTATTTCAGAATTAAGGTTGGACTCCAAGTGTGTGCTGTTAAGGCCCCAGGGTTTGGAGACAACAGGAAAAACACGCTGAGAGATATTGCCATTGCCACGGGGGGTGCGGTACGTCATATCCTCACTTGTAACTTAGAGGCAGCATCCAAGTTTTCAACCTGAAAAGCTACAGTATGACAATAACAATGATTCCAAGACTTAATTATTTATAAACAAAAGGATTTCCTGGCTTATTATAAGCTCCTGTACAGTAAGAGGAATAACACACGGTCTGGATCGGAAAAAATCTTAAGGGATCATTTCCAAACTCTTTTTTTAATTTTTATTCATATAGATATGTGGCCAGTGAGTGAAAGCAACATTTGTCAACTGAATTAAAAACTTGGAACCATACCAAAACTGAAAGGAAAATGTTAAAATGCTTTCAACAAAACAAGTTAAGAGATAATATGCGTTCATTTACATTAAAGGATTGCAACTTAGACATGATGTAATGTAATAATGTAATACGTTTTGACATTTATTTAAGAAGATATAGATATTGCCTTTAAAAAAACCAAAATGCATCAATTTTTCACTGGTCCGTTACCATGACGTCCTAGTATGAGCTTGATGCAACATCAACTTCTTGCTTTCTTGTCTCTCAGATTTGTGTCTGTAGAGTCTCTCGGCTTGATACAGATTACTTTACAAAGTATCTTAGGTGCTTGTATTTGATTTTTAGAAGGCAATTTCTCAGCATGAATTTTATTAATGGATTGTTTTTTAGGTTTCTCAAATAGCTTTAGTCATTTGTACGACATGAAACAGCTGATATATACCAGACATATCAATGTAAGTTAAAAAAATGATTTTGGTTTAACAGTGACGAATCCAAAAATATGACCTGCTGAGTCCATGGACTCGCTACCACAAGGTCATATGAGTCCGAGCAGACCCACGCGAGTGTCTCAATAAATAATCAAATGACACCATCCGAAAAAACCCTGACACTTTGCTTCTCTGAAACCCAAAATCAGAGATTTTTATGGGTCTTTTTCAAGTTTTAGAAGTATTTGATGCATGACGTAAGGAAAATTTATCGGTGGACATGCTTCTCTACTACAATAAGAGTGGAAATCACTATCATGATCTTGAGTTATCGTTTGCATCAATTTTTCACTGGTCCGTTACCATGACGTCCTAGTATGAGCTTGATGCTACATCAACTTCTTGCTTTCTTGTCTCTCAGATTTGTGTCTGTAGAGTCTCTCAGCTTGATACAATACTAACTGATCAAAATTAACACAATATGAAACTTTGTAAAAGGCAATACTCCAATTTTATATCGTGCCAATTTTTTTTCTTTCCTTTTTTGAGATAGTTCAATATTTTCGATGCATAGTCTACAACTTCAGTATTTTCATTTTATTTACCCAGTTGTCTTATTTGACAGACTAGTTCTCACTTCAAAGCTTGCAAGAATGAATAATCTCTGAATGAGTGAAACTTGATGGGATGGATGTGTTGTGCTGCAGGTGTTTGGAGATGAGGGCGACATGTACAAGCTGGAGGACATTCAGATGCAGGACTTCGGCAACATCGGGGAGGTGACCATCACCAAGGATGACACTCTCATGATGAAGGTATGTCCCTTACCTCCTATAATGATGATAATAACTCTTTATTGTCCTCAGTATAAGTAAAGTTGGAAATTCATTTTGTGCCTAAGCACCCGGCAGCCACTGTGCAGAGCCAGTAAAAGTTTTGAGTGTCAAGCAAGGCAACAACAACTCCCAACTTTTAATGTCTTCTGGTATGGTGCCACTGGGAATCAAACCCAGGGCTTCCAGGTGAAGAGCTGACACTCTGCCAACTGAGCTACAGTCCTGGTCTGGACAGGGCTTCTCAAGCTGATGTTGAATGAAATTCAGAGTTGGAGGTTTTTTAACCAAACTGTTTGGCATTTGTTGAAGGATCTTTGCTGCTGACGTATGGTTAAAGGCCTTTGTAAAGATCGCTTTTAACTTCAGATGAAATTATTCAATAGCATAAATGTGTGATGATGCAATAACTTCTTGATAGTAAATAACACTGTTGTTGATGTTATGAAAGTAGACTTCATATATGAGAAAGGGACGAGATGTTCATTCTTAAGATAGTCTGTCTACAAAGTAGAGCACAAGGGGACTAGGTAACAGGCAGTGACTGTCGGTCTGTTTGTTTGTTCAGGGGAAGGGAGAGAAGTCTGAAGTAGAGAAGAGGATTGCTCAGATCAAGGATGAGATTGAGCTGTCTACATCTGAATACGAGAAGGAGAAATTCAGTGAACGTCTTGCCAAACTGTCAAATGGAGTTGCTGTTCTCAAGGTTTGTTGTCATTTAATAGGTGTCCATGTCATAACTTTTACAATTTGAGCTGGTCGTATCCAATCTGTTGTTATTTGTAATGTTCTCTATTTTTGCTTGTCCCTTAAGCAAAAATACAAATTCTAGCACTAAGTTTGTTCAAATGTCTACTTAAAATATAGACCAGTACATGTACCAAGGTACTGTATTTTAAGTCCAATTTAATCAGGATAAGGATGTTTCACTTGATACTAGGAAATAAAATTGACATCTTTGAAATTGGTAAAAAATGAAAAACACAAAAACTTTTTAACATTATGGTTTTGCAACAGGAAGCATAATTTAATATGACCTTGTAAGTTGTATTATTTGGTTATATTGAATGAAATAATCCTAGGTTAAGGTCATGCACTTTTCTTCCCTGGAGGCTGACTAGCTGTCTGGGAGCACAGGAGTGCAATATTACGAGACTCGGCTCCAGGGCAGTGAGGAACTGAAGTCTTCTCTGCCAGGAGCTCAGAGCTCTTACAATGATTCTCAAATTATTATTTTTTTAAGTTGCAGCAAGGCTGCTTCTGTACAGGTATGACCTGAAGAGACCAGTGCAGTAACACTGATACTTTATCTTTGTAATATAATGGTGTGGGTGAAAAAACTTGACAATATAAATAGGGAAAACCCTCTAGATATCAAACAAGTTACTCTATAGGAGAAAAAAGATAACATTTATTAAGGTCATCTTCAAATATAAAGCATATTCTCATGATTTTATGTGTAAACAGACATTAGACACATCTGATAGCTGATGGTATAGAGCCCTTCTTGCTTCACCGTATGATGAGAGGACATCTCATTGTCATGGTTTCTCTTCAGGTGGGCGGGACAAGCGAGGTAGAAGTGAATGAGAAGAAGGATCGTATCAACGATGCCCTGAATGCCACAAGGGCAGCAGTGGAGGAGGGGATCGTAGCAGGAGGCGGCACCGCTCTGCTGAGATGTCTGCCCTCCCTGGATGCAATCAGGGCTGACAACGAGGACCAGAAGATAGGTAAACATGCTGGCTATAGTTAGTGAGTAGATGGAGGAATGGAGAAACATCTGTTCTACTACTCGTAGCATAGTTGCATTACGCTAACCTTATCCTTGTGTTGTTTAGCACTTGCCTTACAGCGTAAGCAGGGATTTATAGCGTTAATTCTATCCGTCAGTCAGTCCCAGAACTTTGTCTAGAGCATATCTACTGTAATATACATGCTAGCTTCAACAAACATCATACACTTATCAGTCATGAAGGTAAGATCATCATGAAATTTATTTTTACGGTTTTCATGGAAACGTGACTAAAACAGTTACTCTTAGACCAAGTCATTTGTGTGGATGATAACACTTGCTGCCAGCTTCACCAAACTTCATACGCATATCAACCATTATTCCCAGATGTGCTTTTTGAAGGAAAGAACTACAAATGGATTTTATTTCCTTTGGTTTCCACTGTAAACATGATTAATACAGTGACTGACAGTCATTTGTCCGAGAATATCTCCAGAACCATACATGTTCTCTTCACTAAGTTATACAAATGTCAACTATGATCCTTAAATAAGCTTCTTAAGGGTTTGGCCTACATTGAATTTTATTTTTTGCTGTTTCCATTGAAACATGACTTAAACAGTGACTCAATTGAAGTCATTTTATTGTGAGCATATATCTTTTACTGTCTGTACATGAGACTTACACCAAAGTTAATACATTTGTCAATAATAATGTCTAGATGTGTGTTTTAGGGGTAAAACTTGTATTCGAGTTTTATCTTTAGGGTTGCCTTGGAAACATGACTAACACAATGACTATATGCCAAAGACATTCAGTCTGGAGCAATCTCCCAAACTTTAAAATATATCTACACCAGACTTGATCACATCAAAAAACTTCAAACGTCATCCCCTTGTTTGACTTGAGGGTGAAACCAGTAAAGGAATTTTGTGTTGTGGTTTCAATGATATCTTAACACAGTGTCTTTGAGGAAGTTTTGTTGTCTTGAACATATCCCCTATATTATACATTGTAGATAGCTACACCATGGAAACATTAAAAAGAAAAGAAACAATGATTAATTATGATATGTCTCTAAAGACAAATACATGTAAATGGCTGAATGTTTCTTTCGTACAGATTGTTTTTTAGAATGTTTATATTTATGAACAACAGTTTGAAAAGTTGACAACAGCGTCTAACGCCTCTTAAACAGTATACTCAACACGTCTGATGAAGGGGTCTAACTTGTATCTACAAAATTTCGTTTCCGGACCATATCTCAAAAAAACATTCAATATTTTTTACGAAACTTGGTATGTAGTTACGTCTAGTGGTGGCGTGGTGTCTTTTGCTATTTTGGTTATTCTGATTTTTTTTTTTCTGGTTTCCATGGAAACAATTTGAACTTAGTGCATTTCGGGGGGATGCTTTCATTTCCGGTCTATATCTCAAAAAACATTCAATATTTTTTTTCATAACTTTGTATGTGTTTAGATCTAGTAATGGAGTGGTGCCTTTTGCTACTTTAGTTACTCAATTTAAAAAAAAATATTTTTCTGGTTTCCATGGAAACAATTTGAACTTAGTGCATATGGGGGTAGGGTAAGTGCATATGGGGGTAGGGTAATTTTCCAACCTGTATTTAAAAAACTAATGAGTATTATTTTACTAAACCTGGTATGTTGTTAGATCTAGTGCTTGGGTGGTGCCTTTTGCTACTTTGGTTATTCTTAATTTTTCATTTTACTTGGTTTCCATGGAACAATTTGAACTTAGTGCATATTGGGGGCTGTAGATGCTAATTATAATATTTGATGACTGTGTGAGTATCAAATGTCACATTCCCTACAATAAAGAAGTTGACAAATATATTAAACTCTTCCTTATGCACCATTGAACTTAAATATGTCACGAGTCATTATTATGTCAAGTTCATTGATGCTAATATATTAACCTTTTTATTATATGTTTGGTATGGATTGTTTCTGGTATAAGTGGCAATAAGATGATTAGGTTGGATTAAAAGTTTGGAAGGGGGACATCACTTTGCAACACATGCACATATTTCTAGTTTGTTAAATTTTACCCTATGTTTATCAATTCACATTGATGTGCTTTTTCCTGTTTTGGAATTCTTTGACCTAAGTGGGAAGCAGGTGTATGTGAGCTCCACTTGCTTCTACACTTGTTTCACCATGGGTCATTATAAACTTTTATGTAATCACGTCAAAGCATGCATGAGAAGCTGATCAATTTTGTTGGCAATATTTGGAAGATAGATATCTCACGTGTGGATGTTGATGTTTGCTGCAGGTATCCAGATAGTGAGGAAGGCTCTGAGGATGCCCTGTCAGACAATTGCAAAGAATGCAGGGGTTGACGCTCAAGTCATAGTGGAGAAAGTTCTGAACGAGACTGGAGATATGGGATATGACGCGCTCAATGATGAGTTTGTTAACCTCATTGAGAGAGGAATCATCGATCCAACCAAGGTATTGTACAGTTTTTGAGCAATCGTTCTGAAACTTTATCTTTGGATATAAGTCAGTAATGGGCATCTCCCTTTTTCGGCAAGATGCATTTTTTTCTTGAGTTGATGTATATCAACATTTAGGGTGGTTGTTATGAATTTATCCTGAAGACATTTGGCAGGGGGATGTTGTGCTCTCAGAGCACTCAGATTTATAATGATGTAACATGCTGTCAAAACATTGTTTCGTTGAAATTGTTTTGCTGATGGCAGTTAGTCAACTAGAAATATGAAACCTTTCCCATGGTTTTGTCTGACCAGAGCAAGGACCTCAGCACCTTGACCACTGTCAACAGTCAAGCTACTAGTACTATTTATTTTTACAGGTTGTCCGTACTGCTATAGTGGATGCAGCTGGAGTTGCCTCCCTTCTTACAACAGCTGAAGTAGTGGTGACAGAAATTCCAAAGGAAGAAAAGGCCATGCCGGACATGGGGGGAATGGGAGGCATGGGTGGTATGGGCGGCATGGGAGGAATGGGTGGAATGATGTAGTCTCCATGAAAATGATTAAGACATTTATAAAAAGTGCAGTGCAGTTTGTTGAATCAGCGCACGTCTTTTGAAGGCTGCTTTGTGATCAACTTACATGACATTTTATAGGAAATTGTGAGAGATTCAAGATGGCAGACAGTGGTTGTCCTGGATACCATTTGAGGAAAGAGTTCTTTCATTGCAAAAATGTGGACCAGTTTTGAAAGGGCTTGGTTAGGACGTACAACACTTTAAATAATCACTTTCAACTGTTGTAGTACATGATATCAACAAACATTATCATCAGATTCATGTAATACTTCAGTTGAAATGAAACAATGTGGCTGCCGAGTGTCGTCTGCTTGAACTGCCATCCAGTGGTTTAACAGCTAGTGAAGTCATCGCAGTCATCAAAATCACTTCATTAAGAGGGCCTGGGAGGGGCATTACACAAATCAATCACCTATCAAAGAACTTCTCAGATGTGTATATGAAGCACCAAGATTGCATTTATGCAGCTGTTTTCATTTCCATAGAAGGTAAAGATTGTTAAGATTTGTGTATCGCATTTATTTACCTTTCAGTTGTGATTCAAATGCATTTAATTCACAAGATTCAGGAATACTGACTACCTAAGAAAAGTTTAATAAGGTTATTTTGAGACAATTAATCTTCTGAATTAATTGCTTTCAAGCATCACTAATTGTTTAAGAAAAAGCTTTATCAAAAGTCACCCTGACAAGAATATTTACATGGATGATGATAGTTTGCACATTGCCATGGTTGTTTGTTGGACTTGGATTAAGAGGCTCATGTGATGATCGATCAAATTTTTACATGCACTCGGGGTTTTGCTGTAAGATTCTTTCCCCATTCAGTCTTCAATATAAATCTTAAACTCAAAAATCCTCAATGCTTTTTTAACATGTCTCTCGAAAAATGCCCCTGAAAGCAGAATTTTATCCAAAGTCTGTCACCACACTGACCATTACCTTGCAGGATTGTTTGTTAATGGATGCCTTGTTCTGTTACAAGTGACACTTTTGTCTGCTATTTTGTTACGGATTTAAAAATTAATGAGGCCTTGGATTTTCAGTATTTTTGGTACTAAACAATAAAAGTGAAACAATTTTATAGCACTTGGGTTTGTCAATGTGCAAAGGGAACGTCGGAAATAAGGGCCTGTATTTCTTAAGTTTCCGAGGCTCTAGCATAGACTCGAATGGCATCAAGCCTTAAGTGGGGAGAAGTTTCTCGATTCTAAAGATAGCTATTGATTAATGCGATTATAAAACTTGCAGTTGGTAGGTCTTGTATCCTGAATCTTGTATTTTCAGATGTCTAGTGCTGGTACATTGTGTATGTGGTAGTCCAATAGTGTGTGGTATGTCTGACAGTATTCCCGGGATAGCGAGTGTGATATACAGAATGTTTTGTAATAAAATCTATCAATATGCAAACTGCTTTGTTCTGATGTTCTCCCTTCCCATTTTATGTTCATCACCTGACCTGCTAGTTGCCTTAGCAGCTGCAGAGTGAGGGACATGGTATTCAGCTCCGGATGTACATACTTCCCATTCTTGTACGCGTTCGTCAAGAACTGCTGCACTTAGATTCTTCCTTTTGGGTGCCAGTCTTCATATGGGGAATACAGGGACACCAGTCTAGTTGGCTGACAGTTTTTAAAATGTTGTTAGTGCAATATCTCATGAACTGCTGCAGCCAGAGTCTTCAGATTTTGTGTCTATTTGTTAGTTTATTTAGTTCATTTGGCCTCAAATCGATAAATTGGAATGTCATCTGGCCTCAAATCGATAAATTGGAACCTCAATCAGGTAAGGAGTCTGCACAAAGTTTCTTGCTTCTGGAGATGACGTTAAATGGGGTTTTAGGGTGTGGCCCTTATTTGGGATCAGTCACTAAATCTATCAATTATAGTCCCCATCAGTTACACAAAGTTTGTTTTCTAGGCGTCCTGTTTCTGGTGGGTAAATAACCTTGAAATAGTGGTAGAAGTGAATGCTCTTGAAGCAGTGTATCAATCCAACAATGAGGACTCAATAAAGACAGTGTTTGGTCATTTATTTCCAGCATAAACTCACTGAGCAAAAATTGTAGGGTAGGAATTTATGCACAACAGTGCTATTGAAGTGCACTACACGTTTCGTTAAAAGCACAAGAACGAAGAAGGAAAAGATAACTATAAAGTACAAGTAGTAGAAAAAGGAGTGCTCGTAAAAAATCTACAAGTGAAGGAGGAAATAAAGCAGAGTTTGTAAAATTAAACTGTATAGCATCACCATGTATGTTACAATTGACAGAGACCAGGGTTTCAAGTTTTTTTGTGATGAGACTTTAAAATCAGTGCCTTTTATTGCCGCAACAAGGCTTTTCACACTTGTAGCGCCGATGAATGGCTTCATCTCATTCTTGTCTTATTTAAAGGGACCATTCGAGCGGGGTATTTTTTGTGGAAACGAAATTCAGGAGGACTTTCCTGTTAACAAATATATATGATTTTTACATGATTCTTTTCACACTTAATTTCAAATATGTACACGAGGTAAACCTTTCAGTTGTTCAAGATTTAACAATTTGACAAAGAATCAAGTGTATCGATCAAAAAAGAAAAACTTCGTGAAATGAAGCCAATCATCGGAGCTACGAATGTGGAATGCATTACTACGACAAAACATTGTCGTAACTGACAAATTTTATTATGAATTATTTGTAAATATGCCGCTCTTCTATCAATCTATTTGTTATTTCTTAATTTTGTCAATGATTTAGCTTAATACAGCATTTTCTCGCAATGCAGATTTCTCGCAACACTAACATTTCAAGATGGCGGATGAAAGCCGCTCGAATGGTCCCTTTAAGAGAGTGTGTGTTCTCATGTATCTAGTTGTCCAATCTAAATCAACCGAAATGCTGTCCTTACAACTCGTGGATGTTTCCATCCAAACAAAGTCTTGACACTAGCCCTGACATGCTCAGCTTGGTTGAAGCTGCTGGGGAAAATTATGACCCAGTTGATGTAGCTCTTGGGACCAGAGACCTTCCAACCCCCACACTTCAAAAAGATTTTAGGGTCCCGTGCAGAAATATGAAATATTGTCCTAGGTGTTAGTGGCTGAACTGAATGCACTTGCAAACTTGACCATAATATATCATGTATTCCCACTGTGTAACAAGTCGGAAAGTTATTTCTTTTAGCATACTATGCCATAACTGCCATCTGCATAGGTTGGTTATGTGATGTTCAACCTACACAAACAAATGGACTTGTAAAATTTGAAACTTTAACAAATTAGAAACATACAATATATATAAAGTGAAAGTGGTTTTCAAACCTGGGATCTTCATATTGACAAGCAGCGCCTTTACCACTTGAGCTGGCAAGGATCTATGCCAGCTAAGGCACATTTTGTTGTGTCATGTGTGTATTGTTTTTCCCCTGAATAGTATAGAAGGATACCTGACCACAAGGACTTGCCAGAGATTGTGAACCGTGAGAGGAGGCACAACCTGAGAACCTGACGGGTTTGAGACTTTCCCCAACTCTCGGGGTTCAGTCTCTGGTGAGTCAGAATAGGAGCCGTTTCTCATACTTATCAGCTGTCTATATATAAATAAAAACAATAAAACCAACTATACCAACAGAGCATTGATTGTATAGTGTACTTCTATGGGATATGAGATGTAACCAAAGACAAGATTTTCATAAAAAGATTATGCTTTCCAAGCACTGTTTCATTTAAAAGAGTATGTTTCCTAAATAGTGTAATATTAAGGCTAAAACATGTAATTATAAATAAAGTAATGTTAGTTGGTTTCTGGATCGCCTCCGTGACAATGCAGTAAAGGGTTCCGTCATTGAGCAAAGGATTGCAGGTTCCAAGTCCCGACATGTCAAGTATAAAATCTTTAAAAAATGTATACTTTTAGATCTTGATTGTTTGATGTGGATTGATATATATCATGTAGAAACAAGTTACATCCAGAAGAAACATAGATGGAACCATGCCATACGATCTTGAAAAGGCTGTTTGAAATGTAGTATTTTATGCAAGGTAGGCTCATAAATATACTTAAAGGTAATAGGTCCATTTCTGATGTAAAGAATAATTTATTTTGAAATCTCAAGCAGACTTGTTTTGTGAATATTCTATTGGACTTGTTTGGTCAGGACAACAACTTCATTGTAAAATATTAGGTTTGAAAATTTGTAGGAATGTTCCGCAGGATTGGAAGTCAAATTATGACCAGATTGTTTCGTGTTATGGCAATAAAAAAGTGGTTTATTGTACAATAACCACACGGCACCGGGTCGGTATGTACTCCGTAACTCCAAGATAGAACAAGTGTTTGTCACTAACATGGCAATGTCCCCCGCTGTTATAAGATATATGGCATAAATAATATTATTTATCTTTTGGTACAATGAATGTTACCTGTAAGTTGATGTGTCTTCTCATGATCAATTGAAAATCTTCTCTTCATTGTGATGTATTTCAAGAAAGACTCTTTGACATAAAATCTTAACCACTATCACTATCCGTATGTATATTCGCACCTCTTTCCTTCTAACAAAACACACATCACTAATGTTTGAAATATTGAAGAAGCGACGTTAAATACTAACTTTCTCACTCTAACAAAACACAAGGTCTGAGTCTTCCTCCCTTGAAGGCTGTCACCAAATATGAACACACTAGGTGCTAAGCTTTACGAGATATCGTGTTAACAATGTATTACAAAGTGATGACAGTGTCATTTAAAGTCCACTGGTGCCTCAGTCATCTGCTGTTGTAGACTGTCATCAAACATTAAAACTCTAGGTGCTAAGCTTTACATGATATCCCGTCAACAATGTATTACACAGTGGTCAAAGTGTCATGGTGACTATGAAAATGAGGTCAGGGTCAGCAATGTCGACTGGCGTCCGAGTCTTCCTCCATTGAAAGTTGTCACCAAATATGAACACTCTAAGTGCTAAGCTTCACGAGTTTGTCGTGGTGACCTTGAAAATGACGTCAAGGTCACCCAAGTCGACTGGCGTCGGAGTCTTCCTCCATTGAAAGCTGTCACCAAATATGAACACTCTAGCTGCTAAGCTTCATGAGTTATCGCGTTAACAAGAATCCGGACGTACGTACGGACAGACGACACTGAATTCATAGTCCCCCATTGCGGCAGGGACAATCATAACTTGCAACACATTCTTATATTTAATTTTAATCTTTTCTTTGTTATCAACAATGTACAGTATGTAATGTACAAGGACACATACAAACTGATGTAGCAGAGGTACAAGAACATAGACAAATTTCAGATGTACCCTGCATATTGCAAACAATAAAGAGTTATCATCATTAATTTTTTATTATTGTTATAACTTCATATCACCAATGTCAGTTATCATTCAGTTCAAATATTTTGAAGTTCATGACTTCGAAATTTTCTTAAACCAAGACAGGTCACATTTCAATACTTGTGAAAGTTCTTGAGAGTTTTTTTCAGTCTCAGTTTCTTTCAGTACTTCCTGTTTTGAGATCTGTGACCTTGACCTTTGATCAACCTCCATATCTGATTCAGAGTCTATATCAATATTCAGCTGTATCCCTTTGTCTATATCTTCAATGTCTTCTTCTTCCTTCACTTCTGATGTTGAGGATGATCTGAACAAACACAAAATTTAATTTGAATATTTATGCTCCTTCATTAAAGTCATTAAACATGTTCGATACCCCCTAACTGAGACATAATAACTGTTATCAGTGATAATCACTGAAAACAGGGAACAATGGATGCTGAACACTGACAATGAACTGGCGAGAGGGTAATTATTAGATTTGCCCCTTTTATTAAAGTTATGTTAAAGATATTTTAGCTCACGGTTAAACATCTTATTACTCAAACCAGTTAACCACATTCATTGAAAAAACTGTCTTAGAAACACAGAAAGCAAAACTTTGTGTCGCCATTTTAGTACGGAAAACAGAGTTCAGTGGCTTAACCAAAGATTGTATGTTTGTTAAGAACTTCTTTAATTGATATAAATCATGTTGTTTGGCAATTGGTAACAATTATGTTTCTTTTTATGAGACCCCTTTATTTCACAAAGAATATTGGCTAATGAGACATAATATCTGTTAATTAAGAATGGGTATCGGTTCTCATTTCCATATCGCAATACATTTATATACAGAAAGACGTATTGCAATGAGTATTGCAATAAATTGTTACTTTTCATACTCTAGTTTTTCCATGTTCTCTTAACTAAATAACAGCAATTAGAACAGTAATCAATGCTCAACTTGACGTTATTTTGTAAAGAGAGATCATTGAGTGACTGGTCTTGTACTTTTACGTGTTTGTGCTATTTTCACTTTGCATGTTCACACTTTGTCTACGACTTTCAGTAAAATTATAGGGTGTTTTTGTTACTTTTTTCTCCAATTTTACACGGAAATTGTTAATTCTAAAACCTCCAATATATTGGATATTTTCAGAACACTGTGCCAGTACGAATCGGAGTGTTTCTGTATTGCAATATACCGATATACCGATAATACCGCACACCCTTACTGTTAATGGTGATTATCACCAAAAAAAGGTGTGAAATTTACAATAAAACATCGGTTTTCACACTTGCACTCTTCTATAAAACTGGCAAGAGTTGACGCATGGACATTTAAATGTTCGTATGTGCCCATCGTCACTTATTATACCCTTCAATTTTGATGGAAAGCCAGCTCAGTAAATCTTCTCAGGTACCCTACATCACTTTCTTCATAGAAGACATAGTGTCATATAAGCTATGCTGATTGGATGAAAATAGACGGATCACATCTTCAGTTTGAAGTATAACTCACTCTGAGTCTGTTAACTTGGATAGTCTTGTCTCCATGAATGTTTGACACAGAGAAGGAATGGGAGGTTGAGCCACGAACGTTTGGTTTAACATCTGCAACAAAAACCGGAAATAATTGTCAATAAATTCTTTTGTATGCTTATTTGAATATGGTTTGGACATTTGATAATGATCTTGCAAATACTTTAATGATTTCATTTCTTGACCTCATTTAGAAAGAAAAAGCTGTTAAAACAAAAACATATTTTTTCATATAGATAGAAGAACCGCAATGTTGAAAGTTATACTCTTTGTACAATTAACAAATAAATCCCTACTGGACTGTTTGAGCCAGGTGGAAGTTGATTTCTATCAAGGAGTAGAGGCATCATATGTCAAGACACAACCGAGATGAGTGGGGAACACACCTGCTTCACATACTGCGTCTCTCTGCTACCCACGGACATGTCAAGTTGGTCATGTTTGGGAGATTTGATCCCAGACTTGTGGTTGCCTGTGACGATCAGACTCAGCGCAGACTGGGGCAGCTTCTGCCTGATAGATTTCTGCAAAAATATAAATAAACCTTCTCAGCGTTGCAGGACACCGCAATAGCAGAGCATCCCCGAACTGAGGATTCCCCTTACTATTTTTGCCTTCCTCATAGCCAAATTAGAATGGACATTTTTTCTAAATATACTACAAAAGACAACTGAGCATAAAAATCGAGAAATTGCACTTACAACTGGCATTTTGGCTGCCAAGACTTCATTGGTGAACACACAATGATTTTAATTTTTTACTGATTTGAGAACTTAGCAAGTTTGAACGTTGACCTTGAATGTGAACATGTCCAAAGAAATCCTAGGGATATAATAAAAAAATAATTAATCTAGGATCTAAGAAGCTATTGCTGATGTCAGAGTTTAACTTATCCTAACTCATGACCTTGACCTTTGACATTCAAGGTCACACATCTATCATCACTATTAATTGAGTAAAACAATCATGTAATGATTCAAAGTCTTAATAGTTAAGTAAAAAAATTTACTGATTGTAACCAAAACCTTTTCATAAACCTGAAACTTCTCCAGAGTTGATCAATACCAAATTAGAGCCTCTTCCAGTGACCATGTTTACAAGGATTTTTTATGGATTTTATCTCACGACCTCCACATTTGACCTTGAATAGGAAAATAACAAAACAATTTCCAGGGGTATAATCAATAAATGCTTAAATTTGAGTTTTCAGTACCTATTTCTTGATTCAAAATTCAATTAAGTAGTAAAAATGGCCATTACCCATATCTCATGACTTAAACCTTTGACATTCAAGGTCAAACAATCTATTAACTCTTTTCATTGACAATAACAATCATGTGATGATTAAAAGTTTAAATAATAAAAAGAAAACATTTTTGCAAAACAATGCATAATATAATATTTTGTAACAATAAATCAATACAACAATCTGTGTATTCTAAAATATTCAGCATTAATACATATTCAGTACACATATGAAGTACTCCAAGCTATAAGAAAACATTTATGATATTATTTAACATTTCGTAAAAATAAATACAGACTATCAAGTATAAATTAATTTTAAATATCAACTAATGATTTTATTTAGATATGCTGTATATACTATATCACCAATCAGTGGTCAGTGAGCATAGGTTAGCCAAGTTTCAGCATGTGTCCAACTGTACCAGATATTTATATGCTATGGTTAATGCTGCTCAAACAATGTGTAAGTCAGTGAGTAACTCCATTAGTGTCATGAAGTGAAATTCAACTTTTGAAAGTGTGATCAAATCTAACTTGGGAAAACAGAATAACAGTCCTCAGCATAATCTCAATCTGCATAAGTCATGCCCACAAGGTAACCTTGACCTTTGACCAATTGTAGAGCAAACCTTTCATAAAATTTAGGTACTTCTCCATAAATGATTTATACCAAATGTTAACTTCATAGAACCAAGTTATCATTTTTACAAGAATTTTTTTAATGAATTATCTTAACTCATGACTTTGACCTTTTTATTTTTTTTTTACTGTGAGTACGTCAAAATACCTCCCCTAGGGTATAAGTGAGAGGCTGTGTATATGAGTTCTAAAACCTTTGTGAGAAAAAGTTAATACAAATTTGGCATCTTAGAAAAGAAATAAAGTTTGTTCTACCCCAATGTCTACCGTACTCATGCTTTAACTATAATAGTTCAGGGCAAAACTATACTTTATTACAACACGCATTTGGGTAGAGCAAACTTTATTTCTTAATTAGTATCAGGGTTCTTTCTTATGAAAACTGCCAGGATTTTAACACAGAGGATGAAGATATATGGGGAAAGAGGATCGTCTAGTCTATAGCCAAGTTCTACAGAAAATCAAGAAGACAATCGTCCATTAATTATCAAGCATGATCCGGCATCATTACATAGAATATTGAACCACTTGATAATGTCCACTCCGAATCCAAAAACGATAATGTCTTATGTATAAATGACAATGAGACAGAGTCAAAAGCTTTCTCAAAATCTATCAAAAACTACATTCCAGCAATATCATTGGATTCTGTGTAATTCATTAACTAATAAATCAGTCTGACGTTGTCACCAATATATCTGTTAGACATGAAGCCGGTTTAGTCTGTACTGATAAACTTTGGAATAACATGTTTACACCTCTTGGCCACAACAGAAGAAAGAAGTGTATACTTATGCAGTATTGAGAAGTGAAGTAGGTATCCAGTTCTCTAAAACTGCTTTGGTTTATCTCATTTTGGAATGCAAGTTATATGAACTTGTCTCTGTGTCACTTAGAGATTTTCAAAGCTATAATTAAATGACCCCCCAAAAAAAGGATTTATAAATCTTTCAAAAATAATTTATAAAAGTCATAAGTTAAACTATCCAAACCAGAACTTTTTTTGTTCTTTGCTTTTTTTTTAAACATTAAGGACTTCATCACAAGTCACAGGACCTTTTAAAGAATAAGATTCTTTTTTTGCTGAGTTTATACAAATCATCCTCCTCAGAAAAAAGTTCATCGAGATTTGAATCTTTTAACTTGTCCTCCTTGGAGGAATAAAATCCTTCACAAAAGGATCTTGCTTCGAGGACAATGTCACAATGACACAAGAAAGAACCTTGCTTATCTTATGGTATTAGGTCACCTCCAAGTATAACAATGAGTTTCTTGGTTATGACCTCTCAACACATCAATAAGGTCAAGTTCAACTATCATTCCAATCACTTGCTTTCTAGCATTAGGATAGTTAATATGTCTGTAATTGAAAGTGTCTAATGACTGTTGAAGGCAAAGATTAAAATCCCCTGCAATAAGATAATGGGAGTTCCATCACGATACCATAAAAATTCTGGTTCATCTGCATTTGGACTTTATAAATTGACTAAAGTTATCTTTTCTCACAGATGGTGACACTGAACATCAGAAGGTCTCCCTTGTCATCACTGAAACTGTCATGGACCTTACAATCAAAATTATTTGAAAAATCTCGACTGTCTCCTACTATTGGTAAATAATACCTCTGATCCCCATTACCTTCTAATTGAAGCTTCCCTCTCTTTCAGGAAGTGTGTATCTGGGCAAGAAATAAATTTCATATTTCTTGGTTCTCAAAAAATTAAAAACATCCTTTCTTTGGCATGACCATTTAAGGCGTTCCAAGTATAAACTCACTCAAGCAATAAAACCAAACAGAAAAAAATTTGAACTTCACTTTTTATTCCTAAAACTGTTAATCTCCTGATAAGGAGAGGAATTGGAAGTAACTAAAACTTGAGTAGTTAACTTGGTTATTGTCTTACCAATACCAGAGATCACAAACAAGAATCATAACTTGTCAACAGAGGAGATAATTTGGGATGCATTGGCTATCAAAGAACATACTTGGACCCATTAGTTAACAGTAAATTCAGACTGAAAGTGATTAGGATACATAAACATGAACTAACTTGTACCTTTTTGTCTGCTGTGTGCTCCGGAGTATGATGCTGAAGAGTGAAGAGCTCCTGGTTTCTGGTAATGTAGTAGAGCTGAGAATGCCTCTGCCAGAATAGTCTCCCTCTGGTGTTCTCTGAACTCTCCTCTTTGTGAGGTATGAAAACTGCACTAACAACATCACTCCTCTGCTTGTGGGTGAACAATGGTTTGGGATTGGACGGTTCAAACACATGCACTGAAACATATGTTCAATTTCATGATTTACTAATTGGAATATCATTCTGACTGCAGATGAAAATCTTAGGAACTCACATGCCACTCTATGATGCAAAAAATTTGAATACTTTACATAAGAAGAACATTTTTATTTATTGTCATAACAATCACCAGGGAATGTGGCTCTAAACAGGGTTTTCATGGATTTTGTATTCATCTCATAAAAAAATAGTCATGATCTGTCATGAAGTAAAAATGTAAGTTTCTTATGTAACAACATCTTCACAAAAAGACAGATTCTTTTCTAAATCTTTTCAAGTATTACCGGGTAAGTCAATTGCTTCAAGTCCTGCATTGAATCCACATAATAATGACAGCCTATCCTCCTGTAATTCCAACAATAAACTTAGTTGGACAAAGCAAGGCTGTGTTTGAAATTGACCTATCAGATATTTTCTGTGTAGTTTATGAAATTTTCAAATATTATAAATGTGAAGTGATTGTAGGAATACAATCAAAACGACATTCATTTTCACTACTTCAAGTTTTTAATTACATTTTTCATAGAAATCAATCTTTTTTCAAACAAAACCATTGCTTATTTTCGTTCTCCAACTTTATCAAATTTGAAGCCAAAGTATTTAATGGGTACCTTCTCAAACTATAGTTTGGTGTAAAATTAATAAGATGTATTGTTACATCCATGAAATTAACAAGAATCATAAGCTATTAAATTATTATTAAGCTATATTTTTTGTAAAAATATCAACACTGAAGTAAATGCATCTCTCACTAAAAAAAAATCTTGACTGCTGTACAAATAACATTTGCTTTAAGGCCAGACTTTTTTTTTTTTTGGTTTACGGAATTTAGAGTAAAAAAAAAAGTTCGGTAGGTAGGAAAAAAAAAATTTTAAAAATTCAGTTTTCAAATTATTTTTTACAGTTTGTATTAAGTGAAGGTCGGTAGGCAACAAAAAAATTATAAAATTTTTCAATTGTTTTTATTCATAATGGCACACTGCTCACCATCCTGATAAATTGTCAAACATGTATTTTTACATCACCGCGTGGTTACAGTCCAACAAATTTAGAGTTACCTCCCTTCCCTAATTCTCGGAACGGGGGATATTCTGAAACGAATCGGACGCATTTCGATATATTGAATATTTCTATCTGGTTTTTTTTTACAGATACAGATCGTGAAATTGGATTTTGATTTATATGATATATTATATTAATTTTTCTTACACGCTTTCGAGTCGGCGGTTAAAAAATAATACCGTTATTTTAACTATATTTTTTTTCCACATTTCCACTTTTTAAGGTCGGCGGATCCGTAAACCAATAAAAAAAAAAAGTCTGGCCTAAATAAAAATGATTATTGATAAAATCAGATTACAGTGCTCATGGAAATGTAAATAAAATGGGTTTTTTTGGCGCCATTATTCTTATTATTGTTAGAACAACCTGTTTTTCAAACTAGGCCTTGTGAATATAGTACATACATATAACTTTCATGCCTTTTAACAGGTAAAAATGTAAAACATTGGCTTGTTAACAACACATTTAGAAACATGTTATAACAGATGTTGCAATCATCATGGAATTATAATATAAACCTGCAACACTGTTTACAAAGAAGGTGCAGTTTCACGTGGGTTGCCATAGCAGCAAAAAGGAGAAATGAGAACATTGACAAGTGATTCAGCAAAATATCTTTTTTTAAGATTGGGAGAACATTTTTAATGGGGAACTTTACATTTTTGGTGCTCTCAGTAAGAGTCTGCTCCACATCAATTGGTATCAAATGTAAATGGTATTTTCATTGGCTGTATTTAAAGAGGAGATGTAACGCATAATTGTGATTATTACAAATTATTATCTGTAGTCGCTTCACTTATAAGAATCAATAGAGCCAAAAAATGAGAAAATATACGCTTTAATTCGACTACTAGGAGACCTTTTATACCCCTGTTTTGGATAACCGCCTAATGAGCCTGGCGAACGCTTAAACAAAATCACCGAAGCATGACTCGAAGCCACGCCCAGTGTGTGACGTGCTAGTTGTCAGCTGAAAGTCCAGCCCTTTGATTTTCTCTGTATTTTTAAGCTAATTCAACAGCAAAATAGAGGCAATAGCATGACCGAAAGAATTCCAAAATACGATATGTAATTGCTTCATGATATCAACTTTACCTCTTAGTAGTCAAATCCATTTTGATTGGACTGTGACAATCCTTGGACGCGGTTTTCGTGGGTGGGTTTATATAAAAAAGGTTAAGAACTTGGTCGGTGAGAGATCCATTACTATGGGATATCACGTAGTGTTACAACATATATTATCGATATGAAGTTCTAAATTGTCTAGAAAAAAATGAAGGTTTTTGTAATAAACGGGAGAGAATGTAAAAACCTGTTTAATATTTACTGTAGAAAAAATCATTTTGTTTAACTTCACTTTATGACAACTTAGTACTTAGTGGATGATTCGTTTGTATTTAACTAACACATATTATATTGTTAGCTAGTATAACATCTCACACCATGTTGCAATATCTCTGTCTTCGAATTTAACAATCAATGACATGAAAACATACCTGGCGCAAGCGTTAGAAACATCCTATGTAATCCTAAAGAATGTTGGTACCCGTTATTCACGATGTACTTTTTTAAATGTGTGTCATCGTCCTTAGAAGTACATGAGCCAAATCTCCTTCTCTTAATTTATTGGTTGAATATATATTCTACAAGTTCATTGGTTCAAAATGACTGGACGCTGTGACAATAAACTAAGTAGCAGTCGAATGCCAAGATTACGCCATTATGACAGGACATACATTCCGCTTGGTGGATCCAAGGCGTTAAAATTCAAAAGGTATAATTAGAGACAATTAAATCAAGAACTGAAATTGAATGCGATATGATTATATATAACGGCCACCTGTGTGTCATAAAAAATAAGACTATTTGAATCAGTCTGATTGTTGTGACAACATTTGGCAGACGTCGTAATTCATGTACACATGCTATGGGATAGTGCGCATAGCATCATATTAAAACACTGTCTTTCGCTTGGAACAATACAAATAATTAAAGATATATTTAACATCAATTCATTGGAGGTTTGAGTTGCTTGGATGACTTTAGATATGTTTAAACAGTTGTTTAGAATGTGAGATTTCCTGTAGTTTTTTCATTAAGGAGGTTATACTTCTGCCAACTAGCACGTCACGCGGCAGGACACGCGGCTTTACACGCCTCAGTGACCACAGGCCTGTTCAGTTCTGTTCACTGGTGCGAATTAGCTGTTGATTGGAAAAAGCCGTATTAAAGTTGTTTATAGGCCGATTTCGAAAATTTAAACTCAAGTTACTGGCAAATTAGAATACGTATTTTATGAATCACGAAAGTTGCCATGGGTCATTTCAGTCGATCTTTAAGCAACTGTTAAGGTGTGTAACTCATGATCACAATACATGTCATTGTTTCGTTTCACAGGTTTTATTACTGATAACCACACGATAGAAAATGGATAGTTCTTCTGGATACATTTTCACCTCACAATGCAAGGCCTGAAGGTTATTCAGTTGCTGTCACAATCCGCAGCTGACTTGCCATTTGTCAGCTGCCTTGAACACTTACTCAGTCATGTGACAATAGATAGAGGGAACTTACAATCTCCAGTCGTAGAGAAGACAGCCATGTACTTGGAGAGAGGATCATCAACAATCACTGAAGCTGCTACTGAGACACTCCACTGAACTGCAACACAGATCACGCTTGTTAAAATACTTCAATAGTTGAACCCTTGCTTTGGAGTATCTGTTTATGTTATTCTTTTTGCCTCACTCTGCTCGACAGAACCTTCATTCCTGAGTTTATCTTGAAGTTTTAATTTGGTATTTTTCTTCTTTCCTACCAGTCATCCTTCATCATTTTAATCAAACATAGAAAACTTATATTTCAAGCAACTTTTTAGAAAAGTCAGAGTACTTTAAATAATTTCTCTCAAAGTATATTTTCAAATTAATGACATCCCTAATGACACTTATTTCACTGACTTGTCTACACATAATTCTGAAAATAGTTTGAAAGGGAGACAACTCCTACCTGTACAGGACAGCAAGTTCCAGACATTGAGCTGAGTGTCTGTGGTCGACACCAGAAGATGGCAGCAGGAGTCTCGCCCAAACAACACATGTCTGCACAACAAGATAAAGAGAAGGCTGTTACTCTTTTTACCTTCAGCAACATCTTCATGGATGATTCAAGAAACAGCCCAACGATAACTAGAAATATGTGCATGTGATGTACAGTGATGTCCCCCTTCCAAACTTTTAATCCAACCTAATCATCTTATTGCCACTTATACCAGAAACAATCCATACCAAACATATAATAAAAAGGTTAATATATTAGCATCAATGAACTTGACATAATAATGACTCGTGAAATATACAAGTTCAATAGTGCATAAGGAATAGTTTTATATATTTGTCAACTTCTTGACATAAAATATTATAATTAGCATCTACAGCCCTCAATATGCACTAAGTTCAAATTGTTTCCATGGAAACCAAGTAAAAGGAAAAATTAAGAACAACCAAAGTAGCAAAAGGCATCACCCAAGCACTAGACCTAACCACATACCAAGTTTCGTAAAAAAAAATTATTGAACCATTTTGAGATATGGCCCGGAAACGGACCCTACTCCCTATTTGCACTAAGTTCGAATTGTTTCCATGGAAACCAGAAAAAAAGTTTTCAGAATAACCAAAATAGCAAAAGGCGCCACTCCATTACTAGACCTAAACACAAACCAAGTTTCGAAAATAATATTGAACGGTTTTTGAGATATGGCCCGGAAACGGATCCTACCCCCCATTTGCACTAAGTTCAAATTGTTTCCTTGAAAACAAGGAAAAAAATAAATTCAGAATAACCAAATTAGCAAAAGGCACCACTCCACCACAAGACCTAACCACATACCAATTTTCTTTTAAAAAATATTGAACGTTTTTTGAGATATGGTCCGGAAACAAAAGCATTTCGGAATTATGGAACCACGGAACCAGGGACAGGAAAGCTTTTTGCGGGGGATATAACAAGCAGAGTCAGCTGGATTTGTTGTTCTAAATAATGAGGGCACATGCTCCAAAAGTTGCATAGAAATTGATCATGTCTAGCATACCAAAAATATGTGTAACAAACACTCATTGTAAAATTCAATCCAGACATAATTTTGTTATAAATTTCAATTGGAATACTACGCCTTCAGTTTCGCGCATGTGCTCTTAGAATTTAAGGAGTTACAGCACCCAAGTTTTAAAACAAGTTTAGAAACCATTCTAGGGGTGATAGAAATTTCAGTCAAAGTGGCCGAAAAGTATCATCCATTTTGCAATATGGGTTCCGCCAACTATTTTTGTATACAACAATAACTTGCATCCAGAATTCATCATGTAAACACTCCATATGATGGTAAAACTGTATTGTTTCGCGGCATTGGAAAATTCAGCCCCTTGCTAATCACATATCATTGGTAGCTAGGCAAGTGATGGAAACTTCAGCAACAGGGTCAAAATCTGTCAACATAATATTCAGCATTTATATTCATTGTGCTTAGCGCTAAATATTTAAGGTTCAACCTTGGAAACAGTATTGACTTGTATTTCTATGGTAAAAACAAACAATTCTGAAGAAGTCAAAACACACAAGGCACCTCTAAACTTGACGACTGTTCAACACCCCAAGTTTTAATGAACTAGACCTTATGGTTTTTAAGCTAAGGTCCGTAAAAAAAGCTTTAATTTGTTTTTCCATGCCAACAGCAAAAAATATATGTAGGAAGAAGTTGAAAATCCCAAAAGGCACCACTAAACACAAGTGGTATTTTATTTCTAGTCCGGAAACGGAATTCTTAGTGATCAAAATTGAATGTTAAAAAAATTTAAAACCCATAGGAACCAGTTCACATGATTATTGTTCCGCGTATAAGTTTCAATGAGCTAGGGCTTATGGTCTTTTTAGTTTTAGACAGGAAAAGAGTGCACATGGACGCACAAATTGACAGGGTTAATATCTGTATCACCTGAAAACTTTGTTTGGCGCGGCATAATTAAATCGTATGTGTGAGAAAGCCAGGCTTATGATAATACAATGACCAATGTGAAGCTTTGACCCTGTACTTCCTTGTAATGTGTGACAATAATTGTAAAACTAACTGATGGTTTATCACACGTTAAATCCCAAGCACACTTATTTACCCACTTACACGCCATGTGCTCTGACACTCAACTGCCTTCTGGCCGCCACTTCCGGGTCAAATGTCACTTCCGGATATTAAGTGAGTCGAGTATTCCCGAAGTTGTGTGAACGGTAAATGTCACTGAGTGTTTACGATGTTAACAACAATATCAATATCAATTTTCAAACATTCAAACAAACCTGACAATGTCCCTAGTGAAACTGTTAGAGAGAGTTGTTCTGAGGACATTTGTATCTGGATCCCAGAGTGTAATGGCAGACTGGAAGACAACAGCAAGTAGAGATCCATCCTCGGCAAAAGCTGTCTCCCCCGCTGCCATATCTCGATAGAAGCCTACAGAATCACAGCTCCACTTGTTGTTAGCTCCTGTAATGAGCACAAGCTTACATACATGCAACCTTACCATTGATCGGTGAAAAGATTTTAGTCTTTCATAGCAGGGAGTTTACTTTATAAGTGACATTTTTTTGAAGAAAAACACATTGTAAACTTTCCATAACAATGCACTCACTAAGGTAAGGAAGGTAAAGTCAAATTCAGCTTGATTCACATACTATAAATATCAGTATCGTCTACAAGAGTCCAGAGTTTGAACCTGTGGTCGGCAGCGCTAGTGACAGCAAGTGGTGGAGTCTGGCTGGAGGTGTAGGGACGGAGCTTCAGAGAACACAGGGCTTCATCATGAGGACGGTCCACTACTGTGTTCATCACATACCTGCAAGATTTGCTACCGTTAGCAGTGCGAGGTAGTATAGAGGCAAAGACTGGAGGTATAGTGTGGGAGTGGTCACCAAAGGAAGGGACCTGCTGAGTTGGTTTTAATACCATACACACATGTGACCAAGAATTGTTTTCCTGTAGAATATACACTATGAATCAGGCAATCTTAATACAAAATATGAATGAAAAGGGAAAAAGGTCAATGAATCATAACAGAATGCAATCTGATTAAAATCGACCGTTTTCCGAGGATTAAAAGCAAGTAGTGAGGGTGCTTTCAGATCACTATGAAGAGGAAAGTTCGAATCCGCTAGAGGCAACTGAAAAAAAATGTATTCTTGGGATCATGGATGATTTTAATCAGACTGGAACACAATGATACATACTGTGCAGTTCCTACTATACCGGAATATACTAATACATACTGTGCAGTTCCAATTATACCGGAATATACTTATACATACTGTGCAGTTCAAACAACACCAGAATATACTAATACATACTGTGCAGTTCCAATAATAACGGAATATACTGATACATACTGTGCAGTTCCAATTATACCGGAACATAATGATACATACTGTGCAGTTCCAATTATACCGGAACATAATGATACATACTGTGCAGTTCCAATAATAACGGAATATACTGATACATACTGTGCAGTTCCAATAATAACGGAATATACTAATACATACTGTGCAGTTCCAATAATAACGGAATATACTAATACATACTGTGCAGTTCCAATAATAACGGAATATACTGATACATACTGTGCAGTTCCAATTATACCGGAATATGCTGATACATACTGTGCAGTTCAAACAACACCAGAATATACTAATACATACTGTGCAGTTCCAATTATACCGGAATATAGTAATACAAACTGAGCAGTTCCAACAACACCAGAATATGATATATACGTTGCAGTTCCAACTATACTGGAATATAATGATACATCAGGGATCGACACTCATGCTAGTCCGCTGGCCCGAGGCGAGTAAAAAATCGTAAGGGCTAGCAAAATTTTGTGTACGCAAGCCCGGCGGACTAGTTAAATTTTTAGGGAAATTATTTTTTTAATGTGGTGGAAGTTAAATTAATTCTCCTTGACTACAATTAATATGTTTTAAAAAATCCATTTAATGTGTTGTTTTTTGTTGATAAATACGAGTTGGGTGGAAAATCAGTGTCAGTCAAGTTGATTTGTTATTCTAACTGGACCGTTGAAAAGTAGATCTATATATACTGAAGTGCCACATGAAAAGAATTTCAACGATGTCTATTATATACAATCTAATTGCGTTTTCTTTCATTTGAAACGTTTGACCACAAAAAATAAACATCAATATGCTCTGTTTCTCTTCAGCAGTTCCGGCTTGCCCAATCGATCTATTTTTAGAACTGTCATTTCAAGTCACAAATCAAAGAATTACAAAAATTGATAAGATATAAATGTTTTGAATGTAATTATTTTGACCAACAATAAGTTCCCTTCTCAGAAATAATTTACATTCACTCTTCCTAACAAAAAACTTTCTTCTTCAAACTTTCCATGATCACGAGTGGCCTCAATCAACAGTGACAGCACCATACTGGACTGAATCATCTGCTTAGGGGTGATAGTTTCTGTACAATGAGAGTTTCATTTAACATTTTAGTTCTAATGAAGAGAACAAATGCAAAGGGTAGGGATAGTGTTTTGGAATATTATTGACTTACTTGTTCATTATGTTATAATTTTGATAAATAAAAGAATTAACAAATTTTTATGTAATTTGACATTGTACTGAGTATCAACCTGTCACCCCTATTTCTTTTTAGGCTAGGCCACATAGCGGGAGTATGGTAATCTATAAATAGCAACGAAGCTGATTTATTCTGACAAATGGCACATCAAAGGTTTGAGCTTGTATTTTATAGTGTTTATTTATTTTGTTTTTAGAAATATTGTAGCATTATTGACTTTCATATATAGAGTAAAAGTAAAGTATTTTATACACATAATATTCTAGGATATTTAGTGAGAGTGAACTGAAAGTTAAAATTACAACTTGGTTTTGTTTGTTTTCCATGTCTGAAGAATTAGGTAAAAAAAAAATTGCTTTCAGAATAAACAGTTATTTCAATTTGACTAAACACTCATTAATATTTAAATCAAATAATTATAATTACTTAGTATCATCTAAGACAATGTTTTGTTTATTTTATGATTAAAATAACAGATTTTGCATTATATGAGAGGCTGAGAGACAGACTTTTTTTACTTGACATTAGATTCATAACTTTAAAATAAAATTATGATGAAACGGAGTTTACTCATTAAAACAAAAAACAATTAATATGTATGCTGAAATTTAAACAGAAACTGTTATTCACTTATGTGATTGCTGACCTGAAAAAGTGATCAACTGAAAATTTATGTTGATGAAGTTAAGTTTCACTGGCCCTGTGTCCAGTGGAATCTTTAAAAAAAAAATTCAACTCCTGCATTTGCTCTCTTAAATTTACAATAAAATCTTCATTGTATGGAGGTTGTGTTGGAGGCGAGGGTTTTTTATACTCTATTTACGGATCTGCTTAACCTAAAATTTGTTAAATAAAATTTCTATCACCAACTGCTTTTAGCCACTGTCTCATATTTCTGTGTAAGTTTACCAGTCATCGCAAGAAACTTGAAAGTTTATTGTAGGGGACTTCGGGTAAACTATTTTCATTTGTCATTAGAAATCATACATCTATCTCTTAACTTCCCGAGGATTGCAGTTACACTTAAAGAAAGTTTTAATTTTTCATGTTAAAGTGTAGGGCTAGTAACTTTTTGAAAGGACTAGTGATTTTCAAAATCTACTAGCCCACAGGACTAGTGAACATTTCTCGTGAGCGTCTATCCCTGTACATACTGTGCAGTTCCAACAAGTAAAGAAGTGAGCACAGCTCACATACCCCCGCTTCAAACTATAGTCTGGCTTTCTTTGTTGGTCTTACCCTCAAAAAGCTCACTTAGGGATCATGGTTGATAAGTGTATTAAGTTTGTTGAAGCTAGCATGTATAGTTTAGGAGATATGCTCAGGAAAAAGCACTTTGTCAGATAGTCATTGTTTTAGTAACGTTTCCATGTAAAATGCAAAAAATAAAAATAATTTTTTGGTCTTACCCTCAAGAGACGCACCAATATGGATAAGTGTATGAAGTTTGGTGATGATAGCATGTACGGTTTAGAAGATATACTCCGGACAAAGGACTTAGTCATAAATTCACTGTTTTAGTCATGTTTCCATGGAAAGCGCAAAAAAAATATAAATCATTTGTTCGTCTAACCCTCAAAAGGCACATCAATGGATCATGGTTGATAAGTGTATGAAGTTTGGTAAAGATAGCATGTATAGCTATGAAGATATACTCCGTACAAAGGACTTTGTCACTGTTTAAGTCATGTTTCCATGGAAACCGCAAAAAATAAAAATCATTTGTTGGTCTAACCCTCAAAATCACATCAAGGGATCATGTTTTATAAGTGTATGAAGTTTGATGAAGATAGCATGTATAGTTTAGGATAAATGCTCCGGACAAAGGACTTGGTCATAGAGTCACTGTTTTAGTCATGTTTCCATGGAAACCGCAAAAAATAAAAATCATTTGTTGGTCTAACCCTCAAAATCACATCAAGGGATCATGTTTTATAAGTGTATGAAGTTTGATGAAGATAGCATGTATAGTTTAGGATAAATGCTCCGGACAAAGGACTTGGTCATAGAGTCACTGTTTTAGTCATGTTTCCATGGAAACCGCAAAAAATAAAAATCATTTGTTGGTCTAACCCTCAAAAGGCACATCTAGGGATCATGGTTGATAAGTGTATGAAATTTGATGAAGCTAGCATGTATAGTTTAGGAGATATGCTCCGGACAAAGGACTTGGTCATAGAGTCACTGTTTTAGTCATGTTTCCATGGAAACTGCAAAAAATTAAAATCATTTGTTGGTCTAACCCTCAAAAGGCACATCTAGGGATCATGGTTGATAAGTGTATGAAGTTTGGTGAAGCTAGCATGTATAGTTTAGGAGATATGCTCCGGACAAAGGACTTAGTCATAAGAGTCACTGTTTTAGTCATGTTTCCATGGAAACCGCAAAAAATAAAAATCATTTGTTAGTCTAACCCTCAAAAGGCACATCTAGGGATCATGGTTGATAAGTGTATGAAGTTTGGTGAAGCTAGCATGTATAGTTTAGGAGATATGCTCCGGACAAAGGACTTGGTCATAGAGTCACTGTTTTAGTCATGTTTCCATGCAAACCGCAAAAAATAAAAATCATTTGTTAGTCTAACCCTCAAGAGGCACATCTAGGGATCATGGTTGATAAGTGTATGAAGTTTGGTGAAGCTAGCATGTATAGTTTAGGATAAATGCTCCGGACAAAGGACTTGGTCATAGAGTCACTGTTTTAGTCATGTTTCCATGGAAACCGCAAAAAATAAAAATCATTTGTTAGTCTAACCCTCAAAAGGCACATCTAGGGATCATGGTTGATAAGCGTATGAAGTTTGGTGAAGCTAGCATGTATAGTTTAGGAGATATGCTCCAGACAAAGGACTTGGTCATAGAGTCACTGTTTTAGTCATGTTTCCATGCAAACCGCAAAAAATAAAAATCATTTGTTAGTCTAACCCTCAAAAGGCACATCTAGGGATCATGGTTGATAAGTGTATGAAGTTTGGTGAAGCTAGCATGTATAGTTTAGGAGATATGCTCCAGACAAAGGACTTGGTCATAGAGTCACTGTTTTAGTCATGTTTCCATGGAAACTGCAAAAAATAAAAATCATTTGTTGGTCTAACCCTTAAAAGGCACATCTAAGGATCATGGTTGATAAGTGTATGAAGTTTGGTGAAGCTAGCATGTATAGTTTAGGAGATATGCTCCGGACAAAGATTTGTGACGGACGGACAAACGGACGGACGGACAGACGGACAGACGGACAGACGGACGGACAGAATGAACGCTATATACCCCCGCTTACGCTGTAAGGCGGGGGTATAACAATACCGGAATATAATGATAAATACTGAGAAAATGGCCCATCCTTCTTGAATGTTGGTATCCCCTATGATCAACTCCCATTAATAAATGAGGCCTATCATAAAGGTATGATTATTGATAAACCAAAACTCCCAGACTTTCAAACAAGTCTCAGAAACATACGATATCCAAATTACCTCTGTGACTCTAAGTCATATTTCCAGAACTTGAGCTGCATTTCAGGTGACATTTCTCCATCTTCCCACAACTGGTAGGTGACGAGCCAATCTCCTCGCTCATCCACACCGGCCTGTGTGATCCGAGTCATAGTCAACGGGTTTTTGAGACTCCCGGATGATACATAGTTCTGCTGTACGATGTCCAGCTGCAACACCATTTGAGGTGAAAAGCTATTTGGAGCTATTATGTATTGGGGGTTTTTTTATCCGGCCTTGGAAAAATATAGATGTTCATGCAAAATTAAAAAAAAGGACAAATTTTAAAAAGTCCCCCAAAAAGGCACCAGTACACATGATGGTTGCTCAACATTTCAAATTTCATTTTGCATGGTCTTATGGTCTTTCAGTTCTGGACCAGAAACAAAACTGTAAGTTGTGTGTATATTGAAACGGCCCAATCCCAATCCACTAATGCTAAAAACTCACATTATAGAGCTGCTTGTCGGCCTGTAGAGAGAAGAACTGCAGGTGCCCAGGCCTCCCATTTGACACCAGACAGCCTGACCTTGGGTCACACAGAAGACCCACAGGGTTGCCCTCACTACCCCTGGTCCTGGTCAGTCCCTGATAGATCTGTCGGATCTGGAGGGTGTTACTCAGTAAGTGGATTCCTGCAATAGATTGAACATTGAAGTATTCAGGTAATATTTCCAATATGCGAGTCGTATATGGACTTCAATAGGGAATTCAATATTTGCTAACAAGGTAGCTATTTGAGAGTAGTAATGTTTAGATATTATACATCTTGGGAAGGTGAATCCTCTTTCTTGATTAATATTTAGGATTTGCTTCAATCTAATAAGGCGTCATTCTGCAAAAGGTTAATATTTGATCAAATGTCATTAGCTGAAAATCTTGGTAAAAGCATAGATTACTCCTAATAAATCTTGAGCTGATTCCCTTTTTTTGATCACCTAGTTTTTTATATTAAATCAGAAAAACATTAAGATTAAGATTTTGAACCAAAAAATTATGTTTTGTTTCTTAACATGAAACTGAAAAAGTTGGTCGCTAAAACATCAAACTTGTTAGATTGGGTTTATAAAGATCTAATTTCACATGATAAAAACACTTGACAGAATTTCATGGGTTCAATATATTTTTATCAAAGTAATCATATGAAGGAATGTTAGTAAGAAATTACAAATGCAATACAATAACCCCACGAGTGAAAGCGTGATGTTCCAAAAGAAAAAATGCACTACACCTAAGAGTGTTTAGGAGTTTATAAAAAATAATCAATAATTAGAAATAAACTTCATCTTTTCATGACAAGTTAAATCTTAGCTAATGTTAAAGTTACAAGAAATAGATTTGATTTGATATTATGGAGAAGAACTGTATTTGCCTAAGAAAAGTTGAAATACGCGAGAGAGAAATAATACTCTGCATATAATAAAATCGCACAAAAAAATGTGTTGGTGCTATGAAAAATAACAGTGTGTTTTAACCAAAATATCCAAATTAAGATGTATATTGTGAAAATGTAAACCAAATACAAACATGAAAAGGTTTTAAACATTTAGATATTGATTTGGTTGCCTTCTGTGTTTGGTTAAATTTTATAATAATCAACGCTTTAAAAATTTCGGACCTGTTTGTTTTGTATGTTCTCGTAATATAAGCATGAGTAAATGGTTTTCTTTCAAGTTTTGTTCATTCTTTATTAAACAGACTTAGGTCTCGAATAAATCAAAGCCGGTGATAAAGCCAAGACCATCTCAGGCATACGAGTCATGCAAATGGCCGTGTGATAGCTTTGGATAAATGTTTGAATTTCAACTGTTATAGTTGCTATAGTGCCTAGCTGTAGTCTTGGAAGGACATGCCACACTAAACTCAACTCCTTCACTCAGTGATACTTATGCTCTGATTCTCTTTTTTAGATATTTGGAAATGTGACATTGATAAAACAAACCCACTTTTTTCATAGAATAAATAATATCTTGAGCAATGATCAATTGAAACTTTTATTTCAAATAAATCTGAACAGCTTTCTCATTTTCTCATTAGGCTCTTTGTATTCTTGTATTTGTTCTGCAGGTAAACTAGCTGTCAGGTTGTTAGCTTTATTCTTACATTGACAGATCTTTACTTTGTTATAAAAAAATGATCTTATATGAAAACTTTTGACCTAAACTAAGATTGTGTTTGTTGGCATTATCTTTATCTATATTTTTGTCTTTACAATATCATGGAATAAAAACTCCCCCATTTTAAATGTGTCCTTGAAATGGACACCCAGATTTTGAAAATGTGTTGTAATGAAAACTCACTTGAAATTTGAAAAACCCAATCAGGTCTCAAAATAAGGGTATTAAACCTTAATAAAAGCTTATCTGGAGCTCTGATCAATGATTTTGAATGATATCACAATGTAGCGAAGTTAAGTAATGGTAAACTGTCATGTTAATATCCATGTTTAATTAAGATATTAGAAGAAAAAACATGGCAAATTTGGGGCAGTTAGCAATGACCACATGGCAGTGGCAATTGACCTGAAGGGTTGAAACATGGTAGGCATGCACGGTGAGATATCAGATGATTCACACCCAGCAAATATATAATTGTATGATGATTTTCTGGTATGCTATGACATGAAAGTGGCCATGCACCAGCATATAATATGCGCTAAGTCAAAGAAATAATTTTCCAATAAATTTACTTTCATGATTTGGTCCTACTTCTCTCTACAAACATGTCTGAAGAAATATGTATTGAACTGACCATTATCCTCATGGGAGACCGCATAAAGTAGGTTGTCAGGGGAGACGGTGATGTGAGTGATGGGAGAGCCGAGGCGGGGCAGGAAGTCCTTGTAATGGGTCTCGTATTGCCACTTGACCAGCGTACTCTCATGTCCACCACTCAACAGGTATGATCCTGCAAAAACAAGACCACGATTCTTGAAATAAATCTAGATTGGAGCAATGTAAAAGGAGATGTAGTGTCAATGCATTGAACCATTATACATCTATAAATTGTTGATAATAGTTTGCTACTTGGTCTGTCATTGCAAGCATTGGAGTAAGGGGTTGCCAGAAGGCATCTCCCAGTTTCATGGTATTTCTCTGCACGACATACCTTCCGGTGAGAAGGTGAGGTTGATGACAGGCAGGGCGTGCCAGTGGTACACAGACTTCACCATCTGCCTCTCGGTGGTGAAGTTGTACCTGCAACATGATACATCAGTCTACATGTCAAACATTGCATTCTCAACAGCTCACTTATAATTAATTCATTATTTGACTATTCACAGTAAGTAAATTGTTTAACAGACATACTGCTCATTTTAAGAAAAGAAAATTTCCGTTTGAACATTCTTGACCATGTTGGCACTTAAGCTGTTAAGAATTTAGTAAATAAGTTCAAAACCATTCTGAGCAGCCAAAGGAAAAGGGTAAATCATTTTCAAGTACAGGAATTCCTTACACAACAAAAGGTTGCAAGAAGTCATTGATGGTCACAGAGGAGCCTAGATCTTGTTGCTTGTAACAATGGTTAGGACTTGTGAAACTCATGCACCATTTTAGTAACTTTAGTAAAATGGCAGAGTGTGAAGTTTGGAACTGACCAGTAGTATATCTTGCCATCAGCACAGCCTGTAGCCAGGGATGTTTCTGTGGGGTGCGCTGCAATACAGGTCAGCTGCGTGTGCTGCACCTTGTACCTGCCATATGCAAGCATACCTCAACTGCAACACTAGTTCTTGATCAACAGCTAATGGTGTGACCACACACTTCAAGATTTCATTCTTAATACATATTCCACTGGCAACCTTAGAAGTTATAAATTCATATTGTCAAAAATAACTTAAAATTAACAATGCTTTCAGCTATTTATCCTGTCAATTGCAATATCATTCATCCATATAATATCATGACGAGCTACAAGGAAGTGACAGGTTACTGCTTAAAGAGATTTACAGATCATCTATAAGTTTGTTTTAATTGGAGAGATATGTTCTCAAAATTCTTTCCTTACTCTATTTTTTATTCTGATCAACAACAAATCTATTAAAGTGACACAGAGTATGTTTCATAACTTTTTATTTGGCTGAAAAAAAGAGCCAAAATACCATCTGTCTTGAGTTAGATTCAAATATCGTCCTTAAACTTGCATCTTTACCTCTAAATGACAAAAGTATAATATCTTATCATTTTCAATGATTATAGAAAAACCACCATTAAAGGTTGATAAGTCAATTTTTCCATCTAATTCACATTATTATTAGTTAATTCTGAATTCTACGAAACACTATCAACAGATATTTTTCCTTGTATCTGCCGTAAATAAGTTTCCAGGATTACTTTTGAGTCATTGGCAATATATTGAAAAATATCTTGATGAGAAAAGAGAAAATATACCTCAAGAGTTTCTTGTTATGCCAGATGAGTAACTCTCTTTGGTGTGCGGCAATTGCAGCGTAATAACTTTCCTGGGGAAAGAGTTGAGACACAATGTCGTGACAGAATTGGACATGCAACTCATGGAAGGTGACAGATAGTAGGAAAAAAACACTGTGAAGTTACTGGAATTGCCTTTCAAATGAGATGAAAATATTATCAGTCAGGTCAAAATGAACATGTCAACATGTCAAGACCGTCAACAGACCAAACAGAAAGTAAACCATGTGCAACATTTTTACTCTCATTCCAAGACAGGGTTTATTCTAATCAACCAGCCTTTAGTTCATTCAAAGGCCAGGTGTTTGTAACAGAACATCCAAAGGAAAAGAATATCTCACCTTGGAGCCGACTATTACCATCTTGGCATCAAGGTTACAATGCTCAAACACATAGGAGGGCTTGGAGATTGTGGAGTCCTTCACAGTGAATGTGTACTTCACAAGCTGGCCGGCTGAGAATAGAGCAGTAACATTCAGTCAAGCAGCAGTTGGAATTATGTTAAATTGTTATGCAACTAGTGAGTTGTTTGGTATCTAACAAGTAAAAGCAAGTTAGATACACTTACTATACATGAGGTTCATGAAAATGTAATTATTAATGTAATGTAGTTTAGTATTCTATTAATTACTCACTGAATCATATCAAAGAAAAAGCTTGAAAATCGCTGGCATTACCATTGCTGCCATGCCAATAATATTGTGATGTCATGCTTAATGATTTTCACATGTCGTCAGTCAGTACCTGGTGTTGCGACACAATGTGTATAAATATTGGGTGAGTAACACAAAACAAATATATCTATAAAGTTTAGTCTTTAAAACTAAATACAACCTTGAACATTTGCTTTCTTCTGAGTTTTTTGTAGCAGACAAAACTGGAACTGTCCTCCACTGGATGCGACGTTGACAAACCCATAGAGAGGATGGGGCAGAGACACAGTCTACAATATGAACAACTAACAACCGTAGAATGCAGAAAAATAATAATGCAACATATAAAAAAAATTATAAGCTAAAGCACTTGAAGATTCACAAGGGGTGCTCAACATTTCAACAATGATAGTGATATTCTGGGTATATCTAGTATGTTTACCATTAACCTTTACACAAATGTTACATAAACAATGATGATTTAGTGGCTAAGTAATTCCAGCAGTGGTTATAATCACACTTGGAAAAAAATATCATTCTCTTTTATGTATCTGTATATATATATGTATATATATTTATATAAACTTGCTTTGATATTACCACTTACAGAATATTTAAGAAAAAAACACCATACTTATCATAACAGTGTTTTTCATTGATTTACAGTTCCACAAAATTTAGATCTTTCCAATTGTAGAGTTATTTAACTCTTTCAAAACAACAACACTGTCCACTACACCTGGACAACACTGTCCACTACCCCTCTAGACAACACTGTCCACTACACCTGGACAACACTGTCCACTACCCCTGGACAACACTGTCAACTACCCCTCTAGACAAAACTGTCCACTACCCCTGGACAACACTGTCCACTACCCCCTGGACAACACTGTCCACTATCCCTCTAGACAAAACTGTCCACTACCCCTGGACAACACTGTCAACTATCCCCTGGACAACACTGTCCATTACCCCTGGACAACACTGTCCACTACCCCCTGGACAACACTGTCCATTACCCCCCTGGACAACACTGTACAAGGTTAAGATAAGTTCCAACCTTCAGCATGACACCATCTGCGTAGTCCCAGAATATCACCTGAGCATCTCGCCCACATGTCAGCAACTGGAATATGAAGCAATATACAAATTCTTTGTGAAATTCTTTACACTTACCTCTAAAGGGGAAATATTAATAACATGAAATTCATATTTCTAGGATATTTGTATCATCAGATATGATAAACATCATATTTTTATTTTTTATCAACATTTCAGTCATTAAACACCTGGGTCGGTTAAAAGATGTTCACTGTGTACAATCAAATGGACTTGTAAAATTTTGAAGTTTCAACAAGTTAGAAAAAAAAGATGTATAAAGAGCATAAGTGGGATTAAAACATGGGACCTCTCTGTTGACAAGCAACACCTCTACCACTTGAGCTAACGAAGGCCCGTGTCAGCTGAGGTACTTTTTGTTGTCATGACTACACTGATTTCCCCCTGTATACTTTCATAGGTAATAGGTTTTGTATATTTCTGAGATAAGGATCTAGTTTTCAGCTTTAAAACCTAAAGCAAGCGTGTAATTTAAATATTCTATTGGACTCGTTCAGTCAGAAAACATCGACCCGCAAAGTGTAAAAGTATTACGTTCATTAATTCATTGAATGTAATAAAATTTAGTTTAAAATTATTTTAGGAATGTTCCGTGGGTGTGTAAGCCAAATAATAACCCTACTGCCTTGCATTATGGCAATAAACTCAGCTCAGGCTATGCCCTCGCAAGATTCTTTGCCATAACCGCTAAGCACTGAGTCATTATTTACTGCGTAATTTATTGGCTAGGTTCAGTGCCATACCTGTAACCTATTGGCTGGGTTTTGTTTCTTACCTGTAACTTATTTACTTAGTTGTTTCATATCTGTTACTTCTTGTCAGGGTTGTGTGCCATACCTGAAAACTATTGGCTGGGTTGTTTCATACCTGAAAAATATATGCTGGGTTGTGTGTCATACCTGTAACTTATTGGCTGGGTTGTGTGTCATACCTGTAACCTATTTGCTGGGTTGTGTGTCATACCTGTAACCTATTGGCTGGGCTGTGTGTCATACCTGTAACTTATTGGCTGGGTTGTGAATCATACCTTTAAACTATATGCTGGGTTTTGTGCCATACCTGTAACTAATTGGCGGGTTGTGTGTCATAACTGTAACTTATTTGCTGGGTTGTGTGTCATACCTGTAAACAATATGCTGGGTTGTGTGTCATACCTGTAACCTATTTGCTGGGTTGTGTGTCATACCTGTAACCTATTGGCTGGGCTGTGTGTCATACCTGTAACTTATTGGCTGGGTTGTGAATCATACCTTTAAACTATATGCTGGGTTTTGTGTCATACCTGTAACTAATTGGCGGGTTGTGTGTCATAACTGTAACTTATTTGCTGGGTTGTGTGTCATACCTGTAAACAATATGCTGGGTTGTGTGTCATACCTGTAACTTATTGGCTGGGTTGTGTGTCATACCTGTAAACTATATGCTGGGTTGTGTGTCATACCTGTAACTTATTGGCTGGGTTGAGAGAAAGTCCTGTCACTTCCTCATTGTGAGCTTCAAGCTGTCGGAAACATTCTCCACTCTCTGTGCTGTACACCTTCACACTGCACCCAGACGCACAAAACAGACACCTGCAGAGCAAAGTTAGGAGTCTTAATCAGTTATTAATGAAAAGTACTGTATTTGAAACTTTCTTAAACGTTTAACAAATTAGATTAAATTGGGTGAGGTTCCATACCTGTAACTTATTGTCTGGGTTGTGTGTCATACCTATAGACGTTTTCTAAGAATACAGGACTAAAAATGTGTTTGTGCATCTTTGCGTATGCTATTAGTCTTAAAGATAATAAATATGCATGATAATATGATACGTGAGTATTTGAAACTTTGCGGATGTTACTCATGTTTAGTTTTGAATCTGCGTCTACGAAATACAATCACTGCAGTACTTCCGACTGTAATCTTACAATTTGAATGATAATAAAACGAGTGATGCATTTTTTGTAATGGTGTTATATTGCCAGATTTATCATGACTTGAAATCACAGTCACTTTACAAAGAGGCTGGGAATAAAGTAGTGCCATCAGTTTTGCCGAGTTTTGACGTCATCATTGCAGTTGAAAGGAAAAATTCCTTGCTAACATGACGGCAAAACTGATGGCACTACTTTATTCCCAGCCTCCATATTTTTCTCTTGCAGTGGACTAATTTGTTAATTGACATCAAAAAACACTAATTTGTCAACCATTCGAACTTCTGGTTTTGAGAAAACGAGTAGATGAAACTAATCATCTGACCAAAATGTTATCTATACGTCAATCTAAGTATGGTTTTCTACCTAGATCCCAGGTAGCACACCTACATAGGCCCGATGTTGGCTGAACAGCGGCACCCTGCGTCGGGCCGACATCGGGCTGATGTGTAAACGTGGAGTTTATAGAATTCTTGTATAGATACTTTCTCAATGAATGATAGGCCCCTTTTTAGTGAAGAAATGAATAAAATGGAAACATAATTATTTAATTTCTTTAGATATATAGCTGCTTTGGTTACATAAATTTTCAGGCATCTATTTATTATAAAAAAAATATTTGAAATTAACTGTATTTTTTAGCCTTCTGTCTTTAGACATTGGACACCAAAATATTTCACATACAGTTAATATTTTTCTGGAATTGACAATACAAAATCCTTTTGCTGTGAACATCTTTTTATTTTTTTTATACATTTTCTTTTTCCGCATCGCAATCCCACTTTTATATAAATGTTTCGTTTTAAATCACTATGCAAGTTTTGATGATAACCCAGTGTCGTCTGCTCCAGTTGATGTTACTCAAACTGCGCCTAAAGTTAAAAGTAAGTATTTTAAACATATATAATCTTTTCATTGTCTGTAACGTTAAAACAGGATTGGTGTACAAAGGTTACTCTTAACCATGTTTGCTGCTGATGAGTAGATGTTTTAGTATAACCAAATTGCTGTTGCAAAGTTACGGTAATGTTGACCTTCATCATGTTATTAGGATGGCCATGTCATGGTTGTGTCTTGGCTTGGTGCACACTGTTCGGTTATTATTGCATAAACAATGAATTAGTCAACTGAAGTCAAGAAGTTGTAGTAGATCAGTACCATTAATGTACGCTTTGAAGATAAAATATTTTAATTGCTGTGTGGTCGGTAATTGAAGCAAACGGTGTGTCACTTTTATAGGTCAGTCAAATTGCTCGTCACTGAATGTTTTGATGGTTGAGTCACAAAGTTGAGAGATAACGAATATTATTGCGACTGGATGTTCATGTTGTTTACTGCCACCTGGATTCTTTCCCCAAAGCTTCTGCTAATAAGACAGTGAAATTTAAATGTTTATTGGCGCGATCTCAAAGTTCAGTGACGTTGATAAAAAGTTGTGTCAGCTCGTAGTCGTAGTGTTTATTTTTACCTTGTTAACAAACAGATGCTTTGTTTTCTATTATAATTAAGGTAAATGTTGCTGTAATAGTATTAAACTGTCACTATGCCAATTTTTCAATTTACTATCAAAATAAGCAAGACAACAACTATTTGATTTCCAAATTTATCACCGCTATTAATATGTTTTTTTAATAAATCGTAGGCCTACTATGTACAGTGCTGTCAGGTAAAGCTACGCACCTAAGACATACATGATCATTCAACCGAGAAAATCAGTGATAAAAACCAATTCATTGTTAAAGTTAAGAGCTTCATTCAATTTTAAAACTGATTTTTGAAGTTTAGGTAAGGATAAAGCGATAGTTCGATCAATATGTTGGTTTCAAATGACAATTGCTTTGTGAGAAGGCAAACTGTTTGATGACGACATGTTTGCTAGGATTTTTATCAGTTTTTATAAATGTGTCAGTCTTTTTTGCCATATTTATCAACATTTAAATCCTTTTTACCTTTTCAAAAACTTCATATCATCCAAATTGCCCAAAGATGCTATGACATCAATTTATTACAAGCTAACACTCATCCTGATTTTCTAGGTAAAGTTTTGAGTTAGTGCATATATCTGTACCCGACACTGCTGTATTTGTATATTAATGTGGAAAACTTATCGCATGACCTATGCAAGTGACATGAGAAGGAAGTACAAATACGCAAAATACTTTTACTTTAGTTTTTAGATGACATATTTTGCAACACTTTCAGGTCCTTGAAAACGTAGAAGAACCTAAACCCGGGAATAATTACTCCATGAAAGGAATCAAAAGCAATGACGACCAGGTATTCATGTGCGAGTTCATCGGATCACAACAATTGACATTAAATGGATTTTTATTACGTTAATACATAAATGTAATTGGGGTCTAGGGTTTTGATTTTGAGCAATAATAAGTAACCACCAGTATGAGTATATGTGAAATATCCAACACTTTTCAGAGTTAATCGCAACTGAACAAGATGTGAACTCTAGTTATGAGCCTGAAAATCTATGCGGGAGTAATGTTAATGGGCAACTTATATACCCGTTTCTTTTCCAATTTCATCGAAATTCTTTTATTTCAGGAGGGGATTTGCTTTGCCATCTGTCCAGGAGTACAAATGCCAGAGTAAGATTTGAGTAAGCATCACCTTTAATCATCAGATTTCCGTTTTTCATACATTTTTATGATTTTTACAAGAATAACATTTATAATATTTAGTTCTAATTGGTTTATCATATATGATTTTAATCACTATATGTAATATAATTCTTTATATGTTTAGTAGATATTAAGGAAAGGTAATTACTAACTAATACAATTTTGGTTTATTTCATAAAATATTTACTATATGTTTTATGTTTTCAGAGAAAAACTTTATCAGGGGCCGGTGGGATACTTCTTCTTTTCAAGAAAACAGGAAGCTTCACTGTCAAATTTTACCACCATTGTATCAGTTTTGCTAATAAAAATGCTGTATCGAAAGAGATGTTTTTCCTGAATTTTGAGCATGTCTCGGTTACACTTGTTTGATGAATACTTTTTTGAATCAGGAAAATTACACCCAGGATATATTAAAGATTTATATAAACTCAGCTGTAAAGTAAGCAGAGGGTAAAATGTCAAAGAGTTGACAGTTCCCTAATGATTAGTAATTAACTGTAGACTATGCTCGAGCTCAACACCTGTGAATAAATACTAATTACAAGAGAGCAATGAATTAGTAAATCCATGATGGGCCGATGCTGGACCGATGCTCAGCCGATATCATTCGCCGACGTCGGGCCGATGAATAACCGATGAGCAAAACTTCGTCGGCCCGATGAAGTTAGCCAGTTGTGGGCCGATGATGTTAACAGCATCAGGCTGATGTCGGGCCGATGTAGGTGTGTTACTTGGGATTGGCCTATATTAGCCTATATACATCGATTGGCGTATCATACGTCCATTTCAGGATTTTCCCAATCTGGCCGATATACCAGCATTCTTGAGGCAAGTAATGTGGAAGCACGAACATGTGAAAAAATACGTCGGTCATGTCATCCACTTTGAATACTAACGACCTTGCGAACTTATGATATACTCTACCATACGTTGATCGAAAAATGAACAGTTCGATTCGAAATACAATTTCGTATTGACTACGTTGCAGGATGCAAAGTCACAAACTGACAAGTTATGCATATTATTGTGCTTACTTTGAATCGTGTGAAAATACCGGTTTCGTCTGCACAATACTCGCTCCAGCACGTAAACAAACGATTGGTTCATCGTCAGCACTCTCCACGTGCGGCATGGTCGTCGCCATTAATAACATGATCTGTAAAGAGGCCAATCATTGGCTAAACCCATTTCCTAGACCAATCAAACCTTGCGTTTTATCACGATTCGCGGAGTTTCTACTTCCGGCCTTTTCACTGACGAAATTCTTAAAATTATTTTGAGGATTCCGAAAACTCTTATTTCATGATGGTAAAGTTCAGCCCAGGCACAAAACGTAGGATCTCATCGTTGATGACAGTCACAAGAATTGTATTCCAGTGGGGATTCATTCCAGGAGTCCTTTATTTAGGTAAATTTAGCTGAAATTGACACGATTGTGCTATTTCTACTCTCTGTTCTTTTCTTACGTATTGACGTAATCGACGTATTGAGCGCCCGGAATGCTAAAAAAACTGAAAAATTATGCACTGAAATAACTCGACCTTGGTTTATTTAAGCCACTGAAACTACTATGTCCATTGGACCTGAGATCCTCTCAAAAGACGTGTTATAACACACTGTGGTTACCCAGCAGGCATGCATCTGACGTCATTTCGACGTCGAAATTTGGTTGAATTCAGGTCAGGACGTCGACCAACCAATTTTCGACGTCGGAACAACGTTAGTTTCCTGACGTTGAAATTCGGTTGGTGTTTTGACGTTGTTTCAACGTCATCAGAACAACTTTAAACTGAAAAGTGATTACTTTTATAAGATTTCATTATTATTAATAACATCAAATACGTTACGGATTGTTTTAAAGAATGAAATAAAAAATGCAAAAACAAATAGCTATCATTGACATTTAAAAGTGTTATTGATATTGGAATTAGATAAATAAAAGTTAATTTTTTTCAATTTCACAATAAAGGGAAGTAACTCTGTCCTATGGCTAATTAGAATAAACAAAGTGTATGGTATTTTTTCAACAGTTTTTATTTTTTCAGTTATGTTCACAACTGACAACATACATTTTCCATTTGAATAAAGTTAGTAGTTCTTACAAAACGGTATTTACGCATATTTAAAAAACATTTTTTTCGTGACACTTTGGTCTAAATCTATGCAGTGTCATATAAACAGTGGGACCCTCACCACATATGAAATTTCCAATACATGGATAACTTCTCACGAGCAGACAATTAAGTCTTGCATCAAGGCTTATGAAAGAGCTGAAAATGAAAGCGTAGCCTCACAGATAATTAATGCATTGCTTCAAGTATACTAACGAAACTAAACAACACAACCTAATTGATCAATAAGACTTGACGTCGAAATGACGTTTTTTCAATGTCAATACGACGTCTTAGCTTCAACGTTGAACCGACGTTGAAATCACGTCGGATTTCGACGTCGCCGCAAATTTCAAATCCAATCAAATTTCAACGTTATTTCAACGTTGCTAAACGACGTCTTTTCAACGTTGATACAACGTCAGATTGCCTGCTGGGTATGCGTTATCGAAATTGAACAATTCCAGCACACACCTGCCGTTAACAATTAATCATCTGGCAAGATTCTTGGAAATTCAATTTCAAGTTAAGGAGTATGCGCTGACATCAAAGTCACACAAAAAACAGCATGAAAACAAAACAATAAACAAAACCAACCACATGTTTTGTTTAAATTGAATGCCGCCCTTTGTTTATGTTTGTTGCTGAATGATTGTTATCCAAATTATTTCACATCAATGATGTGCCCTTCCTTATAGACTGAGCTCAGTTTAAGACAAAATGCTTTTTGTTCTGGCCTGATGAGCACCTCACAATAGTGTTATGATGGATAACCAGGTCAGTTTGGGTGATATGTCGTGTACCTGGGTAGGAAATTTAGACTTGTCCCAGCCCTACAAGTAAACTACCTGGATGTTAAAATGTTTCACCAAAAAATTAATTGATTCATAAATTGTGATTGCCATGATAAGGTATGAGTGTGCAGCTGCTAGTCACTTGCAGTTTTCTACTTGCCTGCCAATTAGTCAAGGTCTTTAGATAGACATGATAGTTTGAACATTGCACGAAAAACTATTCTTTGATATTCTTCTCATCCAACACTTCCTGAACCAAATACTGAAAGTTATAAAAATATTTTGCTTTCTTTCAGGTTTCAGAAAAGGAGCAGACGAAGGCTCACCTGACTTGACAATCTTCAGGTAAAATGTGTGAAGTTTCTCTCTTCCTTGGGAGGGCTCCTCTGTAGGATTAGCAGTTCCATGAACATCTCTTTATCTAGATCATCAGGCAAGATGTCCGGCGGTGTCAGTCAGGCTTTAAATTTTCAGTTTTCACTTCTCATCCAAAACTGCCTGTAACCCAAATCAGAAAATATTTTGCGTTGGCACCTTGTGCCTAAAATGTCCAAGTTTGTAGAGTTGGTTCCTACACTCAACATAAAGGCTTCAACATCCCTCAAGTATCACACTTTTACCAGCTTTGAGCAGCTTCCTGAAACCAACTGCCATTGGAAGAAATCTTTTTAATAACAATCATTTGTATAAAGATAATGAAGCGTGTATATAGCGGTCATTCTGTCTGTCCCTCCATCACTTATCTCATAGGTATACATCAACCAAACTTTGCTTACATGTTTTCCATGACCTTTTCTATACGTTAAAGCCCATTTAGAACATTCTAAGATTTAAATTTTGTACGTTTCCATGGAAATGTCACTATTTGGACTTACTTCCACGGTTTATGTTAGGGACAAGTCTTCTTGCAAACTATTACACCTTGATGAGCAAAATTTCGGTTGTTGGTACTCTTCATGATATTATTGATAGAGTTTGAAGTCTATTTCTAAAATATTACTTTCGACAGAGTTATGGCCCCAGTCTGATTAAAATCTACCCTGTCCTGAGGAAAAAAAGTCTACATATATTGACTCTAGAGGGAATCGAACATACTCTATCAGGGGCTTTCCCCTCCACAACGGTCTCAAAGCACCCTTGAGCTTACATGTTCTGGCGCAATCTCAACTAGCCAAACAGAGTTGTGGGGCTTCCAACGTATGGAAAGCATAGAGAGAGTACATACTTTGGCTTGTAAACGTTTTCCTAATATTGGTAAAAGAGCTCCAAACATTTGAGATTGCCTGTATATTTGACCTCTATGATGAGGTGCATTAAATTTTGGCTTAGAGTTATTCGCATGCCTGCTCATCGATATCCGTTGAAGGCATATGAAATGATGTATTCTTTAGATAATGCTAATTGTCATACATGGGCTTCTTCGGTTAAGCATGTCTTGTATAGTTATGGCTTCGGCTACGTCTGGATATTTCAAGGTGTTGCCAGTGTTGAAAGCTGTTTTCATGTTTCAAATTTATTTCGCTAAGTCTCCAAACTTGAATAATATGTAAGATCAAACAAGCTGCAGAGCCAATGACTCTATTTGTGTTTAAAATGTAATTGCAACATGTGACGATGTAAGAATAGTGGATTTATATGCAAATATGCAGATCTATAACTTTTACAGATTGGTTTGAATTTTTGGGTACTAATTGCAAGAAACTAAGGAAACATAAATTCTATAAATTGCACTGTAGACAATACGATCCAGCAAGCATGACAATATGTCAATGTTTTTGTTCCAGTTTACTTTGGCAGTGAATCCAGCTGAAGAAGACATTGTAGATACAATGGAGTGATACGAGTCCATTGCAGCTGCAAAAGCCATGAACAGGCTGTGGGAAATGTATGAATGATATTGTGTGCTTGTTGAAATGAAACATTTCATCTGATAGTTCAGTGTCTGTTTTTTATGAAGATGTGACGTGCACCTCACGCACCAGAATGAGCTTGACGAATCAAACAACAACAAAATCTCATTAAAATGAAATCTAAAATGCTCAACTACATGTATAGATCTCAGCATGCACCGTAACATGGACCGTCAGGTCCACCTGGGAAATGATTCAATCAGCCAATCGCACGATATTCTAGGGTTGCAGGCGACTGCTGCCACGCTTGTGCATCTTTCATCTAAAGCACTCGGAAAAAGCAATTTTCGGACTGTTTTCTGATTGTCGATCTACCTCCATATCAGAATGAATGTATTGTACATTGCTTACAATTTACCCAGGCTCAACTTGTTGATCAAAAAAGTCAAATCGCAAGCTTTTCACAACGTAATGCTTTAGTGAACAGGATAAATAAGTTGCTATTTTCAGAAACAGATACAATGGATAGAAGTTTCATCTTTTGATTTAAAATATTCGTTAAAAACTCATGAAAATTCATGGGAAAATATAATCATAGACATGTTGATAAAAGAAAAATACCCAAACAGACACTTGTTAATTATATATTAGTCATATAAGAATACATATGCAAAGACTGCAACATTGTGATTGATTCTATCTGTTATAAAGGAATAAAAGAAAAAATCCAAATGAATTCAACTTGTTCTTTGTACAATGGAAAGATTATAAAAACTTCAACTTCATTTTTGGAAAATACTTGTAATGTCATCAAAGGTCCTTGAGAGGCCCGCTTTTTGATTGCTTGAAGTTATCCATGTCCAGGCGATGAGATCAAGAGGTCAAACTGGAGTCACAGGTGAACCTGACGGCTTGAGTAATGGGGCCTTGTGAGATCTATAATCTGCTGAACATAGTGCAGCAATATTATTTTCAGGGAAGTATTTTTTCATTGACTCCATTTATCTCCACTGTTTCATATTTTTGTATGAAATAATCAGTTAATGCAATGCAATTTGGCTATGTGTCTCTTCTTAATTTACCTGTAACAGTAAACTATGAAGTAGGGAAATAAACTGATCAGAAATGCATAAAGTAATAATAATGATAGTAATTCTTTATTGCCCCGAAGTGAATTCAGTTTGTATCATTACAGATCTCGTTAACAAGGCAAGGCAACACGGATTACATATGATACATAAACAAACACGTTCTATTTATTTAAAGATCATTTAACAGACAACACTGAAAGGGATGAATTTATTTTTACCTCTATTGGTTTTAAAACGGGGTAATAAATATCTTCTGCCTGATCTCGATCAGACAGAATCTTTAGGGATAATTTCAAATTCTTTTTCATAAAGATACGTTGAATTCATATAAGAAACTCCAGGAATTTTCGCAATGATTTGAACAACTTTCTCCAAGGGAGACAATAGATAAGGCACCATGCTAACAATGATGCAGTATTAAACAGCAACAAGTGTGTCTTACGGTCACTTCCCGGTTGTTATGATTCAATTTGCATACTTTTCCTGCTAGGAACAACAAAAATTGTGCTTTTATAAATTTTTTAATACTCCCGGTTCTTATATCAAGAGATATACGTAAAAAAATATCTGTAATTTGTTTTATCCCAACCAACGACTCTGTTGAGAAAACTTTCCGTAAACCAATTATTGTTTTAAACGGCTTTGGAATGATTGGTTGATAAGCTGATATCAGCATGTTATAGTTTTGCCCTGCATTCCATCTCAAGTTCCACTATGCACTTCTAACTATGAATTTCAGCCTTGCTATAGGAAAATGTTCTATCAACTTAGAAGAGCAAGGATGGTTAACTACGAGGTTAAATGAAAACGTCCGTAGAATTACAAAGAAAAAAGATCCAAGTATCACTTATTGCATTTTATTTTTTCAACATAGTCTCCAATGACATCAGTATATTTGGACCAGTGATGTTCCAGCTTCATTATGCCATTCTTGTAGATCTCCACAACCTGGGTCCCAAGAACTTTCTCGAGGACAGCAATCAGGCTGTTGTTATCGGCAAAAATACGTCCATTTGTGAAGAGGAAGAAGTCCCGTGTTGATAAATCTGGGGAGTAGGGAACAGGAAGTTGATAGCGTAAATAAAACGTAGGTAAAAAGTAGATGAGAAATACCTGCACCCTCTGTAAAAAGTAGATGAAAAAATACCTGCACCCTCTAGGTATTTTTTCATCTACTTTTTACCTACGTTATATTTACGATATCAAGTTCCTGTGCGCGGACCCTGTCTGCTTTTTAATTTTTATTTGCCCAGTCTGTGGCCCTTATTTGAGTAACAGGGGTCATATACTAACAATTTCCTTTTTTCCTCAGAAGGAAAATGCACAGAAAGATGATGTGAGGGGTGACCGATAAAGGGCAAAAGTAGAAAACGATACAAAGTCAGTTGTTTTGATACCACCAAAGAGTTACACTTATTTACCCTTTGCTGTAGGCTACACGTGAATTTTGTCATAACTAATGTGATTTTATTCGTCCGAGAATAATCCAATACGAAGTTTTATTTTTGAAAGTAAGGCCATTCGAGAGGTTTTTATTTGAAAGTAAGATCTAAAAATGACTTAGAATAATTTGTCTGACCAACAAATCAAATTTCGTATCATACGAATTATTATCGAAGAGTTAAAAATAGTGATTGAGATAAAACTGGAACCTTGCGTTGCCTAAACGGGTTGGTTTATCTTTAGAACACTGCGAATTAACTGACACTTATATAAGATGCACAAGAGAGAGTCTACAATATGGGTCACGATAGCTTTTATGCCCTCTGGTTACACAGGATGAAATGTGGATCCATCACTGGGATCCTGACACCATGCAAGAATCATTGCAATGGAAGCATTAAGCACTCTCCTGCACAAAAGAAGTTCAGAACACAGCCTTCTGCTGGCAGGAGTCGTATTACACAGGCTGCATTTAAACGATGTGGCTTTGAACTTAACCATCCCCCTACTGTCCAGATCTGGCCCCAAACGACTTTTATCTGTTTCGCAAATTGAAATCATACTTGCTTGATACAAGATTTGGCGAAGATGATGATGAACTCAAAGCTGCTACTGAAGCGTGGCTGAGGGGCCAGTCGGAAGACTTCTACCGCAAGGGCATATAGACAGTCTCAATACAAATGGGCAAAGTGTATCGAGGACCAGAGAAAAATCAAATCATTATGACAATCACTAGCTTCCTTTTTATATCCACTTCTATGAATTTATTGACTTCCCCTCGGATATAAACGGGTTTTAGCGGGGTTTTTTTTATCACTTGATAAGGATATGTACAATTATTTCAGATGTCGAAATAACTAAGATTTTCCCAACTCTGCCTCCCGAATGCGTCAGTTTAACTAAGTTAATGTTGTCTTTTAACAGGTAAAATTTGAGGAAAATTGCATCATTTTCAGAAAAATGTTATAACCGACGTCACAAACAGGAACGTAGTTATAATGAGACACTTGCAACACTGTTTACGCGGGAAGATGCATATATGCACGTGCATTGCCTTTACTGTGCAACTGACAAAACAATGAATGAAATCGTAAAAGTAGTAATTTTAAACACGTGTAAAGACTGAAAGCATAATCAAAATACATTTTTAATTGTTTTGATAGTAATTTTTTAAAGGACATACGGTGAATCAATATTTCACATAAAATCTAACATTTTTCTTGATCACACTGAGACTGCATCTCATTAACATGCTGTTGTTTGCATCAGAAACATACATTGAAAAATACACTATTGTTTCTACAGTAAGCTCATCGTTTTCATTTGGGAAAGCGATGGCCAGTATCAAGAATGCGAATGCGAATACACACCAAAATTCATCGCTTCATACAAATGTATATCACATATTGGGTGTACGTTACACATATGTGAGATTGCATGACAAAACATATATTGTCAAAATGACCTTCGTAGTGATTAAATAAAAGTTTGGCTATTAGCAAGTGCTTCCTCTAAAGGTTCTAGCTGACAGTTAAGTTATTCATAGAGAAATATCTTAACAACTTGTCATGGTGCCATGAAATCTATCTTCATTTTAACATAGCTTGCTAACTTATTTTATAATCATTGAATGATTTAATTATAAGAGCGTTGGTTCTATGAAAATGAAATAGTGAGCATTAAATGATTTACGTTACTCACATTTTCATAAATACGAATTTTACTAAAACTTCAGTGCCAACTGACCGGCCAATATCAAACTTTCACCTTTAAATTGTCGTGCATTATTCACTATTACACGCTCGGCTGTATCATGTGTATTTGAATATTGTTTAAGGGACAACTTTAGTATTATTTAATAATTGCCTTCATAAAGAACAACTTTGTAGATATACTTTTACTCGACCTACTTGTCTTGCGTTCGCAAGCACAAAATACTATCGGAAGTATATTTACTTACGTGACAAATTATTCTCAGCTGATTAAAACAGTTTAAACCACAACTCACTCACTCACTCACTGATTAAAACAGTGCATGCCAATTGATTATGAGTCGTATATAAATGAAAATGGAAAATCAATTTCGGCTTCTGAGAGTTTAGGATAACGTCATAACGAAGTATATAGGTATGTAATTTTCAGGCAATCTATTCTGATCCAGTGTTAGTTCGGCTCTAGACAAGATAATTAGAAATGAAGAAAAGGTTACTGATTAATCGTATCTTTCAGACATTAGATGAACTTATGAAGGACACACTCTAAATTTTGGTTGAAACATTGTCAGTGACCCTTAATTTACATAAATTGCATAAATTATTACAACTTTTACCGTCTGGCCGTTGTAAAAACAAACGGTATTCAGTCTCGTGTGTGCTGTTGTCTATCTAATTCTTAATCTTCACACTGTTTGTACATTTTAAAATAATTGTATATATATAGTATGCATCCTTGTATTTTATTATGTAGGCCGATATGTTTACTCTTTTAATTTTACATTAACTTTTTATTACCACATATTCCCCGACGGACAATAAAATATTTTCTTATCTAATTTAAATGCCTAACTACTGAAATAGCAAGCCTTTTAAAGAAAAAGAGGGAAATATATAGCTCTGCAGTGAATAGAATAAATAGTCATAGAGTAAGACTGAAGGCTAGAGAACGACCTTGAGGGTTTTATCAAGTGAATAGGACTATAAAGATAGGAATGAAAACTCTATGAATCAACATGTACATATAAATAAAGTGGAAAAAGAAAGTATCAAAATATTTGTGAAAATACACAATATAATCTTCGAGATTGTAATATAATTATAATAAAATGGGTCGTCCACTTAGATTAAAGTTTTGAATTAAGCTTTGGCTTAAGTTTATTAATGAATAATAATTCCTTTTCCGCCAAGCAATTAGATTCAGTGGAATCAACTTTGTATATCGGGAAAACAGAATACATATTTTTTCCACATGTTTCTAGATGCGCACTTAGAGGGATTGTGCGATTATGCTTTTGTTTAATTTGTGAACGATGAAGATTCATTCTTCTTTTTAACTTTAGCTCTGTTTTCCCGATATATATTTCCTGACATCCATGACATGAAATCATGTAAATAACATTTTTTGAGTCGCAAGTAAAAAGAAGTATGACTTGCGACTCAAAAAATGTTATTTACATGATTTCATGACTCCCTGAAGATATCAATGAAACATGTTGGAGTAATGATGGCTATGTGTCATTTTTTGTCTTTGAATATATATATATATATATACATACATACATACATACATACATACATACATACATACATCAAATTATCATTTCTTTTACAGACTGTTCATGAACTCAATATACAATGAAACCTTTAGTTCGAGTCGTCGACCGTTCAGAAATATAGATATTATGTAGTAGATGTAGTTGCTCGCCTTACTCCCGTTAGTTCCTGGATCTATCTCTGTAAGGTACGGGGAAGCGAACGAACTTTCAATGATGCATAAACTAATTTTTTGGATAAACATTTATATTATTAACTATCAATTTATTTAAAAGGATTTTTTTTGCGTCTCGTTGGTGTTATTTCACCTAAAAAGGTGAAGTTTATAATCTATACTGCTTTAAGATCATCTTTAAACCTAATTTTGAAAACATATTTCCTTTTCAGTTTATATGATGATTTAACTATATTTTCTATTGTTGAAGTCATGCCTGTCCCGCTTGTATAATAAACTTGTCCATGTGGTGAACTTTCTGTGACTCACATACGAACCCACGCACCTTTTCCGGTTTCAAGTGGATGAACCATTAGCGGTGCTGAATTAAACACACAGGACAGGTCTTATTTATATTCTTACGGCTATTTTGCCCATTGATGTAAAAAAAAAAGTGTTCAGATTTTAATCATCGTTTTTACTCTAAAAATATTATTTTAATATTACGAATAAAAAGCGCGAGGTTTTCTCGACCTATATCTCATGGGTAACCTCATTACCTTATTTCCCTGTTATAAATGGGTGTATCCCAGTCGGGGTGGTAAGTTAGGTAACTCTAAATATATTTGTGAAATTCACTTCGATAGATGTGCATATAGGTCAGAGTCTCTTTGCCGTCTAAACATACTTTATATAAGTAAATGATTTAATTATCGAGAGCGAATGCTCCGCATTATCCGTGTACGACACAAAAATCTCTACCTTTGATGAAAATCAACTGTGCCAGGTTCTACTGACAAAGCACTTTCCTCATACATGTACGGAAATAAATAGTTCAATAGAAAATACATTTTCACATTCCTAAGTTGTCATCAATATGTCATATGTCTAATATTTATCCATGATAGGCAGACAATCTTTCTGTTACCGAATTCATTTTGGTTGAGAGATCAAATCAAAGATAGAGGTCATGAAACGACATTTTCCACTATTATCAACACGCGTCATTGCCCAGACGAATGACGTCAACGCGAAAATATCAGCCAATCAAATTCTGCTAAACGTCACTGTCGCGTAGTGGTACAGAATATTTCCTCCGTGAATCGGCTTGTTGTTGAAGCTTGTGACGCTGCTGGTGTATTTTGACGTGGCCACTACGTATCCTGCAAATTTATCCACTCCTATTGCGGCAAAGTTGGTGACGAAAAGTACGTAACCGGTAGGTACTCACAACAATCAAACGTGTTGTCATGTGGGAATCGGGAAAACCTGGCACCATTTGACAGTATCTTGACATAAATAACCACATTCCAGAGCTTGCCAGCCACATTTTGTAGATCTGTTGAAGCCATGTCTGCGTTTTAGTCAGCTTCAGGAGACTTTTTCCGGGGTTTCCCTCGTGTTGTCCCGTTTGGCTTATTTGATGACGAAGTCATCACGGGGTTACCCCTACCATCCAACATTACCTTACGCGTGCACACGTGTGGTCATCAATAATCATAAGCAGCCATGGGGATTTTCAAAAAGTCACTTTATCATGATGACTTTTTGCTAGGCAGCCATGCTGATAGACTTGCTATGTGTGCAGAGGTCAGTTGTAAATGTGGCGTTGTATTGTCAGTGTGTCTTTCAGTGATAGCGTCGAATGTTAGGATTGATGATTTACATGTTACATGTGGTTGTTGTTGTAATTGTTTATTAGTAAATGATCACTTACTATTATTCTTGGTTAAATTGATTTTATGGATGAGTTAGTTTGGTGGTTTTCGGTCAGGCCTTTAAAACATTCCTCATTCCTGATTTTCAATGTCCAAAGTTACACTAATTCTTGTATAGAATTTTTTAAATGGTAAATAGATCAACTATTGTAACTATCATATGTGACTTGTTCTTTATCATTTTACCTCACATTAAGAGCCTTTTTTTTAAAATCAAAAGCATATCAAATCTATTTTGGGCAAAATAAATCATTAGAATCTAATGGTTTTAGTTATATAAATAATAAAAAGATATTTAAGAAAGAAGTCCAAACATACCTGATTACTATTCACATTAAGATAATAAGTAATTTCATCAATATTTCTTGATTTATTAATGTCTCCATCTTTCATAATTAAATGAAATACAAGAAAAAATGTATTGTTTTTCCTTATTTTCGTTTGAACGGGAACTATTATTACTATGTTTTGTACACTAAATTTACTTCCCTAAAATTAAGAAGTAATAATTAGAATTCAAAATAGAAAATTTATGAAAGAATAAGATTTTTAAGAACATTAGACATTTTTCACATATGTTGGTTGTGGCATTCACCATTTGATCATTTTTCATTAATAGTATGAACCTGTTACACGTTGATGCAAATTTTAACTAGCATTTGACGAGGGATAACTGTTGACCTAATTAGACTGCGATAGTACATTGGGACAAACTTTTGAGACAGTGATAGACTATTTTGACCCTAGATTGTCATTGCAATTGTGATTTTTGAATCAAAATAAAATCTTATTTCAGCTGCTATTCCCAAAGATTTTATAAGGAACATATGATTGATGAACCAGAATTCAGCCATTCACACTGTTGAAACATCCCCTCTGAAATAAAATTGCTCAACTTGAGACATAAGTGAAATAAATTAAAATCAATTTCCTTGAAATACTAGTGAAAGTCATCATGAATATCATTAGTTTACCTTAGTATTGTTGCAGTGATTGTATGTGCATGCTCCTTATCCATGGAGTACTATTGCAGTGATGACTTTTCAAAACTTCATTAATTTGATAGGACGAAATCCAAGCCTTTGGGGTTATGACCATATAGATAAATTGATAATGCTATTTTTGTGTAGTATTGAGATTTAGCAACAAGAAAAAATATCATATGAGAAATGTTATAATATAAATCTGAAGCACTAACTAGCAAGTAGCTCTTGCAGGAAGCAATCAGAGTAGGATAGGGTGATTTTGAACATTCTGTGTACAGTAGTACTAGAAATTTAAACCTAAAAATGTTTTATGTTTGAAAATGTGACCATGATACCATTTGTAAAATGTGAGATTTTTCACTTGACATAAGTGAAGAAAAGTATGCATTCTCAAAGGGTTTTCTTGCAAATTCTTATTACTCATACTGACACTCACGTCTGTTATATCATACCATCTACAAGGGTTAATGTGTACATAATTTTAGTCATTATGACTATGGACATTGCATAATATTTGCTGGGTAAATGACACAACATCTCTGTTGAAATATCAATATTTTACGGAGTTAATCTGCCTGATACGCATTACTGTTATGTAAAACAACTAAACTTCTAATTGAACCTTCCTGTACATGTTGAGTTACTTTAACAAGTTGTTGAAATCGAATTTACAGAGCAATCTACATAGTCCATTTCTGGTAACCAAAACCAACCATTTAGACAAGTAAATCTTCATGATCTTGTAACTTTGAATTCTAAGTAGCTCTGTGGACATTATTGGACAAGCAGTTATTACAATTTTAGCTCATCTGGTCTGAAAGGCCTGATGGGTTTAGCCTCATGGTGTTTGGCGTCCCATAGACTCCAATAGGAGCCACACCTTAAGACATGCTTTCATCTTCATTATTCATTTCATTTATTGGTTGAATTATTGTCACGCTAGGGGTAACTGCCTGAAGCCCGAGAAACCTTCGTATTAAGACAGAGGTTGTATAGGAATTTACGATGGAGCTACCTCTGTTGGGAGAGAATGCAAAGAATGGCTAGCGGCTAAGCCTTGTGTACAGACTTCTTAGCTCATATTTATTCTAATTTGTAGTTTTTGTGATCCACTGATTTTTAATAAGAGACACAGTGACCTCGTTCTAAAACCATTTTTCATCTTCTCAAAAAAAAAGACTTAGAAAGCTAAAACCTTGTGTACAGATTCCTTAGCTCATGGATGGGGGTTGATAGCACAATGGTTAGCACGGTCTCAGATCAAGAGGTCTGGTTCAAATCCCTTCAGGGGTTTGGTAACTTTGCCTGCAGTAGAGAACTGTTCAACATGAACTCATGCAGTAAGGTTTGGGTGCAATGCTGTACTGACTTGTAACATGACTTTGTTGGTATCACATATGTTGAATGACAATGAATACCCACAGATTAGCAAAGGTAAATCCCTGCAAACTGATCAATAACGTTCCTTGATGCAACGCGACTCAAGATTTGGTTTCCTGTTTCTTTAAATTTTTGTGCCGCACAGCAATTTGTTAGTTGTTGGTTTCAAACTAAATTATGATAAAAATTAATCCCGGTAATTTAACGAACGCAGCCATTTATCTACTAATTTCAGCACATTACCACCCAAAATTTGCTCATTCCAGCCAATTCTCACAGATTTCACCGCAATGCATAGCCACAGTGGTGTTGCGGTGCTTTCTCCCTAGTAAAATACTAGCAGTCATGATATAAGTGAAATCCTCTTGAAAGCGGAGTTAAACCCTGAATTACCTCATTTTACCTTAGCTCATGGGGATTATAATATCTATATTGGTGATTCTGTGGCCCCCAAATAGTAAAACCAACCCTGTGACCATTGGCATGATGATTATTATAGATAACCTGATGTGCTACAAACCAACAGCTTTTTCATCATCTACCATTTAAATAATAAAAGATTAAAACAAAATAGATATATTGATTAACTTATGTGTTTTGTTGTTGTTTTTTGTATCTCAATGAATACTGGTGTTTTTGTGACATTCAGCATATTCTGTGTTTGGTAGAGATGTCTGGGGACACAGCCTCTCAAGATCTAGAGAATGGTTCCCAGGGTATATCTGTGGTTCATGTCACCATTCCAAACCAACCTGTACAAGTCCAGTCTGTCATACAGTCCAACCAACATTCAGTAATACAATCTGCAGGGAATACAGGCAATGTACAGACCATTCAAGTCGTCAGAGTATGTGACATTTCAGTTTTTTGATGATATTTTAAAAATCTTTTGTCATGCGTTTATGTTTAATAGTTGCAGTATGTCAAATTTATTTACCAGTAGTAACATTTTTTCTTTTTGAAAGAAGAAAGGAATTATTGTAATATTCATAGGTTTTTAAACTACCCCTAAAAAGCGAAGGTGGTTAATATCATTGGTTTGTCTGTTCCATGAATGGATCACTGATGCATATATGAAAAAGATTTATTTACGGATTATTTCCATTGATTAAGAACATTCAATTTCTCCTTTGATTGTTAATTTATTGGCTTTTAATTCTTACATATGTGTCTCTACGCTTCAGACCATTCAGATGAGTTCTTAAATTTCATGCCAATCAGAGACCATCAGATGCCATCTTAAATGTTGATCAGTATTACATATATGATCCTTTGTTGAAACCCTTGAATTTGCTTCTGATATATAGAATCCATTGTGGATCAGAAAGGGGACATAGTGACACTGCAGGGGTGTTGTGCTCTATAAGAGGAAAAAAGGAAATTATAGTGGAAAGTGTTCTATCATCTTTTCCCAAGAATATGTTTTTATAGAGATATAAGATTAACATTGTTGTCAGTTTGTGTTTTTTTTATATCTCTGTTGCATTTTGTAAGTTGTTCATGTAGTTACTCATACTATTGCGATTTCTTGCTAGGTTTCTCGTATCGAGTGATGGTTTGTGAAGTCCATCAATGTATTAAAAAATTTTTTATCAAGAAACAAGACTCAAAAAGAGGATTTTCTATTTCAGGTTGCAGCAGTAGATGATGAGTTATCTTCTGATGACTCTGATGCAAAAAAGAGAAGAGAAATATTAGCTAGAAGACCATCATACAGGTAAACAATACAAAACAGATGATTTTTCACCGATTTATTTGTACAACATGAATATCAGGCTCTCATTACACAAACACTGAGATATCCTTAAATCACTATAATAGCCTTGGTGCAATATCTAAGAATGGGACTAAGGTAAACTTTTGTGTCTTTTTGCACTGGTCATTGGGATGTTGATACATTCAATTGTAGTGTAAATTCTGAACACCATAATTTTTTTTCCCAGTTAGAACGAATAACTTATATTCTTGCTTTACATTAAAGGTCAGTGTGATATTTTCATTAAGAGAGAAAATTTAACATAACATTTTCTGTCACGTCAAAGTATCAAACACTTCTATTTACCTGTAGTTTTAATGATCACTGATATTCTGTTTTCCCCCAAAACAGAAAAATATTAAACGACCTGTCATCACCTGTATCCAAGATGGACGATGAATCTAATGACAGCCAGAGTCAAGATGGACAGGAAAGTAATGAGGCTGCCCAGAATCTCACAAGCTCAGCAAATGCTGTACAATATCAACAGGCTACAGGTATCAATCAAATCTTCTTGCTTAATTCAAGGGACTGAGCAAATTTAAAATACCAACAATTCCATCTGCCTTTAGATATTTTTGTCCGACCAATTAAGAAATTTTTTTAATCTTGTTCTTTCCAAATTTTCCAGTATCTTTTCATGATGAGGCATTTAGTGTTGAATTACAATCTACTTTAGGTTCTTTTAAAATTTCGCAAATGTCTTCTACAATATTAGAAGAGGATAAGTGGCTTTAAATCTCTAGTATTGTGTCAAACGTTTCAATTTTTAGCTCAGTGTCTGTGTCTTAGACGTTATAGTTTTATTAATTTTGAACAGATAAATCTGGATTGTATTATTTCAGTCAAATAGTCCAGGTTATTGGTTAGCCATGCTCACTTTTTAGCTCATCAGACCTGAAAGGTTAGATGGGCTTATGGCATGGCCTGTTGGCCTTCATCAATTTAAGTTTCATATTTTTTACTTCTCCTTCAGGCTCTGACTTTGTTGGGATATGCTTGCACCTAAGTGATCCAAACTTGTACATTTTGGACTGACCCTTCCTCAAGTATAAATAGGATGAGAGGCATTTTCCCTAATTTATTTTAAAACTTCTTCTCCAGAACCAATGGCTTATGAGGCTGAAATATTGAAGAGTAACATCTTACTGAAATGAAGACTAAAGTTTCAAACACACACCCTACCACCCACCCATTTTGTCATATTTTTTCCAGATACCTTTCATGCTTGGGATCTAAAAATTTGAGAATATTTTCTTTGTAGGTTTGAGAGAAATATGTGTAAATTTAATTGTCCCACCCCCATTAAGTGTGTGGCAGGGAGGCCAAAAAGAGCCATTTTTGAAAACTTTGTTAAATGGTCCATTTAACCATGTCTGTAGAAGAATTAATGAGCAAAATGTAAACATGAAATGGAGTGGGCTGAGCAATGTTATAATGTATGACTGAGCTCGTTAAGACTGCATTTTACACTGAAATGAGCAATCACAGTAACCAGGAACAGGTAAACGGGTTGGGTTGATGTTAATTCGGGATGGGTGAATAACAGTGGAGGGTGGAGTCAGAAGATGGAGGTAGGATGTGAGAAATGATATTTTAAAGAGAAGTAACGCATAAATTTGATTATTACAAATTAGTATCTGTATTCGTTTTACTTATAAGAATCAATAGAGCCAAAAAATGAGAAAATATACGCTTTAATTTGACTACTAGGAGACCTTTTATACCCCTGTTTTGGATAACCGCCTAATGAGACTGGCGAACGCTTAGACAAACTCACCGAAGCATGACTCGAAGCCACGCCCAGTGTGTGAAGTGCTAGTCGTCAGCTGAAAGTCTAGCCCTTTGATTTTCTCTGTATTTTTAAGCTAATTCAACAGCAAAATAGAGGCAATAGCATGACCGAAAGAATTCCAAAATACGATATGTAACTGCTTCATGATATCAACTTTCCCTCTCAGACATCAAATCCATCTTGATTTTACTGTGACAATCCTTTGACGCGGTTTTCTTGGGTGGGTTTATATCAAAAAGGTTAAGAACTTGGTCAGTGAGAGGTCCATTACTATGGGATATCACGTAGTGTTACAACATGTATTTATCGATATGAATAATTAAAGATATATTTAACATCAATTTATTAGAGGTTTGAGTTGCTTGGATGATTTTAGATATGTTTAAACAGTTGTTAGGACTGTGAGATTTCCTGTTGTTTTTTCATAAAGGAGATTATACTTCCGCCGACTAGCACGTCACGCGGTAAGACACGCGGCAGGACACGCCTCAGTGACCACGGGCCAGTTCAGTTCTGTTCATTGGCGCTAATTAGCTGGTGATTCGAAAAAGCTGTATTAAAGTTGTCTATTGGCCGATTTCGAAAATTTAAACTCAAGTTTCTGGCAAATTAGAATACATATTTTATGAATCACGAAAGTTGCCATGGGTCATTTCAGTCGATCTTTAATGATTTTAGATGGTTTAGTTGTTTTTGATGCATTTGGTGCTTACAGGGAGAATTTTCTTAAGATAAAAGCAAAGATGTAAGAGTGTGTAAATTGGTCATAAAAAAAGTTACTCCCTTACTGCTAATTTTTGTGTGTGAAGAATCTGTTTTCTGACTTGTATCATGGTTAAAGGAATATGAGATGGTTTTATTGATTTTCTTCCAAATTGGTGTTAAGACATCTTGTCTGATACACTGACACTGCACACTTATGGTTTTTGGAGAACTAATGGGTATGTATTAGTCTTGAACATCAACAATACAAATCTGATGAGCTATAGATCCCATGGCTCCATTTTTCCTTGTTAAAGCTCACAGAGTATGTTGTTTCAGTAAAAATTGTCAAACTTTGTAACTTTACACTTTACTCAATGTAGTGATCACTTTGATATATTGGTTGCAGTAGTCCCAGCTGGTGCAATCCAGATCACAACTCATCCTGATGGCACTCCGGTCTCACAAGGGCTGCAGACGCTGACAATGTCCAACGCAAGCCCATCTTCAGGGGCTGCTACTCAGGGGGCAACAATAGTTCAATATGCCCAGGGGCCTGATGGGCAGTTCTATATCCCGGGTACGGGTGTGTATTTTGTAGTATAGTTGCTTTTTTAAGTGCAGCTCATTTATTTCAAATAAACTGAATCAATGACTCTATATTTATTTCTTTATTTCAATATTTTGTATATTTAATCATTTCTGTGAATAGTTATTTTTGATGTCATGTTAATGATAGCATTTTTTCATTCTGAACTGTTGTAATTGGGCTATTAGACATGTTTTAACACATTCATAGTCATGGTTGACATCATGTTTGTGATGAGCTGTTGCACTTTGGCAGTGAGACATATTTTTGTACGTCCCCACCTCTCCAATGTTTGTCAGAAAATACATTCATTTTATGTTCAAGGGAAACAGATGTAGGTCAAAATCTGATTAATTAAAGAAATAAATAAAAGAATTATTATGTCAAAAGTAGATTCTAAAATTGATATGAGAACACACAAGTGGATACATATTTCGGTATTGCAATTATTTCTTTTGAAATACTAAAAACCAATTATTTAGATAAATGCTGTATGTCAAGACTGCTAAATTATTACTTATTTTCAGTATCAGTTGGGGGCACTGGGGTTCAAGCCTACCAAATAGCCACATCAGGGGCGTTACCTCAAGGTGTTGTCATGGCAGCTGCAGGCAGTCCAATCACAAGTCCTGGCGGACATGGAGAAGAAGCATCTAGAAAACGAGAACTTCGCCTTCTCAAAAATAGGTAAGTAATTTGAACTTCTGGTTTGTCTTGTTAGTTAAAATTCATTTTATACAAAAAGCTTAAAAAACTTGTTGGTAATCATCTTTTGTTAATAATAGTGAATGCTTGTTTTGCTGAAACTAATAAAGTTAATTTTAAAGTACTTTATCCCAAAAAAATATATTCAAGTTAAATGAACTCTTCAATCTTGTTTACAAATAAAGCGTGTTTGAAGTATTCTAGAACTAGAAAAGTAATAAACATTATTAAAAGCGCATGTTGTGGGTTTTTTGTTTGTTTTTGTTTTGTAAATGTTTTGATTGTTGGAGAGGTATGCATGCTAATGATATAGATAGAATACTTTTAAGCAATTATATCATATCTCATTTAAGATGAGAATGTAAGTTAAAAAGTTAATTTCTTGTCATAGATCTAGTAATGTTTAGAAGCATGAAGTGTTTTTCTGTGAATGTCAGTCTCTTCAAATCTTCAAGTTCTTGCAAAGAGAGACAAAAGTTAAATGAATGGCTAGAGTGATTACAAGAAGTGACATTCACATTAACATACATCTGCCTATAACTCTGCTGTTAATGTTTGGATCGGGACGCTTTGTGTTAAAAACTGTTGAGAAAATGTTCTGTTACAAGTTGACCTGTTGGTTGTTTCGTGTCGTTACATACAAAACCATTTGGCATTCTACATTACAATGAAAACATTTCACTCAAATTACAGAGAGGCAGCACAAGAATGTCGCAGGAAAAAGAAGGAATATGTGAGGTGCCTCGAAAACAGAGTTGCAGTGTTGGAAAATCAGAACAAAACATTGATAGAGGAGTTGAAAGCTTTGAAAGAGTTATATTGTCAGCAAGACGGATAAGAGACTTGACTAACTTCTTTCCTTGGATGTGTGTATGTCCTCATTTTATCAGTGTGACAATGTTCATGTTTCAATAAAGTTGTAATTATCATTCATCTTACAGAGAGGCTGCTCGAGAATGTCGAAGGAAAAAGAAGGAGTATGTCAAGTGCCTCGAAAATAGAGTGGCAGTGTTAGAAAATCAGAACAAAACTTTAATTGAGGAGTTAAAAGCTCTGAAAGAATTATACTGTCAGAAGGACACATAAAGCTGTGTTATGCGTGTGTGGTTGAGAATATAACGCCAGTCCCTCAGGGACGCGCACCCTTACCTCAGGACTTGCAGATTGTGAAATGAAGTGTGTCTGTCAAATCATAATACATGAGTGAGAGCCAGAGAACACTGGTCTGTGGGCACATTATCACACTTCATTCGCTCATTAGAGAAGATGTATGTACGCCAAGGACAGTGTACTGGTAGGAAAAGCCAGTGGTAAAGTGTACTGACTTGGTGACAAATGACTGCAAGTTGGGTGTAAGTGTATTGGTGCATCACGCACCTGCATCCCTCTCCAGGTAGTGTAGGATTACAAACGATGGTGCTAGCATGGTTGCTGACAGTTGATTGGATTATCAGTCATTCTTGAAGAGTAACTAGATGTTATCTTTAAGGTGTTTTATTTCAATGTCTCATACCTATTTAATTCTCTCACCTCCATTAAGTTTGTATATATAGTGAATTCTGTTGTTGGTCTGCTGTAACTACTGTCAAGGCAGTTTCAGCCTTATGGAGATTCATCTTCATATGGTTACCAGCAATTGTTATTTGTAAGATGTATATGTAGCACATTGTACATGCTTGTTGTTGAAGTTGCCAGAAACATGGAATTGTAATGTTTTACATGTAAATACAGAAAAAGCATTTCAATGTGTATCGACTTGCCTCTTGTGCTGTTATTATTGTTGAATTGGAGCCACTCATTGGGAGATCTTTTAGGATCTGGGACCCTAAAGCTGATGTAGCTCATCTAGCCAGAAGGGCCTGGTGGACTTATGGAATGGCATGTTGTCTGACTGCTTATAAGGACCCAGGGGACTACGCCCTATAAACATATTTTCATCTTTTCAAGAAGCAAGAGAAATCACCACAATGAAGTCATGACATCCAAAAGCTACTAGTTGTAAGAAGTGCCCATTTTATCACAGCTATGAAGAAGGCCGAACAGGGGAAGATGATACTCCTAAGCTGATAGGGATTATGATTTATAGATTTGGTGATCGTCTGACCCCTTATATTTTGTCATTCTATGGACAAAAAATGGTGACCATGTGACAATTTGTGAAATAAATAAATAGATGAGCTACAGAGCCAATGGCTCTATTAAATTATACCCCCGCCTTACAGCATAAGTGGGGGTATATAGCGTTCATTCTGTCCGTCCATACGTCTGTCTGTCCGTCACAAATCTTTGTCCGAAGCATATCTGCTAAGCTATGCATTCTAGCTTCACCAAACTTCATACACTTGTCAACCATGATCCCCAGATGTACCTTTTGAGGGTTGGACCAACAAATGATTTTTATTTCTTGCGGTTTCCATGGAAACATGACATAAGCGATGTCCTTTTTTCCTAAACAATGCATGCTATCTTCACTAATCTTCATACACTTATCGACCTTGATCCCTAGATGTGCCTTTGGAGGGTAAGACCAACAAATGATTTTTTTCATGGAAACATGACTAAAACTGACTCTATGACCAAGTCCTTTGTCCGGAGAATTTCCCAAACTATACATGCTATCTTCACCAAACTTCATACACTTATCAACCATGATCCCTAGTTGAGCCTTTTGAGGGTTAGACCAACAAAGAATTCCAGACTATAGTTTGAAGTGGGGGTATGTGAGCTGTGCTCACTTCCTTACTTATTCTGTTTCCATGGTAACAATATGGACTTTGTCTTTTCAGACTTTGTCTTTTCAGCTCATAAGATCTGAAAGATCAAATGGGCTTGTAGCATTGCCCGTTGTCCCACTGGGCATCGTCTGTAAAATTTTCGTAGTTGCAACTTCTCCTCCAGGACTGTTGTACTCAGAATCCTGAAATTTTGTAGGCACTACCCTATGGGTATACATATTTGTAACTTTGGTAGTTGGTACTGAGCACCCCAACCATCTGGCACGATGAGCTTAAAAAAGTATGGGGGTGGCAGAAATTTTTTCTAAAAAAAAATTTTAATCGTTTTCTATAAAACCAATTGGCTTAGGCGATCAAAATAGGGTATATCAGGATATCTATGTAAATTCTTCGTTCTCTTTTTTTTCAGAAACCATTAATGCCAGGAATCTCAAATTTTAAAATTATCAGTTGCGTAAATCTCATCTTCTTACACAAAATAATATTGGTGTGACGTGGGTGCATATTCATAATGATTCTCCAAAACTAAAATCTGTTGGCGTAGGAAGCTCAAATTTTCAAAATAACATCTTTGTTACATGAAGATTCAACTTTGTAGACTTGGTCTTGAACCCCCTTCAAATAAGGGCTTAGCAGGGTACCCACCCAAAAATATGTCCTCTTTTTTTAGACAAAAATCATCCTAATAAACTTATTTTATCTTGGTAGGATTGAGACCAACATTCTGTTAATTTAATTTTCCTACTCCAAAAAAAGGGGTGTGTCAGGGGAAAATATAGTGTTGCAGGGATAGCCATTTTTGAAAATATCAATCATATTGATGGGGGTAATGAGGATTTCAACGAGCCCAAGTTCATGTCTGTAACAAACTTAATAAGAAAGATACTAAAATGAAACTAATTGGTAAGCAATGCTGCAGTGTATGACTGACTTCATTAAAGGGGATGCGTAACACTTAATTTTGATTATTGTAAATTATTACCTGTAATTGTTTCACTTGTACGAATCAATAGAGCCAAAAAAAGAGAAACTACACACTTTAATTCAACTACTAAGACACCTTTTTTTACCCCAGTTTAGGATAACCGCCTAGTGAAACTCTGGAAATCTTTGACAAAATAATTGAAGCATGACTAGAAGCCTTGCTCAGTGTGTGACGTGTTAGTGGTCAGCTGAAACACAAGCTTTTTGTTGTCCCCTGCCGCAACGCTAAACAGGAGATTATGAATTCAGCGGCCTCTGTACGTCCAGATTCTTGTTAACGCGATAACTCTTGAAGCTTAGCACTTAGAGTGTTCATATTTGGTGATAGCTTTCAATGGAGGAAGACTCAGACGCCAGTCGACTATGGTGACTTTAACATCATTTTCAAGGTCACCATGTTAACATTGTTAACGCAATATCTCGTAAAGCTTAGGACCTAGAGTGTACATATTTGGTGACAGTCTTCAATGGCAGAAGACTCAGACGCCAGTCATCATTGGTGACCTTGACGTCATTTTCAAGGTCACCACAACACTGTCATCACTTTGTAGTTTGTAATACATTGTTAACACTTTTTTTCTCCGTATTTGTAAGCTATTTCATTAGCAAAATAGGGGCAATAGCATTACCGAAAGAATTCATAAATAAGATATACAATAGCCTCATGATACCAACTTTCCTTCTCAATGGTCATATCTACTTTGATATTTATATTAAAAAAACATTCAGAACTTTGGTGGTGAGAGATCCACCATTATTGAATAACAGTTATTGTGATTTACTGCATGAAAGTTGCCATGGGTTGTTTAAATCGATCAATAAGAGTGCACTTTGCTAACACTGCACTGAGCTCACAGTATCCAGGGTCAAGCAGATAGAAAACTGATGTGGTCTTTGTGGTTTTGCTGAGTATGGGCAGGGATGGTGGACAACAAAGGGAGAGTCAGAAGATGGTGTTAGGATGTTGGTGAGAAAAGATATTTTGATGATTTTTAAAACATGTTTTTAAATTTCAAATGCATTTAGTGCTTTCAGAGAGTATTTCCAGAAGAGAGCATATATATATAAAGATGGCTAAATGAATCAGATTATAGTTACTCCCTAACTCCTAATTTTTAAAAAGAATGTGTTTTTCTATTCTGTATCATGATTTAAGAAATATTGTATCATTTCATAGACTTTCTTCCTCTCTTGTTAATGCACTGACACTGGATAATTTTGGCAATTTATTTCACCTGGAGAACTTGGAAGTAACAACAGACCTAACTATCAATTTGGTGCAATAGTTGCTGTACCTAAAGTACTTCATCAATAGTAATTTTTTTTTAAAAATCAATACTATTAACTATTTATAATTTTGAAAATTAAATCAATTTATTTGTTTACTTGAATCGATAAGTGAAATCTATTTACAACTGCAGCTTTTAGATTGTTTGTTAAAATGTACAAAATCGGACCTATGGAAAGATTATAACACTGTTTATTCTGGAATTTGTGTTTATTATTTATCATTTATTAATAAACTATCCAATTCATATCACATAACAACTGATTGATGCGAAAATGTACCAAGTTCAGTCTTATTGGTTCAACATAGAAATGAAAGTGACATAATGAAAATATAAAGTAACAATTTAAAAGGACAGTGTTGCCCAAGCGGCATTAAACAATAACTCACTTACTCACTAAAAGGACAGTCCTATCCTTGTTTGGAAATTTAACAGGGACATTCCCTTTTATACAAGTATTATTTAGTACATGGTTATAATGTAACCCAATTGAAACATGTTACTTGGTGTAATATTTTGGTTGATTTAGATAAACAAGAGTGCATACTTGGTAGAATAAAACAAGTATGAGAAGTGAAGCCATCCATGGCACTAAGAGTGTAAAAAGCTTTTTTCTATGGCATTAAAAGGCATTGTTGATTAGTTTTATCATTAATCATTTGCAAATGTATTGATATTCTATCCATACATATAGTTGTTTTCTTTTCATGTCATTTTCCCTCGGAACAAGATGGCAGACCACAGACATTATGTCAGGCTCTTTGGCTCACACTAAATGTCCTGTTTTCTATTCAATCTATCAAACATTATTCTGGAAATCAATTCAAAGCCAATAGGACAGAATTGAGTTTGGAGTATGTGACAGATTATGTAACTATTCTTCATGGAGTTCAACTTTTTGATTTTCATTGAAAACTATTATCTTTATCATTAATTGCAGATTTTAACAAGAAAAACTGAAATATTTTAAATTCATATCAGCATACATTAAATTTTTGCAAGCATCAATGCTAAATAAAATGCCATGAAAACCATGGAGTTTTTCATGAGACTATAAACAGAAGAGGTACTTTGAATTCTGGGCTGCTGTTTTTTGAAATCCTGACCACTTGATCATAATAGATTGATTTGAAATGATCTAGTTTCATTTTATAAACCTATCACTTCATATTCAGGACATCAACGTTACGTCCCATATGTATGGTACTGAGCCAATGGTTTTTTACTTTTGCAGTTTTGAAGCATGTCAACTTGACACCTTATGTTGACACAAATTTGCAAAATATATGTTACGGTACGTGATTCCAGTTCCAGTTTGTTTGAATGTTTGGTGTTTATACAAATATTGATTTAAATTTGTGAAAAGAAACATCTTAACATCAACACATAGCAAGCATAGCCTTACTTTTAAGCTCATCTTGCCTGAAAGGCCGTGGGCTTATGGCATGGTATATGGTACCAGTCGTCCATCCGTCAACCTTTCATTATTTCATATTCTTCTCCAGAACCATTGACTCAGGAAATCTGGAATCTTATGTAGTTTATTGATCTATAGATATGGTGACCCTCTGACCCCTAAGAAGGACCACAGGGAGCAAGCCCTAAAAACCTTTTTTCGTCTTCTTCTCCAGAAGCAAGACGCCTTTGAGAAAGTTGAAACCTTAACTACCGACTGCTTAATTGATGGAGATTCTAATTTATAGATTTTTGGATACTGTGAACCCTATTAAAGGCCGGAAGACCACACCCTATAATACCTTCTTCATCTTCTCAAGAAGTAAAAGGCCTAAAAAGTTGAAACCTCGTGTTCAGACTCCTAAGGTGATGGGCATTTTAATATAAAGATTTGGTGACTCTTTGACGTCTTATAAGGGCCAACAGGGACCACGCCCAATGAACCTACTATCATCTTCTCCAGAAGCAAGAGGCCTAGAAAGTTGAAACCTTGTGTACTGACTCCTTAGCTCATGTTGATTTTAATCTATAGTCTTTGTGTTTCTGTGGCCCCCAAATGGTGACTATGTGACCATTTGTAAAATAAACTATAGATAGCCTGATGAGCTACAGAGCCAATGACTCCATTTGTCTGTGTTGAATAGTTGAATTAATCTTACAAGTAAACCTTTAGTGCCGCTCCCTATTATTATTGGGGACTCTTCAAAACATGAGTTATGGATTCTATACATCCTTTACATCACTTGTCTATCTTCTCATGCAAAATCATTTCTAAATCATAATTCAGAACCTTTTTGTTTAATTTATTTATTCATTTCAGTTGATTACAATCAGCAATTATCTTTGCATAACAGGAGCTAAGATGTGGGAGAATATGTACTTTGAGTATTGCATGTTTTATAGTCAACATGGGGAAATACATAATACAATATAGATTATAGTTATAAAGGTGATCTTACTAATAACAATGCATTCAGAATAGGCAGTTACATATCAGTTTTTAAAATCTTCCACTTTTTGTCAAAATAATGTTAAATTTTTACTAGCTATATAACTTTCAATGTCAAAAAAACATATTTTAGAATATCTTTAAAGATTGTGATACTTGGATATAAACCTTTAATGTTCATAACATAGACATTATGTTAAGCTAACAGTACCTTGTGATTTAGGGGGAGGGAGAGGGCAGTGATTAGCGTGTTCGTCTTCGAACCAAGAGGTACAGTGTTCAAATACAGCTAATGGCTCGACAACTTTGTTTGTAGTAGAGAACTGACCTACATGCAGTAAGGTTTGGGTGCAATGCTCACTGAAATTTACACTGAATTTCAGTGTAGTACCACCCATTGTTTGCTAGTTCCAGCAGATGCTTGAGGTTCCAGTGTAAGTGAAATACCCGATAAAGTGGTGTTAAACCCAAACCCAAACCCACCTCACCTCACCCTAATGTGATTCAACAAGTGGTTATTGGTGGTACATAAAAATATATACACAGCAGAAAAGGTTGAGACCCCTCTGCTGCCACCACCTACTTAAATAACTGCAGCCACTCTTGACATACCCCCTACCAGGTTCCTTAATTGTTCCATCGGTATCGGCTGTCACTTCTCATGAAAAGCTGCCTACAGTTCCCTCAGCTTTCTTAGAGGAGGATTCCTTCTTTGTACCTGACTGCTGATGACATCCCAAACTTGTTTGATTAGGTTCAAATCAGGAGACATTGCTAGCCATTGAATTCGTGTCACATCATTATTTGCCAGATGTTTGTTTACAGAACGTGAACGATGAGGTTGTGAATTATCATCATGGGTGAACAAAATCTACAGTCATAGTCATCAAATCTACATTTGTAAGATAAACCTCCCCAAACCATTACGGATCCCAGGACATTATATATTTATATTTAATTGTTCAATTTCGTTTAGAACAATGACTTTTATATTTTCGTTAAATCTCTTATCATTATTCCTAACATCTCTGCACCGAATACAAATGAATATGGGGAGATTGGATCACTTTGCCTACAACATATGCCCATTTTGAGTAATACATGATGAAGCCTTTGAAATAAAAATATTACCTTTTTCTGAATATTATAACCAAAAGCCTCACTTTTCCAATACCATTATAATGTATTCCTTAGAAACAGTATTGAAAGCTTTTTTATTTAAAGTCAATGAGGATTAATAAACCTTTTTTATTTTGTGATTTAGTTTTGAACATTATGCCATAAAGAAGTCGTATGTTTTCTGTTATGATCTGCCTTGGATGAAACCCATTTTGTTTTTCATGAATGCGAGTATCAAACGTCTTTAGCCAGTTTCATTCAGAGCAAAGGGCATTTCCGATGTTTTCCGATCTCATTGAAATCAGCCCGAAACTAATCATTCGTACCTCGCTACGTTTCTTAGGGAGCCATTAGTTTCGTGCTGATTTCAATGAGATTGGATGTTTTCCAACGTTGGGACAGGACGGTGTTCTAAGAGGTGGGTGGTGCCAATACGAAGGTCAGTAGATACAGTTGGGGAAATTGTGCAAGAAGTGCATCATATCACAGGAATGATCTACGATCTCAAAGAAATTGTTATTATGAAAAAGCTAATTTTCATTAAACTGCATGTTAAATCCTTGACACAGAAGTGTCTTCTCTTGCAATCTCTTTAACATGAAATCTAAAATGCTCCAATAATCTGTAACATGGTGCAGTAATATTAGATTTGATTTTAATGAGACTGCCAATCGTCTTGTGTTCTGTATAACTACTCGAAAAAAATTTCTTAAATCTTATTTCTTAACCGAATTCGTTTAAATTTGAAATACGTGTTTATCTCAACATACAAAAAGCTATGTAAGCTATGTAAGTCGAGAACTTTTATTTTAATGTTTAGATTTGGTTAAATCAGCCATTGGAAACTCTGTGGCGGTAGACACGTTCCGGGTGATCAGAATGTGACAGGTTGAATATGGATTGGAGGACGTTCCTCTACCACGGAAGGTGCTGTTTGATGGGAGACCTGCACCACTGCAGACAATTACGTTAATGACGATGTCACAAATGTGAAATGGTTGTCTGACTGTCTGCTTGAATGTGACGTAATCGCCATTTTTGTTTATTCTGTGATAAAATCTATTTATCGTTCGACAATTGAAGCGTCCTTGCAATGTCCTGTTGAGAGATACCTGCTTCAAGCAAACCAAATGCTTGCTTACGTTGTGCATTTGAATTTCGTGGAAAATTGATTTGTTTTAAAAAGGAGGCAGTACAATTTAGTTTTTATTGTCAGCATTCACCGATTCCTTTAGCATAGCTACCATGTTCAACTAATTTTTCTTGCTGAGTAAAAAGATGAGCACTTACACCAATCTTTCCTGTCGTGTTTGCGTTTTCATTTTACAGTTTACGTGACGAAGCCGTTTCAGGTCGGTCGGCAAACAAATCAAGTATACCCATTAAAGTCGCATCGCGAGTGCGATATATACCGAGAATCAAATAATTGCATTGCCAAAACTAAGTGCAGACGCATTCATCATAGAGTTTGTCGCCTTTTTACGTTCTTTCTGTATTTGAAGAAGGTACACATAAGCTATTTTCATTGCATTTTCAGCTGGGAAATGTGTTTTACGTCACGGCTTTTGCGAAATGATGTGGTAAGCCCTGTCGTTCGACGACGGGGAAGGGTAGGGTGTTTTGAATTTCCATATTGAGCGCTTGAATGCACGTAAAGTTCTGAAAATGTTTCACAGTTGTGTGATAATGCACATCCCTTTCGCGTGGTAGTAAATTCTTTTGTTGTTTGTGCACGATTTCCCCAAGAAATGCACAACAAACAATTTAATGTGGTCATAATAGGTTTAACAAATTACTTTGTAACCCAACTTCTATTTCTTACAGATCTACAGGGCTTTTTGAGAAACGCATTTTTTTACCTACTTCATATTTTGACACTTTCTGATCATACCGATTCAATCCTTTGCAGACATACCTTAACCATCGACTGATAAACTTGTTTGTTTGTTCACTTCAACTGCACCCAAAACCAAGTATTTCATATGTCAATCAATCTGAGATAATAAATAATGGACTAAAAAGTTACAGCGATCCTAGAAAATACCTACAGTTGATTGATAACATGAGATATTCCACTGTTCGTAAAAACCGGAGAGGCATCTCCCATCAACCCATTTCCCACTCGACAGCTGCTGAACCAAAATTTGTTACATATCTTGCAAACTTAATGCAAAGTTCTTGAAAATAGGTGTTCATTTATATGCGACTCAATCTATTTCTGCCAAAAAAAATATTTTTGGGGGAGATGAAGAAACATCGTGTTACTATCACATACTCAAATATTTTATTCATATTCCTGTAATGTATTATAATAACGTTAACCATTATTAACTCTTTAGTCGGAAATATGTTTAATATACTTTTATTGCAGAAATGATATCTGAAATGTTTTACATTTTTCGCAATGCCTCTTTCGGGTAATGCGAGAATTAAGTCTAGGTTGTTGTGAACAGTTATGCCATATATTTTGCCGATTATACCACCTCTCCATCGATTGTAATGTAATCCCGGAAATGTGGAAAAGATCAATGATTATTCCAGTACCAATAAGACATATTCTATCGAAATGAACGATTTTAGTAAGACCAGTCGCTCTTACATTGCTCTAAAATGTTTTGAGCGCATCATTAAGTTCCTATTGTGCGATGTTAGGCACTTACTTGATCCATACCAGTTTGCGTACAGAGCTAGAAAGGGCGTAGAAGATGCTAAACTCTGTATTCTAAATAGCGTGTATAAGCATTTAGAGCTTCCAAAATCATGTTAGAATTCTTTATTTGTAGACCTCTCTTCTGCATTCAATACCATCCAGCCGCACATATTGTTAGAAAAACTTGAATATGGGTGTAAATTGCAATATGATATTATGAATTGAGAAATTTTTAGACCTCAGTTTGTAAAGGTTAATTCCTCCAGGTCTTCTATCTTTTATACAAATACCGGAGCCCCTCAAGGTTGGGTCCTTTCACCTTTTTTATTCACTCTCTACACCAATGACTGTACGTGTTAGTTGTAACCCAAACAATCTAACAGTAAAATTTGCTGACGAAACTGCGTCAGTTGGATTCATTCCAGAAAATGAACTTTCTTATAGAGAAAATGTTAATCATTTTGTATCCTGGTGTGAGAACAATTTCCTTATGTTGAATGTCAAAAAAACTAAAGAACTTTTTTCATGTCTTGAAAAGTGACTTTCAATTAAATGATAATTTAATCTCTTATTTCAAATTGTTTGATATTTTACCAAAATCATGGATAAAGCTTTCAAAGGATAACCCTGTTAACAGGACCAATTATGATATAAACTGTCAAATTCTTAAGGACATTATTTCATCACCAGATTGTAAACTTCTTTATAAATCTATTCGCACTAATGGGGTGATTTGTTATCTTCAAAATCTTACCTCAAAATGAAACTCAAAACTGGGAGTTCAAATGTCAGAAAATGACCTTTCTGAATGTTTTGTTACAATACCGAATTGTGTGATTGACAGTAGGACAAGAAACTTCCAATATAAATTCACCCATCGGATCATATCCACAAAATCATTTCTCTTCAAGATAGGATTTACAGAGGATAATCTCTGTACCTTTTGCCAATCTAAAAATAAAACACTTGAACATTTATTTTTTTATGTCAAAAGGTTCAAATTCTGATACACGAGCTCATAACCTGGTATGAAAGAAAAACTTCTAGAAAATTAATCCTTAACCTTATTAATTTTCTCCTTGGCGATCCAAAGTTGAATATTCTTGAAAATCATATTTTTATAATTACAAAACGTTATATACAAAAGTGTCAATATACCCACACATCTCCCATATGTGTTCAGCTATCATATCAAATAAAACATTATCATAACATTGAACAATTCATTTCTGAAGATAAAAGTGAATTTATTAAAAAATGGGCCCCATTGCATCTGTAGTTTGACTCAAACCAAACCAATGTATTATTTGATATGTTTTTACCTCTTACAAACTATCTTGCACTCCCTCCTTCTCTCTACCTCTCTCTTCATTTGTAGCTCCCTCTCTCCGTCTATCTCCTCTCTTCATATAATTTATACTATGACTCTATGACTCTATAATTTGGTTGAATTAGTATATAATCCATCTAGTCGTATTGTTGATTATGTCTTTCTGAAAATGTATTGATTATTTATTGGAATAAATTATTTAAAAAAAGGGGGGGGGGGGGGGGGGGGGGAAAGAACCTATCATAAATTTCAGAAACAACCAACACATAACAAGCCCTGTCTGTATAAATAGTTCCAACGTTGAGATTGTAGATGAATACAAGTACCTTGGCACAATAATAGATAGTAAATTAAATTGTGATAATAATAATGATGCAGTTTTCAAGAAATGTCAACAAAGATCTTTCCAATGTTGGTATGGCTCCTTATCTATTGTTCACAAGTCTCGCTTGGAAAAAGTTGTTCAAATTGCTGGGAAAATTGCCGGAGGTTCTTTTTGAAAGAAGAATGTTGAAATTATTCCTTAAGATTGTGTAAGATCCAGATCATGTCTTATACGGCGAGTTTGTCAAGCTTCCTTCAGGCAGAAGATATTTATTACCCCGTTATAGAACCAATAGAGGTAAAAATACAATCATTCCTTTCAGCGTTCGTCTGTTAAATGATCTTTGAATTAATATAATGTGTTTGTTTATGTATCACTTGTATGTTCCTGTGTGTTCAAGCTCTGTAATGATACAAACTGAATTCCTTTCGGGGTAATAAAGTATTATAAAAAATTATTATATATATTATAATATAACAATTATAATAAAATAAATACACTTCAAAGGAAATTCATGAGGATATGTTACAAACATTAGGTGACTCTGCTCCTTCATATAGCACCATTTAAGATTGGTGTGCTGAATTTAAACGGGCTAGAGTAACCACTAAAGACGAGCCCCATCCTGATCGTCCACCTGATGTCACCACAGATGAAAACATTGAGACTGTTCTTGACACAATAATGCAAGACAGGCGAATGACTATCAGATACTTAGCTAATACTCACCACATCAGTAAAACATCAGTTGAACGAATTATACATGAACATTTACATATGAATAAGGTATCAGCACGCTGGGTCCCCAGAATGTTATCTGAGGACCAAAAGCGAAAACGTGTCATGGTCAGTCAGCAACTTCTTAACGAGTATCGCGCAGACCCAGAATCACTTTTCGCTCATGTCGTTACTCAAAATGAAACCTGGGTTCATCATTTTGATCCTGAGACAAAAGGCCAAAGCATGCAATGGATACACAGCACATCACCCAGACCTAAAGAGTTCAAATCTTGTTCCTCCAGTCGGAAGGTCATGGCATCCGTTTTCTGGGACTCTCAGGGTGTAATAATGATTGATTATTTAAAGAAAAGTTCTACAATCAATGGCGCTTATTACGCAAATGAACTACGACAATAACGAGAAAAAATCAAAGAGAAACAAAGGGGTAAACTGCGCAATGGTGTGTGGCTGTTGCAGGACAATGCTCCCGTTCACACCGCCCAAACTGCAGACAGTGCCGCACAGGATTGTGGGTTCAAGATTCTCCCCTACACTGCTTATTCTCCAGACCTAACCCCCTCAGACTTCTTCCTCTTCCCTCGACTGAAAACAGAGCTCCGTGGCCTAAGGTTTGAGACTGACGATCAATGACGTCATTGCTGCAGTAGAGGAGTTTTTTTGGGTTTCGTGATAAGAACTGTTTTTCAAATGGGTTGCAGATGTTACAAAAAAAGAGGTCAATGGTGATTATATCGAAAAATAAGTCATAACAATTTGAATGTTTCCTTGATTTTGATGGTCAGGCCGGAAATTCTTGGGACACCCCTCGTATACTATTATACGCCCCGAGGTACGCTACAGCTGTGATATTATAGGTGAGGTTAGGTGAGTTGGGGTTTAACGCCGCTTTCAAGATTATGAATTCACTTATATCGCGGCTGCTAGTATTATTGCAGGGAGAAAGCTCGCAACACTATAGTGGCTATGCATTGCGGTGAAACTTGCGAGCATCGGCTGGAACTAACGAACCATGGGTGGTACTGCGCTGAATTTCAGTGTAGCATTGCACCCAAACCTGACTGCGTGTAGAACAGTTCTCTACTGCAGTCAAAGTTGCCGAGCCCCTGGCGGGACTCGAACCACGGACCTCCTGATCACAGGCCCTCGGATCATTAAAAAAATGTATTAAATAAAAAATGATCCGAGGGCCTGTGCTCCTGATCCGAAGCCGAACGTGCTAACCACAGCGCTATCCCGCCCCCGTGATATTATAACAAGGAACACAATGGTATAGTTGTTAGCATGCTGGCCTCTATCGACAACACCCCTGGTTCGAATCCCGGTGGAAGCACACAAAAAATTGTGACCTGGCCCTTGAACTGTTTTATGTCAATACCAATGAACTATTTATTATCTTAAAGAGCCACTCCGTGAGTTGTTGGAGTCATATATGCCAAACTTAATCAGTGGTGTCATTTAATCACGAAGTATCGACTGTTATAAAGACACATTTCAAAGCTTATTGGTTTTTTACAGTGACAATATGAATGTGGAACGTCGAAATTATGATCGAAAACCGGACAGTGGCGCGCGTCAAATAGTCAAACGTAATTTTGGAGACTTATCTAAAACAGCCAGGAGAGCAGTTAAGAGTTGACAGTGTTTGTTAGGTTATATAACTAGTATCCATTCATGTATATTGGACGTGATATCTATATACACCTCTACAGTTGCATATATAAGGCTGTTTTTAGATTTTCATGGAAAACCAGTATTTGTCATACATATGTCTTTTGGACATAAAAAGTTAAGATGCTTTGATTTTATATCACAACATATGACATTTAGGTTCGTATCAAAGGTAAAAAGTATGCTATGAAAATCACGGAGTGGCTCTTTAAGCTAGTTTGCCTGTCAAAGAGCTAAAACTGAATGAGAACTGACCCATTTCAAACTTACTTAGCCAATTATATCCTTTGCTTCCACTAAAAAGTAACACATCGTGATTTATGAAAGGATTTTCTAGTCTATTTAGACAAAATAATAAAAACGTGGTCCATGTAAATATTGAACTGGTAGTTTTATTTGCGAACAGCCCTAATCACTGAATGAGGTCCACTGTACGCAGGGGGTGGGGTATACACTTACCAACACGAGTTATTTCCCTTTGATTAACCTCACGAAAGAAATTTTTTATTTTCAGTTTTTAACGGGAATTGACAATCAGATACGGCACAAATTCAATTATGATCTTATCAAGTGTTTGAGATACAATACTTTAGTTTAGGAAACGATCGCGCATTTTGATTGATATAAGGGACTTTTGGTTTCTCAAGCGACATCAGCTTATCAAACTTCCGCTGTGTTTGAGACGTGGAGGACAGTTCATGTTGTTTAGCCGGTGAGTAAAGGAATGTTTGTTTTTATTTTCCTCTTGTCCTTTTAATTTGACGATATAAGACTAAGATTATATCCATTGACGTCATTAGATCTCAACCTAAGGTGTGTTCACGTTATGGACAATAATTTTTCTTCACTTAGCCAGTGTGGTCAATGGTCACTGTCACACACACACACACAGTCGAAGTTGAGTGACATTCACTAGTCCTGCTTCACGACTTTGTATGAATTAGAAGCAATTGATACAGTCTATGTCCTCATTCAGCAAGTCTAGATTGACCATGTGAAATGTACAGTAGTGATTAAGGAAATAACATTATGAATGAAGGAACAATACCAGAATATTAAAATATTTCATGGACTAAATTTTAGTCGACATTCACCGATATGAATTTCGATTTATGAGTGGACTATTGAGATGAGCACATCGGATGTGCAGTATTTGTACATTAAAAGAAAGTTTACATTGTTTGTACTTGTTGATATAATTATGGTTATGTCTGTTTCAATATCCTAAGTTTATTTCTTCAGTTCAGTTCAGTAACAAAAACATTTTAAATCAACCTGCAATGCAATAAATTATGTTACACACTAGATTTATGAGTTTTGTATCTTTTTTACAATGAAGTTAATTCAAGTTGTATGATCAAGTCAAAGAAGTTTATTGTACTTAAGGCCTCCGGCCCATATACAAGTGATACAATTTTACAGTGGGTACTAACAAAATTATTAACATTAAATAGCAGAATTCACAATTCAGTTATTAATTTGTCTCTTAATATAACAGCATGATTTACGAAAAGGGCTAGATTACGTATTACTTTTTCGTTTCTGGAAGACATAATAGAAATAAAGGCAGTTGAAGGGTACTTTGAAAGATAACGGTGTGAAATATACATTTTTCTTAAATCATCATAGTGTGGACAAACGAAAGCAAAGTGGACTTCATCTTCAACAGCAGATTTACATAATGGACATATTCTTAATTTTCTTTCTATCGAAGATCTCCTGCCTGTATTTACAGCTAAGTCTAACAGGCCCAATCGGAAATATACATATGTGCGTCTGATATTTCTTGATGTCAATATAGTAAGATATAATTCTGGTTGGATTAAACGCTTGTGGGATCTGTACAATTGATATCTTGTGCTGTTGTCTAGATTGGAATGCCACTCTTGATAAAACATGCTAACAGATTGTTCTCGAAATTGTTTAAGGAATAGGTTAATATTACCAACTGTTTGATTTAGCCACACAAATCCAAACCCATGAGAAAATAAAAGATTTTTTATATGAGTCACCCATGTTATCTTACCCATATCATCTAAGTGAACAAGCATGTTATAAGCTAGCTTTGGTAGTCTTTGCTCGTGCATTCCAAGGATCCTTAACCAGAATTTTAAACATCTTATTTGTGAATTTATGTATACTGGATATCTACCACATTCACCATAAACCATGCAATTCGGTGTTGCCTGTGCTACATTTAAAAATCGTTTGCATGCTAGAAGGTGTAGTTTCTCAATACATTCATGACGTTGGAACCCCCAAATTTCAGATCCATAGAGCATAATAGGTTGGGGGGAAACTACTTAGACTGTATTGTGATAAACCAAGTAACATTTTGCGATAGATACCTATTTGTATATGTATTGAATTGATGAAGAATGTTTTTGACATGAAAATACAACAATCAATTAGATTAGATGTGGGTACAAGTTTAATTATTTTGAAGAAAAAACATTACAGTGAAAAGAATTCGATTTTGGTTATGCCTCCATCGATAGACTTTTTTCTGCTGAAATATGTTAAGTTTGTGGACAACTTCCACTGATCGTTTTGGGACTTCTATTTTATTAGTATCTTAGATATGTCCCTGAGAGGTATTTATGTTTTGTTCAATGGCGAATACAATAATTCAACATAATGATACAACAATAGTTGTAGAAAATGGCATTATTGCAAGGTCATAATGCAACAATAACAAGGCTGCTCCACTAGTTTTTTGACAATACTTGATCTTCTTGATCAAACTTCAACTATGTTAATGGTCTTGTCAATTCATAGATAAAATGTTATTTTTTTGTTAGCTTGCAAACTTGAGTAACATGCATTTATTTAGGAGAAATTCTAGCATTATGCTTAGGGTCATGAACTTTTGACAATTGAGGACATGGTTATGAAAAGCATAAGAATCATGAATTACATAGTGTGAGCAAGTATAAAAGGAATGGCATTTATAAATATCGTTTATATCTGCTCTTTTGCAAGTTGAATAAATTTCAAACAGGAATTTGAAACCTCTGAATGTTTATTCAATGCATATAATAAAAAATACTAACACAGCTCTCATTGATTTACTAAATCTGAATAAATTATATATTATATATGTATTTTACGATATACATGAATAGGTCTTGTCCTGTCAGGAAAGAAACTGTCACTTGAATAAAAACATTGCAAAACTGATGTTGGTAGTAATTTAGCAGCCAATGGCATAATGTCCGTCCATCCATCTGTAAATTTTTCACTATTTTTATCTTCTTCTCCATAACCCAACTAAACATTATATGCTGTGACCTATGACTCAGCCAATCAAACAGTTTCATTGCGATTGTTCACAATAAAGTTGAGCCAACTACAGATAGCCTCCTGTACCACATGCTGCAACACGGTGACGTCTTTACATGAGCAAGAAGAGAGATCAAATGATATTCGCATTGAATCGTAGTAGGCGTGGTAAATAATTGAAAACCCTGTTTTGAGAACCATAGGAGTTCCATAGTTATCCGCCAAAAAGAATGCAGGATGAAAACTGCGAACAAAGCGATGAAATCTTGATATTGTCGACTCTCTTATCAAGAGCTGCTGTTGGTTGACTATTTAAGTTAGCTCATATATCATGGCTCATTGCGTACACGTAATGTTAAGACGGGTTATGAACCAGGTTACCAGCATATGTAAGTGAAGCAAAAGTGTACACATACATTTTACCCTGTGACAGGATGCAGAGTCCTAAGCTGATGAGGATTATAATAAATAGATTTGGTGATCCTGTGCCATCTCATATGGTGACGCTGTGACCATTTGTAAAATAAATTATAGATAGCCTGATGAGCTACAGAGCCAATAGAGATTTGGAAGACACCTTTGACAATGAGCTATTTTTATGGCTTTTAGTCATTTTCGGAATTTTGAATGGGCCATTATCCTTTGTAACAATGGTAAAATTTCTAATTTGAATGGGCCAATTCAAATCAATGTGCAAAATGGCCCATGGCCCCTTCCTTTCCCAATCCCTAAGCCTATAGCTCATCAGGTAACTAGGCTTCCCTGTCTTGGGTTAGTTATATATGTGCTAGATATTTACTTTTGTTGCAAATTGAAAATAAAAAACAAAACATTTATGTTGGGTAATTCTAAGCTACTTACTCTACTTAAACCTGAAAGTTCAGACTTAAATTTGTAACTTTTGGTGATGACTTCCTTTATATGTGGGCGTGGCAGGGAGCCGACCCTCAAATCTTCTTTCATCTATTTTCAAGAAACTTTTTATGGTAGAAGTCTCAAATTTAAAAGATGTCATTTTGTAGAATGGTGACAAAGATTTGTCAATTTCATTGTCCAACCTTGTAAATATGGGCGTGGCAGGGATGCATATTTCGTGTGATTATCCAAAAGTTTTCAGAATAACATTTTTGTTCAGTGGAGACTTAAGTTTGTAGATTCGGTCTTGATACCCCCTCAAATGGTGGCAGGGTGAGTTCTTGCACATCGTTGTCTTTTTTTCAGAAACCATGAATGCTTAAAATTTCAATTCAGACAATATCATCTTTGTAGGATGAAGAATTAGACTAATGGGGTCAGTACCTCTGGGATACAAATTTGGATAAGATGAATCTAAATGTAGCTAATTTCCTAAAAGTTTTAGTTTCCATGTAGTATTAAGATTTAAGGAATTTAGTAAGGTCTGATAAGTTTCCTTTTATCAAGTGTTAAATCATCTTTGTTTCATGCTCTGACGCTTAAAAGTTTTAGTTATGTTATATTTTGTTAAGAGAATTATGTATCATAGTCATGAACATCAACAATACAAAGGCTGATCAGCTACAGTTCCCATGGCTCTATTTGTCATTGATGATAAACTAAATTTGGGATAGGTTGTTTAGTGAATAATAACATGATTGAAAGTAAACGATTCCTCAAATGTTACGTATCCCGGTGAGGACGTGTCGATAAACTGATGAAGATATTTTACACTGAACTTATTTAACTTTTGTCACCTATAAAACTTGATTATTACTCTCCAGTTGAAGAAACCGCCGTTTAATAAATCTACAGTGTTATTAAAAAATTGTGTCATAACATTGCGTGCTGACTGACGTCACAATCTTTAAGTATGACGTCACAATGTAAGCGGCACTGCAGCAATGGTAATCTCGGCGATTTTCATACCTTTTCTTTGCTATAATTCATCTAGTAATAGATAAAATACTAAACTCAGTCCCGTAAATTACATTTTTATGAAACTTGTGAACGGTATCCGTATATAACTCGCTTTCGCTCGTTAAATACCAAACCCCACACCCGTTTCATAAATATGTTATTAAACGGGACGTCGTTTGGTATTCTACATTTACATCCTTGATATTTGCTGAAAAACACGGTGAATAAGGTTGTAGTGGTCACAGTGCACTGGTTGACATCTACAATACATAAAATGCAGTATTTTGCTTTTGGTTTGATGTATCAAAGTGTACTTATGGTTTATATCAATACCAAGTGTATGCCATCAACATCAGCATCACAATTTATAAGCAACATAGAATCAGCAATACTATAGTATATAACTGAGCTCATTAAGACAGCAAAAAGCGCCAAAGCTGAATTAACTAAAAGTTTGAAGGATGATTCCCTGCCCCACACTTGAGAGAGTTGTGGTATCAACTTAAGCAAGCAACTTCTTCAAATGTACCTGTTAACCCAGCAGGAAATGGGTACCTGTTGAAAGGGTATTCTGGTGGTGACCTTGTACTAACTTGTAGGGATTAATACATCAGCTTGGGTTAGATCAGGGTAGTAAAATTCCTTTAGCGCCTTGAGTAACCACTGAGTGGGTAGATAAGTGCGCTCCATAAATGGAAATATTATTGTTGTTATCGTGTAGTTGTTTGTGTTTACAGTTTTTAAATGTACATGTCTTTGTTTGCCTGTCTGCATCTCAATGATATCACTGTAAAGGAAACTAGAATGTGTATGGAACTCCAACTTGGATGGTTATAAACAATCTATCCACCTTGTACCATGTTACAGGCTGGTCCAAATTTTATACAACCTTCTAAAATGTTATAACTTTGTACATTTTAGCAAGAATCTTTTTGCATTTGAGATGATTGGTCAAGTTCTGAGACCTCATTGGCAAGCCTGAAATTTTCATTTGGGTTATGGGACGGTGGGAAAATTGAGAAATACTAGTACAGATTGTTTTATTTCGTAATAACTTTCATAAACTTGTTTTTTTTTACTACTTTTAAGAATAGGTGTTAATGTATTTTCACTAAATTGTTAATGAAAAAAGGAAGAAATATCCGAAAGCTGAGTTATGCATCATGTCTAATGTTTTGTAATATTGTTTTTGAAAAAAACCCTTGTGAAAAGTATTATTTCCTTAGGCCACTTTCCAGGTGGATCTTATTTCAGTTTTCAAAGATATGAAATTATATTTATTAAAGTAAAGATATATTTGACAATGTTTTTGCATGTAAACACTTAATTACTAGCCACAAGTCTTCAGTTGCATTTTTTTTTAGCCCTGTGTGCCCTTTTATGCAAAACTTCGGCGACATCATTTGTCAAAATGAAGAATTGTTTTTTTGATTATCTTCTGTTCTGAAATGGACAAATGTGGTAAAAAATACCACCGATATATATTACCAATATTCTATTGGTAATTGTGTTAATTCTTAGATAATTTCTTGTTAATTATGACTTGATAAAAAATATTGTTCTTAAATTTTTAGTTGAGAAAATTTGAGCTCCATCTGTGTAGAAGTTAAAGCTGTCCCTGTGGTGCGCTCTTGATATACAATTGTGTATTCATAAGATATATCAGTTAGATCACATTAGTAGCCTGAGAATCATAAGACCTATATGAACATGGATCAAATGTATCAGACTGAAATATCAGATAACACCTAACGTTCATACCATACTCCACAGTGAAATATTTGATAAACCTTATATTGTGTTATCAGCTGTTTTCAGTTGAAATGAGAGACTTGAGGCTATGTATATTGGAGTGTGCTGATAAGCAGCATGGCACTCCCTCCAGCAGTTGCACAGAGTGGATCAGTGGTCCTCTCCGTTCATACATCTTTGCTTCTGTAGACAATACTGGACACTGAGCAGGTGCATTGTGGAGACAGTACAAACTGGATATCACAGAACAAGGGCAAAGTATTTCCAAACATTCCATTTCCAATTCCACCTATATTCTACAAATCATCTCTTATTACCACAGGTCATTGTGTGATATTTTTCAAGCTTTTGGCAAAATTGTCAATAACAATAATTTGTTGGTACTTTATGTGACATAATAAGCTGCTCCGAGCAGTGTGGTTAACATGAGGCGACTGTTGAGATGCCAGTATCTACTAAATGCCAGTCTCTACAACACTTCACGCCAAGGAATGCCTGCAGAGAACAACTCACGACATAAAACATGAATGCTACTTTTTATTGCTTCAAAGAAATTGTGATTATGTTTTTACAGATTTTCAGGACTTCAGTAACTTGGGAATCTTGTACAATTGATATGCTAAAAATTATCGCTTTAACCCTAATTCTAAGATGCCTAGCGGTTAGAACAATCGAAAAAAAAGTACTTTATCAGACAATAAAGGTATAGTTTTTCATGACGTAACAATTGAATGACGTTATATCCGCTCTTCCCCGCTGCCCCCTCGTGATCACGCGTCCATGATAACCTTTCATCTCGGTTCTTTCGATCAACATGGCTTGTCCCTATCAATGTCTATCGTATTGGCGTTTTTGCCGATAATGTTTCTTTTAATGGTGACTAGTTTCGAATCATTTAGTTCTATCTACCGGAAATAAGAAAGGAAAGCAAATGCTTGTCGACTGTCGAGTGACCGCGTTGTTTCGCGTCAGGTCACGGCGCCCCGTGGGACTGTGACGTTGGTTCACGTCAACCGTCTCTACCACGTTCAATGTGACACGGTCAAGCTAATGATTAAATAATCTGGGTGTACAGCCCCAACAGTCTGCTTATATAAGAGATTAAAGCATCACCTTCAACGTTTATGACAGCAGCAAAAAAACATAGATGTCAGGATTCAGTCGCCATCACGCTTCCAAAACAAACATTACCCATAATTCTTTGTGGAATGTTGACCACGTGATAAGCCTTATATGGGCAATGTGGCCAGCACTGCATAATCGCACGATAAGAGTTTGTAAAAGTAAAGGTTTTTTAAAAACCAAGAGGTGTTAATTTGTTTGTTTAAGTTTTTAAAGAAAAAAATAAGCAGAAAATATAATTCAAAATTGAATAAATAAAAAAGTTAAAGTGCAAAACTGCAGTAATCAAAGCTTTAACCAACTAAATGTCGTTTTAAAGTAGGGGTTGGGTTCTATACTTGGAATAGCCAACAGTTAGCCCTGTTCATGAATTATTAATTTGAGCGATGTAAACACTATATTTTATTTTGAGATTATTAAAATCAGAGTGGTCCCTGTAAAGATCATTTTGGCATCTTAGAAAAGAAATAAAGTTCGCTCTACCCCAATGTGTTTTGTAATAAAGTATAGTTTTGCCCTGAACTATTATAACGTTAAAGCACTCGGACTACTGTCCTCGTGCTTTAACTATAATAGTTCAGGGCAAAACTATACTTTATTACAAAACACATTGGGGTAGAGCAAACTTTATTTCTTAATTAATGTTTTGAATTCTCGATCTGAATGGATTTCTAGGCAAAGTTTTGCTGATTGATAGAACATTGATGGGATGTTGACATAGCTTTCTTAGTTTTCATCACTTAAACAGATGGCTGTAACACATTGTACACATGATGTGCTATATTCATAATATTGCAGCTGTACACGTGTTGTGTATAAACAGCTTTTGTCAGTATTGTCACGTTCCATTGATCTGAACACCTGCTAATTTAGTTATGTTTGTATGTTGCTTCATAACTTCTTATTTAAAAACTTCTAATCGAGTTGTTTGAAAAAAACAAAGCAATCTAAATAAGATCAACATGTATATGCAATAAAATGAATTGTTTTGTATATATCATAGTATTAGCCAAGAAAAGAAAACCACTTGACTTGTGATACACTTGTACCCACTCAAGAGTGTCATGTATCAAAATATGCTTACGTGTTTTTTAAAGTTTTGACTGTATATTTTGTCTAGAGGGCTACATGTATTGTGTGAGAGAGTATTGACTGGGGAATGAATGTCTTAGCAACAGGTATGGTTGATGCCCCGACAACGCCTGAAGAGCAGGAGCTGCATGATAAATTGTTCTGGGCTTTATGGTAGTAAATAGAAATGAAATGTCCACCCAACCATGAAACCTTGCTGAAATAATTTATGTCTGACTGAGAACATGTTTAACATAGTTCCACACTGCATAGTTATTTCCATATCATTACAAAGTGCAGTCATATATCACTATAACAACATGTGAAATTTCATCGTGCAACATGTGCAAACAATAGTTCAGTTGGAGTTGAATCAGCTGGCAGGTACTGCTTCATGACGTGAGTAACTCACAACCCACATTTGTCAAATTCACAAATTACAGAGAAAATCTTAGGGCTTGATTGAAATCAGCTAGAGAATGTCAGGGCAGAGAGACTGCTGGATGAAAAGTTGATCAATTTCCACGTTAGGGAGACCATTGATGATGTTATGGGGCCTTAGTGACTAGTCAATGTTGTAACCTGCCGGCACTGTAGTTCCTGCTAATAGCTAGTCTCTGGTGTCTCCATGTGTGACTAGGGCTCAGTCACTTGTCTTGTATTCTATCACCAAAACTTTGAGTTTTTACAACATTGAATCTTGAGAAAATTGGTTATAGGACTTTTATCTCAACATGTAGACTCAGTTGCTTGTGCAATTATTTTTAGAGAGAGAAAAGGGTAAGAGAATTTGTCTCTTCAAAATAGCCAGCGGCTCAGCAGTATGTTCAATAAATTTTTCCCATGAATGTAACTGATTTTTTATAAACTAGGAATCTGAAGAAAATTATTTATAAAAACTTGTTATTTGCAAGATGTTCATTTACAATTTTCTTGATGTTTTGGACAAATGTTTTCAGTGTTGTGAGGACCTTGTGGAAATGTAATGGTTAAGTTTATGCACAATTCTGTTACTCTATTCTACTCATTCCATCTCAAATTATTATATATGTACGTGTGTATTGTAGTAATTGAGTTCTTACAGTAATTGTGTACATATGCACTCCATAGAGGATGTTATATGTGCCTAAATATCAGTATATCCCCGGCTTTCGCTCGGGAAATACTAATATTTAGGCACTCGTGTCGTAAACATTGTATGTCATGGGCACGAATATGATATTCTGTTTATTACCGAAGTCGCGAAATCAAAGGAAATTACCAAATTCGACCTCCAAGCATAGGCGGTTTAACCGCCGCCTTCACATAGAACGCAACGTCATAGGGGAACTGTGACGTCAAAGCATTGTATATGACGTGACGTCACAATGAAGAAGTTATATGTTGCCCTAGGGCATCGTATGAAAGATATGAACCTCAATATAATTGCCCTTGTAGGTAATAAATGATTTTATTGTCCACCTGATGAGGCAATAAGCACACAATGCAAAATGTAGTGTCTACATGTTCACAAGTTCCAAACAAGAAATCTTGTTCTGACAATTTCTTTTGATTTCCTAATGCTGTTTAAAGACTTACATAAATCATGATTTCTATAGAAGGAAATATGATATAGGAGACTTCTAAAGAGGCAAGCACAGACAACAAAATGGCCATTGCTTATTCAATTTGCTCATTCAATTTCATTGCGCAAGTCATGCCTTTCAGTTAGTGAATGTAATCCTGGACTAAACTTGCTCAATAAATTAAGAGTGGTAAATTTTTGTATCCGTTTGAAGTTTTAGCCAGCTGTAAACAAATACAGGCAGGTCTTGTATAGCTGGTATCTCCAACATCAAGAGAAGAAATATTTCATCAAAGACTTTAAAGGTGTACCGCTGTCTTCACTTATTTCATATCTTCTAAAGATGAAAGAGTGTCATGGCGACTTTCATTACATTTGAAAATTAACTTTATCTCCATATAAGGGTATATTTGAAGATTGTAGTGGAAAAAATCAAAAAAATCTGATTGTAATATTTTGGCCTTTATTGAAGTTTTATATATGATAATGAGTTTCTTTTTCAACCTTCAGAAAGTGCCTCTGAAAGAAAATTTATGAATTGAGAATGGAAACCAGATATAATTGTATATATACATTTATCTTTCAAGATTTAAAATAGAAATTTACTACTTACTAAATATGTTCATTGAAAGGTTATAGAGGTCCATAGAATGAAACAAGAAAGTTTCACCCTGTTTGTTGGAACTGTGATTCAGAAATGAAACTCATCATCAGGGTTAATTTATCCTAAACCTTTCTTGAATAGATGAATTACAGATATCAACTCACAAACAAAGGCTTTAAATAATAACGGGCATACCTAACATATTCTACATCTGCAAGTAAAAGTATATTCCTGTGACACCCCTTGGCCCTCAGCTGCTACAAGGTTAATGTAAATATGTTCATATATTGTTACAAGGGGGTGTTGTCGTACTGAAAGATTAAGCAACATGTTTCTCAATAATGTAATGAATCATCCATGTTGAACAAGTTGTTATTGTCAGGGTTGACATACAAGTCTCTTTGTTTTTGCTTATTCAGTCCTAGAGATGATAAAACACTGCTACAATAACCAGGATTATCTCTCAGATTGTGGCAATTTGGAAAATATTATATTTATTTTTAGGAAAAGAGTGATTTATTTGAAAGAACATTGTAGCAAATCACCCATGGATCATTAATTGATCTTTTTTTCCTCATTAATGGTCAAATTCTTCACAGAGTTCCAGAAATGCTTAGAGGTTGATTTGAAAAAGAAATCATTTTAGATATTCATTTTTGGGCCCAAAATAATAATATCACAAAAAGACTGAAATGATCCAGTCTTATCTGCCTATGCTATTTTGTATATTAGTATTGCATTTTCTAAATTTTTACTGATCTCATATATTTTGTTGTATTGATTTTGAAGCAACAGGAGACTGAATTATGTGGAAAACAAATCAATCCTCTTGTTATTTAAAGGGTTGTTCAACTATCAAGACAGCCTGACTCATTTGTCATCTTTTTAGTTTTACTGAAGACTTTAAATGATATGTGAGATACGGAAAAATTGGAATATTAGAAATTAGCATTAAAAATAACTCCAATCAGGATGGGGAAAAAACTTGTGTAATTGAAGAAAATAATAAAGAAAGATGACTGTCAGTGCATATTTTACTATATATGATTGAACAAGATAGTTAGCCACACATGTTACTTAGTCAAATCAGTAAAGATTATATATATAAAGATGTATGAGGTTTCTTGTCTTGAGGATGAATGAACAGAATAAAGGAGCTGACATTGTGTTATATTTGTATAGTAAATATGATTCTCCTCCAGCAGATGTCTCAAAAAATCAAATACAAATGGAAATCTAATTGTTGATTCCTTCCCTTTATACTGGGTTGTTTAAATACTTGTCACTCATCCATGCCGGGTTCAAAATTTTTCAAAATGTTTACTTGGCCCAGGGCAAGTGATGACCATATTTTCAAATAAAAGAATATATATATATCATTCATATCTAATTACAATTCAACATGACATGGTGAATATTTTACTTGTCTCCTACTTCCTGGAATAAACAAAGGTACATATTGATTGTTTATTTCTAGTGTAACATTTTTAATTCTGACGTTTGAACACTGATTAATGCAAACATCAACAAATATTGTTTTGGTTTTATTTCTTGAGCTCCCAATTGTAGTTGTAAACAAGAAATGAATTGAAACATATTGCAGTTTCAATCGCATTTTGCCGATATGAATAATGAAGTAAAAAAAAATAATAATACACCCATGAAATTAAATCAATCTATATACAATCAAATTATTTTGTTGAACATTCAAACTATTAATAATCTACTTCATCCCTATACTCATTAAACAATTATCGTACATCTTCTACAAGTTTTGTTTTATTTCGTTTTGTGAGTGTTTTCGCTTGTTTTGTAGCTCTGCATGTTACAAATAGAAAAAGTGCAAAGTCCCTGTTAGTTTATAAACTTAGGGAAGTAACTCTGAAACTTCCCCAAACATGGATAAAAAACTTCGATTAAATTCACTTTAAGGACAAAGACATAAAAATTTACTATCGCTAACTTTTATTGCAAGTTGAATTAAAATATTTTGTAACTTGCAGTTGTCTGACGTTGAAAGTTTACCGTACCCTGGCGTCGTGCACTAGTATTTTTGAACCCTGTACTACGATCTGATATGAGTCCCATAGTGAACCTCTCACACCATTACATGTGTAGTGTCGCACAAATATATGGATGCTTTGCGTATCAATGAATACAATGGGAATTTAGAGGTTATTGATAAGCCAAAGTGCAGGAAGCTTAAAACTGAATGGTCAGGTAGTGATTGGCCCTACCATGTGACCTGCTGTCAATTTTCCTGTTCTCAGTGCATGTGAACATGGATCTCTATGGGATTCCATCAGATCATAGATGAGTGACAAGCGTTTAAACAACAAAATATAAGACAAGGAAATCAAATCATTGATTTGTTGGATTTTATAGCAATGGCGTGACAACACATTACAGACTCGTAAAGTACTGGAAGATCTGGTAAATTTTCTAAAGCCGAAGCCCTGCCAACAAGTTCCCACCATCTGTGTGAACATCATTTTATCCCAAGGGTTTTACAACAGATTTCCTTTGGAAAGCTGTCTCGATCTGTAAACTTTTGTGTATGGGTCAAATAGAGTCTGATAAATGTCTTTAAAAATTGTTTTGATAAGGGAAATAATTAAGAGAATGTTGACAGCTTCTTGATAAATTGCTGTTATTATTTGATATATCCTGTTATTAATAAAGGTGTTATCTTGATGCCCTGGAGACTGCTGTACAGGGATATGAGTGCCTCAGACCATTCAGCTTTATCATTTAGCATGCTGTTAGCTTCCTACTGTTAAATTCCAGGTTTGATCTACATTAGCACATGATGATAAAGTATTAAACTATAGGAATATAGATAAACTAGTGCATAGTGTGGATTGACTCTCATCCTACAGCTATGCCTGCAGCAGTTGGTTTCATGGTGATCATTTATGGAGGACGAGTTGGAGGAGAGGTTGCTGATGATGTGTCGACATATTGGGAATATTGAGGCGTTGATAATGGCATTATGTAAGAACAAGTAGATATTGTATGTTAGTGTAAGGTGTCCCACCTAGCCCAACACATGGGTCAGGCTAAGTTTTACAGTGCTGCAGTCTGCGATTCTGCATCAAACTTTTCTCTCTCATCTGTGCTTTGTTACTACCAAGGGTACGTGTTTATGCTTTTACTTTATAATATCTTGAGGTAAGATGTTCATTTTTGATAATAATTTTCAGACTTTTGTATGTGGGTTGTATGTAACTTACTTGTCATCATGAGAGTGAGTAAAGCCAGTATGTTAGTGTATTACTTTGTATGTAGTATGCAGTAGATGATAGTTTCCCCTGAGCCAAATGATGGTACCAGGTGGACACTCCATAGTTTTACCATTTTGTAAATAGGCTAATAACATTTATTGGTCCATTTGAAAATCATCGAAAACACAAATATGTTTTGGTCTGAAAGGTCCCGTGTGCCATTTAGCACCTTTCTGCACACAACAGATGTCATGTGTGCAGTCAAGGTTATGCGTACCAAGTGGCATATGCAGCACACATACGACTCTTTTTGGAAAGGGATCAGATAAGTAATTTGGAATAAAGAATTAATTCATTTATCATGTTATAGTAAGTTTTTTGATATACTTGAGTCATTCTATTAGTGAAGGCTTAAAGGAATTTATTAACTAGAGATAAACATTAAGTTTTTATGGATTAAAAACTACTTTCCACTTATTATCCCCATCAGACATACAATATACAATAATGTATATCAGAATACCCTGATGACAGCAAATAATCTACTACTAATTTTGATGCCATCTCTGCTTTCATTGATTATGATATTATTAATTGCGATGGGAATACACAATATACTCCATAGATTGATTTATGTCATACTTTGCCTTTAACCTTACCTTATGTTATAGAAAACAGATGAAAGAAAATCTTTTGATTTGCATTAAAGGTTTGAAAAATCTTTTCCATGTGAGTCGATAAGTAGTTAATGTGATAGAGACGTGTTAACTTGTCTGATATTGCTTCATGACGGAGAGTGAAATAAGCTTAGACAATACTTTTAATATATCTTGTACTCCTTGAGAGTCAAGAAACAAGTGAAGCATGTGGAAATATTAATTTGCAAAGCCATCAAACATCTTGAGCGGTTTTGCATGCCATCAGTTGTGACCTACATCTTTAAAATAGATCCACTTCGCATTTCTCCATGGGATATATATATGTCAGAGACGACAACTTGGATGCTTTATAGATTTCACTTTGAATTAATCGGTGACTATTGTTTAAAACAGAACTGTATACTAGTATACAAAGTAGCTTCGTAATAAGAACAAATATGATTGTTCGTATGCATATATAAAAGCCAACTGATGAATATTGTTTAAGTCTTGAAATCATAACTACGGACGATGTTTTCATCAGAGACAGTTCAAAATATGTTACTCATGTTAATGTAAAATCTGAAAGACATTATTCATTGTATCGCCTCACTATTTTATTTTTTGATACAATGAATAAATAATTGTATAACTATTTCTAAAGAGAAGATTTCATGCAGTTTTTTTTTTCTTTTGTAGGCCTAAATCTACATATTTGCCATCAATTCTTATCTAGTAGCCTAATGAGGGTGCCTCCAACTTTGCCTTTTTGAAGGCTTTTCTTGTTTTCCATTGTTCCATCATTCATCTGTAATTCTTCATTCAGTCTGTTGATGTCATGGACATGAACGCCTCAGTGCTTCGATTTATATACCAAAAACAGTTAATGTGTGAAAGAATATTGGAGTTGCTTTTTCGTCTGGTCGATTTAATTTGCAGTTAGTCCCAAGAGAAGTGAGGGAGAGCCGGGAAGCACACAAACTGAGAGACTATGGAAAGAGGCTATTTGTTGAGCCTTGTTTATTTTTATTGTTTTGTTTACAGGTGCCCGTTTCTTTGTTTGGCCAAGCGTCGGAATGACTGTTGGGAAGTGACAAACAGTTTAGCTGTTCCCCAGGAGAACTTGGCTGATCATTGTGTGTTTCAGCAGAGTGGTGTAACTCCGACACCAGCCAAGTTGGGCAACCCACACGTGATCCACAGTGCAGTGGGGGCGAAAAGTCGGGGCACGTGTGCGGGTAAACTTACAGGAAGTGGACTAACTGTGTTGAGAAGGTGCGTATCTCTTGGTATACACTCAAACGATTAGCATTTTGTATAATCAATACTTGTAATCACTGCCTTCTGCTCTCAGCTTGTTCAAAGGTTAGCCTCAGCCAAGTTAAAAAGTTGTAGGGGATGTTTTTAGCCGATTTGATGTCTTCTTAACCTCACGACTACCGCATAATTTTGGCAAATATTGTGTTTCAAATAGAACTTTATTCGAGTTAAGCTGCAAGTTGGTTGGTTGAAAAAACAGAATAATCACCTTGTTTTCATAAATACTTTTACTATTTTCTGAAATTACCATAAGTTCTTGTTAAATTGTCAAGTAACAGTTCACAAAAGAATTTTGAACATGTAGCCTAGGTATTGTCTGCAAAAAAAAACAGTCATGAAAACTTTTGATATTCATATATAGTTATCTTGAACTTAATTATTCAACAGGAAATTATGATTATTTTATTTGTGACATCTCCCTATGAGTTAGCATTGATATCATGAAAGGTTTTCATATCTTTCAGTCCATCCATTTGGTGAAGAGTACAAAAGCCTAGTTAAAATTATATTTTCTGTCTCCATACTTTAACACAATCCTGAAAAAGTGCCTTTTTTGTATTGTATCAAACTATTGCCTTTAACAACAGAACTTAGAGACAAGCGGAGGATAAAATATAATGCAACTGTCTGTCCATATATATGTACAAAATGCATTACTTTGACTCTTTCTATATTTTGTTGGTTAACCTTTATGAGATAAAAGATCCCACAGAGGCTTGTGACGTTGACCTTTGTTTCATGGTCACAACAAGACTTTTACATTTGACCCTTGTCAGCAGGATATCTCAAGAACTATTCTCTGGAGTCTCTTCAAATCTTACATATAGCTCAGGAAAGATGTCAGGAGTCCATTCTCCCAACTTCCTGTTCTTTTGATTAAGTTAGGAACATTGTTTATTGTTTTCTTTTTTACTTGTGAGACATCAATTCATGATATATTTGCCTCGGACAGTTCCAAGAAGCTATCCTATAATCCTATTTATCTATTAATATCAATCTTGACAGTTTAGTTTCCTTGCCTTTTTCATATTGAAATATGATGAATTTTACTTCTAATCAATTAAGCAAATGCAAAGAAGTCAATGTTTGACAGAAATTATTCTGCAACATACATTTTTAGATGGATTTTCAGTCTGCATGTCACATGGTTCTACCATGCACTTTTATCAACTCTTCCAGATGATTTGTCTGAACTTAACACATACAATGAAAACTTTTTTGATTTGCAGCCGAAGATTTGAGCAGTTATCTTATCAGTTTCATCTGGTTGCTTTGAAATTAACAATATAGATTTTTTGTCAAAAAATGACAATTGGTGTTCCTTGTGTCTGTTTCATTACCTTTTTCTCTATTCACAGGGCGTCTGTTCCAAGTAAAACAAGAAAAAGGAAAACCTGTTGTCATCTTGTATCAAAAGATTATAGAAGTGAATTGAAATTACAGCTGCTTCCATTCTAGTCTGCTGCTTTGAAGGTTCGAGAGATTTATCTTTATGTCTGTTCATTCATCAAATTGATGCCTGTTTCAAGTCTTGCCTTCATATCGGCTTGTGTGTTTATTTGACATTTCAGTACACCCAAATTCAAATTAAAACAGCCATATCTACATTTGGACATTCTATGTGGATAAGTGACAACTGAACTTGAAAATTTCTGTATGGAGCCATATTTTGAGGTCTGTTACTGAATGATTCAGGAAACCTGTGCTTTGATGGGATGAAGTTGGGAGAAACAGCATCAAATTTTACGTAGTGCATAGTGAAAAGTGTGAAAGTGTGATCAAGGCCCAAAGATCAACATGGCAAGCAGACGTCTAAAGTTCCAGTACTGCAAGGTGATCATTGCGACGTCCATGGTGTGGGTGATGCTGGATGTGTTCCTGCTGATGTACTTCACAGACTGCACCACCATGTCCTCTGCCAACTGCAACAATCACAGAGAAGGAGTGAATGTCGGAGATCACCAGCCGGATGAACCTAAAGCAGCCAAACAAGATGGAGGTGGCTTTCTCAACAGAATACTGCCAAAAGGTAGGTAACTTTTCTTTAAAATATGTATGTTTAGGTAAAGTAGACCAATTTAAGTTTGGATTTATGTTATATAAAGCGATGAGCAACTGCAATCTGTAAAAAAATAATTTTGTTATCCACTGACTCGTCAACCTTTCTTCTACCCTAGTTGCTAAAATGTAACTCCAAAATCATCCTGAAATATAGTCCTTGACAAGCAAAACAAACAAAACAATTAACAGAATACAAGGCTAGAATTATCAAACTTTAGTCAGGTAATTTTAACTAACCTTGGGCTGCAGGGCTAGTGTTTATGATTTCCAGCCCTGATTAATTTAGCATAAGTCACGGGCAAATGACAGACTTGGCTAAATTAGTACAGCAACACTTGCTGAAATGTTAAGTTGACATTTGTTATGTGAAGCTAAAAATTGAAGCCATGAAATGTGGAATAAAATTCTCAGAAGTCAGCAGTCATCAGACATGGACAACATCAACTGTCATTTCTAGGCCTTGAACTTCCTTGTGTTTACCATAGTAAGATTCTAGTTCAGGTCACTTTAGCTCTGTAAGCAGATAATGTTTACCTTTTCTGTGCTGAATAAACACCTTAGCTGTTGAGTGCCTTAATATTTGAAATGGCCAATTCATAACCAAATTAATCAAAGTGAAGGAGTAACCAGGAACTGGTCAGTGGCTAAAGATAGACTAATCCCAGAACATATTGGGACCTGCATTTATACGAGGGGATGTCAGTAAGTTCATAGAAGTGGATATAAACAGAAGCCAATGGTGGTGATGTGGATTTTATTTTTCAATATAATCTCCTGGACCTCAATGCACTTTGTCCATTTGTCTTTGAAACTGTCTATGCTTCTGACTGGTCCCTCACCCTTGCCTCAGAAGCTGCCTTGAGTTCATCATCATTGCCAAATCTTGTACCATGGAAGTGTGAATTCAAATTACAAAAGAGATAGAAGTTGCTTTGGGCCAAATCTGCATTATAGGGTGATGATTAAGTTGTTCAAAGCCTGTGCAGTACAACTCTGCACTGGAGCATTGTCATGAAGAAACATAACTCCAGCAGTCAACAAGCTGCACCTTTTCTTCTTGACCGACGCTTTCAATTGCTTTAACAAGTCAGCATAGTAGGCTCGTATTTATTGTAGTTTTAGGTGGTTTATGGTCTATAAGTAACACACCCGTTGAATCCCAGAAAATGGTTGCCTTGATCTTGCCAGCAGAAAGCAGAATTCTGAACTTCTTGGGTGCAGGAGAGTGCTTATGACAAGGAGTTGCATCCCCGCTCTAATTTGGCAGGGATTTTGGGATCTGAACTCATAGATATCAGATTGGAAAACTGCAAATGGGAAATTCCCTTACTAAAATATATACTTCTGGTAGATAAATTCATGATTTGTCCTGTTTTTCTGTAGATATAATTTAAGACAAAGTGGGTATAAGAGTGGGGGTCAAAGAAACTCATTACTCCCTGAATGATACTGCCTCCGCATCTAAAAGGTTAAAGATGTAGAGAATGTAATTTGACTCCAATAAATAACATTGATTTTTTTGTTGTTGTTGATTTCCTTAATGAGAATTAGTGATTATCAAATTAAACAAGAGTCACGATGAACTATCCAGTAACAAGCAGAGCATGCTATTGAGCACTGGACAGAAGCTTTATGGCTCTGCTGTCTGGATCAGGGAGCAATCTCCCTTCTTTATGAGAGATTTGACTTCACAACACTGAGCAGTGGGGGCATCGGTGCCAGTTGTGTAATGAGTTACATATGAGTATAGCCATCTCATATCTCTGTAACACTCATCGTAACTCCAAGATATTTGAAGGTGTTTTCAGTCACTTGTAGTCTGATTGAAAGAATAATCTGACTTCAAACAATGCTCTGATGTGAAAAAAACACTTGAAATGTATGAGGGCATACTGTTACAGAAATAACGTGAATCAAACCTGAATGATTCAAAGATGAAATGAGTTAATCATACATTCAATCAATGATTAAATTATTTTATCAAATATGTATAGGAAGATATGTTTGTTCCCTTGACATGTGAGGTAGAAAGTACAAATTCAGCAGTCGCAACTATCCCCATTAAACAACCCCAAACTAAAATAGTAAACAGTAGTGCAGGAGCACAGGTCTGAAAGCTGGGTCAAAGAAGTACTGTCGACGTCCGAGGTAGAATCTCATGTCCAGGCTTGGGAACTTTGTGTCATACTTATCATTTACTGTCAAGAAAAGCTGCAGTCAATTAGAAGATAAATAGTTGCATTTGCAAAATGTTTTGGATATATTAATTGTTATTCAACACCCGCAAGTTTAGTTAAAAACCAACGGTGTTAGTTGTGTCATTACACTCATTCTGTCACTGTCATTCTAACTTGTTTTTTCAAAGGTTTAGTGTATTTGCTTGAAATATCCACCCCAAAAAATAGGGGTTAGTGTGGGTTTTTTCGAGATATTTTAAGACAAAGATCCATATGTCAGTTTGACATGATGACCTTTTCAGAGAAATCTTAAATTTTGATTATTTCCTGTATTAAACTTTTTTTAATATGAAAACATGTTAGAGTTAACATAATCTTCTTCCAGAAAAAAGTAAAATATATATATGGTACTGTGGGGTTTTAGCCGCTACGGCACAACATGTATTCAAACATTTCAATAAAATTATCAACATTCAAGCTATTTTTGTAGAGATAGTAACCTGCTTTACTGCATAACTTAAGATCTTTAAAATGATGAACTTTCAAGCTAAAACCTCAATGTCACATGCAAGGCTGGATTACTGAAATAATGGAGCAAGAGAAGAGTAGGATGATGTCACAAGTGTAATTTAACTTGGAAGCTGCCATGTTGCATCGTGTTTGAGTTCAGTTAATGAACATGAACAATTTCTTGTAGATGGAACGAGCAAGCAAAGTTGAAAGATTTTTCCTATTCAGCAAACACAAGCTAGTACATTGCTAACAAGGCTTTTTTTCTCATACTTTTTTTAACAATTGTTGTAATTTAGTTTCAAGAGGGATATTTCAAATGACACATGACATTTCAAATTTATATGGTTTCATTTCTCCTGTTACACAATAGCCTGTATTGTGTCTGAGCATTGCCACTTTTTCAGTGCAGTATGCAACACCTATTACTTGCCTGATTGTATGGATAATAAGTGTTTTGACATGCACTCAGAACTGAAACTGCCCGAGTCTCTCTACCTTTTGGAATGTTCTTCTCTATATTCTGGTTTTCACAAAATTAACCTCTTTACAAATTGTGTGGTATTGTGTGTTTCTGAAAATTGATGTAAATTATCTTGATATGGTGTTTCGTTTGCAGCTTCTTGTAAATAAATTTTGTTAGGAATTATTTCATATTATATCATTGACATCTACCTAATTAATTCTTAATCCAAATACTACTGAAATGCTCTTGTTCCATTTTGTGCAGATTCATATCAGGTTTCAGTATATTTGCAAACAATGACATTGATTGAGGTTATCATCAATGTTTATCTTCATCAATGTTAATGTGTCTGAACCCAAACTGACAGGATGGTTTTCATGATGCTTGTTTTGCTTGATAGTGTAAATCTCCAGCTTACCAAATAACTCGGTCTGTTTTTTGTTTCCTGCCAAGAAGGCTTAGATCTGTCTTTTCCCTTTGTATTGTAGAATTAACAACTTCAAGGCTCTGGGATGTTAAAACAGAAAATTCTGTATTCACTTATCATTCAACAACATTTGGCAGAAATTCTGTCAGGCCGAGTCTAATGATGGCTCTAAAGTTATTACTAAGACCACTATGAAAATTTCCTTTTGTATACTAAGCACTAGAAAAGTCCCCCTGCACCACAATTATAAGTGCTTGAATGCTGCATGGACATTAGTAATGAGTTTGTGTTTGGCACATAATATATTAAAAAGCATACAAGGAAACTAATTTTTGAGGACTCTGCAAGCTTTGAAAAAAAAAAACCTTCTGAAACAAGAATTTTCTAAAAGTGTTGACCTGCAAGAAACGGCATTTCCTACGTATGCTGTCAGATGTGGACAAGGCGTGGAGAAATGCATTGATCTCCCGAGAGAGGAGTAGCACTGCTTGATGGTGTTAACCTCGGGGTGGAGGCTGCTGCCAGTAGATCCCCTCCTCAGTGCCACTTTATTATTGTTATCAGTAGCACTGCTTGGTGGTGTTAACCTCGGGGTGGAGGCTGCTGACAGTAGATCCCCTCCTCAGTGCCACTTTATTATCGTTATCAGTAGAACTGCTTGGTGGTGTTAACCTCGGGGTGGAGGCTGCTGCCAGGAGATCCCCTCCTCAGTGCCACTTTATTATCGTTATCAGTAGAACTGCTTGGTGGTGTTAACCTCGGGGTGGAGGCTGCTGCCAGTAGATCCCCTCCTCAGTGCCACTTTATTATTGTTATCAGTAGAACTGCTTGGTGGTGTTAACCTCGGGGTGGAGGCTGCTGCCAGGAGATCCCCTCCTCAGTGCCACTTTATTATTGTTATCAGTAGCACTGCTTGGTGGTGTTAACCTCGGGGTGGAGGCTGCTGCCAGTAGATCCCCTCCTCAGTGCCACTTTATTATTGTTATCAGTAGCACTGCTTGGTGGTGTTAACCTCGGGGTGGAGGCTGCTGCCAGTAGATCCCCTCCTCAGTGCCACTTTATTATTGTTATCAGTAGCACTGCTTGGTGGTATTAACCTCGGGGTGGAGGCTGCTGCCAGTAGATCCCCTCCTCAGTGCCACTTTATTATTGTTATCAGTAGCACTGCTTGGTGGTGTTAACCTCGGGGTGGAGGCTGCTGCCAGTAGATCCCCTCCTCAGTGCCACTTTATTATTGTTATCAGTAGAACTGCTTGGTGGTGTTAACCTCGGGGTGGAGGCTGCTGCCAGTAGATCCCCTCCTCAGTGCCACTTTATTATTGTTGTCAGTAGCAATGTCTTCTTTTGCTTGATTATGCCCCTGCCAGGTGATTATGATGTCAGTGTGACCATGTTGTTTGCTTGATTATGCCCCTGCCAGGTGATTATGATGTCAGGGTGACCATGTTGTTTGCTTGATTATGCCCCTGCCAGGTGATTATGATGTCAGGGTGACCATGTTGTTTGCTTGATTATGCCCCTGCCAGGTGATTATGATGTCAGGGTGACCATGTTGTTTGCTTGATTATGCCCCTGCCAGGTGATTATGATGTCAGTGTGACCATGTTGTTTGCTTGATTATGCCCCTGCCAGGTGACTATGATGTCAGTGTGACCATGTTGTTTGCTTGATTATGCCCCTGCCAGGTGACTATGATGTCAGGGTGACCATGTTGTTTGCTTGATTATGCCCCTGCCAGGTGACTATGATGTCAGGGTGACCATGTTGTTTGCTTGATTATGCCCCTGCCATGTGACTATGATGTCAGGGTGACCATGTTGTTTGCTTGATTATGCCCCTGCCAGGTGATTATGATGTCAGGGTGACCATGTTGATACTGGGTATTTGCAGTTCTGCATTATAGATAGTGGAGATGATCAAAACAGAGAATGTGATTACGATGAAGATAACTTCAATAATATCATGACAACTTTGATTAGAGTGATGATATTTGTCATGGAGAGGACAAATCTGAAAGTGTTGAAGTTGATGATGATCTTGAGAGATGAATGGGGTCAATCAAGAGAGAGTGATGTGTTGTATTCAATCCCTGCTATACACTTCATTGACCAGCATTCCAGCAAGCCCTTGTCTTCTCTTCTCGCACTCACCCTCACTACACAAGCTGATATATATACCTCTGCATTGTTAGTTCGCTTATTTTCTCACTTACTGACTCAGTTAGTTTGTAGAGGAAATGAAGTAAGAGATATATTTTTCTAGTGATGTTGATATTCATTTTGATTAGCTTTATTATCCAATGCTAATAGTGTCATATTTATTTTATTGACCAGCTGATTGTCATCCAGAACTACGTCATACCTTTGTTACAACCAAATTTCATTTGTACATATTTGACCTCAATTGTATCATCGATCAGCATAACTTCAGTCAAATATGACAGTGCTAATAACTGTATATATATTCTTCATATTTTTCTATATATTCCTATGTATATGTTTTTCAATATTTTCAAGTTGTTGAGTAAATTCACAACAGAAACATGTCAATTCTCTTATACAAACACATGAGGCAATCACCTACCCAGATGAATAGTCTTTTATATGCTTTAGTAATTAACAACTCTTTATTGTCCATCACTTTAGGCAATCGAAATGAAACAATTGTAACATCTATACTTAAGGAAGTATCATGTCAGTCATACTCTATTTGACATTTAATATGCTTGAGGGCTTAACAGCTTTCAGTCATGTGAATCCCTTAAATAGGGCCCTCTCTGAAACAAACATCAGTGGAGACCAGAGCGGAGCCCAGAGTGGAATCTACAATGGGGAATGACTGTGGAGTCTAGGGTCAACTTCACAGCTGACCCTTTCCTTCACACTCATGATGTCATTATGAAATAAACCATCATCTCTATGACGTCATCTTTTGTGTCTATCTGTCCACTCCTGTCTGATCAGATGCTCTCCCCAGAACTCCGAGGTTGGATCCTATAGCATCAAGCTAATTCCCTGGGATAAGTCTAGACTGGTGTCAACCTGTGAGATGGTAATGCCTATCGTCCTGCGGGTTGGCGCCTTCTTTGACACAAACATGTTTTCACAAACTTCTTTGACATGTTGTTACATAGATAAATTATTCAATTATGTGTTTTAGAGAAATACAGTCAGGATTATTAGTGTTTAATGCGATCAATCCCAAACTGTTTTTAACGTCCTACAGCCAATGACTATTTCGAATAGTAGGTGCTCAGAAACATAAGCTTGTTAATGCTGTCTATGGTAAGCTTAGTGTGATATGAAAGAAAGTGAATCTAGGTTGAATCCAGAATTACTGAATGTCCTGAATGAAATAGGTGGATACATATCATCCCTATTTCCCATTAGGTTTAACACATTTTCAAAATGTTGTCAAGCATCATATACAAATACCTCACAGCTAATAGCATGTCCTTAATCATGTTGTGACATAATGACAAAATATCTTATTTCACTAGTGCTTATCAGTTCAGTGTAGTGACAATAAAACAGGTTTAAGTCTCAATTTGTGATTGAAAACCAGACAGAAATGTACGTCAATGACTCAAACCTAATTTTGGAAACTTATTTACAGCAGACACAAAAGTAAATATTGATTGGTATGATTAATGAGGACTTTTAACTAATATACATGTAAAATGTATGCCGAATTTACACGTCCTAACATTTATATGGCTGTTTTCATTTATTATTGAAAACATAAAAATAGCACAATTTTGGAATTTGGGAGATGAAGGTGCTACTTAGGTAGGCGATTTGAACCTAATTACCTAATTAATGACATATGGTAATTTAGCTCTTATTTTAGGAACATGAGAAATCCTAAGACATACTCTGTGTCACTTTAAGCCACAAGTATGACTTGCGATACACAAAATGTTGTTAGCCGATAAAACACAGACAATATTGACTATCAGCATTAATGTAGCCATGGCAACTCAGTAGATGATAGCAGTGAAAGAAACAATATTGTCATGGTTACTGGGAGGCAAGCAGTAGAAGGACTCTCCCTGGGAGGGTGTGTAACGACTGCTGTGACACTGACATATTCATGTTGTCAGGGGCAGGGGGCAGATTGGGTGTCCGACCTACATGATACTTGCATTATCTACCAGGCATTTAGCTTCAACAGCTTTCGTCAGTCCCTTGAGAAATTTTGGATGGTGTTGAAACCTCGAAGTAGAGTATGTAACACCAATATCTATATGGGAACAGACATGTCCTTTGAAGGGGTTCTAGGAAAATTTGTTCAACTATTTAGCTCATGAAGCCTGAAAAGCCCATGGGCCTTATGGCATGGCATAGTGTCCGTCATCCATTTGTTCATCCATAAACCTTAAGCTTATTCAGCTTCTCTTCATGAAACATTGACTTTTGAAAGTTGAAATCTAATGCATAGAATTTATGATTCTGTGGTTCCTAATAATGGACTTAAAAACCTATGTTCATTTTCATCTCAAGAATGTACAGATTCCTTGGCTGACTGATTAGTCAATTTACGACCCAAATTAGGGATAAATAAGCAGCAATTTAACTTTTGTAAGTAAATTTTTGTAAATAAGTATATCAAAATATATTCTAGCCACTCTCTAGCCAGTGGGTTTCTGGATATTCTAGCCCCTCTCTAGCCAGCGGGTTCTTGAATATTCTAGCCCCTCTCTAGTCAGCGGGTTCTTGAATATTCTAGCCTCTCTCTAGCCAGCAGGTTCTTGAAATTGAATATTCTAGTCTCTCTCTAGTCAGCGGGTTCTTGAATATTCTAGACTCTCTCTAGTCAGTGGGTTCTCGAATATTCTAGCCTCTCTCTAACCTGTGAGTTCTTGAATATTCTAGCCTTTCTCTAGCCAGCAGGTTCTTGAAATTGAATATTCTAGTCTCTCTCTAGTCAGCAGGTTCTTGAATATTCTGGCGTCTCTCTAGTCAGCGAGTTCTTGAATATTGTAGCCTCTCTCTAGCCAGCGAGTTCTTGAATATTCTAGCCTCTCTCTAGTCAGCGAGTTCTTGAATATTCTAGCCTCTCTCTAGTCAGCGGGTTCTTGAATATTGTAGCCTCTCTCTAGCCAGCGAGTTCTTGAATATTCTAGCCTCTCTCTAGTCAGCGAGTTCTTGGATATTCTAGCCTCTCTCTAGTCAGCGGGTTCTTGAATATTCTAGACTCTCTCTAGCCAGCGGGTTCTTGAATATTCTAGACTCTCTCTAGCCAGCAAGTTCTTGACTATTCTAGCATATCTGTAACCAGTGGCAGTTTCTAACTGGCCATTTAAAAAGTTTGTCACTTACTAATAAAATAGGTAAAGTGTTTTCTATAATTTCAAATAAGTTGTTTCAAATTATGCTTTAAACATAGGTCAGTCAGTATCAGTCCCAAATTCTTGTTTAACATGACTTAAAGTTTCTAGCACACGAGCTCTCTGTCCCTTTTACCCTGAGGACTTTAATTATGAATTCTTTGTCTTTGCAAATTGTTGTTTGTAATAAATCCATGTGATTTGCATTTCTCAATGTAGTGACCCCTATGAATGATCAACAAACTGTAATTAAAAACAAACATTGGTAGCAGTTTCTTTTGAAAGCATATTCTGCTAATTCTAGATACATAAAAAATTGCCACATCTATATTATAACAAGTTAGCCAGGTTCCGTTTACTCCAGTGATTACCTAGTTGTGTCCCTCTTCATCAAGCACATTAGCAACATTTTTGTATGTAAATGATATGTTTTCTAAATACTCAGTTTTTGTCTTTACTTAGAAATAAAATTCGTGTCCCATCATTTCTGAATATTAGTTTTGTATACTTACCAGTTGGATATGTATCAGGTCAGTTTATGGATCTGGATTTGTAATGATATTTTTGTAAAAAAAGATTATGAAACTTTTTTTTGTTTGGCATTTTGAGAAAACTACTTCAAATGCATTAAAATTGTTTTGACAGGAACATTAAGATTTTACCACTCAGAATTCAGTTCAGTATTTTATCTTTCAGAGGTCAGTATCATGAAAATTTATTCTAGATTTAAAGATATATCAGAGAAAAGCTGGCAGAAATAGTAGCTGCTGTTGTTATTATTATAGTGACATCTATAGGTCTGTTTCTACAAGGCATGTCACTTGGTACTTGACATATATTGCATTCTTCATTGATTAATCTTTTCATAAATGCCTTCAGGACAATTGTAGCAAGACGGAAATATATTTAAGCTCTGCTTGTTGGATCCAAGAACTATCCTTTTTTGTTGTGAGGAATGAAAGTTTGCCCCTGCAGTGATTATTTCTCCTTATTGACTGAAGGTTTGGCTTGTCTTTCTCTATTTGGGATTAGCCATATCTCCTATGGACCACAGTTTTTGATATAAGAATTGACAATCCCAGAATGATGTAGTCGCCACAGTAAAGGGTAAAGAGTATTGGTCTGATTCTAGACAGTGTTCTGGTGTCTCATCGGTTACAGTCATCTCCGTGCTTTGTCATTCATTACAAGAACAAGTCTCATTGATATGACAGACAAAAACTGGATTATGTCATCATTCTATGATGTCATTCACTCGATGACTATACAATGCTTTAACAAGACAGGTCTGATTCTGTCGTGCCAGCCTTATCATTGATGAAATTCATCATTGAAAATTATTATATATCTTACCCTTGTGGCTCTGCTATGAAATATGTATACATTTGCCCAAAAGTGTAGATATCCTTGGCTAACCTCATATATCTCCTTCAACACTCCTGCACCACAAGCATATATGGGAACATAACATGCGTCTGGAATTTTTTTTTGTAATTTGCTCATGCAACTCACGAAACAACCTCCCATCCCCTCCCCTCAAACATCAATTTGATAGAATTCTCTGAAAATAATTGTTTTAGCTTAGAAATGAAGATAATAAAAAAAATTTTTTATGCAAAGTAAGACATTTTTTTAGGCATTAAATTTTTTTTGAAAAAAACCCATATATGCAATGAAGACAAGAAAACTACAAGATTATGAAAGTATTTAATTAGTTTTGATACCTGAATGTCGTATTTGATTTGAAGTGGGGGCGGGATAGTGCAGTGGTTAGCGCGTTCTGCTTCGGATCAAGAGGTCCGTGGTTCGAATCCCGCCAGGGGCCTGGCAACTTTGTCAGGTTTCACCGCAATGCATAGCCACAATAGTGTTGTGGGCTTTCTCCCTGCAATAATACTAGCATATAGCGATATAAGTGAAATAATCTTGAAAGCGGCGTTAAACACTAACTCACCTCACTTCACCTTGATTTGAAGTATCAGATTTATTAGAAGAAAAAAAAAACAAACTCTTGCTGTTCTAGATCTGTGTTATTTTTAATATCTTTCAATTCAATGTAAATTAGCACTGCTGTCAACCAGCGATAGTGTGGACCTTCTGGGAATCTGCTGGACCCAACTGGGCTTACTAGGTGTACTTGTGTGAGAACACTGTTCTCTTTTTGGGTTATTTAATGCCATTCATTTGACGTTTGTTGTTTTGAACCGGTACAGTGACATAAGTTATTGATGTAATGCTGTTCCCAAATGGCTGGTTTTATCAATACTCATGTCTTGTGTTTGACAGCTTTATGATTTCTTAAGAAGAATCTGACGACCATTTGCCTAAATGTCATTATTCATATATGAGAACTAGCTACCTCCTTCAGGGTCGAGGGTAAACTGAGGAAGGCTGTTTGGGAGATATGGGTGAAATGGCGGGGAAGGCTTTCATGTTTCTGGCTGTAGGCTGGTTATAGCCTTATTGCTTTTGTGTTATTTGAATGCAAGTCTGTAATAGATGTCTCAGAAGGCTTTACTATCTTTAAAACATTTATTTTTCTTACTTGGAAAGCAAAGATATAAAATTTGAGTTTTGTGTTAACATCCCGTGACCAACACCAGCTAGCTGTCTAAACCAGTAGAGATGACATGAGTAATGTTTTAATATTTAATGGCAGCCTTAGAGATAATTAAGAATGCAATAACTGATGAGTAACAGAGCCGGGGGCCTTTTGTCAAAGTATCTTGCATTTAGAAAATTGCCCTGGGCTTTCAAATGGTTAAAATATTCTATCACTAAAACAATGATTTTCCATGGCCTATATATACTATAGTGATGAATATGTGATTTCATGATAAGAGAAGTTAAAAACAATATTAACTAAGAGAAGAGCTAGAGTTGAGTTGTTGAGGTAGTAATTACTGTAGCAATGTCAAAACAGTGCTAAGCAAACATTTGCATTAGTCACGTCACAACCCCTAACATTTACTGTTTCTTCTTGCTTCTGTTATTAAGGACGTTTGACAATTGACAAATTGTGTTAACTTCAGGTATTTGTTAGAAAAGCTGGTGAAATACCAGATCTATCTAAATACAGACTAAGTACAAGTGGCATGCAGAGGTTCGAAATTACCATTGCCCGACTAAATGAATTATATATATATATATATATATATATTATTTTATGTGATACTTTAAAAAGTGTGGGCAAGTATTTCTAAAAACAGGGCAAGTAAACTTTAAATTTTTTTTAAACCCCTGGCACGGTTTCTTTTGTATAAATTTTAATATTCAGAACTATAGGCAACCTTGAGTCAAAAAGAGCTTTATCATAGGATGTTACCCAAGGTACATTTCTTGGTTTAAGCAGGAATCACTTCCTGTCATGACAATAGACATGGGAAACACCCTCTCATACTGGATATCTAACTAGAGCAAATTTCTGACCCTATGCTGTGTTCTATTCCTGACTATGTTTTATTTTGCAGGTCTGTTACCCAATCGCTCCCCGACCGGCCCGGGGGAGATGGGGAAGGCCGTGGTGGTCCCTAAGGACCATGAATCTGAAGCAAAGGACAAGTTCAAAATCAACCAGTTCAACCTGGTCGCCAGTGACATGATGTCTCTTAACCGCTCTTTACCAGACTACAGAATGGACGCGTAAGTTGTTTACTTTCACGAAAATATTCTAGTATGGTATTCAAGGGCTGATCCAGTGTTTTTACGTGAAGGGGTTGCACCTTTAGACAAAACTGTTAAATAGCCCAGCAATTTTAACATGTATTCATTTCCAAAGTAGACTGAAAATTCAAGGAAATCATCAATCTTTTTTTCAAACTGTACCAATGTTTCTTCAGACTTTACCAATAAGTTTCTGTTATTGCCTTTTATCAAAATATTGTGATGTTTGTTTCACGATAGAGATGTTTTTTCGTTATTGATGTGCTACTTTCGAATTTGGATCACCTTCAAAATGAGTACTATGGTATTGCTAGTATCAGATGTTAATCACTGGATTCACCCAAATGCTTAGTTCTATGGTGTTGCTAGTATAAGATGTTACTCACAGGTTTCACCCCAATGCTTAGCATTACTGTGTTGCTAGTATCAGATGTTACTCACTAGACTCACCCAAATGCTTAGTTCTATGGTATTGCTAGTATCAGATGTTACTCACAGGTTTCACCCCAATGCTTAGCATTACTGTGGTGTTGCTAGTATCAGATGTTACTCAAAGGTTTCACCCCAATGCTTAGCATTACTGTGTTGCTAGTATCAGATGTTACTCACTGGACTCACCCAAATGCTTAGTTCTATGGTGTTGCTAGTATCAGATGTTACTCACTGAACTCACCCAAATGCTTAGTTCTATTGTGTTGCTAGTATCAGATGTTACTCACTGGACTCACCCAAATGCTTAGCATTACTGTGGTGTTGCTAGTATCAGATGTTACTCACTGGCTTCAACCCAAAGCTTAGCATTACTGTGTTGCTAGTATCAGATGTTACTCACTGGACTCATCCAAATGCTTAGTTCTATGGTGTTGCTAGTCTGAGATCGGGCAGTTTCCCCTACCGGCGAAATATTGCAACTTAAACTACTTTGAAATATTTCAGCCAATGAAAACACTGAATGCATGAGTGATATATTTGTTGTCACACAGTGCAATGATGCTGTTGCAAAATGAGCCATATGTGTTCTGTAAAGAAGACTCATAGTGCAAGGTGCATATTCGAATAAAGTTTAGCTTTTGGAAAGGTTACGGAAATAACTTTGGCGATGTGAATGATAACTTTTGAAACGGCGTTGCTGATTGCACAACTAAATTTGATTGCATCCAACCAGCGTTCTACATTTCTTGACCAAGAAACATTGGTGTTAAGACAGAGGTTGTATAGAAATTTATGACGTAGCTACCTCTGTTAGGAGACAATGAGTACTATGGTTTTACAGCCTTTCCTCTTGCAATGGTACTAGGCTCCTCATGATAACTCCTTGGTCATAATATCCTTAGTGGAATAATCAAAGTAGTCAAGTCTTTATTCCAGTATGAAGGCCTCAGGCACATATACAGTAATATACTATATATATTTATATACAGATATGAGTACATTTATACATGTTGTCACTGACAATTTATGAGTTCAAAGGTATACAATTATAAATAATCTAGTAAACAAAAATGTTTACAAATAATGAGTAAGAACAATATACTACAAATTTGCGCTTATCTCCCTCAATTTATATGCATGCCATAAAAATTTACTTAACCTTTGTAATATTATCACATTATTTGTTGACATTCAATCTAAATTTATGCAAGCTTGGATTATAATGATAAACCTAAGGTAAAGCACTACACAATGTACATATAAACAAGAAATGGTACTCGACTTCTATACCTGAGTTACAAAATGGACATACGCGTTGTGTTTTATCTGTTCCTAGCCTTCTCCCTTGATTGTACTCTACTCTTACAATAGAATTAAATAGATGTAGAGTTTGATTAACAACAGTTACGCTAAGAATGTTTTGGTTTAAAAAAACCTTTACAGCCATCATTCTTGGAACTGTCTTGAAAAAACAATGGAAATTATTTCTTTTTCAAAAATGCAATCCACACATAATTGTCTGCATTTTTCTCACCAGGTGTCGTAAAAAGAAGTACCCCCCTATAGAGGATTTGCCCACAACAAGTGTGGTGATTGTTTTCCACAACGAGGCTTGGTCCACTCTACTGCGAACGGTCCACAGTATCATCAACAGGTCGCCCAAACGTCTCTTGGAAGAGGTCATTCTAGTAGATGATGCAAGCGACAAAGGTGAGTTAATGATACATTCCTGATAAGGACAATGATTTTAGTAATGAATACTTGTTATCAATACATACCCCTGAGTTGTACAGTTGAAGGTACTGGCTGCTGTAGTTGAAATAGCCGCCTGCCAGACCACTAGCTGGCTGACTTCAGATCGGACCAATCCAAAACTCAGCAGCACAACCATCCCCCTTCTAGGACATCTTATAAACAAACTCATCGCTTTGTGAAAAACCAATTATTGTTGAGATGGTTGATTTTCCTATCTTCAGCCCCAAATAGGGGAAGTCTCAAATATTAACACTGTCTGCTGTCGTTTGCTGCTTCTAACGTTCATTTTTTACCAATCAAGTGTAAACCAATCAGATTGCTTCGTCCTACGCTTGTAAGCTGCAAACCAATCTTACTGCTTCATCTAATTAGCTGCAAACCAATCAGACAGCTTCATCTAATAAGCTGCAAACCAATCTTACTGCTTCATCTAATAAGCTGCAAATCAATCTTGCTGCTTCATCTAATAAGCTGCAAACCAATCTTACTGCTTCATCTAATAAGCTGCAAACCAATCTTACTGCTTCATCTAATAAGCTGCAAACCAATCAGACAGCTTCATCTAATAAAGCTGCAAACCAATCTTACTGCTTCATCTAATAAGCTGCAAACCAATCTTACTGCTTCATCTAATAAGCTGCAAACCAATCAGACAGCTTCATCTAATAAGCTGCAAACCAATCAGACAGCTTCATCTAATAAGCTGCAAACCAATCTTACTGCTTCATCTAATAAGTTGCAAACCAATCAGACAGCTTCATCTAATAAGCTGCAAACCAATCAGACAGCTTCATCTAATAAAGCTGCAAACCAATCTTACTGCTTCATCTAATAAGCTGCAAACCAATCTTACTGCTTCATCTAATAAGCTGCAAACCAATCTTACTGCTTCATCTAATAAGCTGCAAACCAATCTTACTGCTTCATCTAATAAGCTGCAAACCAATCAGACAGCTTCATCTAATAAGCTCCATACCAATCTTACTGCTTCATCTAATAAGCTGCAAACCAATCTTACTGCTTCATCTAATAAGCTGCAAACCAATCTTACTGCTTCATCTAATAAGCTGCAAACCAATCTTACTGCTTCATCTAATAAGCTGCAAACCAATCAGACAGCTTCGTCTAATAAGCTGCATACCAATCTTACTGCTTCATCTAATAAGCTGCATACCAATCTTACTGCTTCATCTAATAAGCTGTAAACCAATCTTACTGCTTCATCTAATAAGCTGCAAACCAATCTTACTGCTTCATCTAATAAGCTGCAAACCAATCAGACAGCTTCATCTAATAAGCTGCAAACCAATCAGACAGCTTCATCTAATAAGCTGCATACCAATCTTACTGCTTCATCTAATAAGCTGCAAACCAATCTTACTGCTTCATCTAATAAGCTGCAAACCAATCAGACAGCTTCATCTAATAAGCTGCAAACCAATCTTACTGCTTCATCTAATAAGCTGCATACCAATCTTACTGCTTCATCTAATAAGCTGCAAACCAATCAGACAGCTTCATCTAATAAGCTGCAAACCAATCAGACAGCTTCATCTAATAAGCTGCAAACCAATCTTACTGCTTCATCTAATAAGCTGCATACCAATCTTACTGCTTCATCTAATAAGCTGCAAACCAATCTTACTGCTTCATCCTACACTTAACAGTTGTGAACTAATCATATTGCTTCATCCTAAACTCAACAGTTGTAAACCAATGTTATTGCTTCATCATACATCCATCAGCTATAAACCAATCTGATGGCTTCATCTTGTCAGCTGTAATTCAATCTTATTGCTTTATCCTCCACTCAACAACTATAAACCAGTCTGTTTGCTTTATCTTATCAGTTGTAAACCAATTTTATTGAATCATCCTCCATTTGTCAGCTGTAAATCGATCAGATTGCTTGTCAACAGGGAGTCTAACTTCTGATTACAGATGGGAACATTTTATGGATTTTTAAGTTTAAAGGATAATTCCATTTGTCCTTTCATAGTTTTCTTGCTCGATTGAAAAAAACGTGTTAAGACTCATATCAGAGCAAAATAACTGCAGCTGAACTGTGATTTCATACTCATATGTTTTATGGGTTGAATTATGATCTTGGACATTATTTTCTTAACAAAATCTATCTGTAATCGATTTTTATTTAATTATACAGTTATTTTGTATTGTTAATATATATCTGAGCTCATTGACAGCAATATTAAACAGACAGTACTTTGAATTATCCAAATTCCTTGTGGAGTTTACTTATGTCCAAAATGTTTGTTTCAGAACACCTGGGGAAGGATTTGGACAACTACGTGAAGACATTGAGTGTGCGAGTTAAAGTCTTGAGGTCTTTAGAAAGGACTGGATTAATCAGGGCTAGATTAAAAGGTATTGAATCACTGTCCACACAAAGAATTAACTTTTCACACAATAAGAAGGGACATGATTGGTTTAATACAGTAAGCTGTTGGCAGAGGGAAATTGGTCCATGGCAGATGAAAAACTCCTGATTGAAAATAATTTTAGAATGTTTCAGTGAATTATGGGTATTAAAATATCAATGATGGAGGAGGCATGGTACAAACTAGCACTATGGTGGCAGAGGCCAGTGAAACTAGCCTGAAAGGAATCCAACTCACTGGTCAACAACAAGAAAAAGAAAGTTTAGATTATTATTTCCTGTTATAAACCTGTCAGTTTGAAATCATAGAGTGAGAGATTTCAAGACAAATGATACAATTGTTAGATCCTGGCCTGCTCAAGGCATTGTATACAGTGCACATGGCAGTTTGCTGACAACTGGGGCCATCAATCATAGCAGTGAGAACACATGCACTCGCAACCTAACTTACTGAACTTATCAGTTTGTGGAAACTGCTAGAGGCATTCATTTACAGAGAAAATTAAAACTTTTTGAAAACCTTTTTACCTTATCTCCGTAATTGATATATGCTTAAAAAGTAGCCAGCTGGATTAGGCAATTATTGGCAAACTCATACAGAATGTTGAATTGAATGATAGTTATATTTGCCTAGTTACTGACATTTAATTAATAGTGATATTTTCAACAAGCACCAATCACGGCAAGAGTTAGATTTTGGTGGCATTGCCATTTTTCTGCCTAAACTTTTTTAGTCAGTTAGTCAGTATAAAGGATATAATGAAGTACAATGTTTTATAAACTTGCAACATGTGGATATGCGGATGGAGTAACAATAATAGCTATAAGTTTACTTTATGTGTGAAGTGGGTCCACTGTGGGAAGGTGTAGCGGGCAGATCTGTGTGGAGAGGGGTGTCCTGACGTTCGCATCAAGAAAAGAAAGTGTTGCCTCTAGAGTGTGGGTTGAATCTGGAAAAAAGTATTGAAACACTTTCTTTTACAACGACTGTCTTGATTAAAAATATTGATGTTCAATTTATAAGGAATCTATAGATATTTAAGTTAAGATGTCTTGTTGTTTTGGTGAGCCGGATTATAGTAGAATAATGACCGTAATGACACATAAACAAGAAAGAAAGACAATATTTAATGTTACTCCATTGAGCACAAATGGTTGCCGCAAGATGTCCTCTCTTTTACTTAACAAGATACTGAGGTATTTGTTAGGCCATTGGTTCAATACCATTTTGATAATCCGTTCATCGAACAAGCTCTGAAGACATGCAACATGGTAAGAAAGTCAAGAAGAACTAACAAGAGTTGTTTAACTTACCATCAACTGCTGGTGTTTCTCAAACAGTTGATAAATTAACAAGTGCTGTTTGCAGGAGCGAAGGAGGCCCGCGGTGACGTCATCACGTTCCTGGATGCTCACTGTGAGTGTACGGAGGGTTGGCTGGAGCCCCTGCTGTACGAGATACATAAAAACAGGTACAGTATATGTTTTACCTGTATTATCAGGCATTATCGCTACCAAGTAGGTTAGAATCCCTTTTCCTCCTGCAGTGGTCTTACTTCATCGAGAAGTACTTACTGTTATCAAAAATCATCATTTTTGTGTTTTTGGTTCAGTTTGATGACATTATGATGGTTCAAGTTCTGAATTTTGTGCTTGCCAGTTAGTTAAGCATAATATCTCAAACTTAACTTTTCAAGACAATGAAACTTATTTGGTTTACTTAAATTAGATAGGTAATCACCAGTATCCATATATGTGTAATTTTTAATTTGGCAAATGCATAAGGCTATTGCTACAACAGTGCGAATGAAATTATCATAAACTTTGCTCACTATGCATTCATTCATATGTTCCTGTTGCAGGAAAGCTGTAGTGTGTCCAATCATAGATGTGATCAGTGACGACACGTTTGAATACATCACTGGGTCAGACATGACGTGGGGTGGTTTCAATTGGAAACTCAACTTCAGGTGGTACCCGGTACCCCAGCGTGAACTAGAGCGACGGGGAGGGGACAGGTCTCAACCAACCAAGTGAGTGTTCTACTTTCACCATCTACATGTTCTGGATCTGGATCTGGATCATTCCCTTTTGTAATGAGCTTCCTGTACAGTGACCCCCAGAAGGGTTTCCATCAATTGCAGTTGAAGTGTAAATTCCTAAGAAGCAGAATTAACTGCATGTGGTTTTTTCCAATCCAAGACATTAGCGGCAACCCTATTGCAGCATACTGCCAATGTTGTGAGTTCGGTGTTTTCCTGTACAACTGTATATATATATATAGAGAGGATAGTGCATGAGTTCTCGTGTCACGCGGTGTATACAGCACAAGGCATAGTGCCCAATTGATGGAGTCAGAGCATAGTGTATACTCATTCTGAATCATAAACATTGCATGAATACGTTACTTGATGCTAAAACAGCATTATCTTGATGAAACTATGAATCATAACTTCACTTTTCCATGACAAAATGATAAACATTGCACTTGATTCTTTTCTAATAATGTCAATTTGTAATAGTTTTATTGTTTCAATTTGTCATGTGTTGTTAACTTTCTGCAACAGTGTGATACATTTAATTCTTTTGTTTAAAGTAAGACTGTGTTATTTTCCTGTTTGATTTTTGTGAATGTGGATTGTCAATGTACCAAGATCACTGTCGTGTAAATGGTAAAGAGGGGACGTTCCAAGATGGCGACCAAAACAGTACGACAAAGATAGGTGTCTGATTCCATTGCTCGTTTCTCTTAATTGTCAAGTTTTAAATGGTTAAATTTAACTGTCAATATTAAATATATTCGTATTTATGTCAGAAAAATTGATCTGAAATTGAGTTTCTTTCCATACCCTATTATGTCCACTCCCCATCCAAAAAGGTCCTCCCCTAACCTTTACTACTGGGTCCCCTCTGTCAATTTAAAACCGGGTTCCCTCCGCTGCCTTGTTGAGTTTTTAATTTGGTAATAACTAATTAATTATTCAAGCAATTCACTTTCAATTGCACAGAAATCTTTGTTATGACCGATAGCAACTGTGTGTGACGATATCTTTAACATTCAAGCTCCTTTAGGGTAGGAATATACACTTTTAGAGTTGTCATCCCCGCTGCGAAAACATAAGTGCGATATACTTCAACTTTAAATGGCAATTACGCTTTTTTCTTGAAGTTTATGCAACCAAACGCTGCACCAATTCATTCCTTATTCGTATCCTGACTATTGACAGTTAAATTTAACCATTTAAAACTTGACAATTAAGAGAAACGAGCAATGGATCAGACACCTATCTTTGTCATAATGTTTTTGTCGCCATCTGGGAACATCCCCTCCTTACTGAGTACACGACAGTGAAGATATCAAAAGTCATTTATTTTATTTTAGATAATTACTTTGCTGAACTAAGTTAGAAATGTTGACGAAGACCATAGGATCTTGTATGAAAATAGCTCAGCAAATAAGATTGAGTTGTTATTGGTAGAAGATATTAAATCAGATGATTGATAGGATGCATTATAATCATTAATGCTAATATTAAATGATACTTAAATCTATTATGTTCTTGGGGTTCTATTTATTTTCATAATGATATATTTAAGATTACATTGTGTAATACAATTTGTAATGTTTTTCTCCGTTAGTTTGTTTATTAAGTTTATTCCTGAATGAAAATAAGTTAACCAGAGTTACCTCCCTTTAATCTTGAACATGAGGTCACAGGTATCTGATTTTGTTGAATATTCCACTGTATTCATATCATTCAGAAGTAACCTATGCCAGGATAATGTTTTCTGCTCAATTCTATGTTCCTAAAACTTGCATGGGTACAACAGATATTTAAGGAATGACAGTAAAAAAATTCAATTCAGATTCTTAATATTTCTGCTTTGTTAATTAAGTCCCATTTCCTACCTGTTTTTACGCCTGGAATTTACTCTGGTGGTGTTGCAATTGATCAATCAATTCTCTTTCAAGTGATAATTATCTACTCCTCCTTTACTCCAGTCCAGTTAAAGGTTGATAGAATTAGGTCCCAATGCCAACCTACAACCTGCTAACTTTGGGTCTCGGCTAAAAACTTTTTGTGGTTTAGTTTGATTTTGCACTGAAAATATATCATTCTTTCAGGCTGGAAAGTTTACAGCCTTGTTATAATACCTTGCCATTTGTAATTTTTTCTCTATCCAGGACACCGACTATGGCCGGGGGATTGTTCTCGATAGACCGAGACTACTTCTACGAGGTGGGCTCTTACGACGAGGGGATGGACATATGGGGAGGGGAGAACCTTGAGATGAGCTTCAGGGTGAGTACTAGCACTTGTAGAAGTAGTACAACAGACATAGGTCATGGTTAGGCTACTTGACATTTGGTGTTAGACCTTAGAGATTTCAGGTGTCTAAGATTTATGGACACTAATGACTTGTATTATACCTCTACCTGTACCAGGTGTGGATGTGTGGTGGGCAGATCTATATTGTGACATGTTCGAGAGTCGGGCATGTGTTCAGGAAGACGTCCCCGTACTCGTGGCCTGGGGGCGTGGCTCGTATCATTAACCACAACACCCAGCGTATCGTTGAGGTTTGGATGGATGAATACAAGGAGTTCTTTTATAAAATAAACCCTGGTAAGTTTTTTAGTTACAAAGTACATTTTGAAGCAAAGTTTTTTAAATCATATAATAGAAGTAAAAAAATATCTATGATTGCTTTCAAACATAAGTCCCTTTTCCAGAGTCAAATATAATGTATTGGTTACAACTTTAAAGTTCAATGTTTTGCAAAGAAATCAGATTGCAGTTTGAAACGTATGATTGGTATTATTTTCTTGATAAAGAATAATATCTAAGTTAGATCTTTTGTAAGTTTTACAGAGAATCTGTGTTGTTGCAGGAGTGAAGTCTACAGACTACGGGGACATCACGGAGAGGCAGGAGCTGAGGAACCGTCTCAAGTGTCACAGTTTCCGCTGGTACCTCGAGAATGTCTACCCAGAGTCACAAATGCCCATTGACTTCTACTCTCTCGGCGAGGTCAGTCAGATAAGGGACATAAGCACTGAGACTGTTAGATGCAGTGATGTTGTGATAGTCCATTGTTTTATGGCCAACCACAAAATACAGTGCATACTTATGGAGATTTTCAGAATGACGTCTTTGTTACACATCTTATATGGAGCCCTGAGAATAGATTGGCTCAAAAGTTTCCAATATTCTTAAAGTATGTAAAAGTCTATATCTAAGTATCAGTGTTGTGAGGTGACATAAGGCGTGGTAGAACTATGGTTGTGATAACACCGTGGGAGACGGGCTTGGATGCTGCCTTTTTGAGTGACCAGTTTTGTCCTTGAACTAGGATTCATCAGAGCTCCATTCCTGTCAGCCGCAGGGAATCAATGATAAGATTGTTGGCTGAAGTATCCAACTTGTTCTTCCTCCAAGTGTGGATTATTTACACACAGCCCGTAGTCTTTGTCAGTTTATCTGTAGACTAGTAATACCTCTCTGCTATTGCAGATCCGTAACAAAGACAGCAACCTGTGTGTGGATACAATGGGTCGGAAGAGTGGAGAGAAGGTTGGCATGGTAACATGTCACGGCATGGGTGGCAACCAGGTACGTTTTGAGGTCATTATTATGGTCATTGGTTGGGTCATAAGCTGTTCTGTTCAGGTGACTGATGATATTGGAAAAAGCTTAGTGACCTTAGATATTCCGGTTCAATAACATTTATGTGATGAGCCTTATTCCGAATTGAAATCCTCTGTGATATTTTTAAATGAAAGAATTAAATTTATAAAAGTCGGCTTTTGTAATTTATGTTAAACTAAATATTGATAAACAAATTCCAGCGAAAGTCATTTTGTCCATTAAGGAAATTAAATGTAAATGATTGATTCTATTTCAATTCTGTTGCATTCTGATGTTCAAACAGTGATTCATATATATATGTTTCTCTTTGTTATGACAATTTCAAAAATATTCATCATCTTCTTTTTTGTTAATGATCTTCCACCCTGTTTTAAGAATTTGACAAGGATTAATTATTTGGTGAATGTACCCAGCCATCAGATTATATTGTTCTTGTGTTTGCTTGTCTTTTTAGCCCCCAAAAGATCAACTTTAGCCATTATTTTATATTTTATAGACAGTCAGAAGTTATCAACCCTTGTTGTAGGAAGCATTTCCCTTAAACTTTAACCGATGCAATACTAAAATGATTATTCACCATAATTGGTCTTCAATACTTATAACATGTTCTTAATGAGCTAATAATTGTTTATGTAATCTCTTGAACACTCTTTTAGATTTAAATTTGGGGGCATTACTGTTTAGAAACATCTTGTTCAAAACACTTCATCCATCTGATCCATTTGATAGGCTGATACACACAAAAAATAAGATACAGCTATTTTGTGCATTTGAAAATAAATGCAGCATCTGTTGCATTACATTTTGAAAAGTACTTAATGTAAAAAAAAACATTTCTGAAGAAAAATTAGAATTTTGTTTTTAAGAGTTTTGATCTGATTTTGATAGATTGGCAATCAAATTGGTTACATTAGAGAATATGCAGGCATGTGCACTAACTATAGCTTTCTATTGATGCAATAAATTACCAACTTTCTGTTTTACAATTACAATGCAACAAAGAATAAAAACGGCTGATATCACCAAGGGATGTTGAAACGGCTGAATTAGGAATGTGTGAAGCTTTTGAATATATTTTAGTCTATAAACTGAGAAAAAGGTATATATATATATAATTTATTTAAAGCTCAAAGATAGTGTCAGCCAATGTTAATGTATGGTACTACAAGGGGAAGTCAATAAGTTAGAAGAAGTGAGTATTGATACCCCCATGAAGACATTATTGTTGATGTCATTATTGAGATAGGCCATCTGACGACTGTTTACAGACATAAACTACCCATCCCGATCATTTATGTGGGATCTACATCATCTGTAATCATGGAAAGTCCTAAAACTAAGCATCTTGCGGTTATCAACTTTCTTACCATAGAAAGGGTGAATGCAACTTCTACTATTGCAAAGTGATCAGCAGAGTTGGGCGATGACCGACGGTCAGGAAGACCTGTTGAAGCCATAACAGATGATATATTTGCACATGTCTACTATGCTGACTTGTTGAAGCAATTGACAGCTGGGATCAAGAAGAGGAGGCGCAGCATGTTGACGGCTGGAGTTATACTTCTTCCTGATAACGCTCTAGTGCCAGTGCTTCAGCCAGGCAGCGCCATTGCGCCATTCACGGTAAAAAAATAAATATTGGCGTTAATTTTCAAAACTTGTGCGTTTGTATTGGCGCAAATAATTTAGAGCAAGTAATACTGAAATTTAGAATCAGTTTGTAAAAATGCCAATCTCTGAAATACGATGTCAACATCATGTCTGAATTTAAGATGATCGATCTAACTTCAGTGTTTATAATTAGAACAATACTTCGTTTCTTTATGAAAAAAACCCGATGTTTTGGAATGGAATGGAATTTGGTGTGCATGCTCTGTTGCTATATTTGACCCTTATCGGATTACACAAGTGGTTAGCGAACTGTTGACTTTCGCTTTCATCATGAAACGAAGAATAACAGACTTCTTCAACAAAACAAATACTGTTTCAGAACAAAATGAAGAACCCACAGACATAGATACAAGTGAAATCGAGGAAAACTCGACCGAAACGAATCATTCACTGAACATCGGTAGGACAGATCAATCAACGTTGAGTTCAGTAAAAAAAATCTAAATTTGAACACCGTTTTCAAACGTCTTGGTTTCACAAAAAACTGATGCACTTATTGCGGCCATGAGATGTGGTTATTGGTTTGCGAAGGAGGGAGTATCCACTGTGAAATATAAATCTTTGATAAACTTTTGTAAACTACAAGGTTGTGATAAATTACAAAACTTGGAATCGGGCAAAAATGCTACATACACTTCATGTACGGCTGCGGAGGATATGCAGCATGCAATTTGTAGTGTGATACAATTAGACATTGACAAACATTTATCAGAAGCAGAATATTGTGCAGTTATGATTGATGAGAGCACAGATATCACAGTTAGCAAGAAGCTGGTGATCTATTCAAGGATTGTGGATAGAAATATGTTTCAACATACATTCTTTCTAGGGAATGTTCATATTGAATACCCAAGTGTTACTTCTTCTGTTATTTACAAGAAACTAGAGGAATATCTCGAATCAAGGGGTATTGTACCAAACAAGATATTTGGTTTTGGAAGTGACAGGGTAACCATAATGGTAGGGAAAAAGAAAGGAGTTGCCACCCTTTTGAAGCAGGAAAACCCACATATTGTATCAGTTCATTGCTTTGCTCACAGACTTGCTCTGTGCACGTCGAAAGCTGCAGACAATGTTTCATTTATCAGCAAGACTTTTAATAAGACACTTACTGATATTTTTTATTATTTTAAGCATTCAACCAAGAGGATATTGGAACTAAAAGAAATCCAAAAAGTCCTTGAATCTGAAAAAGTCAAGCTAAAAGAAGTCCATGACGTAAGGTGGTTTTCCTTTTACAATGCCCTACATGCAATATACCTGAGCTGGAAGCCACTTGTCACCTATTTCAAGTCCATTGAAAAACCAAGTCAGAAAGAGAAAGACTTCATCACATCACTAACGGATGTAAGGTAACGGATGTCATCCCTGCATTCACTCAGCTGAACATTCTGTTTCAAAAGGAGAATACTGACATGGCGGTTGTACCTGTAACTCTTGAAGGGGCTCTCAATGCAGCAAAGTCTGCCAAGAATGGAGAGACATACTATCAGACTCACTTCACAGAGAGAGTTACAAGTACAACTAGGGGGATAAAACAACATACACATTCAAGGGTGTAGGAATAACCAACAAGAATGTCAAAGATGCCTTGACAGAATTCAGGGAAATCAGAAGCAAGTTTGTTGATGGTCTCATTCTGAATGTGGGAAGAAGGTTTCCAAAGGAAAGCACAGAGATTGTTTTTGCATTCAGTTTATTGGGGATGAGACCTTTGTCATTCCTGTCTTCTGAGGACTTGCAGCACTATGGAGACAAGGAAATGAAAGTTCTAACAGACTTTTATGGCTCAGATCAGAAATCAGATCTGGACAAGAAATCAGAAGCTATTATTCAGAAAGAGAGATGTCTCACAGAGTGGTCAATGGTAAAGAAACTTGTGCTAGAACAGAAATACCCAAGGGACAATTTTGCAATTCTCTGGAAATTGATTGCTGAAACAATTTAACCATCCCTCCTACAGTCCAGATCTGGCCCCAAGCAACTTTTAACTGATTTGCAATTTGAAATCACACTTGCATGGTACAAGATTTGATGAAGATGATGTACTCAAGGCAGATGCTTAGCCATGGCTGAGGGGTCAGTCAGAAGACTTCTACAGCAAGACAGTCCCATATACAAATGGGCAAAGTGCATCGAGGTCCAGGGAGATTATATTGAAAAATGAAATTAATATCACAACCATTGGCTTTTGTTTTATATCCACTTCTTTAAACTTACTGACTTCCCCTCGTAGCATTAATCGTAATACCTAGGGAGCTTTCAAAGAAAGGGACTTATCAACAGGAATGTCTTTTGTGGCAATGAATTGGGTTGGTATTCCTGTTTCTGTGTTAATGTTTTCAATGCCATAAACATATAGATTTATTTCAAGGCATTTACCTTTTTTGGCTCATCTGCCCTGAAAGACCCAATGGGCTTATGGCATGTCATGTCGTCTGGCGTGTACTTTTCACTATTTCATCATCTTCTCCATTGCCTCAGGAAATCTTAAATCTTGTGTACTTTGTAATTCATAGATTTGGTGACCTTGTGACCCCTAATAAGGGGTACAGGGGCCACATCCTAAAAACCTTTTTGTCATTTTCTGCTCCAGAAGTCAGTGGCTTAGAAAGCTGAAAACTTGTGTACAGACTCCTTAGGTGATGGGGATTCTAATTTATAGTATTGGTGACCCTGTGACCCCTATTAAGGGCCATGTGGACCACATCCTGAATACTAATTTTCATTTTCTCCAGAAGCAAAAGACCTAGAACTCCATAGCTGGTTTGGATTCTAATTTATAGTTTTGGTGATTCAGTGGCCCCCAAATGGTGACCCTTTGACCATTTGTAAAATAAAAAGTAGATAGCCTGATGAGCTACAGAGCCAATGGCTCTATTTTTCACTTTTTGTCATTCGACTAATATTTTTTGGGGTGTTTCACCAGCAAACTTAATGTAGAAGTTTTGGGTTATTTTAAGTTGGAAGACAAGAAACTAACTTCCGGTAGATGGTGCATGCTACAAGTGGGGGCAATGTTAAAGTAAATTTTTCAACAAAACAAGATGTTAGGCTTCATGATTCAATAGAGAAAAAATCTTGATAGATTAATTTTACGATATAATAACTCTTACAATTTTTTCTGACATCAATTTTTAACTTTTATGAATTAAATACTATCTGTTTTTCAATCAAATGATAAAAAAACCCAAAAAAATCAAGATATCCTTTTCAACAAACAAGAATATAATTCTTTGAACATTAGGGTGAATGAAAATTCATTTTAATATCTCTTAGATACCATATGATGCTGATGTTGACATAAGGTTTTCCTGAGGAACAAAATGAAGTTGACACTGTTTTGTTCCAGGTATTTTCTTATACTAAAAAGAAAGCTCTCCAGACAGATGATCTATGTCTCGATGTTTCATCGGTTTCCGGCCCAGTTAAACTGTTTCAGTGCCACGGTCTGGGTGGCAACCAAAAGTGGGAGTATGATATGGAGGTATAACTTGATGTTCTGTGTACAGCTAGCAGAATGGGCCTCACTACCAGTATGACCACTGTAGTCTCTCTCATGCTTCTCAACCGTGCATGATTCTTGCTAACTTATATTGCTTGACTGAGAAATAATTATGCAACTATTTGAAATTTTGTTACCTTTTTAGTATTATTTCAAAAACCCTGGCTTGTTATTTGATGTGGCTTAATCCATGGAGTTAAGTTCTGATGAGGCAAGTAGCCATTAGCCCGAGATGTTGTCAAAAACGTTTGTGCTAATTTTCCCCTGATTTTTCTTATTTTGGAAGTTACCTTCCTTTCTCATTATTACCGAAATCTCTTATTATATGCTTTTTTTTTTCCAACTTTATTTTTTTATTTCTTTTGTTTTGTGGTGTTTATGTATATTATTTCTCAGTGTGCATGTACCTATGTTTATAGATATGGGTTCAGCCCTTCTGTGTTAGTAGGTTCATATTGTCGGTGACTGCATGTAGTTGTATGTCCATTCTGCTAGCTTGCCTCGCCTGTCGTCTTGGACAAGAGGAAACTCTTTGCATCATGATTTCTCAGTCATTACCAAACATAACGTTTCTTCAAGTTTGTCTGGCTTTTTGAGAGTTCACCCAAAGTTCTCTCAATCTTGTATTTAGAACTCCCTTATTTCTTTATCATGATTATCACTTCTTCAAAGCATTTAGAAAAGTATAGAAATGATTGGATTTAATATTAAGACATTCAAACTTTTTGGATATTTTTCAATTTTGCACTGCATAAGTGCCCTTCGTAGACACTTAGGAAACAAAACATAAAACTACATGGTAACAGAGATTGAGAATATCATTGTGATGAGAGTTGTCTCCCTGTGACCACGGTCTGGCATCCATTAATCACGTTGATTCCTTCCAGCAGCTGAGCGAGAGTCTCCAAGTGCACTCACCTATTGCATGTTGTATAATTGTGCCACCCTCTTGAGTACATTTTTGTTTCTGATGACGGTAGGTCTTTGCTTATACGAGGAAGAAACAGATAATGACCGACGAGAATATGTGTGTACAGGCCACAGGGGCCAACTCGGTGTATTTTGCCCGGTGCGACCAGTCGAACACTGAGTGGGAGTACAGTTCACAGGTAGTAGAGCCAGGGTTAGGCTGGACCTCGTGCCCCTCAACCCCCTCACCTCTTGCTCTTGCTTTGGTTCAAGCCTTTGCTTTACAGTGTTTGAAAAACCAAATGATAATTAATAGAAATTTGAAAAAGTTTACTGACCAAATGATTTTTTATTTGGTTGTTTTTTGTAACCATTTAACCACTCAAAACAATTGTTTGTGCATCTAGTGATTAAACTCAATAAAATGGTTGAAATTTAAACAACATTTAAAAGCTTGATTGTTTTGTCGATGATTCATATAATCTTTCACTGTGAACCAAATTTAGGAGATTTTCTACAATACTATTTGGGTTTCTTTTTCAAAATGTTTCAGTTTTAATAAAGAATTGAAAAATTAAGATGTAACTATGAATAATATTGTCTGTTTGGTTAAAAACTTGGTTATTTGATAAGATAATTATGTTATGTTTGTGTTATGAGGCCTGAAAATAATCGAGTATTTAAGCCTTGTTTATTTTCTAAACTTAACATAGCAGTAAAAGAAGGCAATCACAAATGATGTAGAACACAATCAATGAAAACTAGAAACATATTCCCAATTCCCTCCCCTGGCCTGTCATATCAATTGTTGTTGGTGAGTATAACCACATATGGGAAAGGACTATATCATCACTATATAGCCTGCACATTGCATTCAGTGGACTTGTTGCCTAGCAACTAGACAATATATATAGCTTCACTACAGTTAAGGTTTGCAGTATGAATTCTTTATAAAACAAATGCCAATTTGTGTTGTATGTATCACTAATTTCCCCCAATCTTCTGTAACTGACAAGATTGAAATGTAATGTTTTAGTCTAAATCTACTTGGTAGTGTCTTCTTTCTCTTACTTTGAAAAGTAACTTGGAATTTGTTTGTTGCAGAAAGTTTTTGAGATAGTTTTGGTTTCTTTCTAACATTTCTTATATATGAGCCTCAAAGATTTTTATGTGTCTCTTTGTTACTCACAGTGTTCTTTAATTCTGTCGAAAGATCCTTGTTTTAAGAAACTTATTCCTTTACATTGTTGTTTTGTAGTTATTTTACATTGGAATATATTGTTTTTCTAGTAACCTATTTCCAACGTACTTTTTCAGTCTTGTGTTGTATATATTTGCTGGTGTGGGTTACTTTGCATGAAGAATGTTGTATTCACAAAGAAATGAAGCATAATTGTATTATGCCTCATTTTTCACCGTTTGTCAATAACCCTTAGTCTTTTATCTCAGGAACAAATAAAAATGACTAATTGCTTTTGAAAAATTTAAAGTTTATAATAGCATATCGCCATCAGAAACCTCATTCTTTTACATGTTAGAACTAATGTAAACTCTTTCCTAGTTTTCCATGTAAGAACTTATCTAAACTCATTCCCATCCTGTCTCAGGGTAAGACGTATAGCTGACGCTCCACTCTTCTTTCCCTGGGTGTAAACTCCAGCTAAAACTTCGCGCCGTATCCTATTCCCTTCAAACTTTCTAAAAATAATCAACCAATGACTGCGCTTGAAAGGCGAGTCGGCAATTTAATATTGCAGTGCCCATGCATCCCTTCAAATTCAAACCGAGTGAGTGAGTGAGTGAGTTTGGGATTAACGTGTTTTGGACAATATTTCAGTTATTAAACACGTGGATGACAAGCATCCAAAAGAGGATAGAAAGGATGAGGGAAAAGACAGAATGAAAGCGTGGTGAGAGGTAGACAACAGGTTTTAGAATGACTTAAATTTGGTCTGACTTCTTCCCGACGACCTATTGAGCTTGGGTGCCCCTGCCAGGAGCATGTAAGCCCCTGCTGGCATAGCTCGAGGGGTCTCTGGACCACTCAAACCACCACGATAAGGTATTGAGTTAAATGGTGGAAAATCAAACCGATCTCTTAAAACTAGATGTATGATTTGTTGTAATAAACTAACCAGAATCGCAAAATTGGACTTGGACCATGGTCGATTGGTTAAACACTTTTCATTCCAATTTGTTTATCTATGGACGTCGCCAATTAGCATAAGAGCGAAAGCCAACTCCTGTTTGCGAGGCTCTCTTTGGTTGGCTGAAATTTAATCGCACACCATCGCGATAAAAGTATTTGATTGGCTGAATCATTGGTTACGGTGCGAAGTTTTTGCTGGGGTTTACACCAAGGGTAAAAAGAGTGGAGTGTCAGCTATACATCTTACCCTAAAACAGGATGAACTCATTCCTAGTTTTCAAACACTTGTTCATGACCATAGAGATTTAGATTTTAATTTCTGCAGCAAAATATTGGTCACTAGCCATGGGTTTCGCCTCTGATAGTAATTGTGACCCCTGCTTGTGAATTCTATATATTTGAAATATTCAGTGAAATCCCATAATTCATTATGCTTCATACTTTTGGATTATATATTGCTTTCTTATTTGACTGACATCTGTTTAATTTCAAATTGCATTAGATAAACCCGACTCTTTCTTTAACAATATGCATTATGCAGTATTAAAATTATCCATGTTTGAGGAATTATTATATGTACTAGTAATTTCCTTGTCGAGTGAATATTCTGTGATATTTTCTAGATTCTAAGGCCATCAGGGTAGAAATGCTCGAGGGCAGGGCATCATTCATGCATGCATCCATCCTTTCATCTATCCATAAATTGTTTTTGTTTCCACTTCTAAAGAACTGCTCACTTGATATTTTGTGAACTGGTACCTTGGCCAATTGTGATTTGGAATAGTAAATTTGAATGACTATTTTCGTCTTCTTCTCAAAAGTAAAGGTCTGGAAAGAGTAAATGTTTTGTACAGAATCCCTGGCTGAAGGGTGTCACTGTTGCTTTTATTTTCCTTTAAAAACAAAAGGCCTGGAAAGCTGGAATATCTTGTATATACTCCTTAAAGGGGCACAGAGTATATTATTTAGGTTAAATATGTCAACCTTTATAAATGGTGTTAGTCTATTTAGGAGTAGTGGTTATCTCTGAAAATCCATATAATAAAGCTTATTAGTTCTCTATGTAGACAATAAACAGGTTTAAGTTGTGTTTTGTGGTAAAAAAACGACAGTTGCTCGCGCCAATGACCCAAACATAATTTTGAAAACTTATTTACAGATAACATTAGCAGTTATTGATAGTGTTAAATAAGTCATGTAAGTAAGAAGCATTTCAATGGGATGCAGAATTTTGACTTAGTATGTCACTATGGATGTTTTTTGATTATCTATGAAAACAAAAAATTGATATTTTAAGCATTTTAGAGATAAATATGTAAGTTTAAGGATGAGATTTGAGCGTTACTAAAAATATATTATATTTTGGCTTTTGTTTAAGTGACATTGAAAAATCATAAACATACTCTGTGTCACTTTAACCAAGGGGGATTATAATAATAATAATAATAATGATAATAATAATGGTATTTGTAAAGCGCTGAATTCCACCACACATGGGCGATGCTCAAAGTCCTGACAGATGAGGTATTTACATATATACAATAATAAGAATCTGGAGAATTCTAGTTAGTATAACGCTGGAAAAGGTATGTCTTGAGTCTATTCTTAAATGCTTATGCTACTATGGCTCCAGCCTAATGATGAGAAATGTTACAGCCTGATGAGCTACTGAACCCATGGCTTATTTTCTAAACTATCTGTCGCAATACTCTCTAGGGCTGCAATCTTATTTGTTAATGGTAATATTTCTGAGGGATATTCAAAACATGCAAGGTGTATAAGCTTTTTAGGACTATTCAACACTTGATCACATTTAGTTGTCACAAAATATTGAAAACTGAAAGGTAAAATTGAGAGTTTCACATCTGCACTTCTTCAATTGAGACTACTGACTTTCTCTATATACCCATAGATGATTGTAGCTGCTTGTCTATATCAGTCACAGAGATTACTCATGCTGTTACTCATTCAGAAAATGTATAAATAATTATTTGATTAAAGTTGATTATACTGTACAATAAATATTTTGTAATCATGACTTTTCCTATAAATGTATGAAATAAACTTTTGTAATAATAAGTCTAAAATAGTATTTTGAATGCCCAAATTTTCAAGAATATGTCAAAATATTAAGATTTACCTTACATGAGTAGAGCTCATTTAGACTCATGAAACCAGGTATTTTTACAACATATATACTCTGTCTGTAAATAAAACTTTACTGCAATTGTACACAGATGCTAATGAATATGATTGGATTTCAGACGCTGACATTACGTCATGCTAACACTGGACTGTGTCTAGGAAAGCCGTCGGTCCGAGATTCTGGCACTCCATCACTGGGTAAGAAAAACCTTCATGGTGATCAGTTAGAGAGAACTGGTGGATAGCTTATCGGTGCCCTTATGATATTGTGTTGAAGCACAGGTGCCTGCATGTTGCTGTATATATATATATGTGACTGGTAAAAGGGACATAGTAATATTTAGTATCATAAACATAGTATGAAATGTAGTGACCAAAGATTTGAGAAATTCAGTAGCTGATCATAACAATGTGTACACAGAGTTACCAGGGTGAGAGTCATGTCTGAGAAAGTCAGTAGCTGATCATAACAATGTGTACACAGAGTTACCAGGGTGAGGGTGATGTCTGAGAAAGTCAGTGGCTGATCATAACAATGTGTACACAGAGTTACCAGGATGAGAGTCATATCTGAGAAAGTCAGTAGCTGATCATAACAATGTGTACACAGAGTTACCAGGGTGAGGGTCATGTCTGAGAAAGTCAGTAGCTGATCATAACAATGTGTACACAGAGTTACCAGGGTGAGGGTCATGTCTGAGAAAGTCAGTAGCTGATCATAACAATGTGTACACAGAGCTACCAGGGTATCTTGTTGGAATATTTTCCATATTCAACACCCACGAGTTTTGTGATCTATTTATTACACACTGGAAAATAGGAAACTTGTTCTTCGAAGACCTCAAACCTCAGCATGAATACATTGTGCTCAATAATACACTGCCTCTTTTGTCTGAAACATAGGCCACGTTATAGTTGTAAAAGAATCAAAGAGCCATACGTAACAGAAATTAGTTTATATTTTTTCATATGGTTTAATGTACGAAGATTTGATAAACAGTGACAGGCAAACAACTTGACAGATCAAAACGCAATTACAATATTCTACGTCACTGAACACTTGACGCGTCATCGCTAAATTTGACGTGATACTGCTAACGATAGATAAACAACGGCAATTCCCTTTGAACAAAGTAACACTGAGTCTGTCAAACTAGATGTACAAGAAATTACTGGTCATCAAGTCTCATTTTCCTGATTTCTGGTCCAAAGAAGCTATCATTTCTTGGGGTACCACCATATATTGGGGCTGAGAAGATGGACTGAAGAGCTCGGTATTCCTGTAACTGGTTGTCTTGATTGCTCTGAGAAGCGAGGTTGACAACAGAGTTGGAAGGGAGACTGCTCTCATTTTGACATGATTCGACAAGTGCGAGAGAGCAGAAAGTAGATTGGTGACTTACAATATGACTCAAGTCATTGTGGCGGTTCATCGACAGCGTACTGTAGTTGTTTATGCACTCTACGTTCAGGATGTAAACAAAGCGCTAAAGGGAGATAACTCTGCCGCGAATGCTTTATCGACGAAGTTAACACTTAAGAATTACTTTGAACACAAATAATACTTTTTCAAAAAATAACCTACGTCAATATTTTATAATTCACAAATTTTATGTGATGTTTGGATGTGTTTTGTTGCTGATAATTCCTTGAATATAGGTGTGATGTTAATCTGAAATATTGAGGTGGCAACGGAAAGATCACTTGTACTCGCTCGATTGTTAAAGTAGTTCGGCATTATGATGTCACTATCGTTGAATAACTTGTTTTGGTTACACAACGTTCGTTGAATAACTTTCAACTGGTTACACAACACTTGTTTCAAATAACCAAAATTATCTCATAAATTTATTCAGAACACGTGTGTAATAAGTTCCATTTTTCATTTCTAGGTTTTCTCCTATTGACATGATCACTGTGAAGAGTTGAACTGGGGTTCTCTTTGTTTATTACATGTAAATGATCCAAATGGAATATTAAGGTCCCCTGGACCTTGCTATGGAATGGGACGGGTGATATTGTTTTAGTTGAACAATTGAATCACTTTGATTTACATAATGATACAACATGTGTCACAGGAATGATTCAGTGCTTCTTAAATAACCGCAGTGTCACAATTTTATGTTTGATATTCAGATTTCTGTAAATATTATACTTGTTAATTGTACATCAAAGTGTCCGCACGCTGTTCTGTAGTCAGATCATGTTAACAGTAATCAGGTCGTCTGACAGATGGTATGACAGCTGTCTTTCTCTAATGGTTACACAGCTTTTTGTTTATCAAAGTACCATTATTAACCTTTGTCATGTGGTCCTGGAATGTTATACAATAATGGACTGGTGACAAGGTCAATACCTGTACCAGACCAGAAGTTAACAATATTGACTGAAGACAGGTATTGACCAAATTCACCTGTCCATGTTGATTTTATCATGTGTAGAGTAAAATACGAAAGGAAAATGAAAATTATGAAGATGAATGGTTATATTGGTCTTATTGTTCATGACAAGGGCAAATGAGGTTATGATTAAAATAAGATGATGTGAACATTTTTGTGCATTTGGCTATTGGTCAGACTTAAGAGAAGTCAAAATGATTTTCTGTTGGCTATCATGTGACCAGCTCTTGACCAATCTGATAACCAGATATCTGTGATAACCCATCTCCAGTGAGTGCCTTATCCCTGGTTATCATTCCCTTGCTAATGATTATCACTTCATGTTCGTTGGCCATGCAGGCAGAGTTAACACAAATGATTTCAGCAGAACAAGTAATTGACACAATGCAATGGTCGACATTAATTTCAGTATTTGAGACCCAGCATCATTTGTGTTGAAAGAGTATTACCCTTGGATGTCCTGTTTGTTCTTATATCTATGGAAGCAATAAAGCTCAAAATGGGAATATTTCAAATCAAATCTTGGGCAGTGGGTAAAAGTAGAAAAAGGTAGCTGAAAAAGATCATCAAATCTCCCTTGCAGAGGGTGTGGAATGGGATGCAATGTTATACTGCAGTACATCTCTTCATAATTATTAATGCCTTTCCCATGATGATAATACTAATCTTCAGGTTAGGTCAATTGTATTTCGAAAGAACCATTTGAACCAAAATCACCTGATGTCAACCAGTGTATTGAGGACAATTTTCTGTTGAAGTTTTCATTGTTTAATTTGATTTTCTTTAACAAAATAAGATTTAACAGATTGCTACTTTTTTCTGTAACTTGTTGCTTCACGATGCTTTGTGTTAAAAAATGCTGTGTGTATGCTTTAATAGCAGACTTTTCTTGTTCTACATAGGAGAGTGTTCTGGCCTGCCATCTCAACAGTGGATGCTGAGTGATATGAAGTGGAAACAGTAGATTGAAGTTGAGGCATTGGAGAGGCTTTATGAACAAGCTGTAATCACACTTTTCAAAGTAAAAACAAGTAAATTTCATATTGAAAAGAAATTAGTTAATGTTTTGCAATGATGTGAAGTGGAAGTGACAGAGAAAGACTTTATATTGAAGTGAGGGATAGCAGATGATGTGCCAATACACCATGTCATCACCCAACACAAGGACTTGATTTATAACAGTGACAGACTGACAGTGTTGACCATTGAGTGCATGGTAGAGTGCACTTTGAAAGGATTGCAGTCTGTAAACAGTACATTATGGAATTACATTCACCAGTGATCATTGACTGCAAGGCAAAAGCTTAAGAATCAGTGTAATAAACATTTAGCAGGATGTGTTTTGTACCTGACATTGATTGCAGACACTTAACTCAGACTAGAGGTGTAGAAACTTTTTGAATCAATTCTAATGAGGACATTAGATATCAGTTACACCTCAATACAATTTGGCGGAGCTAAACAACTTTTGTAGCATGAAGACTTTATGACATTGAAGAATCTTCTGCACAGAACAAAACCACAAGAGAAAGAGTAACACGACATGTGATGCAATGACATGATGACACATACTTTCCATGACTATTTTGATGTCCCTCTTTGAAGATATTTTTACACTTATGCAAAGAAGATATTGCTAATGATGGAGAACCATACAGTGGAGGTTCTAAGTTGGTTCATCTTGGCTGAAGAGGTTCATCTAAAGATGAAGATTTTGTTCATTGTGCTGGATTACGTGGACACCCGTAGCAGTTAGGATTGATTGTTGACACTCAATGTCCTCTGGATAATGTCATGTGTTGCTTGATTTGTTTGTGATGATGTACATATAATGAGAAGGATGCTGTGGTGCTGATTGGTCAATTGTTGAAGAGAGTAATTCGAACTTGAGTTCAATAACATGTCTTTTTTGTGTGTGTATTTGTATGTTACTTTCAACTTCAAGTTAGCTTCAATGATTATTGTTACTTCAAGAAGTTAGTAGAAGAAGAGTCTTTTACCCTTTTTGTGAATTCAAACAATGAAGAGGTTTGATTGTTTCCAATCCATTGATGTAACTATCGAATATTGTTACTTCAAGAATTCAAAGTTAATGGAAAACTTGTATTCAACCCTGACCGTTATGAAACAATGAAGAGGTTTGATTGTTTCCAATCCATTGATGTAACTATCGAATATTGTTACTTCAAGAATTCAAAGTTAATGGAAAACTTGTATTCAACCCTGACCGTTATGAAACGATGAAGAGGTTTGATTGTTCCCCATCCACTGATGTGACTTTCCAGATGCATGTAATGTTCTTCACTCCTCAGGTGATGTGAGACTTACAACTATTGTGGCTTGTGGCTTGAAAGTCATGAGGACAATCAATATATGACATGTAAACCTTAATTCTTCAAGTATTTGAGTGTTTTAAATTTTGGACTTCGACAAATCATAAATCAAGGCATAGATTTCCATAATGCAGTAGATGAAAATCTGAGGAGTAACTGTATCTCCCACACAAGTGTGCATGAACATGTGCATTGGGCGAGTTGAATTGTCAGGAACAGTCAGTAGTTGTCTGCAAGAGGCATGTTATGGCTTAGATCATCCACTTTCTTTATCTAACATTTCAATTACAGTGACATTTGTCTGTTGAGATTGCAGTGACAACTGGTGAGTCATGCAGAGAATTTAAGGTCTTCTGAAAGGCAATATACTGAACAAAACTGAGACATTTTCTGCAGACAGGAAAGGATATGTTTTGTACGGAACATTCAGTAGTACTTTATAACCCAATCAGCAGAGGGCACTTTCAATGTCCTGAGAATACCCTCAAGAAAAACTCTTCACCACTGAGGACCTCCAAAGCTTTTTTATAATGAGATTTTGATTAACAATTCCGCGTCAAAGTAATTCTAATTTTCATTTTGCTTGTTTTGTTGCATAAAATTTTACAAACATGACCATGTCTTGTATACATGAAAACCTTTTTAAAGTCATGAATATGCGAATGTGCAAATACTCAGCACATATGGTACTTATGCATGTATCAAAGGTAAATAAAATTTGATTAAAGAACACGGTGTCTCACTAGATGGCGTGTATGTTACTCCATGTTTTGATTACACATTGCTGTTATTGTTGATTTGTTTACTGATGGTATGGTTGAAGTCAACATGAACCACAACCTTTTATGTTAAGATTATTATGTTTATTTCAAGTTTGGTTACTTCACAATCAAAAGTCATTATATATAATCATGATCAGAATCAAAAGCTTTTGTCAATACTTAGAAATAGTTTTTAGAAAGGGTAAGATGGTGGCAGTGTGTTATCTGCTTGTTTCATACTGTTCCTTTTTTTTTGTCAATGGAAAACATATTTGTTGATAAGAAGATGTTATTTAGTGCTGTCATTGACATTTAGAGTAAATAGTTTAGGAGACATCTTAGTATTGAAATGATGTGCCTGTTAAGGACTGTGCTCTGGATTCAGTTTCAAATGATAGTTTAAAGGGATACAGTATGATGGAGTCAAATATCTCATAATTCTTAAATGTCATCGGTGTTTCTGAAAATGAACATGCCAATTTTTATCACTTTAGTGTAGTGACAATAAACTGTTAAAGTCGAGATTTGTGATAAAAAAAGAAGACAATGGCACCTGCACATAATTTTGAAAACTTGTATACTGTAGACACAAAGACAACTATAAGTTGGTAGTGCTAGATAGGTTATGTAACTGTTATATATGTCATTGGGAGGCAGTCTTTCTACTTCTTAACAGTTATATGGTTGTTTTTCATGTACAATTGAAAACAAGAAAATATCATACTTTTTACATTTAAGAGGAAAAGGTTCATCTTTTGAAAGGCGATGTGAATTTAACTCAGGTCATGTGATACATTTGCTCTTATTTCAGCCATATACAAAATCTATGAAACATACTCTGTGTCACTTTAATTAGGTTTTCTTAACTCCTAACTATAACTCATGGCAGGATTGCCTCACATTTCATGCCAGTTTGGTATAGTAGATTCTATGAACAAGCAACAGATATCTGGAAGAGCTGACACAACAGGAGTTTATCACAACTGTAGTACTTTGTGCACAATATGCAAGTGAAAGAGACTGGAATATTACCTTTATTTGACAAGCTGAGATCAGTACAAGACATCTTCACCAAGAACACACAGAACGGTCTGAATGTAATGCCATTTGTTTAACATCAGTTGCTTCTTATGAAAGTTGATTCATTGAAAGTTCTGTTAGAAATCTGAGAAATAGATTATTTGAGAATAAATGATAGTGACAGGATAACCATTGTTATTTATTTTGTATGTGTAAATACAAGTGAATCACAGTGCATGAAAGCTGTTAATGTTTTGGTCAATATTTTCTAGTTTGTTTAGTCACTTTTTATGCTGAAGACATGATGTTTGACATGAAATTAGCTTGTTTATGATGTTGTACCTGTATCTAATGTCTTCAGCTATCATTTGTTGTTAGCAAATTATAAACAAGTCTATTAAACATTATTCATTTGAAAACAGATTCAGTCAAGTTGGCTTATGAATCTCAAATGTTCATCACTTGGTAGAAATTTGTTGACCTTTTTCCAAAATGTTTTGATAATGGTAAGACTAATTGTTTGAAATCATTTTATGTCCAGTTTAAAATGCTGTAAATATTTGCACAGAATGCCCAAATGATTTGATATTGCTGAAAGATAATCAGATTAGATGGACCTGTATAAAACTTCTATGTGTAAGTTGACTGAAATTGTATAGAGAGGAATGCAATATATTTATAATTGAAGTGATTGTAGTCTTTTATACTCATCTAGATTTGATAACATCTCACAGTGTATATATAAATATATATATGATCAATGAAAATTTTATATGAAAGTGTCTACTTGTAATTATTCATAATAGTTTTTAATGTTGCCACGGTCAGCTGTTTCCGTGGTTACGCATAGTTCTAGTTTGCAGCTTGAAATCCGGATCCAGATCTCCAACTATGACAGTGTCATTTTTAGAAAGGATTCATGAAAATCAGTTTAAAGGTTAACTAATAATAGCTTATGGTTTTATAAAACATAAGATACCAGAGCAATGCTTGATATAAAAATTAAAACATGAATATAGAAAATTGATGATGCAGATTAAGTTTTTTGAATGTTTATTTTGTTGTCTCTTGTCAAGTTTTAAAATGGTGAAATCATCTAAGTCATTCTTTCTTGACTGTCATGCCGCGCCAAGAAGATTTGTAAGTAAATGTTTTCTTCAGAAAGAAATCAGCTTTCAGTATGTTCAAACAATTGTCACTCTATCGTTGATTATTCATGAGTCACAAAAATAATTTTTAAGTTTATCCTTTTTCTTATTCTTCTGTTAATAAAGTCATTGTAGTTTTAAAGAGGTGTTTCGTTTAACTTAAGTAGTGCAGTAAATATATTAATTCTCTATGCTTTGTTAGATACTTGGGACCAATGATGTTTGTCCTTTTCAAAGTAATATGTTTCAAGAATGTCATCAATACATGTGAATGATTAATTTTGCTTCATAGATCTCCAATAATCTCATCAAAAAATTGGTTCATGGTTAAGTTTCTAAAATGAAGATCAAGGTCATATTTTCCAAACTAAGTCAAATTCTTGTACATGCATTTGAAATGATTTTATTCTCTATTTAAGAACATTTATTCCAATGAGGTATGATCTTGATCCTGTTCATCATTTGTGCTGTCAGTCTAGTAAACTGTGCTGTAATGGTCAGTGCTGTGTCCTACTCTCCAGCTAGTTGAAGACCCAGCCCCACAGAGCATATATCAGTGTCCTGAATAAAGTAGTCTTCACTGGCAACCGGCTTATGCTTTCAAATGAGGTATTCTCTGCAATATGTATATCGTCAGTGTTTAGAAAATCGGGTAAGTTGTCCTGCTGGCCAGATCTCAACTGAGTGACATGCAGCTGTGTTCAAACACAGGTCAATTTCTTGAACTATGAAAAACACAGCTTAACTGTGCATTGCTGGATATTTCTGATGATTGATAACTATTGGGATAGAATTAACAGCATATGAAATATGAAATGCATGAGAATGAGAACACATGGAGTAAAGCCAATAATTCAAAATGTTTGAAGAGACTACGGATGTACACATTGCAGAGACTTTCAAATGCATGAGTCTCTGGGGTTTTCCAAACAACAAGTGATTGTTGCCAATGAAGATTGAAACATATTTCTTACACTGTTATTTAGGCTGATAGAAGTTCTTAGGTGAATAAGACAAAAATGATGTAGAGTAAGACCTTTTGGAGATAACATTGCAGCTGAGTTGTAACTGTAATTGTGCTGTATACATTGATTGATTATCAACATGTTGTTAATCTTCAGTTTGGAAAATAACCTATTAAACCCAATGAAACATGCATGTCTTGTTTTGTTCTTTTTCTCAAAAAGATGTCATATTAAAAGGGAAAATTGCTATTTTCACACAAGAGTTGAAATTTAAGCAGCAGTAGTTTCAGAAATACAGATAATTTGTTGACCCCATGAAGAAAGTTGAGAGTTCATGTAAAAAGGAGTGCCACAGCCAGCTTGTATTGACATTGATTTGATGGCATAAGCATGTTATTGGTCAGACAATTTTACTTTTTACTACTCGGATTTTACTTCTTTACTCAACAACTTTTAATGCTGGATTTTCAAACACAAATTGTCATGGTTCCTTAAAGAGCCATTCCGTGATTTTCATAACATATTATTTACCTTTGATACGAACCTAAATGTCATATGTGGTGATATATAAAATCAAAACATCTTAACTTTTCATGTCCAAAAGACATATATATGACAAATACTAGTTTTCCATAAAAATCTAAAAACAGCCTTATAAATGCACAGAGGTGTAGAGCATGGTGTCCGCCATGTGTCCGTCCCCTAAAACTGTTCACATTTTTTACCTCTCCAGTTAAACTTAAAGCAAATCATGTTTACATTGGGTAGGAGGCCCTACCTACATGAGGTGTCCAATAACTAATCTATGTTCTAGTTATTGAATATTTGACAAATTTTCCTTTCTTTTAAAGAGCCACTCCGTGAGTTGTTGGAGTCATATATGCCAAACTTAATCAATGGAGTCATTTATTCGCGAAGTATCAACTGTTGCCAAAAAGAAACATTTTAAAGCTTATTGGGTTTTTTTACAGTGACAATATGAAGGTAGAACGTCGCAATTATGATCGAAAACCGGACAGTGGCGCGCATCAAATACCCAGTAGTCAAACGTAATTTTGGAGACTCATCTAAAACAGCCAGGATGGCAGTTAGGAGTTGATAGTGTTTGTTAGGTTATGTAACTAGTATCCATGTATTATTGGACGTGATATCTACACCTCTGTACATTAACAAGGCTGCTTTTAGATTTTCATGGAAAACCAGTATTTGTCATATAGATGTCTTTTGGACATGAAACGTTACGATGTTTTGATTTTATATCACCACATATGATATTTAGGTTCGTATCAAAGGTAAATATTATGTTATGAAAATCACGGAGTGGCTCTTTAAAGGACTCATCAAAGTCACAGCGCAGATTTTAATACATAGAAACCAGGAAACAAGACCAATTTCCTGCAAGCAACGTTCTATGCACAACTTTCCCATTACCCAAACAGAGGCACGTAACTAGTACTGTGGCCATGATATCCTTCCCTGCCCTCCTTACTTTCTTGACCTTGCACTATCTGACGTCCATCTCTTTCCAACTAAAAGTTATTTTTGAAAGGAACACGCTTTCCAGATCATGGAACTCTGACGGAAGTCAAGTCATAGTTTGATATGCAACCTACGGACTCTTTCAAGCAAAGTCTCTTTAATGGTATACATGTAATCTGATGGGAGAACTCTGTTATTCTTGGTGGTTGCTATGAAGAGAAGAACTTTATAACTGCACTAATCTTTGTTCCATTAAGTCCACTCCGCCTGAACTACGATATCGGAAATATTAAAATTTCGCTTATAACCAGAAAAGCGGAAACGGCAGCCGCTTTGGTCAATTTAATAACAATGTTTATGCTATTTTATTAAATCGGTTTATTTACAACATTGCTTTCAAAAAACGTATTTCATTCTTTGTTCTCAGTTCAGAGTACAGGTAAATCCAATAGTTGCACATAATACTACTTTAGCCGCGTTCAATTGTCCATAATTTATCCGTTTTGTGCACAGCTAACCATAGATTTTTTATATGTCCAAGCCGACAGCGGCTGTCTAAACGTTTTCATTGTTGATTGCAGGTCAACTGTAAAGAATTTTAAGTATTTCATTGCATCGATAGAAAGCTTAAGTGAATCATAAATCCTCTTAAACCTTAACATAGCCAATTTAAACCGTAAAAGCGTGCACTAGTGCCTTTAAAACCTTTGCATTTGTATCGTTTGAGGACCAACTACGAATGGGATATCCTTCGTGAGACCTTTTTTCATTTTCTTTTTCAGAACTAAAGTCCACAGAAGTCTGAAATTATGTGTATGCGCACATAGGCCATTACATTGCATATTTGACTTAAGCTTTCACTGAGGGTTTTGGAGCCATGTCCTAAAAACCTATTTTCTTCCAAGAAAGCTGAAAGCTAATGTATAAATACGTTAGAAACGTTTGATTATAAATTGTACATTTTGTATTTTCATGACTCTCCAGAGAAAGCGACTACGGGGACACCCTGAAAACCTATTTTAATTTTTTAAAGAACTGAAACGCTCTTTAAGGCTGATCTGTTGTCTAAAGGTACCTTGGCACGTGGGAATTATGAATTGTCTGACGCTGTTGCAAAAAATGAAGCTTTAAGTTCCGTTCCCTTAAACCAAATTTTCATATCGTTCCAAAGGACAAACAAACTCTGGAAAACTGAAATCATGTGACAAGATATCTTTGCCATTAGGGATAATAAATATGCGACCGCGCTCCAAATAAGGTTCCCAACAGCCATGCCGTGAACAGTTTAGAAATTTATCTGTGTGCAAACTTTATTAAAAATAAGAATAATTAACTGAAGGAAGCTGCTCTTATAACATTTGTTTTATGTTTATAATAACATGTATATATAGTATATCATGATGAGTTTCAGAAAATTGACATTCATGTTAGGGTAAAAATGAACAGTTAAAATATGTTGTTTTTAAAAAAAAAGAACATTTTTTTACTTATTCCCCCACTAGTACCTGCTCAAGCGCTGCTTGCGTCTAAACCAAGCGAATAAATACCCCTTCCAATAAAAGCCTCGAGAACACACTCGTTAGGATGGTTGATAGGGTTGCTCCAGTTCTTGAATAAATTAAAGAGCCACTACGTGATTTTCATAACATATTCTTTACCTTTGATACGAACCTAAATGTCACATGTGGTGATATAGAATCAAAACATCGTAACTTTCATGTCCAAAAGACATATATATATATGACAAATACTACTTTTCCATGAAAATCTAAAAACAGGGCTATAAATGCACAGAGGTGTATATATCACGTCCAATATACATGGATACTAGTTATATAACCTAACAAACACTATCAACTCGTAACTGCCCTCCTGGCTGTTATAGATAGGTGTCCAGCATTACGTTTGACTATTTGACGCGCGCCACTGCCCGTTTTTCGATCATAATTGCGACGTTCAACCTTCATATTGTCACTGTAAAAAGCCATCAAGCTTTAAAATGTGTCTTTTTGGTTATAGTCGATACTTCGCGATCAAATGACACCATTGATTAAGTTTGGCATATATGACTCCAACAACTCACGGAGTGGCTCTTTAAGTTCAGAGAAGTTGATGGTCAAGATATTTTTTTGACATTGATATTACTGTATGACCTTCGTAGAATGTTTAGAATATTAACTTACTGATATGCTACCATTTTACAATGCAATTAATTTGTTTTCTTCGATGTTCAAATGCTAATATTGCAGTTGACTGTTGGAGCAGGGTTGAAAGCAGCTGTGTGTGATATCAGTTACATCACTGTCACTCTACGGGAGCGCGAGCGCATGGTCACACATCAATAGTATCTGTTACCGATCAGCAATCCCTGTTTGAATAATATGTGTTCGTGCTCTTAACGGTTAGATTCTAACATACTGGGGAAAGCAAAAGTATCACTCATACTGGTAAGTATTTAAATATCGTCCATTGCTATTATGAAAATATGCGGATTAGCGGCAATGCATAAAAGTCTAGACAGATAATCAAAATTTTGAGGAAAAATAAAACCGATGTCTAGATATCAATAGATTAAATGTAAATAGAGAGGCAGTTTGGTGAATAAAGTCGGCATCCCGAATATCTCTAGAAATAATCCTCTCCTAAATAGACGCCGAGTCACAAATTGACGCTGGGGGCACGACCTTTTGAAAGAAGTGGAAGCGTAATGATAAGAGGACTAATTGATACTTCAATAATCTAAGTAGAAAAATTCATCTTTCTCTTACCAGCATGAGTACACCACAAACTATAATATGTTCACCTACAATTAAATATATATATAAGACATAGAAAGTGAACAAACTACTATAGTTTCATACATATTTTCATATATGTATGATTTTTGTTGCAAAATACAAATAGAAGCCGGTCTTGAATTGACGCCTGTCTCGAATGCACGCCGGGGCTGAAGGTTGTCTGAAAGGTCGGTCGAGGAAAAACGGTACCTGCTATCAAGCTGTTCCTAAAAAGGATGTACGTATTTCAGAAATTGTAAATGAACAAGAATGGAATAGAGACAGTGCACTGATGTATCTTCTCTTTATGGGCATGGACAATCAAACAGTTGCACTTATTATCCTCAGACTGATTAGTTGATAATAACCGAAACATTAGATTTCTTAATTGAACAGTAAGAGAGACCAAATCATTTCCTTAAAACGTTTGATGCTGATGAAGCAGTGCATGAATAACAAGTGAGATTTTGTAAGCCTCTATGAAATATTTTGAAGAACGAATGTTTCATAAATGTAAAAAGCAGCGTCTTACAGTTTCATATCAGTGGATTGGTAGTTAGGGTTAAGTATAGACTTGCTAATGAGGGCCTAGAGTGTTTTAAAGGATAGTGATTCAAACAGAATCATGGGGCAGGATTTATTAATCCGGAAATGTATGACAAACACTTATTACTAATAGACATTAACCAGCAGCCTTCTATATGTGCAGCAGCTGAAGTCAGACGTCTCGTGGCTTCATAGAGATGGGTCAGCTTCAACGCTTACTGGTCAATGTCTTGATCTACGTCACCATGGTGATATCCGTCCAATCACTTCCGGGTCCATCTCAAGAAATACACGATGGCCCACAACCCGTGGGTAAACCTCGCCTCTGTAGCGGCGAGGGCCAGCTCTGCTACTCGTACTATGCTCGATCCATTGTCAGTAAGTAGTTACAAGTCTGAAATGTCTTTTTGTCTACTAGATCAATAGTGAGTGAGAATATACCCTCGTAATTGGATAAGAATTCGTTTGGTGTTCCAATCCAGAAAATGGACCATACCGAGTCGTGTGCTGTTATCTTATTAGTACCTGCATAAAAGGTCTAATACTGAGAGCCATGCAGGATTATATGGTTGAGACATTACTGATGATGGTGCTTCATATGTCACTGTCAAAAGGTGGCCAGCTGCATTCAAGCGTGGTCCAGACAGAACATAAGACAATTTTAGGCAAGAAGGAGATGAAGAGACAAGAGAACTGAACAAATGCGTGATTTTCCACCAGGACAATGAGCCAGTGCACACATCAGCTACTGCCATATCAACAGTCCATGAATGGGTTTCCACATCTTCATCTATCATATCCGTCTGATTAAGCTCCCTCAGACACACGAAAAAAGAGTTTCGCATTCCAGGTGAACTATGTTGAAAACTTAATTCATTTGCCTTGAATTATAGACTTATTTATCAGTTAAGGTCACTACTTATCAATCTCGTACTCGTAATTCATGTCGTTTCAACGGTACAAAGTTGAAAATAAATTAATTCATTCGTACCAAAATGGCTCAGTTGAAACTACTCTCTGCAGTTGAGTTAAATCCACATATTTTCAATGTAAGTTTGTCACAAATTTTGCTGTATCTTGGTGTAGATCGTCTCAGGTTTCCCTTTGAAAGTGTTAATTGAGATGAAAACATCCAACACAAAGTGGCAGTTGCAACTGTTTCGGGCGACAGAGTCGACCCTTCTTCTCCAGCCTCCAGTTGGTCTACGAATTCGTTCAAACAACAACTGCTGTTACCATGCGATGCAGCTGCTAAAACATCAAGATTCGGTGGAGAAGATCCAGTGTTTAGTTTCCATGGCCAAGAATGTCCCAGACGTGTTTCAAAGAATTGAACTCTGAACTCAAGGATACGTAGGTGATGATATTGTTCTGGAAACAACAAGGATTGCTGAACGTGGCTGACGGTCATCCGTGACCTTTTAAAGGAAACGCTACTCGTCTAACCACCGTAACACCATGACGTCAAGAACAGTACAAACGGGCTTGTGAAGATCATTGCCATACTAACAAGTTCACAATATCAACGTATTTTCTCATTTCATACCTTTTTGCACATCCGATTCAAAGGGTTTTTTATGTGCCCACGGCTACCTTGCATTTCATGCATTTACTGTTGTGCCAGCGCGTTGGGTGTTATTCCCAAAGTGAATTTTTTAAAGCTGACATGAATCATAATTTGTACACCATTTAAATATAACAATATTTAAGAGGTAGAAAATACTAAAAAATGAATCGAGTGTTGTTTAATTAACTTTAAGGTATATATATACGTTGTTGTGTTTAAAATGATAACCCAGCAGGGGGTTGAGTCGATTGAGGACTCTAAGAGAGGGATGACTGGCCTACTGGGTTACCATTTCACGTTTGTCTGGCAAAATCAAAGCGAATGGTAATATTTATTTTATTTTTCAATATAATCTCCCTTGACCTCGATTCACTTTTGTCTTTGAGACTGTCTACGCCCTTGCGGTAGAAGTCTTCTAACTGGCCCCTCAGCCACGTCTCAGTAGCTGCTTTGAGATCTTCATCATCGCCAAATCTTGTCACACGCAAGTGTAATTTGAAATTGGGAAACAGATAGTAGTCTCTTAGGCCCAGATCTGAAATGTAAGGGATGATTAAGTTGTCCAAAGCAACATTGCTGAAGTGAAGCTTGTGCAATACGGCTCTTGTGCGTTGTCATGTAGAAGCATAACTCCAGCAGTCAACATGCCGCGCCTCTTCTTCTTCATAGCTTCAGGAAGTCAGCATAGCAGGCTCCTGTTATGGTAGTTATTTATAGTCAGTAAGTTTCACGCCATGGTCGCCATGATCTTGACAGCAGAAGGCTGAGTTCTTGGGTGCAGGAGAGTGCTTTTGCTTCTATTGAATAGAATCTTGCTTGACGTCAGGATCCCAGTGATGAATCCACGTTTTGTCCCCTGTAACCAGACGGGCATGAAAGTTACCGGGATCAACATTATAGATATCCAAGAATTCACGACTGGATTCAACTCTGTGGTGTCGATCTTGTGCAGTTAGGTTTCGTGACACCAATCTTGCTCATTTGACATGTGCAAGTGGTCATGAATTATGGTGCAAATACTTCCATGAGAATGCCACACTATGAAGATCTGACATGATTAAGCCCGGACCCGTGCAACCATATCAGCTGTAATGGTTTCAACAGGCCATTGTACATGGAACTGCGACCCCGCTTAAACTAAACTAAACTTGAGGGGCTTCTTGACAGGGGGGGGGGGGGAGACCTGTGTTCAACAGGATGTAACCTCGAGTATAGTGCTAGGGAAGGGGTTGTTCATGTCTATAAACTGTCGTCAGATGGCCTATCCATGAACTTAATGACTTGCCCTCGTATATTCTCAGCTGCATTTGTTATTGTTCTTGAAATTTAACTGACGAAACGAGATTGCCGTGTCCCCAGGATACAACTAGGCATTAGGACAAACAACTAAAGACACATGGCATTGCCAATTCCAGGTCCGACTCGATGGTACAGCGTATGTCAATCAAATAGGTGCTTCCACGGGCTGAACCAATCCCCCATCTTCATCACAGACAACATGGCGGAGCAGAGATGTAACATGTCTGGTCCAAGGTTCGAGGGCGATCCTTCTATCAGTGGGAGTCTAGTGAACAATGGTGAGTCGATACAAAGAAATATCAAATATAAGACAACAAGTTAATGAAGGTTACAGATATCTGATGCTTGACACGGATATTTTCACTTATATCAATATAGGCCTAGTCGATTTCAGAAGACACGAGAGTAATTCTTTGCATCATCATTACATACATCATTTTCTATTATGATTAATCAGCATATCTGAACTATGCACCGCCAAAAGGCTTCGAATGCAGTGTCATAGCTTTGTGGTATCAGCATGTTTATGACGTCATTGCATTGTGATGCCATTTGTTGAATTTCGAGGAATTGATTTTTACAATATCCAGGTTGAGGACTTAGCTTGGGGATACAGCTTAATCACACACATGCAGTATCTAATATGAGGCTCAATTATGAATAATAAACGTTGCATAAAGTTGTTTTCCCATTCCAGTTCAAAGAATTTTAGGATGTCATCAAGCGAGAATAGGTGAATAACTAGTTTGAGAATGAAAACAAGAATTCAGTAATAGACGACTTTATGCCAAGATTTTTGTTTTTAGAATACAAATACAAACAGGTTTATATATTTTAAAGAGTTATTTGAAAGCATTAAATCAAATCAGATGACACCCTTGAAGCAGTGCCTAAACCGGAGTGTGATTGTCCAACGGAGTTAATGAGATTTGAAATGTGAACTGTAACACACATGATCGATATTGTTAATGTAAATTAGGTGCATTCCATTGTTACTATCAGTACTGTTATGCACAGGTATAGGACCGATGGTGACGGATATTACCGGCACAGCCAAACTCGTTGACGTACCCGGCTACCCCGACACGAACTTTGACCTGGTTAAGCTTCATATTCACTTCCGGGGCGGACCGTCCAATACCGGAACAGAGCACAAGGTCGGAGAGAAGATGTACGATGCAGAGGTAGGCCTCTGTAACCCCGTTTGGAAAGAAGAATCTTTAACAATTTTATTGACCTGTCTTTTAACTTACTACTTTTGAGTTTAAGCATTTTTGCATGAATACATTTCTCCCGATATTTTTTGGGTAAAGTTTCAAGATTTGAATTGGACTTCAGTTCATGCCTTAGTATGATTTAATATGAATTTGGAAAGGGTTACTTTTTATATAGTTTAGAAAGAAAATGCCATTATTCAATTATATATTAAACTTTTTTCTTGTATCACTGATAAGTCTTTTATAAGGGTCTTTTTGAAGACATTTTCGTAAAATTCGTAAATCCAGATGTTTATCAATCTCCAGTCGCCTTCTTTCTTCTGAAAGCTAGCTTCTGAATGTTTAGATTCTTACATTCGGTCATTAAAACTAATATATGCAGAATTTTGTCATGATGACAATATGAGGGCTCTCAGATCTGAGGTGTATAGAGATGCAACTCTCAGATCTGAGGTGTATAGAGATGCAACTCTCAGATCTGAGGTGTATAGAGATGCAACTCTCAGATCTGAGGTGTATAGAGATGCAACTCTCAGATCTGAGGTGTATAGAGATGCAACTCTCAGAGCTTAGGATGAAATGACCAAAGCAGACAGACTGAGTGGCCTTTAAAACAAGTCAGATTTCATATCTGCATCACAAGAAAAAAGCTGCAACAAACCTCCATAAATATAAGCAGTAACTTAATCTTCTTCTGTAGGCTTCCCCTGTCACCCTTGTCTTAGGGGTCAGCCCTGTCTCGCAGTAAGTTTGTGAAAATATATCTCAAAACCTATTGGCATTCTATGTAAGGAAATTAAAGGCACTAGTGCACGCTTTTACGGTTTAAATTGGCTATTTTAAGGTTTACGAGGACTCACACATTCACTTAAACTTTCTATCGATGCAATGAAATACTAAACATTCTTTACAATTTACCTGCAATCAACAATGAAAACGTTAAGACAGCCGCTGTCGGCTTGGACATATAAAATTCTATGGTTAGCTGTGCACAAAGCGGATAAATTATTGACACTTGGAAACGGCTAAACTAGTACTTTGTGCAGCTATTGAATTTACCTAAACTCTGAACTGAACAAATCATGAAATATGTTTTATGAAAGCAATGTTGTAAATTAACCGATTTGATAACACAGTATTAGCATTGTTATTAGATTGACCATAGCGGCTGCCGTTTCCGCTTTCCTGGTTATGAACAAAATTTTAATATTTCCGATATCGTAGTTCATGCGGATTTAATTTAACGTAACATTAAATACTTCAGGCCTTTAAAAATCCAATATACTACCTGAATACGTAAATATTTGTTAAATAACTTACGAGGTAGATTACTTGAGTGAGGATAGTGAGTAATATCGATAGATATGCAGTATCTGTGCATTCGTTGTATTTACGAAATATTGGCGTGCACTAGTGCGTTTAAGGTCTAAGACAATGTAATTTAATGCTATGTAACTTTGATCCAGTTCCGCATTATTTGTATGTTCAGCCTTGGAATAGAAAATTATTCAATTCCTGTTGAGCTGAAGAGCCTTTTAAGTTTTAGAATTGTTTTGTCAAATGTTTTCTATAAGTACAGGAATCCTTATGTCCAACATCTTTATTACGAAAGATAAGTTCATTATAACAAGTGTTTTATCCAGATGCACGTCATCAGTAAGCGGGAGGATCTGAGCATGGAGCAGGCCGTGCTGACGGAAGGGGGACTGGCCGTCATTGCCATCTTCCTGTCGGTGCGTCTTCGTGTCCTTGTCAAAACACTTCTTGAATATCAGCTGAAGTCTAACAAGTGCGCATAGACTCTCCATTTCAACTCAAACATGACATTCTATATTATCAATACTGTTTACCGGATTCTGATATATTTATTTGTCAAATTCACAAGACATGATACACAAGTGAACCTGCTCTTAGTATCAGAAATCATTTTACGCAGAGGGTCTCGGGTAACTCGTCAATATTTAAAGATAATTAGGCCGTTAAATGGCGATCAACGGAGTCATTACTCTACCGAATTTCACTAGTTTGATTGACTTGTCAACACACAGAATATTGAAAAGCGTGTATATCTTACAGTTAATATGTATAATCAGGGAATATGTATAATCCCTGAAAATTTCAGTGATTATGTATATTCCCTGATTCACTCAGTGAGTATGTATATTCCCTGAAATTTTCAGGGATTATACATATTCCCTGATAAAAGTCAGCAAATATTATACATATTCCCTGAATGCTTATAAATGAGATACCAACACAGTTTACAATTGTTTTCTTTATTACATTCCAACCCTAAACGACATGTCACACATGACACATGACACAGGACACAGTTGTCTCAAATATGTATTCATCAGTTGTACCAAAAGAAACATCTCATGACATTTCTGATGTTTTCATCAAACTAATTTATAACATCATGAAATAACTAGACACAGTTGTTTCAGATATTTGTCATCAACACAGGGTATAAATTGTACAAAATGCCATATGCATGTATCGCATGAAACTTCTGACATGGATATCAGACTAACTTTTGTTTTTACAGGAGAGTGAGGGGTGACACCTTGAATTACACTTGACACCAGACTTGTAGCACTTGTATTTATTTGTTTGACATCTTTTTGTCCCAGCACAGTTACATTTGGCAAATCCCTGTCCATTACATATCGATTCAGACTGAACAGCTGATCTCAGAGACACAGTACAGTCGGTAGACATGTCGGTCAGATTGTACAGCGCTGTGGCACACACGTCAAACTGGTTGCGGGAATACTTCCCACTCAGGATTCCAGCTTTCACAGCAATAGTGTACATGTCAGTGTCACTAATGTCAGTCACAACACCAATCAAATTGCGAGGATCAGCTCTACCTCTATCTACTGCGCGAATTGAGATTGTTACATTGTCACCAACTTTCACTTCTGACAGCACAACTTTACTTCTTTTCACCATCTTCTCAGCTTGTTGCAACTGGGATTCTGCAGCACGCTTCCTCTGGGTCTGAATTTCTTCTTGTCGGGTTTCAATGACATCTTGAGTTGGTGCTGGTTCTGTGTCTGGTTCTGTTGTTGGAGTTGGTGCTGGTTCTGTGTCTGGTTCTGTTGTTGGAGCTGGGGAGATGATGTTGAGCAGATCTTCTTCAGTTTGGAGTCTGGATATGATCTCTGCTGGAAGGCTGGATGTTGTAAGGCCGACCTTTGCATCGGAACCGAGAAGAGCAGCAAAGGGAGTTCTCTTGATACCGCTATGATAACTTGAGTTCTTCTGAAACTGGATAAATTTCAAACCAACAGTCCATTCAGTTGTGTTGTTGTCGGATAACCAGGCAGTGAGCATATCCTTTACATCGCAGTTGGCTCTCTCTACAGAACCTTGAGACTGTGGATGTCTGGGCTTGCCATGAACAATGACAAGACGTGGCCATAGCTGTTTCAGTTCAACAATAATCTGAGCAGTGAATTCTGACCCATTGTCACTTTGGAGGATAGATGGAGCGCCTAGCATAAAAAATATGTCTAACAACTAAAATGCAACTTCGACTGCACGTTTAGATGTCAGCGCTCTGAGAACAGAAAACTTGGTGAGATGATCTTGATAATGCATAATCCATTTGTACTGTCCGTGACACATCGATTGCATATCTATCAGGTGAACTTGGGCTCTGGCTCCAAAATCTGTGGAGGTGATGGGCTTCACAACAACACCTTTGGTTGTGGTTCTCTTTTTCTTCTGTTGACAGGGAACGCAGGAAGATTTGAAGATAGTCACAGCTTCTTGGGTGATGTTGGCATACTTCTTGCTGAGTTCTTTCATCATTTTATCCCTTCCACCATGACCTGTTGCAATGTGGGCTTTCTGGATGATGTCAAAGCTATGTTCAATAGAGGCAAAATATACTGGTTCTTCACTACCATCTCTCTTGCGAATCAGCTTCTTCACGTCACCACATTCAAGAACTTCATACTTCTTTAGTAAGTAGTACTGGTGTGGAGACTTCTTGCTTGAAGAATTAGCATCAAGCAACTCACTAATGATCTTCTGGTAATCATCTTTGGGAATGAGGACGCGCTTGTTGACAGTGTGCATCTGATACAGTTGATCTCTAAACTGTACCTCTCTATCTGAATCCATTTTGGAAATAGTGAGGATCCACACACAGATATGTCTTTTATATCATTAACTTCATTAAGCAGCAGTAAATGGTATGTTATGAAAGCAGAAAACACCTGTTTACGCATTAATCCCCTTCTTTAAACAAACAATCTAGAATGAAAGAGTTTAACAACAACACTATCTCATTAATTCAGTTATACACTAATTAGTCGGGAAAAAATCCCTAACAATAGGGAACATGTGTAATATTTAATGGCTATTATCAGGGAATATTTCATAATGTTAAAAATTATATCATTTATTATAAACTATGTTTCATACATGCATATGTTTGATGCATGCATTTGTGTATGTGGTAACATGTTGTTAAGGTATAATAGATGAAGAAAACAACTGTAAACTGTGTTGGTATCTCATTTATAAGCATTCAGGGAATATGTATAATATTTGCTGACTTTTATCAGGGAATATGTATAATCCCTGAAAATTTCAGGGAATATACATACTCACTGAGTGAATCAGGGAATATACATAATCACTGAAATTTTCAGGGATTATACATATTCCCTGATTATACATATTAACTGTAACATATACATATACAAACAGTGTTGTCTCATCTTGCCGACTGGCATCTTTGGACACCATACTTTGTTGTTAGATGAATCGGTTATTCTAAAAGGGAATGAATCATGTTTTCTTCCTTGTCTGTATTTTATAGCGATGTATATTTCATTAAATTTACACTTAGATTTGTATTATACACAGTTAAGATTTATCAAGAATTGTATTTGATATTTGAAATCAAGCTCGAAAGAAATATGTTTATATTGTTACATACTAAAAATATGGATTGACCATTTATGCTTCTCAATTAGTGCTGTTACAATATTTCTAACATAAGTTGATTGTTAAGACAAATCATACCGTTTCCTTGGTCATTTCTACCATATTCGGCCTTCAGAAAAAGTACTATGCCACCTTTACTCTATAATTTTGAAATACGGAAAATGTACGTACCGTCTGCCTTGATTATTTGACCTATTGAACATCTTCTAATATCTGTTGACTTTTGTTCATGTTTTTCAGGTTGGAGAGGGTGAAAACAGTTCTGAAGTTGACAAAATTCTTAATCTACTCCATTCCATCCGAAAGTATAAACGTACGTGTGTTACTTAAGACGCTAAGTGAATAACTTGAAAGCTGAGTAGCTTACACAACGTTGTGTCTAAATATCAGCAAACTATCTCCGACAGGGGAGTGAGAAAGCTAGCTTATGTTGTGTATGAAGCCACCTGTCATCGAACATCGGACAGAATGGTTACCTGCCAAAACTTGTACATGCCAAAAGCTCTACATAGGTCAAGGCAGTATTATTGGTATATAGCATTAGCCAAAGGACGGGTTTAAGGGTGTAAGAGTAAGTCTAGTTAGACTACTCAATCCAGTGCAATTACGGTAAATGGCTTTTGCTAGTTTATGCAGTGGGCCATAAACTGTTTTGTTCTGAACTGGAGTTGACATGTAGACCTTTTGGGAGGACTCCCTCAGAATAAGGTTACACTTGACCTGGATCTCTATAGTAAGTCTTCATTGAACTACAATTATGGGGAAACGTGGAGCGTAATGTTAATAGAAAAAGCTTTCTGTCTTGAAATTTTTCGTCATAAAATCAACTTAAAATACCAAGAAACAGGACTTGTTAGAAATCTTGCAAACAGGTAAACGCATGTCCATTTTTGAGGAGTCCTTACCTCGATTGATTTGAATTTAGACTTGTGTACCGTTGGCATACTAATCACTGGGTGTCTTGCTTTAGACTTGCTGTGCCGAGATTACTTCAAGGTTTGCCACAGAGTGCAAGGGGAAGACAACTCTACACGGTATTTTCCTGACGAGGAGCTCCGTGTTGCCAAACAGACTGACACCACTGAAGTTCAGGTTGATGGACCACCTGTTGGAGATCGATCAAGGGACCAAACTGACCATAATGAGAAAGGGATTGGAAAGATCAATAAATATGATCGTGAAAGTGATAGTGTTGAAATGTATGAAAACATCCATACCGCCTACAAAGATAATGTCCGTAATTTAACTGACACTGACAATGGTAGAAAGAATGTTGGCGATGATGACGACGAATATGACGATAATGATGATGACCATGATGATGATAATCCAGTTGATGGTGACGAAGACGATGATGGCGACGACGACGACGACTATGATGATGATGATGATGACGATGATGATGATGACGACGACGACGAAGATGATGATGATGGCCATGATGATAATAATCCGGTTGATGGTAACGAAGACGATGATAGAAATTCTGATCCTGCTGATGATGAAAATTACGACGATACAGTTGGTGACGACGACGACGACGATGATGATGACGATGATGATGACGACGACGACGACGATGATGATTATGTTGACAACGACCTTGATGACGACGAAGCAGTTAATGGAGATGATGATGACGATACAGTTAGTCATGACGGTTATGTTCATGACGATGCTGATGATAATCATGTTGATGATGAAGGGAGTGAAAGAAAATCCAATACCAAGGATAAAAATGTTGTTAACATAGAACTGCACAACTCTGAAGACTATAATGAACCAGAAAAGGAAGATCACGAACATAATATCAAAGTTGAAGATAATGATGGGTCAAAGAAAGACGATGTTGAAAATATTCTGACAAACTTCTGTGAAATGTTTCGCGCAAAAACTAACAATGCTGAAATGGACATTTTACCAAAGTGCCCAAAGGAAAACATTGAGTGCATAGATGGCGATTGTAGTGAGCATCTGAATTCATTTAATCTTAAACCAGAACTTTTTGTCGTCGATCTAATAATGGTAACATTCTCGACAGATAAGGAAATAGATCTAACTCAACGTAACAAATTGAAAAATACCATCTCATGCCATCGTTAATGTTGTAATGCACGTGTAAATCACAACAATACAATACAACAAACAAATTGATCTTGAACTTTTAACCCACTGATTTATAGAGAGTAAGAGAGGTTTGCGTCTCTGTAATGTATGACGACGCATGTTGGTATAATCTGAATTAGATAGAATTCAAAGTTAAAGTAAACAGTTATTATACTATCAGCGCTGTTTGTGGATATACGCCGACTTTCAGAGATTACTTGTCACAACATATTTCTTCAACCAAGTATTTTAAAGCATAATCGTTGTAGTAAAGTTTCTATCGTCCCTTCTAGAGAAAGTTGTTATCAACCTCCGGCCAGACGGTTTACTTCCGGGTCGACGTGACTTTTACAGTTACTATGGTTCTCTGACCACGCCACCTTTGTCTGAAGCGATTGCCTGGACTGTCATGGCAGAACCAATCAAAATCACGGAACAACAGGTGACAATAAATCGTTTATCAAGGATTTATAAAGTTGAATTCTTCAACTCTTGTTTGCGAACCACTTGGTCAAATTAGGATTTATAGTGTGCATTTCGCAAACACGTTATTCCTTAGGGCCCGACAAGTTTAAGAGCACGCAGATCTTTTCACAGTCAGTTTGATTTTTATTGCACCAAAGGAATAACACAGAGTGATAAATCTTTTCTTGACTGTGTACATTGTAAATGTAGGTTTTACTCAGAACCGTAAATTTCTTTTTGAAACTAAGCCTTAAAAAGGAATATTTAGAAATTAAGAGTAGATCCTCTTGAAATTTCTGAGAACGCGACGGTTCAAGCAGTTCCTGGTACCTAGCAAACTATAACCCCGGCCCCTAGACCCACTTCTCACTATAGCTTCAACAGAACACAAAGAGCTGTATCGAAAAGTCGCATTCGCAAAATAGACAAGATGTTAGTAACTAAAGCTCGTTCATTTCTGACTTCTTACAAAACCCCAAAGAAGTTTCGCTTTCAATTGTCTCACTCTTCGATTCAATTATTTCCAATTAATTCCTCTCTTACAGCTTGTGTCGATGCAGCAGATGGAGTCGAGGAAAGTCGGTGTGAAGATATCACGATATGGAAACGTTAGACCAGTGCAGCCCTTGAACGGGAGGAAGATCTTATCAAACACGTGTCGAGAGGAAACAGTACCCAACACTTGACTAACACCAGTGTCTTTAACTCATAATAAATTTACTTGATATTTTGTCACGAGGAAACACTTTCAATGATGTTGAATTCACATGCATATTTTCTTATTACTCTCAACGTATTTCAAATTGAAAGGTAATTAACTTTGCTTTCTTACTGTACTTATTATAAAGTAATCTTGAACACAAGAGATAATGCACATCACGCAACTCAAACAACTTGTTGTTACATGTACCACAGATTTCGTTTTGCCGTGTGAAGTACAAAATGTTTTGTTTATGTTTACAGATTTGTAAAGTGTAATTATTTATAAGAGAAATGTCTCCTTGTCAAATCAGCATAATATAACAGAAAATTATATGATTGTGAAATTATTCTGATAATAAACAAAGAGTTTATTGTAACAATATAATGCTAATACAATGAATAATGCAAAGTAAAATGAGTAACACTTAAAGAGCCACTCCGTGATTTTCATAACATATTATTTACCTTTGATACGAACCTAAATGTCATATGTGGTGATATAAAATCAAAACATTTTCATGCCCAAAAGACATATATATATATGACAAATACTGGTTTTCCATGAAAATCTAAAAACAGCCTATGAATGCTCAGAGTTGTAGATATCACGTCCAATATACATGGATACTAGTTATGTAGCCTAACAAACATTATCAACTGAGTCTCCTAACTGTCCTCCTGGCTGTTTTAGATAAGTCTCCAAAATTACGTTTGACTATTTGACGCGTGCCAGTGTCCGGCTTTCGATCATAACTGCGACGTTCTACCTTCATTATGTCACTGTAAAAAAACAATAAGCTTTAAAATGTGTCTTTTTGGTAACAGTCGATACTTTGCGATCAAATGACACCATTGATTAAGTTTGGCGTATATGAGTCCAACAACTCACGGAGTGGCTCTTTAAAACGCTAGCGAAATATTATCACACAAGTCCTTAGTTTACAAAACAACTAATTTTAGTTGAAAGGTTGATGGAGTCCTGAACGTAGCTGATAGATGAATGCGGATTTGACCTTTTAAGATGAGACAGTGACTGAGCAGGAATGAGGACGATGCCCCTGCAGCGCTTATAAGAGCCCACATACTCGCTAAATCTAAACTATAAAAAAGTTTAAAAAGTTTTAATGGCTTTCCATCCAAACAAAAGATACACAGATGAACGGATTTGTCTTTACGAAAATTGAAACTTCAAATGGAGATTTGAGGACAAACTCATTATTCATGTATCGTATGTGAAAAGTAAAACAGCAACTTGAAAAATAACTTTAACGTAGAAGACAAAATATTTAAGATATTTCAACTTATGTGAAGAAATTTGAGATTACTAGCTGTCGACTGGTTGCAATCTTATGAAAAGTGATCCCTGACATTGAGATTTGAGATTTCTAGCTGTCGACTGGTTGCAATCTTATGAATAGAGATCCCTGACATTGAGATTTGAGATTGCTAGCTGTCGACTGGTTGCAATCTTATGAATAGAGATCCCTGACATTGAGATTTGAGATTTCTAGCTGTCGACTGGTTGCAATCTTATGAATGGAGATCCCTGACATTGAGATTTGAGATTGCTAGCTGTCGAATGGTTGCAATCTTATGAATGGAGATCCCTGACATTGAGATTTGAGATTTCTAGCTGTCGACTGGTTGCAATCTTATGAATAGAGATCCCTGACATTGAGATTTGAGATTTCTAGCTGTCGACTGGTTGCATTCTTATAGAGATCCCTGACATTGAGATTTGAGATTTCTAGCTGTCGACTGGTTGCAATCTTATGAATAGAGATCCCTGACATTGAGATTTGAGATTTCTAGCTGTCGAATGGTTGCAATCTTATGAATAGAGATCCCTGACATTGAGATTTGAGATTGCTAGCTGTCGACTGGTTGCAATCTTATGAATAGAGATCCCTGACATTGAGATTTGAGATTTCTAGCTGTCGACTGGTTGCAATCTTATGAATAGAGATCCCTGACATTGAGATTTGAGATTTCTAGCTGTCGACTGGTTGCAATCTTATGAATAGAGATCCCTGACATTGAGATTTGAGATTGCTAGCTGTCGAATGGTTGCAATCTTATGAATGGAGATCCCTGACATTGAGATTTGAGATTTCTAGCTGTCGACTGGTTGCAATCTTATGAATAGAGATCCCTGACATTGAGATTTGAGATTTCTAGCTGTCGACTGGTTGCAATCTTATAGAGATCCCTGACATTGAGATTTGAGATTTCTAGCTGTCGACTGGTTGCAATCTTATGAATAGAGATCCCTGACATTGAGATTTGAGATTGCTAGCTGTCGAATGGTTGCAATCTTATGAATGGAGATCCCTGACATTGAGATTTGAGATTTCTAGCTGTCGACTGGTTGCAATCTTATGAATAGAGATCCCTGACATTGAGATTTGAGATTTCTAGCTGTCGACTGGTTGCAATCTTATAGAGATCCCTGACATTGAGATTTGAGATTTCTAGCTGTCGACTGGTTGCAATCTTATGAATAGAGATCCCTGACATTGAGATTTGAGATTTCTAGCTGTCGAATGGTTGCAATCTTATGAATGGAGATCCCTGACATTGAGATTTGAGATTTCTAGCTGTCGACTGGTTGCAATCTTATGAATAGAGATCCCTGACATTGAGATTTGAGATTTCTAGCTGTCGAATGGTTGCAATCTTATGAATAGAGATCCCTGACATTGAGATATGAGATTGCTAGCTGTCGAATGGTTGCAATCTTATGAATAGAGATCCCTGACATTGAGATTTGAGATTGCTAGCTGTCGAATGGTTGCAATCTTATGAATAGAGATCCCTGACATTGAGATTTGAGATTTCTAGCTGTCGACTGGTTGCAATCTTATGAATAGAGATCCCTGACATTGAGATATGAGATTGCTAGCTGTCGACTGGTTGCATTCTTATAGAGATCCCTGACATTGAGATTTGAGATTTCTAGCTGTCGACTGGTTGCAATCTTATGAATAGAGATCCCTGACATTGAGATTTGAGATTGCTAGCTGTCGAATGGTTGCAATCTTATGAATGGAGATCCCTGACATTGAGATTTGAGATTTCTAGCTGTCGACTGGTTGCAATCTTATGAATAGAGATCCCTGACATTGAGATTTGAGATTTCTAGCTGTCGAATGGTTGCAATCTTATGAATAGAGATCCCTGACATTGAGATATGAGATTGCTAGCTGTCGAATGGTTGCAATCTTATGAATAGAGATCCCTGACATTGAGATTTGAGATTGCTAGCTGTCGACTGGTTGCAATCTTATGAATAGAGATCCCTGACATTGAGATTTGAGATTTCTAGCTGTCGACTGGTTGCAATCTTATGAATAGAGATCCCTGACATTGAGATATGAGATTGCTAGCTGTCGACTGGTTGCAATCTTATGAATAGAGATCCCTGACATTGAGATTTGAGATTGCTAGCTGTCGAATGGTTGCAATCTTATGAATGGAGATCCCTGACATTGAGATTTGAGATTTCTAGCTGTCGACTGGTTGCAATCTTATGAATAGAGATCCCTGACATTGAGATTTGAGATTGCTAGCTGTCGAATGGTTGCAATCTTATGAATAGAGATCCCTGACATTGAGATATGAGATTGCTAGCTGTCGACTGGTTGCAATCTTATGAATGGAGATCCCTGACATTGAGATATGAGATTGCTAGCTGTCGAATGGTTGCAATCTTATGAATAGAGATCCCTGACATTGAGATTTGAGATTTCTAGCTGTCGACTGGTTGCAATCTTATGAATGGAGATCCCTGACATTGAGATTTGAGATTGCTAGCTGTCGAATGGTTGCAATCTTATGAATAGAGATCCCTGACATTGAGATTTGAGATTTCTAGCTGTCGACTGGTTGCAATCTTATGAATAGAGATCCCTGACATTGAGATATGAGATTGCTAGCTGTCGACTGGTTGCATTCTTATAGAGATCCCTGACATTGAGATTTGAGATTTCTAGCTGTCGACTGGTTGCAATCTTATGAATAGAGATCCCTGACATTGAGATTTGAGATTGCTAGCTGTCGAATGGTTGCAATCTTATGAATGGAGATCCCTGACATTGAGATTTGAGATTTCTAGCTGTCGACTGGTTGCAATCTTATGATTAGAGATCCCTGACATTGAGATTTGAGATTTCTAGCTGTCGAATGGTTGCAATCTTATGAATAGAGATCCCTGACATTGAGATATGAGATTGCTAGCTGTCGAATGGTTGCAATCTTATGAATAGAGATCCCTGACATTGAGATTTGAGATTGCTAGCTGTCGAATGGTTGCAATCTTATGAATAGAGATCCCTGACATTGAGATTTGAGATTTCTAGCTGTCGACTGGTTGCAATCTTATGAATAGAGATCCCTGACATTGAGATATGAGATTGCTAGCTGTCGACTGGTTGCAATCTTATGAATAGAGATCCCTGACATTGAGATTTGAGATTGCTAGCTGTCGAATGGTTGCAATCTTATGAATGGAGATCCCTGACATTGAGATATGAGATTTCTAGCTGTCGACTGGTTGCAATCTTATAGAGATCCCTGACATTGAGATATGAGATTGCTAGCTGTCGAATGGTTGCAATCTTATGAATAGAGATCCCTGACATTGAGATATGAGATTGCTAGCTGTCGACTGGTTGCAATCTTATGAATAGAGATCCCTGACATTGAGATTTGAGATTGCTAGCTGTCGAATGGTTGCAATCTTATGAATGGAGATCCCTGACATTGAGATTTGAGATTTCTAGCTGTCGACTGGTTGCAATCTTATGAATAGAGATCCCTGACATTGAGATTTGAGATTGCTAGCTGTCGACTGGTTGCAATCTTATGAATGGAGATCCCTGACATTGAGATTTGAGATTTCTAGCTGTCGACTGGTTGCAATCTTATGAATGGAGATCCCTGACATTGAGATATGAGATTGCTAGCTGTCGACTGGTTGCAATCTTATGAATAGAGATCCCTGACATTGAGATTTGAGATTGCTAGCTGTCGAATGGTTGCAATCTTATGAATAGAGATCCCTGACATTGAGATATGAGATTGCTAGCTGTCGACTGGTTGCAATCTATTTTAATGATGTGACGCACCAGTACGTCTATGTTTCTTCGACTTATCTTCGATCTTTGATGGAGGCTAATGCGATATCATGATACGACACGATCAAGCACATTTCGGAAAAGTTTATCAATTATACGATGAGTTTATTTATCCAAATAGGATATATTCTATGAAATGGGTTCAGTAAAAGAGAAAGCCTCGCTTGAGGAGACATTGAAAAAGTAAAGACCAAACATCTGAACCACTGTACACCTTTATTTACTAAGGAATGAAGAAAGCACATGACCACATTACGCCAAGAGGACAGTATACTGATATCATTCAATCTGAGATATTGTGCACAACGAACCTTTCTAAAACAGTAAATATCTATTTGGTTAGTTTTAATTCATTTGCTATTGTTTTGGGTATTAATGTTAATACCAGTTCTTATCAGGAGTTTGATTAGAATTTTCGATATTGTCAAAACATTTGCGGAAGCAATCGTCTTCATAAAACAATTTTACGTAACCACTTTATTGGCCTCATAAACATTAGACTCTTAGGCGTGTGTCAAATCGTGAATTCATTCCAAGGACCCCGATTATGTAAGGGAAGGTGAATTAACCTCGTTCCATTTTAACACCGAGTTTAGAAACAGTTTCATAACTATGCCAGCAAGCACAATTTATGACATGTCACAAACAATTTCCTGTGTAATACAACTCATGGGTTTTGCTTCAAAGCTTTTATGAAACAAGGCAACTGACTGTTGAACTTTATAAAACAAAGAGTTACGTGTAGACAGTTTTTCAGAAATCGTGATCCATTAGAGTGGAGAGAATGTGTGAGTTTGATTAATCGAATCTCGCTTATTATGTAAGTGCGTTTTTAATGGGAGATATTTGGTTTCTTTTCAAATATTGTTTCTAATGATTGACGTCGAGATTTTAATGCTCTCTTTAAGCCCTTTGTCGGAGAAGCCATGTCCTCCTCCTATTTTATATATAAACTAGTTTAGTTGATGTTTACAGCCTAACCTTTTAATTCCCAAAGCCTTCAAAAATAAGACCGACGGTACCTTTTTTTGCGAAATCAGCTCCACAATTTTGAAAACTTTTTACTGAAGCATATATCAGTGATGTACTTTTGAAAAATGACTGTTTTTAATGTTGGTCCTTTTCTTGTGCTTGACTCACCGTTTCAGTAATGGTGATAACTATAATTCTAAATAAAGACATATACCGTAGAAAATCTTTCAACAATTTAATTGTACTACTTGGATGTCGAAAGATCAGTTTCAAAGACTTCGTTTATGCATTTAACAAATGAATATACCTATTTTTTTTGTTACATACTAACATCTCTAATGATATACGAGCGAAACGGGAAGTTTTCTATACAGGCAAGAAATATTTTTTCATGAAAATGGAGGACTGTAACTTGATAACGCTTATTTTGTTAATTTGTTAATAGATATAGAGATTATTATCAGAGTATGTTTTGATATCGTCAATATCACTATATAAACAATAAAAATTGTATTTGGCGAGGTTTTTTCCGTGATTTTCATAACATATTATTTATCTTTGATACAAACCTAATTATCATAAAATGTCATTTTGAAATAAACCTCCTTTTTTGGTTCATTTTTTGTCCCCTCTACAAACGAAAAGGGCGTATGAATATACTCACGTCATCACTTGGCAAACTCACATTCCATTTCATGTCATAGGAAAATTACGTATGCTATCGTATAGTTTGATGAATATCAACACATGGTAAAAGGCGACAATTACTCAAGGATGCACCTTCGAAAAGCTTGAAAGATGACTTATAGCAGCACGAATGCCTGTACCTTTATTGGAAGCAGAAACGTGTAATAGACTTAGATTGATTAGCAAGTGACATGTGGTTAGCGTGAGTAGTGCACAATGCACTATTTATGAGGTATTAAGATTTGAGTCATTATAGTGGCATCTTCCTGGTCGGTCCCAGTCTGTGAATTGATCTATTGTTTCAATTGCACAATTGACATTTCTTGTGTAGGCCAACATGTAATTTCTAGGAGTATATGATTTTATGCTTTTTGAAGAATGTCTTTTTATGAAGTTGAATTTACTCCAAAAGCTTTTTGTAAGGTTGTTTTGCGATGATGTCGATGAAGTATCATTACTTCTCTCTTCCAATTTTGATACTATTGAGTCGTCCTTCACACTTGATAAATGTCAATTGTGCAATTGAAACAATGTCACTTGCTAATCAATCTAAGTCTATCACACATTGTTACAGCGTTTAGCTATGTACCTATATATTTGCCATGTTGGAAAAGCTCCACACTGTTGAAAAGACTTGTAAACAAGTCGAAATGCGACGCATCCAGTCATCATTAAAATGATATCTACAGCAAGTAGATATACATTTATTTCACGTGCGACCTTTCACCTTTTTACCTATATATATGGAGGACTCAGATCTATGGCGGATTTCCTTATCTGTGGCGGGTTTGATTGTTTGACTGTTTCATGACGTCATGCTACGTGACGTCATTGTGCGATGACGTCATAATAGTTCCAGTGCATAAGTGTTCCCGTCGCAAAGCCCATTTAATTGTGTCGCTAGCGAAAAAATTAGGGAAGTCATAGAGAGATATTGCAAACGGATACCGACCAAATAATAAGTCAATATCCCAATTACGAAAATACATTAAACAATACCTTAAGTAAGATAGTTGCGGCTTCATGCCACATCATATTTTGTTTATTTTGTAGGATCTGTTTAGCCCTCGGTGAGTCTGTCTTTTTTAGCCCTAAGATATTGAAAGACTATTTTTTGTAACCCTTGGATTCCTGTCGACGAATTTTAGGGTAAGTTTGTCTAGCGTAAAAAAGTACAAATGTCTGTCAATTGAAAATCTACCATAGATTTGGAAATCCGCAAAAAAAGTGTAGATTTACCAAAAACAAAGGCCCAAAAAGTTTACGTTGTGTTCAGGGACGAAAACGAGCGATTCGTCCAAATGCATTTTCTGCCAAAACACGTGCAGCATGGGATCATGAAAATTTACATGCAGACACGTCTGCTTTAGGGGTATAAAAAGCCATATCAGCCGCTGTTCATTCAGACTACACAACATCGGTACAGCGACCTGAAGAATGCCAAGACTGAACAGAGCGCAACGCAACAACGCTATTGGCAGACTGCAAGCCGGATCGACGCAGCGTGATGTTGCCACACACTTTGGCGTGTCCAAACAGACCATCTCTTCATTGTGGACCGGTTCAACACCCGAAACAGCGTTGATGATAGGCCAAGGTCAGGCAGACCAAGGGTGACTACTCGGGCTCAAGATCGGTACATCCGACTGCTCCACCTTCGGGAACGCACCAGGACAGCAACGTCAAGAACAACGCAGATACCAGGCCTGCGTCGAATTTTGGACTTTTTCCACAACGAACGGTTCGACGTCCCGTTTTAAAGCAACGTCATCTGGCGGAACGTCTCCAGTGGTGTCAACCGTTCTCTTCACTGATAAGTCCCGTTTTCTGCTTCGACGAATGGATGGACGAGCACGTGTATACCGACGTCGTGGAGAACGTTATGCTGCCAACTGTGTTCAGGAGGTTGTCCCATTTGGAGTTGGGAGTGTCATGGTGTGGGGCGGGATTCGTCACCTGTCACTTCGTTAGGACACCCCTTGTGCATGTTGTGGGTAACCTCACAGGAGTACGGTATGGGGACTTGATCCTACAGCTTTACGTTATTCCTCATGTCAACGTCCATTGTTGTCTCTTTCAGCAGGACAATGCTCGACCACATGTTGCACGTGTTTGTCAAGACTTTTTACAGCGTAACAATGTCCAGACATTGCCATGGCCAGCCAGGTCACCAGATTTGTCACCAATTGAGCATCTCTGGGACGAACTGGATCGACGCGTGCGCAGTAGGAATCCACCACCCGAAACACTTCCAGGACTTCTTGCAGCACTTCAACACGAATGGCAGAACATTCCACAGGCTGTGATTGACAACTTGATTGCATCCATGGGTCGTCGGTGCCAAGCAATAATCAATGCCAATGGTGGCCATACCCGATACTGACATTTGTGCACCCCTGTGATGTTGAAACACTTGTGCACCTGTGCATTTCAAGATCATGCTTATTCTGAATAAAATTTACTGAACAGAGATCTTCAAACAGCGTTTTAGTTTTCATTTCAATATTTAACTTGCATCTGTGGTCTTTATATTGAACTTTGAAAGTCAGTGTCAAGTTTCTTTTTTTGAAGAGTTTATATATAATATATATATGGGGTCATTTTCAAAACTTGTAGCATTTCCTTTGCTGAAAGGGGTAAAAAAACCTCATCAAATATGGTTAATTTTACATTAAAAGAGATTAGCAAGCACTAGATTATTAAAAAATGGTTACATGCAGGCTTACTTATGCTTTGATTGATGTATACGTTATTAAAGGTATGGAAAATGTCCGTTACGGATTTCTAACCAGAGCAAGGATTTTAGAATACGATTCAGAAAAATCTTTTTACCGTGCCATTCACATCTTCTAGACTCTATAGCTAAAACTTGATGGTAAAAATTGTCAACATCTATCAAAACATTAGTCTATATTTGTACCTTTCAGTAGCTTAACACAAAATTACAGCATTTTCTGAAAATTAAATAAATTAAACACCCGGTTCTTAACCCATAACATGTTTTAATGACATCTATATTAAGAAGATTGTTTCATAGATCCTTATGGATTAATGAGAGCAGTCAATTAACAACAGTAACGGTTTGGACAACGGAGGTAACGGTATGGACAGGATTTGCAACGGGTTAGACTCCAATTTGATATTATTCCAATTCAACATAGATTGCATGAACTTTTATTTAATAGATTAATATCATTTAGCTTAAACGTTTACCCCAATTTTGACAGACAGTGAAATTTGTATTACAAATGGTGATCTTTAACAAATTTGACATACTTTCTTCAAAGTTTACATAACTACAAACATATTTCACTATTTTCGAATATATGAATGTCTGATTATAATATTGTATAGTGCGTCAAAGGTCGCTACTCAAATATGTTCAATTTGGTAATGAAATCCGTTTTTGAATGCTACTTTTGATGGGCCGCTTAGATCTATCTAGCCACAAACCAGTGAATGTATGAATGGTCACACGCCCTTTTTGTGACGTCATAAACAGAATCATTGCCTCGTGATCTATACATCTATCGTAACAATATCACAGAAATACCCAATAATTAACGATTTTCAGAGAATGTTTTCCACTCAGTTACATAAATCATTTGACAATGTAACACAATTAAGCGTTTAGTGTAAAAAAAAAAATCCACATCATTGGTAATTAAACAATTATTTAAGGCGGTATTTCAGTTAAAATAATGATGCGCCACTCTGTACAGTCTGTTTATTACGTCACACCCGCGCGAATTTTATGGTCCCTAGCCCAGGTGGATTTTTCACAGCCGATAATTACGCTGTCTTAATGAAAGGCTAATTAAAGGTGTTTATTGGACAAATTAACAAAAATCAAGCCCAGTTCTTATTTTGTTAAAAAATCTATGAACAAAAACCGAGAAAAAGTCGAGGTTACCGGTTGTTTAATGCAGAGGTAACTGACATTTCTCATAATTCAATATGAACTGATGAAGAATTGTGTCTTTACAGGATATGCTAAAACAACTTTCATGATAAAGGAATTACTGATATATGAATGATCTTTGCAGTTGTAGATGAAAAATGAAATGAATGGTAACGGTCATTTTTGGCTACGGTTAGGACAAAGTGTAGGGAATGAACCTTTTTGTCTTAAAAAGTTTAAATTAATAGAATCCTGAAGGACAATGCAAAAACTATGACACTGCACAAATGTTGACACTTCACCAGCAACTGCATAGCTATATTTATTACTATCAGTAGATATGGTACAATGCAAGTTTCAATGATATAAGATTCTTTCAGTCAATTGGGTACCTTTTGTATTTGATAGTTGAGTGGTAATAGTGAAATTGTAACAAATATTTACAAAAATACACAAGTTTTTGCAACACAATAAACAACTAGGAAAACTATTATTCAATTTCATGATCATAATCGCATTTAAAATAAAAACAAAATCCTGAAACTCTGAATATAATCAGGTTCATTTGCAAATGATTTATGTGAGAGTTGTTAAAAACATTATTTGATATAAATTTGTTACATATCAAATGCACTTGGTTTCCCCGAACAGTTTATAAGTCTTTGACCTTCTTTTGACACTTCTCAGTTTATGATTTGTTCTTTTTTCGTGGATACAGATTTCTATTCAAATGATGGCAGCTTAAGTTTTTCAGCAGCATTTCAAAATATTTTGTAATAAAAACAAGAATTACATGTTAAAAATGAGCCATTGATAAGTAGCAATCGAATTTAATACCAAAACTGCTAACTTGAATAAAAAAAGAAGAAAATATTTTCATGTGTTCAACATGTTTTGGGATACACAGAGATATAAAGTTCCAGACCGTTATTGTAAAACATTGAAGACAGTTTGAAATAGGGTAAAATTTAAAAAATCACAAATCACATAAAGTATTGAAATAATCATTTTCACAATTATTGACACAGATTCAAAGTACTTGGAGGTGCTATTAGAAATAGTAGTAAAAGATTCTGACGAAAAACTGTTACAATATTTTGTCCAAACTATTACACTATTTTCTTATCAAGAAAATAAACAATTATTATTTTGAAAAGATTTATGATTTTAAACTGTTCTTAATTTTTAAAAAATAACTTCATTAATTCTTGAATATTCAAACAATTTTGTCCTGACCGTTACTAACCTTATATAATGGTAACGGTTTGGACAGGTAACGGTTATGAAAATTTCCAAAAATCTGAAATTAAATAAAGAATGATCCCTAAAATAAATCAAGTGACACACCATCTACTTCTTCCATTTCTGGGCAACAAACAACTTTTTTCTGTGAAAAAAAGGAGATTAATTTTACATAAAATACATTGGTAACGGTTTGGACAATTAAGGTTAACGAATTATATTCCTACTTACTTCATGTTGTCTTATGTCTTCAAAATATACTGAATCTCTTTATTTCATATCTTATCACTACCACAGGATTGAGATCATTCAGAAACAGCAAGTACAGATGCAATGCAGCTCAAGGGGGAAATTATTGTAAGAATTTTATTAACGGTCAGGACACAACATTTACGGACAGACATGTTACACATTGTAGATTTTGTTTTTCAAGTTAATGAAAAATCAAGTGCACTGTTGAAATAAAGTATCACTAATAATAAGCATGATATGATTATATTTGTTTGATTAAGTTTTTTATAAGGTTTTTTGTGAACATATATACTATGACCGTCACCTCCGGACAGAGTAAATCTGTCAATTTTGACCCTAAAATGGGATTTATAAAAAGTTTCAAAATGACAAGAATAATTCTTTACCACTAAAACTGACTATTTACATCTAAACATTTTTCCTAGAATCTAAAAGCCCTCTTAAAACAAGTATGTTTTGAAAAATCTTGATTGGACAGAAAATGACACTCCGAGTTTTACTTTTCTTCCTAATTTCAAAAATATGTTTTTGTCTATGAAAATGTATTAGTACATAGATCTAACTAGGGTTATTTTGTTGCAAAATCATTGATTTAAACATTTTTATTTTTTTTAATTGAAAGGGTCTCTTCCGTTTGATTTATTGAACATAAATGTTGACTTTGGTTTTGACCAGTATAAGAATGACATCATGATCAGTAATCAAGTTTCTTATTTTTTGATAATAACTTTCCAATACTTATTATCAAAATCAGGTTATGGATCAAATGATTTGAGCATTTATTCTTGTTTTAAAGCTATTAAATTTAACTTTTGAGTCTGTACAGCCAACTGTGTGTATACAGTGTGTAGATATAAACATAACAATCTCATAATGTTTCGTCACTAAAAAGGTGATGATATTACGGTAATGTAAATTTATTTTCACTTTATGATAAATTTGATTAGCTCTATAATCTTAGATATATTGTGGTAGATCACGAGATAGGTTTTTTCCCCTGAAGTATCAAATAACTTAGAAAAAGGATCCGTGTCATCTTTTTTCTTTCTAATTAATTCATATTGTGAATATCAAATTTTTCTTTAAATGAGGTTTCAGAAAAAGGAAATCTTTGTTTTACGTAAAACAAATCCATGCACGTTCAAGATCTTTTTGCTACCTAGCGCTCATTTGTACAAGTGTTTCAATCATGATCAGTTATTAATTCAGCGAGCAGAAGTTTAGTAAAAACATTAGGTAGTTTCTGATTGAAAACAAATTGTTTGTGTTTGTTGTTTTGAAATATCTAAAATGATAATTTGGAAAAACTTATAAAGCACTGATGTCACTTTCACGATTTAAATTTCTGAGGGTACCTTAAAAATGACCATTTCACTGTGATGAAAGTATTGATATCTTTTGTTAGTTTGACATAAGGACACTCCATACCTTGGAATAAACACACGTTTGTATAATTTTGCCTTTCAAAAGCAACCAACTTGAACATTGCTACATTAAATATCAAATAATTTTTTCCCCTCATGAATTAGTCTCTGATAGAGGTTAAATTGACATTCCGTATTTTGCAGGAAGTAAACCCTCACGGTGAGAAATACATTAGATAACATTGATGAATTGTATTTGCATTTCCATAGAAAAGAAGTTTACAGGGACGAATGCCCTTTGTGCAATTTTCGATATCAATGTTTTGAGTGTCAACAAGGCAAATACGCTTGGACAACTACAATGTTAGATACTTTTGGCTTGTTGGCTTGTTTTAAAAAGTAAATTCGTCTGGATTTTGGGTCGACACAAATATCAGATATTCAACATTTCTTAAATATTCCTGTAGAGAAGTGACTCTTTGGTCCATTTGAGTTCTTCTGCTACCAGGTAAACATGCGCAGTCATTGCACTGGAATTCCAGGTTTTTTTCGTTTCGATGGAAATCACACGTTTAAAACATATGAAAGTGTTCTTTTCAATATTCATATAACATATTTAAAGATTATCTATAAAGTATAAAGGATCTGTTATCCGTTGGCTTGATCAATCGACAGTCCTGCTCACTGAGCTATGAAGGACAAGGATAATCTTTACGATTGTTTGTCATTGTTAACACACAATTTCTTCAAAAGCTGTAAATGAATACAACTCACGATCACTTGCGCGGCATGTCGCGCGGTTCAAAACATTTGCAGATTGAAAATAGATTTTTTTGGATATTTTTGATAAGTTAAAAATATCTCTATTGAAATTGAAGAGGGAAGTTTCAACAAAATATCCTGCCATCCTGTTTCAGAGTAAAACGTATGTACGATGACGCTCCACTCCCATACCCTGTGTTACAACCCCACGAAAACCTGCTGGCTGTGACATACGGTCTAGCCAATGAAATATCGCGACGGTTAGCGATAAAATTTAGATTAGATGCGTTCGCTGCGACAATGGAAACATTCACCGAGTCAAGTGTTGAATTCCGGAGGTGTATTTTAAAAAAACCAAAAGTTCATGCAAATTAATGATTTTAGTAAGCCCTAAGACAGAATGAATATCCTGATGGGCGATTATGCTGCATCGGAGGGACTTAGCGTGAACAATGCCCGTTGTCTATGAGACAGAAGGAAATCAAATTATTTAATGACCCCCAAGAACAAAAAAGTGAAGTCACTAAAGGTTTATAAACATAGTTAAAGATTACAGACTTGATATGGCGGGACTCGAACCCGCAGCCTTTGCTTCGTAGTCTGAAAATTTGACCGCAATGCCTCATATCCGGCAGAGTATCTAACTAAAATTACTTTAATTATGGTCACATATTTGGTACCTCAATATTGGTATTGAGGGAGACATACTAGTTGAAATGATTTGTCGGAAAATATCACTCCCTGGTTTAATGTTGTCAGGAAACATCGTGTATGCAATAGAACTCCACGATACCGCCACTGGTCTTTTGGAATCGATGTTCTCTACTGTTTGTTCTTTACTGCACTGTTGATGAGTCAGACAAACCACTCAGACTCAGACTTACTGGAGATTACCAACCCTGAGAGTCGGGGAAACCCTCGAACCATTCGGGTCCTCGGGTAGACCCTCGTCTCATGTTCGCAATCTCTCATAGGCACGGTTTCTCCTTTACATAACAATTTGAACTCTCATAGGTACATATCGTTGAAGTCTCCTGCTCATTATCGATACTTATTGTTATTGGCGTGTCAATCATAACAGTTTTTCCTTAACGAAACTCTAGCACTAAACTCAGCCAAAAGGACTGTCTTCACATAAACATTCATCCTATTCCCAGTCGCCTTGTCAGAGACTTGTAATTGTTTCTTATAGTCATAGCAAACTTTATCATAAGGATCAATCTTATACTAAAGTCCAATATGCCCATCGAAAATACTAAATGAGTACAGAGGTTTAAGGATTCCATTGTGTAAATGGTCACGTCCTAAAGTGAGTTTTGGCTACTATGAGGCTCTTCGTTCAGACTATTTCTTTAGATAGGAAATGGAGGACTGGAGACATAAGTAAAAGTCTATTTTAATGAAAACGATTTCATTTTGCAATTTATCTCACGAGTTTGAAAAGATACACGATTTCAAGCGGTGGTTACTGTGAAATCAATGACACATTTGATTAATCATACATTGATTTTCGTTTAATAAAGACATAATATCAAGTAACAGAATAAGAGATGTGTATTCAATAAAACACATATTCATATCGAAAATTTATTTTGAATACCTTAAGATGTTATTGAACTAAACGGGTAGTTTTTATTTGCCATACTTAAACGACTCCATGTATCGATGTTGATTATTTTTATTCATTACCATTCTGACGAGACATAAGACAATGTTCATATCGACAGACACCGACTGTTCGGAGGCAGATCTCGTATTTCGTCGCCAATGACGACCTTCGTTCTATTGACGTTTGGTCCACAATCTAGTTTCATTTTATCATAATTTGTGGTCATGAGCCCTGTTACTGTTACTACTAATGTTATAAGATAAATTATATGTATCTATTTAATATACATATATTGTTAAACATCTGATAACGTGACAAATTTTTCCACACTCATGGCGAGGATGAATGGTCATTTATCAATGCTTTTTTTCAATGAACGCAAGTTTTCATCTGTCTAATTGTCAATACCCTCGGTGACATGCTTAAAAGAATTTTTGTGAAACAATAGAAAATCGAGCATGGCTCACATACTCCCTCATCTGTAATACGCCTAGGGTCAAAGGACAGTTAAGAATGTATTTCTGAAACTCGACAAAAATATCTTCAGGGCCTCCCACATCTAAAACTGCATTCCTTACCATGCATCAGTCTGTGTCTTTTTCCTCTTGACGGCATTGATAATAAAAGGGCCATAACTTTATGAAACGCTTGAGGGTAACGCGCTTTCTTTCTACAACTTTCCACATTTGGCAAGGTGTTCTTGACCAAAAACTGAAAGGCGTCCGTTCTACAATATGGAAAGGTAGCCTTTCCTTTGCCTATCTTTCCAAATCGAATAAGTCAATGAAGTGCGCATAAAATCGCACTTTATGTTTTAATAAATTCTGAGCAGCATGGTTCAGATTTTTTTTCATTTCTTATTTGAAACATGAATTTGAATTAATGAAATTTCAAGATCATGAAACTGTGTAAATCCTAGGCAGGGAATCTCAAAGATACTCTAAGAAATAAAAAATAATTATTTCAAAATTCATGATTAGGTGAAAAAGTTGGAAAAGGAAATGAAAAGCTGTTATGAAAAGAAGTCATTATGTATTAAGCTAGTAATAACTTAACTTAACATGTATTAACTCGAGTGGTTGAGTGGCATATAAAAAGATTCAGTATCATAGTCAATTGGATAACATAGTTTACATGTCTATAAAGGTCATTTAAGGGATTTAGTATATAGATATTTAACGTAATTTGATAATGATAATTATATGGATAGCTATATGACGCTTTTCCACGTACTAATACATTGAATTTCTCAAAGTGCATTACCCTGAAAGTAGCAAATTTGCAAAGCACTTACTTAAGAGATGTTTTAAGTTAAGTTAAAGTGAAAAGCTACCTCATACACTTCATTTCATAAATCAATAAAGCATGTGTTAGTTGATCGGTTAAACATATGAAACGTACCTTTTCAGTGAATGTATCTGCAAGAACATAAATATCCAAGTCCTATTTAGCTTAAGAACAGAACATATACCCATCACTTATCAGTGATAAAACAGATAAACGACACAGCCTCGACATCCAGCTATATCCAGCGATCTTATGAGAAAAATAGAGCCGGTGAACAGCTAAATTAGTTTGATAATTTCTTATTTTAGCTTTCAGATTTCATTGGATAAAAGGATACGGCAAAGCACACGTGAGGCACCGTCCTGACAAAACAGACCGATACATGGTCACTTGTCAACCCACCTGCATGTTGTACAGCACGATTGACACCTGTTCAATACCTGAAGCTGACAATTGGTCATAGTCTGACATATATTGGCCTGAGATATTAATGATATACACACCTCAAAACCCTAAACACCACTCTCTCACAACACAACATCAACCCAGACCACATACAACACATCCTCAACCCACACAACAAACCACAAATATTCCATGCTCTACAAGGTTTGTCCCAAAAGTTTCCGGCCTGAATATGACAACATGCCTGTAACGCAACCATACTGTGTGTGCATGAAGAACCTTCATTGACGTGTAAATGGCATGAAAATGGCCTGTCATTCAAATGTACCCTCACATATTTTACCGAAATGGAGAAAAGTGAATGTAGGGCTGTTATCAAATATCTGAAAAAAATACACTCCAAAAGAAAATCATGGGCCGGGGATATGTTAAAAACATTAGGTGACTCCTTCATATAGCACCATTAAACATTGGTGTGCTGAATTTAAACGGGAGTAAGCACTAAAGACGAGCCCCGTCCTGGTCGTCCATCTGATGACACCACAGGTGAAAACATTGAGGCTGTTCTTGACACAATAATGAAGACAGGCGAGTGACTATCAGATACTTAGCTGATACTCACCACATAAGTAAAACATCAGTTGAACGAATTATACATGAACATTTACATATGAATAAGGTATCAGCACGCTGAGTCCCCAGAATGTTATCTGAAATCCTTTTCTTTACAAAAATCACATAATCTATATAATTTCTATTAATATTTGAATAGCGACCAATTTCTATTTTTAATTTATGGGATGATATTCGTAGACGTGTTAGGTAACAAGATAGACATGGTGGAATAAAGTTGAGATATTTTTCATAAACGAAAGTATACTTTATGTCATTATGCAATTTAAGTTTAGTACTTTGAGCAATAGCACTTTTCCATTTCTGCACAAATTCATCAATCAAACGTTGTTTAAAGATTTTGCAAAAATAACCTGCATCAACACAATCAGGAAACAACCATACAAAACCGATTTAAGTCGCCCAGCTGTTAGCTCCTCTCGAACAAGATTCAATCAGGATATCAAAACATACTCTTAAAACAAGGTTATCAGAACGTTGTAATTTAAACCAGTACAAATGTACTTTATAAGTCTGGCAAAGCGTTTTGATGTATAAGGGATATCTTCCCAGCAACATTTGTAGATTTTGAATGCACTTTCAAAATTCGTTTCAGGAACTTGAGGTGAGTTCTTTCTGTTTCCGTTGCAAATGTTGTCCCCCACACTTCACAGCTGTAGTTCATGGTACTTGAAACAAAACAGCAAGTACTTGGCGTGAATTCCCCTTTACTTATGTTAGCAAACAAAAAGGTCATTGCTTTTAGCCCTTTACCGGTGAGTCACTTGAGACCTATCTTAAAATTTCTGTTAGACGATATTGCATTTCCAAGATAGTTAAATTCTGTAACGATATCCAAGTTTTCACCATCACTTTTCCATATGTAGTTTTCTTGTGTTCTTTCAAATATCATAATCTTGGTTTTCTTCACATTGATTCGTAATCCCCATTTTCTACAATATATCTATTCATAAGATTTTGTAAACCTTCAGCGGAATGTGATAAAAGACCATGTCGTCAGAAAAAAGAATTAAGAACAGATTAACATAGCTGAGCACGATTCCATCGTTTACGCTTTCCTTAAGTTCTTGTTCGAGAACTTCCAGAAATAATGAGAATAATAGTGGTGACATGACTTCTCCTTGTTTTATACCAACTCCGATATTGAAAACGTCAGTGAGGGAAGAACTTTCTTTACACACGACTTTACTTCATTGTACATAGATTTTATGATTAACCACATTTTACCTTTTATACTATGTTTATATAACTTGCATAAAAGTCCATTTCTATATACACTATTAAAGGCCTTTGACAGATCCACGAAACAACAATATAGGCTTTCTTTCTGATTAACATATTTTTGATTAGCTGATTGTAACACAAATATTGCATCAACTGTGGAAAGTCCCTTTCTAAATCCAAATGGTACATCGGATATAGTGTCATATTTAATTGCCCAGTTGGATATTCTAGTTAATAGTTTTGAAATGCAACTGTTTAATGTTATACCTCTGTAATTATTGACATCATCAGTAGGACCTTTCTGGTGTGGAGGGATAATCATTCCAGCTGACCAGCATCGTGGGAAGACACCGTAGGAGAATTTCTTGTTGAATAGTGAAGTTAATGGGTCAAGAATAATGTCACTAGCACACTTGAATATTTCATTTAGCAAACCATCGAGTCCAACTGATTTATTTGTCTTCAGCTTGTCGATAGCTCTCTTAACTTCATCTGCAGTGATACCCTCATCAAGTTCATGAGTACTTCTCAAGCTGTTGTCATTGATAATGTGTTGCAGCTCATCCTCTATTTCCTGATTACGAAAATCACCAAAATCATTATACATAACACTGAAATACTGTAGAAAATCATCTACAGGCGGGGTTCTATACGTTGATTTATTCCTTTCCTTCTTGAAGAATTTCCAACAGTCTTTTGGATTTTTGGTTTTTAGATTTAAATCTCCTTCGACTGTCTTTGTTAAAAGCATTAAGCGCATCCAGATATCTACATTCAGAGTCAAACATTTTAGATTGTGAAATGTACCTTTCACTGAAGAAAAACCTGTTGATGCTTTGATGTAATATTTTCTCTCTGTGTAAGGCCTCGAGACGTCGAACAACATCTTGCTGACACCTTCTACACCTGCGTGTTTACAACTTGTCTTCGTCACAAGTTTCGATTGCTTCTGATACATCTTGAGGAGCAGCCGATAAGTCGGTTCTGAAACACTGCGCATGCGTGTCCTGCGATGTACTCGTCCTCTATAAAAGTCAAATTTGATTTCTCATAAGAACATTTAATCTGTAGTGACATAGGCGCGTGGTCACTATGAGCATTAGTCCAGCACCTTAAAGTCTGCTAGGAGACATTCCCTACCTTCCTCATACAATACATAGTCAATAACTGACATTCCATTTTTATTTTGAAATGTAAACATATTTGTTGCACATCCATTTATTCGACCGTTGGCTATTTTCAAACTGGTGGCACAACACAAATCCGATAATTGTGTTCGAAAGGAATTATTCCTCTTATCCACTGAGTATCTTCTTTGTATATCACCAAAATGACAGATCCCTCTGGCCATATATAGACAATACATACATAAACATCATGTTCAAAACCAAACTTGTCTTTGTGAAATTTCAACCAAACTAATGTGTCGTAAATGTTTTTGACAATAGTAACACCATCAAATAAACTGTTCTTTATATACACAATAGTAACACCATCAAATAAACTGTTCTTTATATACACAATAGTAACACCATCAAATAAACTGTTCTTTATATACACAATAGTAACACCATCAAATAAACTGTTCTTTATATACACAATAGTAACACCATCAAATAAACTGTTCTTTATATACACAATAGTAACACCATCAAATAAACTGTTCTTTATATACACAATAGTAACACCATCAAATAAACTGTTCTTTATATACACAATAGTAACACCATCAAATAAACTGTTCTTTATATACACAATAGTAACACCATCAAATAAACTGTTCTTTATATACACAATAGTAACACCATCAAATAAACTGTTCTTTATATACACAATAGTAACATCATCAAATAAACTGTTCTTTATATACACAATAGTAACACCATCAAAATTAATAAACTGTTCTTTATATACACAATAGTAACACCATCAAAATTAATAAACTGTTCTTTATATACACAATAGTAACACCATCAAATAAACTGTTCTTTATATACACAATAGTAACACCATCAAATAAACTGTTCTTTATATACACAATAGTAACACCATCAAATAAACTGTTCTTTATATACACAATAGTAACACCATCAAATAAACTGTTCTTTATATACACAATAGTAACACCATCAAATAAACTGTTCTTTATATACACAATAGTAACACCATCAAATAAACTGTTCTTTATATACACAATAGTAACACCATCAAATAAACTGTTCTTTATATACACAATAGTAACACCATCAAATAAACTGTTCTTTATATACACAATAGTAACACCATCAAATAAACTGTTCTTTATATACACAATAGTAACATCATCAAATAAACTGTTCTTTATATACACAATAGTAACACCATCAAAATTAATAAACTGTTCTTTATATACACAATAGTAACACCATCAAAATTAATAAACTGTTCTTTATATACACAATAGTAACACCATCAAAATTAATAAACTGTTCTTTATATACACAATAGTAACACCATCAAATAAACTGTTCTTTATATACACAATAGTAACACCATCAAATAAACTGTTCTTTATATACACAATAGTAACACCATCAAATAAACTGTTCTTTATATACACAATAGTAACACCATCAAATAAACTGTTCTTTATATACACAATAACCCCTCCACTTCTTCGCTTCGCGTTGTGTGTATACTGCCTATGGAAAGTTAGTGCTTTGTAACCATTGAGTTCAATGTTACTGTGTTCATCAGTTATGTTTCACTTTAAGCTAAAATATCATAACTGTTCAATAAGCTGCAAAAGTCAAGCGATGATTTCTTTGCATCGGTAAGACCGTTACAGTTCCACATGAAGATGTTTGGTTTCCTAAGGTGATCAGCCTGTTTTCGTACGTACCTATCATAGATTCCAAATGGTTTATCTTCACTTCAACAAAGTCAAGTTTTTCGAGGCGTTGATTCATTGAAGCAAGCTGCATTTCAACGCGATTCAACACTGCCCTGACTTGACCTATATCGACGGTTGTAGATTGCGGAAAATGGGTCATTGAGTGCAATCCATGTTGTCCGTGCATATTTGTATGTGTTTGATTCATCATGTTTTGAGGTATATTTCCTTGTAAATGTTGAGAATTGGAAGAATAAAAGTTCGTACTTGTATTTTCTTGATTCATTTTTTCAAATAACACAATACGAGCTTATCTTAGGCAGTCACTAGTATATGTCGAAGTGTGATTCGTCACCGTACTCACATCTGACTGCGTAGCAACGACTGACGACTTGCTCACATCAAATCGTGGAGATTCGTGATTTAATACCTTCTTTCCCTTCTTCTTGCCCATACCGACGGTTACATAGATGTTAGGGAGTTGTATGCACTTACTTGGCTACGCAAAAGCTTTCGATTGCCATGTTAATCTTCATTTTTCAACAGAGCCGATGTTTGTGTCTGCCGCCATACTCCATCACGTGACAACAGGTTTGGAATCTGTCTTGACCATGTCCCTCAGTGCTGACAGAGAACCATGTCTCTTTACGTGTTTGATGGTAGCTGGGCAGGCTTTCTTGCACAAAGCCAATGAATACTGTCGGGTTTTGTGTTCTCATATCTAAATCTATGACCACGAAATACAAGTTTCTGACCTCCTTGAGAGCTATTAATGAAGTGCACATTTACTTGGATATTAGCCATGATGGTATGCATTTGGGTGCTCGGCGTTGCCATTTTAAAGGATTCCTGATGGTATATATAACTCTAAATCAATGATCACTTACATGATATCAAATAAAAAACATATTTCACTGTAAACTTGGTTAGGTCCTGGGAAGCAGAACAGTACAAACACAGAGTCTGCCTTAGGGGGATTAACTGTACGGATTAGTGGTGGCTAACAATAGGCGGTCTATGTGATTACAGGCACATGGGTGATATGAAAATGTGAAGTGGTAAAAAGACGAACATGTATTCGACAGAGACAATTTATTGATGAAGAAATACATTGCATTGATACTAGTTAGACATGGACATTTGACATAGCACTTATGATAAACAAATTAAATAATACAGACTAGATACACATTGGCATCTGACATAGCACTTAATATAAGTAAATTTAATAAAACAGACTAGTTACACATGGACATTCATTTGAGGATCTTGTTACTTAAGCTAATTTGATTGCATGGGAAACCCTATCCAAGTAATTTAACAAATCAAGTTGTCCTTGGGCGAGTCTGTCTTTCAAGGAGGCAAGGTTCCTCTCCAGTTCCCTGTATTTCTTCTTTCTTGGTGGGAGTCGCTGGCCAGCACTGTACTGTAACATCTTTATTTCGTTTAGCTTCTGTTCCTCCAGCAAGAATTTTACCATCTCAAAGACGTTGGGGTGGGCTTTCCCAACAATCTTCTTCAGTCTCCCATGCCACCCCTCCAAGTTGTTGTTGGTCCTCGGTCCGTCTGTGTCATGGTGGTTCCATGAAGAAATGTCTCCTTCCACCCAGTTGATCGTCATGTAGTCTGCGACCTGCCAGCATCTCGGGTCGTTTGGCATGTCGGCAATGACATCCACCCAGACATCTTCAACCTGAAACAGTCAAGATAAGATAAGAATATATATGAATATAATAGGAAATATTATATGGAAGGTGTTTAAGTTATAGTTTTTATAGTTTTATAGTATTTGATTGTGAAATACACTTATTATTATTTTTTTTTTTTTTTAAAATAAAAAAAATACAATTATGAAGTATACTTACATTTTCCACAGGAACCAAAGGAAGACCAGCACAGCGTCGTATAAAACGTCCAATGTCCTGGTTCAGTCTGTACTCCACTTGCAGACCGACATTCTGCGTCTTTCGCCATATGCACTGGGCAAAATGGAAAAAGCATCCTTTCCAAGTAGATCCTGGGAAAACCGACAAGGCAGCAGTCTTGGTTGCGACCTCGAAGTCCATCTAAAAGGGAAACAAAAAGGCATAAATTAATAATCCAAATAATCCAAATAATCTTTAAAAATATAATTTGGGACAGTTACGTTAAATAATTTACTCATTAATAAATTCACTGAAATATATTTAAATATTATATTAATATATATATAAGAAAGACATTTATGTACCTGTATTATACTGGGTGCCAACTGCAGACCATAGGTAGCTGATAGTTGTTTCAGAAGGCGGAAGGCTCTCGTGTACGTCGCTGTGGTCTTATTGGGCAAAAGGAAGAAGACCAAGGGGAACATCTGGTCAGCAACCTTTGCATGGATCGTATAGAGTTGCAGGAACAAGTTTGGTGACACGTAAAATGTACCATCTCCATATACGACATCAGTGGCACACAGGTGTTCAAGGTTGTTTCTTGTTGTAAATCCAAGAATCTTTTCGTCATCGCCATCATCGATGGAGAGAAATCTCTCCCCTGCATCTGTCCTCTGGTACTCCTCTGGTATCTGGATTTCAGCTCTATGTGTCGGCATGGCTGGGAAGACAGATCGTCTCGTGGCGGAGAGTTGACTTTTCACCCCATGGTATGTTGGCATGTTCTGGATCAATGTCCGGTTGTCATCTGACCAGGCTCCATCTCGAAGTGACAACAATTCCTCGTTGAATAGGCTTGGCATCGGCTGCAATGTTGACCTTGCTTTCAACTTTAGGCGACCTAAAGTCTGTCGAATCTGTAAATTAAATAAAAAAAGATATAATGTCATCCCATACTTACAGTGCATGGTTTAAGTTACTTTACATGAATGCTAATGGATTTTTATAACTTTATAACTTTATTTTTTTCATGGATTGTTATAAATCGAGTGAAATACAATACATACCTTAATGTCATTATGCACAGGTTCGTGGTTGTGTGCTGTGGGTGGCTTAGACACAACGTCGTTAATAGTTGATGTTGTGGCATTGCAGTCTTTGGAGAGACATCTCCAGAAGATCCATTCATCAGCTTTCCTCTTATTTAGTCTATACATATATCCATCAACACACAGGTATCTACCACCACGGGAAGTGGGAATAAACTTTTGAAAATATTTATACATTATTGATGTTTATATAAGACTAAGTAGAACTTTGTGAGTAAACTAATCAATTATGTAATAAAATAGTGAACATCACTCAGTGAGTAAATTAATCATCACTCATCAGGTCATCACTAACGGATTTTTTTGAGTGAAAGCTCAGTCAGATATTAGGTGTTTGTATAAGACAAGTCAAGTAACTTTGAAACATTAAACATACATTGCAAAAATAGTTTATTTCATACCCTTAATGCATTTTGCAGTTCAGTTTTTCACATTACCCAGTGTTTTAATCCTTTGAAATCACAGATTATAACATCAAAGGGATTATACTAATGCTATTCATTCTGCTTCCCAGGACGCCCCCGTAAACTTGTGGGGCGACAGCTCACTGCCACCGAACCAGGGGTAGTTAATCCCTTGTCAAAACATACCCCCAAGTTAATCTCTTGTCATAACATACCCCTCTGATCCCTTATCATATCATATAGCCAGGGGGCACAGTGAGGTACCCCAACTACACTTCCAAGATTCAAGATTCTTTATTATTCATGACCACCAATGGTGGTATGAGAATATAGTACAGTGTACAATACATTAAATAATATGACAAGATGACTATTTTGCTAACAAATATTAAATGAATGGACATGCAAAGAAGAGGATATTAGGTTATGAGACTTTTCTTGTTACCATGTTTATAAATGCTGCAAGTGATTTCAATTCCTTTCTTTTATTAGAGGAGAAAAGAAATCGGTACGAGTTTAAATTTGGTTTATTAACATATTTACTTGGTAAAAGGTGGTTTCTTTGGATATCTAGCGCAGTACAACGGAATAATAGAATATTTATAATAGAATCCTTTTGAGCTGTTATTAACCGAACTTTGCCAAGATTGATAAGATTGGTCACTAAAGACCGTCTCTACGGTATTCACTAGCCACTGTCTATCGTAAGGTTTTGGTAACAAGAGTACATACGAAAGCCCACAATTGTTTAGTATTGATTCAATATGATTAACCAATGGTGATTGATAGTTGCAAGATACATCTGAAGTGATTAAGGTTAACATGTCACACGATAATCTATTGTTTTCTGATATCTGTAAATGCCAAAAGTTTATCATTCTTTTACCTATCAGAATGTCAAGTGGTTTCCTACCATGTTCCCCATACACCATAAAGTTCGGTGTTGATATCTTAAGTCCTGCTGCCAACTTCAAGAACTTCAGATGTACCTTTTCTAGCATATTAAGATTTGAGTAACCCCAGATTTCCGCTCCATATAGAAATATCGGGAAAATCATTGTGTCGAAGGCTTTGATAATGCAGTCAAGCGGTAGATCGAGATTACGAGCTTTTCTTGAAAGAATGTACATATATTTTGTAGCATTCACAGATAATGATTTCAAACCAATAGTAAACTTTCTATTTTTGTTGAATACAAATCCAAGGTAACAATAGTTGTCAACTATCTCAATTTCGTGTTCCTCGATGAAGAATGATAACTTGTTTACTCTTCGTTTGCCACTTCCGTATATAACAATTTTAGTCTTATCTTTATTTATATCAAGTTTCCATTTATCGCAGTATTTTTTGAAAGAATTTAATGAATGTTGCAAAGATTTAGGACTTGTAGCAAACAGAACTGTATCATCTGCATAGAGTAACAAAAATAATTGTATATACACAAAAACAACGTCGTTCAATCTAGAGACATTCACGCCTTCACAATTATGACATTTCATACACTGTTCAATGTCATTGAGATACATACAAAATAATAAAGGCGACAGGTTATCACCTTGTCTAACTCCTGAGTGACTTGGTAAAAAGTCTGATGTATTACCGTTAAGTTGTATACATGATTTGATGGTCTAATACATATTTTTGACTAGGGTGAGGAACCTACCAGAGATTCCATTACTATATAGTTTAGACCAGAGTCCAACCCTCCATACATTATCAAATGCTTTAGAAAAATCTATAAATGCACAGTAAAGTTTCTGTTTACTATTTTTTAGTATATCAGATAACATTGTCATTATAGACATATTATCAATAGTTGAGTATCCGGCTCTGAAGCCTGCTTGACATCTGGATAGTATTGTGTTAGATTCCAAGTATTCCGTAAGTCTAGCATTCAAGATACCTGAAAAAGACAGCTAAGAATTGTTATAGGGCGATACGAATTAGTATCTGTTTTAACGCCCTTACCTTTATAGATTGGTCTTATAACTCCCACTAACCACTCTTTAGGAATATTGCCGGTAGCAATTATCAAATTAAAAAGATTAACTAGGCATGGGCCTAATATATGCATGGAGTCAATGATGAAATCATGTTCGATTTGATCTAACCCCGCAGCTTTGTTACATTTTAGCTTTTTAACTACTTTAAGTAATTCATCAAGGGTAAAGTCTTTAATGAGGGTATCGTTGTCAGCTTCAAGTTCATAAACATCATTCTCCACATTGCCGGAATGTCGATTGGAGTTTAAGTGTTCATAAAATGAGTAAAATTCATCGAGACTTGGAGATTGCTTAATCGTATCTGTACCCTTTTTATTATTAAGAGCGCGCCAGAATTCTTTAGGAGATTTCCGTTGTTGATATCTAAACATCTCGCAAACCTTATCTTTGTGTTTTCTAAGAAGTCTTTTCATACATTACTTATATTTTTTTATTAGTATACCGTAGATACAAATGGTTAACAGGTTTTGTTTTTCTTATATCGTTTTCTATAATAATTTCTTTTAGAATTGCATTCTTGTCCAAACCACGGTTTATTAGTTTGTCTCCTATTAGGTAAGCTCTTTCGTTTCACAGATCTGACACCAAACGTTACGCGCGCGGCATCAACAAGAGTACTAGTTAGCTTCGTTGTCGCTTCCGTTATGACGTCAGAAGCATTTGCTCGCCCGCACAGTGCCTCTTTTGTAAGTGCTGTAAGATTGTTTATCAAGTCAATGTCAATATGCGAACAATATTGCTCACGTTTACCTCTGTCATATCGCTTCGGTTTTTTATTGGTAGGTGCATTTGAATCTTCTTCGGTTTCATTTCTTCTCCTACAACTGCCACTAGTTCTGTCTCGGAGAACATGTACAAGATCGACCGTTCTAGTTCTACAAACATATCTGCAGAAGCATAACGCGACCCTTCTGGGGGTAGGTATACAACACCTATTATCATATCTTGACCTTAGATATCTTAAACCAGATGGCATATTCATCTTGATAATCTTCGAGAGGAGAAACATAATTCGAATACTTGTTCTTAACTGCAAGACCAATACCGCCAGAGGGCCTAAGTCCAGTAAGCCTATGCTTTAGGAACAATTTATAGCCCTCTATTCATATATCATCTAAATTGTCTGTTTTAGTTTCTTGCAAGCATATAATATCGAACTTATTTATGAAATCTGTAAAATCAGGACAGTTCAGACGGCTCCTCAGGTCACATACATTTAAACTAATGAAATTCACACTATTCACACAGCAAAATGATGTAATAGAGCAGCCTTCATCAAGAGAAGTGCTTCTATCAAGGTACAACGTGTCACCGAGTTGAGATGATGTTATGGGGATATCAGATACATTATGAATGTTAAATGCAATGTTAGTATCATTACCTCTCGTTTCAATGAGATTATCAGGTTATTGTACAGTTCATACATGTGAGAGAATCACTTGGTGTAACAATGTCATCAACCGTATCATCGAGAGAAGATGGTGTAAATGGACTATCAGTATCCTTGTAACGAATGGAGTTTGTGTCAGAAAAACACTTACTGTTTACCGATTTGTTAATGTTTGTAGCACTATCAATATCGTTTTTGACAGCTTCATGTGACATAGTCATAGTATCTACATTATCAGTTTTATACACAAAGCCACAATCTTGGCAGTTGTCCCGCTTGTTGCAGTATTGAGCTGATGATGTTACGGGGATATCCGATACAAAATGGCGTTTACATGCCATGTTGATGTCTTTACCTCTCGTTTCGTTAAGATTATCAGAGGTGGAAACTGTACAGTTCATACATGGAAAAGAATTATTTAGTGTCAAAGTGTCATCAACAATATCATGGAAAGAAGAAAATTTACATTGAATACCAGTGTCGTTGTCAGGAATAAAGTAAGTCTCGGTAAAAAACCTGCTTTCCGCTGATTCCAAATTCGTGTTTATGTTTGTGTCAATATAGATATCATTTTGAACAGTTTCCTTTGGTATAGTTATCATATCAATATTTTCAATTTTATACACAAAATTAAAATTTTGGCAATTGTTACGTTTGTTAAAATAGTGCATAGTATTAAATGGCGATTTAACAAAGTCAGCATTTCTAGGTTGTATTCTAGTACTAGTTTCATTATCAAGTGATGATTGTTCAGACTGCTTCACATGATGTGCCGAGTTGAGTGTCCAATGTTCTAGAGTTGTGCACGTGGTTGTGGAGGTTTCCGAGCAGTCACTACTGAACTCACTGACAAGACAAGGGGACATTTCTGATGTTGAGTTATTTCCTGCATGATAATTAGTATTCAGTGTATTACATACATCATAACAGACATACATAATGTTTTTATTCTGACACTTGCCCGTTTGTCGAGTCACACCATGCTGTGAGCTGCTACTCGTATCCCATCTCTCAGTGCACGTTTCGCCCTGTCCACACGCCCGTGCCTCAGGGGCCTGCTGTTGTCAACTTCCCGCGTTGACTTAGAGGGGCACGATAGGGTGGTGGCATAGTCGGCTCATGTAATCGACCGTTGACATACAACTTATCAACTACCAAAGATGCTTTGTTTCCTTGACTCCTAGCGGATCTAAAGACTGGCATAAGTATTTCGCGGTGATACTGGCTTATCTCTTCGGGGAATTGTTCGTTGATACCGTGGGGCGTACCTTTCATTTTATATCCACACCGTTTTACTGAATCGCGTTCACGGGTTACCAAGAATTTCGCGACAATTGGGCGTGGCCTCGTGTCCCCTTGATGCGTTGATCTCTTAGCACCAATTCTATCGACCCTTTTGGATTGGAGACGCGAACTATCCATATCCAGCTTTTCTTTGATGAAATTTCGTAGCGTCGATTCACAATCTTCGATCGCCGTGTCGCCTGTAGGTGCCTGTGGGGGCTCAGGTATGTTGGTAAATATCAGGTTGTCGCGCATGCATCATGGAGCTTGTACGTTGATCTATCAGATTTTCCCTCAAACGTTCAAGTTTTGCCAGGACAATGAAATTTGAATTTGAGCTCAGTATGATAAATGGTACTGACCGGTGGGAGTTGTGAATCCATACTGGGGATGTGGTCCCTGAGGGGTGTATACACTGTGTTCAGTGAGTCGCGAACAACATCACTTGTACTCACTTCAACTTCTTTATTCTCCAAAGACCACCAATGGTGGTATAAGAGTACAAATACAAATATATATATAATATACAATCGGTCAAAATGGCGGTGGGTTCAAACACGATATATAGAAACACAATTGTAGATATGAAAATGTACAAATCATCACGTCAGCTGGGTTAGCACTTGCTACAGGATTCATGACTTGATTCATCGACGGACTGTCCGTACAGCTAGTAGAAGACGATTTCTTCTTACGTTTCTTTCTTTTATTCTCTGTTTTTGTTGGGTTAGGTGTTAGTCATCAGTTCTGAGTCAACATTAGATACATAAAATGTTCTTCAAGTCCTCTTAGAGTCAGTTTTCGATAAAATTTAGCAGAGCGCGCGAAACACACATGTTGTCGCCGCCATCTTGTCACGTGATCACGATCCAATCTACCACTCTAAACAAGAGGCCAAGAGCCTCTCCAAACTACACGCTAAACGCAAGCGTCACCAACACTACAAACAATCCACCCTAGCCACTCACACCATAACACTACTACACAACCCACTGCGCAAACAAATTATACACTCCAAAAACACAAACATTGACAGGGCAATCATCAAACTACAAACAGGCCACACACGCCTCAATACACACAAACAAAAACAGAAACACGTTACATCCCCTAACTGCCAACACCCGGAAACAGTACTGAACTGAACTGAACTGAACTGAACTTTATTTACACTCAGGCCGCAAGCAGCGGCATATGAGGATATACATTACACATATATGCAAAAAATACAATTCGAAAGACATATATACATATGAAGGCTTGAAACAAATGTAATGCAACTATATACAAAAAACAAAGATATACATGATGAATATGATGGTATTGAAGGTAATAAATCCTAGCGGCATTTTTTAAAAACATTTAGGATAACGTTACAGAACAAGGCTAGTTTTCGTAATGTACCTATCCTTTTACTATTAAATAATGTCTTCATTTTATAATGATTTGGTCTTTTATAGAAATAAGGTATAAGATATTTTACTCTGGCATTTGTGAAATAAGAGCATATAAATAAATAATGGAATTCATCGCCAATGTCATTACCAATACAGAGTTTACAAATTCTTTTATGTTTAGGAATATTATTCCACCGACCTGTTTCAATCGGTAGGTAATGGTTTGCTGTTATAAAATTTAGCAGTGCTCTTGAGTTCTTATGATCTAAAGAATCCAAATATCTACTTAGCCTTAAATCTAAATCTGATAAACAGCTATATACGACACCCTTTGAAGAATTATCGACAATAGACAACCACACTTGCTTATATGCATCTTCCAATTTACATTTTACTATATTTTTCAGCTTACTAAGGTTTTCAAAGTGTTGGGAATTCCAAATATAAGTAAGACCGACTTCGTTAAAAATATGTTCAATATTCAAAATCCATTTATGTTTACATTTTCCAAGAAGTTTGTCGTTGAATAGTAATTTAAAGATGATAACAGATAATTTCGAAGATTTTCCTGACAAAAGTCGACCCCAAAACAAGATAATTCTTAATTTAATACTGATTGCAAGTGGGTATCTACCAAATTCCCCATACAACATAAAGTTCGGAGTACTTTTCCTAAGAGACGCTAGTTGTTTAAGAAAGCTTATATGTACTTTTTCCAAAAAATGTATATTTTCAAATCCCCATACTTCACAGCCGTACAAAAGAATAGGCAACACCATAGAATCAAATAAACGCAACTGCAAATCGTATGTTAAAAACAGTTTACGGCCTTTGCTAAGAACAAAATACATTGCTTTGGTAGCTTTTTCAATAGCTTTTTCTTTCGTAAGTGTAAACTTTCTGTTTTTTTGAAACTCTATGCCTAAATATATGTAAGAATGGACATTTTCAAGAATATCATTTCCAATTTTAAAGTTGATTGCATAATCTTTCTTTGATCCGCCAAAAATCAAAACCTTAGTTTTATCAATGTTGGTATTAAGTTTCCATGTAGAACAATAGTCATTAAAACAATCAAGCATTTTTTGGAGATCCATAGAATTTGAAGAAAAAAGAACTGCGTCATCGGCATATAACAGAATAAACATTTTGATGATATCTTCCAATCTATCACAAAAATCATCAGGTTTAAGCTCTACGCCCTTACAAAAATCTTCATCAAAACACATTTCAACATCATTCATAAAAATAGCAAATAAAGTGGGTGATAAATTCTCTCCTTGGCGTACTCCTGATCTACAGGGGAAGAAGCCAGTATAACCATCTTTACATAAAATGCATGATTTTATATTTCTATACATATTTTGTATAACACGGAAACATTTACCTGATACATTATTTGCCAGCAGTTTTTGCCAAAGTCCCACACGCCAAATATTATCAAAGGCTTTTTGAAAATCAACAAAAGCGCAGAATAATTTCTTTTTTCTGCATTTCAGTAGTTCTGAAAGGTTAAACAATGTGAATATGTGGTCGACTGTGGAATAACCTTTTCTAAAACCTGCCTGTGCCTCTGACAAAATTTCGTTTTCTTCTAGATATAAATTCAGTCGATTACTTAGCAAAGAGGTAAAAAGTTTGCCAAAGCAGCTTAATAAAGTAATAGGGCGGTAGTTTTCAGGTTCTCGTGGATTTCCTTTTCTTTTATAGATTGGCTTAATAATGCCTGTTAACCAACTTTCAGGGAATATACCATGGTCAAATACTATGTTATAAAGCTTAACATAGATATCAATAAAGGAATCTACAGTTGATATGATATACTCGTTAATAATACCATCGAGCCCAGGAGTTTTGTTAGTTTTGAGTTTTTTCACCGCACTATATATCTCCTCTCTTGTGATACAGGAGTTCAACACTGTGCTTTCTCCTACATCAATGTTTTGGAAGTTTTCAGGACTATACTCTTCTGCGTCAGAGCAATCATTTAAAGTTTTGAAATAATCAAATAAGGATTCAGTTTCGGGTAAGATTTCAGTTTCACGGTTATCATTTCCTCTTAATATTTTCCAAAATGATTTAATATCAGACTTTTCCAAATTTACCAATTTCTCCCTTACTTTAATGGAGTGTGATTTGGCGTATTTAGAAATACAATTTTTATACTTTTTACTGGCATTTATTAAGCGTTGGCGGTTTTGGATTGTATTGCATCTGTTGAAGAGTTTTCGGGCGTTGAGATAAGTCCCCCTCAATAATTTACATTGCTTTCCAAACCAAGGGCGATTTTGGTTTTTAACACAACGCCTTTGTTTATTTTTAACTCTAACATGGCCAAAGACTTTCCCAGCAGTGGAAACAAGCACAGTGCTTATCTTATCATTAACTTTTGTAATAACATCAGATGGGTCAGTAAAGTCAGACTCTAAATCAACAACAATAGATTCTAATACACAGCTATCAATGGCGTTTACATAATCGCTTTTACTTGTTTTGTTCCATTTTCTTATACGAGAGCTTGTCTCGTTTACACTGGCTTGGACTTCGTCAGTAACAATTGGTCCAGGAGAGAATGACAACGTAATAGAAGAGTGGATATCAGAAAGCATGGGGTCAAAGTCATGTACAATAAAATCTGTGATTGAGGTGATTACATCAGAGCTTGCGATAGCATAATCTACTAGGCTTACACCTTTACATGTTACTTTACCAACATTTCTATCTTCACCAAGTCTACCATTTACAATATATAGATTATTATTTTTACACATATCAATAAGTTTATAACCATGGGAGTTGATTCTATTTACATCTTCATTACATCTATCGACATTTACTGAATGTAATTTTAACTTGTGTACATCATTCATATGTTCACACAATTCAGTTGGTAGCACTTCATCGTTCACAACATGGTTATCAATAATGATATAATCCTTCAGTAATCCAGTGCGTGCATTCATATCACCAATCAAAAGTACACATGATTTTGTTAGTATTTCAGTATTAATTTGTGGGAAAGTGTCATCATTGAAATACTTTGATCCCTCGGGTGGAATATACGTGACACCAATGTTTACTTTATCATTTTCTATTTTCTCAAACGGTATATTTAGAGTGTCACAAGTTGTTTGGAACCACATGATGAATTCTGACTGTTCATTTAAAAGTAGAAAACGATGAGCAATATTGTCTCTGATTGCTACAGCTATTCCACCTGACTTCACATTACTCCTTCTCTGTCTATCGCGTCTGAATATACGGAATCCAGGTATTTCCACAGTATCACATTGGTCGAGTTTAGTTTCTACGAAACAAAGCATGTCGTAGTCTTTAATAGACTCGAAAAATTCGGGTATTTGCAATTTTGATTTTAGCCCGCAAATATTCACATAAAATATCCTGAACTTACTGCATATTTCTTGTGGTGCAAGGCTAGTGTCCGGCATATCACTGCACTTTAAACTGTCACCGTCTCCCTATGCATTCTCACTGTTACCCTCGTGAAACCTGGCTACTTTCGTGGGTCGTGTTTCGTCCTGGTGTACAGCTCCTGCGTACGACATCCTCGGGTTGCTGGGATAAGCTGCCTGGTACCCATCCTCGAAAGGGTTGTCACCTGGGTAGCATCTCCTGCCGTTGATGAAAAGCTTGTCGACTGCCAGGTTAGCTTTAAGTCCTCGCCTCTTAGCTTCCTTGAACATAGGCATAAGAGTCTTTCGCGTCTGTACTATTTCAAACGGAAACTGCTCACTCACTCCGTAATTTGTATTCTTCAGTTTGTTAGAGCTCGTAAGCACATGCCATCTTTCATCTGGGACTGCAAATTTAGCGACGATAGTGCGAGGTCTTGATGATCTGCGAGGTCCGGTTCTATGTACCCGTAAGAGGGTAACTTCATCTTGGATCTGCAGGTCCTTCCTTATGAATTCTTGAATGATCGTTTTAGGTTCTTCACCTGGCATTTCCGGGATTCCGTGAAATAGCAGATTGTCTCTCATTGATCGTGCTTTTAGATCCACCACGGCCTCCTCCATTTCTCTCTGTCTTTGCTGTACTGCGTCGATTTCGTAGAAAGAATCCTCAATATCTTTAGCAAGTCTATCTCGATCTTCTATCGTCTTTTCCTGAAATTCTCTATAACGTTGATTAAGTTTCTGTGTTTACAACGCATACTCACCCAATGCACACACTATACAACACAACGCAACACACTCATTACAGCACTTGCAACAAGTGGCTTAAACCCCACAAACATCCAACAAATCCTAAACCCTCTAAATAAACAACATATACACCACGCCCTAGGCACATACTTAAAAGACACGGGCCAGAAGGCCCGTATCTTTACAACTAAAAATCTTAAAAACAAAAATCACAACACACCGCAACTCCCTCCCCTCCCATCTCCCACCACCTTTGGCATATATCTAATATTCCAAATTTCAAAATTCCTAAAGTTCTTTCCCCTAATCTTTTTAGACCAGGCTTCAAAATTCATATCCCAACCTTTCGGAATCTTCCGGCCCCTTTTTAATGGCTGCGGCCCGAGTGTGATATCAATTTTCGCTGTAAAGCGCTCGTTAAACTCTCAACTCAATATTGATAACCAAAAATTGAATTATGTATGAGATGGTTTGATAAACATAGGATCGTACGAAATTTGGATTGGCGAACAAGTCATTTTGCTTATTTTAACGCCGTTCCAATACAAAATTTAACAAGCTTGATACAGGACATAACAAAGAAACAGAGAAATACAAAACTAATGAAAACATATTTGTCATATAAATAACAAAGCGAAGCGAAAATTTTCAAGTGTTGTTGGGAATGCCAAATTATTTGCTGAACTGTAGCTCATAATTATAAACGTGAATTAAATTAAAATTATTTTTTTGTAATTGAGGAAATCAATAAATCGTCTACTTTTGTTGATGAATCGTGTATAATTAAAGAAGTTATTGTTCGTTAAGTAGCTCAAATTGACACTGCAGTATAAAACTGTCTTTACATCATATCCATGATTATAGAAATACATATCTGCCCATAAATTTATATAGTTCTGACAAATTAAGAGATGATGAATCATAATTAATCAATTTATGTGTCCGCATGAACATTTGGGCGTGTCCGATATATGTCTGTTATGTTTTTGTACATTTAAATTACTACAACCAAGCTTGAGGCGACACTTGATTATTTGACAAAATCTAGAGCTTCAATTTAAAATGTATGAGACATTATCACATGTTATGAAACGTTTTGTTGAATGACTAAAACAACATTCACAGAAAGACATATGAAGCAAGATCTGAAGGACAAGAGTTAATAAAAGAAATATAAGACATCTTATAGCATAATTATAATGAAACCCGTTGATGATTGACGTAAACATTAATCCATTTCACTGTAAGCACACCGTGGAAGTCAAGTACACATTTTCAGAAAAATCAGAAAACATAACACTCTGATACCGTTTGATGTATGAGCAAAACCTGTCAACAGGAATGTATTGTTCTTAAAACTATATTTTAAGCTATGTATGAGCCGATTAAAATACTAAATACTTTTGTGGACATTTGAGTTTTGGTTCAAGTATGTGGTTCCTGGGTTCAATATATCAAAACGTGAAATAAACTCTGTTAATGCAATAATGAATTGCCTAACATTATCATGATAAATTGTAAAGTCGATCTTTGGCTACATCTATATTTTAGATATGATGTTCACAGTCTAAAACTCAATTTATATGCCGTTAGTCCAGGTTAGACAGTGGCATAGCGGGACTACTATGGCATAGCGGGACTACTATGGCATAGCGGGACTACTATGGCATAGCGGGACTACTATAGCATAGCGGGACTACTATGGCATAGCGGGACTACTATGGCATAGCGGGACTACTATAGCATAGCGGGACTACTATGGCATAGCGGGACTACTATAGCATAGCGGGACTACTATAGCATAGCGGGACTACTATGGCATAGCGGGACTACTATGGCATAGCGGGACTACTATAGCATAGCGGGACTACTATAGCATAGCGGGACTACTATAGCATAGCAGGACTACTATAGCATAGCGGGACTACTATGGCATAGCGGGACTACTATGGCATAGCGGGACTACTATAGCATAGCGGGACTACTATGGCATAGCGGGACTACTATAGCATAGCGGGACTACTATAGCATAGCGGGACTACTATGGCATAGCGGGACTACTATAGCATAGCAGGACTACTATAGCATAGCGGGACTACTATGGCATAGCGGGACTACTATAGCATAGCAGGACTACTATAGCATAGCGGGACTACTATAGCATAGCGGGACTACTATGGCATAGCGGGACTACTATGGCATAGCGGGACTACTATGGCATAGCGGGACTACTATAGCATAGCGGGACTACTATAGCATAGACCGCTAAAGAGCAATGAAAGCAATCCTGTAAGACGCTTCTTCCTAGCGATCCAATTTTTGGTTTGGATCCTTGGGTAAATGACGGCTTATGTCAACGTCCTTTCATAATGACATAACTTTTGGCATAACACAGCTAATTAGTACATCTTTACAATGACAAACATTATAAACCAATGAAGTTGTAGAATATACATTCAACCAATAAGAAGAAAATCTTCTGCTATGCTATCGATGCTTACAATCACTTGAAAAAAGTAGATCAATGGGAGAGGTACTCAAGTCCAATATTTTTATTTAGGAAATCGAATTGTTGCATATTATTCATGAATTACTTTTTCTGACGCTTTAAATGGGTATGTACTTTGTCATTTATAATCTTTCAAACTTCACTTTTGACAATGGTCGTCATTTACCTTTGAAATCAAACAGACTTATTACGAACAAATGATAATCATTGCAAAAAAATTTTCTTAACATTTTTCATGATGAAATGCATCGAATTTTCTAAATCTCTTTTTGTTCGAAATGATGCAATTTCCAAACTCTATATCATTTATTCTTTTCCTTCGTTTAATTAAATAATTAAATAGTAAAATGATTGATACAATTTCTGCAATAAAATAATAATATGTAGGATTTGATTTATCATTCTAAAATCAAAGTCTACATTTGTTAAAAAATTGCAATGCGAAACGTTTTTAATTCTCTTTCAAAGGTCAAATTAAGTTTCATATCCTAAAAAAAATCAATGTCTCAAACAAAATAATGTTTTTCATAATGATAAATGTTAAAATAACTATAGCTATGTTAACTTAATCAAAAACTTTTAAAGATATTCATAACATGGCGACTTTGACAAACAGAATAAAGGGACATAACTTTTGGTCAGATAGGGTAAGGTGCTAATTAGTTTGAAAGGCTGTGGAAAGGCCCCCTTGCCGTGCGTTCTTTCCAAAGAGGCTTTGGAAAGGCTTTGGAAAAGGCGTTCTTTAAGCCTTTGGAAAGGTGTGGAAGGGTGCCTCTTTCCTTCTATGGAAAGTGTGGAAGAGTGCCTCTTTCCTTCTATGGAAAGTGTGGAAGGGCGCCTCTTTCCTTCTATGGAAAGTGTGGAATGGTGCCTCTTTCCTCAGTCTGATTGTTGTGACAACATTTGGCAGACTTCGTAATTGATGTACACATGCTATGGGATAGTGCGCATCGCATGATATTAAAACACTGTCTTTCGCTTGCAAAAAATACATATAATTGTAGATGTATTTAACATCAATTTATCGGAGGTTTGAGTTGTTTGGATGACTTTAGACAGTTGTTAAGACTGTGAGATTTCCTGTTGTTTTCTCATTAAGGAGATTATACTTCCGCCAACTAGCACGTCACGCGGCAGGACATGCGATAGGACACGCCTCATAATCAGTGACCACGGGCCATTTCAGTTCTGTTCACCGCTGCTAATCAGCTGGTGATACGAAAAAGCCGTATTAAAGTTGTTTATCGGCCGATTTCGAAAATTTAAATTCAAGTTACTGGCAATTTTTTTATGAATCACGAAAGTTGCCATGGGTCATTTCAGTCGATCTTTATGCTTTTGGAATGAACGCTCGTTACTCTAGTGTTCCCTAATTGTCAGATATATTACTGTCGAAGTCTATCACCCCACAAGCACTGACATTAATTCTTCACTTACAATTCACTTTTTAGATATTAAAGTCACCCCGCCTCCAATACAATTTTCTCCTTACGAATAGGCAAGTGATCGTTGTTCCGTCCAACATTTATATCTCCAACGTTTTGATCCAAATGCCATCTAAATGAGTCATGACAAAATTTATTTGTCTTGCAAAAGTGGCCTCACGTTTGATTCAACACCACCCAAAATCTGAATTAATAATAGAATGAAAAGCAAGGTATTATGGTTACATAATAATGAATGAAGAAAACAAAAAATACGCTTACATAACTTGCAGTCAAATTCAACAACGATATTTCTGATGCGAGTTTTCTCTCCTTGAGCAAAGAGTTCATTACACGTACACACGTACATAATGAATGAAACCTACCTTGGCAGATTTTGACATGCAACCTTAAAAGTACATTTAGAAAACCAAATCGCTGAACGACATTATGTAACATTTTGAGAACGATTGGCTTATTGTAACAAAACATGTTTTGAAAGTTAGGACAGACAAAATATAAATAACGTAAGATGTTTTAGAAATTTTTGTTACATAGTTCAATTGTTTTTACTGCGTAACAACGATGTATCTGGGATGTCTTTATCTGCAATATTACGAATTCATGAACGTATTCAAAGTCGAATCCCGTACGGTGCCACGTATACTAGTATACATAAATCAAGGTCACAAGAGTTTCACGTTCCGTTCAAGTTTCACTTTCCACCCATTTGACGTTTCACCGGGAATATTTGTACTGAAATGACCTGTCCTAGTCTTGTTATAAAACAAAAACCGAATGACTCAGATAGATCCAGGAGAAGATGAAAATAGGTGTTTCGGTATCGCGGAATTCAAAACAACACAACAACTGCTGATAATCATTTACCATTGGTAAAATGTTTTAATAATCAATACTGGTTGGTAGGAAATTGGATATTCAAAGAAAAGGAAAAAATGGTGGTCCTTACGAGCACAAGGCCAATATTTGCTTGCTTTATCATCAACATTAACGCCATCTCTTAGTGACGCTATACAGTAACCTGATACATACCATTGACTAGCATGATGTTATGAACACATTCAGCAGAGAGCCTCCTTCAAGCCAAATCAAAGCTATACGTTTTTAATTGGGATAAAACAGCCATATGGTGACACCGACGTATTTACTAGTTTTCAATTTCGATGCTTTTTGAGATGTGTGGAAGCACCAATTGACATTTTGGAAACTAAGCTATTGCATTTTACAAGTGGCTTTGAAACAGCTTGAATAAGGGGTACTTTATCTCAAGTTTCTATATCCTTTCTCGTTATTTTTATAAAGTTTTATCTACAGTTTATATCAAGATATGAATGTTAGCCGGTGAGATAAGAAGACACTAGACTGGTAAGTTTTGGTAACACATTTTGCATAATATTGTTACTTTGAGATCACAATAAGAAATGCATTTTGTATCAATCATTGTGCGAAAATCACAAAATATTATCTTTTTTATACTAAAAAACATATTAACAAGAATATTTTCATCTTCGAAAGTAAGTGACATACAAACATTACCAAAAGCGCATTCAGATTTAAAGGTACTAGCGCACTTCGATATTCCATAAATACAACAAGTACATAAATCTTTGAAGGGCAATTAAAAGTGAAATACATAAGGAAGACAATATTTTCTAGATAACAACTTCGTTATTGTGAAATTCCCGATGTTTCAGAGCATGAGCTTACTCCATCATCAGATGACATATAAGAAATAAGATATGGCGTAGATATATACCATAACAAACACACATTAAACACTAGTGAGGAAACCTAATCAGTGCGATTGTTTTAAAGAGAATAAAATACAGAGAGGATTTGCATTTGCTGTGGAAAACAGTGATATACCTATAGTCTATACCAACGTCACCAGTCAATAAAACCCCAGTAATGATGGAAAAAAACCATTTTGTCTTAGGTCAAAAACTTTGAAAGAATAACAAAAAAATTCAGAAAACTTACAGAAAATATATCATTATAAAAGGTGGAAGAAAAAGATTTCACACATTTTATATTAAATTAGAAACATTCTCCTCACAGTAACAATAAGCTGAAATATTATTGATAATGTGAACCGAAATGATCAGTTTGTTTATTTCAAAATGTATCAAATTAAGAACTGATTTAACAAATCATAAATTTGTTTGCACTAAAACATTGAGAAGTTAAAATTGCCATGTATTTAACATTTAAGTAAGCATGATATAGAATAATAAAGACAGTGTCGATCACATGAGCTGACAGACTCAATATGTCTGCCTGGCCCACTGCAGGTCGAGTAGGAGTCGTAGCCTGTTGAAGCTTAGTCTTTGGTGGAACGATATTCTACACTCATCATATAGTTTATATAGCCGGCCTCTAGTGGATTTAGTAGACTGTGAATTAACAAGAAAGTGACATATACCAAGCTTTAGTATCGGCAAGAACAAGACTGATAGTGTATTTCAGTTTCACCTTATATATCTCGAACATGAATTTTCTTGTCCATATCATTAACTGCATACATTAATTGTTATATCAATATATGATTTGACAATACTTTACACAAGCAGCACGATGAAACTTTCAGGGTGGCATACATTTCCTGTACAATCTTTTTCTTGATGAATCTCTGACTTTGATTTATGAAAATAAATTAAAAATGAAAAGGCCGTTAGCAACCTTCTAAAAATGTTATCTCTAAAACTGATTTAAAGCATATATTGACATGTGTTTCCCTCACATACCTCATTATATCTCATAGTCGTCGTCCATTGCCTCATCAGCCGCCGTGCTCTCCTCCTTTTCTAATGAGACAAGTGTAACCTCCCAATAATCGATTATGTCTTGACAGATTGACGTAACTCAATGATTTTATGTTTTGATAAATAAAAAGTCTTCAGACATTACTTATTTAAGGAAGTTGTTGGAGATATAGAATCTGTAGGTTGGAGATTTGGTTGTAGAAGCTGCTTCTTGCGAGTTTGACTTCCAGCTTCCGCCATGAGCTTGATCCTTGCAGTCTTCCTCTCTCTGCTAGTCTGCGGGTCTGCCTGGACAGTGAGGCCTCTCCCCGCGGCGCAACCAGTGGGCACCCCCAGGCTGTGTGAGGGGTCGGGCCAGCAGTGCTTCTCCTATGACAGAGCTTCCGTCATTGGTAGGTTCACACTGAAGATCAGATCTATTAATTTAATGTCATCAATGGTATATCTATATAAAAAATGGCCGAAATGGCAATTTGTAAATGCAAATGCATAGTTTTCCTTCCAATCCTTCCGTTCTTACATGAAATTGTGATTTTGTGAGTTTGTGTAGCTTGGACACAATGCTTTTGTATATTGCTTGTGTGTAAGTGTTTGTATGTTTATATATGTATGTATGTATGTATGTATGTATATTTTTATGTTTGTATGTATGTATATATGTGTGTATGTGTGTATGTGTGTATATACATATTTATGTGTGTGTTTGTGTGTATAATTTGAAAAAAAACTTTGAATAATGTATGTATGTTATGACGCATTTAATATAGCAAAAGATTAAGTTTGCGCTACGGATATGGTTTTGCTCTCAAACGACGATCGTTGAATTATTGATTATTGAAGTCTATTCATCAATATATCATAAAATCTGATCGATTTGACTCCTTTTAAGCACTTGAATATGTAATGACTTCTACGCAAACAACATGATATTCATGCAAAACAACTATCTTTGAAGCTAAGTTGTGAATCGGACAAGTGTCACTAATATGAGTTGGTATTTAAACTCTTCAAAAAAAGAAACTTGACATTCATGCGAAATTGATTTTTTCGAAACGGGTCAATTTTTTTCATGATACATACCTGTAATTTAAAGAAAGGCTTGCTCAAAAGTGTAAATTTACCAAAAACAATGGCCCAAAAAGTTTACGTTGTGTTCAGGGACGAAAACGAGCGATTCGTCCAAATGCATTTTCTGCCAAAACACGTGCAGCATGGAATCATGAAGGTTTACATGCAGACACGTCTGCTTTAGGGGTATAAAAAGCCATATCAGCCGCTGTTCATTCAGACTACACAACATCGGTACAGCGACCTGAAGAATGCCAAGACTGAACAGAGCGCAACGCAACAACGCTATTGGCAGACTGCAAGCAGGAGCGACGTAGCGAGGTGTTGCAACACACTTTGGCGTGTCCAGACAGACCATCTCTTCATTGTGGACCCGTTTCAACACCCGAAAAAGCGTTGATGTTGGCTAAGGTCAGGCAGACCAAGTGTGACTACTCAGGCCCAAAATCGGTACATTCGACTGCTCCACCTTCGGGAACGCACCAGGACAGCAACGTCAACAACAACGCAGATACCAGGCCTGCGTCGAATTTCAGACCAAACGGTACGCAACAGGCTGAGAGAGGCTGGACTTTTTCCACGACGACCGGTTCGACGTCCCGTCATCTGGCAGAACGTCTTCAGTGGTGTCAACAGAGGATGAGATGGGCATGTGCAAGGTGGAGAACCGTTCTCTTCACTGATGAGTCCCGTTTTCTGCTTCGACGAAGTGATTGACGAGCACGTGTATACCGCCGTCGTGGAGAACGTTATGCTGCCAACTGTGTTCAGGAGGTTGTCCAATTTGGAGGTAGGAGTGTCATGGTGTGGGCCGGGATTCGTCACGGTGTTAGGACACCCCTTGTGCATGTAGGGACTTGATCATACAGTCTTACGTTATTCCTCACGTCAACGTCCATGGTTGTCTCTTTCAGCAGAACAATGCTCGACCACATGTTGCACGTGTTTGTCAAGACTTTTTACAGCGTAACAATGCCCAGACATTGCCATTGCCAGCCAGGTCACCAGATTTGTCACCGATTGAGCATCCCAGGGACGAACTGGATCGACGCGTGCGCAGTAGGAATTCCACCACCCCAAACACTTCCAGGACTTCTTGCAGCACTTCAGCACGAATGACAGAACATTCCACAGGCTGTGATTGACAACTTGATTGCATCCTTGGGTCGTTGGTGCCAAGCAATAATCAATGCCAATGGTGGCCATACCCGATATTGACATTTGTGCACCCCTGCATGTCCAAGAATCAGGGACATTCAGAGCCGACGCATTGAGTGAAGCGCTCGAACCAGTGAACCGTGAAATGGTGATGCTTTCTGTAGGACCAGTTTTTTAGAGCCATGTAACTGCTCTACCATTCATATGATAAACCGTGCCAGCTTCAAGCGGGTTTGCTGGTCAGCTTAAGGTTTAGAGCTTTCGGTTGATTATGCTTGGTCTTACGTTTAGCAATTCATATTTTTTGGAAAATATAATACTTATTGAACATAAATTAACATTTTGCAATATATTTGTAAAATGAAAAAACGATAGTTACTAATGAACTATTTTCATTATGATTTTACAAAAAATTACTTGTAGGGCGTCAATTGTTCTCAGAACAAATGTTATTTTATCTACAAGAATGTTTTCATTTGTTGTTGACCACATTTTGGTTTTATCTCGAATTCATCTTTTGTCATGTTTTCTTATGATACACCAAAAGGAAGATAATGTGGAGGAATGTGTTTAATCATGGTTAATATGCGTGTTAGAAACGTACTTAATTAATGATATGAACAATAAGGAACAAAAGGGTTATATTATACAATCTAAACGTTGACCACCACATATATCAGCAGCATACTAAGAAGTTCTCAAAATCTATGAGCACGTGCAAGAATCAAATATTACTTAGCGGGTGTTAAATTTTCATATTCAGAAGTTAAATTAAGTGCTCTGGAAATTTAAGAAATACTTATTGGGTGCACTTTCGTATATTTGCTACAATCGACCCTTCACGATAACATTAGTTGGCGAATCTTATTACGTCACATCCGTTTATATCATTTGCTACATTCTCAAACTGATGATATATTGTAATTTGAGACCCTACTGTTCAGTGGAACACACTATTCAGAGCAATTGACAGTAGGGGGCAACTGTGGGTGGCGGTTTTTAAAATGCTTACATAATGATTACGACCACATGTACTTGCTCGGTGCTAACTATCGCATAAAGTTTACTGAGACAGATAGGATTCGCAGTCATCTTTTTACAATGTAGGTTAATGACGACAATGATATATGGATATACACAGTGGCGACGTTTCGGTATAGATCCTTATGCTATTTCGCCACTGTGAAATAAAGAAGTTGTATATCCCTATATCATTGTCGTCCTTATTCTATCAACTTCTAGAATGCCACTGAAACAATTCTATATAGGTTAATGAATCCTTTGTATTGTAAAAAGTAAAAACCAATGTTTAAGTCATGCTCGATGTTGCTAATACTTAATACTTAAAAAACCTCTATATCTACGTAATCCTCAATCTTGATTTAATTACAGATTTTCACATATCAAAATATTATCTCGTTTTAACTGATGCAAAACTCGAATTGTAATTTGTCGAGTTCACTTAACTTTTCCAGAGTTTATTTTACCGTGCCTACGCAAAGGACTCATTTGACCTCAACCTAAATAACACAAGTTTTCGGTCCCTCATATCCAATCAGTCACCGCAAATCTGTCTAGGCGAAATTTTCATGTATTTAATATTTGTTTAGAATTGATGGTGCCCCGCTTTAAACATGTAACACTATACTTGGATTACTTGGTAAATGAAGACCTAGACGGTAATGTAGGCTCCAATATTCTACAGTCATGGACAGCACTACCAGCACTTCTCGCCCTTCTACAGTCTGTCATCCATACTTAAGTGGAAAACAAAAAAGTAATCGTCTTAAGTCCAGAAAATGTTTGCAAGATTAGTTGCCTCAGTCTGAAATGAAATAAAGTATTGTTGGGTATACTTATCCTTTTGAAAGGCTAGTCTAGATTTAAGATTTAAGTCTTATATTATCCCGGTTGGCTCCAGCTAAATGGAATTTAAAGTTCAATTTCTGATTTAATCCATTGATATCAAAATTTGAAATGACGAAAGCTTCTATTTTTAATATGTATAGACATTACCAAATGAATTTGGCTTTGCCTTTAAAAATTTTGTTTTCTGATTTGCTAAAGGACAAAGAAAAGATTAGAACTATACCAATTCATGATCATTGAGATTTCGTTCTTGCAATTAATTTAATAAACATTAATCAGGGAGTCCAGCGATTCTCAGTTATTTTGTGAAAATACCAAATGTAGGTCAAATATAGACTTTCTTTAATACAGCAAATAGAAGACCTTAATTACTGTGATAAAGGGATTACAACATAATTAGGAAACTCAAAACAGTCAATGAGGCAAGGGTGAGAGAATTGCTGACAGATGCTCTCCGCCTGGTCCACGGTTGGGGAGGGTCAGTATAGAACATGAGGGGCAATAAATTTTCCTGTCATTTAAAGCGTTTATCTGACGACTCTAAGTAGAAATGTTCTTACTGAATGATGTTGTCACAATGCAGATAATATTAGTCTCTAGAAATCTCATTTCTCCAAAGTATATTTATCTTCGTATATTTAATTCATTAATGATTGTTATCTGTAAGTTATTTTTTTCGATTTTTGTCGTATAAATACTAAAAATGTTCTTTAATGTCCTTGTTTCTTCTTATAATTTTAGGAAGCAACGCTCCCTTGAGCTGGTAACAGATTGTTAAACATAACCCTGACTTTATATCGAGGCATTACATTAAACATCAAAGCTGCTGTTTCTAGCAAACATTATCTTCAAATAAAAAGCAATAAATGCGGCAGCCGCGTTTACCAAAGTTGACGTTTCAAGCAAATTCAAAAGACGAATATTAGTTATTCCGATGTCATATAAAATGCATATATAAGAATTCGAAATATAACAAGGTAAATCGAATATACAGGCCACTATAAATCCCTATTATAGATAGACATTATCTTAATTGATAGAAACCCAAAAATTGTACACGATCAAACTGGTTATAAATTCAAAGAGTTAAAATCAATAGATTAATATGAGATTTTAGTTGTTGCAGATAAACGATACTACATAACAACTAGAATGTGAGTAATAAATGTCACAGACCTACTATATAAATGTATTTTCTTAATCAAATAGAATCGAAACATTTAAAACACAATACTGAAAAGGGATTATAATCAAAGATTTATGTTTTTAAATTTACAAACGTTAACAATCGCGATCATTAATTGTTTTTTTTACGCAATGTGTGTTAAACGTCTTGGTAATTAAAATCTTAGGGCGGCGCGAGATACCAAGCAGAGTTATAATCCCTTGAAGTGTGTGATACCAAGAGATTTTAAATGCTTTTACTCTTCAAGTACTTTGAAATTACCTCCCCTGCGAATGTCCCTAATTCTTGGGTATGAGATGTTGAAACACTTGTGCACCTGTGCATTTCAAGATCATGATTATTCTGAATAAAATTTACTGAACAGAGATCTTCAAACAGCGTTTTATTTTTCATTTCATTTCATTTCAATGTTTAACTTGCATCTGTGGTCTTTATTTGAACTTTGAAAGTCAGTGTCAAGTTTCTTTTTTTGAAGAGTTTATTTATATGTAACTTTATCGGAGCGGCCTTGATATATGCTTTTCGGAGCTTGTTGGCCAATCCATTCATGTATATATATATAAAAACATGAATAAATATATTTAAATCATATGGTTTTGCTGTTTTACATGTTTAAAATTAACAGTAGTAAATCAGAAAGTACAAGAGACATATAACGTCGGAAACATCTATGATTTAAGGCTTAGTTTTAGTTTTTTTCACCACCCTAACAATATCGTTTATATAATCCAACTTTATACAAAATAAGGCATTTGAATAATAGTAAGTAAGTAAGTAATAACCCTTGAATTCTACTCAATACGAGGAGCAAGAACATGCTATTGATTTCAGAAATCAATGCCAAAATGGTCGCTACAATATGATAAATTCAGCCCCTAATAAAAATAACTTGATAATTTAGTTCATATTCATTTGTATGCCAGGTTTACAGGGTTTTTATACCTCGATACCCTTGTACAGAAAAACAAGCACTGGTATTAAATCTCATGAAGAATCGTAGCCTATTCACTATACAAATGTACGTATTATGTTCCAATGCAGGGCCACTCCGCTGGGACAACATTTGTGAAACAAAGTTTTGTTTCAATGGCGTTAACCAGTCACCTGTTTACATCAACCCCTACCAAGTGCGGTACATGTGCGGACCACGTCTTCACTACCCTGGGGATCCAGCTGTCGATCTGGAACTCACGAATGAAGGTGAGTAGAATAAGTATTTACATCGTTGTAGTGACACTCTGGAAGTGTGTGGTTACAGAATACACGTCTTTCGTGATTATCACTTTACTAACCAAGACAAAAAATTAAAAAGTTTTCTTATATGATATCCCGTTAAGCTTTAAATGAAGCTATGAAGAAAGAAGCTAATGATCCAAAAATCTCGAGTGTGTTAAGTTGAGCTACGATTCAAAACTCACGTCATTGGCATTGCTATTTTACATTAAGCTTTATGAATTCATTAATACATTTGCAGGTTTACATATGAGCATTTATTGAAACAATTTTGCCATCGCAACAATATCATCACTGAGAAAATATTCCAAATTATAGTTAAAGATAATATATCCCAGTATTTTATACGACTTCAATCCCCATTTTCATATAGACAACACATTCAAGTAAATAAAACACCAAACAGAAATAACGGTTCAAAGTGCGTAGAAATTGGCCACCTCAAAAGCCCAATTGAAAAAAGTCGCCTGTGAGCCTGTGAGCTCTCCTTCGACGGATGTAACGTCATAGACAGGACTCCCTCCGCGATTGCTTGTAAACAAGTATATATACCAAATGCAGATATGGGTCGCATTCGTCTACATTGTTAGAGACTACAATGAAATAAGGTGCATATATATATATATATATAGATCTATAAATGATACATAGTGACAGGTTTGTAGTTTGTTACATGACTAAGTTTGGAGTATATATTATAATTTTTGTGTCTGATTACTCTAAAGATACATACAAAAATGTGGGCACGTCACTTATGTTTGTATTTTGACTCTACAGTTTTTGGTTATAACATTTATGAAAAATGTAAATTTCTTGCTACCGCGTCATTTTAGAAGCAACAAAAAGTAAAATTAAAGTCATAAAGCTGGCCCGGAGAAACATTTACCATTTTATGTAGCCCTACAGTGGTTAATCTATAACCTATTTGATATTGATAAACATTGCAGTATGAAATAAGGTATTTAGTTAGATTTGTTAATATATTGTCGTGTGTCACGTGTATTGACAAACCTTATTACCTTCATCAAGTTTCAATAAGGCTGTTGATAATGTGTGAGGATAAAGTTTAGATAACTAATCAGTGCCTTGTGTATTACTTATTTGGAAATGTGCCAGGTGCTGAGTTCATTAACTTTATTGCTTAATTGCCACAATGTACAGGTGTGTGGCACTACGTTGTAGACTGTTAGGTAATAACTTTGTGACTATATTGTCTGGTGTGAAAAAGAAGTGTTAGGTAACTAAAAACCTCTCTCTGGTTACATACCGGTACTGAAGGAAATGGAAATAATCTGCTTTTCAGCGTTAATAATTTTATTTGGTTGCAATAGTTAAAACTGAAAAAAAATTCATATTTGCAATACATTTCCAAGCAGGCTTTAACTAGCATCACAATCAACAATATATAACAATCGAAGCATGCAACAATCTTGAAACAGGAAATTGCAAATGCTTGTGTGTTGCCATAGTGACTGAAATTGACAATAAAAGTTATGAAAGAACACATAAATAACACAAGGGAAAAATTGTCTATACATTGTAAATGAAATTCTTAAATAATTGCGAGATTTGATATAGCAAATACAGAATGTAAAATAAAATCATTTATTAATTTAAATATAAATATATATACATGTATCGCTGCGGTGAGATTAAAATTCATTTTAATATAGCTTTCATCAGAAAGGTACATTTTGATTGAAGATATTCAAGGTGCACGGTTTTCTCTCCTGTAAAGTCATCTTATTCATCTTAATTAGTATTCATATTCTTCATTCCATTATATATCCAAACATCATTTTATTTGGTGCATGTTAGAAAGTCCAATTTCAATCATTGACAGCACTACTGCAGTCTGCATGATAACAATGATAATCTATACATGCAGTGAAATTGTCAGCAGACTGTCAGTTATTGAAAATATATTTTGTTCAACAGAACTTTAAAAAATGTGTTATTATTGACTATATTGGCCTAGGCCACTCTAAATTGGTACCACACTCTTTATCTCAAACACTGACCATTAACTCGCACAAAACAACAATAATCTGTTTCCTTAGGCCTACTATGCAAAATACACTATTACGTAACTTTAAGTTTTTATGGAGTTGGAAAATCGCGAACAGAGGTACATTTACTATACACATCAAAGATTTGATCTTCATTATCACTCATAACTGGTCAAAAACAGCTGCTTGGAACCGTCGTATCCCCATGACCAGATCCGGAAGTTGCCGAGAGGCACTCCATCGAAAGCGAAATCTCATTGTTACAGTCATGCAAAACAGAAACATAGAATTACGATATTGAGTTGAAACTTTAAAATGTCATAAAGAAGTAACAAGTTTTCTACATATATAATGGTCAATTAGCTACACAGGGGGAGAGTCGATTTGTTTAGGCGTTCAAACAAAAAACAGTCACAATGGCGGCAGATATCAGCTTGGGTTCACTCGATCGGCATTATCGGAGATTAACAACCCAAACAACAACAACAGTTAATTAATGTCAAACAGAATATGTCGATGTATTGATTGTAATAGCTTTGGTGACTTAGGGGCTTTTTTTATAAGTACAATGAGTGAAAATATATACGTTCACGACCGTTGAAATCTATAATGTAAACAATGACACAGATCAGCCATGCGTAAGCGAGTCCTGTCTATGTCGTCACGTCCCCCCTAGCACTTGATTGGCTAATAAAACGTTTGGCGTCTGTTTTCCGAAGTATTTATATAACATGTTTTTTCTGCTATTTTCAGGTTTTTGTGAACCTAAATAGTTGTTGATATTCATTCTCAACTGTGTTATGAATTATTTCCGCTAATCGTACCCCCTCTGGGGATATATCATCTTTAAGCAATGCAAAAGATCCGAAGAAATCACTTGCATTTACTTGCATCCTCGATAGCAAAGGATAACAATCCGATAATTCTTACACTGGGCTCGAAGAATGTTTGCGACGTTTGCTCACAATCCAATCAACTGTCAATAGTACCTCAAGGCCAATAGTACTAAATTTGTATAGAGTAGATTATGGCAATGTGATTACATCGCGTAACATAAAAAATTGCATGCACACGAAAAAGAAAAAATATTGATTTATTTTTAAGCTACATTAAAACTCATATATATAAATATATAAGCCAATATTATGACGATTTTAAAGCAGGATTGCCACCTCTTCACTTGTCGTCACCCGCTTGCTGTCTGTAGGTATCTACCCGTCTGTAGCAGCAGAGGACGATGACGTGATTCTGCGTGGGGTACCGGGGGATGTGGACGGGTACCGCTTTACTAACGTCTATATGCACTTCCGGGGAGGAAAGGACAACCTCGGGCAGGAACATCAGCTCGGTAACTTCAACTTTGACGGAGAAGTGCGTGCAATAGCAACTTGCGTTCAATTACTTCGAATGTTAATCTGTTTAACATATTTATGAAAACGGTGACAAGTGGAATAACTTCTTAATAACTTTTTAATAAGTATATTTGCAATCTATTTAGTATACATATAAAATCAGAGAGGTAAACGCATAATTAAACTCTAAAGAATGTTATTTAGCTTCTTGAAATATAAAGTTTTATACGGAAAGGTGCGTGTAATATCAAATGTGTTTTGCACCTAATAGAATGTTAGTTTTAATTTTTTAATATACATATATTAAATCGGGTGGTGCAAGAAGAATTAAGCATGTTTTTCATTTTTCACACTCCATGAAAACTTTAACACATTTAGGAAAAACACTACAGGAAAGAAAACTTAGAACAGGAACGATTTATTTCCCAAAATTATAAGACATGAATCAATTTCGCCGTTTTCGGTAAAAATGTTAAAAAGCAGGAGAGCTCAACATAGAGAAATTTGATGATCCAGGTTTTACGGTACTATAAAATGAAGAAGAAGATATGACCCATTTTTACTATCAGGATATTCATATTCAGAATTTGTTTAGTACCAACCAGATTGCAACATTTATTGCAGAACAAGACGTACAACTATTCAATTTACATTTAGGTCTGTCCATAAAAGTTAAGTTTTTACACATGAGTATTATTTTAACAGCAATAACAACAAGAACATCAAACATAAGGCGACATGATAGACAGTATGAGAATGTTTTATGTTCTAATCTACCGGTACCTATTATCACCCATGAATTACGGAGGTGTCATCATATTTCAAATGTAGGTTAAACAATCCCATTTAGACATTTATTAGTGACTGAAAGAAATGCATATTTGTTGTCCCAAAAGACATATCCCAGGCAGGTCAAAAACATCTGCATGATTCTCTTCAAACTTAAGTCGAGAAGTAATGTATCTGAATTAAGCATTTGTCCATGAATAATTACATATTTATGTATAGATGACCTGCAACCTCCATGCGAAGGTTGATTGCAAGGTCGAAGTTTTAGAGTTCAAAATTCAGAACTTCTTAAAATGTTGATGCTGTTGCATGAGGTATGTTGGTCTGTAAGTAGGAGCCTGTTGCAGATGCACCTCGTCCACAGGAGCGCGTCGGTGTCGACTGATGACCAGAATCTCGTGGTGGGAGGAAGAGCTGTCATAGCTATCTTCCTGTCGGTGAGTTCTATCATGCATGCATCTGACACGAAGCGGGTGAAAGAGTGTAATCTACTAAACTGGAGCGCATCAACAATTGGCCCGGTTATCAGACACATAGTTTGAAAGCTTGACATCAAGTAAAAATTTTCAAATAAGTATTAAAACCTATTTTGTCATAATATTATTCACCGGCGACGATTATCATTGAATGGTTAACGTATGACTTGTTTAAATACCTGGAGGATACAGATGGGTTAGATAGTATATGACTGTGGAAGAATTATGTAGCCGTCAGTCTTGAATGTACTCGTAACCTATCCTTCGTTTACTTTCACTCACGTCTGCCAATTCGTCGTGAATCGCTCTGATCTTAAAAAAATCAAATTCTTCTTCTACAGACGACTTTCGGTGAGAGGAATGCCGAACTGGACAAGATACTCGACAGGATACCTGAACATTGGGAGCATAAACGTGACTCATTACCTCTCTTTCCAAACCAGTAACCTCTAATAAATGAGAGTATTTAATGTTGAAATATATTATAACTACTAGATATAGAAATAGAATGTTCATTGTTGATTTTAAGTGGTATTGAAACAATCTAGTCAACACTAGATGCAATGATCCTTCAATACATATAGAGAATTACTTATTGAGGTCATGTTCAGCTTACCTTTGACTAACTTAGAGTATATTACATTACAGCTAGATTTAACTAGATTGTATGTAAAGAGATGTTGTTCACAAGAGAATTTAAATTAATTTCATTTGACACCAATACGGAAAGTCCTTTTCTGAAAAAACCCTCCACCTGTTCCAGTAAAACTTTGCCGAAAGTTTTTCAAGAAGTGCCACAGACCTGTGTATGGACAGGACTACTTTGATAACGCCGGACGGAACAACAGGTATTCAGCTGAAACTGAAAGTAGACAAACTATCGGTACAAATTGGTTTTAGAGTTTGTTTGTCCCTTGTAATCACCGATCACTGGTTAATCATTTTAAATTATTTCAAATTCTCGTCACCAAGAAGTGCACTGCCACCTGCTTGGATATCGCCACGGTCATAGAGCAACAGTTAGTGAGATTACACAAAATGCAAACCATTGACTTCATAGTCTACATTCTACATTGATTATTTGAATTGAATAAATTGTAAGGGTTATAGCCAATGCGTTAAACAGAACAGAACTCTTACACCTCATTTGGCGACTGCATCATTGTATAGGCCTGTGTGACAAATATATTATTCATGTATTCGGTGTTTTCATTGGCTAAAATATTGCCAGGTAGTTTAAGTTGCAATACTCTCCCGCTAGGGGAAACTGCCAGAAGACCGTTTTAAGACAGAGGTTATATAGAAGTTTATGACGGAACTACCTCTGTTTGGAGAGAATGTCTTGTGTGATACCAAATGTTTTACGTGTTCAGTAAGTCTGACTTATGCCAACAGGCGAGGGGGTAGCCGAGAGAGCTCGGAAGAGAATGAAGATGACCTGGAGGAGTTCTGTGCAGAGTTTTTCAGCAGTCCTCTACGTTGCAAAGTCGATGATGACGCCTGCGAGAACAACGAGCGAAGGAGAAGATGGGTATTAAGTGAAAGAAAGGATCCTAGCCCAGACGAATGTCCTGATGTCAAAGTCGGCTGCATCGACGACCATGATGATGAATGTAAGTTCATAATTGTGTATTGAACTGACAAAATAAGGAATGGATTTCCATTCAGAAGTCAATGTTACTTATGCATATCCAACTGTCTTCATTTAGTGAGTGATAATCGCACCGGCATGTGGGACTCCACACAGCTATATCAATCTCATCAATGAATGTCATAAATGATTGCCGCGGTTTGAAGGAATGGTGACCCGCTTCATTGCTAGATAAATAGAAGGTTTGATGGATGATCTCCCGGTCTCAAATTATTTCGGAAGAAAATCGTATTCAAAACTCACTAGCTGTGTGTCTGTTCCACAACCGGTAGGGGTTGGTAGATGGATTAGGCTATGCTGGTGGGGACTTGTAATAGGCAGCTTGGTTTACAGCGTGTACACAGAAATTGTGTCTTGCATTCGTGTGGAAACGTTCGTTATGTAAACATCCTCTTATTTCATTATCACCACTACTTACTGCAATAGCTTTAAAATCTTAGGTACAAGAAAACTCGTATGATTCGAATCTTTGCTTTATGTGTTCAGTTATGTTATGTACAAGGCATGCTTAACAATCGTCAATAGGTTAAATATAGAACCAGTCCCATAGATATCAACTCGAAACCTCTCCCTCTTACCTCGCTGCGTTTCTTCATCTCACCACGGCTCCATAACACCCGACTCAGACGGCCTTGACAGCCTGACTGTTTCAGCCAAAAAAATCGAGGCTGGAAAGACATTACCTCTAACTTTTATATCTCGGATTACCAGCTTTTTCTGAATGAACCCAAGGAAAGCCGCAACGTTAAATGGTCGTATGTTTGTTCACTATCATGACGAATACGCTCATGTTTGTTCGGAAATGAAGCCATGTCCGCGACCTCGAGGTGGACACTGAGAAAGAGTTACTAACGCGACAATATTTGCGTTCGATTTGGATTTTTCTTTGTTCGAAATCAGTTTTCAGAAATTTGGGAAGTGGGAAAACATTTACGTAACACAAAACTACAGGACCAAAAGGCCACGTTTATCTCGAAGTTAGGTCGACAATGATTTTGTCAAAAGATCTATAGGAAATATTTCTAATTTTCAATTTCGAAGTAAACATTTCTCTGAATGTGGGCAGATAAACAAATCAATTGTAGCACAAAGAGAAACATTTGCAGTCAAAAATGATAAATGACATCTAGAAACATATATAATCTCAGTTAGCGTGCAGTGGTGGATCCACAGGGGAGAGGTTTCAGAACGTGTCACACTTCAAATTTGTCCGCAATCTTTGATGATTGGACAAAAGTGATATATACGCGGACCTGTGACAAGTTAAATTAATTGAAGGTGAATGGTCAGGGTCATGGTCGTCTGACAGAACATTTATGGAACCGTGGTCAGATCAAGACACGCAGCGAGATACGACGGACAAGTTTCGACCTGATTTCAATAAGATTAACATAGGCAGACCTGTACCTTTAAAAACACAGGATTGCTTAATTGAGATTGTAAAATGCAGAATTTGTATCGGCTATGGACTCCATCTAAATAAATCGATTGCTTTCGTAACTTCGGTACGAATCAGGGTATCGATTACGTATCGCATAGGGGTTTCCGATGTGCTTCTCTATATATTTGTTTAAATACGATAAAATTGTACCCAAGCAGTTCCCACATCGAGTCTATCTTCAAAAAAGGCATGTGTCAAGGTAAATCACATTCGACACATTAAGTGATCATTTAAGCGACGAGATCCCATCTCGAAACATCTCTTCAGCTTTTCCTCTTGGACTGAACCATATCACAGAATGAGTGATGTTTATTTAAATCGATAAACCTCGATGGTTTTAATTACAATTATTTAAGAAAAAGGTATCCTATATGACACAAAAATGCGTGTTATATTCTGATTTCAGACGAAATTGAAATAGATGATTTCCATCCTGACCGCTTGTTTCCATCCCGACGTAATTTCTACTACTATTACGGGAGTCTGACGTCACCTCCGGTGTCCGAGGCGATCAGGTGGCAGGTCATGGCGGAGCCAATCAAAATCACTCAGCGACAGGTGAGGTCGCGATAAGTGTAAAAAACTATCCGGGGCTATATAGTTTTCAGGTACCATCAAGATCTCAAAATAATTGAATGGAACCTTATGATGGGAATGGGCCGGATTATGACCCTCCCCTTCTCATTAATAGGTAAAACAAATATCTCACCGACAATCCAAAGGCCATGAAGTTAGGCAATAGGCGTATATCTTTGAAGGAATGGAAATCCGTCTCCGTAACAACATTTATCAAGCGGTGTAAAATAATTGATAATGATAAATTTGCCCAATAACATAGTGATCGTTTTTAGTAAGGGAAAAAATTTGTTAACGTGATTATAAATGGCATCAATAGCGTTCAGATCAAGGACTCACAAGGTGAGACCTAAATATATCTATAAATTCATGTCCTGTCCTGTTTTTTTTAAAGAAATGGGTTGATCATTCAAATGAATTACAATTTGTACTTTAAATTCCAATTTTTCCCACAGCTGACGATCTTGCAACAAATGGAATCCCGGGAAAAGGGAGTGAAAATCGTCAAAAATGGCAACGTCCGACCTCTTCAACGGCTCAATGGCCGACAAATTCTAGGAAACTTTTGTTTTTAGAGGTTTTCCGGAAATAAACTAATGTTATTAACTCATGTCCATTTTTCAATTAAGTTGAGTGTGCAACACTGTTACTTAATTTCAAATTTTCGCTATTACCCAAAAAAGAGTACCGTCATTCAGGGGACCCTTTTTACTCAAATCGACACCACGGCTTAATATTTCACACCTTGTACACCTGAGGTCTGAATCGCCATGTATTGATTTATTTTGCAAGACAAAACGGTCCACTGATTCAATTACCTGAATTCTATAACGACATCCTCAAGTGTTTTTGATGAATATTGATACACAGTTAAAAGTTCAAACATTTTGCGTATTACCAGAACTTATCATCGACCATTATTCGAGGAAATAGAGTCATCTTCCAATACATGTACATCTGTTTTCTATCTAGATGTGGATTTAGCGGTAGGAAATGTGGAGCATGATTGCAGTCTACAAGTCAATCAGTGTTTCAGGTTGATGATCGAAGCGTGTCTTGTTTAAGTAAAAACAGGCATATTTTGGCAATGATGGTAAAACAGATCCGTGTCGTGAAGACGACCATCAATTAATTTGACTTAAATAAACTTTTTCATCGTTTGGAATACATTGAGTTGCATAAAACGAACACGATTTCATCGTACATTTTCAAGAATTTCACTATTCTGATCATATCCACACACAAGTGCAGCAATAATTGTTTTACTGAGTTGACACTACTTGAGCGAGTAAGACACCAAAGGTTGTGAATGCAGATTAAAGTAATTGGATCACTTTGGCAAGGCAATTTCAATGCAGGCAAGGCAAATCGTTCAACCTTCACATCAATCTTTCCTCTGTTGTTTGCAACAGTTTTAGAACTTCTGTGCATTCAAGACCTCATTTTGAAATTCAAAACTCTCTACCAATCGCCGACAGGGCTTATCACGTCATTTCGCCAAAACCATGACGTAGATCACATGCAATTTCTAAGCTAAATATGTAATGGAAATAACTACTGCTCATCCCGAACTGTAAAACAAGCAAAATAAAAGCATTGCAGACGCGACAGGAAAGATTGGCGTAAAGTGTCAGTATTTTTTTGGTGAAGAATGATATGACATTGATTAAGAAATTCGAATGATTAAAAGGTATTGACTAATATTGCCGAAAGCAATTTCGCTTGATATGTAACACCTTATTTTACAACAATTGGGTCGAGTTATTGAATGTTTTAACCACTGAAGAAAGTACATTTCAAATTTATTTATATAAGAAAATATGAAAGTAAAAATTGCATTAACGTGCTAAAATGTAATGCAACATTAGATTCAATCAGTGCAAACTGAAGTGATTTGAAGAACAAATCTGTTTGTCCTTGTCTAGTTGACCTCTTGCATTAACGCTTGTAAACGAACGTAACATACATGAACCTAGATTAATCACGATATTTTCAATTACATTTACTCAAATTGTTGAGGCTTTAATTCCAATTTAAGACGTTCGTTGTCGTCCTAATTTTGTACTGCCTGTTCTTGCATGCAGGTCTTTGAAGAGTAGTAAAGTGTACTTGTGTGAAAAAGTTCACGTGACCTCACCAGGTGATCCACCTGCACGTGCAAACCCTTTTGCACGTTGACAATTGACAAGTCATCTATCGGAGGACTCAAATGAGATGACCTGAATATTCATTATCCGTGTTTGGCAGGGATAGCCTCAGGACTTTATCGATGTAACTATCTGCTCTCACATTCCCTTGCAGCTACACCAACTCAAACATGCGGTTCTAGGATAGTGATCTCCAAACAATTACACTTCCTCCACCGACATTGTCAACGTCTGGCGCGAAACGTTCGTTTTGACGTCGGTACAGACGTTACCTTCATCTCGACGTTAAAGAAGACAATGAGAGTAATTGCAGAGGCAAACGCGTCGCAAGTTCCAAGATGGCAAGCCAGTTACGGCACCCTGAAGTCGATGTCGTAGTCGTAGCTCAGCCCCAACAGAAGGTCTATCCGCCTCTCTCAGTCGATTTTGTATGGTTTGGTCTGATATCCTCTGCACTCCAGGTATTGTCTTGTAGTCGCTGTAGCCGTAAATGCTGGATCGATCTTGGGCAGAGTGGTTATTCTTTCTTATTCTTTCACGTCTTGCTCAAACTTTGCTTGAATTAAGTCGCGTGTGTCGATCCCATAAACATAATATGGGGTTCCTGTCAACCCAGAAATGTAGGACTTCTTTGATTTTCCATCATTAGGACGTCATATAGAACACGCTCTATACGCATTCATTCTGTGTTGAAATTTGCTATTTTCCGCTATTTTGCTATTGTCGGGCATATGAATTTTTTGGGTGCGTTCATGTCAGAACGGATAACTTATATTTTTAAAAACTCATTTATCATATCCTTTTTCAACTCATTGATAAATGAAATTCTGAAACCCATGTTGCGTTGCTTTTGGGATCCACCATTTATTTATTCATTATTTTGTATTACGTTAAATGGAACTAACTTACCTTAACCACAACATACACAATGATGAATAAGAAACGTCTCCCCATAATGTTTACATTGTAATTCGCTGTTAACGACTGGTCAAAAGTTCAGCGGAAGTCAAGTAAAGGTTAGATAATGTCCGAGAGGCTAAGCGAAAAGGCGAAAAGCCTTAATGTTCATGTGTAAATGTAAAAATGACTTCATGTGTGAACTTATTAGATAGACCATATGGCTCTGTACCTCATCAATCATGTTTGATTTGTTTTATTAGATCCGCGACATTCATGAAATAACCAGTTTAAAACAGGTTTCAGCATTCAAATGATTTTGACACATTGACTAAAATTAGCATACACTCTCACACATCTTCTTTCAAATCAATCCATGAATTTAAAAACGAGATATCAGTTGACACTAGCAACCTTTCCCTCTTCCATTTCTGCTACTCACATTCAACAAGCATGCTTAATGTTATACTCAATGGAGTACAAAATGTAGTTGTGATAACTCCTACAGTTTCTTATTTGTTTGTATTTTGCCTATTAATTGTGTGGAGGGCATAGAATCAGGCTTGTTTGAATGTTTATTATATACCCATGTAAACTTAGGATAGTAATACAAGGGTGCAATACGGAATCCGTCTTCAAATTCCGTATTGCACTCGAGATTCCGTATTGCACCCCTGCCGGTTCTACTTTTTCTAAACCTTGGGACTTCCCGGATTTCCCGAAGCAGCTATTTATAGATATACTTTTAGGTCATTGGGATTCCCAGTTTTCGAGAGTTGCACGAAAGCTCTTATAAAACAAGATTGTCATTTCCAAATGATTTGATTACAATTATAAACAAATACCATGAACCATGGAAATCGGCAGCGAAAGCGTAGATGAGTTATCTTCAACAGTGACTCCGACTAACTGACGGCGCGAGCCTGACGACAACGTATATTTGAAAATATTGAAAATGACCTTGAACTTTAAAAGTTACTGATTTCTACACGATTGTTTATAAACAAAATAGCTTGATCATTGTTTGATTTATGCTTTATCATATTAAATTAATTCTGAATTTGATCAAAATATCTTTCTTTTTATCTATTTGCTGTTATTGTAAGATGTGAAAGTCGGACTTGCTATACTTGACGTCATGCGGAGGAATGTGGCATTCAGGTCAATTGCGTTATTCGGTCATCTGCGTACTAATACCAATGTCAAGGTAACCTCAACGCGGAAGTATGTATGGCGTAAAAATGTGTATCGCTACGCAACCTTTTATTTTTTATAAAACATATTTTTATTAATTAAGATCGGGTATATAATAAATATAGAACGTCATACTAGTGTACTTTGATGTTTTGTATTGAACTCGAAAATGTCATGGGAACAGAGAAACAACTCGTTCTTCGAACTGGTTGTTTCTCTGCTCCCATGACATCTTCTCGTTCAATACAAAACATCAAAATGCACTAGTATGACGTTCTATATATTTATTACCACATCAATATGATTACATTGAAGTTATTAAAGCTCTTATTGTTATAGTCCGTCCCCTCTCACCCTACCCCGATAAGATAAGATACTCCACCCCCCTCAACCCCCGGGCGATTCCTTGCAGTGATGGTTTCCTGAATCGAGGACAAAGGAGATTTGAGGGTGGACACACCTACCACACCCATATTTTAAGGGCGTCAACTTTTTTTTTAAAGATTTGAATCTCCCTCATAAGAAAAGACATCTGGCAAGATAGTATTCAAGAAACTTTAGTTAATAGGCCGAATGGATTCTTCACTAAGTGTATTCTTTGGATAAAAACCTGCCACGCCCATGTTCGAAATATCAGCTTTTACGAGCAGTTTTAAATAGGTCGATAATCTATAATCTAAATCTAAATGGTCTATACTGACAATGTGCCAAAGCCCCAATGACTTGCTAAGACAGGCCTTGCTGTAGGTCGCCAACTTTTCTGTGCTTGTCGTCATATGAGAATCGCAACTTTTCGCCGAGGAACGCTGCAAATTCACGAATTTGAAGGGTTGGCAGCAAGGTTTAAATTAGACAGTGATTGAGACTGGTGCTATGCGAGGGAAGGTTGTCGATAACATGAAATGTTTCAGACGGACGACAGACAGATGCCAGGTGACGAGCCTTGCAATAAGTTTATCTTGTCTTGTAGGCCTGATAATACAAAAATGAAAATGAAACGGCATAAACTTTATACTTGAAATTATGCCAAAAATGTGATATTCCTGACACATGACACTGCAATGATTTGTAAAAGAAATCCATGGCATTTTTATTGCTTGTATCAAGATGTACATAACTACATCGATGTGTTCCTTATTACTAAAAGAAGCCATAAGAGCGCGCCTGGCAGTGTACAGCTCACGTGAGTCTCTGCATTAACCGACTTCATCACAGGGTGGCGCTCTACACGCTTGTTGCCCTCCAGTTGTCTCATTAAGGATTCAGCAATTTTGCTGAATCCTTATTGTTATTGGCGTGTTTTATTATTATTAAGGATTCAGCAATTTTGCTGAATCCTTATTGTTATTGGCGTGTTTTGTTATTAAGGATTCAGCAAATCTTTTTCCACCGATTTTGTGGACACGATTTAGCCAAAACCGCTAAAGCTTTTTCAGCCAAACTTGGCAATCTGATAGAAATTCATGAGAAGGGGTTCTAATAAGCTTTTGGGCTAAATCAGTTTAAACGTTAAAGGCACAGTACCACTCAAATTTTCAAAAATCAACATGTGAAATTTTTTCAAAATGAACTTAAAGACCTGAAACATTTTTTAAACGATAGACAATAACATTTGGAGCAAAAAAGTAAAACATGTCAAACTCGTAGCATGCATAGTTTCGCCGCCATATTGCTTTGTTTGACGTTTTGAAATTTACGAACCCTGCGAACCTTTGACAATCTTCTCCTCTGAAGATACTTGCATCTCAGAGCTGAAAGTTACAAATGTTGTAGCTGAAACATTGAGGAACAAAAGTTAATGCAATTTTTGCTGTAACTGTAATTCTTTTTTGTCAGCAACCCTTCAAAGTCGGGCAACGTAGCTCGTGTAACCATGTTCAAGGGGCGATAACTCAAAACGTTAGACACATAGATACACCAATTTTTCAGGACTTTAAGACCACTTTCGACAGTTTACAAATCTATTAAAACATTTGTCGCGAACAGTCATTTTCGTTCACAATAAACCATCAAAATCGGAAAAAATACCTTTTTAAAAATTAACATGGGCTAATTTTTCAAAATGTACTTAAAGACTTGCAACTTGTTTTGAAAGAAGCGTTATAACACTACAAACAAAAAAGTAAAACATGACGATTTCGTAAATGTCATGGTTATTTCGCATTATTAAGTTCTTTGCAATAATCGCAGTTCGGGTAGGAGACTTGGTCACATAAAACATTCTGCTGTGGACTAATGCGTGAGCCAATCTTCATGAAACTTTCAGGGTTGATTGCTAACATGACTATGTTTGTACTGAATGTGCTTTTACAGCGCTGAATCCTGTCGTCGTCGCTTGCGACTATATTTATGCTTATGGTTTCTGGTCTAAGCTACCCGAGGCACGCCCCGTGACGACCCAAAGGCTGTGTCCCCAAACCATGGAATACTGCTTCTCCTATGACAGAAATTCTATTATAGGTAGATAGAGATTTATCCTTTTCAGTTGATAATCTGTCTTAAAAACCTAATGTTTTATTACATCTAGGTATGTTTGATTTGCACCATATGCCGCAATTTACCATCCATATATTTGGTTTTATAACGACTAATTCTTTTTGGAATCAAGTTGGTAGAAGTTCTATACGTGTGTGATAGGGTCATAGAACTATATATTCACATTTTTCAAATATCGATTTAACCTATACATTCATAATCATTCACACTTGTAAAAGCATGGAAACTCGTCTGAATGTGATTTCACTATGTACGGTGAACCAACAGGTCCAAATAATTTGGATAACATCTGCGACACGAGATTCTGTTTTAAAGGCGACAACCAATCACCGATATTCATTGATCCAAGTAGAGTTGAAGGTCAGTGTGACCGCTTCAACAGACTAGAATACAACCCTGTCACCGTGGAAGGCAAACTAGAGAATGACGGTAGGTTGGTCATATTTTGGACATTTTAGTTATTTTTTATCCAAGATATTTTAAACAAAGCATCATAATGTTTTATTGAAAACATTTTGATTGCCCGTTATATATGAAGTCTACACAACCATTTTAAAACTGAAAAACTTTGAAGGAGGTATATCTTGTTAAACGTAGGCTTGAACTGATTTTAGTTAGTTTGATAGATCTACAAGACTACTCAACTACTTTTAAAATCAACTTTCCATACCCTTACGAGTAACCCGTGTTTCTGAAGATAACTTGGTAAGTCTCTGCTGGGAGATTTTTCTATCCCTTTTAGATCAGTGGGCTTCAACAGAAAGTACTTCAAGGAACTTTCAAAAACCCATGTCTGTGCACAAGCAAAGGCTTTAGATTAAAATAATATTTTGTCCCAGTAAAGGGAAAACTAAGATGAATATAAAGTCTTGCTACACTTGAACACTAGTGGTGGCCTTTAAGACATGAACTAGTTATATCTCTGCACTTTTCATTTCCTACATAAGAAGAGTATCAGGTTTACTAACTAATATCAACAATTGCAATATCTATCATTTCATTTTCCCATAGCAAGCTCAGCTCAGTCACTCAGGTACCCTCAGTTACCGGTTAGGTCATGTTTGGTAAAGATTGTTGTAAATCTCTTACAGGCTTAGCTAGTCTTTTTATTATTTAGTCTATTCGTGTGCCTATTCAGACATATGTATTGAAAGTAACCAATGAGGAGACAGGTTTTTTTAACCAGAATATTATCTGTCTTGCAGGCTATTACCCGAAGCTGACTACGGAAAACATGGACCTCCATAAGGCCGTCCTGAGAGGAGTGCCAGGGGCGTCTAACTGCAAGTCTACCTACCGTCTGGACTCACTGCATATACACTTCGGGAGGAGGGGAAAAAGGAAGGGAAGTGAGCATGTAGTCAAGGGAAAACAGTATGACGGGGAGGTGAGTCTCTATGACAAAGAAAAGGGATGCGGAGGTGTGTCACATTGCCATGGGTAGGCAGTACGAGGTGGAGGTGAGTCACTTGATCAAGGGCAGACAGTGCGTTTGGGAGGTGAGGGCCTATATCAAGGGCAGACAGTGTGTTTGGGAGGTGAGGTCCTATGTCAAGGGCAGAAAGTATGATTTGGAGGTGAGGTTCTATGTCAAGGGCAGAGAGTATGATTTGGAGGTGAGGTTCTATTTCAAGGGCAGACAGGGTGTTTGGGAGGTGAGGTCCTATGTCAAGGGCAGAAAGTATGATTTGGAGGTGAGGTTCTATGTCAACGGCAGAGAGTATGATTTGGAGGTGAGGTTCTATTTCAAGGGCAGACAGTGGGATTTGGAGGTGAGGTTCAATGTCAAGGGCAGACAGTGTGTTTGGGAGGTGAGGTCCTATGTCAAGGGCAGACAGTGTGTTTGGGAGGTGAGGTCCTATGTCAAGGGCAGACAGTGTGTTTGGGAGGTGAGGTCCTATGTCAAGGGCAGACAGCATGATTTGGGGGTATTGGATTTGGATAGTTGTACCATAAGGAATTAAGCAAAAAAATGTTTATTATATACTCAATGCGCAATATATTTACATTCACATATGTATAAAAATGTCTGTGAAGGTGCAGTGTGGTAGATGAGTAGCACAGTACAGAAACCTAAGTCATTATAGGACCATTATATACTCAATATCTATAACATATAATCTGTGTGATAGTTATACCTTGAAAAGTGATTTTGTATATAACTTTTAATATGTGTAAACTCACAATATACAGTTGATACAACAGGTATATATATGTAAAAGCATGAAGATTTGGATATGTGTAAATATTATCGCGCATGCGTGAGGGTGCATTGCTGTATGCTTCATGCATACATTCTACCTAGTGTTTTCATTTTTAGGAAATTACTTTACAATGATACATATTCACCTGACACTATTGTAACAATACTCCAAACAATATATCTACTGTAAATGCATGTATATATTCACCTTAGTCTATATATTCTTAGTATTTTCAAAAGTTAATCTTGCATAAAAAAACAGCTGACGAAAAAGTTAAACGCAACTTCTACATCTATACGCATGAGAAAATCATTACTTACTTACCTTAAAAGAAACTGATCATCCTTGTTCAAAAGACGCAAGGTAAATCCTCATTGTCAAAAACTTAATGCGGCACAGAATACATATCATTTAGCTTATCAATCATGAATGTGACTATTTGTGTACGTGTATGCTTCCAACATGACAGTCTAACATAATGCATGATTTTATCTCGCTTGGGCATGTACGCGCACGGACTTCATACAATTTCACTGTATCGCGTTTCGTATGAGTTATCGCGAACAGATTATTGCTTTGATTTGTTTTTGAAGACATTTAAAAAAAATTATATATATCATATATAAGTGAGAGATATTCGTGGGGTAGGTCTTCCTCCCGAACAATGATTTTGTTCTTTTTACTATGTTTTATTTCAATATGGCTCTTTCTGCCATTTTTTGTTTCTCTGTGTTTAATCTGGAAGTGTTTTTTGAAAAAGCAGGCAAAATGTATTGAAACTGATATATACACCACAATGACAATTGTCTATATGGCTATAAATACACAATCCGAAAATGTAATTATAAATGACTGAAACGCTAAAGATATTGTGTCAAAACTGCAGGGGCTTAAACAACAATTTTAAGAGTAAAAAGGTATTCAGTTTTTTAAAAAGAAAGAAAGGAAACATTTATTGTCTACAAGATGTGCATTTTACTTCTGACCAAGTTCAGAAAATCAAAGAAGAATGGGGGTGTAATGAATGCTACATTAGTTGTTTAAGAAGTAACTCGCGAGGAACGGCTATCCTATTTAACAATAACTTCGAGTTCAAAGTACTTGAAAATAAGATAGATGAGTTTGGAAACTTTGTAGCTCTTAAGATCTTGGTGAACGAGATAACGTATACCATAATTACCATATATGGACCAAATGAAGACAACCCTGACTTCTTTCAGAACATCATAGACATAACTGCGGATTACGATAGCGATGAAATATCAATCTGCGGAGATTTTAATTTAATTATCAATAAAGAACTTGACACATACAACTATAAACATATAAACAACCCCAATGCACGTGAAAAGGTCTTTGAAATGATCGATAAATTTGATTTGAAAGATCCGTGGCGTGAACGTAACTATGATACGAAGCGTTTTACCTGGCGGCAACCCACCCCACTTAAACAATCGAGACTAGATTTTTTTCTTATTTCCCATGGATTGCTATCTTCAGTCAATGATAGTGATATTCTACCAAGTATCAATTCTGATCACTCAATAATCTCCCTTTCCTTAACATCATCTACTTTAGCTAGAGGAAAAGGCTTTCTGAAATTTAACAATTCATTACTACGAGATAGAACTTATGTAGAGCTCATTAAGGATACAATCAAAACGACACTAGATCAGTATAAAACTTCAGAAAACCATTTTGATAAATATGAAATTGACGATCAGTTACTCTGGGAAACTTTACTTCTAATGATAAGAGGAAAAACAATTTACTACTCTTCAACTAAAAAGAAAATAACTAATGAAAGAGAAAAGAAACTTGAATCTAATATAAATGAATTGGAAAAAGAACTAGATACAACTCATGACCCCACTTCGAAAATTTCTGTTCTAGAAAAGATAGATGCTGCAAAACAAGAATTAGACGAAATAAATAACAACAAAATAAACGGGATGCTTATAAGATCTAAGGCGACCTGGATTGAAAAAGGTGAAAAACCAACCAAGTACTTTCTAAAGCTAGAGTCAAGAAACTTAATGAACAAGTCTATTTGTGTAATAGAAAGAAATGATGGAACAAATATAAAGGAAAGTGCACAACTGCTTCAAGAAACAAAACTTTTTTACCAGAAACTGTACACTGCTCAAGAGCATATTGATGTAAATCTAACAGATCTATTTAAAAACGATAACGTCACAATTTTAAACGAAAATGAGAAAAGTAGCCTTGAAGGTACTTTAAAACTTATTGAGTTACTATGTGCTCTTAAAAATATGAAAAATGATAAAGAGTCCAGGACCAGATGGTTTTACCACTGAATTTCTTAAGTTCTTTTGGAAGGATTTAGGAGAATTTCTACTAAAATCCCTGAACTATGGCTATAAAAATCTAAAACTGTCAATCTCTCAAAAACAAGGATTGATAACATGTATTCCCAAAGCTAATAAACCAAAGAGATTCCTTAAAAATTGGCGCCCGATCTCACTCTTGAACACTTCTTACAAAGTCGGGGCATCCGCAATTGCAAACAGAATTAAAAAGTTGCTACCTAGTATAATAGATGAAGATCAAAAGGGTTTTGTCACTGGAAGATACATAGGCGAGATAACTAGACTTATATACGATTTAATGGAACAGACCGAAACTTGCCAGATACCAGGCTTACTTCTTCTCATTGACTTTGAAAAAGCTTTTGACTCAGTAGATAGAAAATATCTTAGGAATGTCTTAAAGTTTTTTTAATTTTGGACCCAGCATTTCGCAATGGATAGATACTTTCTATAATGACATTGAATCAAGAGTACTTGTTAATGGATTTGCGTCGTCCGCTTTTGAAATAGGTAGGGGTTGCCGCCAAGGTGATCCGTTAGCGCCCTATATATTTCTATTGTGCGTAGAAATTCTAGGTTTAATGATACGAAACAACAAAAACATTAAAGGTATTAAACTTGGAAATATAGAATATCTGTTATCACAATTTGCAGATGATACAACTCTCACATTAGATGGATCAGAAAAAAGTCTCTATGCAGCATTACATACATGTACTTTAGAACAATTTGCCCGTTTCTCAGGACTAAAAGTTAATATCGACAAAACCAAATTAATATGGATAGGTTCCAAAAAGCGATCTCGGTATAAGATGTGTAAAGAATGGAATTTCGACTGGTCTCAAACAGAGTTCACTCTTCTCGGAATTCATTTCGACATTGACCTTGACAATATGGTCGAGTTAAACTATCACGAAAAGTTATCTAAGATTGAAGGACAGATGAATATTTGGTCTGCACGTACGTAACACCTTATGGAAGAAATACTGTCTTAAAATCGCTTCTGCTACCAAAGCTTAATCATCTTTTCTCATCTCTACCAACTCCGAAACAAAGTACGATTGCAAGACTCCAGAAAAAATGTTTTAGTTTCATTTGGAGAATGAAACCTGATAAGATAAAAAGAGATGTATTGATGTTAAACCCGGAGCATGGGGGTATTAAGGCTCCGAATATAAGAAAGATTATATCAGCACAAAAATTAAAATGGATGAAAAGAATATGTAATAACGACCTTAAATGGACATTTGTCTTTACTAATCAACTGAAAGTCAAAACTCTGTTCTTATTAGCTGGTAGTTTATTCATAAAAGATTTTATAATTAGAAATTTAACCAATCAGTTTTGGAAAGACGTATTGACGGAATGGGTTAACTATTTATCAGTTGACAAAAAGGAAATTGTAAAGGAAGAAGATATACAATGTCAGGCAATATGGAATAACAACGATATTAAAATTGATGGACTTCCTTTTATGTACACTGACTGGTATAGAAAAGGTATACTTTTTGTGAATGACCTGGTTCACAAAGAGGGCAGACTACTAACATACCATGAATTTTCCAAAACATTTTCGATCCAAAAAATTCAAAACATATGAATCAGTAAAAATAGCTATAGTGACATACATTCGAACATTAAATGTAAAACAATTCAAAATGAAACTGCAAGATCCAATTTATCCCTATAATACATCAAAAATTGAAAATGTTATTGCAAGCAAAACTCTATACGCTTCCCTATTGGATTCCAAGTACAGTCGCTTGCCAAGCTTTTCAAAATGGGAAAAAGTCCTACAATGTAATTTGGACGAAAATGATTTAAAAATTTATAACATCATTGCAAATAAATGTTCCCAAAGCACTGACTTGAAATGGTTGCAATACAGAATTATTCACCATATCCTACCAACCCGACAACTTCTGTTTAAAATTGGGTATGTACCTTCACCGACATGTCAGTTTTGCAAAAAAGATATAGACACAATAAACCATGTATTATGGGAATGTGAACCCATCTTAAGACTATGGAAAGATATGGAATCATGGTTGAATTCAGTGCAGTTAAAATTAGAATTTACAAACAAAAACGTTATTCTGGGAATGAAGGGAAAAAACAATAATCCTGTTAATGCAATCATTTTATTAGTCAAACAGTATATCTATAGGTGTAGCATAAATAACTTCAGTCCAATGATTGATTACTTAAGAAAGAAATTGTTAGATATTACGATAGCTCAAGATACGTGTTCCTATCATCGGGCACTGAACAAATGTTTTTTGAGTATTGGTCAACTCTACATCTGTTACTTGGAAAGAAAACACAATAGTCTATTATATATTACCATAAGCACACCTTTGTCATTGCCTATTGTATAATATTTTATCTGTATAACCGTGTCATTGTCAATACCTTTTGTTTGCCTGTATTATGAAATATGGAAAATAAAAAAAATAAAAAATGATTTGGAGGTGAGGTCCTATGTGAAGGACAGACTGTATGATGAGGAGGTGATTCACGTAGTCGAGGGCAGACAGTATGATTGGGAGGTGAGGTCCAATGTCAAGGACAGACAGTATGATGAGGTGATTCACGTAGTCGAGGGTGGACAGTATTATTGGGAGGTAAGGTCCTATGTCAAGGGCGGACAGTATGATTTTGAGGTGACGTTCTATGTCAAGGACAGACTGTATGATGGGGAGTTGAGGTCCAATGTCAAGGGCACACAGTGTGTTTGGGAGGTGAGGGCCTATTTCAAGGGCAGACAGTATGATTTGGAGGTGACGTTCTATGTCAAGGACAGACTGTATAATGAGGAGGTGATTCACGTAGTCAAGGGCGGACAGTATTATTGGGAGGTGAGGTCCTATGTCAAGGGCAGACAGTATGATTGGGAGGTGAGTTCCTATGTCAAGGGTAGACAGTATGATTGGGAGGTGAGGTTCGTTGTCAAAGGCAGACAGAATGATTGGGAGGTGATGTCCAATGTTAAGGGCAGACAAAATGATTTGGAGGTGAGGTCCTGTGTCAAGCACAGACAGTAAGATTGGGAGGTGAGTCACGTGGTCAGAGGCAGACAGAATGATTTGGAGGTGAGGTCCTATGTCAAGAACAGACTGTATGATGAGGAGGTGATTTTTAGTAGTCGAGGGCGGACAGTATGATTTGGAGGTGAGGTCCTATGTCAAGGGCGGACAGTATGATTGGGAGGTGAGGTCCTATGTCAAGGGCAGAGAGTATGATTTGGAGGTGAGGTTCTATTTCAAGGGCAGACAGTGTGTTTGGGAGGTGAGGGCCTATGTCAAGAGCAGAAAGTAAGATTGGGAGGTGAGTCACGTGGTCAGAGGCAGACAGTATGATTTGGAGGTGAGTCAAAGGCAAAATGTTTATATCTAGAGATTTTGTTTTTGCTTGATAATAAATTGATGATGTCCTGCAGGAAGAATACTGAGACTTTCTTCGACTCTTTCACATGTTCATGTTCAAGGTTGAGAAAGATGACTCAAGATAGAGAAGTCTTTCATCCCGGGAAAGCCTCATCTAGGAAAAAGGGTTTAAAACTGTGTGGCACTCTCGGTTGTGGGTTTGGTCATATGGAAGTGGCAATGAGCATGTCAGCTGACCAATGTTACCGTACGTAATAAACTGAGAGTTTGTATTTGTGATTTAATATTGAACATGAATTCAAGAAAAGTGCTTTTCAAATGTATTTGATTTCTTCAAATTATAACACAATAATCACTCACTCACTAACAAACTTACGATATTTCACGAAATGATATCATGCATCCGAGTGCTTGTCACGTGTCCTTGCCATAATCGTTCAATGAACTAGGTCCATGATCTCCTTCATCGCCGTCAGCTTGATCTTCAAGGGCCTGATTTATGTTCCTTTGCCTCGTCTTATGAGGGATGTCCAGTAAACTTTCAATTTTCAAACCCTTGTGAAGAGGTTAGCCCCTGATAGAATACGTTAGAGTCCAGCTTGAGTCAATATTTCATCATTTCCGTAGTGATTCCAGACGGAAATCCTGAAGTTCGAGAAGGGTCTTTTTGTCGCTGTCAGTACAGAATGGTCTTCAGGGACTTCAGGGATGGAATCTCTTTCAGCAGGTCACCAGAGACATCATCTGCCTCGGACTTTATTTTTTCTACCCACACATTGTATAGGGGCAGTATTTGCCCTTTCGATGAGACTTGCCTTGAATGCAGCAACTTATATGTTCAATTCAGGTGAAAATTAGGCTTCACAGACGGTGACATGATTATACATATTAACTGTAACATATATATATATATTCTCGTATGTTTAACATTGAACACTAACATGTTTCATTTGGAAATTGAATCTTTCCCTAAATCTTTGAGTTTCAGCTGAGAGAAGGATCACGTAGTATAGAATTAGACCGAATACTGGATTCTCTCAAATACTGCAGAGAGTATGAGGTCACGGGGAGTAAGTAGACGAGAGAAGTCACAAGAATTATTTTTATAATTTCGGAAGTCAAAATAAAGTAAGATCGTATCGCTATTTGTTGTAACACTAACAATGTTCTTTGAAGATTGAGAAAGGACCTAAAATGAACATTTGTAATACGTATTGTAACAATATGTTTACAAACATACAATAGATAGAATATGAAGAAAATATGATGACAGATATATATATATTATAATTTGTCAAATGATATAGGACATACATGTGGATGACTTATCACTTCTCATGAAGCAATGAGTAATGTATAAACTGTATTGGTGTACAGACAAGACGATCTGCAGAAAGACAACCTGTCCATCCTCCACGCTCCGCTCCGTGATGATGTGCCTCCACTGGAGCTACGGGCAGTGTGGTGAGTTGCATCCTATCAGGCTTCAAACTGGTATCAGCTAATGCTTTGAAACTGCAGACATCAACAATTATCTAAATGCAAAATTTTTAAGTTTTTGTTATTTTTAATTTTTTCTTTTTGAAATTATGAGAAAAAAAGTGTATTGAATTGAGTACATTGCGTACAGGTAGCTACGCTCATGACAGCCATCGAGAAAGTCCATCGACAGCACTACTGCAGTCTGCATGATAACAATGATAATATATACATGCAATGAAATTGTCAGCAGACTGTCAGTTATTGAAAATATATTTTGTTAAACATAACTTTAAAAAATGTTGTGTTATTATTGACAATATTGGCCTAGGTCACTCTTGATTGGTACCACACACTTTATCTCAAACACTGACCATTAACTCGCACAAAACAACAATAATCTGTATTCATAGGCCTTCTATGCAAAATACACTAGAACGTAACTCTAAGTTTTTATGAAGTTGGAAAATCGCGGATCAAGAGGTACATTTACTAAACACATCAAAGATTTGATCTTCATTATCACTCATAACTGGTTAATAAGGCCAAAAACAGCTGCTCAGAACCGTCGTATCCCAATGACTAGATCCGGAAGTTGCCGAGAGGCACTCCATCGAAAGCGAGATGTCATTGTTACAGTCATGCAAAGCAGAAACACTGAGTTACGATATTGAGTTGAAACATTGAAATGGCATAAAGTAGTAACAAGTGTTCTACATATACAATGGTCAATTACCTACACAGGGGGATAGTCGATTTGTTTAGGTTTTCAAACAAAAAACAGTCACAATGGCGGCAGATATCAGCTTTGGTTTACTCGATCGGCATTATCGGAGATTAACAACCCAAACAACAACAACAGTTAATTAATGTCAAACATAATATGTCGATGTATTGATTGTAATAGCTTTGTAAACAATGACACAGATCAGCCATGCGTAAGCGAGTCCTGTCTATGTCGTCACGTCCCCCCTAGCACCTGATTGGCTAATAAAACGTTTGGCGTCTGTTTTCCGGAAGTGTTTATAAAACATGTTTTTTCTGCTATTTTCAGGTTTTTGTGAACCTAAATAGTTGTTGATATTCATTCTTAACTGTGTGATGAATTATTTCCGCTAATCGTACCCCCTCTGTGGAAATATCATCTTTAAGCAATGCAAAAGATCCGAAGAAATCACTTGCATTTACTTGCATCCTCGATAGCAAAGGATAACGTTCTGATAATTCTTACACTGGGCTCGAAGAATTTTTCCGTCGTTTGCTCACAATCCAATCAACTGTCAATAGTACCTCAAGGCCAATAGTACTAAATTTGTATAGAGTAGATTATGGCAATGTGATTACATTGCGTAACATAAAAAATTGCATGCATACGAAAAAGAAAAAAATTTTGATTTATTTTTAAGCTACATTGAAACTCATATATATGAATATATAAGCCAATATTATGACGATTTTTAAGCAGAATTGTCACCTCTTCACTTGTCGTCACCCGCAGGTATCTACCCGGCTGGAACACCAGAGGACGATGATGTGATTCTGCGTGGGGTACCGGGGGATGTGGACGGGTACCGCTTTACTAACGTCTATATGCACTTCCGGGGAGGAAAGGACAACCTCGGGCAGGAAAATCAGCTCGGTAACTCCGACTTTGATGGAGAAGTGCGTGCAATAGCAACTTGCATTCAATTACTTCGAATGTTAATGTGTTTAACATATTTATCAAAAAGGTGACCAGTGGAATAACTTCTTAATAACTTTTTAATAAGTATATTTGCAATCTATGAAGTATACATATAAAATCAGAGAGGTACACGCACTATGTGTTTAAACTTTAAAGAATGTTATTCAGCTTCTTGAAATATAAAGTTTTAAACGGAAAGGTACGTGTAATATCAAATGTTTTTTGCACCTAATAGAATGTTAGTTTAAATTTTTTAATATACATATATTAAATCGGGTGGTGCAAGAAGAATTAAGCATGTTTTTCATTTTTCACACTCCATGAAAACTTTAACACAGGAAAAACACTACAGGAAAGAAAACTTAGAACAGGAACGATTTATTGACTAGACTTCATATTTCCCAAAATTATAAGACATGAATCAATTTCGCCGTTTTCGGTAAAGATGTTAAAAAGCAGGAGAGCTCAACATAGAGAAATTTGATGATCCAGGTTTTACGGTAGTTGTCTCATAAGGCATATCCAAGGCAGGTCAAAAACATCTGTATGATTCTCTTCAAACTTAAGTCGTGAAGTAATGTATCTGAATTAAGCATTTGTTCATGAATAATTACATATTTATGTATAGATGACCTGCAACCTCCATGCGTAGGTTGATTGCAAGGTCGAAGTTTTAGAGTTCAAAATTCAGAACTTCTTAAAATGTTGATGCTGTTGCATGAGGTATGCAGGTCTGTAAGTAGGAGCCTGTTGCAGATGCACATCGTCCACAGGAGCGTGTCGGTGTCGACTGATGACCAGAATCTCGTGGTGGGAGGAAGAGCTGTCATAGCTATCTTCCTGTCGGTGAGTTCTATCATTCATGCATCTGACACGAAGCGAATGAAAGAGTGGAACCTATCTAAACTGGAGCGCATCAACAATTGGCCCGGTTATCAGACACACAGTTTGAAAGCTTGACATCAAGTCAAAATTTCAAATAAGTATTAAAACCTATTTTGTCATGATATTATTCACCGGATATGATTACCATTGAATGGTTAACATATGACTTGTTTAAATACCTGAAGGATACAGTTTCAGTAGCTCCAGTAGTTTTATGTTGAATCATGTGTCAATGTTGGCGAGAAACTCGCAGGGTTAGATAGTATATGATAATGGAAGAACAATGTATTCTTTTGCAGTTTAGCCGGAAGCCGTCAGTCTTGAAGGTACTCGTAACCTATCCTTCGTTTACTTTCACTCACGTCTGCCAATTCGTCGTGAATCGCTCTGATCTTAAAAAATCAAATTCTTGTTCTACAGACGACTTTCGGTGAGAGGAATGCCAAACTGGACAAGATACTCGACAGGATACCTGAACATTGGGAGTATTAACGTGACTCATTACCTCTCTATCCAAACCTGTAACCTCTAACAAATGAGAGTATTTAATGTTGAAATATATTATAACTACTAGATATAGAAACAGAATGTTCATTGTTGATTTAAGTGGTATTTAAACAATCTAGTCAAAACTAGATGCAATGATCCTTCAATACATATAGAGAATTACTTATTGAGGTCATGTTCAGCTGACCTTTGACCAACTTAGAGTATACTATATTAAATATAACTCCAAAGCTGCATACGATTCAATCAGTATATATATATATATTTACTAATTGAATCGTATGTCCCTTTAGATAATTCTCATGAAATAAGATATATATATATAAAGTTGTTGCCAATGCTTTGGTTATGACCCAATTAAAGTCACTTGCTTGATAACGGTGTTAGTATCTACACCGAAATGTTGCAATTCATGCAATAAAGTAGTTGACTATCCATGAAAAATTATTCGTTCTTCTTTACAAAATTAATTAGTTTTAGTATAATATCAAGCGATAACTTACATAAACTTTTGAGATCATGTTTGGTGAGGCCATTTTGCTGTTTCTTGGGACTGTCATGGCTAATTTTTTCCTCAGTCAGCATGGTAATTTCTAAAACAGCCTCGGTGGTGTCGCATGGTTCATTAAGATCTTCATGCTAAAAAACAAATTTAACAAAAGGTTCCATGAATTCGTATCATTTCGTGCTTTCTTCATAAATTACTCAGCATTATTTCCAAAGACTATACATGCTAAAAGGAGTGTACCACTTTGTTTAAAATGGAAAATGTGATCTCAATAAAACAAAATTAAATGTTTCAAATTGCAAGACAATGTTTGTTTCTAATCACAAGAAACAATTTTAAATCAACATACAATGTTTGGTTAAGCTATGATAATCCATTACCATTCATTTCACACAAATGGCCGCAACTGATTATTTCATGATACTTAAATATTTTTCTAGGAATACATATGTTCGGGTTGTGTAACAAGGAGTTTTGACCGCCCAGAGACAATACATTCGGCATAGACTTATGTTTCTTTGGACAATTTGAAGGAAAAATTCTTTCAAAAAACGTGCTACTGTCCCTTTAGATAATTCTCATGAAATAAGTTATCGATGGATCAGCACAAAACATTTAACATTTTTAATTGAAATCCTCATAACTTAAAGTACACAACTTATGATTAATTATTTGATCAAGTGACGATATAACAATGTTTACAAGTTTTATCTAATCCATACAACAATTATCAATATGAATATGTTTGTAAAAAAGACTGTAATATTCGAATGGTAGTTTTGAACAAGTATTGTTATTTGCTTCATGGTATGCCAGTTCGACAAAACACTCTATTATTTAACCTTTATTTTCATTATTATCTGAGTTCGTTGACGTCTCGAGTATTGAACCAAATCTTACCTTGCAAAGTGTTGATTCCTCGGTCTGAATAGTTCATTTATCGAAGGAATTCAAGCACACTTCTGACCGTTGAATCTTCATTCAAGCTTTGAACACTCATGTTTGGTGGTATTGTCCGTTTTCAGTGTATATAACAAAAAGGTATCGAACAAAGGAACAACTTCGAGCAATAATTATCATCAAGGGGCAAGTAACTCTAATTGAACGATGAATTCCTTTGTTCTGAACCACGAAACAAAGAGAACTGAAACTTTACTTTTGTTTCCTATCATACACACAAGCTTCTTCATGTTTTCATATATTTATTCAAAATCAATATATGGGGGGAAATTTGAAAACCATTTTGGTCAAATTTCAACTACTAGCAGTAAACTTTTATTTTTTAAAAGTACACTGGAGTAACCTGTTTTCATGGGTCACCTGTTTTCGTGGTATTTACAATGCTGTCTGTTCTCTCAAACCCCTTACCGTTCCTAGCCAGTTAACGATTATTCTATTGACCAGTTGTTCTGAAAATAATTAAGATTTCGTGATTGTTTGTTTAACATTTTTGTTAATCTAAAACATATAAACATATTTTTGCGAAAATGTTTTCCAGTTAACCACTGTTATTCTAGTCCTGAATCACCTGACATTTGAGTTTCATACCTGTACAATTGATAAATATATGAAAGTATAGAATGGTTAAGTCTCATTAATTTTTTGCTATTTTGTATGACTTTCCGGTGCAAGGAAAATTAGTTATTTGAACAGTTTGCTTTGCTTGCTCATGTTAAATCTTTAAGTATATGAAATGCAAGGTGTTTGGTGACAAAAAGCTCTTTTGATACTATAAATAAACTCTTCGCAGCCTAATGATTTCTTTACTTTACCAGAAATAATTCAAGACATACTTTGCAAATTTTTGTGAAAATAAAATACTTCAATGACCACGTAAATATTTTAAACACATACCAACAGCAATTTAAATGCTAACGTACACTATCGATCTGTGTTTTTAAAAAAAAACCATAAACAATTTGAAGTTGTGGCATGTGTTGTATTGTCATATATCAACTTTATAGAAATACAATGGACACGGGTGACACCAAATATAATAGTGAAATATGCCATCTGTTTTTTAAATGTCAACAAGATTTAACAAAAGAATAAAACAACTGTTTATTTATCATGAAATAGTGAAAAGATATGTACTTTATCACTATAGGATGTATGTGATAATCGGCAATAACACTGTTAGAAGTGTAGTTCTTTAGATCAGGTAACACGAGGGTAAATTATTCGGTTGATTCTTCGGATGATTATAATGATAAAAGTAAAAATAACATTATTAATAATGATGATAATACAATCATCATCGTCGTCGTCAACTTCTACTGATATTTTCACATTGTGTTTTTGTGACATTCAGAAAAAGGATATACGATACATCAAAGCATACGTTATAGCAACGTACACATTCAACATGTTATCACGACTACATGCTTTCTTATACTTAACTAATATGAGAATAATTTGTGCATAGTACAATGTCTTTATATTTGAAACATGTTTTGATTTACAACAATCAATAAATGATGTGTTTAGCATTTAAACACATTTCGCAACATGTTATGCGTGAAACATGTACGCAACATGTTTTAAATCCCAACGCCATTTTTGAAGTATAGTGCAATGTGTTTATATTTGAAACATGTTTTGAAATACAACACATAATGATTTATGTGTTTAGCATTTAAAAGTAAAACACGTACGCAACATGTTTAAATTCAAAACGTCATTTTCGCAGTGTATGCTCTGATCAACACATGGTGGTCAGATTGTTAGAGTTATGACAAAACATTTTCTCTAGCAAAAATCTCCAAACGGCAGGTTGCATCCGTCCGGTATTTTATCATTTCGATAAGTCTCAGATCTGTTTTATACTGACCTGGTATCGTGTTGTCCAGAAAGAACGCCAAGGCTGGCACGTTTTTTGAAAGAATTTTCCTTCAAATTTTCTAAAGAAACATTAGTCTATGCCGAATGTGTTGTCTCCGGGCGGTCAAAACTTCTCGTTACACAACCCCGAACATATGTATTCCTAGAAAAATATTTAAGTATCATGAAATAATCAGTTGCGGCCATTTGTGTGAAATGAATGGTAATGGATTATCATAGCTTAACCAAACATTGTATGTTGATTTAAAATTGTTTCTTGTGATTAGAAACAAACATTGTCTTGCAATTTGAAACATTTAATTTTGTTTTATTGAGATCACATTTTCCATTTTAAACAAAGTGGTACACGCCTTTTAGCATGTATAGTCTTTGGAACTAATGCTGAGTAATTTATGAAGAAAGCACAAAATGATACGAATTCATGGAACCTTTTGTTAAATTTGTTTTTTAGCATGAAGATCTTGATGAACAATGCGACACCATCGAGGCTGATTTAGAAATGACCATGCTGACTGAGGAACAAATTAATCGTTAAGTGCATCTCAATAAAACAAAATTAGATGTTTCAAATTGCAAGACAATGTTTGTTTATATATATATCTATATATCTATATCTATATATATATATATATATATATATATATATATATATATATATATATATATATATACTGATTGAATCGTATGCAGCTTTGGAGTTATATTTAATATAGTATACTCTAAGTTAGTCATAGGTCAGCTGAACATGACCTCAATAAGTAATTCTCTATATGTATTGAAGGATCATTGCATCTAGTTTTGACTAGATTGTTTAAATACCACTTAAATCAACAATGAACATTCTGTTTCTATATCTAGTAGTTATAATATATTACAACATTAAATACTCTCATTTGTTAGAGGTTACAGGTTTGGAGAGAGAGATAATGAGTCACTTTTATACTCCCAATGTTCAGGTATCCTATCGAGTATCTTGTCCAGTTCGGCATTACTCTCACCGAAAGTCGTCTGTAGAACAAGAATTTGATTTTTTTATTCACCATAAAACTACTGGAGCTACTGAAATTGTATCCTTCAGGTATTTAAACAAGTCATATGTTAACCATTCAATGGTAATCATATCCGGTGAATAATATCATGACAAAATAGGTTTTAATACTTATTTGAAATTTTTGACTTGATGTCAAGCTTTCAAACTGTGTGTCTGATAACCGGGCCAATTGTTGATGCGCTCCAGTTTAGATAGGTTCCACTCTTTCATTCGCTTCGTGTCAGATGCATGCATGATAGAACTCACCGACAGGAATATAGCTATGACAGCTCTTCCTCTCACCACGAGATTCTGGTCATCAGTCGACACCGACACGCTCCTGTGGACGATGTGCATCTGCAACAGGCTCCTACTTACAGACCAACATACCTCATGCAACAGCATCAACATTTTAAGAAGTTCTGAATTTTGAACTCTAAAACTTCGACCTTGCAATCAACCTACGCATGGAGGTTGCAGGTCAGCTATACATCTATATGTAATTATTCATGGACAAATGCTTAATTCAGATACATTACTTCACGACTTAAGTTTGAAGAGAATCATGCAGATGTTTTTGACCTGCCTTGGATATGCCTTATGGGACAACTAATATGCATTTCTTTCAGTCACTAATAAATCTCCAAAAGGGATTGTTTGACCTACATTTGAAATATGATGACACCTCCGTAATTCAAGGGTGATAAAAGGTAGCGGTAGATTAGAACATAAAACATTCTCATACTGTCTATCATGTCGCCTTATGTTTGATGTTCTTGTTGTTATTGCTGTTAAAATAATACTCATGTGTAAAAACTTAACTTTTATGGACAGACCTAAATGTAAATTGAATAGTTGTACGTCTTGTTCTGCAATAAATGTTGCAATCTGGTTGGTACTAAACAAATTCTGAATATGAATATCCTGATAGTAAAAATGGGTCATATCTTCTTCTTCATTTTATAGTACCGTAAAACCTGGATCATCAAATTTCTCTATGTTGAGCTCTCCTGCTTTTTAACATCTTTACCGAAAACGGCGAAATTGATTCATGTCTTATAATTTTGGGAAATATGAAGTCTAGTCAATAAATCGTTCCTGTTCTAAGTTTTCTTTCCTGTAGTGTTTTTCCTAAATGTGTTAAAGTTTTCATGGAGTGTGAAAAATGAAAAACATGCTTAATTCTTCTTGCACCACCCGATTTAATATATGTATATTAAAAAATTAAAACTAACATTCTATTAGGTGTGAAACACATTTGATATTACGCGTACCTTTCCGTTTAAAACTTTATATTTCAAGAAGCTAAATAACATTCTTTAAAGTTTAAACACATAGTGCGTGTACCTCTCTGATTTTATATGTATACTTCATAGATTGCAAATATACTTATTTAGTTATTAAGAATTCCACTGGTCAACGTTTTGATAAATATGTTAATCAGATTAACATTCGAAGTAATTGAATGCAAGTTGCTATTGCACGCACTTCTCCGTCAAAGTCGGAGTTACCGAGCTGATTTCCTGCCCGAGGTTGTCCTTTCCTCCCCGGAAGTGCATATAGACGTTAGTAAAGCGGTACCTGTCCAAATCCCCCGGTACCCCACGCAGAATCATGTCATCGTCCTCTGGTGTTCCAGACGGGTAGATACCTGCAGACAGCGAGCGGGTTACGACAAGTGAAGAGGTGGCAATCCTGCTTTAAAATCGTCATAATATTGGCTTATATATTTATATATATGAGTTTTGATGTAGCTTAAAAATAAATCAACATTTTTTTCTTTTTCGTGTGCATGCAATTTTTTATGTTACGCGATGTAATCACATTGCCATAATCTACTCTATACAAATTTAGTACTATTGGCCTTGAGGTACTATTGACAGTTGATTGGATTGTGAGCAAACGACGGAAAAATTCTTCGAGCCCAGTGTAAGAATTATTGGAACGTTATCCTTTGCTATCGAGGATGCAAGTAAATGCAAGTGATTTCTTCGGATCTTTTGCATTGCTTAAAGATGATATATCCACAGAGGGGGTACGATTAGCGGAAATAATTCATAACACAGTTAAGAATGAATATCAACAACTATTTAGGTTCACAAAAACCTGAAAATAGCAGAAAAAACATGTTTTATAAACACTTCCGGAAAACAGACGCCAAACGTTTTATTAGCCAATCAGGTGCTAGGGGGGACGTGACGACATAGACAGGACTGATGCGCATGGCTGATCTGTGTCATTGTTTACATTATAGATTCCAGCGGTCGTGAACGTATTTATTTTCACTGATTGTACTTATAAAAAAAGCCCCTAAGTCACCAAAGCTATTACAATCAATGCATCGACATATTCTGTTTGACATTAATTAACTGTTGTTGTTGTTTGGGTTGTTAAACTCCAATAATGCCGATCGAGTGAACCCAAGCTGACATCTGCCGCCATTGTGACTGTTTTTTGTTTGAACACCTAAACAAATCGACTATCCCCCTGTGTAGGTAATTGACCATTGTATATGTAGAACACTTGTTACTACTTTATGCCATTTTAAAGTTTCAACTCAATATCGTAACTCAGTGTTTCTGCTTTGCATGACTGTAACAATGACATCTCGCTTTCGATGGACTGTCCGGATCTGGTCATTGGGATACGACGGTTCCAAGCAGCTGTTTTTGGCCTTATTAACCAGTTATGAGTGATATTGAAGATCAAATCTTTGATGTGTTTAGTAATTGTACCTCTTGATCCGCTATTTTCCAACTTCATAAAAACTTAGAGTTACGTTCTAGTGTATTTTGCATAGAAGGCCTAAGGAGACAGATTATTGTTGTTTTGTGCGAGTTAATGGTCAGTGTTTGAGATAAAGTGTGTGGTACCAATCAAGAGTGACCTAGGCCAATATTGTCAATAATAACACAACATTTTTTAAAGTTATGTTTAACAAAATATATTTTCAATAACTGACAGTCTGCTGACAATTTCACTACATGTATAGATTATCATTGTTATCATGCAGACTGCAGTAGTGCTGTCGATGGACTTTCTAATATGCACCAAATAAAATGATGGTTGGATATATAATGGAATGAAGAATATGAATACTAATTAAGATGAATAAAATGACTTTACAGGGGAGAAAACCGTGCACCTTGAATATCTTCAATCAAAATGTACCTTTCTGATGAAAGCTATATTAAAATGAATTTTAATCTCACCGCAGCGATACATGTATATAAACTGACTTGCAAAAGAAACGCCACCACAATGTATTATTGTATAAAATAAAACACAGTCAAATAATGGTAACAGATGTCGTTTTATTTCGTAGAACGATATCCTTGAAATCGTATTTCATACAAAAAATAACAATCAGCATTTACGACGACATAAGAGAGGCAAGTTTATCACACAGTGGTGCATTGTCCGGTATTCGATCACCAAGTTTGGTTGAATTCTGTGGTTTTTACAATGTTTAGAGTTCTGTGGCGTAAACAAAGGCATTAAAAAGAGTCAGTATCGTGTGTGCCCTCCCCTGGCAATGATGCACTCCCTCACACGGCGTCGAACAGAGTGCACAAGTCTCCTAACGTCTAAGTTAGGAATCCTAAGCCATTCCTCGTGCAGGGCGACGGCCAAGGCGTTTCTCGTCAATGGGGTTTTTTGACGTTTTCGAATTCGACGTTCCAGTTGGTCCCAAAGGTGCTCAATGGGTGAGAGGTCCAGTGAGCGGGCAGGCCAAGGCAGGACGTTCACGTTGTTGGCAGTAAGAAAGTCACTGTTGATACGAGCAGTGTGTTGCTAACGCTACGCATTTGAGGGCTCGATGGGCACGTAGACCATACCGGCGAAGTCGTCGGGTGACGGTCCAACTGCTGACGGGATGTCCAAGTCCATTTGCAGCTAAGGATGCGACAGGGAGAAATCGATTCCGGAGGTGCAAGATGCGCAAATACCGGTCCTCCCGTGCAGTCGTAACCCTCGGTCTTCCACTCCAGGGCCTGTCCTCAGTACTGCCAGTTTGTCTGTGACGTGTGACAAGTCTGGCAATGGTACACTTGTGGCAGCCCATGATCCTTGCAATATGGCTCTGAGTTGCTCCAACCTGAGGCATTCCTATGGCTCTCTCTCTTTCTGCAGCGCTTAATCGTGGCATGTTTTCTTCTTCAAATCGATTGTTTTAATGACAAACATCATTTCTGATCATTTTTTATAAACACATTTCATACGGGTAACTTTGCACACGATTGCAAACTTTTGGTCAATAAGTTCATTTTTCTCGAAAAATACGCAAAAAACGTGCAGTTTCGAGCGCAGAACATTAAGGTTGTGTTCGTGCGACATGTCCAGAATGTTTTCAATCAATATTTGTCGTTGTTTGAAAATCAATAACAATTTGTATGCTGGTGGCGTTTCTTTTGCAAGTCAGTTTATATTTAAAATTAAATTAATAAATGATTTTATTTTACATTCAGTATTTGCTATATCAAATCTCGCAATTATTTAAGAATTTCATTTATAATGTATAGACAATTTTTCCCTTGTGTTATTTATGTGTTCTTTCATAACTTTTATTGTCAATTTCAGTCACTATGGCAACATACATGCATTGACAATTTCCTGTTTCAAGATTGTTGCATGCTTCGATTGTTATATATTGTTGATTGTGATGCTAGTTAAAGCCTGCTTGAAAATGAATGGCAAATATGAATTTTTTTTTTCAGTTTTAACTATTGCAACCAAATAAAATTATTAACGCTGAAAAGCATATTATTTCCATTTCCTTCAGTACTTTAGTACCGGTATGTAACCAGAGAGAGGTTTTTAGTTACCTAACACTTTTTTTTCACACCAGACAATATATTCTGTAAAAAGAAAATTCGGATACCAGTGTCGAATTAGATCAAGGACATCATAAAGACTACCAGCGCCTTTAGATTCATTGTTTTAAGAAAACTTGTCACAAATGAGCTTCAGGTTCAAAAACAGCTTCAAGCGTCATAGTTCTATCACATATTTTTATATTTGATATCTTTATCGAGTATCTTCAGGTGAACCCATGGCCACAACCAAAATTTTGTTCACCTAGATATAATATTCTTTGGGAAACTTTTTTCGAATCGACCATGAAAATCTAAGTTTATCCACAACTAAAATTGCATCAATCTTGATGATAGAATTTCAGGGAAAACCTGTTCCTATTGTACGCAACAACTTAATAGATATTCAGAAGATCGTAACACATATCTTTGTAATCATACAAAATTTAATAGAGATTCAGAATGATATTTTTCAGAGCATTTTTTAGTTCTGCTATCCCTGTGGAGTCGTAACATACATGCATGTTTTCAGAAAGATATGATGAGCAATTTTGGAGTTTGCTCTGGAAATAAAGCTAACCGTTAAAAAGTTCCAAATCCAATCCGAACGAAAAAGAAATCTCTGAAAGCTGAATAATACCAAAAGGCACCACTACAGTAGTTGGTTAATGAAGATGCATAACAAGTGTGAACAGTGTGGTTGACATATTGGCTAGAGGACAGACGGAGGGACACACCTGAAATTTCTCTTCTCAATAATACTAGCAAATGAATCCTCTTTTTAAACAATTACGCGGTGGTTTCGTCGGTATAGCAGACAGTTGTAGAGATGGGTCCGACTTCTAACCTTTTTGTCGCTCGAGTAAAACACAATATACATTAGGGCATGGAAGGCACGTGGCACACATCGTAGGATTGTTTAGTTTTACTTTATATATATAGCGGGATTTCAGTACGGAAGTTTATAATTATATGATATTGTACAATCTAAATGTTTCCTTAATATTTTGTTTGTAAAGGTGACCAGAATATGACCTCAATATGAATTACGATTCATGTATCTCTAGCATGACTTACAGTTAGTGTGGTCACATGAGGAAAATTAAACTCATATCTTATCTACTTTTGAAGGAATAAGACAAGTTATATTTTTGCAAAGTGAGTTTACTGCAATTTCGTGAACCTTTTGTTATTCAAAGAATAATTTGTATATCTAATTTCACTTTTATGACGTCGAAGTCTAATAGATAAATCAAGCTGACAGTTTAAAACACAAGTGGAAGAAAAGTCTCCCCGGACACTCGACAAAATAGCAATTTTTCTTACATAGCTCGTGACAACATTTTGTAATAAATCATACTTGTTGGTAAGATATTGGACAATCACAGAAGAGCAGAAAGCTGAGTGTGAATGTCCCCAAGAAGAATATATTTGTTTGATTTAGACCAACATTAGCGATTTATCTCTTAGACACGTTTTATCTTTCCTTATGGTCGGCATGTTGATAGGTTCTCAGAAAAAACAAAGGGGAGAGCTGTTGGACTGCTCAGTGTAAATAATCCTTCACACATTGCCAACTTCATGTTGGTTAGACAATCCGGCCCGCATTGAACCATCCTTTCTGTGGCAATGTTCAGAAAAGGAAAGGCTGCCTGATTATAATACAATACCTCTTCTTTGTAACACTTGTTTTTTTATTGATAAAAGTTCCCTAACGGTCAGATATATTACTGTCGAAGTCTAATACCCCACAAGCACTGACATTAATTTCTTCACTTACAATTCACTTTTTAGATATTAAAGTCACCCCGCTTCCAATACAATTTTCTCCTTACGATTAGGCAAGTGATCGTTGTTCCATCCAACATTTATATCTCCAACGTTTTGATCTAAATGCTTTTCATCAAATCAAAAGAAATACTCTTTCGACAACGTCTGCTTATTTCTAACACTTCTAGTGTACAAACGATAAATAGAAATCTGGAGTCATGACAAAAGTTATTTGTCTTGCAAAGGGGGCCCTACGTTCGATTCAACATCACCCAAAATCTGAATTGATAATAGAATGACAAGCGAGGTATTATGGTTACATAATAATGCTTGAAGAAAACAAAAAAATACGCTTACATAACATGCAGTCAAAGTCAACAACGATATGTCTGATGCGAGTTTTCTCTCCTTGAGCAAAGAGTTCATTACACGTACATAATGAATGAAACCTACCTTGGCAGATTTTGACATGCAACCTTAAAGATCCACTCCTTGAGTTGTTGGAGTCATATATGCCAAACTTAGTCAATGGTGTTATTTGATCGCGAAGTATCGACTGTTACCAAAAAGACACATCTTAAAGCTTTTTTGTTTTTTTTACAGTGACAATACGAAGGTAGAACGTCGCAATTATGACCGAAAACCGGACAGTGGCGCGCGTCAAATGATCAAACGTAATTTTGGAGACTTATCTAAAGCAACCAGGAGGGCAGTTAGGAGTTGATAGTGTTTGTCAGGTTATTTAGTATCCATGTATATTGGATGTGATATCTACACCTCTGTGCATTTATAAGGCTGTTTTTAGATTTTATGGAAAACCAGTATTTGTCATATATATGTCTTTTGGACATGAAGATGTTTTGATTTTATATCACCACATATGACATTTAGGTTCGTCTCAAAGGTAAATAATATGTTATGAAAATCACGGAATGGCTCTTTAAGAGTACATTTAGAAAACCAAATCGCTGAACGACATTATGTAACATTTTGAGAACGATTGGCTTATTGTAACAAAACATGTTTTGAAAGTTAGGACAGACAAAATATAAATAACATAAGATGTTTTAGAAATTTTTGTTACATAGTTCAATTGTTTTTACTGCGTAACAACGATATATTTGGGATGTCTTTATCTGCAATATTACGAATTCATGAACGTATTCCAAGTTGAATCCCGTACGGTGCCACGTATATACATAAATCAAGGTCACAAGAGTTTCACGTTCCATTCAATTTTCACATGCCACCCATTTGACGTTTCACCTGGAATATTTGTATTGAAATGACCTGTCCTAAGTCTTGTTATAAAACTAAAACCGAATGACTCAGATAGATCCAAGAGAAGATGAAAATAGGTGTTTCGGAATCGCGGAATTCAAAACAACACAACAACTGCTGATAATCATTTATCATTGGTAAAATGTTTTAATAATCAATACTGGTTTGTAGTATATTGGATATTCAAAGAATAGCAAAAATGGTGGTTCTTACGAGCACAAGGCCAATATTTGCTTGCTTTATATCAACATTAACGCCTTCTCTTAGTGACGCTATACATGAACCTGATACATACCACTGACTAACATGATGTTATGAACACATTCAGCAGAGAACCTCGTTCAAGCAAAATCAAAGCTATACGTTTTTAATTGGGATGAAACAGCCATATGGTGACCCGACGTATTAACTAGTTTTCAATTTCGATGCTTTTTGAGATGTGTGGAAGCACCAATTGACATTTTGGAAACTAAGCTATTGCACTTTACAAGTGGCTTTGAAACAGCTTGGAATAGAGGTACTTTATCTCAAGTTTCTATATCCTTTCTCGATATTTTTGTAAACTTGTATCTATAGTTTATGTCAAGACATGAATGTTAGCCGGTGAGATAAGAAGACACTAGACTCCATTTTCGAGTAAGTTTTGGTAACACATTTTGCATAATACTGTTACTTTGAGATCACAATAAAAAAGCATTTTGTATCAATCATTATGCGAAAATTACAAAATATTATCTTTTACACTAAACAACATATTAACAAGAATATTTTTATCTTCGAAAGTAAGTGACATTCAGATTTAAAGGTACTAGTGCACTTCAATATTCCATAAATACAACAAATACATAAATCTTTTAAGGGAAATTAAAAGTGAAATACATAACGAAGACAATATTTTGTAAGCATGATATAGAATAATAAAGACAGTGTCGATCACATGAGCTGACAGACTCAATATGTCTGCCTGGCCCACTGCAGGTCGAGTAGGAGTCGTAGCCTGTTGAAGCTTAGTCTTTGGTGGAACGATATTCTACACTCATCATATAGTTTATATAGCCGGCCTCTAGTGGATTTAGTAGACTGTGAATTAACGAGAAAGTGACATATACCAAGCTTTAGTATCGGCAAGAACAAGACTGATAGTGTATTTCAGTTTCACCATATATATCTCGAACATGAATTTTCTTGTCCATATCATTAACTGCATACATTAATTGTTATATCAATATATGATTTGACAATACTTTACAAAAGCAGCACGAGAAAACTTTCAGGGTGGCATAAATTTCCTGTACAATCTTTTTCCTGATGAATCTCTGACGTTCATACTTTGATTTATGAAAATAGATTAAAAAAGAAAAGGCCGTTTGCAACCTTCTAAAAATGTTATCTCTAAAACTTATTTAAAGCATATACTGACATGTGTTTTCCTCACAAACATCATACATCATACCTCATAGTCGTCGTCCATTGCCTCAACCGCCGCCATGCTCTCCTTTTCTAATGAGACAAGTGTCACCTCCCAATAGTCGATTATGTCTTGACAGATTGACGTAACTCAGTGAATTTATGTTTTGATAAATAAAAAGTCTTCAGACATTACTTGGGTATTTAAGGAAGTTGTTGGAGATATAGAATCTGTAGGTTGGAGATTTGGTTGTAAAAGCTGCTTCTTGCGAGTTTGACTTCCAGCTTCCACCATGAGCTTGATCCTTGCAGTCTTCTTCTCTCTGCTAGTCTGCGGGTCTGCCTGGACAGTGAAGCCTCTCCCCGCGGCGCAACCAGTGGGCACCCCCAGGCTGTGTGAGGGGTCGGGCCAGCAGTGCTTCTCCTATGACAGAGCTTCCGTCATTGGTAGGTTCTCATTGAAGATCAGATCTATTAATTTAATGTCATCAATGGTATAACTCTGAAAGACAAAATGGCCGAAATGCCAATTTGTAAATGCAAATGCATAGTTTTCCTTCCAATCCTTCCGATCTTACATGAAATTGTGATTTTGTGAGTTTGTGTAGCTTGGACACAATGTTTTTGACTAAATCTATCTGTACGTCCGTCCGTTTATGATGTGTGAATATATGTGAGTTGGCATAGGACAAACAGAAAATGAATTAAAAAAATATTTTCCGGCTGATTGTGTGTGTTTGTATGTTTATATATGTATGCATGCATGCTTGTGTGCATGTATGTACATGTATGTATGTATGTATGTATATTTGTATGTATGTATGTATGTTTGTATGTATGTATGTGTGTATATACATATTTTTGTGTGTGTGTGTGCATAATTTAAAAAAAAACTTTGAATAATATATGTATGTTGTGATGCATTTAATATAGCAAAAGATTATGTTTGCGCTACAAATATGGTTTTGCTGTTTTACTTGTTTAAAATTAACAGTAAATCAGAAAGTACAAGAGACATATAACGTCGGAAACCTCTTTGATTTAAGGCTTAGTTTTAGTATTTTTCACCGCCCTAACAATATCGTTTATATAATCCAACTTTATACAAAATAAGGCATTTGAATAATAAGGTGAAAGTTATAACCCTTGAATGCTACTCAATACGAAGAGCAAGAACATGCTATTGATTTCAGAGATCAATGCCAAAATGGTCGCTACAATATGATAAATTCAGCCCCTAATAAAAATAACTTGATAATTTAGTTCATATTCATTTGTATGCCAGGTTTACAAGGTTTTTATACCTCGATACCCTTGTACAGAAAAACAAGCACTGGTATTAAATCTCATGAAGAATCGTAGCCTTTTTACTATATAAATGTACGTATTATGTTCAAATGCAGGGCCATTCCGCTGGGACAACATTTGTGAAACAAAGTTTTGTTTCAATGGCGTTAACCAGTCACCTGTTTACATCAACCCCTACCATGTGCGGTACATGTGCGGACCACGTCTTCACTACCCTGGGGATCCAGCTGTCGATCTGGAACTCACGAATGAAGGTGAGTAGAATAAGTATTTACATCGTTGTAGTGACACTCTGGAAGTGTGTGGTTACAGAATACACGTCTTTCGTGATTATCACCTTACTAACCAAGACAAAAAATTAAAAATTTTTCTTATATGATATCCCGTTAAGCTTTAAATGAAGCTATGAAGAAAGAAGCTAATGATCCAAAAATCACGAGTGTGTAAAGTTGAGCTACGATTCAAAACTCACGGCATTGGTTATGATAATTATTGTTGCTATTTCACATCAAGCTTTATAAATTCATTAATACATTTGCAGGTTTACATATGAGTATTTATTGAAACAATTTTGCCATCGCAACAATATCATCAATATTCCAAATTATAACTAAAGATAACATATCCCAGTATTTTATCCGACTTCAATCCCCATTTTCATATAGACAATACATTCAAGTAAATAAAACACCAAACAGCGTTTCGAGGCGTCCTTTAATTAAAAAGATATAACGGTTCAAAGTGCGTAGAAATTGGCCACCTCAAAAGCCCAATTGAAAAAAGTCGCTACGCGCCTGTGAGCTCTCCTTCGGCGGATGTGACGTCATAGACAGGACTCGCTCCGCGATTGCTTGTAAACAAGTATATATTCCAAATGCAGATATGGGTCGCATTCGTCTACGTTGTTAGAGACTATAATGAAATAAGGTGCATATATATATATATATATATATATATCTATAAATGATACATAGTGACAGGTTTGTAGTTTGTTACATGACTAAGTTTGGAGAATATATTATTTTTTTGGTGCTGATTACTCTAAGGATACATACAAAAATGTGGGCACGTCACTTATGTTTGTATTTTAACTCTACAGTTTTGGTTATAACATTTATAAAAAATTTAAATTTCTTGCTACCGTGTCATTTTAGAAGCAACAAAAAGTAAAATTAAAGTCATAAAGCTGGCCCGGAGAAACATTTACCATTTTATGTAACCTTACAGTGATTAATTTATAACCTATTTGATATTGATAGACATTGCAGAATGAAAAAAGGTATTTAGTTAGATTTGTTGATATATTGTCTTGTGTCACGTGTATTGACAAACCTTATTACCTTCATCAAGTTTTAATAAAGGCTGTTGATCTTGTGTGAGGATAAAGTTTAGATAATTAATCAGTGCCTTGTGTATTACTTAATTAGAAAGGTGCCAGGTGCTGAGTTCATTAACTTTATTGCCATACCGTACAGGTGTGTGGCACTACGTTGTAGACTGTTAGGTAATAACTTTATGACTATATTGTCTGGTGTGAAAAAGAAGTGTTAGGTAACTAAAAACCTCTCTCTGGTTACATACCGGTACTAAAGTACTGAAGGAAATGGAAATAATATGCTTTTCAGCGTTAATAATTTTATTTGGTTGCAATAGTTAAAACTGAAAAAAAAATAATTTTGCAATACATTTCCAAGCAGGCTTTAACTAGCATCACAATCAACAAAACATAACAATCGAAGCATGCAACAATCTTGAAACAGGAAATTGCAAATGCATGTATGTTGCCATAGTGACTGAAATTGACAATAAGAGTTATGAAAGAACACATAAATAACACAAGAAAAAAATTGTCTATATATTATAAATGAAATTCTTAAATAATTGCGAGATTTGATATAGCAAATACAGAATGTAAAATAAAATCATTTATTAATTTAAATATAAATATATATACGTGTATCGCTGCGGTGAGATTAAAATTCATTTTAATATAGCTTTCATCAGAAAGGTACATTTTGATTGAAGATATTCAAGGTGCACGGTTTTCTCCCCTGTAAAGTCATCTTATTCATCTTAATTAGTATTCATATTCTTCATTCCATTATATATCCAAACATCATTTTATTTGGTGCATATTAGAAAGTCCATCGACAGCACTACTGCAGTCTGCATGATAACAATGACAATCTAAACATGCAGTGAAATTGTCAGCAGACTGTCAGTTATTGAAAATATATTTTGTTAAACAGAACTTTAAAAAATGTTGTGTTATTATTGACAATATTGGTCTAGGTCACTCTTGATTGGTACCACACTCTTTATCTCAAACACTGACCATTAACTCGCACAAAACAACAATAATCTGTATTCTTAGGCCTTCTATGCAAAATACACTAGAACGTAACTCTAAGTTTTTATGAAGTTGGAAAATCGCGGATCAAGAGGTACATTTACTAAACACATCAAAGATTTGATCTTCAATATCACTCATAACTGGTTAATAAGGCCAAAAACAGCTGCTTGGAACCGTCGTATCCCAATGACCAGATCCGGAAGTTGCCGAGAGACAGTCCATCGAAAGCGAGATGTCATTGTTACAGTCATGCAAAGCAGAAACACTGAGTTACGATATTGAGTTGAAACTTTAAAATGGCATAAAGTAGTAACAAGTGTTCTACATATATAATGGTCAATTACCTACACAGGGGGATAGTCGATTTGTTTAGGTGTTCAAACAAAAAACAGTCACAATGGCGGCAGATGTCAGCTTGGGTTCACTCGATCGGCATTATCGGAGATTAACAACCCAAACAACAACAGTTAATTAATGTCAAACAGAATATGTCGATGTATTGATTGTAATAGCTTTGGTGACTTAGGGGCTTTATTTTATAAGTACAATCAGTGAAAATAAATACGTTCACGACTGCTGGAATCTATAATGTAAACAATGACACAGATCAGCCATGCGTAAGCGAGTCCTGTCTATGTCGTCACGTCCCCCCTAGCACCTGATTGGCTAATAAAACGTTTGGCGTCTGTTTTCCGGAAGTGTTTATAAAACATGTTTTTTCTGCTATTTTCAGGTTTTTGTGAACCTAAATAGTTGTTGATATTCATTCTTAACTGTGTTATGAATTATTTCCGCTAATCGTACCCCCTCTGTGGATATATCATCTTTAAGCAATGCAAAAGATCCGAAGAAATCACTTGCATTTACTTGCATCCTCGATAGCAAAGGATAACGTTCCAATAATTCTTACACTGGGCTCGAAGAATTTTTCCGTCGTTTGCTCACAATCCAATCAACTGTCAATAGTACCTCAAGGCCAATAGTACTAAATTTGTATAGAGTAGATTATGGCAATGTGATTACATCGCGTAACATAAAAAATTGCATGCATACGAAAATGAAAAAATTGTTGATTTATTTTTAAGCTACATTAAAACTCATATATATAAATATATAAGCCAATATTATGACGATTTTAAAGCAGGATTGCCACCTCTTCACTTGTCATCACCCGCTCGCTGTCTGCAGGTATCTACCCGTCTGGAACACCAGAGGACGATGATGTGATTCTGCGTGGGGTACCGGGGGATGTGGACGGGTACCGCTTTACTAACGTCCATATACACTTCCGGGGAGGAAAGGACAACCTCGGGCAGGAACATCAGCTGGGTAACTCCGACTTTGACGGAGAAGTGCGTGCAATAGCAACTTGCGTTCAATTACTTCGAATGTTAATCTGTTTAACATATTTATCAAAACGGTGACCAGTGGAATTCTTAATAACTAAAGTATATTTGCAATCTATGAAGTATACATATAAAATCAGAGAGGTACACGCACTATGTGTTTAAACTTTAAAGAATGTTATTTAGCTTCTTGAAATATAAAGTTTTAAATGGAAAGGTACGTGTAATATCAAATGTGTTTTGCACCTAATAGAATGTTAGTTTTAAATTTATAATATACATATATTAAATCGGGTGGTGCAAAAAGAATTAAGCATGTTTTTCATTTTTCACACTCCATGAAAACTTTAACACATTTAGGAAAAACACTACAGGAAAGAAAACTTAGAACAGGAACGATTTATTGACTAGACTTCATATTTCCCAAAATTATAAGACATGAATCAATTTTGCCGTTTTCGGTAAAAATGTTAAAAAGCAGGAGAGCTCAATATAGAGAAATTTGATGATCCAGGTTTTACGGTACTATAAAATGAAGAAGAAGATATGACCCATTTTTACTATCAGGATATTCATATTCAGAATTTGTTTAGTACCAACCAGATTGCAACATTTATTGCAGAACAAGACGTACAACTATCCAATTTACATTTAGGTCTGTCCATAAAAGTTAAGTTTTTACACATGAGTATTATTTTAACAGCAATAACAAGAACATCAAACATAAAGCGACATGATAGACAGTATGAGAATGTTTTATGAGTTACATCTAATCTACCGGTACCTTTTATCACCCTTGAATTACGGAGGTGTCATCATATTTCAAATGTAGGTTAAACAATCCCTTTTGGACATTTATTAGTGACTGAAAGAAATGCATATTAGTTGTCCCATAAGGCATATCCAAGGCAGGTCAAAAACATCTGCATGATTCTCTTAAAACTTAAGTCGTGAAGTAATGTATCTGAATTAAGCATTGGTCTATGAATAATTACATATAGATGTATAGATGACCTGCAACCTCCATGCGTAGGTTGATTGCAAGGTCGAAATTTTAGAGTTCAAAATTCAGAACTTCTTAAAATGTTGATGATGTTGCATGAGGTATGTTGGTCTGTAAGTAGGAGCCTGTTGCAGATGCACCTCGTCCACAGGAGCGCGTCGGTGTCGACTGATGACCAGAATTTCGTGGTGGGAGGAAGAGCTGTCATAGCTATCTTCCTGTCGGTGAGTTCTATCATGCATGCATCTGACACGAAGCGAATGAAAGAGTGGAACCTATCTAAACTGGAGCGCATCAACAATTGGCCCGGTTATCAGACACACAGTTTGAAAGCTTGACATCAAGTCAAAATTTCAAATAAGTATTAAAACCTATTTTGTCATGATATTATTCACCGGATATGATTATCATTGAATGGTTAACATATGACTTATTTAAATACCTGAAGGATACAATTTCAGTAGCTCCAGTAATTTTATGGTGAATCATGTGTCAATGTTGGCGAGAAACTCGCAGGGTTAGATAGTATAGGACAATGGAAGAACAATGTATTCTTTTGCAGTTTAGCCGGAAGCCGTCAGTCTTGAATGTACTCGTAACCTATCCTTCGTTTACTTTCACTCACGTCTGCCAATTCGTCGTGAATTGCTCTGATCTTAAAAAAATCAAATTCTTGTTCTGCAGACGACTTTCGGTGAGAGGAATGCCGAACTGGACAAGATACTCGACAGGATACCTGAACATTGGGAATATAAACGTGACTCATTACCTCTCTCTCCAAACCTGTAACCTCTAATAAATGAGAGTATTTAATGTTGAAATATATTATAACTACAAGATATAGAAATAGAATGTTCATTGTTGATTTTAAGTGGTATTTAAACAATCTAGTCAAAACTAGATGCAATGATCCTTCAATACATATAGAGAATTACTTATTGAGGTCATGTTCAGCTGACCTTTGACTAACTTAGAGTATATTGCATTACAGCTAGGTTTAACTAGATTGTATGTAAAGAGATGTTGTTCACGAGAGAATTTAAATTAATTTCATTTGACACCAATACGGAAAATCCTTTTCTGAAAAAACCCTCCACCTGTTCCAGTAAAACTTTGCCGAAAGTTTTTCAAGAAGTGCTACAGACCTGTGTATGGACGGGACTACTTTGATAACGTCGGATGGAAAAACAGGTATTCAGCTGAAACTGAAACTAGACAAACTATCGGTTCAAAATGGTTTTAGAGTTTGTTTGTCCCTTGTAATCACCGATCACTGGTTAATCATTTTAAATTATTTCAAATTCTCGTCACCAAGAAGTGCACTGCCACCTGCTTGGATATCGCCACGGTCATAGAGCAACAGTTAATGAGATTACACAAAATTCAAACCATTGACTTTATAGTTTACATTCTACATTGATTATTTGAATTGAGTAAATCGTAAGGGTTATAGCCAATGCGTTAAACACTGTATGTGTTTAGTTCTGCTTTTCTTGTGTGCATTCTTACCCAACGGAGGTAGCTCCGTCATAAAAACGCCTGAGTTACTTCCGCCAGCTTTCCAAAAGCTAAACTTTATGCGAATATGCACCTTGCACTTTGAGTCTTCTTTACAGAACTCTTACACCTCATTTGGCGACTGCATCATTGTATAGGCCTGTGTGACAAATATATTATTCATGTATTCGGTGTTTTCATTGGCTAAAATATTGCCAGGTAGTTAAAGTTGCAATATTCTCCCGCAAGGGGAAACTGTCGGAAGACCGAGAAACCTTCGTTTTAAGACAGGGGTTGTATAGAAGTTTATGACGGAGCTACCTCTGTTGGGAGAGAATGTCTTGTGTGATACCAAATATGGTTTACGCGTTCAGTAAGTCTGACTTATGCCAACAGGCGAGGGGGTAGCCGAGAGAGCTCGGAAGAGAATGACGATGACCTGGAGGAGTTCTGTGCAGAGTTTTTCAGCCGTCCTCTACGTTGCAAAGTCGATGATGACGCCTGCGAGAACGAAGACCGAAGGAAAAGATGGGCATCTAGTGGAAGAAAGGACCCTAGCCCAGACGAATGTCCTGATAACAAAGTCGGCTGCATCGACGACCATGATGATGAATGTAAGTTCATCATTGTATATTGAACTGACAAAATAAGGAATGGATTTCCATTCAGAAGTCAATGTTACTTATGCATATCCAACTGTCTTCATTTAGTGAGTGATACTCGCACCGGCTATGCTGGTGGGGACTTGTAATAGGCAGCTTGTTTTAGACCGTGTACACAGAAATTGTGTCTTGCATTCGTGTGGAAACGTTCGTTATGTAAACATCCTCGTATTTCATTATCACCACTACTTACTGCAATAGCTTAGAAACCTTAGAAACAAGAAAACTCGTATGATTCGAATCAGTTATGTTATGTACAAGCCATGTTTAACAATCGTCAATAGATTAAATATAGAACCAGTCTCATATATCAGTTCGAAACCTCTCCCTCTTACCTCGCTGCGTTTCTTCATCTCACCACGGCTCCATAACACCCATCTCGGACGGCCTTGACAGCCACTTTGTTTCAGCCAAAAAATCGAGGCTGGAAAGACATTACATCTAACTTTTGTATCTCGGATTACGAGCTTTTTTTGAATGAACCCAAGAAAAACCGCAACGTTAAATGGTCGTATGTTTGTTCACTATCATGACGAATACGCTCATGTTTGTTCGGAAATGAAGCCATGTCCGCGACCTCGAGGTGGATACTGAGGAAGAGTTACTAACGCGACAATATTTGCGTTCGATTTGGATTTTTCTTCGTTCAAAATCAGTTTTCAGAAATTTGGGAAGTGGGAAAACATTTACGTAACACAAAACTACAGGACCAAAAGGCCTACACAGCGTTTATCTCGAAGTTAGGTCGACAATGATTTTGTCAAAAGATCTATAGGAATTCATTTCTAATTTTAAATTTCGAAGTAAACATTTCTCTGAATGTGGGCAAATGAACAAATCAATTGTAGCATAAAGTGAAACATTTGCAGTCAAAAATGATAAATGACATCTAGAAACATATATGATCTCAGTTAGCGTGCAGTGGTGGATCCACAGGGGAGAGGTGTCAGAACGTGCCACACTTCAAATTTTTCCGCAATCTTTGATTGAAGGTGAATGGTCAGGGTCAAGGTCGTCTGACAGAACATTTATGGAACCGTGGTCAGATCAAGACATGCAGCGAGATACGAAGGACAAGTTTCGACCTGATTTCAATAAGATTGACATAGGCAGACCTGTACCTTTAGAAACACAGGATTGCTTAATTGAGATTGTAAAATGCAGAATTTGTATCGGCTATGGACTCCATCTAAATAAATCGATTGCTTTCGTAACTTCGGTACGAATCAGGGTATTGATTACGTATCGCATAGGGGTTTCAGATGTGATTCTCTATATATCTGTTTAAATACGATAAAATTATTCCAAAGCAGTCCCCACATCGAGTCTATCTTCAAAAAAGGCATATGTCAAGGTAAATCACATTTGACACATTACGTGATCATTTAAGTGACGAGATCCCATCTCGAAACATCTCTTCAGCTTTTCCTCTTGGACTGAACCATATCACAGAATGAGTGATGTTTATTCAAATCGATAAACCTCGATGGTTTTAATTACAATTATTTAAGAAAAAGGTATTCCATATGACACACAAAAATGCGTGTTATATTCTGATTTCAGGCGAAATTGAAATCGATGATTTCCATCCTGACCGCTTGTTTCCAACCCGACGTAATTTCTACTACTACTACGGGAGTCTGACGTCACCTCCGGTGTCCGAGGCGATCAGGTGGCAGGTCATGGCGGAGCCAATCAAAATCACACACCGACAGGTGAGGTCGCGATAAATGTAAAAAACTATCCGGGGCTATATAGTTTTCAGGTACATTCAAGATCTCAAAATAATTGAATGGAACCTTATGATGGGAATTGGCCGGATTATGACCCTCCCCGTCTCCCTCATTAGGGAATAAATATCTCACCGACAATCCAAAGGACATGAAGTTAGGCAATAGGCGTATATCTTTGAAGGAATGGAAATCCGTCTCCGTAACAACATTTATCAAGCGGTGTAAAATAATTGATAATGATAAATTTGCCCAATAACATAGTGATCGTTTTTAGTAAGGGAAAAATTTGTTAACGTGATTATAAATGGCATCAATAGCGTTCAGATCAAGAACTCACAAGGTGAGACCTAAATATATCTATAAATTCATGTCCTGTCCTGTTTTTTTTTAAAGAAATGGGTTGATCATTCAAATGAATTACAATTTGTACTTTGAATTCCAATTTTTCCCACAGCTGACGATCTTGCAACAAATGGAATCCCGGGAAAAGGGAGTGAAAATCGTCAAAAATGGCAACGTCCGACCTCTTCAACGGCTCAATGGCCGACAAATTCTAGCAAACTTTTGTTATTAGAGGTTTTCCGGAAATAAACTAATGTTATTAACTCATGTCCATTTTTCAATTGAGTTGAGTTTGCAACACTGTTACTTAATTTCAAATGTTCGCTATTACCCAAAAAAGAGTACCATCATTCAGGGGACCCTTTTTACTCGAATCGACACCACATCGTAATGTTTCACACCTTCTACACCCGAGGTCTGAATTCAAGATTGCCATGTATTGATTTATTTTGCAAGACAAAACGGTCCGCTGATTCAATTACCTGAATTCTATAACGACATCAGTAGTGTAATGGTCACGGTCGTGAGGAATAATGGAATGAAATTAATCCTATTGTTACTCACTGCTTTCGAGCCTAGAACCCGACCCTTGAACAATGGACACGATAATCCGTTGTGCTAACTTAAATATGGATGACGCAACCTATTGTCGCGCATTAGATCTCTGACCACTTGAACAATCCTTTGAACCATTGTCGGTTAGCTAGCATGGTTTATTTAATGCCATTACATTTTGACTACTGCAATTATCTTAATTTTCTATTACATTATTGAACTTTATCAATTCATTCCCCCCCCCCCCCCCCCCCCCCCAACAATTTAAAACAATCATGATTATTAAACAACCGCTAACCTCGACTTTATCAATATGCTGCAACATGTGCATTGTTGAAATATTATTTCAAAATTGAAATAAATTTGAGACATATCGATTGATTTATGAAAAAAGGAATTGAAAATTATGAAAAAATATAAACGGCTGTAACATATGACGGTACAGTATCTATTTTCTCAATTTACATGATCACCACAACGATGTATTTTATCATATGCTTCAGAATAAACTACATAGTTCAATCTCACCATCATAACAAACTACACGTTTTGTTCGACTAAATTATCCAAAGTTAAAAAAAGATACACAACAAATAATAACGCATAAAACAAATTTTCTATACAAGAAATATTTTATTTACAACAGCGTGTGGAAAAGGGAGAAATGTATCACTCGCTGTCTATGTCAAGGATGTCATGTGGTTCCATAGATCTGCAAGGGTCCGGTTGTGCGTGCTCCTGCCACTCAAGGTCAAGAGCAGGGGTAGGGGTAGGAACAGGAGACGAGCGAGACTTACGAGACGGTCTTTCGTCTTCGTCGTCGCTCTCGCTAAATAGTCTTTTCATCTTCATACGCCTGTATGTCTTGGTGGACATACAGATCTTTTCTGTTTGTGTCCCCTGGGTGTGGTAGGTCTTGTCCGTAGGTAGCTCCTGGGGGGTCGATGTAGTCGCGGCTACTGGTGGTAGGGGTCTCCCCGTCCTAATCGGACACACGTAAGAGGTATGTCCGACATCATTACAAATGCGACAACTTTCCCGGCACTGGCCCGCAAAGTGACCAGTACCATGACAATTAAAACATGTCTTCACTGGTGACTGTACAGCAGCAGGAGTTGCCGATCCCGTCCTGATCAGACAGACGTATGACGTATGTCCTTCGTCCCCACATATCCGGCATTTCCCCTTGCACTGACCAGCAAAGTGGCCAGTACCGTAGCAATTGTAACATGTAGCATGTAACATTTTTACAGGGGACTGAGCAGGAGAATAGACAGATTGCGACGACGACTTGTTAGGTGATGGAGTGCCCACTGGAGAACCTGGAGTCGGAATAAAACACAATTTATCATTTATTGTGATCACATGACTCCTTGTTAGCATTTTATTTGATCTTTTTAGTATTTTATCATTTAGTATCTAACATTATAGGGAAACGGATAAGGATGGTTAAATGTTATTTCGGAATAAAGCTCTCTACAGTACCAGCAACACTATTGCTGTAATGAATTAAGAAAGTACTCACGTTGGAAACCTTTGTTCTGCGGACACGTCTTGAGGTAATGCCCTGTTTCCTGGCACAGCGTGCAAGGATAAGGGCAAGAGGTGCCCCAATGGTCTCCCAACATTTTTGGGCATTTGTTGGCACAACGCCTCTGAGGACAATCCTCGAAGTTATGCTGGGTGGAAGGACATTTGAAGCAGTACATTTTCGGAGCAAACACTGGATCGAAGGTTGTCAGAGAAAACTTTCTGATGACTGGATGGTGGGTAGAGTTTGGTTGAACCTTTTATCGTACTCGATGGCAGCTACGAAACGGCGAAAAAACAACAACAGTCGTAAGTTCAGCCAATCAAAGAAGTTAGCCGATGAAAAAGACACGATAGTCGATTCTAACCAATCAAATTTTAAAGTACCCGATTTGTTGTTTTTCGAATCATGGTGTATGTACAGACTAGTGAGCCAGCTTCAGCCAATCAATTAACCCGACCAATTAAAAGCCACGGCGAACAGTCGTCTAACCAATCAATGATTAAGCTATCCGACATGTTTTTATAACGATCTACGGTGTAAGTACAGACAATCGTGTCAAGGCTTGTAATCAAAACAGAAGAAATACCTTTAGGTATTATTTACCATTACACTGTAATAGCTTGTTAAAGGGCGTAAATATTTAGTGTTAATGAAATCCTTTAAAAACACAGTTTTCATAGGATCAAGCTTGTGCTAGGGATGAACAAAAGCTGCCAAACTAATATAGACTGAGAAACGAGGAGTATGCAAGCAACTAATACTAACATGCTTTCTTATAACTCGCAGACAAACCAAATACTTTTAATCTGTCCTTTGTTTCCAAAATGAGACGAATCAGACACCTGTTGACCCCTTTGTGCTCTTTCACTCTGATTTTCACGTAACAAACAGGATTTCTAATAGCTGTAAGAATAGTCTACATACAACGTCTAGAAATGTATTTATCTACAGAATAATTTTCAGAACAAGGGTGTATTTGCCTCTAAAATGAACATTGGAAGTATATGGTTTCTTTGTCTTTAGTAACAAAAAGACGTCAACAATCTGTGTTCATTTAAGAATATACCATGGAACTTTCACCGCTCACAGCGAGCGATGAAATAAACCTTTTAACCCATTTTGGTTATATCAGTGAAGATGAGGAATCAGTGGATCTTATCATAAACAGTGAAGATGAAATATACACGGATTCGGAAGACGATTATCTTGTGAGTACCTTGTTTTGTGATAGTTTTAAACTTTTTCGAGAACAATTTGATTTTCATCAAGATAAAATATACAGTACTCATTGAAGACTGAAGACTATTTTTAAAGTTTACAATATTTTTTTTTGTAGGTGTTTCCGGACAGCGATGATGAATATTGTGAAGTATCTGAAAACCAAGGGGGTGGCGGTAGCGGGACTACAGCACCTCCACCTGTAGGCGTGAACAATGTGACTGAGGAAGATTCATTTACTATCAGGAAAACGGGGCAAAAGGACGCCCCTCGTTATGGAACATCGCAGTCAACCTATGACATTAATTTCAATGAACAATTTCTGGAAGGAACGCATGAAAGTTCAAATCCTGAGCAAATGTTGAGTCATGCTCTCGATTCAATGATACGACGTATTGGTACCATACAGGGTGAGTACATTCATAAATTCATTTTGTTTATACCTTTGTATACAATCATGTTTAGTATCAGAGTAATGTATACTTATGTTCCAAAATATAGAACACCGATATCACAAGCTAAAAGCAACCAACTACAATGGGTGTTTATTTCATTTATCTTTTCAGGTTTAACACCTGGGGATAGAATATCCATCACGCTTTCACATCCCGAGCTGGACGTCGATGTTCGAATACCATTTGGCAGATTCGAACACATGGTGCCAAATTTGATCCTCACAGCCATGGACCACGTGGCACAATCAAAAACAAACTTTTGCTTTGATATGGGTTTGAAAATAAAGGTGACTGTGGTTAAGAATCCTGATAATGTAGGTGCGGGTAGAGGTCGGCCACGTACTACATGTAAGCGAACCAAAACTGTTAAGGAGTTCTTGAAAAATAGAAGCTCGTTGATTCTTATTGAAAACAAAGATGATTTGTGTTTAGGTAGGGCCATCAGTACATCACTTTTCTTTCTAAGGGATAAGCCAGATCGATCGAAACGGGTATCCTTTCTAAAAGACAGGTTCGAGACACAGACTGACGCCGCGCTAGATTTGTATATATTAGCAGGTGTTGGACCAAAAGCATGTGAAGAGGGTAGAGCTACACTAGATATGTTCCAAAACCATTTAATAGACACCGCTGTTTTACACGTGCATGCTCTTAAACCATTAGGAGGACCAACATTGATTTACAAGGGTAAGAACTCAGAGAGACAGGATTTGCCTTCCATATATTTACTGTGTCACGAGGGACATTATGATATTATCAGGTCGGTGAAGGGATTTTATGGCACGAAATTTTACTGTACACATTGTGATCGTGGGTACAACAATCTCAAAACTCATCCACGCACTCGTGAATATAAATGTTTAAAGTGTCAACGTCCCGGGGCTCTATGCATCTCCAGGAATAGCGATGACCTTGGTGTAGCTTGTCACATTTGCAATGCTTGGTTTCCATCTAGAGAATGTTTCCAGCATCACTTAGACGCACATATCTGCAATGTTAAAACGGGGGTGGAAAGTGTTAAAGGGGACCGGAAATGTACGAGGTCTAGTGAGAAGCTGGGGCCAGACCATAAGTGTTATATCCAAATCGACACAGACGAGAAACAATACAACTTCGACAATAGAAAGTATGTTTACTACGATTTGGAGACAATGACAGACGTCGACGGCAAGCATATTCCAAATTTATGTGTCATACAGTTAGCTTGTGGGCGTTGTGGGGGTGACCAGTCATCTTTCTTGTGCGAACCGTGCCCTTGGCGAAATGATATCTATTTCAATTGCATACCACTAAATTTTAAACGAGAGATCGTGTTTGAAGGCTCCGACGCTCTTTCTCAACTCGGATATTTTTTGTCAAAATTGATAGAAACAACTAAGCCTAAGAATGTTCCCGCCGAAAAAGACAGCGAGGGTCAACATTCGACCACCGCTCAAGAAAGCGTGGAACCTCCCGATATCATACTAATTGCGCATTTTGCAAAGGGTTTTGACAACCAGTTCGTTCTTAGAACTCTTCTCGACAAACTAGTGGTAAAACCTGAAGTGCTCATGGTAGGCGGGAAAATACTAGATATGACTGTAGGTCCATTAAAGTTTAGAGACTCGCACAACTACATTCCAACAGCCCTTAAAAAATTCTGCAAAACTTTTGACCTAGAAGACAGGATAAAGGGTTACTTCCCTCATTTATTCAACACTGTTCAAAATCAAGGTGTAAAGATGGCTACACTCCCGCCAGCGGTGTACTACGACCCCGACGGTATGATAGATGAAGACAGAAAGAAATTTTTGGAATGGTATGCACTTCACAAATCACTCCCCTTCGATTTACAGAATCAACTTTTGACTTACTGTGTTCAGGATGTGTCTATTCTGCGCAGAGGATGTACATCTTTCATCAATTCATTTCTCGAGCTGACTCAAATAAACCCCTTTTACGAATGTTTAACTCTCCCCATGGCGTGTATGACGACTTACCGCAGACATTTTATGCAACCCCAAACGCTCGCCATAGTTCCCCCTCAAGGGTATGAGAACCCCCAAACCCGTAGGTCAAAGATTGCAGATGAATGGATTGCGAGTTTGGAAAGAATAAATAAAATGACTTTTGATAGGGAAGTGACCATCCAGTGCGGTAAACACTCGTATAAAGTGGACGCATTTGACCCTGTTTCGGGGTTAGTGGCGTAAGCGAGACAAAATAGTTCATTATGGTTTTGGTACCACTATAGCCGATCGTTATGATAGAACTATGTTTAGACTGGCCTCGTTGCGAGATAACCCTCGAGTTTCAAAAATAGTGGTCATGTGGGAATGTGAATACAAGGTCATAAGGGACCCCCAAGATTTCATACCCGAGGGTGTAGGGCCTTTAAATCCACGTGAAGCCTTTTATGGGGGTCGCACGAATGGTATTCAGCTTCACAAAAAGTGTAACCCGGGAGAAAAAATTCGCTACATAGACGTTTGTTCGCTCTACCCCTATGTGTGTAAATATGGCAAATTCCCGGTAGGTCACCCCAGCTTAGTTCACAATCCCTCTGTAGATTCTCTTTTTCAATTTGACGGTCTCATTCAATGCGATGTCTTGCCTCCTACAGGGTTATTTCACCCCTTATTGCCATACACCACTCACACCGATGACGTGCGAGCTTGGATTGGCACATTTACAACCATAGAAGTGCAGAAAGCGGTAAGCGAACTCGGGTACAGCGTGAGACGGATTTATGATGTTTGGCACTATGACCACTTTGAACAGTATAATCGAGAGACAAGCACGGACGGACTGTTTTCCCGCTATGTTGATGCTTTTTATCAGCTCAAACAAGAAGCCAACGGTTATCCTGCCCAATACAACACGCCCGAAAAACAGCAACATTTCGTACGATCTGTATACGAGAAAGAGGGTGTATCGTTGAACCCCGATAAGATTGTTTTCAATCCAGGAAAAGAATGTTAGCAAAATATATGATTAATTCGCATTGGGGGAAGCTAGGGCAGTCAAATGATAAACGTACCACTCTTTTTGTGGACAGAGAGAACACGTTTTACGATCTCTTTTACGACAAATGCGTCGTGATTCACGACCTCGAGATAATAAACGAAGATATCTTGCTCGTTAGCAAATCTTTGATTGACCAGCACGAGACTCCGCATCAGGCCTGCAACCCTGTCATAGCCGCATGGGTGACGGGACAGGCGCGTTTAAAATTGTATGAAGTATTGCATTTATTGGGGGATAAGTGTCTTTATTTCGACACTGACAGCGTCATCTTCTTAGAGGATTCAAACACCCCAAAACTCCCCCTCGGTGACTCATTAGGAGAATGGACGGACGAAATAGAACGAGGTAACTGGATAGAAGAATTTGTTACATGTGTTCCGAAAAATTATGCCTACAAACTTCAGCACATTCCTAAGGAAGGGTCGCAAGAAACTTGTAAAATCAGGGGGTTCACTTTAAATAGCAGGGCTTCGGGACAATTGAATTTTCAAGCTCTAGTACAAACTGTTGGTAAACACAACACCAAAAACCCCTTAAAAATCAATATTCCTTATCCCAATATGCTTAAAAGAGGTGGTCATAAACGAAAGTATGAGGTTTGCACAGTTGACCAATCAAAAGCTTACAGTTTTTCTTATAACAAAAGATGTATTGTACCGGATCCTGTTACGGGGGAAATGACTTACACAATACCGTATGGGTTTAAATGTTAAGCAGTCACGCTATTTAACCAGTCTCTCTCTCTCTCTCTCTCTCTCTCTCTCTCTCTCTCTCTCTCTCTCTCTCTCTCTCTCTCTCTCTCTCTCTCTCTCTCTCTCTCTCTCTCTCTCTCTCATTACACCTCTCCACAGTCACCCCCTGAAAATTCACTGTAAAAAATGTATGATAGCTGGAGTATTATTAACGCTGCCTTAGCGTCTGGTAATGCTCTAGTACAATTTTCAAACACCCTGATGTTGCACGAGCAACGGGTCAATCAGCAAAAAGTAGACTTTCTAAGCAGTGTACAGTCTCTAGAGGAGCTGGAAAGTTGGGCGGACAGGAAAGATAAGGTTCACGATCCCGATGTGTATGCAAAACGTTTCCAACTCTTGACGAGACCCGAGGCCACCCCTTCAAACGGCGAACAACTTCGACAACACAACAACGATGACTATGGAGAACCAGTCATCATAGATTTCAAACAAATTTCTCCCATCAAACCACAATGCGAACAACAACGACAAAACAACGAATCGTCAGCGCAAACAACGTCGAACGACATCAACGAGACAAGGGGGCCCCCAACACCCCGACCAACCAACAAACGACGAGCCATCAACAACGATGACGACATCGAATCAACAACAACAACAAAACAACAACGAGTAGTCTACGGCAACAACACCGACAACTTAACCGATGACGTACAGCAACCACAACAATCATCACTGTTGTCTACGAGTCTCGAGAGTAAGAAGAGATCGAGTAAACCTCGGGATCCCCGCGCACGAGATAAGACGAAGAAGAAGAAGATACGCGATAGCGTGGGTACCGAATTGGATAAACTAGTCAAAGAAATATTCAATGAGCGTCATTAAACGGGTGAGCGTATACTCACTGAAAAATAACCCAAAAATGTTCACGTCTCATGTGTTTTGTTTTAGAGTATAAAAGAGTGTGCAATTGAAAGTAATTCGTTAGTCTTCATACAGCATCATGGACAGATCAGATATACAGTTCCCTCCCGTGTTTAGAATGTTACTAGCGGGACCATCGGGAGCGGGAAAGAGTACTTTCATTAAGAAATTGTTGGAAAATGATATAAGAGGCAAATGGCCACTACTTTCTACCTTACCCGACAATATAGTGTGGACTTACAGCGAATCTCAGCCTCTGTACACGCAGATTGCCACGCTGTGTCACAAGGCTGGTATAGACATTACATTTGTAAAGAGTATAGTAGAAGCCGAACCGTTGATAAGACCAGATAATATCAACTAGTTGGTAATCGACGATGCGTCGGGTGATTTGAGCGGGGTAGAAGAAAAAGAATTATTAAGATGGTTTGTCAAACGCTCACATCATAGACAGACTAGCGTCTTATATTTACAACAAAACAACAAAATTTGCCAAAACTCCGATGCATCGTACTATCAGTCTGAATTGTACTCACTTGGTCATATATAAAAATCCTAGAGACAAAACACAAATAGAACATTTAGCTAAACAAATGTTCCCTTGGAAAGGGGGTATAGCGTTTATAAGAGACGCCTATCATAAGGCTACTATCGCACCACATTCGTATTTAATGCTGGACATGACCCCCAACACGCCAGATGAGCTAAGAGTTCGCGCTAACCTGTTTGACAGAGCATTTGGAGAAATAGACGTGTACGTATCTAAAACATCATGAATTCCGTTATGGATATGCGATGTATTGCAGCGGGTGATTGCCATATTCATCTGAATACCTACTCCGAAGACGACTTCACTAGTTCCACCACTGACGACGACTCTTGTAGCTCCGACACCGACACTAGCTCCGGGGATGAAGAGGACGTAGAGAGACCTCTTTACAAAACTCAGGCGTTTCCCGGAATACCTTCATTCCCTCGTACACCGCTGTCAAGGTCACGTAAAACAAAGTCACTATGACGTGCAGGAATAGTGTAAAACGCAATGCTGATATTTTACATTATTTATGCAGAGCAACACCAGCGGTTAGATCCAAGATAATAGCCTGTCTACCAAAAGATGTTTTAGACGCCTTTAACGAGGCCGCTGTCAATATATACGCCGGTAATATACCCCTGACGACATTGCAAAAAAGAAAATTGAATGGGCGCTTCAGGCGCTGTGTCAAAAATCATCAATTTCTTGCGCCACCAAAAAGAAGGTTTTAACTCAAAAAGGGGGTTTATTACCCTTACTACTCCCTCTCCTAGCGCCATTAGTCACAAACCTCGTGTCGATGGTGGTAGGCGGTTAGCGAGTATGTCCACTAAACTAGTGCTTGTCCCCGAATCGTCCTACACACGTCTAATGGATAACAGTACTAAAGTGGACGTCATGTCCCGAGATGCTTTGCTTAAGCGGCGACGACTTGATAATTTGACTAACGTGACGGACGTGGCCTATGCTAATACAGCACGAGATAGGGGTAGTTTGGATAGAAAACTTAAAGAATACGATAATTTATTAGAAGAGTCGCTACGCTTACAGGAACAGGCTAGAATCACGGAGGATCGTCCGATACGCGCACAAATATTGCCAACCCCGCAACGGCTCTCTGGAGCTATTAACAGTGAAGTACCGTCGAGTGACTTTTTCGGCTCTGCCGTGTCTTCACAAGCATCGTCCGAGGACGAAAATATAGATGAGACATTAGATAGAGCAGTAATGAATTTACCAGAGACGTACAGAACGCATGCTAAACGAATAACAGGTTTTATGAAAGAACACCCCGATCTAATGATAAGCTCAGACGGTTCGGTTAGCATTAAGACGAAAGAGGGGAACGGTGATTCGCTGTCGTCTATATTAAAGGATTTAGTCAAGCCCGCGGGTAGATACGACCAAGAAGTACCAGCGGCGAGAGTGATAAGTACTCTCATGGATAAAGAAGGCTTACCGTCGACTCTAGTGAGAAACCGTCGGTATAGGGTAGCACTAGCGCACGTTCAACCGAGAGGTTCGCACATAGTTCTTGCATCCAAAGATGCGTCCACGTCCAGTGATGAGGAAATTAAAAAGAAAGGGAAAGCCAAATGGTTCTAACATTAAACCATACTGGGGTAAATGGCTGAATAGAACATATCACAACACACGAAAAGGCTTTGGTTCTGAAATTACGTTATTTAACGCTTTCATGAAAGCTAAGGCTAAAAAAGGCTCGAGTAAACCGAGCAGGAAACGGGTTGATTACTGGTTACAATCCCAGCCATGCTACACATTACACGGTACTCGGTGCTGACGAATCCCACGTTTACAGAAAGTATAAAGGAAAAGTAGGTCTAGAGTTGAAATTTAGCGAGCCCACGGATGTAGCTGTGACGCTTATATGTTATCAAGAAACTGACAGTGTGATTCATATTGACCAGTTTAGAAATGTTAGCATGACCTGAATCGCTTCATCATGTTGTACGGGAGAGATTTAGAATATTTTGTACGTAAAGACAAAGTGTTAAGGAAACACTTTGGCGGGTTAGCCAGCAGAGATACCTTATTATCTACACATCTTAAAAATGTCAAACCCTTTCCTCAAATATACATTTGCAATACAGATAAATTATATCAACCCGGTTCTCATTGGTTTGTTGTTATTGTCTTACAACCTGGTCACGTGGAAATATTCGATTCTTATGCCATTAACCCCGTTTTATATTGGTATGAAATAAGAGCTTTCATAGGACGATTCGGGAATAAGAAATACGTATACAATAGAAAAAGAGTACAGGGTTTATTCAGTACAACTTGTGGTATGTTTTGTCTTTATTACACATATCATAGAGTAAGGGGTATCAGCTTGAAAGATATATTGAAGCATTTTACCCGTAAATACAAAGTAAATGATAGTCAGGTGACACTATGGTACGATAGGTGGTTGAAAGTTCATTGATGTGAGACACGTACACGTGCAATGCATTTGAGGGACGTGCTCAGACATGTTGACCAGTTTGCTTCGCGGACATTCTATATAAGTGCATGCGACAACGGTCTATCCCTCATAAACTTTACAACCATGGCGTGTGGAGGACGTTCATACGAAGATTACTGTGGTCATGACTTGGAACACGATGCTGTCTACAACAGAGACCCCCTCCTAGGTACGAAAGTGGTGTTGCCGAGATATAGAAACGCCTGTGCACGAAATGACACTTTTAAAAACTGGCCCCGACAACTGAATCAAAAATCGCACGACCTGGCTGTGAAAGGATTCATATATACAGGACAATACGACAAAGTTGAATGCTTTTGCTGTGGAATATGCTTAAGCGACTGGCTTGAAAAGGATGACATTGCAATGGAGCATAAACGCTTGTCACCTGAATGCGCTTTTGTGAAAATGACTTCACTTCTGGATGATTATATTTAGTCATACAATATATATGTCCGTCCTTTAAATGACCTTTATAATAAATTGTACCAGCGTTGTTTATGTGGATGTGTTTTATGTCGTTACATTTATGTTTCAAATAGTTTAGTAATAAAAAACGTGTTGAGCGACCAAAAACATCTTGTTACGTTGTGATTTATTTCTTACGTTTTCCCTAAAAAGAAATGAAATTAAGGACACGACTGAAATGTAAAACAATCTTCATTTGCATTTTTAAAGAAATTGTTGTTTTAGTTCTTAATTTCATTTCTACAGGAAATACTTACCCAGGGCGAAGGATCGTTTGCTCAAGAACGTCGCTTGTTCATTCAATACCAAAATTTATCATATATCAAAACTTCTTAATATAAAGTGAGTTTATAAGAAAGAAATATCACATAGAAAACATAAATTTGTGTATCTTAGATAGGAAAGTTTGCTGAAGAAACACAACTTAGTGTCTAAATTTACCAAAATTGTAATTATTGTTGATGGAAGATTCAATGGCTAGTATCACCCCCCGTCTTAATACTCGATGTATTTTGACCGTTATCTATTAGTAATACCGTACAATTAAGAATGATCGCTAACCGACAATGGTTCAAAGGATTGTTCAAGTGGTCAGAGATCTAGTGCGCGACAATAGGTTGCGTCATCCATATTGAAGTTAGCAGAACGGATTATCGTGTCCATTGTTCAGGGGTCGGGTTCTAGACTCGAAAGCAGTGAGTAACAATAGGATTAATTTAATCCCATTATTCCTCACGACCGTGACCATTACACTACTGACATCCTCAAGTGTTTTTGATGAATATTGATACACAGTTAAAAGTTCAAACATTTTGCGTATTACCAGAACTTATCACCGACCATTATTCGAAGAAATAGAGTCATCTTCCAATGCATCTGTTTTCTATCTAGATGTGGATTTAGCGGTAGGAAATGTGGAGCATAATTGTGACGTTAAAACAGTTTACAAGTCAATTAGTGTTTCAGCTTGATGATCGAAGCGTGTCCTCTTTATGTAAAAACAGTCATATTTTGGCAATGATGTAACAACTTGGTAAACCAGATCCGTGTCGTTAAGACGACCATCAATTAATTTGACTGCCTCTAAATAAACTTTTTCATCTTTTGGAGTGCTTTGAGTTGCATAAAACGAACACGATTTCATCGTGCATTTTCAAGAATTTCGCTAACCTGATAATATCCTTCATGACACACAAGTGCAGCAATAATTGTTTTACTGAGTTGACACTATTTGAGCGAGTAAGACACCAAAGGTTATGAATGCAGATTAAAGTAATTGGATCACTTTGGCAAGGCAATTTCAATGCAGGCAAGGCAAATCGTTCAACACTCACATCAATCTTTCCTCTGTTGTTTGCAACAGTTTTAGAACTTCCGTGCAATCTAACCTAATTTTGATATTCAAAACACTCTACCAATCGCCGACAGGGCTTATCACGTCATTTCGCCAAAACCATGACGTAGATCACATGTAATTTCTAAGCTAAATATGTAATGGAAATAACTATTGCTCACCTTATAATACAGAAACGGAGAAAGAACATCAAAATGGGACAAACTCAATAGACCCTTTTTCCTGGGAAAAATCACGCGACGGCTAGCTCATGAATATTTAGTGGAGGCAGAAAGACCGGAAGCTCCGTAGCGTGCCTCCACTCGCCTCAACATTTACAGCGCTTAGTTTTCAAATGTTTTGAAGTAATTCCACCATAAACAAGCAGTATTAGCGAGAATTGGTCGTAAATATTTTGTATTTAAGTGAATAATTCACCAAACCTATCTTTAAATTATTTTTAGACGGGATGTAGATTGTCAAGTGACGACGCCTTGTAGTTTGTTTACAAACATTGAAATACCGATGTATCAGCAAATAAATTAAATCCACAGACACATTATAGGTCTTGTAAAACAATATTTAATTCGTATTTTGATACAAAATCACACATCTTACATAAATATGATTAAATAAGACTCTATCAGTGATAGGCCTATGGTTTGCTGACACGGGTTTATTATGTTATATCCACAATATATTTTACTAATTAATATTTCAAAGAATGTTAAACAGAGATAGTGATAAACCCCTTCCGTACATCAATAAAGACTCTATATCTTGTATCTATTCGATTTGTAGATTATTTTTTTAGTACAAAGATTGAAGAAATTTACTTTCATAAAACGTTCCAATTAACTATCTTTGTTTTAATGGAGAGTCAATTAATAAAGGTAATGTAAAACATTTATGTAATTGCCTTTATCCTATAGATGTTATTTTCTTATTTCAGAGGCAACACAAAATATGTAAATTTATATTTAGATATTGTTTTGAAATGATGAAATATTTCACAATGAGCAACACAAACAAGCAATGTGATTTTTTTCTAGAATTTTTAGCAATGGAGTTTTGATTTTTTTTCACCAAAAGAGACATTGAAATACAACCATTTACCTTTTCTAATTAACAAAATTCAAATATATTTAAAGTATTTCACCAGAAAATAATCAAAAGTCTGGAAGGGAGTCAAGAATGTTGATAGTCCCCTCCTCCTTATCCTATCTCAATTAAAATGCATGTTTCAATATTGAAAAAATATTTATCACTGCTAGTAGACAGTCGGTTTCTATATTTGCATTTGTTCTTGCATATATTGCTTGATAAATAATAAGATGGTTATTATGCTAAATACAGGTTTGAAAGTTGCAAATATATTTTACTTATAAAAAAATTGAAATTAGTTGAAATTTGAACATGTTCAATTCTCTTTTACTATAAATGGACTAAAGCTTTACCTATTCTTATTGATATTCACAAATTCATCTAAGAAATTATTTGAGAAATAATTTATGAACAGTTATTATTGATACATCATTTACTTTTATTAGTAAGATTTGGATTCATAAACAAGACAAAAAGTTAAGGATATCTGTAAATTGTTCAATTATTAACTATGATTTATTTACTTTCTGATAAACGATGAACAATATCAAAAATAAAAATTCCAATAAGCCCAACTTATCTCATTTAGTTTATTTCATATTTAAGATGTATTTGAAGTCTATAAATTCAATTTAATGATGAAAATGAAATACCTTGGGAAAACTATTTATGATTGACAGTCCAATCTTTGTCTGACACACTGAGGTTGTCAGAAAGGGACAATTAATTGGATGCCAGTATATGCTGATAATTAAAATATATGTATATTGATTAATACCTTGGCATTTACCAAGTAGATTCTGCTTCCCATGGCAATATTTGAAAGATGAATAATTGTTGTGATATCCCTAACATCTGTCCAGAATGATCCCCACTAAGTATCAACTTAGGATTAGTAATTTTATTAATGTTAAATTTTTCATTTTATTTAGGTAGGCCATTAATTTTCTTAATTCTATTTGCTTCTTTCTTTACCCTCCCCAATTAATAAGGAGTGTATTCATTGATATATTCTTTTGAGAAAAAAATTCAAATGGTCAAACCATTCATATATTTTGAAATCACATTAAAACTACTAGCATGGGATAATATAAAAAAAAACAAAGTCAACAATTACTTTTCTCATATTTTAGGGATACAAAGGGAGTTATCCCATTCAAAATGAATATTAATTCTATAATTAAAAAAATATTATTCAAAATTTGTCTATCAAATATGGCATGCCATTCCATATCTTATAATTTAAAAGAATTTAGCTTCTTCAATTTCTGTTAATTGATGAAAAGCTCTGTATTTAGATGTTTACATTGAGACTCCCCAATTATCAATGTTACTGTGAAAAAATGACTCTAAGAGAAAGTGATGAAATCCTATCACCATGGCCAACTATTTGGGTAAGATATAGAGGTATACATAGGTAAAGCTAGGTTAAATTTATCTGACCTGTCAATATAATGAAGTCATCGTGAGAGAACGGTAAAATATAACGCCAAGAAATTGTAATAAAACTTTGAAGAATATTATTTAATGATTGTCTGGTATATATAGTTACATATGTGTAATATATCAGGAATGGTTGCCACATCACTTCGCTAGTTGCTATCCACTAGGATCTCAGTAACAAACATGGAGGTCTCACTGTTTACGTCGTTTTGCAGACACGAACCCTTCACGCAAGTTGAACTTTTGGTTGACAATCCTCAGATAAAAGTGTTTCTGATTTAAAAAATATGAGGGATGCCACTCCCCCGTTGTTTCCTTGTATCAGTAGTTGATAAGACAGAGGATTAGTATAAATTGTTAGTCAGCCGCCAGTCCGCTCGCCGCCATGTTTTGCCTCCACCACGATCAGCTGTTATGTTGATGAGGTCAAGGTCGTATGTAAATGAGCGCGCGAAAAAGGGTCTATTAAGAATGCGTCTGTCATAAATATCGGTGATGCGATTACTAGTTTTCCGGTATATCGCACTCGCGATTGGGTGCACTTGATTTGTATCCTTCCGAGCTGAAACGGCTAGTACCGATAAGCAGCAGCATCCCGAACTGTAAAACGGGCAAAATAAAATCATTGCAGACGCGACAGGAAAGATTGGTGTAAAGTGTCAGCACTTTGCTCGTGAAGAATGATAAACAGCTGCCCTCCCAGAAAAATACCCCCCCCCCCCCCCCCCCCATTTTCTTAAAGCTGAAAATTATTTGTATTTATAATCGCAATCAATAGACATAATCAAGCCTCTATGACATTGAAATGAGAAACCATGTCACCTAAAGGCAATATTGGGGGCAAAAGCTTAAAAATTAGTTGAGAGTGCGACGGATTATTTTGTTCTCGTTTTTTTGTGCACTTCGGCTCATTCATGTAATGCAACTTAAATTTTACGAATATCATATAACAATTTGTTGCCAATGTACATTTCTACCATCTATGCACAAACAAGATCGATTCCTCGAATTTTGCTACCACAAAAATATGACACCGTTCACAGTAGCAGGTTTTCTGTGACAGACAAAGTGATCCGAAGAAAACGAATTTAAATGTTACATATTGAGGGCAATCATCTATCTTAACATAACAAACCAATCTTACACATCGAATAATTAAAATGTATTGACTAATATTGCCGAAGGCAGTTTCGCTTGATATGTAACACCTTATTTTACAAGAATTGGGTCGAGTTATTAAATGTTTTAACTACTGAAGAAAGTACATTTCAAATACACGAATATTTTATAAGAAAATATCAAAATAAAAATTGCATAAACGTGCTAAAATGTAATGCGACAGAGGTAAATGAAAACACAGCCAGGAATTCTAAGCCTGTTCACATTAGATTCAAACAGTGCAAACTGAAGTGATTTGAAGAACAAATCTGTTTGTCCTTGTCTAGTTGACCTCTTGCATGAACGCTTGTAAACGAACGTAACAAACATGTACCTAGATTAATCACGATATTTTCAATTACATTTACTCAAATTGTTGAGGCTTTAATTCCAATTTAAGACGTTCGTTGTCGTCCTAATTTTGTACTGCCTGTTCTTGCATGCAGGTCTTTGAAGAGTAGTAAAGTGTACTTGTGTGAGAAAGTTCACGTGACCTCACCAGGTGATACACCTGCACGTGCAAACCCTTTTGCACGTTGACAATTGACAAGTCATCTGTCGGAGGACTCAAATGAGATGACCTGAATATTCATTATCCGTGTTTGGCAGGGATAGCCTCAGGACTTTATCGATGTAACTATCTGCTCTCACATTCCCTTGCAGCTACACCAACTCAAACATGCGGTTCTAGGATAGTAATCTCCAAACAATTACACTTCCTCCACCGACATTGTCAACGTCTGGCGAGTAACGTTCGTTTTGACGTCGGTACAGACGTTACCTTCATCTCGACGTTAAAGAAGACAATGAGAGTAATTGCAGAGGCAAACGCGTCGCAAGTTCCAAGATGGCAAGCCAGTTACGGCACCCTCTCACAAAATGAAGTCGATGTCGTAGTCGTAGCTCAGCCCCAACAGAAGGTCTATCCGCAACATACACAATGATGAATAAGAAACGTCTCCCCATAATGTTTACATTGTAATTCGCTGTTAACGACTGGTCAAAAGTTCAGCGGAAGTCAAGTAAAGGTTAGATAATGTCCGAGAGGCTAAGCGAAAAGGCGAAAAGCCTTAATGTTCATGTGTAAATGTAAAAATGACTTCATGTGTGAACTTATTAGATAGACCATATGGCTCTGTACCTCATCAATCATGTTTGATTTGTTTTATTAGATCCGCGACATTCATGAAATAACCAGTTTAAAACAGGTTTCAGCATTCAAATGATTTTGACACATTGACTAAAATTAGCATACACTCTCACACATCTTCTTTCAAATCAATCCATGAATTTAAAAACGAGATATCAGTTGACACTAGCAACCTTTCCCTCTTCCATTTCTGCTACTCACATTCAACAAGCATGCTTAATGTTATACTCAATGGAGTACAAAATGTAGTTGTGATAACTCCTACAGTTTCTTATTTGTTTGTATTTTGCCTATTAAGTGTGTGGAGGGCATAGAATCAGGCTTGTTTGAATGTTTATTACCACATCAATATGATTACATTGAAGTTATTAAAGCTCTTATTGTTATAATCCGTCCCCTCTCACCCTACCCCGATAAGATAAGATACTCCACCCCCTCAACCCCCGGGCGATTCCTTGCAGTGATGGTTTCCTGAATCGAGGACAAAGGAGATTTGAGGGTGGACACACCTACCACACATATATTTTAAGGGCGTCAACTTTTTTTTTAAAGATTTGAATCTCCCTCATAAGAAAAGACATCTGGCAAGATAGTATTCAAGAAACTTTAGTTAATAGGCCGAATGGATTCTTCACTGAGTGTATTCTTTGGATAAAAACCTGCCACGCCCATGTTCGAAATATCAGCTTTTACGAGCAGTTTTAAATAGGTCGATAATCTATAATCTAAATCTAAATGGTCTATACTGACAATGTGCCAAAGCCCCAATGACTTGCTAAGACAGGCCTTGCTGCAGTTCGCCAACTTTTCTGTGCTTGTCGTCATATGAGAATCGCAATTTTTCGCCGAGGAACGCTGCAAATTCACGAATTTGAAGGGTTGGCAGCAAGGTTTAAATTAGACAGTGATTGAGACTGGTGCTATGCGAGGGAAGGTTGTCGATAACATGAAATGTTTCAGACGGACGACAGACAGATGCCAGGTGACGAGCCTTGCATTAAGTTTATCTTGTCTTGTAGGCCTGATAATACAAAAACGAAAATGAAACGGCATAAACTTTATACTTGATATTATGCCAAAAATGTGATATTCCTGACACATGACACTGCAATGATTTGTAAAAGAAATCCATGGCATTTTTATTGCTTGTATCAAGATGTACATTACTACATCGATGTGTTCCTTATTACTAAAAGAAGCCATAAGAGCGCGCCTGGCAGTGTACAGCTCACGTGAGTCTCTGCATTAACCGACTTCATCACAGGGTGGCGCTCTACACGCTTGTTGCCCTCCAGTTGTCTCATTAAGGATTCAGCAATTTTGCTGAATCCTTATTTATTCAGCGAACCTTCAACGACACCTAGAATCAAACTTATCTCTCTCTATCCTCTGCACTATCACTTTCTCTTGCAATATCTCGTCTTTGTTATGTGTTTGTATTCATGTTTGTGTATGTACTCCCTATTCATTTTCATATGTTAAGCGCCTAGTGCTCAAATTACGAGGTCAGGCGCTATATAAATATTCATTATTATTATTATTATTATTATTATTATTGGCGTGTTTTATTATTATTAAGGATTCAGCAATTTTGCTGAATCCTTATTGTTATTGGCGTGTTTTGTTATTAAGGATTCAGCAAATCTTTTTCCACCGATTTTGTGGACACGATTTAGCCAAAACCGCTAAAGCTTTTTCAGCCAAACTTGGCAATCTGATAGAAATTCATGAGAAGGGGTTCTAATAAGCTTTTGGGCTAAATCGGTTTAAACGTTAAAGGCACAGTACCACTCAAATTTTCAAAAATTAACATGTGAAATTTTTTCAAAATGAACTTAAAGACCTGAAACTTTTTTTAAACGATAGACAATAACATTTGGAGCAAAAAAGTAAAACATGTCAAACTCGTAGCACGCATAGTTTCGCCGCTATATTGCTTTATTTGACTTTTTGAAATTTACGGACCCTGCGAACCTTTGACAATCTTCTCCTCTGAAGATACTTGCATCTCAGAGCTGAAAGATACAAATGTTGTAGCTGAAACATTGAGGAACAAAAGTTAATGCAATTTTTGCTGTAACTTTAATTCTTTTTTGTCAGCAACCCTTCAAAGTCGGGCAACGTAGCTCGTGTAACCATGTTCAAGGGGCGATAACTCAAAACGTTAGACACATAGATACACCAATTTTTCAGGACTTTAAGACCACTTTCGACAGTTTACAAATCTATTAAAACATTTGTCGTGAACAGTCATTTTCGTTCACAATAAACCATCAAATTCGGTAAAAATACCTTTTTAAAAATTAACATGGGCTAATTTTTCAAAATGTACTTAAAGACTTGCAACTTGTTTTGAAAGAAGCGTTATAACACTACAAACAAAAAAGTAAAACATGACGATTTTGTAAATGTCATGGTTTTTACGCATTATCAAGTTCTTTGCAATAATCGCAGTTCGGGTAGGAGACTTGGTCACATAAAACATTCTGCTGTGGACTAATGCGTGAGCCAATCTTCATGAAACTTTCAGGGTTGATTGCTAACATGACTATGTTTGTACTGAATGTGCTTTTACAGCGCTGAATCCTGTCGTCGTCGCTTGCGACTATATTTATGCTTATGGTTTCTGGTCTAAGCTACCCGAGGCACGCCCCGTGACGACCCAAAGGCTGTGTCCCCAAACCATGGAATACTGCTTCTCCTATGACAGAAATTCTATTATAGGTAGATAGAGATTTATCCTTTTCAGTTGATAATCTGTCTTAAAAACCTAATGTTTTATTACATCTAGGTATGTTTGATTTGCACCATATGCCGCAATTTACCATCCATATATTTGGTTTTATAACGACTAATTCTTTTTGGAATCAAGTTGGTAGAAGTTCTATACGTGTGTGATAGGGTCATAGAACTATATATTCACATTTTTCAAATATCGATTTAACCTATACATTCATAATCATTCACACTTGTAAAAGCATGGAAAATCGTCTGAATGTGATTTCACTATGTACGGTGAACCAACAGGTCCAAATAATTTGGATAACGTCTGCGACACGAGATTCTGTTTTAATGGCGACAACCAATCACCGATATTCATTGATCCAAGTAGAGTTGAAGGTCAGTGTGACCGCTTCAACAGACTAGAATACAACCCTGTCACCGTGGAAGGCAAACTAGAGAATGACGGTAGGTTGGTCATATTTTGGACATTTTGGTTATTTTTTATCCAAGATATTTTAAACAAAGCATCATAATGTTTTATTGAAAACATTTTGATTGCCCGTTATATATGAAGTCTACACAACCATTTTAAAACTGAAAAACTTTGAAGGAGGTATATCTTGTTAAACGTAGGCTTGAACTGATTTTAGTTAGTTTGATAGATCTACAAGACTACTCAACTACTTTTAAAATCAACTCTCCATGCCCTTACCCGTGTTTCTGAAGATAACTTGGTAAGTCTCTGCTGGGAGATTTTTCTATCCCTTTTAGATCAGTGGGCTTCAACAGAAAGTACTTCAAGGAACTTTCAAAAACCCATGTCTGTGCACAAGCAAAGGCTTTAGATTAAAATAATATTTTGTCCCAGTAAAGGGAAAACTAAGATGAATATAAAGTCTTGCTACACTTGAACACTAGTGGTGGCCTTTAAGACATGAACTAATTATATCTCTGCACTTTTCATTTCCTACATAAGAAGAGTATCAGGTTTACTAACTAATATCAACAATTGCAATATCTATCATTTCATTTTCCCATAGCAAGCTCAGCTCAGTCACTCAGGTACCCTCAGTTACCGGTTAGGTCATGTTTGGTAAAGATTGTTGTAAATCTCTTACAGGCTCAGCTAGTCTTTTTATTATTTAGTCTATTCGTGTGCCTATTCAGACATATGTATTGAAAGTAACCAATGAGGAGACAGGTTTTTTTAACCAGAATATTATCTGTCTTGCAGGCTATTACCCGAAGCTGACTACGGAAAACATGGACCTCCATAAGGCCGTCCTGAGAGGAGTGCCAGGGGCGTCTAACTGCAAGTCTACCTACCGTCTGGACTCACTGCATATACACTTCGGGAGTAGGGGAAAAAGGAAGGGAAGTGAGCATGTAGGAAAACAGTATGACGGGGAGGTGAGTCTCTATGACAAAGAAAAAGGATGCGGAGGTGTGTCACATTGCCATGGCAGTACGAGGTGGAGGTGAGTCACTTGATCAAGGGCAGACAGTGCGTTTGGGAGGTGAGGGCCTATATCAAGGGCAGACAGTGTGTTTGGGAGGTGAGGTCCTATGTCAAGGGCAGAAAGTATGATTTGGAGGTGAGGTTCTATGTCAAGGGCAGAGAGTATGATTTGGAGGTGAGGTTCTATTTCAAGGGCAGACAGGGTGTTTGGGAGGTGAGGTCCTATGTCAAGGGCAGAAAGTATGATTTGGAGGTGAGGTTCTATGTCAAGGGCAGAGAGTATGATTTGGAGGTGAGGTTCTATTTCAAGGGCAGACAGTGGGATTTGGAGGTGAGGTTCAATGTCAAGGGCAGACAGTGTGTTTGGGAGGTGAGGTCCTATGTCAAGGGCAGACAGCATGATTTGGAGGTATTGGATTTGGATAGTTGTACCATAAGGAATTAAGCAAAAAAATGTTTATTATATACTCAATGCGCAATATATTTACATTCACATATGTATAAAAATGTCTGTGAATGTGCAGTGTGGTAGATGAGTAGCACAGTACAGAAACCTAAGTCATTATAGGACCATTATATACTCAATATCTATAACATATAATCTGTGTGATAGTTATACCTTGAAAAGTGATTTTGTATATAACTTTTAATATGTGTAAACTCTCAATATACAGTTGATACAACAGGTATATATATGTAAAAGCATGAAGATTTGGATATGTGTAAATATTATCGCGCATGCGTGAGGGTGCATTGCTGTATGCTTCATGCATACATTCTACCTAGTGTTTTCATTTTTAGGAAATTACTTTACAATGATACATATTCACCTGACACTATTGTAACAATACTCCAAACAATATATCTACTGTAAATGCATGTATATATTCACCTTAATCTATATATTCTTAGTATTTCAAAAGTTAATCTTGCATAAAAAAACAGCTGACGAAAAAGTTAAACACAACTTCTACATCTATACGCAGGAGAAAATCATTACTTACTTACCTTAAAAGAAACTGATCATCCTTGTTCAAAAGACGCAAGGTAAATCCTCATTGTCAAAAACTTAATGCGTCACAGAATACATATCATTTAGCTTATCAATCATTAATGTGACTATTTGTGTACGTGTATGCTTCCAACATGACAGTCTAACATAATGCATGATTTTATCTCGCTTGCGCATGTACGCGCACAGACTTCACACAATTTCACTGTATCGCGTTTCGTATGAGTTATCGCGAACAGATTATTGCTTTGATTTGTTTTTGAAGACATTTTAAAAAAATATATATATATATCATATATAAGTGAGAGATATTCGTGGGGTAGGTCTTCCTCCCGAACAATGATTTTGTTCTTTTTACTATGTTTTATTTCAATATGGCTCTTTCTGCCATTTTTTGTTTCTCTGTGTTTAATCTGGAAGTGTTTTTTGAAAAAGCAGGCAAAATGTATTGAAACTGATATATACACCACAATGACAATTGTCTATATGGCTATAAATACACAATCCGAAAATGTAATTATAAATGACTGAAACGCTAAAGATATTGTGTCAAAACTGCAGGGGCTTAAACAACAATTTTAAGCGTAAAAAGGTATTCAGTTTTTTAAAAAGAAAGAAAGGAAACATTTATTGTCTACAAGATGTGCATTTTACTTCTGACCAAGTTCAGAAAATCAAAGAAGAATGGGGGTGTAATGAATGCTACATTAGTTGTTTAAGAAGTAACTCGCGAGAAACGGCTATCCTATTTAACAATAACTTCGAGTTCAAAGTACTTGAAAATAAGATAGATGAGTTTGGAAACTTTGTAGCTCTTAAGATCTTGGTGAACGAGATAACGTATACCATAATTACCATATACGGACCAAATGAAGACAACCCTGACTTCTTTCAGAACATCATAGACATAACTGCGGATTACGATAGCGATGAAATATCAATCTGCGGAGATTTTAATTTAATTATCAATAAAGAACTTGACACATACAACTATAAACATATAAACAACCCCAATGCACGTGAAAAGGTCTTTGAAATGATCGATAAATTTGATTTGAAAGATCCGTGGCGTGAACGTAACTATGATACGAAGCGTTTTACCTGGCGGCAACCCACCCCACTTAAACAATCGAGACTAGATTTTTTTCTTATTTCCCATGGATTGCTATCTTCAGTCAATGATAGTGATATTCTACCAAGTATCAATTCTGATCACTCAATAATCTCCCTTTCCTTAACATCATCTACTTTAGCTAGAGGAAAAGGCTTTCTGAAATTTAACAATTCATTACTACGAGATAGAACTTATGTAGAGCTCATTAAGGATACAATCAAAACGACACTAGATCAGTATAAAACTTCAGAAAACCATTTTGATAAATATGAAATTGACGATCAGTTACTCTGGGAAACTTTACTTCTAATGATAAGAGTAAAAACAATTTACTACTCTTCAACTAAAAAGAAAATAACTAATGAAAGAGAAAAAAAACTTGAATCTAGTATAAATGAATTGGAAAAAGAACTAGATACAACTCATGACCCCACTTTGAAAATTTCTGTTCTAGAAAAGATAGATGCTGCAAAACAAGAATTAGACGAAATAAATAACAACAAAATAAACGGGATGCTTATAAGATCTAAGGCGACCTGGATTGAAAAAGGTGAAAAACCAACCAAGTACTTTCTAAAGCTAGAGTCAAGAAACTTCTTGAACAAGTCTATTTGTGTAATAGAAAGAAATGATGGAACAAATATAAAGGAAAGTGCACAACTGCTTCAAGAAACAAAACTTTTTTACCAGAAACTGTACACTGCTCAAGAGCATATTGATGTAAATCTAAGAGATCTATTTAAAAACGATAACGTCACAATTTTAAACGAAAATGAGAAAAGTAGCCTTGAAGGTACTTTAAAACTTAATGAGTTAACATGTGCTCTTAAAAATATGAAAAATGATAAAGAGTCCAGGATCAGATGGTTTTACCACTGAATTTCTTAAGTTCTTTTGGAAGGATTTAGGAGAATTTCTACTAAAATCCCTGAACTATGGCTATAAAAATCTAAAACTGTCAATCTCTCAAAAACAAGGATTGATAACATGTATTCCCAAAGCTAATAAACCAAAGAAATTCCTTAAAAATTGGCGCCCGATCTCACTCTTGAACACTTCTTACAAAGTCGGGGCATCCGCAATTGCAAACAGAATTAAAAAGTTGCTACCTAGTATAATAGATGAAGATCAAAAGGGTTTTGTCACTGGAAGATACATAGGCGAGATAACTAGACTTATATACGATTTAATGGAACAGACCGAAACTTGCCAGATACCAGGCTTACTTCTTCTCATTGACTTTGAAAAAGCTTTTGACTCAGTAAATAGAAAATATCTTAGGAATGTCTTAAAGTTTTTTTTATTTTGGACCCAGCATTTCGCAATGGATAGATACTTTCTATAATGACATTGAATCAAGAGTACTTGGATTTGCGTTGTCCGCTTTTGAAATAGGTAGGGGTTGCCGCCAAGGTGATCCGTTAGCGCCCTATATATTTCTATTGTGCGTAGAAATTCTAGGTTTAATGATACGAAACAACAAAAACATTAAAGGTATTAAACTTGGAAATATAGAATATCTGTTATCACAATTTGCAGATGATACAACTCTCACATTAGATGGATCAGAAAAAAGTCTCTATGCAGCATTACATACTTTAGAACAATTTGCCCGTTTCTCAGGACTAAAAGTTAATATCGACAAAACCAAATTATTATGGATAGGTTCCAAAAAGAATGGAATTTCGACTGGTCTCAAACAGAGTTCAATCTTCTCGGAATTCATTTCGACATTGACCTTGACAATATGGTCGAGTTAAACTATCACGAAAAGTTATCTAAGATTGAAGGACAGATGAATATTTGGTCTGCACGTACGTTAACACCTTATGGAAGAAATACTGTCTTAAAATCGCTTCTGCTACCAAAGCTTAATCATCTTTTCTCATCTCTACCAACTCCGAAACAAAGTACGATTGCAAGACTCCAGAAAAATGTTTTAGTTTCATTTGGAGAATGAAACCTGATAAGATAAAAGATTTTATAATTAGAAATTTAACCAATCAGTTTTGGAAAGACGTATTGACGGAATGGGTTAACTATTTATCAGTTGACAAAAAGGAAATTGTAGAGGAAGAAGATATACAATGTCAGGCAATATGGAATAACAACGATATTAAAATTGATGGACTTCCTTTTATGTACACTGACTGGTATAGAAAAGGTGTACTTTTTGTGAATGACCTGGTTCACAAAGAGGGCAGACTACTAACATACCATGAATTTTCCAAAACATTTTCGATCAAAACTAATTTTTTAACATATGAATCAGTAAAAAGAGCTATAGTGACATACATTCGAACATTAAATGTAAAACAATTCAAAATGAAACTGCAAGATCCAATTTATCCCTATAATATATCAAAAATTGAAAATGTTATTGCAAGCAAAACTCGCTTGCCAAGCTTTTCAAAATGGGAAAAAGTCCTACAATGTAATTTGGACGAAAATGATTGGAAAATTTATAACATCATTGCAAATAAATGTTCCATAAGCACTGACTTGAAATGGTTGCAATACAGAATTATTCACCATATCCTACCAACCCGACAACTTCTGTTTAAAATTGGGTGTGTACCTTCACCGACATGTCAGTTTTGCAAAAAAGATATAGAAACAATAAACCATGTATTATGGGAATGTAAACCCATCTTAAGACTATGGAAAGATATGGAATCATGGTTGAATTCAGTGCAGTTAAAATTAGAATTTACAAACAAAAACATTATTCTGGGAATGAAGGGAAAAACAATAATCCTGTTAATGCAATCATTTTATTAGTCAAACAGTATATCTATAGGTGTAGCATAAATAACTTCAGTCAAAAGATTGATTACTTAAAGAAAAAAATTGTTAGATATTACGATAGCTCAAGATACGTGTTCCTATCATCGGGCACTGAACAGATTTTTTTGAGTATTGGTCAACTCTACATCTGTTACTTGGAAAGAAAACACAATAGTCTATTATATATTACCATAAGCACACCTTTGTCATTGCCTATTGTATAATATTTTATCTGTATAACCGTGTCATTATCAATACCTTTTGTTTGCCTGTATTATGAAATATGGAAAATAAAAAAAATAAAAAATGATTTGGAGGTGAGGTCCTATGTAAAGGACAGACTGTATGATGAGGAGGTGATTCACGTAGTCGAGGGCGGACAGTATTATTGGGAGGTAAGGTCCTATGTCAAAGGCGGACAGTATGATTTTGAGGTGACGTTCTATGTCAAGGACAGACTGTATGATGGGGAGTTGATGTCCTATGTCAAGGGCAGACAGTGTGTTTGGGAGGTGAGGGCCTATTTCAAGGGCAGACAGTATGATTGGGAGGTGAGGTCCAATGTCAAGGACAGACTGTATGATGAGGTGATTCATGTAGTCGAGGGCGGACAGTATGATTGGGAGGTGAGGTCCTATGTCAAGGACAGACAGTATGATGAGGTGATTCACGTAGTCGAGGGCGGACAGTATGATTGGGAGGTAAGGTCCTATGTCAAGGGCGGACAGTATGATTTTGAGGTGACGTTCTATGTCAAGGACAGACTGTATGATGGGGAGTTGAGGTCCTATGTCAAGGGCAGACAGTGTGTTTGGGAGGTGACGTTCTATGTCAAGGACAGACTGTATAATGAGGAGGTGATTCACGTAGTCGAGAGCGGACAGTATGATTGGGAGGTGAGGTCCAATGTTAAGGGCAGACAAAATGATTTGGAGGTGAGGTCCTATGTCAAGCACAGACAGTAAGATTGGGAGGTGAGTCACGTGGTCAGAGGCAGACAGAATGATTTGGAGGTGAGGTCCTATGTCATTAACAGACTGTATGATGAGGAGGTGATTTTTAGTAGTCGAGGGCGGACAGTATGATTTGGAGGTGAGGTCCTATGTCAAGGGCGGACAGTATGATTGGGAGGTGAGGTTCAATGTCATGGGCAGACAGTGTGTTTGGGAGGTGAGGGCCTATGTTAAGGGCAGACAGTATGATTGTGAGGTGAGGTCCTATGTCAAGGGCAGAGAGTATGATTTGGAGGTGAGGTTCTATTTCAAGGGCAGACAGTGTGTTTGGGAGGTGAGGGCCTATGTCAAGGGCAGAAAGTAAGATTGGGAGGTGAGTCACGTGGTCAGAGGCAGACAGTATGATTTGGGGGTGAGTCAAAGGCAAAATGTTTATATCTAGAGATTTTGTTTTTGCTTGATAATAAATTGATGATGTCCTTCGACTCTTTCACATGTTCATGTTCAAGGTTGAGAAAGATGACTCAAGATAGAGAAGTCTTTCATCCCGGGAAAGCCTCATCTAGGAAAAAGGGTTTAAAACTGTGTGGCACTCTCGGTTGTTGGTTTGGTCATATGGAAGTGGCTCAGCCAGCAATGAGCATGTCAGCTGACCAATGTTACCGTACGTAATAAACTGAGAGTTTGTATTTGTGATTTAATATTGAACATGAATTCAAGAAAAGTGCTTTTCAAATGTATTTGATTTCTTCAAATTATAACACAATAATCACTCACTCACTAACAAACTTACGATATTTCACGAAATGATATCAAACATCCGAGTGCTTGTCACCGGTCCTTGCCATAATCGTTCAATGAACTAGGTCCATGATCTCCTTCATCGCCGTCAGCTTAATCTTCAAGGGCCTGATTTATGTTCCTTTGCCTCGTCTTATGAGGGATGTCCAGTAAACTTTCAATTTTCAAACCCTTGTGAAGAGGTTAGCCCCTGATAGAATACGTTAGAGTCCAGCTTGAGTCAATATTTCATCATTTCCGTAGTGATTCCAGACGGAAATCCTGAAGTTCGAGAAGGGTCTTTTTGTCGCTGTCAGTACAGAATGGTCTTCAGGGACTTCAGGGATGGAATCTCTTTCAGCAGGTCACCAGAGACATCATCTGCCTCGGACTTTATTTTTTCTACCCACACATTGTATAGGGGCAGTATTTGCCCTTTCGATGAGACTTGCCTTGAATGCAGCAACTTATATGTTCAATTCAGGTGAAAATTAGGCTTCACAGACGGTGACATGATTATACATATTAACTGTAACATATATATATATTCTCGTATGTTTAACATTGAACACTAACATGTTTCATTTGGAAATTGAATCTTTCCCTAAATCTTTGAGTTTCAGCTGAGAGAAGGATCACGTAGTATAGAATTAGACCAAACACTGGATTCTCTCAAATACTGCAGAGAGTATGAGGTCACGGGGAGTAAGTAGACGAGAGAAGTCACAAGAATTATGTTTATAATTTCGGAAGTCAAAATAAAGTAAGATCGTATCGCTATTTGTTGTAACACTAACAATGTTCTTTGAAGATTGAGAAAGGACCTAAAATGAACATTTGTAATACGTATTGTAACAATATGTTTACAAACATACAATAGATAGAATATGAAGAAAATATGATGACAGATATATATATTATAATTTGTCAAATGATATAGGACATACATGTGGATGACTTATCACTTCTCATGAAGCAATGAGTAATGTATAAACTGTATTGGTGTACAGACAAGACGATCTGCAGAAAGACAACCTGTCCATCCTCCACGCTCCGCTCCGTAATGATGTGCCCCCACTGGAGCTACGGGCAGTGTGGTGAGTTGCATCCTATCAGGCTTCAAACTGGTATCAGCTAATGATTTGAAACTATAGACATCAACAATTATCTAAATGCAAAATTTTTAAGTTTTTGTTATTTTTAATTTTTTCTTTTTGAAATTATGAGAAAAAAAGTGTACTGAATTGAGTACATTGCGTACAGGTAGCTACGCTCATGACAGCCATCGAGAAAGTCCATCGACAGCACTGCTGCAGTCTGCATGATAACAATGATAATCTATACATGTAGTGAAATTGTCAGCAGACTGTCAGTTATTGAAAATATATTTTGTTCAACATAACTTTAAAAAATGTTGTGTTATTATTGACAATATTGGCCTAGGTCACTCTTGATTGGTATCACACTCTTTATCTCAAACACTGACCATTAACTCGCACAAAACAACAATAATCTGTCTCCTTAGGCCTTCTATGCAAAATACACTAGTACGTAACTCTAAGTTTTTATGAAGTTGGAAAATCGCGGATCAAGAGGTACATTTACTAAACACATCAAAGATTTGATCTTCATTATCACTCATAACTGGTTAATAAGGCCAAAAACAGCTGCTCGGAACCGTCGTATCCAAATGACCAGATCCGTAAGTTGCCGAGAGGCACTCCATCGAAAGCGAGATGTCATTGTTACAGTCATGCAAAGCAGAAACACTGAGTTACGATATTGAGTTGAAACTTTAATATGGCATAAAGTAGTAACAAGTGTTCTACATATACAATGGTCAATTACCTACACAGGGGGATAGTCGATTTGTTTAGGTTTTCAAACAAAAAACAGTCACAATGGCGGCAGATATCAGCTTTGGTTTACTCGATCGGCATTATCGGAGATTAACAACACAAACAACAACAACAGTTAATTAATGTCAAACAGAATATGTCGATGTATTGATTGTAATAGCGTACCCCCTATGTGGAAATATCATCTTTAAGCAATGCAAAATATCCGAAGAAATCACTTGCATTTACTTGCATCCTCGATAGCAAAGGATAACGTTCCGATAATTCTTACACTGGGCTCGAAGAATGTTTCCGTCGTTTGCTCACAATCCAATCAACTGTTAATAGTACCTCAAGGCCAATAGTACTAAATTTGTATAGAGTAGATTATGGCAATGTGATTACATTGCGTAACATAAAAAATTGCATGCATACGAAAATGAAAAAATTGTTGATTTATTTTTAAGCTACATTGAAACTCATATATATAAATATATAAGCCAATATTATGACGATTTTTAAGCAAGATTGCCACCTCTTCACTTGTCGTCACCCGCTCACTGTCTGCAGGTATCTACCCGTCTGGAACACCAGAGGACGATGATGTGATTCTGCGTGGGGTACCGGGGGATGTGGACGGGTACCGCTTTACTAACGTCCATATGCACTTCCGGGGAGGAAAGGACAACCTCGGGCAGGAACATCAGCTGGGTAACTCCGACTTTGATGGAGAAGTGCGTGCAATAGCAACTTGCATTCAATTACTTCGAATGTTAATGTGTTTAACATATTTATCAAAAAGGTGACCAGTGGAATAACTTCTTAAGAACTTTTTAATAAGTATATTTGCAATCTATGAAGTATACATATAAAATCAGAGAGGTACACACACTATGTGTTTAAACTTTAAAGAATGTTATTCAGCTTCTTAAAATATAAAGTTTTAAACGGAAAGGTACGTGTAATATCAAATGTGTTTTGCACCTAATAGAATGTTAGTTTTAATTTTTTAATATACACATATTAAATCGGGTGGTGCAAGAAGAATTAAGCATGTTTTTCATTTTTCACACTCCATGAAAACTTTAACACATTTAGGAAAAACACTACAGGAAAGAAAACTTTGAACAGGAACGATTTATTGACTAGACTTCATATTTCCCAAAATTATAAGACATGAATCAATTTCGCCGTTTTCGGTAAAGATGTTAAAAAGCAGGAGAGCTCAACATAGAGAAATTTGATGATCCAGGTTTTACGGTAGTTGTCTCATAAGGCATATCCAAGGCAGGTCAAAAACATCTGTATGATTCTCTTCAAACTTAAGTCGTGAAGTAATGTATCTGAATTAAGCATTTGTCCATGAATAATTAAATATAGATGTATAGATGACCTGCAACCTCCATGCGTAGGTTGATTGCAAGGTCGAAGTTTTAGAGTTCAAAATTCAGGACTTCTTTAAATGTTGATGCTGTTGCATGAGGTATGTTGGTCTGTAAGTAGGAGCCTGTTGCAGATGCACATCGTCCACAGGAGCGTGTCGGTGTCGACTGATGACCAGAATCTCGTGGTGGGAGGAAGAGCTGTCATAGCTATCTTCCTGTCGGTGAGTTCTATCATGCATGCATCTGACATGAAGCGAATGAAAGAGTGGAACCTATCTAAACTGGAGCGCATCAACAATTGGCCCGGTTATCAGACACACAGTTTGAAAGCTTGACATCAAGTCAAAAATTTCAAATAAGTATTAAAACCTATTTTGTCATGATATTATTCACCGGATATGATTATCATTGAATGGTTAACATATGACTTGTTTAAATACCTGAAGGATACAGTTTCAGTAGCTCCAGTAGTTGTATGTTGAATCATGTGTCAATGTTGGCGAGAAACTCGCAGGGTTAGATAGTATATGACAATGGAAGAACAATGTATTCTTTTGCAGTTTAGCCGGAAGCCGTCAGTCTTGAATGTACTCGTAACTTATCCTTCGTTTACTTTAACTCACGTCTGCCAATTCGTCGTGAATTGCTCTGATCTTAAAAAATCAAATTCTTGTTCTACAGACGACTTTCGGTGAGAGTAATGCCGAACTGGACAAGATACTCGATAGGATACCTGAACATTGGGAGTATAAAAGTGACTCATTACCTCTCTCTCCAAACCTGTAACCTCTAACAAATGAGAGTATTTAATGTTGAAATATATTATAACTACTAGATATAGAAACAGAATGTTCATTGTTGATTTAAGTGGTATTTAAACAATCTAGTCAAAACTAGATGCAATGATCCTTCAATACATATAGAGAATTACTTATTGAGGTCATGTTCAGCTGACCTTTGACCAACTTAGAGTATACTATAATAAATATAACTCCAAAGCTGCATACGATTCAATCAGTATATATATATATTTACTGATTGAATCGTATGTCCCTTTAGATAATTCTCATGAAATAAGATATATATATAAAGTTGTTGCCAATGCTTTGGTTATGACCCAATTAAAGTCACTTGCTTGATAACGGTGTTAGTATCTACACCGAAATGTTGCAATTCATGCAATAAAGAAGTTGACTATCCATGAAAAGTTATTCGTTCTTCTTTACAAAATTAATTAGTTTTAGTATAATATCAAGCGATAACTTACATAAACTTTTGAGATCATGTTTGGTGAGGCCATTTTGCTGTTTCTTGGGACCGTCATAGCTATTTTTTTCCTCAGTCGGCATGGTAATTTCTAAAACAGCCTCGGGGGTGTCGCATGGTTCATCAAGATCTTCATGCTTAAAAACAAATTTAACAAAAGGTTCCATGAATTCGTATCATTTCGTGCTTTCTTCATAAATTACTCAGCATTATTTCCAAAGACTATACATGCTAAAAGGAGTGTACCACTTTGTTTAAAATGGAAAATGTGATCTCAATAAAACAAAATTAAATGTTTCAAATTGCAAGACAATGTTTGTTTCTAATCACAAGAAAATTTTTAAATCAACATACAATGTTTGGTTAAGCTATGATAATCCATTACCATTCATTTCACACAAATGGCCGCAACTGATTATTTCATGATACTTAAATATTTTTCTAGGAATACATATGTTCGGGTTGTGTAACGAGGAGTTTTGACCGCCCAGAGACAATACATTCGGCATAGACTTATGTTTCTTTGGACAATTTGAAGGAAAAATTCTTTCAAAAAACGTGCTACTGTCCCTTTAGATAATTCTCATGAAATAAGTTATCGATGGATCAGCACAAAACATTTAACATTTTTAATTGAAATCCTCATAACTTAAAGTACACAACTTATGATTAATTATTTGATCAAGTGACGATATAACAATGTTTACAAGTTTTATCTAATCCATACAACAATTATCAATATGAATATTTTTGTAAAAAAAGACTTTAATATTCGAATGGTAGTTTTGAACAAGTATTGTTATTTGCTTCATGGTATGCCAGTTCGACAAAACACTCTATTATTTAACCTTTATTTTCATTATTATCTGAGTTCGTTGACGTCTCGAGTATTGAACCAAATCTTACCTTGCAAAGTGTTGATTCCTCGGTCTGAATAGTTCATTTATCGAAGGAATTCAAGCACACTTCTGACCGTTGAATCTTCATTCAAGCTTTGAACACTCATGTTTGGTGGTATTGTCCGTTTTCTGTGTATATAACCAAAACGTATCGAACAAAGGAACAACTTCGAGCAATGATTATCATCAAGGGGCAAGTAACTCTAATTGAACGATGAATTCCTTTGTTCTGAACCACGTGTAATAGGTTCGAAACAAAGAGAACTGAAACTTTACTTTTGTTTCCTATCATACACACAAGCTTCTTCATGTTTTCATATATTTATTCAAAATCAATTTATGGGGGGAAATTTGAAAACCATTTTGGTCAAATTTCAACTACTAGTAGTAAACTTTAATTTTATAAAAGTACACTGGAGTAACCTGTTTTCATGGGTCACCTGTTTTCGTGGTATTTACAATGCTGTCTGTTCTCTCAAACCCCTTACCGTTCCTAGCCAGTTAACGATTATTCTATTGACCAGTTGTTCTGAAAATAATTAAGATTTCGTGATTGTTTGTTTAACATTTTTGTTAATCTAAAACATATAAACATATTTTTGCGAAAATGTTTTCCAGTTAACCACTGTTATTCTAGTCCTGAATCACCTGACATTTGAGTTTCATACCTGTACAATTGATAAATATATGAAAGTATAGAATGGTTAAGTCTCATTAATTTTTTGCTATTTTGTATTACTTTCCGGTGCAAGGAAAATTAGTTATTTGAACAGTTTGCTTTGCTTGCTCATGTTAAATCTTTAAGTATATGAAATGCAAGGTGTTTGGTGACAAAAAGCTCTTTTGATACTATAAATAAACTCTTCGCAGCCTAATGATTTCTTTACTTTACCAGAAAAATTTTAAGACATACTTTGCAAATTTTTTGTGAAAATGAAATAATTCAATGACCATGTAAATATTTTAAACACATATCAACATCAATTTAAATGCTTACGTACACTATCGATCTGTGTTTTTAAAAAAAACATAAACAATTTGAAGTTGTGGCATGTGTTGTATTGTCATATATCAACTTTATAGAAATACAATGGACACGGGTGACACCAAATATAATAGTGAAATATGCCATCTGTTTTTTAAATGTCAACAAGATTTAACAAAAGAATAAAACGACTGTTTATTTATCATGAAATAGTGAAAAGATATGTACTTTATCACTATAGGATGTATGTGATAATCGGCAATAACACTGTTAGAAGTGTAGTTCTTTAGATCAGGTAACACGAGGGTAAATTATTCGGTTGATTCTTCGGATGATTATAATGATAAAAGTAAAAATAACATTATTAATAATGATAATAATACAATCATCATCGTCGTCGTCAACTTCTACTGATATTTTCACATTGTGTTTTTGTGACATTCAGAAAAAGGATATACGATATATCAAAGCATACATTATAGCAACGTACACATTCAACATGTTATCACGACTACATGCTTTCTTATACTTAACTAATATGAGAATAATTTGTGCATAGTACAATGTCTTTATATTTGAAACATGTTTTGATTTACAACAATCAATAAATGATGTGTTTAGCATTTAAACACATTTCGCAACATGTTATGCGTGAAACATGTACGCAACATGTTTTAAATCCCAACGCCATTTTTGAAGTATAGTGCAATGTGTTTATATTTGAAACATGTTTTGAAATACAACACATAATGATTTATGTGTTTAGCATTTAAAAGTAAAACACGTACACAACATGTTTAAATTCAAAACATCATTTTCGCAGTGTATGCTCTGATCAACACATGGTGGTCAGATTGTTAGAGTTATGACAAAACATTTTCTCTAGCAAAAATCTCCAAACGGCAGGTTGCATCCGTCCGGTATTTTATCATTTCGATAAGTCTCAGATCTGTTTTATACTGACCTGGTATCGTGTTGTCCAGAAAGAACGCCAAGGCTGGCACGTTTTTTGAAAGAATTTTCCTTCAAATTTTCCAAAGAAACATTAGTCTATGCCGAATGTGTTGTCTCCGGGCGGTCAAAACTTCTCGTTACTCAACCCCGAACATATGTATTCCTAGAAAAATATTTAAGTATCATGAAATAATCAGTTGCGGCCATTTGTGTGAAATGAATGGTAATGGATTATCATAGCTTAACCAAACATTGTATGTTGATTTAAAATTGTTTCTTGTGATTAGAAACAAACATTGTCTTGCAATTTGAAACATTTAATTTTGTTTTATTGAGATCACATTTTCCATTTTAAACAAAGTGGTACACTCCTTTTAGCATGTATAGTCTTTGGAAATAATGCTGAGTAATTTATGAAGAAAGCACAAAATGATACGAATTCATGGAACCTTTTGTTAAATTTGTTTTTTAGCATGAAGATCTTGATGAACCATGGGACACCACCGAGGCTGTTTTAGAAATGACCATGCTGACTGAGGAAAAAATTAATCGTTAGTTGCATCTCAATAAAACAAAATTAGATGTTTCAAATTGCAAAACAATTTTTGTTTATATATATCTATATATCTATATCTATATATATATAGATATATACTGATTGAATCGTATGCAGCTTTGGAGTTATATTTAATATAGTATACTCTAAGTTAGTCATAGGTCAGCTGAACATGACCTCAATAAGTAATTCTCTATATGTATTGAAGGATCATTGCATCTAGTTTTGACTAGATTGTTTAAATACCACTTAAATCAACAATGAACATTCTGTTTCTATATCTAGTAGTTATAATATATTTCAACATTAGATACTCTCATTTGTTAGAGGTTACAGGTTTGGAGAGAGAGATAATAAGTCACTTTTATACTCCCAATGTTCAGGTATCCTATCGAGTATCTTGTCCAGTTCGGCATTACTCTCACCGAAAGTCGTCTGTAGAACAAGAATTTGATTTTTTAAGATCAGAGCGATTCACGACGAATTGGCAGACGTGAGTTAAAGTAAACGAAGGATAGGTTATGAGTACATTCAAGACTGACGGCTTCCGGTTAAACTGCAAAAGAATACATTGTTCTTTCATTGTCATATACTATCTAACCCTGCGAGTTTCTCGCCAACATTGACACATGATTCACCATAAAACTACTGGAGCTACTGAAATTGTATCCTTCAGGTATATAAACAAGTCATATGTTAACCATTCAATGATAATCATATCCGGTGAATAATATCATGACAAAATAGGTTTTAATACTTATTTGAAATTTTTGACTTGATGTCAAGCTTTCAAACTGTGTCCTGATAACCGGGCCAATTGTTGATGCGCTCCAGTTTAGATAGGTTCCACTCTTTCATTCGCTTCGTGTCAGATGCATGCATGATAGAACTCACCGACAGGAAGATAGCTATGTCAGCTCTTCCTCCCACCACGAGATTCTGGTCATCAGTCGACACCGACACGCTCCTGTGGACGATGTGCATCTGCAACAGGCTCCTACTTACAGACCAACATACCTCATGCAACAGCATCAACATTTAAAGAAGTCCTGAATTTTGAACTCTAAAACTTCGACCTTGCAATCAACCTACGCATGGAGGTTGCAGGTCATCTATACATCTATATGTAATTATTCATGGACAAATGCTTAATTCAGATACATTACTTCACGACTTAAGTTTGAAGAGAATCATGCAGATGTTTTTGACCTGCCTTGGATATTCCTTATGGGACAACTAATATGCATTTCTTTCAGTCACTAATAAATGTCCAAAAGGGATTGTTTAACCTACATTTGAAATATGATGACACCTCCGTAATTCAAGGGTGATAAAAGGTACCGGTAGATTAGAACATAAAACATTCTCATACTGTCTATCATGTCGCCTTATGTTTGATGTTCTTGTTGTTATTGCTGTTAAAATAATACTCATGTGTAAAAACTTAACTTTTATGGACAGACCTAAATGTAAATTGAATAGTTGTAGGTCTTGTTCTGCAATAAATGTTGCAATCTGGTTGGTACTAAACAAATTCTGAATATGAATATCCTGATAGTATAAATGGGTCATATCTTCTTCTTCATTTTATCGTACCGTAAAACCTGGATCATCAAATTTCTCTATATTGAGCTCTCCTGCTTTTTAACATCTTTACCGAAAACGGCGAAATTGATTCATGTCTTATAATTTTGGGAAATATGAAGTCTAGTCAATAAATCGTTCCTGTTCAAAGTTTTCTTTCCTGTAGTGTTTTTCCTAAATGTGTTAAAGTTTTCATGGAGTGTGAAAAATGAAAAACATGCTTAATTCTTCTTGCACCACCCGATCTAATATATGTATATTAAAAAATTAAAACTACCATTCTATTAGGTGCGAAACACATTTGATATTACGCGTACCTTTCCGTTTAAAACTTTATATTTCAAGAAGCTAAATAACATTCTTTAAAGTTTAAACACATAGTGCGTGTACCTCTCTGATTTTATAAGTATACTTCATAGATTGCAAATATACTTATTTAGTTATTAAGAATTCCACTGGTCACCGTTTTCATAAATATGTTAAACAGATTAACATTCGAAGTAATTGAATGCAAGTTGCTATTGCACGCACTTCTCCGTCAAAGTCGAATTTACCCAGCTGATGTTCCTGCCCGAGGTTGTCCTTTCCTCCCCGGAAGTGCATATGGACGTTAGTAAAGTGGTACCCGTCCAAATCCCCCGGTACCCCACGCAGAATCACATCATCGTCCTCTGGTGTTCCAGACGGGTAGATACCTGCAGACAGTGAGCGGGTGACGACAAGTGAAGAGGTGGCAATCTTGCTTAAAAATCGTCATAATATTGGCTTATATATTTATATATATGAGTTTCAATGTAGCTTAAAAATAAATCAACATTTTTTTCTTTTTCGTATGCATTCAATTTTTTATGTTACGCGATGTAATCACATTGCCATAATCTGCTCTATACAAATTTAGTACTATTGGCCTTGAGGTACTATTGACAGTTGATTAGATTGTGAGCAAACGACGGAAAAATTCTTCGAGCCCAGTGTAAGAATTATCGGAACGTTATCCTTTGCTATCGAGGATGCAAGTAAATGCAAGTGATTTCTTCGGATCTTTTGCATTGCTTAAAGATGATATATCCACAGAGGGGGTACGATTAGCGGAAATAATTCATAACACAGTTAAGAATGAATATCAACAACTATTTAGGTTCACAAAAACCTGAAAATAGCAGAAAAAACATGTTTTATAAACACTTCCGGAAAACAGACGCCAAACGTTTTATTAGCCAATCAGGTGCTAGGGGGGGCGTGACGACATAGACAGGACTGATGCGCATGGCTGATCTGTGTCATTGTTTACATTATAGATTCCAGCGGTCGTGAACGTATATATTTTCACTGATTGTACTTATAAAAAAAGCCCCTAAGTCACCAAAGCTATTACAATCAATACATCGACATATTCTGTTTGACATTAATTAACTGTTGTTGTTGTTTGGATTGTTAATCTCCGATAATGCCGATCGAGTGAACCCAAGCTGACATCTGCCGCCATTGTGACTGTTTTTTGTTTGAACACCTAAACAAATCGACTATCCCCCTGTGTAGGTAATTGACCATTGTATATGTAGAACACTTGTTACTACTTTATGCCATTTTAAAGTTTCAACTCAATATCGTAACTCAGTGTTTCTGCTTTGCATGACTGTAGCAATGAGATCTCGCTTTCGATGGACTGTCTCTCGGCAACTTCCGGATCTGGTCATTGGGATACGACGGTTCCGAGCAGCTGTTTTTGGCCTTATTAACCAGTTATGAGTGATAATGAAGATCAAATCTTTGATGTGTTTAGTAAATGTACCTCTTGATCCGCGATTTTCCAACTTCATAAAAACTTAGAGTTACGTTCTAGTGTATTTTGCATAGTAGGCCTAAGGAGACAGATTATTGTTGTTTTGTGCGAGTTAATGGTCAGTGTTTGAGATAAAGAGTGTGGTACCAATCAAGAGTGACCTAGACCAATATTGTCAATAATAACACAACATTTTTTAAAGTTATGTTGAACAAAATATATTTTCAATAACTGACAGTCTGCTGACAATTTCACTACATGTATAGATTATCATTGTTATCATGCAGACTGCAGTAGTGCTGTCGATGGACTTTCTAATATGCACCAAATAAAAAGATGGTTGGATATATAATGGAATGAAGAATATGAATACTAATTAAGATGAATAAAATGACTTTACAGGGGAGAAAACCGTGCACCTTGAATATCTTCAATCAAAATGTACCTTTCTGATGAAAGCTATATTAAAATGAATTTTAATCTCACCGCAGCGATACATGTATATAAACTGACTTGCAAAAGAAACGCCACCACAATGTATTATTGTATAAAATAAAACACAGTCAAATAATGGTAACAGATGTCGTTTTATTTCGTAGAACGATATCCTTGAAATCGTATTTCATACAAAAAATAACAATCAGCATTTACGACGACATAAGAGAGGCAAGTTTATCACACAAAGGGGTGCATTGTCCGGTATTCGATCACCAAGTTTGGTTGAATTCTGTGGTTTTTACAATGTTTAGAGTTCTGTGGCGTAAACAAAGGTATTAAAAAGAGTCAGTATCGTGTGTGCCCTCCCCTGGCAATGATGCACTCCCTCACACGGCGTCGAACAGAGTGCACAAGTCTCCTAACGTCTAAGTTAGGAATCCTAAGCCATTCCTCGTGCAGGGCGACGGCCAAGGCGTTTCTCGTCAATGGGGGTTGTTGACGTTTTCGAATTCGACGTTCCAGTTGGTCCCAAAGGTGCTCAATGGGTGAGAGGCCCAGTGAGCGGGCAGGTCAAGGCAGGACGTTCACGTTGTTGGCAGTAAGAAAGTCACTGTTGATACGAGCAGTGTGGTGCTAACGCTACGCATTTGAGTGCTCGACGGGCACGTAGACCATACCGGCGAAGTCGTCGGGTGACGGTCCAACTGCTGACGGGATGTCCAAGTCCATTTGCAGCTAAGGATGCGACAGGGAGAAATCGATTCCGTAGGTGCAAGATGCGCAAATACCGGTCCTCCCGTGCAGTCGTAACCCTCGGTCTTCCACTCCAGGGCCTGTCCGCAGTACTGCCAGTTTGTCTGTGACGTGTGACAAGTCTGGCAATGGTACACTTGTGGCAGCCCATGATCCTTGCAATATGGCTCTGAGTTGCTCCAACCTGAGGCATTCCTATGGCTCTCTCTCTTTCTGCAGCGCTTAATCGTGGCATGTTTTCTTCTTCAAATCGATTGTTTTAATGACAAACATCATTTCTGATCATTTTTTATAAACACATTTCATACGGGTAACTTTGCACACGATTGCAAACTTTTGGTCAATAAGTTCATTTTTTCTCGAAAAATACGCAAAAAACGTGCAGTTTCGAGCGCAGAACATTAAGGTTGTGTTCGTGCGACATGTCCAGAATGTTTTCAATCAATATTTGTCGTTGTTTGAAAATCAATAACAATTTGTATGCTGGTGGCGTTTCTTTTGCAAGTCAGTTTATATTTATATTTAAATTAATAAAGGATTTTATTTTACATTCAGTATTTGCTATATCAAATCTCGCAATTATTTAAGAATTTCATTTATAATGTATAGACAATTTTTCCCTTGTGTAATTTATGTGTTCTTTCATAATTTTTATTGTCAATTTCAGTCACTATGGCAACATACATGCATTGACAATTTCCTGTTTCAAGATTGTTGCATGCTTCGATTGTTATATATTGTTGATTGTGATGCTAGTTTAAGCCTGCTTGGAAATGAATGGCAAATATGAGGGTTTTTTTTTCAGTTTTAACTATTGCAACCAAATAAAATTATTAACGCTGAAAAGCATATTATTTCCATTTCCTTCAGTACTTTAGTACCGGTATGTAACCAGAGAGAGGTTTTTAGTTACCTAACACTTTTTTTTACACCAGACAATATATTCTGTAAAAAGAAAATTCGGATACCAGTGTCGAATTAGATCAAGGACATCATAAAGACTACCCGCGCCTTTAAATTCATTGTTCCAAGAAAACTTGTCACAAATGAGCTTCAGGTTCAAAAACAGCTTCAAGCGTCATAGTTCTATCACATATTTTTATATTTAATATCTTTATCGAGTATCTTCAGGTGAACCCATGGCCACAACCAAAATTTTGTTCACCTAGATATAATATTCTTTGGGAAACTTTTTTCGAATCGACCATGAAAATCTAAGTTTATCCACAACTAAAATTGCATCAATCTTGATGATAGAATTTCAGGGAAAACCTGTTCCTATTGTACGCAACAACTTAATAGATATTCAGAAGATCGTAACACATATCTTTGTAATCATACAAAATTTAATAGAGATTCAGAATGATATTTTTCAGAGCATTTTTTAGTTCTGCTATCCCTTTGGAGTCGTAACATACATGCATGTTTTCAGAAAGATATGATGAGCAATTTTGGAGTTTGCTCTGGAAATAAAGCTAACCGTTAAAAAGTTCCAAATCCAATCCGAACGAAAAAGAAATCTCTGAAAGCTGAATAATACCAAAAGGCACCACTACAGTAGTTGGTTAATGAAGATGCATAACAAGTGTGACCTTTGTGGTTGACATATTGGCTAGAGGACAGACGGAGGGACACACCTGAAATTTCTCTTCTCAATAATACTAGCAAATGAATCCTCTTTTTAAACAATTACGCGGTGGTTTCGTCGGTATAACAGACAGTTGTAGAGATGGGTCCGACTTCTAACCTTTTTACTGTCGCTCGAGTAAAACACAATATACATTAGGGCATGGAAGGCACGTGGCACACATCGTAGGATTGTTTAGTTTTACTTTATATATATAGCGGGATTTCAGTACGGAAGTTTATAATTATATGATATTGTACAATCTAAATGTTTCCTTAATATTTTGTTTGTAAAGGTGACCAGAATATGACCTCAATATGAATTACGATTCATGTATCTCTAGCATGAGTGACAAATAGTGTGGTCACATGAGGAAGTTTAAACTCATATCTTATCTACTTTTGAAGGAATAAGACAAGTTATATTTTTGCAAAGTGAGTTTACTGCAATTTCGTGAACCTTTTGATGTTATTCTATGTATATCTAATTTCACTTTTATGACGTCGAAGTCTAATAGATAAATCAAGCTGACAGTTTAAAACACAAGTGGAAGAAAAATCTCCCCGACACTCGACAAAATAGCAATTTTTCTTACATAGCTCGTGACATCATTTTGTAATAAATCATACTTGTTGGTAAGATATTGAACAATCACAGAAGAGCAGAAAGCTGAGTGTGAATGTCCCCAAGAAGAATATATTTGTTTGATTTAGACCAACATTAGCGATTTATCTCTTAGACACGTTTTATCTTTCCTTATGGTCGGCATGTTGATAGGTTCTCTGAAAAAACAAAGGGGAGAGCTGTTGGACTGCTCAGTGTAAATAATCCTTCACACATTGTCAGCTTCATGTTGGTTAGACAATCCGGCCCGCATTGAACCATCCTTTCTGTGGCAATGTTCAGAAAAGGAAAGGCTGCCTGAGTATAATACAATACCTCTTCTTTGTAACACTTGTTTTTTTATTGATAAAAGTTCCCTAACGGTCAGATATATTACTGTCGAAGTCTAATACCCCACAAGCACTGACATTAATTTCTTCACTTACAATTCACTTTTTAGATATTAAAGTCACCCCGCCTCCAATACAATTTTCTCCTTACGATTAGGCAAGTGATCGTTGTTCCATCCAACATTTATATCTCCAACGTTTTGATCTAAATGCTTTTCATCAAATCAAAAGAAATACTCTTTCGACAACGTCTGCTTATTTCTAACACTTCTAGTGTACAAACGATAAATAGAAATCTGGAGTCATGACAAAAGTTATTTGTCTTGCAAAGGGGGCCCTACGTTCGATTCAACATCACCCAAAATCTGAATTGATAATAGAATGACAAGCAAGGTATTATGGTTACATAATAATGCTTGAAGAAAACAAAAAAATACGCTTACATAACATGCAGTCAAAGTCAACAACGATATGTCTGATGCGAGTTTTCTCTCTTTGAGCAGAGAGTTCATTACACGTACATAATGAATGAAACCTACCTTGGCAGATTTTGACATGCAACCTTAAAGATCCACTCCGTGAGTTGTTGGTGTCATATATGCCAAACTTAGTCAATGGTGTTATTTGATCGCGAAGTATCGACTGTTACCAAAAAAACACATCTTAAAGCTTTTTTGTTTATTTTACAGTGACAATACGAAGGTAGAACGTCGCAATTATGACCGAAAACCGGACAGTGGCGCGCGTCAATGGTCAAACATAATGTTGGAGACTTATCTAAAGCAACCAGGAGGGCAGTTAGGAGTTGATAGTGTTTGTCAAGTTATTTAGTATCCATGTATATTGGATGTGATATCTACACCTCTGTGCATTTATAAGGCTGTTTTTAGATTTTATGGAAAACCAGTATTTGTCATATATATGTCTTTTGGACATGAAAAATTAAGATGTTTTGATTTTATATCACCACATATGACATTTAGGTTCGTCTCAAAGGTAAATAATATGTTATGAAAATCACGGAATGGCTCTTTAAGAGAAAACCAAATCGCTGAACGACATTATGTAACATTTTGAGAACGATGGCTTATTGTAACAAAACATGTTTTGAAAGTTAGGACAGACAAAATATAAATAACATAAGATGTTTTAGAAATTTTTGTTACATAGTTCAATTGTTTTTACTGCGTAACAACGATATATTTGGGATGTCTTTATCTGCAATATTACGAATTCATGAACGTATTCCAAGTTGAATCCCGTACGGTGCCACGTATATACATAAATCAAGGTCACAAGAGTTTCACGTTCCATTCAATTTTCACATGCCACCCATTTGACGTTTCACCTGGAATATTTGTATTGAAATGACCTGTCCTAAGTCTTGTTATAAAACTAAAACCGAATGACTCAGATAGATCCAAGAGAAGATGAAAATAGGTGTTTCGGAATCGCGGAATTCAAAACAACACAACAACTGCTGATAATCATTTATCATTGGTAAAATGTTTTAATAATCAATACTGGTTTGTAGTATATTGGATATTCAAAGAATAGCAAAAATGGTGGTTCTTACGAGCACAAGGCCAATATTTGCTTGCTTTATATCAACATTAACGCCTTCTCTTAGTGACGCTATACATGAACCTGATACATACCACTGACTAACATGATGTTATGAACACATTCAGCAGAGAACCTCGTTCAAGCAAAATCAAAGCTATACGTTTTTAATTAGGATGAAACAGCCATATGGTGACCCGACGTATTAACTAGTTTTCAATTTCGATGCTTTTTGAGATGTGTGGAAGCACCAATTGACATTTTGGAAACTAAGCTATTGCACTTTACAAGTGGCTTTGAAACAGCTTGGAATAGAGGTACTTTATCTCAAGTTTCTATATCCTTTCTCGATATTTTTGTAAACTTGTATCTATAGTTTATGTCAAGACATGAATGTTAGCCGGTGAGATAAGAAGACACTAGACTCCATTTTCGAGTAAGTTTTGGTAACACATTTTGCATAATACTGTTACTTTGAGATCACAATAAAAAAGCATTTTGTATCAATCATTATGCGAAAATCACAAAATATTATCTTTTACACTAAAAAAACATATTAACAAGAATATATCTTATAATATTTATCTTCGAAAGTAAGTGACATACAAACATCACCAAAAGCGCATTCAGATTTAAAGGTACTAGTGCACTTCAATATTCCATAAATACAACAAATACATAAACCTTTAAGGGCAATTAAAAGTGAAATACATAACGAAGACAATATTTTGTAAGCATGATATAGAATAATAAAGACAGTGTCGATCACATGAGCTGACAGATTCAATATGTCTGCCTGGCCCACTGCAGGTCGAGTAGGAGTCGTAGCCTGTTGAAGCTTAGTCTTTGGTGGAACGATATTCTACACTCATCATATAGTTTATATAGCCGGCCTCTAGTGGATTTAGTAGACTGTGAATTAACGAGAAAGTGACATATACCAAGCTTTAGTATCGGCAAGAACAAGACTGATAGTGTATTTCAGTTTCACCTTATATATCTCGAACATGAATTTTCTTGTCCATATCATTAACTGCATACATTAATTGTTATATCAATATATGATTTGACAATACTTTACAAAAGTAGCACGAGAAAACTTTCAGGGTGGCATAAATTTCCTGTACAATCTTTTTCCTGATGAATCTCTGACGTTCATACTTTGATTTATGAAAATAAATTAAAAAAGAAAAGGCCGTTAGCAACCTTCTAAAAATGTTATCTCTAAAACTGATTTAAAGCATATACTGACATGTATTTTCCTCACAAACATCATACATCATACCTCATAGTCGTCGTCCATTGCCTCAACAGCCGCCATGCTCTCCTTTTCTAATGAGACAAGTGTCACCTCCCAATAGTCGATTATGTCTTGACAGATTGACGTAACTCAGTGAATTTATGTTTTGATAAATAAAAAGTCTTCAGACATTACTTGGGTATTTAAGGAAGTTGTTGGAGATATAGAATCTGTAGGTTGGAGATTTGGTTGTAAAAGCTGCTTCTTGCGAGTTTGACTTCCAGCTTCCACCATGAGCTTGATCCTTGCAGTCTTCTTCTCTCTGCTAGTCTGCGGGTCTGCCTGGACAGTGAAGCCTCTCCCCGCGGCGCAACCAGTGGGCACCCCCAGGCTGTGTGAGGGGTCGGGCCAGCTGTGCTTCTCCTATGACAGATCTTCCGTCATTGGTAGGTTCACATTGAAGATCAGATCTATTAATTTAATGTCATCAATGGTATAACTCTGAAAGACAAAATGGCCGAAATGGCATTTTGTAAATGCAAATGCATAGTTTTCCTTCCAATCCTTCAGATCTTACATGAAATTGTGATTTTGTGAGTTTGTGTAGCTTGGACACAATGCTTTTGACTAAATCTATCTGTACGTCCGTCCGTTTATGATGTGTGAATATATGTGAGTTGGCATAGGACAAACAGAAAATTAATTAAAAAAGTATTTTCCGGCTGATTGTGTGTAAGTGTTTGTATGTTTATATATGTATGCATGCATGCTTGTGTGCATGTATGTACATGTATGTATGTATGTATGTATGTATATTTGTATGTATGTATGTATGTATGTATGTATGTGTGTGTGTATATACATATTTTTGTGTGTGTGTATAATTTAAAAAAAAACTTTGAATAGTATATGTATGTTGTGATGCATTTAATATAGCAAAAGATTATGTTTGCGCTACAAATATGGTTTTGCTGTTTTACTTGTTTAAAATTAACAGTAAATCAGAAAGTACAAGAGACATATAACGTCGGAAACCTCTTTGATTTAAGGCTTAGTTTTAGTATTTTTCACCGCCCTAACAATATCGTTTATATAATCCAACTTTATACAAAATAAGGCATTTGAATAATAAGGTGAAAGTTATAACCCTTGAATGCTACTCAATACGAAGAGCAAGAACATGCTATTGATTTCAGAGATCAATGCCAAAATGGTCGCTACAATATGATAAATTCAGCCCCTAATAAAAATAACTTGATAATTTAGTTCATATTCATTTGTATGCCAGGTTTACAAGGTTTCTATACCTCGATACCCTTGTACAGAAAAACAAGCACTGGTATTAAATATCATGAAGAATCATAGCCTTTTTACTATATAAATGTACGTATTATGTTCAAATGCAGGGCCATTCCGCTGGGACAACATTTGTGAAACAAAGTTTTGTTTCAATGGCGTTAACCAGTCACCTGTTTCCATCAACCCCGACCAAGTGCGGTACATGTGCGGACCACGTCTTCACTACCCTGGGGATCCAGCTGTCGATCTGGAACTCACGAATGAAGGTGAGTAGAATAAGTATTTACATCGTTGTAGTGACACTCTGGAAGTGTGTGGTTACAGAATACACGTCTTTCGTGATTATCACTTTACTAACCAAGACAAAAAGTTAAAAAGTTTTCTTATATGATATCCCGTTAAGCTTTAAATGAAGCTATGAAGAAAGAAGCTAATGATCCAAAAATCACGAGTGTGTTAAGTTGAGCTACGATTCAAAACTCACGGCATTGGTTATGATAATTATTGTTGCTATTTCACATTAAGCTTTATAAATTCATTAATACATTTGCAGGTTTACATATGAGTATTTATTGAAACAATTTTGCCATCGCAACAATATCATCACCGAGAAAATATTCCAAATTATAGTTAAAGATAGTATATCCCAGTATTTTATCCGACTTAAATCCCCATTTTCATATAGACAATACATTCAAGTAAATAAAACACCACGTCCTTTAATTAAAAAGATATAACGGTTCAAAGTGCGTAGAAACTGGCCACCTCAAAAGCCCAATTGAAAAAAGTCGCTGCGCGCCTGTGAGCTCTCCTTCGGCGGATGTGACGTCATAGACAGGACTCGCTCCGCGATTGCATGTAAACAAGTATATATGCCAAATGCAGATATGGGTCGCATTCGTCTACATTGTTAGGGACTATAATGAAATAAGGTGCATATATATATATATATATATATATATATAAATATATATATATATATATATATATATATAAATGATACATAGTGACAGGTTTGTAGTTTGTTACATGACTAAGTTTGGAGTATATATTATTTTTTTGGTGCTGATTACTCTAAGGATACATACAAAAATGTGGGCACGTCACTTATGTTTGTATTTTAACTCTACAGTTTTGGTTATAACATTTATGAAAAATTTAAATTTCTTGCTACCGCGTCATTTTAGAAGCAACAAAAAGTAAAATTAAAATCATAAAGCTGGCCCGGAGAAACATTTACCATTTTATGTAGCCCTACAGTGGTTAATCTATAACCTATTTGATATTGATAAACATTGCAGTATGAAATAAGGTATTTAGTTAGATTTGTTGATATATTGTCTTGTGTCACGTGTATTGACAAACCTTATTACCTTCATCAAAGGCTGTGTGTGTGGATAAAGTTTAGATAATTAATCAGTGCCTTGTGTATTATTTAATTAGAAATGTGCCAGGTGCTGAGTTCATTAACTTTACTGCCATACTGTACAGGTGTGTGGCACTACGTTGTAGACTGTTAGGTAATAACTTTGTGACTATATTGTCTGGTGTGAAAAAGAAGTGTTAGGTAACTAAAAACCTCTCTCTGGTTACATACCGGTACTAAAGTACTGAAGGAAATGGAAATAATATGCTTTTCAGCGTTAATAATTTTATTTGGTTGCAATAGTTAAAACTGAAAAAAAAATAATTTTGCAATACATTTCCAAGCAGGCTTTAACTAGCATCACAATCAACAATACATAACAATCGAAGCATGCAACAATCTTGAAACAGGAAATTGCAAATGCATGTATGTTGCCATAGTGACTGAAATTGACAATAAAAGTTATGAAAGAACACATAAATAACACAAGGGAAAAATTGTCTATACATTATAAATGAAATTCTTAAATAATTGCGAGATTTGATATAGCAAATACAGAATGTAAAATAAAATCATTTATTAATTTAAATATAAATATATATACATGTATCGCTGCGGTGAGATTAAAATACATTTTAATATGGCTTTCATCAGAAAGGTACATTTTGATTGAAGATATTCAAGGTGCACGGTTTTCTCTCCTGTAAAGTCATCTTATTCATCTTAATTAGTATTCATATTCTTCATTCCATTATATATCCAAACATCATTTTATTTGGTGCATATTAGAAAGTCCATCGACAGCACTACTGCAGTCTGCATGATAACAATGATAATCTATACATGTAGTGAAATTGTCAGCAGACTGTCAGTTATTGAAAATATATTTTGTTAAACAGAACTTTAAAAAATGTTGTGTTATTATTGACAATATTGGTCTAGGTCACTCTTGATTGGTACCACACTCTTTATCTCAAACACTGACCATTAACTCGCACAAAACAACAATAATCTGTATTCATAGGCCTTCTATGCAAAATACACTAGAACGTAACTCTAAGTTTTTATGAAGTTGGAAAATAGCGGATCAAGAGGTACATTTACTAAACACATCAAAGATTTGATCTTCATTATCACTCATAACTGGTTAATAAGGCCAAAAACAGCTGCTTGGAACCGTCGTATCCCAATGACCAGATCCGGAAGTTGCCGAGAGACAGTCCATCGAAAGCGAGATGTCATTGTTACAGTCATGCAAAGCAGAAACACTGAGTTACGATATTGAGTTGAAACATTGAAATGGCATAAAGTAGTAACAAGTGTTCTACATATACAATGGTCAATTACCTACACTGGGGGATAGTCGATTTGTTTAGGTGTTCAAACAAAAAATAGTCACAATGGCGGCAGATATCAGCTTGGGTTCACTCGATCGGCATTATCGGAGATTAACAACCCAAACAACAACAACAGTTAATTAATTTCAAACAGAATATGTCGATGTATTGATTGTAATATTTTTTGTGACTTAGGGGCTTTTTTTATAAGTACAATAAGTGAAAATAAATACGTTCACGACCACTGGAATCTATCATGTAAACAATGACACAGATCAGCCATGCGCATCAGTCCTGTCTATGTCGTCACGTCCCCTCTAGCACCTGATTGGCTAATAAAACGTTTGGCGTCTGTTTTCCGGAAGTGTTTATAAAACATGTTTTTTCTGCTATTTTCAGGTTTTTGTGAACCTAAATAGTTGTTGATATTCATTCTTAACTGTGTTATGAATTATTTCCGCTAATCGTACCCCCTCTGTGGATATATCATCTTTAAGCAATGCAAAAGATCCGAAGAAATCACTTGCATTTACTTGCATCCTCGATAGCAAAGGATAACGTTCCGATAATTCTTACACTGGGCTCGAAGAATTTTTCCATCGTTTGCTCACAATCTAATCAACTGTCAATAGTACCTCAAGGCCAATAGTACTAAATTTGTATAGAGCAGATTATGGCAATGTGATTACATCGCGTAACATAAAAAATTGAATGCATACGAAAAAGAAAAAAATGTTGATTTATTTTTAAGCTACATTAGAACTCATATATATAAATATATAAGCCAATATTATGACGATTTTAAAGCAGGATTGCCACCTCTTCACTTGTCGTCACCCGCTCGCTGTCTGCAGGTATCTACCCGTCTGGAACACCAGAGGACGATGATGTGATTCTGCGTGGGGTACCGGGGGATGTGGACGGGTACCGCTTTACTAACGTCCATATGCACTTCCGGGGAGGAAAGTACAACCTCGGGCAGGAACATCAGCTGGGTAAATTCGACTTTGACGGAGAAGTGCGTGCAATAGCAACTTACGTTCAATTACTTCGAATGTTAATCTGTTTAACATATTTATCAAAACGGTGACAAGTGGAATTCTTAATAACTAAATAAGTATATTTGCAATCTATGAAATATACATATAAAATCAGAGAGGTACACGCACTATGTGTTTAAACTTTAAAGAATGTTATTTAGCTTCTTGAAATATAAAGTTTTAAATGGAAAGGTACGTGTAATATCAAATGTGTTTTGCACCTAATAGAATGTTAGTTTTAATTTACATATATTAGATCGGGTGGTGCAAGAAGAATTAAGCATGTTTTTTATTTTTCACACTCCATGAAAACTTTAACACATTTAGGAAAAACACTACAGGAAAGAAAACTTTGAACAGGAACGATTTTTGACTAGACTTCATATTTCCCAAAATTAAAAGACATGAATCAATTTCGCCGTTTTCGGTAAAAATGTTAAAAAGCAGGAGAGCTCAATATAGAGAAATTTGATGATCCAGGTTTTACGGTACGATAAAATGAAGAAGAAGATATGACCCATTTTTACTATCAGGATATTCATATTCAGAATTTGTTTAGTACCAACCAGATTGCAACATTTATTGCAGAACAAGACCTACAACTATTCAATTTACATTTAGGTCTGTCCATAAAAGTTAAGTTTTTACACATGAGTATTATTTTAACAGCAATAACAACAAGAACATCAAACATAAGGCGACATGATAGACAGTATGAGAATGTTTTATGTTCTAATCTACCGGTACCTTTTATCACCCTTGAATTACGGAGGTGTCATCATATTTCAAATGTAGGTTAAACAATCCCTTTTGGACATTTATTAGTGACTGAAAGAAATGCATATTAGTTGTCCCATAAGGAATATCCAAGGCAGGTCAAAAACATCTGCATGATTCTCTTCAAACTTAAGTCGTGAAGTAATGTATCTGAATTAAGCATTTGTCCATGAATAATTGCATATAGATGTATAGATGACCTGCAACCTCCATGCGTAGGTTGAATGCAAGGTCGAAATTTTAGAGTTCAAAATTCAGAACTTCTTAAAATGTTGATGCTGTTGCATGAGGTATGTTGGTCTGTAAGTAGGAGCCTGTTGCAGATGCACCTCGTCCACAGGAGCGCGTCGGTGTCGACTGATGACCAGAATCTCGTGGTGGGAGGAAGAGCTGTCATAGCTATCTTCCTGTCGGTGAGTTCTATCATGCATGCATCTGACACGAAGCGAATGAAAGAGTGGAACCTATCTAAACTGGAGCGCATCAACAATTGGCCCGGTTATCAGACACACAGTTTGAAAGCTTGACATCAAGTCAAAATTTCAAATAAGTATTAAAACCTATTTTGTCATGATATTATTCACCGGATATGATTATCATTGAATGGTTAACATATGACTTGTTTAAATACCTGAAGGATACAGCTTCAGTAGCTCCAGTAGTTTTATGGTGAATCATGTGTCAATCTTGGCGAGAAACTCGCAGGGTTAGATAGTATATGACAATGGAAGAACAATGTATTCTTTTGCAGTTTAGCCGGAAGCCGTCAGTCTTGAATGTACTCGTAACCTATCCTTCGTTTACTTTCACTCACGTCTGCCAATTCGTCGTGAATTGCTCTGATCTTAAAAAAATCAAATTCTTGTTCTACAGACGACTTTCGGTGAGAGGAATGCCGAACTGGACAAGATACTCGACAGGATACCTGAACATTGGGAATATAAACGTGACTCATTACCTCTCTCTCCAAACCTGTAACCTCTAATAAATGAGAGTATTTAATGTTGAAATATATTATAACTACAAGATATAGAAATAGAATGTTCATTGTTGATTTTAAGTGGTATTTAAACAATCTAGTCAAAACTAGATGCAATGATCCTTCAATACATATAGAGAATTACTTATTGAGGTCATGTTCAGCTGACCTTTGACTAACTTAGAGTATATTGCATTACAGCTAGGTTTAACTAGATTGTATGTAAAGAGATGTTGTTCACGAGAGAATTTAAATTAATTTCATTTGACACCAATACGGAAAATCCTTTTCTGAAAAAACCCTTCACCTGTTCCAGGAAAACTTTGCCGAAGGTTTTTCAAGAAGTGCTACAGACCTGTGTATGGACGGGACTACTTTGATAACGTCGGATGGAAAAACAGGTATTCAGCTGAAACTGAAACTAGACAAACTATCGGTTCAAAATGGTTTTAGAGTTTGTTTGTCCCTTGTAATCACCGATCACTGGTTAATCATTTTAAATTATTTCAAATTCTCGTCACCAAGAAGTGCACTGCCATCTGCTTGGATATGGCCACGGTCATTGAGCAACAGTTAATGAGATTACACAAAATTCAAACCATTGACTTTATAGTTTACATTCTACATTGATTATTTGAATTGAGTAAATCGTAAGGGTTATAGCCAATGCGTTAAACACTGTATGTGTTTAGTTCTGCTTTTCTTGTGTGCATTCTTACCCAACGGAGGTAGCTCCGTCATAAAAACGCCTGAGTTACTTCCGCCAGCTTTCCAAAAGCTAAACTTTATGCGAATATGCACCTTGCACTTTGAGTCTTCTTTACATAACTCTTACACCTCATTTGGCGACTGCATCATTGTATAGGCCTGTGTGACAAATATATTATTCATGTATTCGGTGTTTTCATTGGCTAAAATATTGCCAGGTAGTTAAAGTTGCAATATTCTCCCGCAAGGGGAAACAGTCGGAAGACCGAGAAACCTTCGTTTTAAGAAAGGGGTTGTATAGAAGTTTATGACGGAGCTACCTCTGTTGGGAGAGAATGTCTTGTGTGATACCAAATGTTTTACGCGTTCAGTAAGTCTGACTTATGCCAACAGGCGAGGGGGTAGCCGAGAGAGCTCGGAAGAGAATGACGATGACCTGGAGGAGTTCTGTGCAGAGTTTTTCAGCCGTCCTCTACGTTGCAAAGTCGATGATGACGCCTGCGAGAACGAAGACCGAAGGAGAAGATGGGCATCTAGTGGAAGAAAGGACCATAGCCCAGACGAATGTCCTGATAACAAAGTCGGCTGCATCGACGACCATGATGATGAATGTAAGTTCATCATTGTATATTGAACTGACAAAATAAGGAATGGATTTCCATTCAGAAGTCAATGTTACTTATGCATATCCAACTGTCTTCATTTAGTGAGTAATACTCGCACCGGCTATGCTGGTGGGGACTTGTAATAGGCAGCTTGTTTTAGACCGTGTACACAGAAATTGTGTCTTGTATTCGTGTGGAAACGTTCGTTATGTAAACATCCTCGTATTTCATTATCACCACTACTTACTGCAATAGCTTAGAAACCTTAGAAACAAGAAAACTCGTATGATTCGAATCAGTTATGTTATGTACAAGCCATGTTTAACAATCGTCAATAGATTAAATATAGAACCAGTCTCATATATCAGTTCGAAACCTCTCCCTCTTACCTCGCTGCGTTTCTTCATCTCACCACGGCTCCATAACACCCGTCTCGGACGGCCTTGACAGCCACTTTGTTTCAGCCAAAAAAATCGAGGCTGGAAAGACATTACATCTAACTTTTGTATCTCGGATTACGAGCTTTTTTTGAATGAACCCAAGAAAAGCCGCAACGTTAAATGGTCGTATGTTTGTTCACTATCATGACGAATATGCTCATGTTTGTTCGGAAATGAAGCCATGTCCGCGACCTCGAGGTGGATACTGAGGAAGAGTCACTAACGCGACAATATTTGCGTTCGATTTGGATTTTTCTTCGTTCAAAATCAGTTTTCAGAAATTTGGGAAGTGGGAAAACATTTACGTAACACAAAACTACAGGACCAAAAGGCCTACACAGCGTTTATCTCGAAGTTAGGTCGACAATAATTTTGTCAAAAGATCTATAGGAATTCATTTCTAATTTTCAATTTCGAAGTAAACATTTCTCTGAATGTGGGCAAATGAACAAATCAATTGTAGCACAAAGAGAAACATTTGCAGTCAAAAATGATAAATGACATCTAGAAACATATATGAACTCAGTTAGCGTGCAGTGGTGGATCCACAGGGGAGAGGTTTCAGAACGTGTCACACTTCAAATTTTTCCGCAATCTTTGATTGAAGGTGAATGGTCAGGGTCAAGGTCGTCTGACAGAACATTTATGGAACCGTGGTCAGATCAAGACACGCAGCGAGATACGAGGGACAAGTTTCGACCTGATTTCAATAAGATTGACATAGGCAGACCTGTACTTTTAGAAACACAGGATTGCTTAATTGAGATTGTAAAATGCAGAATTTGTATCGGCTATGGACTCCATCTAAATAAATCGATTGCTTTCGTAACTTCGGTACGAATCAGGGTATCGATTACGTATCGCATAGGGGTTTCAGATGTGCTTCTCTATATATCTGTTTAAATACGATAAAATTATTCCAAAGCAGTCCCCACATCGAGTCTATCTTCAAAAAAGGCAACCCCATCTCGAAACATCTCTTCAGCTTTTCCTCTTGGACTGAACCATATCACAGAATGAGTGATGTTTATTCAAATCGATATACCTTGATGGTTTTAATTACAATTATTTAAGAAAAAGGTATTCCATATGACACACAAAAATGCGTGTTATATTCTGATTTCAGGCGAAATTGAAATCGATGATTTCCATCCTGACTGCTTGTTTCCAACCCGACGTAATTTCTACTACTACTACGGGAGTCTGACGTCACCTCCGGTGTCCGAGGCGATCAGGTGGCAGGTCATGGCGGAGCCAATCAAAATCACTCACCGACAGGTGAGGTCGCGATAAATGTAAAAAACTATCCGGGGCTATATAGTTTTCAGGTACATTCAAGATCTCAAAATAATTGAATGGAACCTTATGATGGGAATTGGCCGGATTATGACCCTCCCCATCTCCCTCATTAGGGAAAAGAAATATCTCACCGACAATCCAAAGGCCATGAAGTTAGGCAATAGGCGTATATCTTTGATGGAATGGAAATCCGTCTCCGCAACAACATTTATCAAGCGGTGTAAAATGATTGATAATGATAATTTGCCCAATAACATAGTGATCGTTTTTATTAAGGGAAAAATTTGTTAACGTGATTATAAATGACATCAATATCGTTCAGATCAAGGACTCGCAAGGTAAGACCTAAATATATCTATAAATTCCTGTCCTGTCCTGTTTTTTAAAGAAATGGGTTGATCATTCAAATGAATTACAATTTGTACTTTAAATTCCAATTTTTCCCACAGCTGACGATCTTGCAACAAATGGAATCCCGGGAAAAGGGAGTGAAAATCGTCAAAAATGGCAACGTCCGACCTCTTCAACGGCTCAATGGCCGACAAATTCTAGGAAACTTTTGTCATTAGAGGTTTTCCGGAAATAAACTAATGTTATTAACTCATGTCCATTTTTCAGTTGAGTTGAGTTTGCAACACTGTTACTTAATTTCAAATGTTCGCTATTACCCAAAAAAGAGTACCGTCATTCAGGGGACCCTTTTTACTCGAATCGACACCGCTGCGTAATGTTTCACACCTTCTACACCCGAGGTCTGAATTCAAGATCGCCATGTATTGATTTATTTTGCAAGACAAAACGGTCCGCTGATTCAATTACCTGAATTCTATAACGACATCCTCAAGTGCTTTTGATGAATATTGATACACAGTTCAAACATTTTGGGTATTACCAGAACTTATCACCGACCATTATTCGAAGAAAAAGAGTCATCTTCCAATGCATCTGTTTTCTATCTAGATGTGGATTTAGCGGTAGGAAATGTGGAGCATAATTGTGACGTTAAAACAGTTTACAAGTCAATTAGTGTTTCAGCTTGATGATCGAAGCGTGTCCTCTTTATGTAAAAACAGGCATATTTTGGCAATGATGTAACAACTTGGTAAACCAGATCCGTGTCGTTAAGACGACCATCAATTAATTTGACTGCCTCTAAATAAACTTTTTCATCGTTTGGAGTACTTTGAGTTGCATAAAACGAACACGATTTCATCGTGCATTTTCAAGAATTTCGCTAACCTGATCATATCCTTCATGACACACAAGTGCAGCAATAATTGTTTTACTGAGTTGACACTATTTGAGCGAGTAAGACACCAAAGGTTGTGAATGCAGATTGAAGTAATTGGATCACTTTGGCAAGGCAATTTCAATGCAGGCAAGGCAAATCGTTCAACACTCACATCAATCTTTCCTCTATTGTTTGCAACAGTTTTAGAACTTCCGTGCAATCTAGACCTAATTTTGATATTCAAAACACTCTACCAATCGCCGACAGGGCTTATCACGTCATTTCGCCAAAACCATGACGTAGATCACATGTAATTTCTAAGCTAAATATGTAATGGAAATAACTATTGCTCACCTTATAATACAGAAACGGAGAAAGAACATCAAAATGGGACAAACTCAATAGACCCTTTTTCCTGGGAAAAATCACGCGACGGCTAGCTCATGAATATTTAGTGGAGGCAGAAAGACCGGAAGCTCCGTAGCGTGCCTCCACTCGCCTCAACATTTACAGCGCGTAGTTTTCAAATGTTTTGAAGTAATTCCACCATAAACAAGCAGTATTAGCGAGAATTGGTCCTAAATATTTTGTATTTAAGTGAATAATTCACCAAACCTATCTTTAAATTATTTTTAGACGGGATGTAGATTGTCAAGTGACGACGCCTTGTAGTTTGTTTACAAACATTGAAATACTGATGTATCAGCAAATAAATTAAATCCACAGACACATTATAGGTCTTGTAAAACAATATTTAATTCGTATTTTGATACAAAATCACACATCTTACATAAATATGATTAAATAAGACTCTATCAGTGATAGGCCTATGGTTTGCTGACACGGGTTTATTATGTTATGTCCACAATATATTTTACTAATTAATATTTCAAAGAATGTTAAACAGAGATAGTGATAAACCCCTTCCGTACATCAATAAAGACTCTATATCTTGTATCTATTCGATTTGTAAATTATTTTTTTAGTACAAAGATTGAAGAAATTTACTTTCATAAAACGTTCCAATTAACTATCTTTGTTTTAATGGAGAGTCAATTAATAAAGGTAATGTAAGATATTTATGTAATTGCCTTTATCCTATAGATGTTATTTTCTTATTTCAGAGGCACAAAATATGTAAATTTATATTTAGATATTGTTTTGAAATGATGAAATATTTCACAATGAGGAACACAAACAAGCAATGTGATTTTTTTCTAGAATTTTTAGCAATGGAGTTTTGATTTTTTTCACCAAAAGAGACATTGAAATACAACCATTTACCTTTTCTAATTAACAAAATTTAAATATATTTAGAGTATTTCACCAGAAAATAATCAAAAGTCTGGAAGGGAGTCAAGAATGTTGATAGTCCCCTCCTCCTTATCCTATCTCAATTAAAATGCATGTTTCAATATTGAAAAAATATTTATCACTGCTAGTAGACAGTCGGTTTCTATATTTGCATTTGTTCTTGCATATAGCTTGATAAATAATAAGATGGTTATTATGCTAAATACAGGTTTGAAAGTTGCAAATATATTTTACTTATAAAAAAATTGAAATTAGTTGAAATTTGAACATGTTCAATTCTCTTTTACTATAAATGGGCTACAGCTTTACCTATTCTTATTGGTATTCACAAATTCATCTAAGAAATTATTTGAGAAATAATTTATGAACAGTTATTATTGATACATCATTTACTTTTATTAGTAAGATTTGGATTCATAAACAAGACAAAAAGTTAAGGATATCTGTAAATTTTTCAATTATTAACTATGATTTATTTACTTTCTGATAAATGATGAACAATATTAAAAATAAAAATTCCAATAAGCCCAACTTATCTCATTTAAGATGTATTTGAAGTCTATAAATTCAATTTAATGATGAAAATGAAATACCTTGGGAAAACTATTTATGATTGACAGTCCAATCTTTGTCTGACACACTGAGGTTGTCAGAATGGGACAATTAATTGGATGCCAGTATATGCTGATAATTAAAATATATGTATATTGATTAATACCTTGGCATTTACCAAGTAGATTCTGCTTCCCATGGCAATATTTGAAAGATGAATAATTGTTGTGATATCCCTAACATCTGTCCAGAATGATCCCCACTAAGTATCAACTTAGGATTAGTAATTTTATTAATGTTAAATTTTTCATTTTATTTAGGTAGGCCATTAATTTTCTTAATTTCATTTGCTTCTTTCTTTACCCTCCCCAATTAATAAGGAGTGTATTCATTGATATATTCTTTTGAGAAAAAAATTCAAATGGTCAAACCATTCATATATTTTGAAATCACATTAAAACTACTAGCATGGGATAATATAAAAAAAAAAACAAAGTCAACAATTACTTTTCTCATATTTTAGGGATACAAAGGGAGTTATCCCATTCACAATGAATATTAATTCTATAATTAAAAAAATATTATTCAAAATTTGTCTATCAAATATGGCATGCCATTCCATATTTTATAATTAAAATTTTTTTAGCTTCTTCAATTTCTGTTAATTGATGAAAAGCTCTGTATTTAGATGTTTACATTGAGACTCCCCAATTATCAATGTTACTGTGAAAAAATGACTCTAAGAGAAAGTGATGAAATCCTATCACCATGGCCAACTATTTGTGTAAGATATAGAGGTATACATAGGTAAAGCTAGGTTAAATTTATCTGACCTGTCAATATAATGAAGTCATCGTGAGAGAACGGTAAAATATAACGCCAAGAAATTGAAATAAAACTTTGAAGAATATTATTTAATGATTGTCTGGTATATATAGTTACATATGTGTAATATATCAGGAATGGTTGCCACATCACTTCGCTAGTTGCTATCCACTAGGATCTCAGTAACAAACATGGACGTCTCACTGTTTACGTCGTTTTGCAGACAAGAACCCTTCACGCAAGTTGAACTTTTGGTTGACAATCCTCAGTTAAAAGTGTTTCTGATTTAAGAAATATGAGGGATGCCACTCCCCCGTTGTTTCCTTGTATCAGTAGTTGATAAATATCGGTGATGCGATTACTAGTTTTCCGGTATATCGCACTCGCGATTGGGTGCACTTGATTTGTATCCTTCCGAGCTGAAACGGCTAGTACCGATAAGCAGCAGCATCCCGAACTGTAAAACGGGCAAAATAAAATCATTGCAGACGCGACAGGAAAGATTGGTGTAAGGTGTCAGCACTTTGCTCGTGAAGAATGATAAACAGCTGCCCTCCCAGAAAAATACCCCCCCCCCTCCCCCCATTTTCTAAAAGCTGAAAATTATTTGTATTTATAATCGCAATCAATAGACATAATCAAGCCTCTATGACATTGAAATGAGAAATATTGTCACCTAAAGGCAATAATGGGGGCAAAAGCTTAAAAATTAGTTGAGAGTGCGACGGATTATTTTGTTCTCGTTTTTTGTGCACTTCGGCTCATTCATGTAATGCAACTTAAATTTTACGAATATCATATAACAATTTGTTGCCAATGTACATTTCTACCATCTATGCACAAACAAGATCGATTCCTCGAATTTTGCTACCACAAAAATATGACACCGTTCACAGTAGCAGGTTTTCTGTGACAGACAAAGTGATCCGAAGAAAACGAATTTAAATGTTACATATTGATGGCAATCATCTATCTTAACATAACAAACCAATCTTACACATCGAATAATTAAAATGTATTGACTAATATTGCCGAAGGCAGTTTCGCTTGATATGTAACACCTTATTTTACAAGAATTGGGTCGAGTTATTAAATGTTTTAACTACTGAAGAAAGTACATTTCAAATACACGAATATTTTATAAGAAAATATGAAAATAAAAATTGCATAAACGTGCTAAAATGTAATGCGACAGAGGTAAATGAAAACACAGCCAGGAATTCTAAGCCTGTTCACATTAGATTCAAACAGTGCAAACTGAAGTGATTTGAAGAACAAATCTGTTTGTCCTTGTCTAGTTGACCTCTTGCATGAACGCTTGTAAACGAACGTAACATACATGAACCTAGATTAATCACGATATTTTCAATTACATTTACTCAAATTGTTGAGGCTTTAATTCCAATTTAAGACGTTCGTTGTCGTCCTAATTTTGTACTGCCTGTTCTTGCATGCAGGTCTTTGAAGAGTAGTAAAGTGTACTTGTGTGAGAAAGTTCACGTGACCTCACCAGGTGATCCACCTGCACGTGCAAACCCTTTTGCACGTTGACAATTGACAAGTCATCTGTCGGAGGACTCAAATGAGATGACCTGAATATTCATTATCCGTGTTTCGCAGGGATAGCCTCAGGACTTTATCGATGTAACTATTTGCTCTCACATTCTCTTGCAGCTACACCAACTCAAACATGCGGTTCTAGGATAGTGATCTCCAAACAATTACACTTCCTCCACCGACATTGTCAACGTCTGGCGAGTAACGTTCGTTTTGACGTCGGTACAGACGTTACCTTCATCTCGACGTTAAAGAAGACAATAAGAGTAATTGCAGAGGCAAACGCGTCGCAAGTTCCAAGATGGCAAGCCACTTACGGCACCCTCTCACAAAATGAAGTCGATGTCGTAGTCGTAGCTCAGCCCCAACAGAAGGTCTATCCGCCTGTCTCAGTCGATTTTGTTTGGTTTGGTCTGATATCCTCTGCACTATTGTCTTGTAGTCGCTGTAGCCGTATATGCTTGATCGATCTTGGGCAGGGTGGTTATTCTAGGTCTTTCACGTCTTGCTTAAACTTTGCTTGAATTAAGTTGCGTGTGTCGATCCCATAAACATAATATGGGGTTCCTGTCAACCCGGAAATGTAGGACTTCTTACGCATTCATTCTGTGTTGAAATTTGCTATTTTCCGCTATTTTGCTATTGTCGGGCAAATGAATTTTCGGGTGCGTTGGGTCAAAGTGTTCATGTCAGAACGGATAACTTATATTTTTAAAAACTCATTTATCATATCCTTTTTCAACTCATTGATAAATAGAGATTATTACCCGAGGAAGTGTGTCATATGACCTTTACGAAATGAGTGCGAATTTTTGTATTACCCGAGCGATAGCGAGGGTTATACACAAGCTCGCACGAGTTTCGTAAAAGTCATATGACACAATTCCGAGGGTTATAATTTCTTTATTACCGATTCTATTTCATTTAAAACACACGGAAAGCGGCCTGCTTTCTTTGCGGCGGCTCGCTTCAGTGACGTCACGAACAATGGTTTGATGACGTCACAGACGACGTAATACAGTAACTCGCGCTGAAACAATCGTTGCTAGGCAAAAGTGATATGTGCACATGTGCTCATATTGAAAATATGTCATCACTTATTATTAACCATATGGGTAATAAATGAAATTCTGAAACCCATGCTGCGTTGCTTTTGGGATCCACCATTTATTTATTCATTATTTTGTATTACGTTAAATGGAACTTACCTTACCTAAACCACAACATACACAATGATGAATAAGAAACGTCTCCCCATAATGTTTACATTGTAATTCGCTGTTAACGACTGGTCAAAAGTCCAGCGGAACTTTCCCGGGCCGAAGTCAAGTAAAGGTTAGATAATGTCCGAGAGGCTAAGCGAAAAGGCGAAAAGCCTTAATGTTCATGTGTAAATGTAAAAATTGCTACATGTCAACTTGTAACTCTCAGCATCCACGAATCGTGAAAGAGATTTGATGAGGGTGTGAGGGGGGTTGGAAGACGTTAGTATAACTTAATGTGTGAACTTATTAGATAGACCATATGGCTCTGTACCTCATCAATCATGTTTGATTTGTTTTATTAGATCCGCGACATTCATGAAATAACCAGTTTAAAACAGGTTTCAGCATTTAAATAATTTTGACACATTGACTAAAATTAGCATACACTCTCACACATCTTCTTTCAAACCAATCCATGAATTTAAAAACGAGATATCAGTTGACACTAGCAACCTTTCCCTCTTCCATTTCTGCTACTCACATTCAACAAGCATGCTTAATGTTATACTCAATGGAGTACAAAATGTAGTTGTGATAACTCCTACAGTTTCTTATTTGTTTGTATTTTGCCTATTAAGTGTGTGGAGGGCATAGAATCAGGCTTGTTTGAATGTTTATTACCACATCAATATGATTACATTGAAGTTATTAAAGCTCTTATTGTTATAGTCCGTCCCCTCTCACCCAACCCCGATAAGATAAGATACTCCACCCCTCAACCCCCGGGCGATTCCTTGCAGTAATGGTTTCCTGAATCGAGGACAAAGGAGATTTGAGGGTGGACACATCTACCACACCCATATTTAAAGGGCGTCAACCTTTTTTTAAAGATTTGAATCTCAATCATAAGAAAAGACATCTGGCAAGATAGTATTCAAGAAACTTTAGTTAATAGGCCGAATGGATTCTTCACTGAGTGTATTCTTTGGATAAAAACCTGCCACGCCCATGTTCGAAATATCAGCTTTTACGAGCAGTTTTAAATAGGCCGATAATCTATAATCTAAATCTAAATGGTCTATACTGACAATGTGCCAAAGCCCCAATGACTTGCTAAGACAGGCCTTGCCGCAGGTCGCCAACTTTTCTGTGCTTATCGTCCAGGCTGCTGCGAAGGATCCCGTGAGAAATCATATGAGAATCGCAACTTTTCGCCGAGGAACGCTGCAAATTCACGAATTTGAAGGGTTGGCAGCAAGGTTTAAATTAGACAGTGATAAAGACTGGTGCTATGCAGGGGAAGGTTGTCGATAACATGAAATGTTTCAGACGGACGACAGACAGATGCCAGGTGACAAGCCTTGCAAAAAGTTTATCTTGTCTTGTAGGCCTGATAATACAAAAACGAAAATTAAACGGCATGAACTTTATACTTGAAATTATGCCAAAAATGTGATATGTCTGACACATGACACTGCAATGATTTGTAAAAGAAATCCATGGCATTTTTATTGCTTGTATCAAGATGTACATTACTACATACATATGTAGCGATGTGACCTGTAGGGGAGATAACATCAACGTGTTCCTTATTACTAAAAGAAGCCATAAGAGCGCGCCTGGCAGTGTACAGCTCACGTGAGTCTCTGCATTAACCGACTTCATCACAGGGTGGCGCTCACCATGGCGCTCTTCTACACGCTTGTTGCCCTCCAGTTGTCTCATTATGCTTATGGTTTCTGGTCTAAGCTACCCGAGGCACGCCCCGTGACGACCCCAAGGCTGTGTCCCCAAACCATGGAATACTGCTTCTCCTATGACAGAAATTCTATTATAGGTAGATAGAGATTTATCTTTTTCAGTTGATAATCTGTCTTAAAAACCTAATGTTTTATTACATCTAGGTATGTTTGATTTGCACCATATGCCGCAATTTACCATCCATATATTTGGTTTTATAACGACTAATTCTTTTTAGAATTAAGTTGGTAGAAGTTCTATACGTGTGTGATAGGGTCATAGAACTATATATTCACATTTTTCAAATATCGATTTAACCTATACATTCATAATCATTCACATTTGTAAAAGCATGGAAAATCGTCTGAATGTGATTTCATTATGTACGGTGAACCAACAGGTCCAAACAATTGGGATAACGTCTGCGACACGAGATTCTGTTTTAATGGCGACAACCAATCACCGATATTCATTGATCCAAGTAGAATTGAAGGTCAGTGTGACCGCTTCAACAGACTAGGATACAACCCTGTCACCGTGGAAGGCAAACTAGAGAATGACGGTAGGTTGGTCATATTTTGTACATTTTGATTATTTTTTATCCAAAATATTTTAAACAAAGCAGCATAATCTTTTATTGAAAACATTTTGATTGCCCGTTAAGTCTACACAACCATTTTAAAACTGAAAAACTTTGAAGGAGGTATATCTTGTTAAACGTAGGCTTGAACTGATTTTAGTTAGTTTGATAGAGCTACTAGACTACTCAACTACTTTTAAAATCAACTTTCCATGCCCTTACGAGTAACCCGTGTTTCTGAAGATAACTTGGTAAGTCTCTGCTGGGTGATTTTTCTATCCCTTTTAGATCAGTGGGCTTCAACAGAAAGTACAATTCAAGGAACTTTCAAAAACCCATGTCTGTGCACAAGCAAAGGCTTTAGATTAAAATAATATTTTGTCCCAGTAAAGAGAAAACTAAGATGAATATAAAGTCTTGCTACACTTGAACACTAGTGGTGGCCTTTAAGACATGAACTAATTATATCTCTGCACTTTTCATTTCCTACATAAGAAGAGTATCAGGTTTACTAACTAATATCAACAATTGCAATATCTATCATTTCATTTTCCCATAGCAAGCTCAGCTCAGTCACTCAGGTACCCTCAGGTACCGGTTAGGTCATGTTTGGTAAAGATTGTTGTAAATCTCTTACAGGCTCAGCTAGTCTTTTTATTATTAAGTCTATTCGTGTGCCTATTCAGACATATGTATCGAAAGTAACCAATGAGGAGACAGGTTTTTTAAACCAGAATATTACCTGTCTTGCAGGCTATTACCCGAAGCTGACTACGGAAAACATGGACCTCCATAAGGCCGTCCTGAGAGGAGTGCCAGGGGCGTCTAACTGCAAGTCTACCTACCGTCTGGACTCACTGCATATACACTTCGGGAGGAGGGGAGAAAGGAAGGAAAGTGAGCATGTAGTCAAGGGAAAACAGTATGACGGGGAGGTGAGTCTCTATGACAAAGAAAAGGGATGCGGAGGTGTGTCACATTGCCATGGGTAGGCAGTACGAGGTGGAGGTGAGTCACTTGATCAAGGACAGACAGTGTTTGGGAGGTGAGGGCCTATGTCAAGGGCAGACAGAATGATTGGGAGGTGAGGTCCTATGTCAAGGGCAGACAGTGTGTTCGGAAGGTGAGGTCCTATGTCAAGGGCAGACAGAATGATTGGGAGGTGAGGTCCTATGTCAAGGGCAGACAGTATGAGGAGGTGATTCACGTAGTCGAGGGCGGACAGTATGATTGGGAGGTGAGGGCCTATATCAAGGGCAGACAGTGTGATTGGGAGGTGAGGTCCTATGTCAAGGGCAGACAGTGTGTTTGGGAGGTGAGGTTCTATTTCAAGGGCAGACAGAATGATTGGGAGGTGAGGTCCTATGTCAAGGGCAGACAGTGTGTTTGGAAGGTGAGGTCCTATGTCAAGGGCAGACAGAATGATTGGGAGGTGAGGGCCTATATCAAGGGCAGACAGTGTGATTGGGAGGTGAGGTTCTATTTCAAGGGCAGACAGAATGATTGGGAGGTGAGGTCCTATGTCAAGGGCAGACAGTGTGATTGGGAGGTGAGGTCCTATGTCAAGGGCAGACAGAATGATTGGGAGGTGAGGGCCTATATCAAGGGCAGACAGTGTGATTGGGAGGTGAGGTTCTATTTCAAGGGCAGACAGAATGATTGGGAGGTGAGGGCCTATATCAAGGGCAGACAGTGTGTTTGGGAGGTGAGGTTCTATTTCAAGGGCAGACAGAATGATTGGGAGGTGAGGTCCTATGTCAAGGGCAGACAGTGTGTTTGGAAGGTGAGGTCCTATGTCAAGGGCAGACAGAATGATTGGGAGGTAAGGGCCTATGTCAAGGGCAGACAGTGTGTTTGGGAGGTGAGGTTCTATTTCAAGGGCAGACAGAATGATTGGGAGGTGAGGTCCTATGTCAAGGGCAGACAGTGTGTTTGGAAGGTGAGGTCCTATGTCAAGGGCAGACAGAATGATTGGGAGGTGAGGGCCTATGTCAAGGGCAGACAGTGTGTTTGGGAGGTGAGGTTCTATTTCAAGGGCAGACAGAATGATTGGGAGGTGAGGTCCTATGTCAAGGGCAGACAGTGTGTTTGGAAGGTGAGGTCCTATGTCAAGGGCAGACAGAATGATTGGGAGGTGAGGTCCTATGTCAAGGGCAGACAGTGTGTTTGGGAGGTGAGGTTCTATTTCAAGGGCAGAAAGAATGATTTGGAGGTGAGGTCCTATGTCAAGGGCAGACAGTGTGTTTGGAAGGTGAGGTCCTATGTCAAGGGCAGACAGAATGATTGGGAGGTGAGGTTCTATTTCAAGGGCAGACAGTGTGATTGGGAGGTGAGGTTCTATTTCAAGGGCAGACAGAATAATTGGGAGGTGAGGGCCTATATCAAGGGCAGACAGTGTGATTGGGAGGTGAGGTCCTATGTCAAGGGCAGACAGTGTGTTCGGAAGGTGAGGTCCTATGTCAAGGGCAGACAGAATGATTGGGAGGTGAGGTCCTATGTCAAGGGCAGACAGTATGAGGAGGTGATTCACGTAGTCGAGGGCAGACAGTATGATTGGGAGGTGAGGGCCTATATCAAGGGCAGACAGTGTGATTGGGAGGTGAGGTCCTATGTCAAGGGCAGACAGTGTGTTTGGGAGGTGAGGTTCTATTTCAAGGGCAGACAGAATGATTGGGAGGTGAGGTCCTATGTCAAGGGCAGACAGTGTGTTTGGAAGGTGAGGTCCTATGTCAAGGGCAGACAGAATGATTGGGAGGTGAGGGCCTATATCAAGGGCAGACAGTGTGATTGGGAGGTGAGGTTCTATTTCAAGGGCAGACAGAATGATTGGGAGGTGAGGGCCTATATCAAGGGCAGACAGTGTGATTGGGAGGTGAGGTCCTATGTCAAGGGCAGACAGTGTGTTTGGGAGGTGAGGTTCTATTTCAAGGGCAGACAGAATGATTGGGAGGTGAGGTCCTATGTCAAGGGCAGACAGTGTGTTTGGAAGGTGAGGTCCTATGTCAAGGGCAGACAGAATGATTGGGAGGTGAGGGCCTATGTCAAGGGCAGACAGTGTGTTTGGGAGGTGAGGTTCTATTTCAAGGGCAGACAGAATGATTGGGAGGTGAGGTCCTATGTCAAGGGCAGACAGTGTGTTTGGAAGGTGAGGTCCTATGTCAAGGGCAGACAGAATGATTGGGAGGTGAAGTCCTATGTCAAGGGCAGACAGTGTGTTTGGGAGGTGAGGTTCTATTTCAAGGGCAGAAATAATGATTGGGAGGTGAGGTCCTATGTCAAGGGCAGACAGTGTGTTTGGAAGGTGAGGTCCTATGTCAAGGGCAGACAGAATGATTGGGAGGTGAGGGCCTATATCAAGGGCAGACAGTGTGATTGGGAGGTGAGGTCCTATGTCAAGGGCAGACAGTGTGTTTGGGAGGTGAGGTTCTATTTCAAGGGCAGACAGAATGATTGGGAGGTGAGGTCCTATGTCAAGGGCAGACAGTGTGTTTGGAAGGTGAGGTCCTATGTCAAGGGCAGACAGTATGAGGAGGTGATTCACGTAGTCGAGGGCAGACAGTATGATTGGGAGATGAGGTCCTATGTCAAGGGCAGACAGAATGATTGGGAGGTGAGGTCCTATGTCAAGGGCAGACAGTGTTTGTGAGGTGAGGGCCTATGTCAAGGGCAGACTCCCTTGGAACAATGGCGATTTTACTCAGACTTGATGACACTTCCTGCAAAATCTATTGCTCTTGTTGAGCTACCCCTCTTTGATTGTTTGCACGGTGGCCATCATTTCCGTAGTGATTCCAGACGGCAATCCTGAAGTTAGAGAAGGGTCTTTTTGTCGCTGTCAGTACAGAATGGTCTTCATGGACTTCAGGGATGGAATCTCTTTCAGCAGGTCACCAGAGACATCATCTGCCTCTGACTTTATTTTTTCTACCCACACATTGTAGGTATAGGGCCAGTTTTAGCCTTTCGATGAGACTTGCCTTGAATGCAGCAACTTATATGTTCAAATCAGCTGAAAATTAGGCTTCACAGACGGTTAATATTCTTATTTAAAGTCTATTTTTTATTTCAACTCATTCGTATCGTTATCAATATCGTTCACAGTAAATCTTGTATATGGTACAGAAATTTGGCGACTTAAATGATGGTTAAAGTACAAACTTAATATCTTAGCATATCATAGCATAACATAACACAAACACAGTTACTACTTCGTCCATACTTCCGTTCATATCTTGATTCAACCAGTACTTTCTCTGCTTATTTCATGAACTGATTTGTTAAGCTGTCTCAAAGTATATAAACAGTTATGCCTTTATATTTGCGCCTATCTTAACTTCTAACATTTTGAGAAGTATGAAAAACATTACAATCTCCTGGTTGAATTAATGGATAAGCAAAGTACATCAAATCCTTGAATAAATCAACTTTCTTGAAAAATCCTAAGGTCTAAGCCCTCGTTGAAAGGAATGATAACTTACACCGACAAATTAAACTCGAAAATTGAGTAAAATTTAGCGGTGTAATTTTTTGAACATCTCTTATGGTGAACACTTCCGGCACTTGGCAGATTTACGCGACGTTAAATGTCTTAGTAAAGATTTCATTTTCAGTAGCTATACGATAAGAAGTTTTCATTAGTGATGTTTTCTTCTAATATGTAAAATTTGCCTGCAAATATCACGGTTCGAGACAATTTATCTCCTTTGTTAGACAATCGATCAAATCGATGTCCGAATATAATTATTGCCGGTATGTTTTTATAATTATTCATAAAGAATTTTTGAGTCAGCGTAAGTGTAGGGTAAATTCAAAGTTAGATTAGAGAGTTAAGAACGTAGACTGGAGCCAGTCAGGGATGCAACTTTATAAACTCAATAGACACTGTATTAAGCTATTTTCATATAATAACCTTAATAACATATGTACATGTATATTAGATAATATTCACACTTTTGGAAATACATTGTACTCAATACGCTGATGTACAATGTATCAGGTTACATTAATAACTTATAAATCTACGGTCAGACACACTTATCCCTTTTTACTAAAATAAAACATATTTAAGTGATATTATCTCATTGAATCTTTTCATTGATTTTGATTTAAACATTTTATTCATGAAAAAACGGATTGGGAACAAGTTCTCCAACTTAGGAGACCCTCTCCTTGGTATTTACAATATTATACATATCCATCATAAAATGATGACAGATTCTGAACAAGAAAAAGTTGTAGGAAGAAGAATAGCAAAGAAGAAAGGATAAATGAAACACTAGTTTCTTACACAAATCCTTTAAAGCATTAATATACAATTGAACAAACTCAAATATATTAACATTTTGACAAAATGACAGGTCTGCACTTCCCTGAAGCTGAAGAGTAACGGAAATACGTGATGTATGAAGTATGCGCTTTACTGACGACATAAGGTTTTCTCTCTCATTTTGGTACAGAGAAGAAAACATGATAAGAGTTCTCAACATAATATCCATATAGAATAAATGGTATCAGGCTTCATTCCAAATTTGTATAAATCACAATTCAATGAACTCACAGCATAACGCAATTTTGTATGCAAAATATTTAATTTTCTTTTACCACATGAAAAATATTTTGGGGCAGAAACATACTTATTAATAACACATGTTTCAAAAATTGAAATTCTTTCTGACTTACGGACATTCTCTGGTAAATGATTCCATGAACGTATTGCTGATGGATAGAAAGATTCCTCTGAATGTTTAAGCCTTGAATAAGGAGTGTAAATATCTTTTGCGTTACGTAAATTGTAATTACTTTTTGAACCGACATTTTGAGGAAGAAGTTCTGCAAGGTATTGTGGTGACAATTTATTTTGAATTTTATACATTAAATCTAATTTTCTTTTTCTACGACGTTCTTGCAAAGGTTCCCAACCAGTTTCAAAGTAAAGAAATTGCCGTGATGCGTATCTGGACAATCCTGTTATAATCCTAGCTGCTTGTAATTGAACTTGCTCTAGTTTATTGGTTAATTCCTGTGTCCAACCATCCCAGACTTGGCATGCGTATTCAAGATGTGGTCTAATAAACATTATATAAATCTTATTGAGAGTATTTCTATCTAACACATATTTTAGACTTCGAAGAGAGGTTACCATCTTAGCAACTTTTGTAACGATATTTTAGATATGGTACGCCCATTTCCCATTTTGTGATAGTATTACACCAAGATGTTTATGTATCTCAACCATTCTTATTTCAACTCGATCAAATAAAGATGTAACTTATCATTAGTATTTTGAAGCGAGAAAAGCACAGCTTCAGTCTTATCAGAGTTATATTTGATTAGCCAATTTTTACCCCACATGTTAAGCTTGCACAAATTAGCATTTAATTTAGTTTCTATATCACTATTGACAACTGATGAATAACCAAGTGAAGAATCATCAGCTAAAAGCCTCGTTAGGCAATCTAGCTCATCAGCTACATCATTTATGTACACAATAAACAAGAATGGGCTGAGTACAGACCCTTGTGGGACACCAGCTTGGAGTGTTCGCGGCTTAGAACTTGACCCATTGACAAACACGCTTTGACTGCGATTACTTATATAACTTGTTATCCACCCTAATAGCTGACCTGTTATACAATATATCTTTAGTTTTAGTAATAAACCTCTATGCCACACTCTATCAAATGCTTTCGACACATCACAAAACACCATACAGTAATTTTCTTTTCTATCTAAAGGTTCACAAATCTGATGATATATTGCAATTAACTGATGTACAGTTGAATGTCCAGGCTGAAAGCCAGATTGATATTTATATAAAAGCATGTTTGTATGGAAATAATTAAACAGGTGCTTAAAAACAACTCTTTCAAAAACTTTAACAACGCAACTGATAAGTCTATAGTTAGACGCCACAGTAGGATCCCCTTTCTTGAATAGAGGCATAACATTGGCAACTTTCCATTCAAGAGGCTTATTCAGATGCTTTTTTCACATGTAAACATGTAATGATATCTTCGATTTCAATCTTTTCATTGTCGAATCAATATTTCGAAAATATATGTTGCTGTATACTTTTTTCTAATGTTCATATGTTTTAGATTAATATAATGTTATCTGTCATGTTATTAGCTCAATGTATCAACATTTACGAATGCTGTTGCCTTTATTTGTAGTTTGTAATATTACAGAAAGTGTTATGCTGTGTTGCAGCTGCACTTAGTCCACGAGAGGGAGGGAGTTGAGGGCGAGGCGGCTGCTTACCGGGCAGGCTATGCTGTCGTCGGAGTGTTTCTCTCGGTGAGTCACTTTCCTGATTTCAAGTCTTTTACTTGAGCCAAATGATAAACGTGTACATTTGGATTTTGAGGTTTTCTAAGTCAAGGATAAGATTTGGTGGTCTCCGTATAACTCATCTGGGAATTTAATAACGGGGTTAGCGCTATGGTGAACATTACCCGGTTAGGGTACAATCCTTAACCAACAATTCCTTAACAACATTTTCAAAATCGCTGGTATGAAATACCATAATGAATAATGCTTAAATGATAAATGTTAAGATGGCTAAATGGTTAAGAATTGATTTAAGAACAAAGGATCATAATTGTTGTTTAAATTTTTATACAAGACGTTTGAGAAAGCTGACACACCTTTATTTTCTAAAATGATAAAACCATTGATATTTGAAATCTTGTTTGCAGACCTCTATGTCAAAAGATATTATTTTATTTTTGTTTTGTTATTACTGATCCCTATAATTGACCATATGGTGCCATGCTCAAAGCTTTTTTAATTTTCTCCAAAAAAAGGTCAATCAAAGTATTTTCCTCGGAAGTGAGAGGTTTAATACTGATAAAATATCATCAATAGCATGGTGAGCTACAGAGCTTTTTGACCCACGCGTTTATGTTTCAAAATTCATTTTTAGAAAAGCGTTCTAATGAAAGGTGTTTTTATCGTTTATTGTTAAAGTGTCATACGTTAAATTTTCATTTGACAGCATCAACATTGGTTAACACATTATCATGTGTTAAACATATGAGAATATATATATATATATATATATATATATATATATATATATATATATATATATATATACATATATATATATATATATATATATATATATATATATATGAAAAGTTGAATTGGTTCAAACACAAGGTCACATATAGATTAAGTATATATATATATATATATATATATATATATATATATTCTCTTATGTTTAACATTGAACACTAACATGTTTCATTTGGAAATTGAATCTTTCCCTAAATTCCTTCTCGTATTGCAACCACCTCATTTGAGTCTTTGAGTTTCAGCTGAGAGAAGGATCACGTAGTATAGAATTAGACCGAATACTGGATTCTCTCAAATACTGCAGAGAGTATGAGGTCACGGGGAGTAAGTAGACGAGAGAAGTCACAAGAAATATTTTTATAATTTCGGAAGTCAAAATAAAGCAAGATCTTATCGCTATTTGTTGTAACACTAACAATGTTCTTTGAAGATTGAGAAAGGACCTAAAATGAACATTTGTAATACGTATTGTAACAATATGTTTACAAACATACAATAGATAGAATATGAAGAAAATATGATGACAGATATATATATTATAATTTGTCAAATGATATAGGACATACATGTGGATGACTTATCACTTCTTATGAAGCAATGAGTAATGTATAAACTGTATTGGTGTACAGACAAGACGATCTGCAGGGAGACAACCTGTCCATCCTCCACGCTCCGCTCTGTGATGATGTGCCCCCACTGGAGCTACGGGCAGTGTGGTGAGTTGCATCCTATCAGGCTTCACACTGGTATCAGCTAATGATTTGAAACTGTAGACATCACCAATTATCTAAATGCAAGACATTCTATCTGGCGACAACCTCTAAAGTACCGACAGGAAGTATTATAAAGAGTTAAGACGTTACAGCCAGGGGGTATCTAGGTATTTTTGAAGAATATACTCAATCGAGTAGTTCCCCCCCCCCCCCCCCCCCCCCCCCCCGCCCCCTACTGAAATGCTATTTCCAGGAGTTAAGGTTCAAGTTGGTTGGTTAAAACGTACAGAAGATGAAAGCAGGATTTGAAAAAAACATTTAAGTTTTTGTTATTTTTAATTTTTTCTTTTTGAAATTATGATAAAAAAAGTGTACTGAATTGAGTACATTGCGTACAGGTAGCTACGCCCATGACAGCCATCGAAACACGGTAACTCGCGTTTAAACACTCGGTACTGGGCGTGACTGATATGCTCTCAGGTGCACCACCACCGGTGCAGGGAAATCCAGTTTAAGTTTGTTGAAAACAGTTCACATTAATAAGGTGTATGGCCCCCCTTTCCAAATTACACGCACTAACCCTCCGATGCATGGAGAAAATCAGACGCCTGACGTCATTACGTGGAATGCGCTGCCATTCTTCTTGGAGAGCTTGAGCAATTTGCTGGCGGTTATCTGGAGGTGGTCGTCGTTGACGAAAACGACGATCAAAAGCGTCCAAAAGATGTTCCATCGGTGACATGTCAGGCGAGCATTCTGGTATTGGCAAAACGTCGATGTTGTTGTTGAAAGATGACTGAAACCTTGTGCCTGTTGTCGAAGAAAGGGACAGACGAAGGGATGGAGAATTTCATCGACGAAACGCTGAGCCGTTAGATTTCCATTCACGATAACCAACGGCGCCTTCTCCTTACCAAGTATGCCTCCCCAGACCATGACACTTCCTCCTCCGTAGGGCACCACTTCCTGAACGCAACATGCATCGGTTCTCTCTCCCCGACGGCGGTAAAACACGTACTCTTCCATCTGCCTTCAAAACAGTTGTAGACGAAGGGATGGAGAATTTCATCGACGAAACGCTGAGCCGTTAGATTTCCATTCACGATAACCAACGGCGTCTTCTCCTTACCAAGTATGCCTCCCCAGACCATCACACTTCCTCCTCTGTAGGGCACCACTTCCTGAATGCAACATGCAGCGGTTCTCTCTCCCCGACGGCGGTAAAACACGTACTCTTCCATCTGCCTTCAAGAGACAGAATCGACTTTCGTCAGAGAAAAGCACCCTCTGCCACTGACGTCGCTGCCTACGTAAAATCGTCCTCGCCCATCTAAGTCTTCGTTGGTGATGTTCGGCTGTCAACAGCTGTCCCCAGAACGGTCTGTATTCCCTGATGCCATGGGACCTTAGACGCCTGGCCACTGTGCGTCTGCTTACCCTGTTTCTGAGGTGTAACGTGCGCTGATATTGATCGTCGTGGTGGGTTGTGACTCTCGGTCGACCTGATCTTGGTCTGTCCCGAATGACGATAACGTTGCATTAGTCTTGTGACAGTTGTACGGTGACAGCCAAGCGTTCTTGCAACATGGGTGTGGATGGCTCCCATTCTAATCACCCCAATTGCTTGCTCACGTTGTTGTAAAGTCAATCTTGTCCTTCTTCAAGTGTTTTGGGAAAAGCGTGCGTTTGATACCACAGTTCAATATGAAACAATCATTGTTGTATTTGGGCGATGTGTTTTCATGCGATTTGGTTTGAATCTGAGTTTTGATTGTTTTCGTAATTTCAAATCTTAAGTGGTAGCGTTTCTTTTTAGAGTTTAGATAAATAGTACTTATTCTCCATTGCCTCGCCATCCACTAATAAATTTTTTTACAAAAGATAAGGTACATTCAATCAATGAAAATCTATTATAGATACATACAAATCGTAAAAAAAATGAAAAAGTAAGTGTACAAAACAGACCATTTACAGTGCGACAGAGTATAGGGAGAGGGGACAGTGTATAGGGAGTGGGGACAGTGTATAGGGAGAGTGGACAGAGTATAGGGAGTGGGTACAGTCTATAGGGAGAGTGGACAGAGTATAGGGAGAGTGAACAGAGTATAGGGAGTGGGGACAGTGTACAGGGAGAGTGGACAGAGTATAGGGAGTGGGGACAGCGTATAGGGTGAGTGGACAGAGCATAGGGAGTGGGGACAGTGTATAGGGAGAGTGGACAGAGCATAAGGAGTGGGGACAGTGTATAGGGAGAGTGGACAGAGCATAAAGAGTGGGGACAGTGTATAGGGAGAGTGGAAAGTGTATATGGAGTGGAGACAGTGTATAGGGAGAGTGGACAGAGTATAGGGAGAGCGGACAGAGTATAGGGAAAGGGAGTGGGGACAGTGTATAGGGAGAGTGGACAGAGTATAGGGAGCGGGGACAGCGTATAGGGAGAGCGGACAGAGCATAGGGAGTGGGCACAGTGTATAGGGAAAGTGGACAGAGTATAGGGAGTAGGGACAGCGTATAGGGAGTGGGGACAGACTATAGGGAGAGTGGACAGTGTATAGGGAGACCGGACAGAGCATAGGGAGCGGGGACAGTATATAGGGAGAGTGGACAGAGCATAGGGAGTAGGGACAGTGTATAGGGAGTGGGGACAGAGTATAGGGAGAGTGGACAGTGTATAGGGAGAGTGGACAGTGTATAGGGAGAGTGGACAGAGCATAGGGAGAGTGGACAGTATATAGGGAGAGTGGACAGAGTACAGGGAGCGGGGACAGACTATAGGGAGAGTGGACAGTGTATAGGGAGCGGGAACAGTATATAGGGAGATTGGATAGAGCAGTCGGAGTGGGGACAGTGTATAGGGAGAGTGGACAGAGTATAGGGAGTGGGGACAGTGTAAAGCGAGAGTGGACAGAGCATAGGGAGTGGGGACAGTGTATAAGGAGAGTGGACAGAGTATAGGGAGTGGGGACAGCGTATAGGGAGAGTGGACAGAGCATATGGAGTGGGGACAGTGTATAGGGAGAGTGGAAAGAGTATAGGGAGTGGGGACAGTGTATAAGGAGAGTGGACAGAGCATAGGGAGTGGGGACAGTGTATAGGGAACGTGGACAGAATATAGGGAGTGGGGACAGCGTATAGGGAGAGCGGACAGAGCATAGGGAGCGGGGACAGTGTATAGGGAGTGTGGACAGAGCATAGGGAGCGGGGACAGTGTATAAGGAGAGTGGACAGAGTATATGGAGTGTGGACAGAGCATAGGGAGAGTGGACAGAGTATAAGGAGAGTGGACAGAGTATAGGGAGTGGGGACAGAGCATAGGGAGAGTGGACAGAGTATAAGGAGAGTGGACAGAGTATAGGGAGTGGGGACAGAGTATAGGGAGTGGGGACAGCGTATAGGGAGAGTGGACAGAGCATAAGGAGAGTGGACAGAGTATATGGAGTGTGGACAGAGTATATGGAGTGTGGACAGAGCATAGGGAGAGTGGACAGAGTATAAGGAGAGTGGACAGAGTATAGGGAGTGGGGACAGAGCATAGGGAGAGTGGACAGAGTATAAGGAGAGTGGACAGAGTATAGGGAGTGGGGACAGAGTATAGGGAGTGGGGACAGCGTATAGGGAGAGTGGACAGAGCATAAGGAGAGTGGACAGAGTATATGGAGTGTGGACAGAGCATAGGGAGCGGGGACAGTGTATAAGGAGAGTGGACAGAGTATTGGGAGAGTGAACAGCGTATAGGGAGAGTTTGCAGTGTAAAGGGAGAATGTACAGGGTATTGGGAGAGTGGACAGTGTATAAGGAGAGTGGACAGAGTATTGGGAGAGTGGACAGCATATAGGGAGAGTTTGCAGTGTAAAGGGAGAATGTACAGGGTATTGGGAGAGTGGACAGTGTATTAGGAGAGTGGACAGTGTATTGGGTAAACGGTCTAATAATAATTTTTAAAAAAGACATGATCAGATTTTAAAATCTAGGTAAGTCTTCTGAAATATGTATTTTTCAGAATGATAGTGATATTCTATGTAAATAAGTGGGGTTGATATATCTGAATGATATGAGGTAAGCCTAAGCTCTTCTCTGATAAATTTGATTAGTTAATACACTTGCTTTTGGGTCCTATAGTAGAATATGTTTTATATTTATGCAAGATGCTAATTTTTGAATGGCAACAGCTATCTTAATGGGAATTACAATTTTTAGTTTTTCTAAATGTTTAAGTGTTTTAATTGTCTCTATGACATAAGGAATAAGGAGATGGTCCTGACAAATGTCAAATTTACATAGAAAGGAGATTAATCCGTTAATCAATCTAAACTTGAAATTCCTTACTTTGGCAGATAGTTCTCGGATAGGGTAAATAATTCCTGGTTAAAGTTAAAGTTTCGTCACCGGAAAATAAAACGTCTGTAACACTGACTTATTTTTCTAGCTTTAACTTTATTTTGCAGTCACTGTTAATTCACACAATTCATCATTTGAGCAGTTTTCTTTATTTGAAATCATACAGTAGAGAGTCATGTTTTAATCATTCGGTTGAAACAATGTCGAGAAAATTAGTTTAAATGTTAACTCTAACGACATTTTTGAATACTATCAGAGTACCTAGGCAGTGTATTTAAATATAGTACATAACCAAAGTAGGTTTATAATATCCGTAGCCCTTATCATTACAGGTCATGGTGGCCTTGTGGAATATTAAAAAACTGCAGATCCACACAAGCTCAGTGAATCTTTCATAAAATCCCTATCCTTCGGTTGAGATGATGCAAACTTAAATTAGTCTTTGAAGTTGTACCTCTGCTCTAACTCCTCCGCAAAAAATATCGAAAAATTCTCTAATTACCGAAATCCAGTCTTACTTTTTATGCACAGAATACATTCAGTAACTCTGCTAAAAGAAATTAACCAACATAATAATGACATTCATACATGTAGTTCGGCCTCACGGACTGTATTTAAAGATCCATTTTCATCTTTGCATAATTTTCTAAGTAATTTTAACGTATTCATTGCAAAATTAGAAAACGTTTAATTCAAACGAAACGACAATCGGACCAAAATTCATTAAAATAATTACAATTAAACGAAAGGGCATTCCCGAATCGTCTTGGTACTATAAATAGAAGGGGCGTATTATTTGCAAGATCGCGCAAAGGATTGTGGGACGTAAACAGAGGATGTAAACAAAGATGGCCGAATCAAGACATTCGCGGAGACCGAGTCGAAAACTCTTAGAAAGTGAGGAAACGTTTTCATGTATTGGAACAGCATTTAGTTCGATAGAATATACGTTTATCTGCTCGAATAAATAATAAATAAATATCCATCATCGTGATCGGAAGCCATAACAATGAGATCGCGATAAACAGGAAGTATGGTAAATCCTACACATAAAACGTCACGGATTGTAGGTTCGTTTATGGCCACGGCAAGTTTTGGAGGGTGGTATACTTTGAAATTAAAATTAAATACTTTCTCGTTGATTATAAATTCTTTTTATGGTCTCAAAAAATTGTTGAAAGATTTTTCTACAGAACTGTATAGTCGGATGTGCGATATATGAAAACGGAGTTATTACGAATGCAAAGTTGAAAATGGATCTTTAAATCAGAACTCAAAACTCAACAATTTCAAGCTACTGTTCATTGGTTCTATTTCCAAAAAGTTTCGTTTGTATAGTCAATATTCTTTAATTACTCTTTTACTGTAATTCATGCTATAATTAATAAATTATTAATCATACTGATATTTTAGGATTCCTTACTGTTATCAGTGTGGGTTTTTTCACCCGAGTTTGTGATCAGGATTTATCAAAGAACGACTGTTGCTGTTACAGCCAAACTTGCTATGCATGTACACCGTATTGAGGAATAGCGAAAATAAGTTTTCGATGCAATTAGTTGAAAACTGAAGGGCACAGATTCCCTAAAGTTCAAACCATTAACATGTGGTTTAAATCTAAAAAACGTAGCTTACAATAGATGCAATAAAATACTTATCATCCATCACAATTGAACTGAAATGAACATGTCAAGACGACCAGGTCGGCTTAGAGATTTAAGAAACATTATGGTCAGCTGAACATAAATGGAAAATTATTTACATTGAAAACGGCTGTACTAGTAATGTGTGCAGTTTTTGAATTAACCTAAACTCTGAACAGAGAATAAAGGATGAAATATATGTTATTTAAGCAATATTGTAAATTAACCGATTTGATAACAAAGTTAAAGCATTATTATTGGATGAACCAAAGTAGCTGCCGTTTTTCGCTTTTCTTGCTGTAAGTAAAATATAAATATGTCCGACATTTGATGCGGATTTATTGCAACTATGCAACGTTGCATTTAATACTTCCGGTCTTTCAGAATCAACTTTATAACTTGGATACGTACATATTTGGTAAATAAGCAGCATTATTAAAATCGACCGTGCTCCGAGGAATAAAAGTTTTAGAATATTGATTGTATCTAGATTCGAACTCGTTCTGTCTAGGGCTTTCCTGTGACCGCAGTCATACGTAGCACATATAGTGACACCTGTATTGTACTGAATATCATTTACAGTTACTCAGCTGTCTCCCCACTGACAACCATTGTATTTATTATGATTTGATGTAGAAAGAGAAGTTTCCATCCGTAACTGTTTTCGGTTAATACAAGGTAATTGTAAATTCTATTCTAGGCAAATATTAGGCAAATAAGTATCAATGTTTCTTCGCAGGAGCAATTACAGCATTTCCAATAACAGATAAAGCGTTTACAGAAAATATTGAACAGTCCCTGTCAAATTCCAGACAACAACATTGTGTTTACAATTATGGTTCCATATGCACGAAGATAAACATATCTTTTGAAAGCTGGTAATGCTTTGGATAATTGGCGTTATTTGAAAAACAAAGATAACATTAAGACTTTTTCCTTATGATTTTCTTAAGGCTTTTGTCTTTGACTCAACGCGACATCTTCATTACTCTCGTCCAGAAGGTGATAATGAGAAATGCAGACAGTTTATTCTGATATGATAAGGGATCATTAATTTTTTCTCGATTTTATGTTACTGTTACAGGAAGGCATTTTAATTTTACATAAAGATATTGCTTATAAGTTGGTAAAAATCTACTAGGAATGGGGACAAGCTCAATATTTAAAGATCACTGCAGGAATAAAGATAGACAAATGACAATAAGGGAACAATAGACACTCGGTTTTTGTACCTGGGTACATAGCAAAGCGCATACCCCCTTGTTACTAAAATAAATAAATAAAAAAGATGATGTCGTGTTTGTTGCATTAAACAAAACACAATTCCATTACATGTCAGCATTCAAGAAGATATAAAACATTTTCAAAGAAAAGCATTTTGACAGTAGTATTTAGATTTCAATCCTGGTACGGGGAAAAGTTGCATCTTTTGAAAATGACTCTTATACGCATTGAGCATGCACCATGAGTAAGGATAAAACACACTGTAAACGCCAAATTTTTCAAAATTTATTTAATCTTTGAATTCTATACAGACAATAACCTACATGGAGTAAAAACTATATCAGCTTTTTAATTCGTTCACTTTACATGCTTAATACTTTTTCAGAATGCATATGTGTGATCTTATTTACTGTCCAGGTGAAAAAATGATCAACTTCATACCTGAGCTACTGCTGCCCGTCATACGTGACTTCTACTATTACTACGGATCTCTGACCACGCCCACCTTGTCCGAGAGCGTGTTGTGGCATGTGATGACCACGCCAATCAGAATCACGCCTGAACAGGTAATCCTTCTATCTATGCCTTCAGTCACATGATGACCACACCAGTCAGAATCAAAGCTCAACAGGTAACCCTTCCATCTGTGTCTTCGGTCACATGATGACCACACCAGTCAGAATCAAAGCTCAACAGGTAACCCTTCTATCTGTGTCTTCGGTCACATGATGACCACACCAGTCAGAATCAAAGCTCAACAGGTAACCCTTCTATCTGTGTCTTCGGCCACATAATGACCACACCAGTCAGAATCACGCCTGAACAGATAACCCTTCTATCTCCGCCAGTCTCTACCATATATGTCTTGTTGCATTCCACAAAGATTTGTGGTCTGAGTGCAGCGTCCTCAATTTCAATTTCAGCTGCAATAGGCTAAAGTGTAGGCAGAGAAACATTGATGTTACTTCAACGTGTTTTTCGATATGAAGAAGTCTTTTTGCAGACAAAAATTTTAAAAATATAAACCACTAAGTATCTGTTCGAAAAAGAAATATGATATCACGGTTTGAAATGCGCAGCCTTTGGTGGGGTAAACGAAAACAAGAAAAGACTATAAAAAGGCAAAGTTGGAGGCAGCCTAGTTAGGCTAGGAAATACAGGCTACAAATAGGATAGCATTTGCATGATGTCAAATGAGTAGATTTAGGCCAACAATATAACAAAATACCTTCATGATATCTTATATTTAGAACAAGTTGACTCGTCTTTATCACATTCTCTACTTATCGACTTGCTGCTTGTTTCTCGCGTGTATCGTTGTAAAGAAAGGGGTTTTACTAATATGGAATAGAGTTTCGTAATCTTTCATGCGAAATTTATGAGTAAAATCTATTACACGTGCGCTCATGAAGAATTGTACTGCCGTTTTGACTCTTAAACACCACTGATTACCCTTCAATTTGAGATTTGGTTCAAAGGTTTTTATTTCTCAATACCCAACGACGGTGGTACATGCCTATAGTGTACATAAACACATACAAATAAACATACACCAAGATGGCATTTAAGGTATGCAGATAAGATTATAACATTTACAATATAATATACACACATATATAGCTATAATACAATAATGTCGGTATTTGGTCATACAAATATTACTTATGTGCAATTTCATCTAATTGTTTGTTGATAGATACGATAAATGTTGACAAAATCTTAACATTTTTGGCAGTTTTTGGACATAAAACTTTTTTGAGCTTTGAGCATAAACAAATTAGGCCAGGTGCTTACATATTGAGGGTACAACATCTGCCGCTGCTGGTGAAGGGCTTGACACCTGAAGAGGTAATGATACTCATCACCAACAGCGGGTGAATTACATAATTTACATAAACGTTCATTTATAGGTGTATGTCCACCGACCAGTCTCAACAGGAAGATAATGGTTGATAGTTCTAAATCTAAGAATAGGTAGATATATTGCCTTTGACATTAAAAGGTATGATTCAAAGGATAAATCTTGTTTGTAATATTTATAATAAAATCCCTTTGAACTTTGTTCTATCGAACTTCTCCAATTAAATTTTGGTCCTTTAGTATCCGTTCCACTGTTGTCCACTGCAGGCCACGCTGTTGTGCAACTAGTAGGGTTATCGTATATTTCATTTAACCCACAATCTGTTAGAATATTTTTAACAAATGAGAACCACTTCAGTCTATCTAACATATCTGCGGCATAAACACGGATATAATTGAACAAGATACTAGGAGTTTTTAAGGTACTGTTATTAGTAGCGATCTTATGCAAGAAGCTTATAACTCGCCTTTATATTTTGATATAAATTGGTTCTCTTCCGAACTCACCATAGATAGAAGTTTGGAGTGGTGTTCCTCAAGGAGGAGATGAGTTTAAGAATTTAAACACACTAGTGCACGCCAATATTTCGTAAACACAACGAATGCACAGCTACTGCATATCTCTCGATATTACTCACTATCCTCACTCAAGTAATCTACCTCGTAAGTTATTTAACGAATATTTACGTATTCAGGTAGTAAAGTGGATTTTTAAAAGCCGGAAGTATTTAATGTTACGTTACATTAAATCCGCATGAACTGCGATATCGGAAATATTAAAATTTTGTTCATAACCAGATAAGCGGAAACGGCAGCCGCTATGGTCAATCTAATAACAATGCTAATACTGTGTTATTAAATCGGTTAATTTACAACATTGCTTTCATAAAACATATTTCATTCTTTGTTCTCAGTTCAGAGTTTAGGTAAATTAAATAGCTGCACACAGTACTAGTTCATCTGTTTCCAAGTGTCAATAATTTATCCGTTTTGTGCACAGCTAACCATAGATTTTTTATTTGTCCAAGCCGACAGCGGCTGTCTTAACGTTTTCATTGTTGATTGCAGGTAAATTGTAAAGAATGTTTAGTATTTCATTGCATCGATAGAAAGTTTAAGTGAATGCATAAGTCCTCGTATCGTTTTTCGTATTAAAGGTTGCCAATTATTTCGGAATCCCCACATGGTAACGTGGTTCTAAATTTCATTGGTTAATTAGTTATACGATATTGCCAAAATACAAAGAGGCTTAGTATGGTTGGTTGAAAGTTCCTTTGAAAATTCCAAGTGTAATATAGAGAGAAATTCAGCTGTTAAGATGGTTGGAGGCCAGCTCCAAAGCCTCCAACCAATAACCGGTCTGTCCATGCCCGACTGTGACGACAATCAATGCTGTGTTCTTATGGTTTCGGAGAGGTTTGGATTTAACAGGGTGTTGTAGGTGCGGATTTATTCTTGTATCAATGTAGGCAAAGGTGTGTTGACATTGAAATTCAAGATTCTCATGATCATATTCAATCGAGCATTGTTGGCTGCTGTTAAGGATAATTTTCAATAACGTAAGTGGGTGCGATTTATTGATGTAACTCTACATGTATTTCGAATTAATAACTTGAATTATTTTAGGATCCAATCGAAGTCTTTTAATTGAAACAGGAATATATTATTATATACCAAGACATGAACATGACGGGTCATTTGAAATATGTCTCTCAAATTTATGAAAATTTAGATCGCTACATCCTAAACGAAGTCTGCAATGAGTGATTTGACAAAGTCGATTTCCGTTATCCAGATCAAATCAAAATGAATTTCCTAGCCTAGGGGTAATTTTCTCAGTAAACATTTTCTGGGATTCTAACATTTTCATGTCATTTGGTAATGCATTCCAAAGAACAATTGTACTTGGAAGGAATGATTTTGAATAAGCAGATGTTTTAATTTGAATATTTTGTACATTTGACGAGTTTCTTAAATGTGTATTTCTGGCTGCAAAGACATGTAACTACTTTTTCAAAGTAGTGCGTGTTAAATAGAATGCTTAATGTTCTCAATATAATGCATTTTACATGTAAAATTTAGCGCTCGTGTAACTGGTAGATGTTTTCATGCCCTGTATATGTGTAATGGGGGCTTTGCCACATCATAATTCGATTGTGTAATTAGGGGGAGCCCTGCATCTTTGATGTTGTGACAGCGAAAGCATTTTGTTTTACAGAAATACATTGATGTTTTCCGTCTATTCAATGCGACAACAGTGATTACTAGAGTCATCGAACCTCATTCTGATTAAAATCGACCATGTTTCGAAGAATAAAAGTTTCAAAATATTGACACTACCGAGATTCGAACTCTATTTGTGTAGGCTATCTTCTCCACTAGGTCTGACAGCACCCTACTGTAGCGCACGTGCTGACACCAGTTTAGCGCATACAAAACCTAGTCATTAGCGAACCAATCGCATCATCGCGTTTAAAATAAGGATAGCAGCAGTCAATGTTAACGAATGGTGAATGAGAGTTACTTGCCCCTAGCTACTGATACCAAATGCTTTTGCCGCACGCATTGTGATTGGTTAGCTGTGTTTACGTAAGAACGTGCGCTACAGTAGGGTGCGGTCAGACCTAGTGGAGAAGATAGCCTACACAAATAGAGTTCGAATCTCGGTAGAGTCAATATTTTGAAACTTTTATTCTTCGGAACATGGTCGATTTTAATCAGACTGCATCGAACCTCTTATTCATTAGTCAAACAGATTTGATCCAATGTAATGAAGCTGTCTCAGAGCCAAAAATGTTTGATATCGTAGCGACTACGCTTTATGCTGATAACGGTAACTTTAGAATAACACTCCCAAATGGATGAAGTGATTTCGACATGGTTGGTTGTAGTATCATAATATAAAATAGTACTGATAAGTTAACTGCACCAAATACATAGATATGTAAATGTATATGTATCATCCCAACTTGGGATCGCGTCCCATCTTAAGATGGGACGCGTCCCAACTTGGAATTCCAAGTTGGGACGTCCCATCTTGAGATGGGACGGCGGATAATTTAACATATTCATAATATTCTTATTCTAATGTTGAATTTAGTAATAACATGATAACATGTATCATTTAGATAAGCGCATTAAGGCCCTCGAAAGATATTTTGATTTTATGTTGATTTTCATGACTTATTGGCTATATCTATCTCTCATCGAATACGAGTCTTTCATCATAGTACAATACGATTTCAAAAGTAATTCTTATATAAAATTATATAAATTATTTCTTAAAATTCTTAAATATTTTTAATTGTGACAGCATGTTAAGCAAATTAAAAAAAAGAAATTATATTCAATTATACACTCAAAACCCACTCTTAGTGAATACGAAGAATGCAAATGCCTTGTAATCAGTTCAATTTCTTACACATAAACCGTTCCGTTAAGCAAGATTTCAATGTACTCATTGTGTTTGATAGTCGAATCTAAGACTTTATGTTTCTTAAACATAATTCACAAACACTAACCTATAAGTAGTGTTCCGTCAATGTTTATAAGATGTCCAGTAAATAAATCCAGTTATGCCTCCTCCTATTTCCGATCGAACCTGATCTGATCAGTGTCGTGGTGCAAATGGGAAACATACCTGCTTGGGAGTTCAGAGATGGGTGTGGGGTGAGTGGAGGGGGGGATGTCCAAAAGAAGGGATTTGGGTAAACATCCGGTTCGGTTATGACACTAATACCTGTGTGTCACCTTCCAATTAGTGACAAGAAGGGGTACCAATTGTACATGAGCATGCTTGTAACACTATAAAGGTACACGCCGAGCGTTTGTTGTTTTAGTCAATGATTATCATTCATATTTATCAATGCATTGGCCCCTATCGGCAATATCACTGATAGGTGGAAGCAGACGTGATCAAACCCTAACCAAAAACAACAAGAAATTTTTATGTTTATTGTTAATCGATGAAAGTGCTTTTGCCAAACTAAATATATTCAAAATATTTTTTTCATAAATAGAACGATTTTCATGTAAAATAACCAAAATGAAATCAAACATCATCCATTAATTATTTATGGGAAAATATAGCAGGCTTTTTAATAGGATTTTTTAAAATTTAGAACTTAGTTTCCAAGATTTAAAAAAGAAGATTATATTTTAAACATATTTTATTCATTTCTAAAAAAGAAAATAGATTTGCAAGCAAGCTGGAAGCTTATATTAATACCGCGCCAATAAAAATTATATTTTGAAACCATCAAACATACAACACAAAGTTATGTCAAAACAATACGATGTACAGTTGAAACACAATTCGGTTAAGATATTCAATATCGCAAAGGCACTTTCTTCATGCTAATTTAGAAATACAATATTTCAACTCACTTATTATCAATACTACAAGAAGATTATAAACGGAGTTTGTTGACTTTGAGTTCGTTAATAAACTTTGTTTACCATCACAAGATATTTTGAAACCAAAAAAACAAACCAAAATTATTTTTTTCTACTTAACCCGAGGTAACATATGATTTCGATCAGTATGAAAAGGTTGTTTTCATATGTACAAGCGTCTATTTAGGCTTGTTAGAAGCGTTGAATTGAGAGAATTTTGGTGTGTTGTTACTGCTAATAAGTTAATCAACTGAGTCAAATAAGATGAGTAGGTGAGAGGGAAGAATTACATTTCAGTGTAATATTATTGTTTTACAGCTAAAAATTTACTTAACTAATCGTTTTGTTACCTTAAATATGCTACTTAACATGTCCCCCCGAAAAAAGGCATTAGGGTTGCAAATACACATCAACGAAGTTTTATTGATATACTAACAATTATCGAGTTATTTTGTGCTGATATACATGTACTAATGTAATATTTTCAGAGGACTAAGTGATTCATATTGTTATTGCTTATACAAATTTGATATAGAAACTGTCATTTCTTATACAAATTTGATATTGAAACTGGCGTTGCTTATTGTAAAATATTATCATACATGTATTTCATTGTATGAGAAAATTCAATATGTGTAATCATATAATGGTTAGTAAGTAAAATACTATGATTTCAACAGTATTTTATTTCCATAAAACATGTGTTACACAAAATTCAGAATATATGTACAAAAATGAAAAAATAATTAGCAAACAGGCAGCAAATGCCTATATAAATTCTTTTCCTGAAACAAAAATAAATCGATTTAGATATCAAGTACATTGGTAGAAATATACATTTGCAATTATTCTTACTAAACTAAAATTTATATTAAGCTTTGTCTACCTTACATTTGGTACAAATTTTAGGAAAGAGCTTTAAAAAAAGGTTGGTATCATTTATGAAATGATAAACAGATATTATTAGGAATTCGTTAACACTCTGTGACAAAGATTTGTCGCCGTTAAGATAGATTTTAGTATATTGATATGAGTTACTAGGGAATTTTCAAGCCCTAAGTTGGAATTAGTGGAAAATATCTAAAATGTTGGGGAACCAGACTTTGATAATAGAAACTTTTAATTTTTTTTCATTTGATACAATCAGCCAAGTCGCCAAGTAGATAAACAAGATAATAATTCGTTAAAACAACATGGGCTTTTGGTGTCTCCATATGTTGTTTTAGCCTAACACTACCTACGTTGGGCAAATTGGTGCCCAAACATTCGTCCTCTGTCATGCCAAGCTGTCACATTAACATATTCATTCTATTCAGTGCTGGATTGTAACGATGGAGAGTACCTTAATTTCTGCTTATAGACGGTTTTTGCATGGATTATTCATTTCTTTGTATCAGGTACGTTTTTAAATATACATCTTTAAAAAAGCAATTTATCACTAGTATTGAAAACTGGGATCTGTATTAGAATAACTTCATATCTTTGATTGTTAATAGTTTATACCATCTTTTTGTAAAGAAACTAAGATACAAAGATGTCTCTGTGAAATGTGGAGCCGTGTCGTTTCTCTGTTTACAGCTGTTCGATCTACGCATGTACTGGTCGTTTGAAAAATGCTGAAAACTATTATCTAAATATAAATCTATATATTGATCTGATTTTGTTATGTCGCTTAACAAATGTGATTCAATCATTAATCAAATGTGACTTTAAATAATTGTTTGAGTAGTGTTGAATCGTTCGTACTCGATAACAGATGAAACTGAGCCAGAAAGTGAAGTAAATGAACATCAAATAAAATTTTCTTCGTAGGTGTGAAAAGAATATAACAAAATTATCTAAAAATATGTTTTACTGAAACAATTCAGTATAAAATATGAATATTATTAACATGTTTTAGTATCCCTCGTCCCATCTCAAGATGGGACGTCCCAACTTGGAATCCCAAGTTGGGACGCGTCCCATCTTAAGATGGGGCTGATCCGCAGTTGGGATGATACATATACACCTTCATCACTGAATATATTTGTTTTCTATTACAATAAAACCCGTTTAAGAGGTATGACATCTCACAGAGTTATTTGTTGAATATAAGGTGATAGCTTGAAATTTTATTTTGGAGAGCTAACACTGTTCTATGTAATTTTTCTTTAAAACTATTCAAATTTCAAAATGTATAATTGTGTTTGTACGAGAAGGAAGTTGCATCAGTTAGGTTAAGATATGTGTATAACAAAAGTATAGTCCATCTTATCTTTGTTCAAATCATGTTTGGACGAAATTTGACACATGTGGTCTACTTCCAAGGTTTTTATTAATCCATAATTAAAGGTATGCCATGTTTTGAGCAGTATCTATTTTGAAAAGAAAATGTGATCAATGATTTTAGAACATTTAATTAACGGTAATTTACTAATTAAAAACCATAAATATCATAATTTACCATGAGAAGAAAGAAATTTATTGTTTATTGAATTGTAATGCTTTAATTAGTCAACGATTGAATCTGATTAATTATTTCATATCCGATCCCCAATTACAATGCACTTTAAGAATAAAATGTAACATAAGAATATCAATTGAATTAAGAATCTCCACTAACGTTTAATCAAAATCATTTTGCCATCTTACTGTAAACATGTATACCTAATGTTTGCTAATGTAACGCATGTACTGCTGTTATCGGTTTATTAGCTGAATAAAGATTAATTGAGCATTAAAGACCAGACCAAACATCTTTCATGTGAGATAAAATCATTTTGCGTTATCTATATGCATAATGTGTGCTTTATGATATATCTATAGCGATTCGTAAACAGAGAAGGAAATGTTATCTCATAATTTTTGTCCACACATCCATGCTACAATGTATGTACTCCGACTAGACCCCTCGGTAAACACGTGATTTAATTGTTACTTGAGTGATTGATCACTTGTGTCTATCTTTGATGTTGTTGTCATCCTATTTGCACTTTGTGGTGGTGTTAATATACACAAAGAAGTGCGACCAGTGGCGATAATTTTTGGCAGAACGTGATTGGCTAATGGCAGTTGAAAAAGTTACATTTGGTTTCAAAGGCATTTTAGGGCCATTTGGCGTACAGTTTGATTAAAATCGACCGTGTTCCGGGGAATAAAAGTTTTAAAATATTGACTTTAGCGGGATTCGAACGTACTCTATCAGGGGCTGTCCTCTCCACAACGGTCTGAAAGCACCGTCCTTGCACGTTCTTACACCAGTTTAGCGCACTGTCAACCTAGTCTTTACCATAAGCCTGTACGATAGCAACATGCACGTGGCGGTTAATGGGGGTATTCCTAGTCATAAGCGGACCAATCACAACCTTGCGTTTAAAAAAACGAAAGCGGCGATCAAGGTTAAGGAATGGTAAACGGGAGTTACTAGTCCCTAGATAGCGATACCTAAGGATTTTGCCGGAGTCGTTGTGATTGGCTAGTTGAGATTGCGTAAGAACGAGCGAGTAAGGAGGTTGCTTTCAGACCCTTGTGGAGAGGACAGCCCCTGTAAGAGCACGTTCGAATCCCGTTCGAGTCAATATTTAAAAACTTTTATTCCTCGACACAGTCGATTTTAATAAGACTGATGTTGCTTATATCTTTTAACAAATGGATTATCAATGTTGTCTAAACATTTCAACTGTTTTTGTTTTCTTTTCTGCGTTATGTAGATGAGATTGTTATGAGATTTTTATGGCTTTAAAAATGAAGTTTATATATGTTTATGTTTGTTGACCGGATACCTTACTTACAGTAAAGACATAGACTTGTGAAGCGTAACAGTCGTAAAGTCGGGGGTGCAATAAGTTTTTGTCAGGTTTCGCCGCAGTCGCACATTTTATTTAGCTAAGGTTTTAAGAACTCATATACATAACTTCTTATTTATACCCGGGGGGACACGTATCGTCATGCTCACATTGAAAGTCAAAGGTCAATTTGGCGAGTTATGAAATCCATTAAAATCATTGTAAACACGATAACTTGAAAACCTTTGATGCTATGAGGCCCTCATATATCATCATTTGAGAAGTACTAAAATCTGCAAAGGTTTTTGCTACAATTGGCCAAATGTCAAGGTCACAACAAGTTCACGACTTCTGTATGTTTTATTGAAATGAAAATGCTATATATATATAACTATTACAATTTTAAATCATTACATGATTGTTATACCCAATGAAAAGTGATAATTTGTATGGCATTGAATGTCAAAGGGCAAGATCACATGAATGTAAGTGTAAGTCATTTTTAAAAATCCGAAATACCTTTTTGAAATCTTAGATTAATCCTTTAGTTATTATACTCCCTGGGAATTCTTTGTGCGTGTGCACATTCAAGGTGAAATTTCGAAGTAAAAAGTTCTGAAATCACTATTAAATGTTCAAAATTGTTTGAAATCACTGCAACAAAGTCATAACATCCAATTGCTACTAGTTGTAATTGCGATTTCTTGACTAAATTTCTCCATTGTCTTTTGCTGTAAATTTAGAAATTATTTTAAAGTTATTGTGGCTGTGAAGCTGGCGGATCAGGGGAAGGCGGCCTTCTGTTTCCGAACTGCTCTGCTTTTGTGGTGTTGCTGTAACGCTCATCTAGGTTTTCAAAGAAACTGATGCTTATTACATTAGATAAAAGCATATCCGTAGTTTTGTGATACAAGGAGAACAGCGGCTTTTCCCGAACTTGTTTTATTCAAGTTGTAAATTTATTGATATATTTTAATCTTTTAAGTAAAGCTCATATGTATCTTTTTTCTGCAGTTATTGCTGTTGAGACAGCTGGAGTCCCGGTTCCAGGAGATGGGTCAGAATATCCTCATCTCCAGATTCGGCAACCTCCGTCCTCTACAGCCCCTCAACGGGAGAACAGTGTATGCCAACATCTGCAGTGCCTGAATAAAATACTGAATAGAAGTATTATCCCCATTTCAGTTACGTATTTTACAATGACAACATCATTCACGAAACATTTAAGTTCAAGAAACAGCTTGACTCTTTCAGGATCAGTAAGCTTTCCACCCACTTGCCAACATTCAGACAATCGAGATAAGGAAAACCTTAGTTTGTCAGTTTCAGTAGAAATCAACGACTAAATCACATACCGTTCTTACTGAAAATATACTTGAACTCTGATGTCAAAAAGATTTACAATTTCTTGAAAATTTAAAACCATTTTGACCCGTGAAACATTCTTACCGAGAAGACAGTAATATGATAGATTGAATATAATATTTCTGGTAAATGTATTTTCTTCATACATAACTGGTTCTCATGTGTGAAGTGATGTGTTTCTTACAGGGGTATATTTAACATAAACTTCATCACTGTTGCCTTAAGTCTTAATATTCGAACATATAATTGTCACTAATGATATAGAAAAATATCCCTGACACTAAATGTAATCATCCGTCAATTGCTGTATCACTTGTTTAAGCATCCAAAAAGTGAGAGGACACAATAAAACTAAAACAACACGGTTGCTTGTTGTACCTGTTGTTGGGTAAAGTCTGTACATTCTCATGCTTTTTCTTCACCTTTTGTTTTGTCGTGGAGTCGAGGTTTGCTTCCATCTACACACAGCAAATAAAATCTGAATTCTCAGTATACTTTGAAATCAAATTTCAAACCTCATGATGGCAAATCAACGAGTGGTTATGGGTGATAAAAAAAGGTGTTACTTATTGGAAAATGTATCTCATAAACGCAGCCACCTGTACGCGAACCCCATGTGTCAAACAACCACAAGCTTTGCGTAATCAAAGATCGACCACATTATCAATATTTTGCACCCCTGATTGACACTGGCACTAAAAAGAATTTCCGATGAATTGAATGGCGGATCATTGGACTTCATCGGGCAGGACATTGCAAGAAGAGCACAGTTTCACTAAGCCGTAATAAGGCGTCTGGTGAGGAAGCACGCGCGAAACAAACCTTACCCGTTCTGGAAGACCAAAATCTACCACGCCCCAGGAGGATAGAGTACCCATCTGAAACAGGCGGCCTGGCCTGGTTACCTAATCGCCGCTTGAGCAACCAGACTAGTAGAAACCGCTTCAATGCAAATGGACACAAGCGTCAGCGTAGGTTATGGTTTGAGAACATGCAAAAGTGGAACCTAAGATCATGGAGAAGAATATAGATGAGCGACGCGAGTTGTTTCCTCCTGCATGCTGTTGAAGGGAGAGCCCACGAAATGAGGACTAGGGATACACGTGTTGTCCCCAGGCACATTTTACAAAGAGCACCATGTGGCGGGGGATTCTGAAGGCTTTTCCTAAGACTGTAGACTGGATTTGGTGATTATAATCAATGACGCTCGGAGTTTCTGGATTCTGTGATTATTGATCATTTCGATGGCCACAGACTTGCCACAAGACCATTGTTCATGGAAGACAAAGCACGCCCTCAACCAAAATCTACCAAATAATGCTTTGACACGAATTTCATGGCCAATAATGTCTTTTGATTTGAGCCAAATCGAACATGATTGGGACAACAAGGACCGTCGGGTACAAAGATGGAATCCTAATCCACAAAACCTGCGGGAACTTGAAGCAGCTCTTCACGCGGAGTAGCAGTGGATACCGATGAAATAAATAAGGAACTGCCAAGAAGATTGGATGTGTCATTTTCGATGTGTCATTTGTAATCGCCACAATACCTTATAACCTGAGTTATGTTGAAATCGCCTCCCAAAACTCGCATCGTTATCTCTAACATACCAAAATGATATTTTCTTGTATTCAATAAAAATCGGAACGCGGCCCTATAAATTTGTAAAAATTTGAAATTCTGCGTCCAATTAAGGTGTACATTTGTTAAATAACTTACCTATCAATATCAACCCATGTATGTCTTTGTGTCTGCTGTAGGCAAGTTTCCAAATTGACGTTTGACTCATTGACGCGCGCCACTGTTCGACTTTCGATCACAAATCGCGACTTTAACCGACGTATTGTTACTATACTAAACTGTTAAGCATTAGGATTCTGGTTTTCTGCAAAAACACTACTTCTCGATAGAATAATACCACTTATTAAGTTTGACTTCGTTCTTACCAAATCGCTCAATTTCCTGGAATATGATAAAATCACTGTGTGGCAATAAAAACGAATGTAGAACGACACTGTTAATTCTTATGGCGATCATACGTATTTCAGAAGCAGACACTCGTCTTTGGTCCAGGCCTTTTTTTAATTTCTTCCTCCGACATGTTTTAAGTCGTCAAAACCAGGAAAGTTTGTTTCATGTCTGTTTAACATTTTCAAATAAATGACATGTATTTAAAAAAAAGCCAGGCGAGTTACATAATCAATGGCTCCAAAAAATCTAATCTAAAAAAGATTAGTGGAGTGAGCTTGGGTAAAACCAATTTTCGGTAATATTCATGCTTGTCCAAGAATTGTGAAAAGGAGTAGTAGTAAAGAATGGAATACCCCCATTAACCGCCACGTGCATGTTTCTATCCTGCATGCTTATGCTAACGACTAGATTTTGTCTGTGCTAAATTTGTGAGGCTGCTTCCAAACCTTTGTGGAGAGGAAAGTCCTTGATAGAATAAGTTCTGATCCCGCTAGGGTCAATATTTAAAACTTGTATTCCTCGTAATACGGTCGATACGGTGCGAACATAGTTACCTTAGCGCTTTAATCCACTTGGCTACGGAGGGATGACAGAAGTAGAAACTCTCGTTATCTGGGTGAATGACATAACTCTACTTCTGCCCTCTGTAGTAGAGAGTTTATTAGTTTATCGGTAAGAAACCAGGTTTTTCCTTTTGCGTTTTATACCTGCAGAACACGGATAGCATGATTTAAGCACGTTGAAGGCGGGGATTTTTCTTGTCAAATCACGAGGCAATAAAGAATAGCAATTAACGTACAGGGACAAATCGAATTCTAGGGTGTCTGACTTGTGCTTATGTGCTCACCAGATAACGGGTTAACTGAGTTAAGATTCATCAAAGTCCCGAATACATCATGGAAACCAAGCCAGGGCCTTAGTAAAGGTTGCTTTGTGAAAGGAGGCTCACTGACATAACATCTAAAAGCAGAGTTTATAGAAGAAAGAACCGGTTGCGTGTGGACACTATTGTATTGCACTAAAGTATTACGATCCCGAACTATACAACAGAGTAGCTGCAGTTAGTCCGCCGGCCCAGAGGGGTCCCCCTGCACCCCCCCCCCCCCCCCCCCCCCCCCCATGGCAGACTGAGACTAACTTTTTTTGAAGCCTTGACATGTCTATTATGCAAATTTGACTGGTAACAGTGTATAAACTGGGACGAAATGTGTCATTTTTACATATTTCCATGGGTACCCCCCTCAGCCACTTATTCTCTGAAGCGTCACACCAAAAGGTGGATATCCCCATATCTTTGGTTCTAATTATCATAGAATCATAATCTTGGTATCTAAATGTATGTTTATAAGGTCACTGAATCCATTGACAGACATTTCAGATAGCTACCATAGGTCATTTGTACGAAATTTTAGGTTTCCATTACAAAAACTCATCATTCATGACTTCGACCGGTCACAATTCTATTTTCTCTTCTCTACAGTTAATGGATATCATTTTATTTTACATTATTTGCACTGATAGTAGAATTATGAGTACCTGTAACCATTTTGTGTACCTATGTGTACTTATAACAAACAAATTAAGTGTCCAAAAGTAAACCAAGGGACCTACCGTTAATCTACTATCATTGAAATACACCAACTCAGCCTTGGAAATTTTTTTTTTCTTCCTCTCTATAGTTAATGTATATGATTTTATTTTACATTATTTGCACTGAGAATAGAATCTTGAGTACTTGTAACCCTTTTGTGTACTTATGTGTACTTATAACACATAAATTAAGTGTCCAAAAGTAAACCAAGGGACCTACCGTTAATCCACTATCATTGAAATACACCAACTGAGCTTTGGAAAAAACTATTTTTTCTTCTCTACAGTGAATGTATATCACTTTATTTTACATAATTTGCACTGAGAATAGAATATTGAGTACTTGCAACCCTTTTGTGTACTTATGTGTACTTATAACACATAAATTAAGTGCCCAAAAGCAAACCAAGGGACCTACCGCTAATCCACTATCATTGAAATACACCAACTCAGCCTTGGTAAAACACTATTTTTTCTTCTCTAAAGTTAATGTATACTATTTTATTTAACATTATTTGCACTTAGAGTAGAATTATGGATACTTGCAACTCTTTTGTGTATTTGTGTACTTATATCAACCAAGGTTAAGTGTGCAAAAGCTAACTAAGGGGCCTACAATTAATCTACTATCATTGAAATACACCAAATCAGCCTTGGAAAAAACTCACAATTTTGTATTTTGTTTTACTGTTTTACTTCTAAATCATTGGGGATTTAAAGGGTTCAAAGAAGAAAGATAACACATAGGTATTAATTCCGTCATTACACACTTCACAGGCATGTAGTACAGGAGTACATTCTTGCAAATTATTCATTTTTAATCTCCATATGACTGTTTGAATCAGCTGCTTTTTGGACATCAGCAATTTATCAAAATCCTAGTTTTAAGAGAGAGCATCATCATCAATAACATCACCATACACCACACACCACAACAACGTTCATTATCATCCTCAAAGCTGTCACGTTGCGGGGCCTTGATGTCGACCAACTCTCTAGGAAGAGCGCACTGGCTCTAGCTTCCCACCCATAAGAGTCGAACTATGTCTCTCATCAGCAACAAGAACAACAGACATTTGAACAGAGATGTATTCCATAGAGCCTCCTGCTAAATGAAATGCATTGTATGATACTCTAGGCTTTTGATGGTATCATGACAGTGTCCATGTTACATTGTTTGACTCATGTTCACAGCAATAGACATTCAGTTGCAGACAGCCAACTTTATCAATAGTTTCTGTCAGGTCCACCATAGACAGCAAAATAAATCCTTATAGGTCTTTTATAAGTGATATGTACATAAGGAAGACACACTTTATCTTAAAATTCACGTTCCTGAGTACATCATTACCTTGCAATGAGCCTAATCCGATGAGTCCAGCTTCAAGTGGGATAAGAATGTCTGAGAAACAACTTCCATCCATTTACTTGCCACGCATCCTTATATATGATCATTCCACTCGGTATGTTCTTATGATTATGATATGGTTTTTATATCTATCATAGGTCTTTTATAAGTGATATGTACATAAGGAAGACAAACTTTATCTTAAAATTCACGTTCCTGAGTACATCATTACTCAATCCGGTTGGTTGTAGGATATATGAATTTTGGTACATTTAACCGCAACAAGTAAACATTAAACAATAGTGAGGAAACCTAATTATCAAGATTAATCATATGAGAATGTAATACAATATGGATTTCCAGTAAATGCACATTTGAAGGCACCTTGCTCACCAAACAAATCTGATGGCACAACCTAAGAGCCACTTGATCTGACAATGAAAACTTTGAAGTCACCGTAGAAACGAGAAACTTAATGCTGTAATTTTATCAATAGATATATGAAACAAAATATGTCTGCATCTCTAGACAACAGAACTGCAGTGGTTACATGACAATCCGCAAAAGGCCTAAAGTTACTATCACACATATATGATGTATCCATGTGGTTAAGTTGTGCTTTCTTCAGCAAATCAACACAGAAGGTGCTTAATAGTAATCTAGGTTTCAACATTCAGTCTAACCACATTTGATCTGGAAGTTTCAATGAAGGCATATCCTATCACATGGCATAACAATGATAGATATAAAAACCATATCATAGTCATAAGAACATTCCGAGTGGAATGATCATATATAAGGATGCGTGGCAAGTAAATGGATGGAAGTTGTTTCTCAGACATTCTTATCCCACTTGAAGCTGGACTCATCGGATTAGGCTCATTGCAAGGTAATGATGTACTCAGGAACGTGAATTTTAAGATAAAGTGTGTCTTCCTTATGTACATATCACTTATAAAAGACCTATAAGGATTTATTTTGCTGTCTATGGTGGACCTGACAGAAACTATTGATAAAGTTGGCTGTCTGCAACTGAATGTCTATTGCTGTGAACATGAGTCAAACAATGTAACATGGACACTGTCATGATACCATCAAAAGCCTAGAGTATCATACAATGCATTTCATTTAGCAGGAGGCTCTATAGAATACATCTCTGTTCAAATGTCTGTTGTTCTTGTTGCTGATGAGAGACATAGTTCGACTCTTATGGGTGGGAAGCTAGAGCCAGTGCGCTCTTCCTAGAGAGTTGGTCGACATCAAGGCCCCGCAACGTGACAGCTTTGAGGATGATAATGAACGTTGTTGTGGTGTGTGGTGTATAGTGATGTTATTGATGATGATGCTCTCTCTTAAAACTAGGATTTTGATAAATTGCTGATGTCCAAAAAGCAGCTGATTCAAACAGTCATATGGAGATTAAAAATGAATAATTTGCAAGAATGTACTCCTGTACTACATGCCTGTGATGTGTGTAATGACGGAATTAATACCTATGTGTTATCTTTCTTCTTTGAACCCTTTAAATCCCCAATGATTTAGAAGTAAAACAGTAAAACAAAATACAAAATTGTGAGTTTTTTCCAAGGCTGATTTGGTGTATTTCAATGATAGTAGATTAATTGTAGGCCCCTTAGTTTGCTTTTGGACACTTAACCTTGGTTGATATAAGTACACAAATACACAAAAGAGTTGCAAGTATCCATAATTCTACTCTAAGTGCAAATAATGTTAAATAAAATAATATACATTAACTTTAGAGAAGAAAAAATAGTGTTTTACCAAGGCTGAGTTGGTGTATTTCAATGATAGTGGATTAGCGGTAGGTCCCTTGGTTTGCTTTTGGGCACTTAATTTATGTGTTATAAGTACACATAAGTACACAAAAGGGTTGCAAGTACTCAATATTCTATTCTCAGTGCAAATAATGTAAAATAAAGTGATATACATTCACTGTAGAGAAGAAAAAATAGTTTTTTCCAAAGCTCAGTTGGTGTATTTCAATGATAGTAGATTAACGGTAGGTCCCTTGGTTTACTTTTGGACACTTAATTTATGTGTTATAAGTACACATAAGTACACAAAAGGGTTACAAGTACTCAAGATTCTATTCTCAGTGCAAATAATGTAAAATAAAATCATATACATTAACTATAGAGAGGAAGAAAAAAAAAATTTCCAAGGCTGAGTTGGTGTATTTCAATGATAGTAGATTAACAGTAGGTCCCTTGGTTTGCTTTTGGACACTTAATTTGTTTGTTATAAGTACACATAGGTACACAAAATGGTTACAGGTACTCATAATTCTACTATCAGTGCAAATAATGTAAAATAAAATGATATCCATTAACTGTAGAGAAGAGAAAATAGAATTGTGACCGGTCGAAGTCATGAATGATGAGTTTTTGTAATGGAAACCTAAAATTTCGTACAAATGACCTATGGTAGCTATCTGAAATGTCTGTCAATGGATTCAGTGACCTTATAAACATACATTTAGATACCAAGATTATGGTTCTATGATAATTAGAACCAAAGATATGGGGATATCCACCTTTTGGTGTGACGCTTCAGAGAATAAGTGGCTGAGGGGGGTACCCATGGAAATATGTAAAAATGACACATTTCGTCCCAGTTTATACACTGTTACCAGTCAAATTTGCATAATAGACATGTCAAGGCTTCAAAAAAAGTTAGTCTCAGTCTGCCATGGGGGGGGGTGCATGGGGACCCCTCTGGGCCGGTGGACTATTAGTGGGTGATTGAATTCACTCAGGCATGGTGACTTGTGAACAATAATTCGAGGATAACTTCAGGGGATAACTGACAAGTAAGACCAGTTTTACCGCCGATAACCAAGTGGGAGCAGCTACATTGTAGTTGGAAGAAATAGACGGCTATTGGTAGGGTTTTTATCGCAGACACCTTTCACGAAAACTATTTAATTATCGCGACACGAGTTGATTTTCATACGCCTCTAATTAGTAGAATGAAAATCAATATTAACAGATGACACTTTTTTAAGCTTTCTGTATATCTCTATCAAGTGGACAGCAAGAGAGCTAATAAAATAGTATTCCTCTCAATGTACTGAACGTAAACAATTTAGAAGTTGTGTCAAGTTCCTGTTAACTCGCAAAATATCAGTTACTCGTGCGGTAATGGCATAACGCTAGATTAACTGAATGTGAGTCTTTTTAAAGATAACATTCGGTGGAAATAATGCTTTAGTAACAAGTATTTCCATTCATCTTTCGCTGATAGCACACATGTGACGTACACCGCTTGGAGCCTACATACATAGTTGCTAGAAGATGAGCCGATCTCAGTGATAAAGGGAAGGCTGTTTCAACCAGTTATCATACTATGATGTCACAATATGTGAATCTTTGAGTGCTTCGTATTACGCATGTTTTATTGGCAAACATGTGACATCAGCGTGTTTGTATATGTATTATTAAGTGAGAATATAGTGGATGAATGTACATATGTGTAGAGACTGGCTGCAAGACGTCTAAGGACACTGAATAGCTATATTGTTAGTTAGTCTCTGTAAGCGTGTTATGTTGATAGTAATGTCATATTGTTTGGGAAGGGGTCGGTTGGGATGTTTGGAAGGAATAAAGTGTACACTTGTAAGTAAGAGAAAAACACCATTTCTCTCCTTTCGCAACCTCGCACCCATGGATCAATGATTGTACGTTGGATGTAGCTTAATTATTGATGAATGTATTTACTCTATGTAGTTTATATTAACCATATCACGATCTGCTCGCCAGTTGGAATATGATACAGCATGCCACTTGATAAATGATAGCTCTGGATATGATGTCAACACGCCACACTTCCAAAAACAAACAAAACAGGTATAGTCATTACTGTGTTGCAGGTTTCAGTATGTAAAATATGTAGGTGTATTTTGACAAAGTGACTTGCAATTGAGGAGGTTACATTCAAGAGGCCTAAGGGGAGGACTGATCGAGTGACAGACACACGGGAAAGAGGCGGAAAACGTAATTTTCTTACGAACTGACAAGGTCATACATTCACATGAAAACAAATCACGTCCCTACTTGAACGGTGTTGCGCTTACATGATAATGTGAACAAGTTCACTTAGTTTGCCATATCCACACATGTGTATACACATAAATGTGTGAAGAGAGGTCTATCTGGACACAGTGCGGCGTGTCGGCGAGTCGTATCCTGAGGTATATGTAGGTCAGAAGGCAAGTAACAAGACGCCTGCCTTCAGTGTTGCCCCTGTACGTGTAGAGAGAAGCCTGGAGTCACAGAGAGGTCAGTGCTGTACAGTACATTACTTAGACTATATTTACCTCCGCTCAATACGCTTCACCTTTATCGCCCGTCTCTCAATATTCGCTTAATTTGCTGTTATGAAATCTATACATGTACAGGGTATGTACGGAGTGAGACGGAATTAGATATGTTAAGATTCTTTGTCACTTAATCGTGCATGGGTTACTATTTGTGCATACACGACATGAACATCTGGCTTTTTATTTGACGTACAATACTTACGAATTGACTAACTAAAAACATTTCAATCATAAAAACGTCAGGCATGTATATTTGTTGTCATGAAATTGAACTACTGAATGGATGTACATGGAGCTTGTTTATGTTTAAACAAAGTCTTATATGTCTCAATATCAAGATACGCTGGACGAATGGCATGCATACGTTTACAGACAACACATAGTTCTTCAATCAAACAAGTCAAGTCAAGTAGCTTATTCATGTTTGTAAGCCACAGGCCCCCATAGCCTACATGTGCATTTCAATACATTGTACATACCTTTTCAGTACTTACAATAATAATAATTCAAGTAATATTTGCCTTCTGATTAGCCAATGGAAAACATATTTACGTATCTCAAGCATTAGCGCTTTAAACATATCTGGAGAAACACACAAAAAAGATGGAGTTTTCTTAAGTCATTATAGTGTTCACATATAAGTAAAAAATGATTCTCATTTTCTACATCATTTTTACACAATGGACAGAAGGCTTTTATTCTCTTCATATATAATCTATATCTCGTGCTTTTTAGCAATATACTATTCCAAGATTTGTAAAACATATTTACAGCCACATCTTTTAATCTTCGGAGAAATATAATCTTATTGCCAACTGATTAGCTGATCCACACAAAACAGAATCCATGACTAAATAACAACAATCGCATTCATTTAACATTACTTGAGAATCCATAATTATCTAAATTAACCAACATTTCATATGCTTTTTTAGGTTTTCTATTATTCGGCATTTCAATTAACTTCAACCAATTTCAAACAGCCTGACATAGAGCGTTGATACATAGGGAAGGGGATGTGTGCCAAAAATGAAATCATGTAAACTCGTAATTCGCAAGTTGTAACATGTCGTTCTCAACCATGCAATTCTCGAAAAGACAAGTCCAAGTATGCAAACCTAACATTTCAATCTTGTAAAACTCAACTTGCTATTCTCAACTTTACAAAGTTCAAATGTAATTCTAGAAATGACAAAGTCGAAACTCATTTTTGTAATTCAAATAAGAGGTATATACACATTTAGCAATGCTGCAAGTTACGTTTTACAATTGGTAAATGAAAAATGAGGAGTTGTAAAATCAGCCTTGAGAAACAGACTTTTGCATCTCGAGTTTTACATGAGTTGCATGGTTATGATTGCAATGTTCCGAAATACATCTGTACACGATTTTGCATTGACCATATTTGGAAGTTTAACGAAGACTGCCGATGATTTCCGAAGATGATCGGTATTTGACAACAACAAGACCTCCCTGACCTAAGCTCCGTGCAACGCTGTGCAAGCTTTCCGGATAGCGTTGAGTTGAGTCCACCGCAATGCGCGGAGCTTTGGCATGCGTCCTTCACCTTTTGTCAAAGTCCTTAGTAACTCGCGTACGGTGTTTTCGAGCCCCTAAGGCAAATAGCAACAATTGTAATAGAACAAATATCATTTGCAATTAAATCTTATCTGACCATTATCAAAAACAATTTTCTTGAATACGTCATTCTATAAAATATAACCGTGTTTATTGCAAGAAAATTTCCTAACTTCGAAAAGGTCCATTTGAGCGCGATTTTTGTGACGTCACCTCTTTTCGAGCCCCTCAGATTTTGTGACGTAGTCAACGCATATTAACTTTTCGGGGGCCGATTTGGCCTCAGTCCACAATTAATTTCCAGTTCATTTATCATTAGTTACATGGGTCACTGTTAAGCTACCTGACATTGCGGGACTGGGGGACTTGTTTTGAAGTGAAAATACATCCTCTCGACACTACAAAATCGCAGACAAAACTTGGCGTTGACCAGGCCGATTTTGAAATATGAAAACTGTCAACATACCCTCGCATGCCAGCGAAAGCACATGAAACTGCCCAAAATATGCAAATACTAGGACCCCCACCCATTCAAAAATACTCACTCAAAAAATTTACAAAAATTACAGATGAAACCACCAATTCTTACCTCTCAATGAAATCCGGAAACATATGTCTCCAATGTAAACAAACCTAGAAAATGATATCCCACAATACACTACTATTTCATCATTTCCTCCTCTCCCACAACCACTACCGGGTCAAAATTACTGTGACCTGAGGCCATTTCAATAGTTCAAAATACTTAATCAAATTCGTTGCATAACAAATTTTTACAAAACTGAAAAATATAATTTTTTACGGTGGCATATTAGGGCCATCTGTTTTTTTTATTTTAAGTTGAAATTTCAAGATAATAAGTTGAAATTTCAAGATACTTATGTTGAAATTTCAAGATAGATAAGTTGAAATTTCGACTTAGCATCTTGAATTTTCAAGATAATGATATATATAAGGATTTGCTCTGTGAAAGACAGCATTACTTGGGTGAGAAGTCTCCTTGATTAGACGTCCATACAAATAAACAAATAATCCATGTAGATATATAATATAGATACACATACAAACTTAACCAGTTGATAATAAACTTATCCAAATACATTTGAAACATGAAATATAGGCCTTAATGTTCATTTCAGACAAACATTTCATTTCAGGAAAAATTGACACAAACATATTCATAAAAAGTACAGGACTTTACGTATGTAAATGACATAATATGTACAATGTGTATATGTATGTATATAAGTATGTGTGTATGTATGTGTTTATGTATGTGTGTATGTAGATATGTACTGTCTATGTATGTGTTTGTGTGTGTTTATATGTGTGTGTATGATTGCTGTAAATGTATATGGATGTGGAAATGAGATTATCTATATTGGTACTATTATATATTGTTGTAGTAGTAGATTATGTTGGAATTAATGTACTCATATTGTATGTATGTATAAATGGTAGGTTTCGGGGAGGTTGTGTGTATTTGTTTATATCTTTTCTATTGGATGATTAAACACAGACCACAATAACATTATCGGGAAAGTATTCGTGATATGTATTAAATATATTAATTCATATGTGTATGTGAATCTTTACTTATAACGCTTCGTATATGTTTGTTCCTATCTATGACATATATTGACAAGACCGCGCATGTTTGATTATGAGGTTACCCGCATTCTTTGTAAGAATGTTTATGACTGTCTCTTATGTATACATACACCTACACGTTTTAATATAGAACATACATATCACTAATAAATTCCGATGATATAATTGTGGTCTGTGTTTAATCATCATAATGTAAGGTATCAACTGAATACACACAACCTCCCAAAATTCTATATATATCATTCTTGCATACATAACATACTAAAAACGTATATTCCAACATGATTTATAAATAAGAAAGTACATAAATACATCATTCCCACATCCATATACATTTACATGCATACAAATACATACACACACATGCATACATACACACATTATTACTGATTAAGTTTGTATGTTTATTTGTAATATATATATACAATAAGACTTTGTTTATATGTAGGGACGTCTAATCAAGGAGACTTCCTCACAAGTAATGCTGACTTTGACAGATCAAATCCTTATATACATATCATTATCTTGAAATTTCAAGATGCTATGTTGAAATTTCAGCTTATTCATCTTGAAATTTCAACTTATTATCTTGAAATTTCAACTTAATATCTTGAAATTTCAAGATGGACATGTTGAAATTTCAACTTTTTTCTTGAAATTTCAAGATAAGAATATAAAAACAGATGGCCCTAATATGCCACCGTATATAACTGTCGATCGGGTGGAGAGTAAAAAATTAGTAAGTAAGTTGTGCAGAGATTTAGTGTCCAGTAAAGTCTAACCCAGAATTAAAGTTCATAATATTCTTTCGTGAGATAAACCTCGTGTAACCCCTACAAAGACAGTAAATTTTGTTTATCTAGATCTATATTGACTAAGAACTTTGACAAAAGGTGAAGGTCGCATGCTCAAGCTACGCGCATTGCGGTGGACTCAACGCTATCGCTTGCACAGCGTTGCATGGAGCTTGGATCAGGGAGGTCTTGTTGTTGTCAAATACCGATCATCTTCGGAAATCATCGGCAGTCTTCGTTAAACTTCCAAATACGGTCAATGCAAAATCGTGTACAGATGTATTTCGGAACATTGCAATCATAACCATGCAACTCATGTAAAACTCGAGATGCAAAAGTCTGTTTCTCAAGGCTGATTTTACAACACTTCATTTTTCATTTACCAATTGTAAAACGTAACTTGCAGCATTGCTAAATGTGTATATCCCTCTTATTTGAAATATAAAAAAATGAGTTTCGATTTTGACATTTCTAGAATTACATTTGAACTTTGTAAAGTTGAGAACAGCAAGTTGAGTTTTACAGGATTGAAATGTTAGGTTTGCATACTTGGATTTGTCTTTTCGAGAATTGCATGATTGAGAACGACATGTTACAACTTGCGAATTACGAGTTTACATGATTTCATTTTTGGCACACATCCCCTTCCATAGATACATAATGGATATCGGCCACATTCGCCGTAGGTTATAACTTTTGATGTTTATTTACCAACATTAAGGGATATTTTACATGCCATGATATCTACGTTTTCGATTTTATCAAATCTGCTATGTCCCCACACCTCAGATCCGTATAGTAAAATCGGCTGTACCTGATTATCGAAGATTTTAAAATATACGAAAGGATCAACAGTATTCAACTTATTGAAGTTATGGAGAATTTCAACCAATGCACGTTTACCTCGTCGTGCTAGATAAGCTGCGCATAAAGTCGTTTAAGAAGTGAAAGAAACAACAACTCAAAGATATCTATATGCATTCACAGTTTGACAATTCCCCTTTAAAGAACGATTTTTGTCTGATTTCGCCAAACGCAAGCGTCTTTGAAACACAACAACTTTAGTTTTATCTAAGTTGACATCTAACATTGAGACTAAAAACAATGACTACCATCACTACCAGGCGATTTACCATTCTTTAAGTGGTTAAGAGCGGCATGAATTTTCCTGTCAGCAATAGTTGACTCCAACACTGATTTATCAATGTCATCTGGTATAATAGTTTCATTAAGAATAACATCATCATTTGTACATGTTACTACTCTCTGCCTAAGACGCATTAACAATATTACTAAAATGCTTAAAGCAAACGTCACCACTTATATTATTCGTTTCACTTTTCCTATGAGAGATGCTCCTGAGAACTTTCCAGGACACTCTGGAGTTACACAAACTTGATTTCAACTTGTTTTGAGCCGATTTTGATAGGTTAATTTACTAGTCCTTCAAACAGACTATAGTAGTTTCTCAGATGACAATAATGACGTCTGTTAAGATGCGTTTTATTTTTTCAATAGATTTTCAAGTTCTTTTTTTGCTTCCCTTTTAACTATTTGATTTATGACTTTCATATACGCTTGCTTTTTCATACCATCAGCAGAGGTTTAAACTATTGTCATAGCTTACAATTTATGCCAAAATGTCAACAGAATTCTTAATTCAAATATCTATCGATTCATCTAAAGCTACATATATCCAATGTCAACCATTGTTGTCAATTTAATATATCTATCCCTAAGGTCACGTTTGTGTCAGCCACGCTCATCAACCTGCAATCCTTCTTTTTAATTCTTAATTGGCGTCTGCTCTACTTAATTACATCATTGTTGCTCTAGGACGTTTTCTTAGCTTAGTTAATAACAATAATACATTGTTCTTTTCTCTTTACAAACCGTTGTAAGTTAAAGCTTAGGAAAAAGAAAGAATCTAAACCAACATCGACCCTACTTCATCTCTATCGTTATTTTCTCTCCTGACTCCCATGGACAAGATACTTGATATTTATATAAGTGCAACTAACTGTAAACTCTGTAAATGACTGACCTGACTGAGATATATTATATAAGAATGTGTCAGACAGAGACCAATTCCATCTATATGTGTGCTGATAAGGATTGCAGCGTCAGTAGATGTACATGTAGTATACTGTGGGGACAGCTTGTTCAGACTTTACGTTTCTTATATATATTTCCACTTGCACTTGTGACACTTTGCTTTGAAAAATAAGTTTCATTAATTTGTAAACAATTACAATCAAAGTGTTTGAAATAATAAGAATCCATAAGGTATATTTTGGACAAAATGTTGACTTGATCTTAATTATCTCTCAGCTTATATTTGAGCTTAAATGAAAATATATGAACCAGCAAATGTCTTGTAAAGTTGTTCACTGTAGCATGTATACTTTATGTCCCGCTGAGAAATGTGAGTACCTTGTATTGTGTCTGATAAAGCTATCCAGTGCAGCATGTATAGTTTATGCCCCGCATGCATAACATGTGTCGTTTATATGTTTAGGAAAGTACTTTGTTCATCTCGTTATGTGCGCTCAAATTGGTTATTTAACGGCTTATTAGGACAGATGCACCTGTCGAAGCATCATCATTATTCTTTATAATTGATCTGAATTAAGAATGTGTTTAGCTTTTGAATTTGCTCTCTTAACTGACAACACAGATTGAAATCGATCGTTTTGGCCATCAGAATGTATGCAGAATTCGAATATTGCTGATATTGTAGTTCATGCTGATGTCATGCAACGTAGCATTAGTTCACCTGAATAATTGAATATTCCTTAATAACTTGTATGGTGGATATCTGAGAATTATTTGTCTTGACGAAATGTTGGTGTGCGTTAGGCACATTAATTGTTAGGCATTTAATATTTATCAAATACTAGGTTTATTTCATGGGCGACAAGGGTTAAATTAATATGGTACGAGTAAAATACAAAGTAGCATAGTAAGTCTCATTTTCATACATAGTAGAAAGTAGTTCCGTCTATTGACCAGTAACGACAGTTAAAATATAATGCATCGTCACTGTAGTTTGATCTACATTTCATTTCACAGATAAAGGACAAGTAAAACTTGTTTTTTAAGTTTCGACAAATCATATCATTTAGACAATTTACGATTGATATCAACATTCTTTTTTCGATTTCTTCTTAAATTCTTTCTTTGGTCGTGTTCTCATGCCATCAAATGCTTATAATGTGTTTATATAAGTTGGTTTACACCTAAAGAGTAAATTCGCGATGAAAACGCATTTACCTATATGGGCAAATTTGCTTGCGTAGTAAATTTACTACACCCCCAGAGAAAAAGTAAAAGCAACTTTCTGCGTTTTATTGCTTTATTCCTGACTGGTGGATTTATTACATAATACTATTGTTGAATTGATCTCTTGGTGTTTCGTGCAAGAAATGTCTAATGAAGGAGGGTTGAATTTGTTATCATTAGAAATGTAATTAGGGTATGGTGAAATTCAGTACAGTTTGAACACTTATATAGCGCAAGAGTGACATGATCATCTATACACGAAAAAAAATATGAGGTTCACAGAACAAAATCAGTTGCATACAATATTAATTAATAAAGATATATGATGTTAAGAGATTTCATAAGGCATACGAGAAATCTGCATCATGTGAAATCAATAAATCTGCGGTAGTAAACTGTGAAATTACGGATACATTTTTAAAGTTGTCAATTTGTAAACCAATCCGCTAGAACCATGTGTTATGTTATTTTACCTCATATCTCGATCTGAGGGTAATAAAGTTCTGTCTGTTTCATTTTTAAACCAGCTTCAGGACGAGATACTTCTTGGCGATTAAAAATTTACTCAAGTAAATATATTTTTGATTATGGCTCAGATTGAGGCTCCCCTTTTCTCTGTACGACTTCAGGAAATTCAACACTTATAAACGTTTGCCGACACTGTTTGATTTGAAAACATCATTTATCAAGTCATACCGATTCTCATTCAATTGTTATCAGAAAATCCCATAACAGACCGCACGAATTACGAGAGGAAGTCCCCTGTATAATAGCGAACCTTACTTCTTTCTTTATTCTCAATCTCAACAACGAAGCATGGCCCGACTCGTTAGCGGACTGGCTCATCAGCCCGGATCAATAACCATGAGGCCATTTTTATTCTGGACGTAGCCTCGCTTTAAGGACGGTTTAAGTAGAATGTCTCTTCTCTGGTGTGGACTGACATAGTGCTGATTCCATGGAAGAGGACATTTAATAATAAACAGTAATATAATTTAATATGTAAAGATTTCTACAATTTTATTCTCGACTACAGGCAACCGGTGCTGACAATGAAGGCACAGGAAAACGCTGGTGGGGGAGCTGCCGTCCCTGGAGAGCGGGAGAGACAGGAGGAAGAACCGAGGCAGATCCTGTACACAGTCTCTGAGGTACCCCCTTGGTACCAGTGCATCCTGCTCGGCTTCCAGGTACCTATACAACATCCATAAGAACACACACTGACCAGCAAACTATCAGTACAATGAATAAGTTGTTGTTGAATAGGGTTGTTACTCAACAACGACCACTATCATTTAATTATTGTGCAATTATTCGATATTGTGTGATAATACAGACATTCTAACTTGTGTGCATCCCTCGAGGTATAAAAAATGACAAGAAAGACCTTTGTTCCACAGGAGATATCGCTTGTCTGAGATTGAGTGGCATCCCATAGGAGATATCCTTTCGACAGTAGATTTTGAACGATGCCCTGCTACCGTTAACTACATAACATCACAATTGTTTTACGTCATTAAGTAATTACATCCCTATGATATTACGTCATAAACATGACCACATCACATTGCTATAGCATCATCACACTGCCAGTCTTAGGGAAGCGCAGTGTTTTGAAATACACATCTTTCACGGAAACGTAATTAAAATGGATTTCGGAAGATAAATATAGAATCTTCCCCGCGTGTCGTATGATATCAAATGCATCAACACTTTTTGAGATATGTGGCTGGTGGAGATATCTTGACCTTTATTGAAAGACAATTCTTTATGTTTTCGCTTTAGCTCACCGTCGATCAACAAAGGGAGCAGCGGTTAAACGGGCAATATATCGTAACATATTTTAAACTTTTGAAATTAACAATATAACTTAATATGTATATGTGTAACACAGCAGACAGACAGATACTTGTGACAATAGATATCCGTTATGTATCCAATAGTTATTCATAAGAAATTACGCTCTTTGTCAGCATCTTTAACCACGGGCTTCATGTATATCACAGGTTCCATTTGGATACCTTCCATTAGCTGCATGTAACGGTCCTAAAATCCCAGTCACTCATTCCTTTAGATCTAACTCTTATTGACGGGGTTCATTGTAACAGGGCCTTACCGTAGCTCCACAATCGTTCAATAGCAACGTGTATACTCCAGTACTCGGGGTTCATTGTAACAGGGCCTTACCATAGCTCTGCAATCGTTCAATAATCTCATCATCAATTTTATTTGATTTTGTTAACAATTTTAGTATACCATCTCGTACGGAGTCAGACCATCTACCATTAACAGTATCATTTAAAACTGACAACGTAAAATCTTGTGACAGGCTTCCCCAAAACTACCAAACTTGTTATAAGTTTTTCTGGGAAAACGATAAAAGTGAACAATTTAGAGAGAATCTCCTATCAGATAATATTCAAGCACTGTTTGATAAGTCAGTTGAATTTGCTTTTACCAACATCAATGACAACATTAATTATATTACGGATGCCATCTGTTTAGCTGCAGAACATATGAAAAGAAAAATTGGTATTTCAAAAAGAAGATTAAGTAAGTGGTACGATGAAGAATGTGATAAACTAAAATCAAAACGTTGTAAACTGCTTAACAAATTTAGAAAAACGAAAGATAAGACGTCTTTTGATGAATATTGTCTGATAAGAAATAAATATAATACAGTGTGTAAGCAAAAGCAAATAGATTACTTTAGGAAGAAACAACTAGACATAGAAAATAGCATATCAAACTCAAAAAAGTTTTGGTTTGAATTGAAAACGTTAAACAATACTACCAAAGCAGTCAGCACTATTAGTATGAAAGAGTGGCATAGACACTTTAGTGACCTTTTTAACTTTGAAATTGATGATGTCAATAGCGATGATATCTTTACAGAAGAAACAAACCAACCATCATCTCGTGATCCTAACATTGCGGTAACAGAAGATATACTAGATTCTCCAATCAGTAGGGATGAGATATTAGACAGTATTAATTGCTTAAAAGCCAATAAATCGGCAGGTATTGACCAAGTTACACCAGATCTCATCAAGAATTCGGCAGATATAATAGCACCATATTTAGAGCTATTGTTCAACATTATGTTAGAAAATGGTAGTTTTCCAACTAGTTGGTCAATGGGCATAATTGTTCCGCTCCATAAACAAGGCAGTATGGATAACCCAAATAATTACAGAGGTATTACTCTCCTGAGCATTCTTAGTAAGGTCTTTACAGCTATCATTAACAGAAGATTAGTATCATGGGGTGAGGCAATGAATAAAATCAGTGAATCTCAAGCAGGATTTAGGAATGGATATACAACAGCTGATAATATGTTTGTATTGCAAAGTATCATAAATAGATATTTTAATAACAAAGGTGGTAAATTCTATGCTCTCTTCGTTGACTTCGAGAATGCTTTCGATTCGGTTGACAGACAAAAGTTGTGGTCTCTTTTAAATAACCATGGTCTCAGCCCGAAAATTAAGAAACTTATCCAGTCTATGTATGAAAATATAAAGGCTTGCGTTAAAAATAATGCTCACTTTTCAGATACTTTTGAAATACAACTTGGGGTTCGACAAGGTTGTATACTTAGTCCATTTCTATTTTCATTTTTCATTAATGAATTAGCAATTCAAATTGAAAGCAATTGTGAGTACGGAATACAGTTACACCCAGATTTGGTACAGATTTTTCTTTTGCTTTTTGCAGACGATATCGTGCTGTTCTCAAGCACCGTAGCAGGTTTACAAAGACTAATTAATGAACTTGAAACTTATTGTGATAATTTCAAGTTGACAGTAAATAGAAACAAAACCAAAGTCGTAGTTTTTAAGAAAGGAGGAATTTTATCCAAAAAGGAGAAATGGTGGTACAAAAATAAAGAATTGGACTGCAAAACTTCATATAAATATTTGGGATTGATTTTTAGTAATTCATTATCTTGGTCCATGCATGTTAGTAATGCTTGTTTACAAGCACAAAAGGTGATGATCGGCATATTTAAACAACTTATTATTCTTGGAAATATAAATATAAAATCCTATTTTAAAATATTTGATGCGAAAATTAAGCCGATTTTAACATATGGAGCTGAAATCTGGGGTTTGAATTATTACAACGAAATTGAAAGAGTCAATCTGAGAGCATGTAAAAAGGTTTTAGGTGTTAAATTTAGTACGACGAATACAATGGTGTATGGAGAATGTGGTAGATACCCTTTGCAACTATTTACAAATATCAAAGCAATAAAGTATTGGTTAAAGTTACTAAATATGCCTTCATGTCGTCTACCTAAAAAGTGTTACAATATGATGATGTTATATGATAAGAATGGTCATACGAATTGGGTCACTTCAGTTAGAAACTTCCTGTTTTCAAAGGGGTTTGGTTTCGTATGGTTAGACCAACATGTAGACTCGAATGATAGATTTATCTTTCAACTAACAAGAAGACTAAAAGATAATTATTTACAAGAATGGCTTGAAAAGATATCACTTTCCAGTAAATGCCTTTATTATAGAATGTTTAAATGTACCTTGGAGTCAGAGATCTATCTCTCATGTGTAAATGTAAAAAAGTTTCGTATAGCTTTAAGTAGACTTAGATGTTCTTCACATGACTTATTCATCGAGAGTGGAAGATACAAATCAATTCAAAATGAAAATAGAATTTGCAAACTCTGTAATCTTATCGAAATAGAAGATGAATATCATTTTGTTTTAATTTGCCCTCTCTACAATTTTCTAGGGAAGTTATACATAAAAAGTTATTTCCTTGTCCATCCAAACCTTTTCAAGTTCGTTGAATTGTTGAATAACACAAATCATACAGTGCTGCAAAATCTGTCCATGTTTGTTTACTATGCAATGTTATTTAGATCAGAATTTATCAAGAAACATGATGTAAATTACACTTAATTGTTGTCAATTTAAGGTTTAGTTTCCAAGCGTGTACATTTTAATTCATGCAAGTATTGTACTACAGGCCTGTGGCCTTTCAGTACCGGAAATAAATTGAATAGCAACGTGTATACTCCAGTACTCGGGGTTCATTGTAACAGGGCCTTACCATAGCTCTGCAATCGTTCAATAGCAACGTATATACTCCAGTAAATTCAGACTTTGAACTTAAAGCGACACACTTCCTTCCCTGTATGCATCCCAATAAACCCTAAGCTGTAGTTTATATTCGCCGTATTTTGAGGTTACACAGAATGCTGACGTTATAACGAGGTCATGTGACCGTCAGGACTACGGTGCGAAATGATCAAACTATCATTATATGCTGTTTTCTCAAATATCTATGTTAAATTGCTTTTTATTGAAAATGTTGATTAAGAAATAATAACATACCTTGCATAATCTTTCTATGAACCCCTTTGTGTAACTGATCTCACATGAGTGACGCGGCATATGTACATAGAATTCTAATCACTTCTTTTCCTGTATTTTGTTTTTGAATTATTGAAATTTTCAATTCAATTAAAATTAAAATCTCCCTTAAGTTCAAAATTTTAATTAATAAGAAATAGATTGCATTATGTGTTTGTTCATTGGCTTACAATCTGTTTGAGAATTCAGTTAAAGTAAATATAGTAACAGTTTATATTCACTATTCAAACCAATTATAACGCAATTTGTAAACTCTGAATTTTTTTAAAGCATAAATGATCTTAATAAATGTAATTCATATTTCAGCAATTTCTAACAGCGTTCGGTGCGACCTTCACCTTTCCGCTGCTAATGAAGGTTCCATTTTGTATAATGTCGGACAACTTGGGTATGAGCGAGCTGATCAGCACAGTGATATTCGTTGCCGGATTCTCCACCTTGATACAAACATTCTTCGGCGTCAGGTATTAAATGTATTTATGGTCAATGATCAACTAATATGACCCATAAGAACTTTCGGGATTCATGAAAAAGTATTAAAATTTGACTGTAACTTTACTTTGTATTTCTTAAATCGGCCGATAGACAATTTAAATACGCCTTTTGCAAAACACCAGCTAATTAACACCAGTGAACAGAGTTGAAAGGGCCCGTGGTCACTGAAGCGTGAGCCCTGACGCGTGACGTGTTAGGAGGCGGCCCCATAACCTCCTTATTGAAAAAAGGAAAACAAATCTCGCTCTTTAAACCAGCGTTTAAACAAATTAAAATTCCTCCAAACATCTCAAACCTTCGATTAATTGATATTTAAGATATCTTTGGTAAAAGACAGTTTGATAACCGCTTCAATGGTACCTATCTTACTTTAAAGTAGTAGATAAAAAGACACGAAAGATAAAAGAAAACGTTTATATTATTTTATGTGAACCATTTTGAATATGCAAGAGAAGCATGTTGTTCATGAGTTGAATCTATGCTACAGTTTATAGGAACTTCCAAAGCATTTAAAAACAAGTAAAAAAACTAACAGCAAAAAAGCTGATTTGAATTCTATGTAACCCGCCCTTCAGTCATGGGAGTTCACTAACATAAAGGATCGAATTCATAAAAGAGTTCATACAAAGATTTTTAAGTAAACCGTTTGAATCAAACTATAAATTTAATTATGAACATTTAGCACTATCTAAACACATTCAATTAGGTATTTCTGGAAATGACATGTAATTGTAGTTTCGTCACAATCACTCAATCAATCAATCATTTATTCTCATAAAACCACGTAAGTGGTACACGAGCATATATACAAGTAATTCATACAAAAAATTATCAACAATATATAAAATATCAAAGATATATAAATACAAAATACCTTACAAGATGGCTGTAATAAACTAACTGTTTTTAGTAATAGATGTTATTTTTGATAAAAATTTTGATAATTCTGTTATCTGCTTAATGTCCTTTGTCGAGAATAGTTTAACATAATTATGTAGACTTGGATACATTGAATCAATGGATAAAATATATTTTTTCTTCTCATTACAAAATCTTTTACATTCAAAAATATAATGACATTCATCAGCAACAGATGTTGATTTACAGATTTTACATATTCTTTCACAGCGTGGTATGTTTTCCCAGCGGCCAGTTTCTATTGGTAGATTATGATTAGATGTGATAAATCTTAATAATGGGATAGATAGTCGTTTCGGGGAGGTAAGGTAAGTTTCAAATAGTGGATACTGTTTAAGGTATTGATAATAAAGTCCTTTTGAGCTTGAGGCGACATCATTTCTCCATTTTTGAATAAATTGGTCTTTAAGAATCTGTTCTACCTGCGAAACTAGCCACTGGGTTGTACAAGATGACGGGTTTTTATATATATACGATAATCCAATACCATCTACAATATTTTCGAATTTTGTCAACCAGGGATTATCTATTATTTTTGCGTTTTCATTTTTCAGAATTAGATAATTGTAGACAAGTTGTGAGAGTTTAGGTGGGCTGGTTTGGGAGGTTAATTTATGCCAAAATGTAATTAGGCGTTTATAAATACTGATAGCGATTGTGAATCTGCCGAGTTCTCCATATAGCAAAAATCTAGGGGTTGAGTTTCTTAGTCCTGTTATAAGTTATAGATGGATATTTTCAAGACTATCGACATTTTCGAAAGACCAAATTTCTGAGGCATAGGATAGGATAGGATAGGTAATATCATCGAGTCAAAAGCAAACAACAAACAGTCCAATGGCAAGTCAATATTTCGTGCTTTTTTTTAACAAACTAAACATAGCTTTTTTCGCACTTTCACAAAGTTCTTTAATACTTGTGACTAATCTTCTATTTCGGTGGAATGATATGCCTAGGTAATTAAATGTATCTGCAATATCAAGTTTTTTGTTGTTATAATAAATTTTTGGTTTTGTAGATTTTGCGTGTCCGCTCCCAAAGATAAGAATTTTAGTTTTACTTATATTGACAGTCAATTTCCAAGTATCGCAATATGTTTGAAAATAATCTAATGCTTTCTGTAATCCTCGCGGTGTTTCATTGAACAGGACAGCATCGTCTGCATAGAGTCTGCATTAAAAGTTGTATAAAGATGTGTATATATTCATCTTCACCGCAGTCCAATTTAACACCATTACAATCACTGCGCTATAATACGTTGATACATCAGGTCCAACGCTCACGTGATTTTGTTTCGTCCAATCTTAAGTTAACATTTTGTGAAATCCTAGAAGCGGCGTATAGGCCTATATACTTTTTAACCTGCAGTTCAAGATTAATTGTGATGTTTACCAGTCACGCTAAGTCCAACCAGTAAAAAAGAAAGCGCTTACATTTCAAAGAATTTATTTGGTTCCGATTTTTTCAAATTTCTAAAAACATTTCACCCGGCTGTTTGGTGAACACATCAGTATCTATCAATATTTATCACTGCATATCCATTGTGGGTATTAGATGCTCTCAAGCGTTTTAACGTTCATCCTGTCTCAGGGTAAGACGTTTAGCTAACCCTCCACTTTTCTTAGTGCAGCGACAGTTATACGTCTTACCCTGAGACAGGTTGTTTAAGGTTTTACCACAAATCCACACGCACTTTGGAGTGGTCGAAAGTGGTAAATTGAAAACAAATTTCTCAGAATAGAATAAAAAACTTAATTTATACCTTAACAGTTATTGAAGATTTACTTTGTTAGTATCACACCCTGTCCACTAAATATAGAAGCTCTGTTTTGTGCAGACTACCCATCATTCAGAGCGTGAGTTACTCCTTCATTGCGCCCATCACCACCCTGATGAAGCTGGAGCAGTGGAAGTGCCCGTACGAGTCTCAGTCAGGTAGAGTGCAGTAAAGCAATATCACCATGATGTATATACAGTCTCTCAGTTTTCACTACTGATTGCTTTAACCTAACCACACCCGTACACTGTAGTTAATGTCATATACACCACATGCAATTAATACCATACAGTCTATACACTGTAACTGATATCGTGCACATGGATGGAACTTATATCACACCATTTGCCCGCCTCCTCGGCTTTTAGATGTCGGTTGTGTGCTGCACGGCGAGTTAAAAATGTAGACTCCAACATGACATTTGTGAAGGCCGTACAACACATGCTAAAAGGGAAACTTCAGCGAGCCAGTAGCTTTGTTTGATACAGAATACCGTTTGTTAAGGACTGGATAATGACTGGAGTTCAAAACATAGGAACCCATCATTTGTTAAGATCTGAAGATACACAATTTATCAACGTTCTTTCAAATTTCAGTAAACCAGACAACCCTACCAGAAATAGGATCTGAAGCTCACCGTGCGTCCTGGCATCTCCGGATTGCTGAGGTTAGATTGAAAAGTGTTGTAATGTATTTACGCTCGGCATTCCATTGAAAGAAATGTTTTTCTTCTACATGTATTAAAGCTTTGCTTAGTTTGTGGCTTGTTTTAAAGAGTCTATCTTTGAGATGGCTTTATGTTGTTAAATGATGCATTAAACAACTCTATATGTTATCGTCTTTTTGGCGAACACCTTACGAATAAGCAACAGAGGTAGCTCTAGTCCGAAATCCTATACGTACTCTGTTCTAATACAAGTGTTCTGGGGCTAGAGAAGGGGAAGCCTTATTGGATACAATCAAAGTTAGGTTTGTAATCAGATGTTTGTAATGCCGATTTTAAAGTAATCATTTGTTAAACAGAGTCATTTCCGTAAGTAAGGGAAAACTATAATTGATAGCGACAGTGAACAGTCCCAAGTGATCCTGACAGAACATGTTCACATTATATAAGGCGACAGAATAAAGGTAATTGTCTCTATCACAACAAGAAAGCCTTCAATTCAAGAAGCGTTTTTTGTCTGAACTTTGGCTGGTAGTTTGTGTCGTAATGTTTTGCCGCTAGAGGAATCTCCCGGAAACCCAAGAACTGTTCATATTTGAAAGAGGTTAGTGTAGGATTTTACCAGCTTCCTTTGAAGGGAGAGAATGATGAAGTCGTACATCTTTAGCCCGAAAGTACCTATCTGTTCACAAAAGGGAAGTGAGCACACATAGTTTCTGCTATTCTGAATATACATCTCTTCGAAGTTTTGTTTCGACTCTCCACTGACTATTGTAATCCCCACCAGGTGCAAGGAGCAGTCATGATAGCAGCGTTATTTCAAATAGTAATCGGCTTCAGCGGACTAATGGGGTTGTTGTTGAAGTTCATTGGTCCGCTCACCATCACACCAACTATCGCTATGATTGGTCTCTCCCTCTATGACGCCGCTTCCGACAAGGCTAGCATCCAATGGTGGATCGCCCTTGCGTGAGTACATTTGCTGTTTGTCATTTTTAACGCAAAACTTATCGCATGGTTATTGATCTGAAAAATTTACAAATTTGCTTAACTATGTGTCTAAGCACATGGTCAGAAAAAATAATGTTAACAAAGAGTAATAAAATGATAAAATATAGACTTTTTCGACATTTTAGTAGATCTCACAATAGGTAGTTAATTGCCACAGTTTGTCAACTGATGCCAATGAAAGTTCAACACAATGGGAAAACATTTTCAGTAAACAGTTCCAAGTGTATCGAAGCATTACATGATTTTTTTCATTATTTGTTTCTGAAGCGTCCATAAAATACTGTCAACTGGTGTCTTCATGTTTCAGAACAGTGGGGTTCATTGCGCTCTTCTCGCAGTATCTGAGGAAGGTGAACGTTCCGTGTCTGACCTTCGCTCAGGGGAAATGTAGCAAGACGAAACTGCCTTTATTCAACATGTTCCCGGTGATTTATTTAACATTAACAGATTGCTCTATTATTTTTCAGTAATCGAGAGAAGAACATATCTAAAACAGTGTAATTGTCTGCAGGTACTGATGGCAGTTGGTATAGCCTGGATCCTGTGCTATGTTCTAACCGTGACGGACGTCCTCCCTAACGACGAATCCAAGTGGGGGTACGGAGCTCGCACAGACATCAGGCGGAACGTGCTAGACAAAGCAGAATGGTTTAGGTTCCCGTATCCAGGTAAAAGATTTATCGCCGATTGCTCAGAAATGGGTAAAAAAAACTCGCTTCCCTTGCAAGAATAAGCGAGGATGTATTTGTATTCTAAAATTTTAAAGCACAAATATTAGTTCGGTTGAGTAAATGCACTTTAAACGCTCATACTATCCACACTTATTAATATTCCTATTAATCATTTGTGTTTTTCTAATGCAATGATGACTGGTTGTGATGCTTTTGATACCGAATACTCGATTGAATAAATATAAGTACGTATAAGATACACATTATTTAAGTTTCTGTTATCTAGGTCAGTGGGGCATGCCTACTATCAGCATTGCAGGGGTGTTCGGGATGTTAGCTGGCAATCTGGCCTCAATGGTCGAGTCTGTAGGAGACTATTACGCGTGTGCAAGATTATCAGGGGCACCTCCCCCGCCAGGAAGCGCCGTCAGTAGAGGTAGGGATTTTACGAACGTGACTGCATTCAGACATGACTACTCCACAAGGATATAACACAATAAAATTTTGAAATACGTTTCAGCATTTATTCTGGTATAGTGCTTGTATGTGTAATTAACACACGCCTTTTTCTAAGGATATTTACATCGTCTTGAATGCCATGTTATGTACAATTTGGTCTCAAGTCTACGCGAGCTAGGTTGACATATGTATTTCCATGAAGAATTGTGATGGGTAAACAATCGTTATGCATCATGTGAATCTTGTGAATACCCCATGCTACATGACATTGAAAGCACGGTGACAGTTTACAAGTTTACAGAAACTTGTCGTCCAGCTATGAAGCGTTGTCGATAAAGAATAATTAAGTGAGGTATTGTTAAGCGCCGGTTGGACAATATTGACATAATGTTCGCGTTGCAACTGTTGCCAATGGTAAGATACAGCCCTAATCCATAAATAAGCCCATTTATGTTATTTATTCGTATTATGTTTGACTGAACTGCCCCTGAGTGGTCAAGTGAGCGTTGTCTCTGTCTCCCTGCAGGTATAGGCATAGAGGGGGTCTCGTGTCTGCTGGCGGGGGCCTGGGGATCGGGGGCAGGCACTACCTCGTACAGCGAGAACATCGGCGCTATAGGCATAACAAAGGTAAGTGGTGTAGATTTCTCAGCTTCAAAATATATGTTTAACACAAATTGTTTTTTATTCTTATATGTATATATTTTTTATTTGTTCCCTTAGGTTACATAGTCACTAATGTACAACATAAAACATATAGGTATAACAATAGAAGGAGTTATGGAATATTCCTTTCAGTATACAAATGTAATTAGCTATTGAATAATTGGACAAGTGGAAACCATTTATTATTGAATTTTTCAGTTTCATTATTTCTTTTGAAAATTAATTTTTTCTACTAGAAATAACTGTTGTTTTTTGTAATCATTGATTTTTGGAATCAAGTTCTTCATAGTACATAAATTGATATATTTTTTGGCAGAAATAATGATTTGATTATTAACACATTTTTGTGTAATGTAACAAACCAGATCAAATATTTCGAGAAATTGTTGTCTGTTTCTGTATGTGATATGCCATATAGACAAGTTATGTGCTTTATCCATGCTGGTGTTTGGTATGGTCAAATAAAGTCTATTCTGAAATGCAACAATTACTTCAAGCTGGTAATCCGTGTCGAAGAATCCCAGTCGCTTGGTGAATTCGTCAAATGAAACTTGTTAATGAAATTAAACGTTTCACAATAGAGTACATACTATTATCAGGTATTTGTTTTAATCTTCGAGACTCCCCCGACTCCCCCGACTTTCCTCAAGATATTAGCATCGTGACGCTTTAGATTACTGGAAGAAGAAATGACTTGATATCCACCAATATTGTTCGATGAAAAAAGGTACCTTTGGGGTCAAAATATTTTGCTTCTAACTCCTTACATAAAATTGTATTGACTAAAACTTACATGCTTTTATTCAAATGAAAAAAAAACAAAAAAAACCGCCGTCAGCTATTTGAAGCAAATGTCGTGAAAGGTATCAGCGGCTATAAAACCCAGATGGAGCAGGTTGTGCTCTTTTTACGAGCTGCTATATGGTGTGCAGGTGGGAAGCCGGGTGGTGGTCCAGACGGGCGCGGTCATTATGCTGCTGCTCGGGTGTTTCGGCAAGTTCGGGGCGCTCTTCGTCACTATACCTGATCCTATTGTCGGCGGCATGTTCCTCGTCATGTTCGGTGAGTCGGCTTCTTATAGTCAAAACGATATCTTGTAGATTATGCTGGTATCCTTATGAACATGATTTCTGTGTACTGGTTGATGACCGTTTGATATTTTCCGGTCATCATAAGATGGCGGTCACCGATCATGCCTGAATTTATCATTTCGTGTTTTCAGCTCAACATCTGTCTATATGAGTTAAAACTATATATACAATATTTAGACAAAAATTGTGCTTGTGTCACACTCCTCACATAGTAAGTATGAAGTGACTGAACTAACTAAGTTGGAAAAACTCCCGATGATGACCGTGACAAAGAATTCTTTACAACTGAACAAGATGACCGTAAAAATATGTTTGTAGGATGACCGTAAAACTACGACAGTTATTTAAGAAATGAAGTTCATCATATGGTTGTCCACACGGTTATAACCTGTTTGAAACTTGTAAGATAAACTTGTATAACCGGCAAGCTTGCGACGCCGGTTATACAAAAGTTTATCTTACAAGTTTCAAACAGGTTATAACCGTGTGGACAACCATATGATGAAATTCATTTCTTATAAATTCAAACGTTGTATTTAAAGCGAAAATGCATTCGAAATGCAATTCTATAGCTGCTTGTCGCACTGACCTACGTACCGGTTACACCAAGACGGATCTCTACCCGTATTCAGACGCATAAACAAAATAGTTCCAAAGACTCGGTAAAAATGACACTTTTTTATTCTACAAATAATACATTTTGTGTATCAAAAAACTAACAATGATTATATTTTTGGAAAAAAGTGGAAAATGTAAAGTTTAATTTAAATAGATCAAAGTTAACAAATAACACTCGCGTATTTATACTGTCCAGAATCTAGGTGACAGTACAGCGTGTTTTGGCTGTTGAAGAAAATAGTTCCGGCACGATATCGTATAACCTGCATTTACTGAAGGTTATTTTGTATAACCCTCAACTTTGGGTTCATTGAAATGTATACCGATCACATGACCATGTCTGATCCAATCAGAATGCAGCATATCGTTTACATCACAAAGTCTGAATTTATTTCCCAGACGTTGCAAAACAGTGCTCTAAATATCATCAAATGAAGAGAATTATTTTTTACGATGCAGCTTTGCGGCCCTATTACAAAATAAGCGATACAGAAAACAGGAAAAATGAATATGATTGGAATTGAATTTCTTTTTATTTTGACAATTATTTTATATTCGTTAGACAAAAAGATCTCTGGAATTTGCTGCTCATCTGCTGTAGTTTAATATCGCTAAGTTTTTAAACTTAAATACAATATGACTTTTCTCACTTCTCGTGTGTTCTGTATCATAATTAAGTCTACTATCAGGTGAACAAAACTTACTGACTTGTACAATTAACTCAAAGACCATCTCTCAGAGTATCTTTAAATAGCATTTATAGCAGCCTTGAAAATGATACCCCAGTAAGCAACCCCGCTGCCAATCATCTTCTATAACTCATTGGGAATGCGGATATTACAATGATTTTGTAACTTGTAATTTTTGTAGCTACGAAAAACATCAAACACTGTCTCTGATTTTAAAAACGTTTATACGCAGAAAGTATCCATTACATGTTCCATCCCATCATGACAATTGAGCAAAGTTATCATATTTAACCTCACTTGCACACTTTATGTTACGTGTCCACATCTTGTATCCACCTGGTACATCTTTTGTGATTTTCAATAGATTTATATATTCAAAACATGTCTTCAGAATAGATGATAAAGATTGCAAATTTACCCGTCTTGATTGTAGTTCAGAGACTGAGGACGTATTTCTATTTAAAGAATTAATTCACTAGATCATTTAGTTCTGAGAAAAGTTATCTATCACTTGTTCTTGCTTGTCGTAAATACATTGTTCATCAGGCAAACATAAGCACTTCAAGCATTTGATTAGAAAAAAATATATGAAGCGACTTTGCTCACGATTCTAAATCTTGGCCGCAAACATTTGCCAATATAAACGAGTTTACGTTCGTATAGTATTTGAGATTTGCTCAAGTTTATGTTGTATCAAAGAATTGTTTATATTTTGACAGTCACAGAAAACGCGTAAGATATTTGATAAGATGTAACTATCTACAAACAATGCAATTTGCGATTGTTAGACATGTCAGTTATTTATTAACAGTTTCCAAAGATAGTAATAATACTGTTATATTTTCTATATAAGATATTTGAGCCTAAGTGATTTTGTCAGAGCGTTTTTGGCTATGGCGTGTTCAGGGATAATGATAATACCGTTGTCCCTTTGTGGACACTAGTAGCAGAAGATACCAGTCTGTGCCAACGATACGGAAAATGCTTATTACAATATATGCTTACACTATATTGTACATGTTTCTACACGATATAAATTCGAAAACCCTGTTGCATTTGAAAAGTTGTTGAATCTGAAGATGAACACAATACGTCCATGTACTTTATCAAGGTGATTTCATTTTCGAAGTTTCTTTATGAAAAGCACCTGATTTGATAGTATACAATACGGCGGCAGTATCAATACCAATAACTCTATAAATCTTTATCCTCATATTTTGTACCCTTAAATAAACGTACTTTAATGAAAATTTAATGTTATCTAACTAAATCATTTTCCTTCCATCTATAAACCTTCCTATTAATTTGCGGTCATCTGAATAGTTTTTTTTATCGACACTTACAAATAGACAACGGTAGTCTTGAAACGTTCATCATCGGGTATTTTTTCCAACGCCAAATATGAAGTATTTCAGTGACTTCGTACTTTATATGTAAGGAATGTGACACAAGCACAATTTTATCTAGATATCTGCCACCGTTTTGAACGCATATGAATGAAGTTTATTTCGGTAAGAAGGCCATTGGCCCATGTACAATGAATACAAATGAAATATGATATTCAGACAGTATATTGAAAGAATCATACAATAATAACCACTGTATACGAACGCATATAGGCAGGTGATGAGATGAAAACAAGAAATGAAAATTCCTAGCGGTAAAGGTTGTGATGACCGTAAAATATCTGCCGGTCATCAGCCTGTAATACAGTGAATGCTGAAATAAAGCCCGTTTTAAATAAGTTTCATACATTCATCCCACACAGTACCTATCTAACACTCCCAACACGTATTAGTCTTTGACTGCTATAGATGCAAGTTATTAGATGTAAGAAAATAACACTCAAAAATTTTCAAGAACGTTTCCTCGATGCCCAAATAACAGCACACATCTACAATACAAGACTTCGTATTTCTCGATTTATCTTCATACATACATGTACCATAGCAACCCTTTTCACACTGTTCGAGGCCAATTGTAGTCCTATGAGTACGATGTTCTCACATCACCTCATCTGTATCGCTTTCTGCAGGAATGGTAGCAGCAGTGGGAATCTCCAACCTGCAGTTTGTGGACCTGGGCTCCATCAGGAACCTCTTTGTACTTGGCCTCTCCATCATATCCGGCTTCTCCATACCCAGATGGGTGGGCGCCAACTCGGGCAGCATTTACACTGGTGAGTATTCATTTCATAGCACACATCATAACAAGATAAAGCTACTGTAACATTTAAAATCATTTATGTTCAAATTTGCCCCTTATGATAAACGTTTATGCTTACATTTGTAATAGGGATTTTGCCAGAGCATTGTAATCGTTAGTCCTTTCTCATGCGGTCTAACATACTATTCGGTCATACATTGTTACGTTACTGAAATGAAATCAAACTGTATTCCTTTGCGCTTCCACAAAATAAAGAACTTTTCCTGTACATGTCAAATTTTGGAATTTAATCGTGCGTGATAAGAAAACGAATATCCTTCCCTTTAGATCTGTAAAAAATATCAAGAACGATCTGAATAACAATGTATTGTCATGTAAGTCATGAAAATCCTAATCAGAACATAAGGTTTTCCAAACTGTGTCTTGCAGACCGAAATTGTCAAATCTTTAGCCTTCTCAAAATGCACCTATTTCATAAACTCAACTTTAATATCGACGCATAATTTGTGGTGGATAAACCGTCCTGGATGGTGGATAAACCGTCGTGGCAGACTATGGTCGACTGCCGACTGAAGGACTGCCTATCTATCATCCATCTAAACATGACTTTTCAAAAAAACATTTTTCAATTTTTTTAAATTCCATTTCATATCATACATTTTACATGAAAAGCCAATGTACATATCATTGAGCTTTTATTAGCTCTTACTGAAATTCAAGTTCATCAAAGATTATGTTTTGATAATGTTGATACTTATATTTGTATAAGGTTGTTTAAGATCAGAATACAGACAGTGAGATATTAATATTTTATGAGTGCTTCAATTGATTATAGCCGGTAGTTGGTTCCACTTCTTATCTAAAGATTCTATCCTATTATTTTTTCTAGCTATAAATTTTTCAATGTTGTATGTCATCCTAAGACATTTAACAAATCCCTCAAAAGAAAGAACATGTTGTTTAATACTTTAAACATAAATGAATCGTTTGGCCAAAAGTATGACATGGTTAAATAATTTATTGTGTGAACAGAGTCCAAACATAATAGTAAATTTTGTAAGTGTGATGAGTATTTAGAAAAAGTTCCAAAGTATTCGAAAAATTCTTCACGAATTCACAGTGGAAATAAACGTGCGAGACATCTTCTGAGGATTTTTTTTTACAAAATATGCATAAATCATTATCAACTAGTTTCATCTTCATTAATTCTTTCGTTGTATATATCGTTCTGTAAATACATTTTTATTGAAAATCTAACAGTTTACAATCACTTGTACATTTCCTATAAAAAAACCCACATCTTTCCATCAAATATCATGTTGAAAGACAGTATGCCAATAATCAAGTACCTTTGGGACAGTGTTGTCCCCAAGTAATTTGTCATATAATATCCTTGAACCTTTACTATTAGAAATCATTTAACCATAAACATTGTTAGTGATTTCATGATTCAAGCAAGTATTTCATTTTCCCAGTTGCTGTCTCCAGTTCTTTGGAAAAATTTTCCTCTAATATTGTATCTCTGCATTAGATTTTCAAAGCTGAGAAAACCATTTTCCTCATAAATATCTCTGATGTAATGTATACCATGATCATACCAGTTTCGTATTGTAAATGAAGACTTAAAGAAATGATTTAGCCACAATGGTTGGGCCAAGATTTGGCTTATGTCATCATTGTCAAAATGGTGTTTTATATAGAATATTCTCCAAGCTGATAATACATCTTTACAATAAGGATTAACATTTTCCGATAAGCAATCAACAGCATTGGAGCCAAGAGAGTCTAAGTTGCTAAAGGGAAAGATGTTAAAAAAGCTGGAGTTTTTCCTCAAGTGGCATTTCAATGATGATAATATTAAAGCATTGAGAAAAGACTCAATGTCAATCTTCCTAAGGCTTCAATCCTCAAAAGTCCTACTGATATTAATTTTGACCTTTTAATTCTATCATTTTTGTTATTCCAAAGGAATTTATATATTATTTTGCTGAATTCATGAATAAATGATAAACATGACTTGACGTTGACGTGCAGGTAGTGATGTACTCGACCAGATCCTCTCAGTCCTTTTTGGGACCAGCATGTTTGTGGCTGGCGCCTTGGCGTTCTTTCTGGACAACACGATACCAGGTCAGTATAAAACAGATCTGAGACTTATCGAAATGGTAAAATACCGGACGGAAGCAACCTGCCGTTTGGACATTTTTCTAGAGAAAATGTTTTGCCATAACTCTAACAATCTGACCACCTTGTGTTGATGAGAGCATATTAGGTATTTGGAGCAATCTGATATAATATTTATATCAGTAGCGGACATGTGTTTAAAAAGTACCATTTTCAAACTTACAACAATCTACCCTAATATGATGCCATAAAATTACGTAGTAGCCTACCATTCATTCCAGGTACTGACGAGGAACGCGGAATAATCGCTTGGCGAGACCGGGGCGGCTCGTTTGGTGGGGATGGGTATGAGAGCGAGAAAGTGTATGACCTGCCTTTCATACAAAAGTACCTCAACAGGATGCAGTGGCCTCGATATGTCCCATTTTGTCCCAACTTCATGCTTGATGACAGGGACGCTTCACTGTCACACATCTGTTGTCGAAAGTCTTCATCCAGGGAGGCAACCGGTGCTGAGAATATGTCTTACAGCGAAACAGATACCAGGTTGTGATGGCACATTTAACGTAAAGAAACCCAATGTGAAATGAGCATTGTAAATTTCATGCTGCCTATAGTGGTTACGAATATGACGAAAATGGTGATTTTATCACATTATTCATGATGCTGGCGATACGATGATTTCATAAACATAGATAATAATTTGATGATAGTAATGATGATGATGACGACGACCAACATAGCATGAAGAATCACAAGCATTGACTTACTGTCATACAGCTGCTGGTATCAGGCCTACACAATACAAAATCAAATCGCAACGGAAAGTAGCGAAACGACTACATATAGAGACGAAAGCGCATCACAATGAACATACGGTTTTATAAGATTACTACTTGGATGCAAAGTGATTTTATCAACTTGACAATACGGCGCAGATTTTTGGTCTGAAACACGCGATTTCAAGACGCTAATGCCTTACAACTTAATGTAAATTTTTTTGGACACTTCTATAATGATAGATATTCCGCGAAGAACTGTGCGTTTTGACGTGACGACTGTCACCAGTAATATTTTTGAGAAACATTTATTCAAGAAACGTAATAGTGAAATACTGTGTACACCCAATCTCATTAAAATGAAATCTAAATGCTCCACTACATGATTATCTGCGTAACGTAGTGCAGCAATAATAGCTTTTATTTTAATGAGATTGTGTGTACACCCAGGCTATATGACGTATAAATGTCTTTATTGAATTTCAAAGTTTAAGCACTTGCTTTTTGTTGTACGAGGTAGTTACCCCTCTGCGGATTGAAAAGTCAATCAAGCGACGATCGGCATTTTCAACAAGAGGTAAGTCAACATGAAACACTCGTTATGAAACACTTTTAATGCGCAGGCGCAGTAACCAGATTTTGATGCTCTATAAAATATCTTCACAAAAAACAATTTCTTGTAAAACTCACAATGAAAGTATCTTTATAGTTATTCGTTTTGACTTATTAATTCTCCAATTCGCTGTGATTGTTTTAGTCACGACTGAGAAGTTGTACATCCATATCATTGTCTTCCTTATACTAGCAACTTCTAGAATGTCACTGTCACAAAGTGACTGTGGTGCCCAGGAACAACAGAAATTATTTTACCCACAAAACAATTTATTACACAAAGCATAAAAAGGATTGTACAGTGTAAACACGAAACGCGTGGGGTGTAGACACGGTGTCATAGGCCTGATCCAGTACCTGAAACAGTAGAGATGATAGTGCTTGCTAGCTGGGTGCACAGGTGCCATGCAAACTTCCAGGTGCAGACGTGAGGTTAATGGCGGTTAGCTCCAGTTAGCTTAGGGACAGCTGCAACACAAAAATCTCATAAATTATGAATGACAATGTAGAGCCTATGACATCATGTCAAACAAAAAAAACACAACCTACATCTACCCTTGAAACGTTACATATACAGCATGGTCAACACTACATTCTACCAGCTAGAAAGCTTCTGATGTCAAGAGACAACTTGGACTGAAACTGCGTTTAGCACTTACGCTATTATATCATTATCATATCATTATCAGTGATATACGGTCAAACGTACATGTAAGGAATGCCTGCTCAAATATACAGCTCAGCTCAAATACACATCTTATGAAAACAATTAAACAAATAAGATTTGCGCACACAAGTTTCAAGAGTCACACCAATTCACATAATCAACAAAACATCAAAATTCAACAAGCACACATTTGAGAAGACATGTCTCAAATCAAACTATATCGCACAACGTGCACGGACCCGACTGTTCAGAGCACCCCCTAATAACCTCGGTGGCCCGTGAAATATGCGGGCCTAACTGCCCTGGCACACACACCTACACCGGAACACAACCACACCACATACGGCGCAGACTGGACGAACCAGTCACAAAAACATCTCTCACTTAAAGCCTGTACATCAGTAACAAGACTTTACAGTCACTGCTCATGAGAGTTCAACCAAACACTCGCACCCGTAGTACGGCCTGGCCCGCTCCACTTCATGACCTGCACACTCGCAGAACTGTGCCGATATGCCCCAGACTCTGGATCCCAGACGCAGATGAACTGTCCCTGGGAGGAAAACGCCCAATGTACCGATTACATGTGGGGGTCAGCTTCCCTACAGCGTCATCCACAGTTTCACACGGCAATCTAACAACCAAGTAATACAAGTCAAAAGCGGCCCGTGAGTGCACTCTCACCACCTAACCTTTTATAGCGTTAGCTACTGTAGCCCCTGTTGCACGTGCAGGGTGGCTCAACCTAGGTTTGGTTCGCCAGGTCGCGCCTGCCAGGTTCTACCATAGCTGAGTTCGTGACAGTCACTGAAACAATTCACGACTGAATACTATTCCAAACGATAGAGTGATAGAAAATGTACAGCCGGCGGTATGGTTTGACCTACCTAGGTAACAGTGTTGCGTATCGAGTATTTAATTCTATCGCATGTTCAAGGAAAGCTGTTCCATGGGACCATTTAGGTGTAACGTAAGTGAAATTGATTGTGATATCATGGCGACCTTTCACCTCACATAAAATACATCCATTTCACCAATTGTACTTTTCGACATGCATTCTAAAAAAAATTCATTGATAGAGTTTTTCAATCATTACAAGTTGGAATATACCTTTATCTGTCCTGTAAATAGTCGTCTAAATTGAGATGTTTGCCTTTAATCTTAATCTTAGAAATATTAAGTTAATTTCTTGAACGTACATTTGAATTATTTTTGATAATTAAAAGTCCCTATTGATTTACCTACCGGCTCACGAGCTTGACTCTGTTTTGTGTGCAGGTGCTGACTGAATGTGCATCAACATGCAGCAGGTGTTTAGTACCAAGGGTAGGTCACTCTTGGTGACACTTTCACAACGACGTTAATGACAATTTTCTATGAAACCTATTACTTGATAATAGAACAATGTACAATGCTCATGATATCTGTTTTAATAAAAGTTTAGACACATTTCACTTAAGGCCAAATATCCTATCTGAGTAGGCACATCGTGACATTAAACTGCACATTAGAAGTCGACATTAGACGCAGGTTGACGTGACCTGTCAATCAAAGTCAAACGTGATCTCAGCAGTGAAGAGGATCCATTCAATTTCATGAGGTTTAGGATTAAAAATATGATAAAACGTAGTCTCTATGTTATAGCGATTTCAAGAAATACATTTTTATGACCTGACTCCTTAATATATATAAAATCATTTTTTTACATGAAGGTTTGTCAAATAAAAATTCACATCTTCTAAGATGTTCCTAACGACGACTATCGTTGCAAATGAGCTTTGTTACCAGAAGACAAATACATCACACAGACGTGACACGCTTTCATTTCAGATCAATAATGTCAGGGTCACCTTGACCTGGCCTCAGTTGGTTTTATTTACAGAAGGAGACTATGTATAATAATGATACATGATAATGGAGTGTGGAATGAAACACGAATAAAAGAGTGAAATTAGCCTAATATATACATCAACATTTTCTTTTTAATATTGATTTGTTTAGTATTGACAATAACTTCTTCGAGGGCTTGATTTGTTGTTAGATGACATATTGATTTATAAACCATTGAAAGTAGCCACATAGAAATTGGATAAACATATAAGGAACTGTTGTCACTTGCTTGAAAGGATGGTAATTACGATGATACAGCAAAACAACACAGCGCTACACTGTGACTCCTGCTATTACCAATAACAAAGGTGTTTCTTACTGAGGAGACGACAAGACAGTACAAGAATATATACACCCGGACAAAACTTAAGCAACTCTCATTTTATTTAACAGTAAAATGTTGTCTTATAAGAAAGAAGAAAATGATTCAGTAAAAGTAAATGTATTTTATGATTATAGCATCATTAGCTTACATTTTTAACAAAGAAATATCCACTCGGTTAACGCATCAATACTTGTGGGTATTTGCATTCATAACATTTTGGTATTGAGTATAAAAAAAAATCAAGTTTAATTTTGCTGAGAAATATTAGTTGTTGTAATGTCGTAAATTCTATTCTGTCAAGTGAACTGATTTTTGTTTTAGGAACTACCGTTTACCAAAAGTCACTGGGTATACAGCAGTAGAACCTTCAAAATTCAATTCACTAAAAGTTGTCATATGACGAAATCCGTTCAGTGTTAAACTTAATGATCCCCCTAAATCAAAAGGATTTGTTTGATTAATGAAATGAAACCAAACGAATCCAATTGATATTACTAAATCGTTTCATTGTAACCTTTTTGTCAAAATGTGTTGAAAAGCCGGTTATTTCTTTATCAGGCAGGACTTTATCAGTGGAACTTTAGTCGCATTGTCTTCAAATTTGAACATTGAATCTAATTATTTGAAGATATTTGTCAGAAAATCTACGTTGACATTGATTTATTCAATCAATATATCTAAACATTTCCACAGCGGCACATTGTAGTTTTGAATACTGGGGGTTGCTTAAATTTGTCCGGGTGTATACCTTGATTAGCGTTCACTCTATAGAAGATTTAAGTGCATCCGTTTCGTAAAGATACAGGTAAATCAGTGTGTAATGTTGAGTGAAGTATACTCTTAACTACATGTACGTATGTAATGTAGCAAAGAAAACTGTTATTTTTTGATCGGATGAATTAAACAAAGCTTGCAAATATCATTATTAGCATTTTCAAAGTTTTCAAACTTTACGCATTTCTAAATCTTGATTTTCAAATCATTAAAGGGACAGTAGTCCTCTTTTTAGATTAATGATGTGACCATACGAAAACGAAAATGAATGTTTCCATCTGCAAGAAAATGTATTTTGATAAAGTGAAGAAGTTTTTGGAATGAATATAATGAAGTATTTTGCAAAGTAATATCCCGTATTATCTAAAAGATAATAGAATGATAAAATATGTAATCCCTTTAAACAAAACCCATTCTCTCAAAAACAGAGGTAGCTCAGTCATTAATTCTGTATAAAAATTAATGAGGTTCTTCCTCTGTGGTAAGAATGCCAAAAACCAAGAAACCTTTCATCCCGGTTCAGAATTTGCTTAATGAAAAGGCAAACTAAGGATGCTGTCTCATTCATAACCTAACCGTTCAGTGGAAGGCTTAAGTAACTAAGCACTGCTTAACAAATCAACCACAGATGAATTCAGTTGGATAATGTTTCTTAAAACTATGCATATTTCCATGTAGTATGCATGTTTAGTTACGCAATATCGGCTGAAGCATTCCTAAGGGTAACGATCGTGATGAGTTTACATACCTTTACACATCGTCCGTCCGGTTTGACAAGTGAAGCGGTCTGTAGCAGGGTTATAGTTTATCTCCCTTCTTATCAACACTGCCTGAGTAACCTGGCTGCTAATTGGAATCGGGCTGCCCTTTAACGCGTAGGATTGTAAACATGTTATTCAAGACCTCCGATCTCAAGAAAACTGCCGTATAAGTAATCTTAAAATCTTTCGACTTAGTTTAGAAGTAGTGCCAAAGTATAAAGAGATGACTGACCTTGCACGTTGTCTCATGATTAACATCTTGTTCAAACTTTCAGGAAATCAAACTTATAATGCAATTCTAACTTTTGTTAAACCTCTTGAACAAATTGACAATTGAAGATATTAAAGTTGACAGTTTGGTCATTCTCACTTAATATTTTCATATATCCCGTACCTCGATGAAATGACAAACGGTCTAAATTTCGAAAACTGTATTTTTTAATTATTAATCAGCATGAAACTTTAGTTATGTACTTTCTTCTGTTCCTATTGAATATACTCGTTATGCCTTTTTTTCTCATATTGTCGTTGTGAAAACTTTGACTAAATATCGAAATCGAAATCGAAATCGAACTGAGTAAATCTGAACTCTTCTGCCAAGTGTCGATCTGATGAAGGTTTTATGTCTGGACATAGTCTAACAATTAGACTCTGAAATGAAAATGTATCAGTTAATGAAAATTTAAAAAAATATTAAATGAAATGAAAAGGAGACTGAAATTTCTTGAAATTAAGCTCTTGAGTCTTTCATAGACTTGCTTAGGCTTCTTACTTATTTCAGGGTCTGGCCTACAGACTAGTCTGGACAGAATATTATCTCTTGAAAAAATTATGATAATCGTTGAAATAATCCCATCTCATAATGTTTCTCTTCAATTGCCCCTTAACTATAAAGTTTGAGGTTCATTGATAAATATTTTCAGATCGAGTGTATGATTATTTACGTTAATTGCTTAGTATGAAACTATACTGAGTAATCATCTTCTAAAGATATTACTTATATAAAACTTATTTACTATATCATTTACAGAATATTTTCACACGTTTCAACAAGTTCATGAATACTTGATAAACATTAAACATTGACACATTCGTTATAAAAATATAATGGAATTGTAATGAAGGGTTAATTACTCGAGGACAGGTTTCTTATCAAAACCGGAGTGAACATAAAAGATAACAACGCCTCCATCATCTCGTATTTATATGATCTATAACAGCATTTAATGACGGATTTGCCGTCTTCCGCAAAGAAATGCATAATTTCATTTAACGATCATTGTTGAAAGGTAGATAGTAGTATTTCACTGTCAGACAAACATTTGTCCAGTTATACAATAACACATTCTGTGATGTCAACTTCGTTGAAATGTTCAAATTAAAGCCAAATAAAATAAAAATATTATAGCATGCTATGTTAGACTGATTTTTAATACTTTCTTTTCGAACAATGACCCATTCCTTATTCTCTACTGTGTAGAGTTGACAACGTTTGGAGTTGTGTCACACTATCGATGTCAATGCCACAAAGTGATAACCGCGTTAACAAATTCTACAGCCATGACACAGCTGGCAATTATCACTTCCTACCAGGCATAACGGCTTCCTTTGTCATAATGTATCTGTTTATTGCACGGGGTTGCACCTCGACTCGCATTCCTCCCCTTCAGCGCTCCTCATGTCACTCCAGACCACTGCCTGTCGCCTGTCTAGTAGCTCTGCCTTTTTCCTGAAACGGACTATAGCGGAGTTACACAAGCTCACCTCTCTCTTTCGTCCAGTTGTTATAAAAGAGGCGGAAGAAGCAGTGCATTTCCTGATGTCTTCTGATGGTTCCAAGGTTCCACTTAGCGCACAGGTATTCAAGACTGCCCTGTGTACATTGATGGAGAATAGCTGGAAGATTTTGTGCATCACTCTTACAGCATTCGGAATCTTGCTTAATATTCTTCGTGTGGAAATTTCATTGATCACTTGTGAAGAAAATCAGTTTTGACTCTATCCAAGTTATGCATCTACTTTACGGTTGTCTTTGTTGAATGTGTCTTGACTTTTAAGAGATAATTTTAAACGTCTTTGTTACATAGAACCATAAATGTTTCACTGATGTTTCATAACCGATTTCACGTCATACTTGTGAGAAAACTTTGACTTTGAACATTTAAAAAACATTTGACGCAAGCTTGCTGGCCAACTGGAAAGGAAAAAAAACGTTTTATGAAAAGTTGTTTTCTGGAAAGCCACCTTCAGTTTCAAAGACAGGTGGTCTCTGAGCGATCGAACATCAATTTTCCATCTAATAGATTAACACAATCACCTCATAACACAACATAACTGAAACCTTCAAGACAAGCCTAGAATGTATATTTTCAACATCGTCTCAGCGTTCTGTACCTTAATCAACATGCCTTTTGTCTGCCATGACATCAAAGACGCCGGCTTCGACCTCTTCTTCGCGTCAAACCGAGAGGAGATGCAAGATCGACCTTTGACCTTCGACTTCCCCCCGCCGACCTGGCTACGAGGAACGCTTGTAAGTCATAATGTTTTCTTTCATTTTAGATGCGTGTATGCACGTGGGTATTGCTATGTGAACAATGTCCTCCATATGAACCTCCCCTGTACTTTATGTACACGATTGTAGTCCTAACATATTGTACCAACCAGATCTGCACATGGACACATGACAGAATGGTACAGGAAATGAAGGTAACAAATGAACACATGGTCATCATGTTCGACTACCGACGTACAAGAACTGTGTGAGATTCCGATCAGAAACCTAGGTCTTGCTGAAGTTGTAAGCTTAAGACACCACGGTAAACCAAGGATAAATGTTGTTCATTGCGGTGTTAGCGATCATATAGTTACTAGGTATTTCAAGTTTTAGACATCTATTGATGAGTAAAAGGTGTATGTTAGAATCTCGCGGCCGACCCACTAAAGAGATAACACAGCATTTCCTCGGTACTGTAGATTTTCTTAGAATATAGATCAAACTAAAAATATGGTTAATTGAGGCAAAAACATTATACTTTAAAATACGTATTGCATCTGATGACAGACACAGCTCTCATTGTTAAAAGAAGTAATCAGCACCGGGACGCAGTAATTAAAGTTATTCTTGTCTTTCTGGCTGTCACAAGGATATATACGCTCCATTTATATAACAAGGAGCACGCGATTATAAATGTATTTCAAAGTAAAGCAAGCTACTGGAATATAATTGATATATTAACAAATGGTCACCCATATTAAAGAAAAAGGACTTCTCTAGTAGCACGCATCTGTACTACAGTTACATAAAGTTACATCGATAATACCACAATACATACAAATATTTGTCCTAAGTGGAAGCTCTATCTTAATATTAATGACCATCTAAAATAAAATATAAATTGGTTTACACTCCAGTTCGCTTCATACATACTATGTTATTTGAAATTAATTTATAGGCGTCATTTATTATTTCTGAGTTTTCATATAAAAGAAAACTTTGTACATGTCCATCATCTCTCGACAGGAGTGGTCATCGACCTTGTCCGTTATCTTGATGTATGTACTGTCAGATCTCCATGTTCGTCATGTCTAGAAAATAGAGAGGAAGTGTAAAGATGTAAGAATTAAGTGAATCCTGTTCTACTGTTGTCATAATTTCCAAACTCAAAGATGTATTATTGTGATCATACATGATGGGCATCGACGATTTGCAACAAAGAGGTTGTAAATCTGTAGAACTAGTTCTCTTTACATCAAAACAACTTCTAAATGACTCTCAAAGAAAACGATTTCTATAACAAAAAGAATAGGCTGGCTGTAGAATTTATAGAATTTTGTTGAAGGTTATATTTGATCTGAACGGAAGGGCTTCACATGATCAGATAAACAACTGTACATGGTTAAGATTATTTCCTTTGACTTCTAAGGGTGCGCGGTATTATCGGTATATCGGTATATTGCAATGCAGAAGCAAGATGATACGTACTGGTACACTCTTCGGAAATGTCCAGTATATCGGAGGTTTTAGAATTACATGTACAATTTCTGTGTTAAAGTTTAAATTTTTACTGAAAGTTGTTTACAAAGTATGAACTTGCAAAGTGAAAATAGCATAGACATGTTAAACGTCCGCCACTCAGTCCCTGAATCATCACCTTTACAGAACGTTAGTTGCTGTTACTTAGTGTAGAGAGCATGGAGAACTAAACCATGAGAAGTACCAATAAATTGCAATACGGAAATGGGGAGCGATACCTATCCTTACTGACTTCTACGATGAATTAGTATAGACTACCAGTCTAGTCAGTTCATGAAGATAAACACCTAAAACTCTTAAACTTTATAAATCAATTCAAATTTTTTAATGGTGTCGACATTTTTTAAACCAAATTTTATGCTTTTAGACAGAAACTTACACAAGTTCCAATGTGTATATTTTGAAAAAGGAAAATACTTAACCAATTTGATCAATATACTCAATGAAATTTCCTAAGAGTCATAGTGAGGTCGTCTTACTACATTTACATCAGTATTGTCATATCGTGACAGATTCACATTTGGAATATCATTTTGCAAACATAACCTTTAAATGATACCGTGATGCCATATCTTGTCTGAGGACTGTACTCATCTGGCAGATATCACTGATCCATCGCGTGTTCATTAGTGGATGATAATAACTCACTGTATGAGATGATTATTATTGGCAATGTTATTAATATCGTATCAAGGATCAACACAATGCATGTGCCAATATGCGCTTCAATAACATGTAGTTGAATTAAATGACATGAAATTGGATAAATGACATAGTAGGCAATCACATTACATGATATGGAAATACAATGAACAATAATCAGTATGATTTAAATCGAGTGAGAAAAATCAACTTTACATGATATAGAATAGTTTGAAAATGATATGAATTTATTGAATTAAAATTAAAATTATTGCATGAACATACACAAAATAGTTATATTCTCTATGGTTTAGGCAACCACGGCCAGGCTGTTAAAGTTCATCGAGAGTTTCCTAATGCAGCACCAGTATCTTGTTTATATGATTTGTAGCGCGGGGACAAGCTATGTTTCCTGATTAATATCATTTATGTATTAAATCAAATGTAAAATTATGCTAGCATTAAAATCATCTGACTGAAGGAAAAGCGTTTACACAGTTACGTTAAGTTTAAGAGTTAAGCCAACTCCTAATTGTGATAATGATAATGCTGTGACAGTTCTATGCTGGTACTAACTGAAATAATGTGCGACTGTCTCAACGGTCAGGCACTAGTTTCAACGTACAAGTGCTGCTAGTTCACCAGTCTGTTTTGCACAAGTCTCAGCGGTGGTGTAACTGGCACTAAACTTTACTTAAATATGCAGTCTAGTGGAAATAACAAGATCGGCATTGGTCAGCTGTCAACAATGACAATGTGCGGTATTGATAAGTATTTCAGTGTGCAACTGAGAAAATTCTAATAAATATATGACCTTTTCATTTCACACATTCGTAAATGACATTCAGTGTCATATCTGTCATCGTTGACCTGTTGTTCGCCAAAACGTGTGTGAATGAACGTAGGCGTTATCAACAAGGTCCATGTTGACAATATAAATTATTTTACATAGATTTACTAATTACTAATGATTAACACCACTTGTACCACGTGATCTTCCAAATATTGTGCAGGAGGGACACAACATTCAACACAATGCATTTCTTGTGGCGAGTAAACCTAGGTTCAGTTTCAGTCCATTCTTGTCAAGAGTCTGCTCTTAGCTTATAATGAATGAATTGCCTTGAAAACCCAAAAACCCATACATCGAAAATTCAAGTATGAATGCTCATATCAACATAATCTAAATAAATACTTAGAAATTTTACTCTAAATACTATTACAGTCGATCTTACACAGGCCAGTGAGAGGTGGTCCCGCTGACCTTACATGCACAAGAGAAACAGCTTCAACTGAAACCAGTCACGTTCGGCGTCTTAAAGGGCTCATTGGTGTCATTAAAAACTGATGATATACATTTATTGAGATTGATGTAAACTTTTATTACATGTTTCGTGACTTCCCCTCACTGTATAAATGCTACTATTTCTCCCCAAACAGGTGAAATAACCGAATTCTGATTGGTAGGAAAAAGATTGTCGGAGACAGAAGACGCTGTTTTATTTGATAAAATCAGAGCGTATTCCTAGTTGGAAATTATGAAATTTTAAAAGAAGCGACAAACAGTTTTAAGAGAGGTTTTATTGGCAGATGTGAGTTGAGTTGAGATCCGTCTGTATGAAAGGAAGTATAGGTCACAGGTAGGGTTGTTTTCTCAAATTTTAAAGATTCATGTCATCAAGCGCAAATTATGCTTTTCCTGTAGATCATAAACCTTCTTGATCCTTGAAATTATCATATCCGCAGGTTAGAAACTTATATTTATACATTTCTTTGTCCAACTCGAGAAAATAATGGAGTGACAGGGGTTCATTTAGGAGTGATGGAGCCCTTTCTGACATGTGATAGCATAGTTGGTGTAATCATAGTGAGGGATACCAAAGAAACGTGAAAATTACAGACGGAATCGCATCACAAGTTGGCGATACGTATTGTATTGTTCATCTTCCTACGCAAAGCTTAACTATTGCCAGTCTCGAACTGTCCAAGTTAACCCTTGCTGCCGACATACGACTTTCCTGTGCTAGCTCTCTAACTCACTGCAAAGGAATTAGATAGTCCAATCAGAAAGCTCCTAGCAAAAGCTAAATCCGGGCACTCGAACAAACATGGATGCGCCCATGTCGCAGTTCGTCGACTGAAAGATTTGTAAAGAGAAAGTGCCGCCTCCAAAGCGATGAAAAATATATTCAAGTTCATTTATGGTTATAGTCAATTTGCGTTATTATTTTACTACAACCCTATAGCGGACAGCGGCCTGTCAAAGAATTTATTCTTAAATTGCTTCGGTAAACTAATCAAAATCGATAAACTTGACCCTGATTTGAAGCACCGACTCGATGCACTACGCCCGGCAAGACTTTATTTCCTGTAATCGTACAATTGTTTTATCTTTTGTGCTTGCAAAAACTTTATTGAATACCCGTTGAACTGAAACATTGATTAAATTTTACATAAATTACACCGATAAAATTTGAACATCTCGCGATGTCATAACACTCGAAATGTAGTAGCCTGTGAACTCGTTGTATCGCGGTAGTAAACGTTACTCTCATAAAACTTTACTTCTTGCAGTCAAAAACCAGGTATGTTGACGTGTACCATTTAAATATCATGTCGTCAATAAAAAAAATTTAAAAAAGTAAAACAATTGTTATATTTACTTCCATTTTCACTGATTTGATTGGGTCATTTTCATTTTTGAAAATATTACTTTGGTTACTACGTATGTGCCTTGATATAAAAACAACTTTTTTTGCTCTTTATTTCAATGTTTGAATGAAAAAATAGAATATTTTAAGTTTCTTGAGGCATCTGACCCTTTTCTGCAGATTGAGGATAAAAACTGTATTTAGTCTCACCGATGTTGTAGTCTACCCCCCCCCCCCCCCCCCCCCCCTAATGAGCTAGCAAATCTCTAATTTCAGAGCCCCCCACTCTCGAAATTGGTGCTACGGGCCTGTATACTATTCATTGTATGTCTAAAGATATTTCTCCCCTATATATTTGATTTTCACATATTTTCCAGGAAATTTTTTCAGCTACTGTACTTATTTGATGAAAAAATACAATTATATAATGGTAACGACCACGATAAATGGGCCTACATACTTCCATTTGAAAAAATATAAGGGGCGCAGTCATATGTTATTTATTTACCAAAACCGGTCCTAATAACAACAAAAACATCTTTTCCGTCCATCAATACATTTATAAACTGAATCTTCTTGTTTGAAAGGTTTGCAATGCAAACTTCTTAGTAATCTGATCGATCAGGTCACTTTCTATGGGCGCAGCCATTTTGATTATCACGCAAATGATACGGCGTCACCGATTGGTTAGGGTAAGGGAGGTAACTGGAGATTACTAAAAATCGCCAGAGGGGGCGCTGGTATCAGCACAGGAAAGTCTTATGTCGGCAGCAAGGGTTAACTTGGACAGTTCGAGACTGGCAATAGTTAAGCTTTGCGTAGGAAGATGATCACAAGTTGGCGATACGTATTGTATTGTTACGAAACTTTTAAACTTATAACCTGTTTGTTTTCACCGAGGTGTACGCAGTGAGGCAGCCACTAGAGAAGGCGACCTCGTTCTGTAATTAAAAGATTGAAAGTTCAAATTATACATTCGAATAAAGTTTATCTTTTCCCAAGCCTACGGAAATAACTTATGCTTGTACAATGATAAATTGCACAAATTGCTTTGATTGCATCTAAATTAAAACAATTCTTAAATGTACATACAAACTTCGTTTATCATGCTGAAATGCTCATTGTGCTGATGGCAGGCCTTGACGTCCAGTGTCGGGGTGTCCGTCTATTCGTTAACTTTCCATACTTTCGATTGTTTTTTTAAATTTCATTGCCCAATGGTTACTGGCAAATGGATATTATAAACTGTAGATTTGGTGAATCTGTGGCCCCTAAGGAAGAACTTGAGGCCATGCCCAAAAATGTCCATCTCCCCTCGTCACCCCTCATATGGGCCACATTGGATATACTCTAAAATCTTTTTCCAGAGGATAAAAGTCTAGAATGCTGAAATCTGTTAAACAGGTACCTTGGCAAACGAGCTCGAGGGATTAAGCTGATAACTAGGTTTTGACTGCATTTAACCGTTAGTAGCAGAACAAATATAGGCTGTCGTCAGACCGCGTTGAGAGTTAAACACCAAACGAGTTCGCATCCTGGTAGAGGTGATATGGGGTTTAACGCCGCTTTCAGGAGTATTTCACTTTTATCGCGACTTCTAGTATTATTGCAGGGAGAAATCATCCCCCCGTTTTATACTGGTAGAAGAATATTTCAAATGTATTCCTGTGAACACGTTCAGTTTTTTTTCAGACTGTGTTGGACTTGTGTACTCGCCGCTCAAGGTATTTAGGTATTTAACGTGTACTCTTGAACAGCGTTCAGGGTTGTTACAAAGATGAAATGGAATCCCCTGTTCCTAAATACAGATATTGCACTGATAAAGTATAATATAGGAAAGTTTATTAACATTCTATCAATATGACATCTGTAGTGAAATCAGATTAGATATGATTAGGGGATATATTTTATGACCAAGCTCTATTGTTTTGTCATTCAATATGTTACTGAGGATACGAATTAAAACAATTGTCATCGGGTGAAACGTCATTTTAAAAGTTTCGATAGCAATATAGTATGGAATTGCGACAATTGAGGAAACGTATCGGTTACAAATAACCAAAGAAAAGGGAGACACAAGGGTGATATGAGCTACATGCCGTTTGCAAGCATATTATGACTAAAAGCCTTAAAGCCGTTTATAGTCCCGTTTGGGCGATTCTATTATTAAATATGGTTTTGATGAAATGACGAAGATAGTAATTAGTGCTATCTGCCTGATCACTGATATATGATGTAAGCTTCTTAGAATCAAGGTCGGTGCCACCGGTGAGAGTAATCACTATTAATATCTTTCTGCATAAGACAGATGTATGCCTCACGTCAACCCTTTCAGTAATTAATCACTTCTTATTCAGGGAAACACGCAATTCCCACGTTAGTTTCGTTGAAGATTTACGCTGCCAAATTATGTCAATTGCCCAATCTATTTTCCTTGATTTAATAACTCAAGAACAATGGAACATTATGAATTTTTTTCTTTTCTTAAAAATGCTTTTCTAATGGAACTTTCAACTTATCATATTAAAACAATTCTGAATTTGATAAAAATATTGGGTTTTTTCATCTATTTGTTGTTATTGTAAGATGTGAAAGTCGGACTTGCTATGGAGGAATGCTGCGGAGGAAAGTGGCATTCAGGCAGTTGCGTTATTCGGTCATCGGCGTACTAATACCAGTGTCAAGGTAACCTCAACGCGGAAGTATGTATGGCGTGTAAATGTGTATCGCTACGCAACCTTTTATTTGAATAAATTGAACTGGTTGTTTCTCTGCTCCCATGACATCTTCTCGTTCAATATATATATATGTGATGATGAGGATTCATGTTTCATGTTTGTAGCACAACTGATAAGAAAAAAATAACATAAAATGGTCAGCAATGTTGTAGTCTATCGCTGAGGTTCTTAAATCTGCAGTTGACTAGGCACAGTAGCCAGGGACAGGCGCATGAAAACCTGATATCATTGGGATGGCTTTGCGCATTCACAAGGTTTTGGGTGATGATAATTAGAGATGGATGCACAGCAAATGGGGGTCAGAAGATGGAGGTAGGATTTGAAACTCGTCTCGTGCTTACAGAAAGTATTTCCTCAAGTTATAAGAGAGCACTTATAGTGTACTTACTCTCTAACTGCTATTTTTTTTTAAAAATCCGTTTTTTTGCTCTGACTCTTAATTCAGTATGAGTTTAAATGTAAATTAGAGTTTCTTCCAATTCAATATTAAATTAGCTTGTCTAAAACACCGAGACTTGACAACTTTGGTACTGTATTTCATCTTGAGAGCTAACGGGTAGGAATCACTCTTGAACATCAATAATACAAACGCTGATGAGCTACAGAGACCATTGCTCTATTTTTAAACATCGATATGAAATATGTTACTAATAAAGATTTGAGAAAAACACGTTTCTGTGCCTCAATGAATCAAAATTTACATGGATAAGTGTGCACAAAAGCTAATCTAAGTACTTTTGTATATACAAATCATTGTCACACGTCCTTTATGTATAAGAAATAACTTAATGCAATGTTTAAGTTTTGATAATGAAAATGGTTTCATCGTGAAATTTATATGAATTTAAAATATTGTAACAGAAATATCGAATTATTAACAATTTAATTGCTGAACGCATCTGATCTGATTTAAATTTGCTCTGGATGAAGATTGAAGTTGTTGGATTTTGGTCTTGATCCTCCCATAAATAAACTTGTATAAGTGTGTCCACCCTCGAATCTTTCTACGTCATTCTTACAAAACCAAAAGAATAACATAATGGCAGGAATGTCACTTTGATTTATAAGCCATATTTTCCTACCGTGAAAAGGGCGTGTCAGGGGTGCAACTTAAGTACGGTTAACACTGTTTATGGCTGTTTAACATGTTTATTATTTAATTAAATCACTTTGTTCATGAAATTTGCCATAGCTAAAAATCGCATTACAAACACAACACAATCCATTCTACTTCTAACACCTCCATTCAGTCTTCTCTGATCTCCGCAAAGCAAAACCCTGAAGTTGACCCTAGAGTGCGTATTGATACCAGTCCTATATCTTTCTATATGTAATGTGAAGGATATGCTTGATAGCAGTATATACGAGCAGTGGAGAGGAAGTATCACGATATATCATATTAAGCAAATAATGTTATTCTGTGCAATCAAATGATAATGCCTTAGATTATCTAAGTCTGAAATGAAAGTAAAAGAGAACTTATCTCAAAACAATACATATTTGCATTTCTTCCTCAGAAAGCAAACGTCCTAGATAATAAAATTCTAAATTTAAACGTGACTTACCTGTAAGATGAAGTTTGAATGTAATGCTCCGAGGTACCAGGGCAAAAGAGACACAAGTGCTTTTGATTGCTCAATGTGTAAATTATTAGCTCATCAGATTGGCTTTTGACATAGCCCGTTGTCCGTTCTTCGTCGTCCAGCGTCCGTTAACTTTTCACATTTTCAACTTCTTCTCAAAACTGCTGCACCCCAAAAGGTGAAATTGTGTTGGGAAATGCCTTGCACCTAGTATATGTAGGACTGACCCCCGTCAAATAAGGGTATTACATGGATTCATATGGCATGACAGTGTTGCAAATAACAAAAGACTAAAATTTTTTTTAAGGTGTTTAAAATGGTCAATTCAATCATATTGAAAACGACTAAATTTTTTTAATTTTTTCAAAGCTGTGTGAAATTATCAATTTAATCATATTGATGTGGTAATGAGGTATGAAACGAGCCCAGACTCATGTCTGTAGCACAGTTAATGAGCGAAATAAAAACATAAAATGAAATGGTCTGAGCAATGATATACATGTAGTGTCGTGTTCAGACTGTATTTTACTAACACTGAATCTAACAGTACCAGTAACCAGGGACAGGCAAATGGTAACCTGATATCCCAGGTTTGGTTGATGTTAATTAGGGATGGGTGAACGATTAAGTTGGGGGGGGGGGGGGGGGGGGGGGGCTCAGAAGATGGAGATAGGAAGTTGGTGAGAATAATATATTTGGAAGATTAAAGCATGTTTTAGTCGTTTTAAATGAATTAAGTGCTGACAGGGTGATTTTCAACAAAATACCAGACTGTATAAATGAATCAAAATACAGTTACTCCCTAACTGCTATTCTATTGAAGAATCTGTTTTCTATCTCGGTAATGATTTAAGGAATATGATATGGTTTTATCAATGTTCGTCCAATTTTGTGTTAAGTATCTTGTCTAATGCACCAACACTGGGCAATTAGTTTTGAATTTCATTGGGAGAACTAATGGGTATATACCTCAGGCCGTGTTCACGTGACTTTTACTTTTATGAGTAAATTTGCTTTTATAAGTACATTTACACCTAATGAGTAAATGTGAACCATGTGAACGCATTTACCTATATAGGTTAATTTGCTTCCGTAGTAAATTTACTACACCAGCAGAGGTATGGCAAAAGCAAATTTGCTTATTATCAATTTTGGCTATATGTAAGTATTCGTGTCATATGTACATTCTACGAAGCGTCCTTCCCGTCCTGTCAGTGCCTTTACAGCTCAACTGAAATCAGGAATACCTAACACTTCGTGTGTAGTGTCGATGAAAACTGCATGTTAAACGTTGTGGAAAAGCTTTGTTTCTAAACAAAATATTAACTCTTCCGTTTTACACTATCTTCAAAGATATAAAAGTCCTCATTGCCGCACATTATCATTCAACGGTTTGTTATATCGTGAATCATATTAATATGTATTTTTGTCTTGAATAATGCATTCTTTCCACTGTATTTGTATTCAATTCGTTAGAAAATTGATTATATTTATATCGGAATAAACCCTTAGAGGATATTTTAGTGAAAATAATAATAATATACTAAAGGAAACTATATTTGTCCTGAAATCAATTCTCTAACGAGCCCAATTGAATGTCTAAATGTGCAATGTCTATCAAATACCATCGCTATAATAATTCTCTTCGTATGATAGCTGCTTCTGTAGGTCAATAAGCGATAAACCGTATGCTTTGAGATTTCAGTGATTTCTGTTTTTCTAGTTGATGTGTATTCTATCCCCTATTATACCCTACACCGTATACATTGTTTCTGGCCATGCGTTGCAATTGGTCGTGAGGAGAAAATACAGTGTCATTCGGGTTGATATATATTTGGGAAGGGTGGTGAACAAGGGGTCAGAGCATGGAGATAGGATATTGGTAAGAAATCATGTGTTGCTGATTTGAAACATATTTCAGCTGTTTTAATATGCATTTAGTGCTTATTGAAAGTATTTTAAGGGAAGAGAAAATTAGTTGTATTTTTTCTATAATATTTTGTTTTTCGTTGTGCATCACGATTTTCGGAACATGATATAATTGAATTAATTTTCTTCAAATTTATTGTCAAGACATCTTGGTATAATGTACTGACACTAGACAAATTTAGTGATGTATTTCACCTAGAGAACTATGGATAGCTTTCAACATCAAACAAAGGCTGATATGGTATGGATAGTGCTAAGTTTTCTGTCATTCTGAAGTTCCCTATCCCACCAGTATATGAGGCATGTGAACCCGACCTTAGCATTGAACATCAACAATGCAAAGCCATGTGAGCTACAGAGCCAATGGCTCTATTTTGAGTAATAGTCTTGTTTTTTTCAGATCATGTAAGCAAAGTGATCAACTCACCTCTTGCATGTGATCAATTTGTTTCAGTTGAGCAATTTAGAAATTTATTTTCAAAAGCCCGTAAGAATTTCAAATTTACATCCCATCAAGAATATATGACGAAGTAATGTGCAGCATGGTATTTTACATGCATAGGCCAAAAAAGTGAATATTAATGAACATTTATAAAGAATTATTAAAGTGTTATTAAATGGTTAAACTACTCCCCTAACTCAAGAGTCATTCATCATCCATTCATCCACAGAGAAACCTAACACTGACCTCAATGTGGCTCCTGTTGGCTGTCAGGTTAGGAAGGTTAGGGGGCAAAGATGGTTACTTGGATGGGCATACTTGAAATTCGATGCTACTTGGAACTCTGCAATTCAGATCTTTATCAGACGCCTCTTTGACAGAATAAGGTGTCTAACGGACTAAAATGTTGTGCAGACACACCTTGAACGATGCGGGTTAGGAGTAGTTAATGAGGGGCCATGTGAACTTTAGTAAAGACCTACATGCGATGGCTTGATATTTGAGATTTAAATCTTCAACCTAAGATGTAATGAATAATGCAATGCCCGATTCTCAACTCTAATTTGTTTGAATTTTATTGTGTTGTTATATGTTAAAATAGAAGTTTCAGAGACGGATGTGGTCGAAAAGAGGGACACCTAGCCTGCTCTTGAATTCGACTGATATCTCAAACCCGATAATACTTACTGCATACCATCCAACACCATCAAAGATGATTTGGTTCAAATAAAAAACACTACTTGATCGCGCTACCGCGTTTCGAGCTATCGACGGATTCAGTTTTTAGGACTGATGGTCTAATGAGAAGGAATCCTACAAATCAATATCAGGGATTGAAATTGCCATGACCATTATCGCTGCTGGAACCAATACAATGATACGTTCGAGAAAGGTTTAATATGATTGGTTTTCTGGCAGTCTAAATATATTTTCTACTTAAAACGTGATGACACATGCTGTAGGCCTTTCTTCCCTAAAAAATATTTCGACTTGTTTATTAAACATAAATATTGAAATTACAAATTAATAATTATCTGCTTCGTTTCAGGTACGAAATGGACTCGGTTTGTTTTCCAACGGACCACGTAACTTCACCCACGCTTTTGACGCATTTGCAAAACTTGCAAGTTGGCGTTTCACCGGAAATAGTTCGGTGTTCTTCACCACCAAGTTCCTGCGCACGCACTTCTACAAGGACTCGATGCAGGAGGGAACGATCGCCCCGTACCTGCTGTTCCAAGGAACTGAACCGGAATTCAACCACTACGAGAAGCTGAAGGTGAGACTAGGGCTGGATGACGAACGGCATAAAAATGATACTTTAATCTTGACTTTAAACAAACAATCTATCCTGCAGTCACCAGATAACTTAACAACTATGACACAGTTGTACGGGTGTAACACCGCTACGGTCATTTTCGTAGCTTAATAAATGACTTTGAAATAGCAGTTGTTTTTAAGCCTTTATGTTCTCAACCTTCCTTTCATTTGGGTATATAATACGACACCCAAATTTACATAAGGTGATTTTATTTCTTTCTCCTGTGGGAAGCGCATATAAAATATACGTAGATGACACTAAATCATGATAATAATCGTGGATAATATAACTCTTTCAACGCTTCAATACTGAAAAAATGCAACACTTTTAAGAAATCAGAACCTGTTTTCAAATGGAAAAAAGTAATACACATTCTGTCTATGAGCAATCTAAAATCTATGAACTGATGTATGCGGTCTTGATGTTTTTTATCTTTACGATGAATGAATGTGTCAATACCCCTATATCAATCCTACCCGCTGTGTCTCAAACTGCTAGACACCAACACCCAATTTGTCTACCCTTACTGTCTGTGTCATCAAATGCTAGATGTTAAGGCCCCTATATTTATCCTTACTGTCTGTGTCATCAAATGCTAGATGTTAAGGCCCCTATATTTATCCTTACTGTCTGTGTCATCAAAAGCTAGATGTTAAGGCCCCTATATTTACCCTTACTGTCTGTGTCATCAAATGCTAGATGTTAACGCCCCTTTATTTACCCTTACTGTCTGTGTCTCACCTCTGTTTCAGGCTCTGGTTCGTGGAATAGACAACATGAACGTCAACGTCTACTCCTTTGTCGACAAAAACACCAAAACAGCCGAGTATGTGGCTTTAAACGACTTCTGGAAGTTCTACGAGTTTTACCCCCGTGACCTGTCGACAGGGGGCGCTGTGACGTCAGAGGTCTCTCATTCCGGAAGTCTCGGAATGTTTGCTTTCCTCGATCTCTTGTCGTCTGCTCATCCACTTCCAGAACCTGGAACAGACTATCACGTGACTTTCTTGTCGAGTGTTAGTATTTTACCATGGACGGACAGTGCTATCAATCTGATCAGGATTATCTCACCTACCGTCCGAAAGACCATTGCCAGATGGAGTGTTGACAGGGTACCATACATGCACTCGTTTTCTGTAACTGAACGATACGCAATTTTATTTGCCAGTCCATTCTATGTGAACGTTGGAAAAATGGTAGTAAAGGCCGAGCCTTTCGAATGTCTTGATTGGTATCCTGATGAGCCAACTGTTGTATATGTGGTCGAATTTAAAACGGGAAAGGTGACAACCCTCAAAACCGCAAACGTCTTTACAATGCATCATATAAACGCATTTGAGACGAGTGCCAGTGATATAATTCTCGACATATCGGCTTACCCGAGTCCCGCATTTGTCCGTAACCTCGAGATGAAGGTTCTACAGGATCCGGTCAAGCGGAACCAGTTTGATGCGCATGCTCAGATAAAGCGATACCACATCAACCTTGGAACAAAGAAAGTGTGGGTCGAGACCTTTAAGGGCCCTGACCGAGCACCTTACACTCCTTACATCGACATGCCCGCGATAAACGAGAAATTTAGAGCTCGGCCTTACTGTTTCGTGTACGGCATCGTTCTGAAGATGGATAACCGGACCCTCAGTAGAATCGCTTTGGTCAAGAAGGACCTCTGTAGACCCTCAGGGGACAAGGTGTGGTACTTGCCCCACCACTACCCGGTGGAGGCGTGGTTTGTGCCCCATCCTCAGGGGAAAAAAGAAGACGACGGGGTTCTCATACTGCCAGTGCTTGATGGTATACGCAGGAGAAGCTACCTCGCTATCCTTGACGCCAGGACGATGACTGTTACCAACATTGCATATCTCCCTACTGTCATACCATTTTCTTTGCATGGGAGATTCTTTCCCGAGGTTTTCTGAACTTTAGGTGGTCGATTATGTATATGAACGCTTCTAGTGCTTTACATATGGCCAGATGTTGTGCTCGTCGCTATACTGTTATAGCATAAGACGTTTACGTGTGCTACGTGTACAAACTTACTTCAATGTTTCTCTATGTGATACTGATGTTTGAGTCTGAGCTAGGACCTTATCCAGTACTCGGTACTAATGACAGCGCTGTTATGGTGTATGTTATTGTGGCTTTTGAGACATTCCAAATCCCCGAAACCCTCTGTGGTCGGTGACTTTTAATGAAATGCATTTCCGGTGCCTGTCGTTCGAGAACGTGCACTGTCTCTATGGATTGAAATATTTATACAAGTGTCGAACAATTGGTTCGTGTATATTGAAAAACGTGATCTCCAGGCGTATCCTGAACGTGAAGTGCTATAGAGGAATGGTTTTGCTCATAAAGTTTTACTAAATAAATTCGTCATATAAAAAAATGGTCAATCTGGAACTTTTGATGTCGGCTTTATATAAAAGTGTTTTCTTGTTAGTGTACGCTCGGAGCCTGAAAATCAGCGTTGATAGAAAAACTTGCAAACTAAAGATACTCATAAAATAAAATCGGGAAATATTTTGTCTTATTTTCTCCCACCACAGAGAAACAGGTTGTTTCCGAAGTAGAACTGAGGAGATCGGAGAGCTATTATGTTTCAACTGACCCTTTCCATAAAAAGGCACGAAGGACAAGAATTCAGATTTTTCTTATATGTCAGTTTAAGATCTTCAAGTCAAGTCTTCAAGTAAATGTAAATGTATAGAAACAGGCGTGAAAATAGGCGTGTAAAAAAGCAACATTACGCGTTGATGACAGAAATTCGAAAATACCTGATCCTTTATAGTAAATAAAGTGTAGAAAAAAGCCAATTTTATTCGTGATAACGCAAGTCAAGTACGAAACAAATCAAAACCAAAGAAACCCCACACTACTATTTAGTTTGATCCATTTGCGCAATTTTCGTCTTTAACTGGTACCAGACAATGCTTTCAGTTATTTCTACGATGGTATAAACATCAAATAAGTTAATTCGTAAATAAAAATTCCAAGCCAAACTTTCATCCAGATTTCAAATATCTGGGTAACCGTCGAGAGAAATTGTATAATTTAACTCGGATATACAAGATAAATCTACGTTTCCAACTCGCATACACATGTTCACTTATAAAGAAATGTATAGATCTCTTTGTCAAATAAAGAAATAACATTCTTATTAAAGAGCAAATAGAAGTGTAGCTTTACACCATGTTGGTTTGCAGGAATGAGGAAACAGCGGGGTTAAACAAATTTTTATTTAAAATGGCTATCCTTTGCTGAATAATTGTGATATAGACATGAACTATATCTTAGTCCATGATGAATGAGCTATTTCAAAAAACACAACGTAATACTCATGCTACGCACATATTTTCGGAAATGGAAAAATAAAAGCTACAAATCATAATCCATGCAACATTGATGCTACTATACCAGCCCCGATTAAAACGGAAGCAAGACCAAATATATCAACTGTAGTCTCCATATACCAGTAAGTTGTTTATTGAATATCGGAGTTTAATTTCTTTGAGAGAAATTGGTGCTGATAAATGTAAAACTTTGGTCATAACCTCTAGAGTAATTTAGGAAAAATCGAAGATGTCAAACTTAAGGAACGACTGACGAACGTCATGTGAAAGCAAATATCCATAACTCCGTCTATGGAAGGGGATGTGTGCCAAAAATGAAATCCTGTAAACTCGTAATTCGCAAGTTGTAACATGTCGTTCTCGACCATGCAATTCTCGAAAAGACAAGTCCAAGTATGCAAACCTAACATTTCAATCCTGTAAAACTCAACTTTCTGTTCTGAATTTTACAAAGTTCAAATGTAATTCTAGAAATGTCAAAGTCGAAACTCATTTTTGTATTTCAAATAAGAGGGATATACACATTTAGCAATCCTACAAGTTACGTTTTACAATTGGTAAATGAAAAATGAAGAGTTGTAAAATCATCCTTTGGAAACAGACTTTTGCATCCCGAGTTTTACATGATTTGCATGGTTATGATTGCAATGTTCCGAAATACATCTGTACACGATTTCGCATTGACCATATTTGGAAGTTTAACGAAGACTGCCGACGATTTCCGAAGATGATCGGTATTTGACAACAACGAGACCTCCCTGATCCAAGCTCCATGCAACGCTTTGCAAGCTTTCTGGATAGCGTTGAGTTGAGTCCACCGCAATGCGCGGAGCTTGGGCATGCGACCACCACCTTTTGTCAAAGTTCTCAGTCTGTTCTAACATTCATCAGTTCCGGAACGCTCAATTTTGATTGATTCTTCTTATGCAGTAAGCTGTTAGCATCGTCCATAACCAGTGTACACTGATCGCTCCTTTTAACACTCCATCGTGGTATTTTCATAAAAGCACGTATTTTCAATGCACCCCTCATCATATTACCAAAATCCTGCAGAAAAAGAAACACTACATAGAAACTCCATTAAACAGCGCATTTCGCCGGTATGTTTACTAGAATTTTACTTCGATTGTCTAGTGGTTATTGATTTGTAATCAATTAGTGTCATTTTGTACCATACATGCAATATACACGAACCAAGACGCTTTGCATGTGTACTGGTTCAAATACACTGACTTAATGCATTAATTCAATGCAATTTGTTTGATCAAGCAAATTTAAACATACACTTAAAAGGGATCTGGTCCTAAAAGACATAACAGTATAACGTTCCTGTAGAGGGATAGTATTTATTACAATAAGATTCAACGTTACGGGTGAAATAGCGACCTAAGCGCGAGGCGTTAGCTGTGATATCAGGAGGTCCGTGGTTCGAATCCCGCCAGGGTCTCGGCAACTTTGTCTGCAGTAGAGAACTGTTCTACACGCAGTCAGGTTTGGGTGCAATGCTACACTGAAATTCAGCGCAGTACCACCCGTGGTTCGCTGGTTCCAGCCGTTGTACATGTATTTAACAGAGTTTTATGTATGTATTGTACTACATACATAAAAGTCTGATAACTACTTGTATCTGCCGTTACGCTCACAGTGGCGCAGTTGATAATTTGTTAGGCTACAAATCAGTAGGTCGGTGGTTCGATTCCACTCATTGCCAATGTAAAATATGAGATTGTAAAATATTTTTTTATTGAGGTATGATATCTGATATCATGCGGGCAGATTAAGATATCACTCAGATATCGTACCCTATGGTGCAGTTACACGACGAAAATTACCCCCATATAACGAGACCGTGTTGTGTATATAATGTTACACAACATGGGAAGTTATGTACACTGATCTGACAAATTTTATTGATAACCTATATTAAACCCCCTAGGAAGTTATTTCTTAACTTCAAGATATTTACCACAATCACAACCTGTGCAGGTTGGTTATCTCAACCATCACCATGGTCGGTTATGAGGTGTTCAACCTACGCAAATGAATGGACTTGTAATATTTTGAATTGTTAAATATAACAACTGAGAAATATAAGATTTAAAATCGGCGATAGAGGGATTCGAACCCGGGATCTGTTGCCTTTACCGCTTAGGTTAACGATGATACATGCCAGCTTAGCTATTGTGTCATGTCTGTACTTACTTTCCACCGTAATTTCAATGTAAGTAGTAGGTTGAAGAATTTCAAGTAGGCGTGCATTGTAATTATCCATTTGTACTCAAGCAATTGACACATCAACTCGAAAAGTGTAACAGCAAAACGTTTATGAATTCATTGTATAATAGGGGGTATTCAGAAACAATACAAAAATGCGGAAATGCACTGCTGTTAATAACAGGCCAATGACTACACATATACATAAACATTTCATATGGGCGACATATCTGACGACCCAATTTCACTCGCAAAGATGTACACTGTCAAAAGTGAAAATGAACGTTTTGGGTTGTTGTCATAATAATGATTAAATTTTCCACCAATCCTGACATTGAGCAGTGCGTGGCATGGTCCTAATCGAATCATGGCTCCTGTGGACTCATAGCTGGCCAAGGTATAATATGGATAATATGGTGACGCTGGAGGCAGTCATTCACGGCACGAGCGCGGTGGGCACGGGGATTATTATCTTGAAAGATGAAACGTCGACCTGCACGTTGAACAAAGGGCAGAACTATCGGTGCCAGGATGTGGTTACGATAGTACACACCAGTGACCCTTACTTCAACAATATGCAAGACCGTTCAGCCAGTCATTGTGATTTCTCCCCACTCCATAACAGATCCACGCCGGAAAATGTCTGACGATAACGTTAGCTTGATGCTCATTTACACGCCTCAAAACGCGAACACGCCTATCAGGGAATTCCATAGAAAATCTAAAATCCTCTGAGAACGTTAAACGCTCCTAAGGAGCGATTGCCCCAATTTCTATGCTGCCTACACCATTGACGCCTGTTTGCCATGTGCTGGCGAGTTAAAGAGGAAACGTAACGCATAATTTTGATTATTACAAATTATTATCTGTATTCGCTTCACTAATAAGAATCAATAGAGCCAATATAGAAAATATACGCTTTAATTCAAATACTAGGAGACCTTTTATACCCCTGTTTTGGATAACCGCCTAATGAGACTGGCGAACGCATAGACAAAATCATCGAAGCATTACTCAAAGCCACGCCCAGTGTGTTACGTGCTAGTCGTCAGCTGAAACTCAAGCCCTTTGATTTTCTCTGTATTTTTAAGCTAATAGAAGCAATAGCAAGACCGAAAGAATTCCTTAATACGATATGTAACTGCTTCATGATATCAACTTTCAGTCGTCAAATCCATTTTAATTGGACTGTGACAATCCTTGGACGCAATTTTTTTTAAAAGTTTATATAAAAAAGGTTAAGAACTAGGTCGGTGAGAGATCCACCACTATGGGATAACACTTAGTTTTATATCATGTATTTATCGACATAAAGTTCTAAATTGTCTCGATTAGTGAAAGTTTTTGTAATAAACGGGAGACAATGTAAAATAAATGTAATGTTTACTGTAGAAAAAATATTTTATTACTTCACCTTCATGACAACTTAGTACTTAGTGAATGATTCGTCTGTATTTAACTAATATATGTTATATTGTTATCTAGTATAACATCTCACACCGTGTTGTAATATATCTGTCTTTGAATTTAACGATCAATGACATGAAAACATACCTGGCGCAAGCGTTAGAAACATCCTATGTAATCCTAAAGAATGTTGGTACCCGTTATTCGCGATGTACTTTTTTTAAATGAGTGCCATCGTCGGTAGAAGTGCATGAGCCAAATCTCCTTCTCTTAATTTATTGGTTGAATATAAATTCTACAAGTTCATTGGTTCATATTGATTGGACGCCGTGACATTAAACTATGTAGCAGTCGAAAGCCAAGAGTTAGGCCATTATGACAGGACATAAAGAGTCCAAGGCGTGAAAATTCAAAAGGTATAATTAGAGACCATTAAATCAAGAATTGAAATTGTATGCGATAGGATTACATAACGGAAAACACCATAAGGATCAAGGTAAAACTGGGGTTGTTATCTGTGATCTTGAAAACTCTGACATGAAGAGAAAAGTCATGGATAATCAAAAACGACTCAAAGACAGTAAAGACTTAAAAAGAAGTGTATATAGACAACGAAGAATCAGGCCTACCATACAAACGGCAAACAAATCTTCAAAACTGACAACATATACTCTAAAACTGACCACAAATCGCCTGAATAGGACGGTATACCTTCCAAAACTGACACTATACCCTCTAAATTTGACACAATAGCTTCTGCAACTGAAAACAAATCGTTTGGAACTGAAACAAAACCGCTGCCTCGGCTGCAATAGCAGCCGAGTATTGCAGCCGAGAGCGGTCACTTAGCGTCCGGAGCGGAGTTCTTATCACCCCGAACGGACAACATAGCATCCCGCAGCCTCGCTCTCAGCCCAGCAAAATGGCGGCCCGCGAAGATGAACAAGTTTTGGTAAGTACCGTTTCATGTCAATGCGAGTTCTGTCTTTAACGTATCACATGGAAGTATAGTGCATAAACCCCCTACTGACCTATGATTCTAATGTATGTGCATAGTTGCCAGTGTCAAGCTTGCGATTCTACACAATTTGGTACCCAGTGTTACCAGAGCCGGTTCGCTTTCCAACTTTCGGGAGTGAAGCCACACACCTAGAAGATACAAGTGTGCAAAGTCTATGAAATGCCAATTTATTATGGAAAAGTTTGGCCATTGTCCGGTTTTCGATCACAAATCACAGGTTTTTTCCTAGTTCAATGTCCTTATCCTCAACTGTTCAAGATTAAATTACTCATATTCAGAAACAAAAATTAGGTTCTTATCGATAAAATAACATCATTTATTAAGTTTGACATATAATTTAGGGGTAGTTTTACTTGTATTTATTTAGAAAGATAATGAAAATGTCAAATTCATAAGACAATTAACAAATGTTTAGGTTTTCCATTTGTTGTAAAAAGTCCAAGCCGAATGTGTTCATGCAGTATTGTGAGTATCATCTTAATGTATGTGATTTTTGAAATTTTTTTCCATGTGTGTAAGTGTTTTGAACTGAATCCAAACTGCATAATTACAGGTACCTGAGGGAGATGTGGCAGCACTCACAGCTGTTTTGTTTGAAGATGAGTTGGCTACATCTCATACATCAGAGACACAAGACATTACAGGAATTTCAGAAACCCCATCAACTTCTCGGGTAAATGAATTTGAATCTCTGCACAACATTCAAGTCTTTATAATAAAACCAGCACTATATTTAGTCTACAAGAATTCATATTATTCAAAGATTTGTAGCCACAGTAGGTTTATCATATTTCATATTTCAAAAGTCATGAATAGTCTATATTCTTTTCAGAGAGAGTCCAGCGACATGGACATCAGTTGTACCTGAGACACCTTCTAGCATGCTACATCTAGAAAATTGTGGTAGGTATTGTTTTTTTGTTTAAGTGGTAAACTGGTAATATATGTCACATTCAAGGCTATTTCATCACTAGTTTGGAGTTAATATACTGGATTGACATAAGTACTCCATGATTTGTATGTTTAGGCAGAAATAATTATACCTGAAATATTTATCACCAATATTTATGTATTTACATGTTCTTTTTTTTCATTATGTACATGAAACTGTGTGAAATCAATTACTAAAAGACTGTTATCACTTTAAATGACATCCTTATGTTTATTGCCACTGGGAAATATATACATTATCTCTGCTTTTTAATTTTTTTTTAAAGTGAAGTCTTTATTTTTCAGACATATCTGTGATTCGTAACGTGTCAGATATTCCATCATATAAATGCAGTCCATGCAGGAAGAATTTCAAGAACAGAGCTTCTATGAGAGCTCACCAAAGGAGGATGCACGAGCTCAATTATCGGTTTGTGTGTTCAGTTTGTAACGACCTATTTTTCAACACCGAGCTTTTAAAGGAGCACCAGGCTAAGGTACACAAGGCACAGTGTGTCTGTAGGTGCAAGACCTGTGGTAAAGAGTTTAAATCCTATCGAGGTGTGCGACATCACATTAAATGTCATTCCGAGGAAATGTCAAAATGCGAGGTTTGTGGAAAGTTGTATACAGTAGAAGTCCTCAAGAGACATGTGAAATCTCATATTAAAGGATACTCATGCGATTTGTGTGAGAAGCAGTTTTCTACTAATTATCAGTTGAGGGTTCACAGGTCTATCCATCAACTTAATCCCGACATGTACCGTTGCGAACAATGTCCCTACAAGAGCAGATGGTACTCTTGTGTAAAGAGACATGTAACTAAAGTGCACAGTGATTCAAGACCACACATCTGTGATACTTGTGGACATTCCTTTAAAGATAAGTACAATTTGAAAAGGCACATCAGCAGTGTAAAATGCAGTAGCTCCAAAAAAATGCAAGCATGGGAGGATCTCTAAGTTTTTCTTAAATCTAATGTAATGAACACTTGACAGTAGCTTATAAGAAGGCAGTGAAGCCTTTATTCCTAGGCCAATTGAAATTTCCTTAAATGTTTTCTACTAACCATGATTTAAGCCATTGGTTTTTAGGGTAAGGAACTTCTATGAGAAGTGTATTGCTATTTTGATACATGTTGAGTAGAGATCTTGTACTGTGTCAGTATTTTGCCAAGTTGTGCCCTTGTCAGAATGTTTGTTTGCTAAATGATTTATTTGTGTCAATAAGAATCTGTGACTTAAACGATTGGCCTTTAATTTGATGAATATGCAAATTATTCAAGGATTTTCTTAACCGGTGATCTGTCTACAAAGAAATGGACATTTACTTCAACTTATTTGTTGGAGATATGTGATTATAGATCTGTGGAATAAGGAATATTTTAGTTTCTGTCACATGGACAATCATTTATTTTCATTATTATAGTGATGATATATTGTTTTACACTTTCAAATCTTCCTGCCAAATATTTTTAACTTGATCTCAGTTATTTTTGGATGTTTGATATTTTTTCATTATTACTCTTTTGTTTAGTATACATGAGCATGATAAACACACATTAGTTTGACTGGCCTCAATGCACATAATCAAGAATGTGCATAAACATTTCCTGTGATTATTATACCAAATACTCTATGCAATAATGCTCAATTATTTTTGTGATATGTTTTTGTGATATACTTTTTTTATGACAATGAAATGTAACTTTTGAATAAGTAGCAGTTCCAAGGTCAAAATATTTCTCTTCATTCTCAGGACATGTTTTCTTATAACCTGACTGATTGGTCATTTAATATTATCTCAATATTGTTTTGGTAAATGATTCTACTTGTTTTCAATTTATTCTTTAAAGTTATGTAGTATTAGTAATTTAGAAGCATTAGAATGTATTTTTGGATTTATTTTGCAATTTTGTCTCTTTTATACTTGATCATTTTGCCAAAACCAAGCAAATATAAGTATTGATTCATAATTCCCTCCAAATCAGCTTTACATGTGCCAAAATATATGTTTGCGGGTATTTCATAATGTTGTTAATGTATGGTACCAAACTTCTATGTATGTCCCTTTAAATTGATAAGATTTCAATGAACAAATGTACATAAATTTTTCTAGCGGTTAGAAATACAACCCATTTTGATGAAGAACAAATTAAATAGTTTATTCTCTTTATTGTTGTGGATAGCATTTCCTTGACAATGACAATGTCACCAGAACTTGCAATGACATGTACAACAAAAACTTCATTTCAATACATTTTCCATAAAGCAATTGAACAATGAATATTGCTCATGATGTTTAACAGTTCATTTCATCCCCATTTGTATGTACACAATAAAGCTCAATCTAATGTTACATCCATCCTGGTTCTTTATTTTTTTATAATTTCTCTGTAGGTGTACTTGAAACAGAAATCCCTGCCCTAATCAATGGGTTGAGTTTGCATTCATTTACTTTATGGAAATTTCGCACACCAACAGCTCCCCTTCTTGGTTCATGTGGGGCGGTTAATCCCTTTGGTTCTCTTCTCGCTAATCTTCTCCTTCCCCTTGAATCAAACAGGTGATCCTGTAAAATAAATAATTCATTAATAATTTTTCATTCATATTTCTACCCCCCCCTTTCAATTAAAATGCATGCTTTACAAGATAGTAATTCTTATTGTCAGTTTAAAAAATTCCAACAATTGTTGGAAAATCTGTACATTCATGTTTTGTGAATAATCACATCATTTAAACATAATTATTTCAACTCTTACCAACAGCTTTTTTGTCACATTACCTGAATTCTTATCTGATGGATGAATGCAGGTGGTTCTTGAGGTTGTGGAAGCGGCCCAACATCTTTCTCCAACACATGCTGGGGATATACAGGAGCACTAGACAACCGAGCAGAAAATCCTCTGAAAGAGTAGACACAGGGTGACCCATGAAAAAACACACCTACATTGTAAACAAGATTATTTTATTACATAGAAACTGGAATCCTGTCTAAATTATCTCAATACTCAACAAATTAATATAATAGGCACTGTTATTCGTACATTTTAAGTAAACTCTTTTAAAAATAACTTCAACACTCATGTTCTCACCTTGTTGGATCATGCCTAACAATGCACTCTCCACATATCTTTGCCATGTTCACCTCCAAGTCAACACAGCTAGGAACTCCATTCTTTGCTCCTGGCATGGTTGCCAGACAAGAATAAAGGCTCTCACACGGCTGACTCCCAAGTGCCCTATTGTTGTAGGTTCTTCGACGGCTGATAGCATACATCATAAAATCTGTATCTATGGCAGCCACAGTTGACTCCCATAAGGCAGTGGAATATCCCATAATGTGTGATCCTGGAGGGGGGAATGATGTTAAGTCAACCAGAGATAACAAGTAGTCCCGGTACCTGAAATGAAACAAATAGTATTATAGGCAAACATAGTAAGATAGATTTATCATAAAATGAAAAAAGTGTCAAATGTGTCTTGACTTCTCTATTCACTTCTTGCTTATAGCTGGACTTTTAAAATGCACATCATTATCCAAATGCTGTTGTAATTTTCAATACTTGGGTGGCCCGAAACCTTTTTTGTTGAGTTAAGGAATCAGTAACATAAAACCACAAACAGATCATAAGCTTACTTACTGAAGTTTCATGCGACACCTCTCCACAGCGGATATCCCAGGCTCATCACAAGATTCGAACCATTCTCTGACCTGAAATAATATCCACCATTGTGACCATACAGAAAATAATACCTTATTGGCTTCAACGAATGTCTTAATTAAAAGTATATTATTTATTGAAACAAATTATCAGGATAAATTACACACAAGTTATTAAATATGATCTTAGCATACCAAAAAGTGAAGAATAAAATGATTCATGTTTTCAGATCAAGTTTGAATAATATAAAGTGGACTTAATAAAGTAGAATAGTCAAGGTTGTATAAATTTCATTTGTAAACTTACATATTTGCATAACATGGCGGATTCCTGGTATCCTTGGTTTTCCAGTTCATGTTGTACACCCTGAGAGAATGTTATTCTGGCATAATCTGAGGATTGCATATTCAGTTGCTGCTCCATCATGCCTGGCTTCAATGCTGTCTTGCCACTACTAGCAACTTCGATGAAATGGGACCGTGAAGACTTTCCAAGATTTCCTTTGCAAAGAGCAGATCTATGTCTAGTGAGTAAATGATGGGTATCAATCTTCTTTACCTCCAGCTGTTGCCTTGTTTGTGAATATTCTGGAATGTAAAACCAATCGATACACCTGTCATCATGAACTTCTGGAATTTTCATACCATGCTGAATTTTAGAATTCTTTTCCCATTCTTCTTTGACACATTGGAAGGTCCAATTCGCATAGGATACGTTAAGTGCTGCTTTGGGATAGTCATTCTTTTGCAGTATTTGAGCAGCAAGGTTTTTCAATGATGTTATTGTCTTCTTGCGATTTTGTGCCACTAAGGTTCCTTCCAGATTCATCAGCTTCTTGAGACGACACAGTAGGTTGTATTTTGTCCCTGAGAGTACAATGTCCATGTTCAATTGGTGTTTCAGGAACCGTGCAACAACCTTTAATTCAGGAATCTTCAATTTTGACAGTTTGTCACAACTTGACAGAATAACCTTGGCTTCGACAACTGTTTTTTCTTTCCAGCTGTCAAACTCGTTAGAGAGATCAACGAGAAGATTGACATAATGTTGGTGAGTTAAGTTGGTTTGTTCCTTGGTTGGTTGCTCTTTATCATCCATATCCTCATCTTGAATGTCAGGTAGTTCAGCTTCGACATTTTCTTGACTTGTTTGCAGATGGATGTCTTCAAGGCATGTTGCATCTTCAGGACAGATCTCGGGCATAACAGTTTCCTCCTGGGAGTACTTATCACTGTTACCTCTTTTCAAGTATGCAATGCATGTTTTTGGCAGATTAAGTACGTTCTTTCTAATGCTCTCTGGATTTCGAAACTCAGCAATGATAGTCATCTTCTGCATTTTGGTCACTTTGTGCCAGTGTTGCTTCTGTAACTGAAGTAAGGTTTGAGGCTGTCCACTTAGGTCTTCCCTCACAAGTTTCATGAATTGACCATCAAATGAGATACATGGGACGTGCATTCCAATCTTACACAGCTTTTCAAGGGTGTCTTCCAAAATTGACTGCATCACTTTCATAGAAAGACTGTATCCTTTCAAGAAGTAGCAAATAGGAGCTCCTATCACCTGACTCCTGCTCCAGATCCTGTCCGTGTCCGTTGCAACCAAGGTGACAACTTCGGTTGCTTTTTTTCTCAAGAGTTGATACATCTTTTTGTTATTTTCAGAAACAGTTTCCATTGTTTCAAGGGCCTGGGGCATAATCAAATCCTTGTCTTTTTTGTTCTCTATCCTTGGGAGAATACAGACATGAGAGTCCATTTCAACATGTGTTGTGAACATATCCAAATTTGGTTCCATTGCCTGTGACTCATAGGAATGAATAGATGAAACCTGAGCAAGTAACATGCAGTTCTTTGACACAGCCTCTTTGATTTTCATGCTAAGCTGTTTTGATGTTTCAGACAACTTTGCTGGTACCTTGTCTCTTGTTTTACCATAGACCTCCTTCACGCAATCTACTGCCATGTCCCAAGTCTGTAGATCCTTCAAAACTCGAAAAATTCTTGTTTCATCACACTTGTAGGAAACAAAATAGCATGTATCCACATCCAATGCCATCATTTCTGCTTGTACCTGAAGGTAATACCTGGCAGGAATTCCAGTATGTAGCTTTGCTGTATAGGGGCACTTTATTTCAAGTACTGCTTCCACTTCACCGGTTTGAAGATTTGTAATTATTCCATCTGGGGAAACCAACATTTGTACACCTCCAGCATTAACTTTGTAGCATCCAACTTCATGTACAGCACAATTAGGTAGAAAACATGGGGGAAATCTTGTGCAAAATGTAGCAAGGGCATCTGGCTCATGTTTCTCCCCATGTGATATTGCATCCTTTACTTCTGGAGTGAATTCAGGGGCTTCTTTCCCTCTCATTGTTCGTAGAAAGTGTTCCCGTTGTGCCTTCAGTCCATCTGCTCCAACAGCTGCAAACATTGTGCTACCTGTGACCTTGACTTCTTTACGGAGTGAAAACCAAGCTTTGCTTTTTTGTTTTACATATTGTGGCCCTTTGTGTAAGAGGAATTCTGCCAGCTTCTCCTTTCTTTCATTACCACTGTTCACAAGACTGTCAAAGTCATGGAGGGCATAGAAATTTAGCAAGTTAGTCATACAAACAGGCGTTTCAAGAATGGCTGATTGTGTTCCATGTAATGTAGCCAGGATTTTCACAAGCTCATTTCTAAGATTGCGACCAGTTTCCAAACATTCTCTAAGTTCCACTTGAGCTGCTATAACCAGCTGTATCACAAAACAATACCGAGATTTATTGTAGTCTTCACCGCCCATTTTTTTCAATTTTTCGAGAGCAAAGTTCTTTTTATCAAGTTCTTCATTCAGTTTTATTGCTTTTTCACTTAGAAGGGTCATATTCCACTGAAGTGATTGCACAAGTTCTCTTTCTTGCAATTTGTTCTGAGAATCGTGAAGAAGTTGACTCGTTTTTGCAATCAGTTCTTGTTCTTTAGCAAATGTGTCCTGTCTCATTTTCAAGGTAAGGCCATCTTCTTCCATACCGAGGAGATCAATATCTCCCTTTGAGTCTTTCAGTCCTGGAGTGATTTTCTTGCCATCCAAAGACAGACATACGCTGCTGTCCTTGATGGAGACCGAATTGGCAACCTTGGCAGCAATTTTACTAGAAAATCCTGGAGGCAGTTTCTGAGGCCATTCGCCATCATAAGGGTCAAATTTTTTCAAGTTTTCTTCGTCAGGGACAGCTAAAATGATGTCAGATTTTTCAGTATCAAGAAATCCACGCTGACACTCTTCTGCCAAAAGACTTCCAATTGATTTCCAACCACTTAATAATCTGAGAGCCATTCCTCCACATTTCGTCAGAAGGAGCTTCCAGAAGCATTTTGACTGCCATGAAAATCTCATTTGAGTCAATGATTCCACACTCAGTGCATTGATAGTATCTGATATAATTTGAAATGTTAGGCCTTCAATGTCCAGTCGACCCGACAATATTACTTCACACAGCTTTTCTAAGAAGTCCCCTTTTCCGTTTTTTCCCAAGTGACTTTGTGCACCTTCAATCAAAGCAAAAAGATTATCACTTTCACCATGTCTTGATTCAGTTTCAATACTGCCTCTAACTGTGCGAGTCCCTGATTGCAAGCATTCAAGACCACATTTTTCACACAAAGCATCATAGCTGTAATCGTGCACACATGAAAATGATTTAGAAGTAATATCATGTTTTCCACATCTATCACATAGTGTCAAACCACTTATGTCATGATCAGCACACGTCTTGTTGTTTTCTTTGCAACTTGTATCTTGTGTTTCATTAAGTTCACCAACAGATAAAATGCTATTGTGAGTAATGTCTTCACTCTCTTTAATTGGAGACAAAGGTATTCCTCTGGAATTGCTGCAATGTTTTTTGACAGGGGTGCTGTGCTCCAACAATGACTCTTCTGAATCCAAATCATTTTCAGTATTTTCTTTCAATGAAAGGTGTTCCCTTGGCGCTGAATGGTTACCTGGGCGTTTCCTTCTCTTTAATGTCAGTCGGTATTTGTGCCGCCCCATCTTCAAAACTGAAAGAAAGTACAGATGCTGTTATAATAGTAGTGTATTACACAATGTCTTCGCTGTTTAGCAGACCAAATTGTGGTAAGAGTGTCAAAATAGGTTTGATATTGCTGCTACCATTATAATAATCATTTCTTCTAATCAGCAATTTAAAAAGAATGGGACTGTATGTCAAAATGATTATATTAAAACAATATCTTATATGCAAAATTTCCAAGTATAAATATATTATCTTCATCAAAACTGAATCATATATATATATATATATTTACCCAGTATGTTTAAAACTTAATATGAAATTATGTTTACACCTGAACCACCTTTCAAAACAAATACAAGTGAAACTACCCCTGAAAGATATGTCAAACTTAAAAAATGATGTTATTTTATCGAGAAGAATATTCTTTTTGTTTCTGAATATGAGTATTTTAATCTTGAACAGTTCAGGATACGGAAAATGAACTAGAAATATACTTGTGATTTGTGATCGAAAACCGGACAATGGCGAGCTCCAATAACTCGAACGTTTTTATGCAAACAAAATAACAGCAGAAACAGCAACAAATATAATTTGGTGGTATTTAGAAGGTCATTTAAATACAAAACATATATAGAATCTACTGGACGCAGAGTAGTGACTTAAATACATATATTCTTAAATATAATAATTTTGGCATTTCATAGATTCATATATAAGTTTAGGAAGGCATTTCGTACTTAACGACCGATGTGTATCAGGTAGAATGCATAAGGTTGTTCTTTTAAACTTTGCACATATGTATAGCGTACAGATTCGATCTTAATCTTCAAGGCGTGTGGCTTCACTCCCGAAAGTTGGACAGCGAACCGACTCTGGTAACACTGGGTACCAAGTTGTGTAGAATCGCAAGCTTCACACTGGCAACTATGCACATACATTAGAATCATAGGTCAGTAGGGGGTTTATGCACTATACTTCCATGTGATACGTTAAAGACAGAACTCGCATTGACATGAAACGTTACTTACCAAAACTTGTTCATCTTCGCGGGCCGCCATTTTGCTGGGCTGAGAGCGAGGCTGCGGGCCGCTATGTTGTCCGTTCGGGGTGATAAGAACTCCGCTCCGGACGCTAAGTGACCGCTCTCGGCTGCTATTGCAGCCGACGCAGCGGTTTTGTTTCAGTTCCAAACGATTTGTTTTCAGTTGCAGAAGCTATTGTGTCAAATTTAGAGGGTATAGTGTCAGTTTTGGAAGGTATACCGTCCTATTCAGGCGATTTGTGGTCAGTTTTAGAGTATATGTTGTCAGTTTTGAAGATTTGTTTGCCGTTCGTATGGTAGGCCTGAGAATTAGTTGCCAGATCCAACATGCAGACCCTGATAAGAGAAATGGGGAAGACGAAAGCATTTCGTTGCCATGGTAACCGTCTCGTCGCTTCAAATAACAACGCCTAGGATAATCTCCGGCTAGGTTTTTGGAACACAGGTGGGTGGGCACTTCATGACGTAAATAACAGTGACTTCCGTGAAAATGTTGTTTTAAATTCTCAGTTTGATGTCTTTGGTATTTGTGAGACATTCCTTAAAAACAAATCTTCGCTAGAACTACCCGGTTATACGTGGCTAGGAAATAACCGTAGAAAGTTACATGCACGTGCAAAAAGAGGATCTGGCGGAGTCGGAGCCTTTGGAAAGAACACTGTTTTTAGAAGTTTTAACGTTGAAGTTTTAGACAGTGATGTGGATGATATAATGTGGTTAAAACCTTTATCGCTTCACGACCCGAGTTATTGTATTGTCCTGTGTGTGTGCCACTCGCGTCGGCTTGCTCACCACGTGCTAACGATGCTGAATCTTTCTTTAATAATCTTTTAGACAAAGTGTATCTTTATCAGAAAGAAGGCATAATATGTATCTGTGGGGATCTTAACGCAAGGATTTGGGAGCAATTGGATTACATACAGGGAGCAGATAACATACATGGCAGGGATGTAATAGACTACACAGAAAACCGCCAAGGTCAGCTGCTAATAGCCTTTCTAGTAGAAGCAAATCTGTGCATTGTTAATGGTAGAATTGGCACCCAGGATTTCACATGTATTAGAAATGGACGATCTGTGGTCGATTACCTTATGACTGCACATGAGCAACTGGCATACTTCCGGAACTTTAATGTAATTAAAATGACCTCTACCATCGATGGTACCAATGCTCCGATCTCTATCCCTGATCATTGTATCCTATATTTCGAACTGAGTGTTCCTGTGACAGTTAATGATACACACACAGACGTTGATGACGACGTACAGCCAAAACGCTACAACAGTGCTAAAATTCCTGATAACTTCTTGTCTGATGATTCCTCGTCGATGCTTTGAGATGTGATCGAATAAACTCTTGCTGTTCAAAAAGATGTCAACGCAGCCTATACCGAATATGTAACTTTCATGCATAAAGAACTCGACAGGACCGCCATTGTAGGAAGGTCAGTCTATACGAAAACAGTGAAATCTAAGTATAAACCATACTGGACTAACTCTTTACAACAACAATGAGATAAAACCTGCAACTATGAAAAGAAGTGGTTAACCTGCAAAATTCCTCTTCACCGTAAGTTTCTTAAGCATCTTTTTGTGTCAGAAAGAAAATGTTTTGCTAAAATGCTTCGTCGGAGTAAACGTTCATACCAAAATTCTGAACAAAAGAAACTCTTGGATAAATGTGAAAATAATTCTAGAACATTTTGGAAAGATATTGGGAAATTAGGAACTGCTAATGATCGCAAATCACGTGTGCCATTGGAAGTAGAAGTAAATGATAACTTAGTGACTGATCGGCCCCATGTGATTAATAAATGGCGATCTGATTACTGTTCGCTGTTTGCCGAAAAACAACATCCCAATTACGATGAACTTCACTTCATGAATGTAAACTAAGAAATCGACAACGGTCACGTGACCAGTGACAATGATATCGACACTGCTGATCTTGATGCTCCAATCGCCCGTGCTGAGGTCGTACGCGCTGTTGCACGTGCCAAGCGAGGTAAAGCCGCAGGTATTGACCTACTTCATGCTGAATCTCTCAAAAACAATTTTTGTATAGATTCTCTGTTTAAAATAATGACATTTTGCTTTGAAAATGGTTTGTCTTGATGTTTGGAAATGTGGTATTATAAATCCGATTAAAAAACCTGGTGGGAATGTTCGGAATCCTTTAGACTATAGGGGCATATCTTTACTGTCTGTTCCATGTAAGATTTTTGCTGACATTATGAATGATCGCTTAAGTAGTTGGCTAGAGATTAACGATGTTTTAAGTGAATCTCAAAATGGTTTCCGTTCCAAACGTTCGACTCAGGAACATATATTTTCCTTATATTCAGTAATTAACAATAGAAAATCTGTTAAACAATCAACTTTTGTATGTTTTATAGACGCTATGAAAGCGTTTGATAAGGTAAACAGAAAATGCCTGTGGTATAAATTGTTAAAATTAGGTATTAAGGGTAATTTTTTCAATGCTGTCAAATGTATGTATGAGAATACCTCAGCACAAGTGCGCATTAATAGTACTCTTACAGATTCTTTTGATGTTTTCTCTGGCGTACGTCAAGGTTGTGTGTTGTCACCTACTCTGTTTTCCATTTATATTAATGACTTAGCTCATGAACTAGAAAATCTGAGATGTGGTGTTGACATCGACGGCAATATGTTAAGTGTTCTAATGTATGCTGATGATGTGGCATTAGTTGCTGATGATGTGGCATTAGTTGCACCTGATGAGCAGTCCTTGCAGAGAATGTTAGATTGTGTTGCTATAAAGTGGTGTTCTAAGTGGCGTATTTTAGTTAATATTTCTAAGACAAAGATTGTACACGATCGTCCTAAGTCAATTATTAGATCAAATACTGTACTTACAATTGGTAATGATGTTATTGATTACTCTAGTTCATATAAGTATCTTGGGGTTTGGTTAAATGAATATGTTGACTTAAATTTTACAGCTAAGGAAATAGCAAAATCAGGTCATCGTGCACTTGGTGTAATAATTCGTAAATCAAAGCAAGTAGGCGGTTTTGAGTATAAAGTGTTTTGCAAACTGTACAACAATCTTGTCCAGCCAATTTTATTATACGGTAGCGCCATCTGGGGAGTGAGGGAATTTTCATGCATTGATGCGGTACAGAACCGAGCAGCGAGGTATTTCTTAGGAGTAGGTTCTAAGACTTCTAATGTAGCGATAAGGGAAGAAATGGGTTGGTTGTCATCCTTTACCAAACAGAAAATTGAAATGGTGAGGTTTTGGATTAAGTTGTTATCTCTAGGAGAATTTAGAATTCCTAACGTAATCTATAAATGGTCTTTAAACTTTAGAAAATCATGGAATAGAAATGTTTTGAAGATGTTAAATAATATGCAACTTCCTGTACATGTGTCTAATATTACACAAAATGATTTTTCTGATGTTAGAGCTTACTTGTTGGATGTTGATTATGATGAGTGGTTTAGTAAATTGTGGAATGACAAAGGATTAATAAATGGAAACAAATTAAGAATTTACAGACTTTTTAAAGATTCTTTACAGGTTGAACCTTATGCCATTAGTGTTTCTAGACATCAGCGAAGTATTATGAGTAAATTAAGATGTGGAAGTTTACCTTTAGCTATTGAATTAGGAAGATTTTCTAGGCCTGTAACGCCTCTAAGTGGTAGAGTTTGTAATTTTTGTAATTGTAATGCGATCGAAGATGAAATTCATTTCATGATTGATTGTAATTTCTATTCCGACATACAATATAAGTTATTTGTTGAAGTTACTAATTACCTACCTGTGTTTACTTATTTAGATTCAAAAGATAAATATGTTATTATAATGATTTGTCTCACCGCTAGCCTCAGCAATAACATCTATGTATGAGCGCCGGCTTTCCCAAGTTGTATGAATGTCTTGTGTAGTGTGTAGTGTGTAGTCTGTATGTATTATTTGTTTATTTATTTATTTATTTATTTATTTTTTTTGCGTTTCGTTTCGTTTTGTTTCCTTTCATTTCTTTTATTTAATTTGTTTTTTAAATTAATCTAATTATTAATTTATCAATTAATTTATATATTTCACTTAATTTTTATTTTTTTTATTCTATTTTAATTTTAATTTTAATTCTAAATTTTTAATTAATCTAATTTATTTATTTCCCTGGACATTATTTTATATGTCTGAATGTGTTTTATATATGTTTTTAACTGTTGAATAGTGTCCCGTAGGCCATGTTTGGCCAATCAACATGCAATCTTTTAAGCAATATCTTTAAAATGTCATCACCTAATGCTGTATGTTGTGCGACACTTTAATACATTATTTTTCTTCTCTTCTTCTACTTCTTCATAACGGCCACCTGTGTGTCATGAAAGAATAAGACTAGTTGTACATGTATGTACATTCTAATGTACTAACGTATGGGTTTGTGTATGTATGTAATGTAGGCATGTACTAATGTACTAACGTATGGGTATGTGCGTATATGTATGTATTGAAAACATGTACGTACTAATGTACTAACGTATCGGTGTGTGTATGTATGTACTGTACGCATGAACTAATCCACTAATGTACTAAAGTAGTGGCATGTGCGCATATGTATGTAATGTATACATGTATGTACTAATGTACTGACGTATGGGTGTGTGTTTGTATGTACTGTACGCATGTGCTATCGTACTAATGTTTGAGTGTGTGTATGTATGTACTCTATGCATGTATCAATGTATGTATGTATGTATATATGTATGCTTGTAAGCTCGTATGTTTGTATGTATGTATTGTTATGGTTTACTGTACGGTATTTTATTCTATTCATTTTAAGGAATTTTTGTCAATGCTTATAAGTGTCTCATAGGCCTGTGTATGCCGGGCCCTGTTTCAGTGTGTGACACTTTTTGTAATAAACTCTTCTTCTTCTTCTGCTAGGGGATAGTGCGCATAGCATCATATCAAAACACTGTCTTTCGCTTGGAACAATACAAATATTTAAAGATATATTTAACATCAATTTATCGTAGGTTTGAGTTGTTTGAATGATTTGGTATGTATTTAAATAGTACGAGAAGTACTCACCACCCACCCTAACTAACCCTACACCCTACAGCGCATACACTTAGAGTCTATTACTTTATGTATTAGATCTAATTAAGAAGTGCGAACTATACCCACCACCAGCAGCAGAGGGCTAGCTTACTTAACCTAGGTCCCTTGGTTTGTCTATTTAAGCGGGCTTCCGGTCTTGTTGCTCTGTCACCCAGTTCCTTAGCGCGAACGGGTCAGGTGATCTGCTAGATCTCGGGCTAGCGGATTGTTTGAGTTATTAGTACACTCTAACTAGGAGGGTTCGCTTAGGTTCCATCTTAGCGTCAGGCACCCCCGCATACATATATAGCTCGCACTTCGATTATAGGGTTAGTTTATAGTTCTATTCAACAATGGACGCTCTAGAACCTACTTCACACTGCAGAGATTAACAATATCCCGATAGATTTGGAAAAGGATTACAACCAGTTACTAGGTAATGAACCATTTCAAGTTACCACAGTTAACGCCTCTGTCCATAACAACTCCGACATGGACAGCGCAAAATCAACACCGGATAACAAAAAAAAGCAGAATAACAGAACCTATCATAGTCCCACCACCCAGTTCAAACATAAGACATCAACTCAATGTTAACTCTGGGCGGAACAGACATTAATCATGCACTAGGTTGTGAAGACATGGCCTTCCAACTTTGTAAGTTAGGGGCACATCCAGCAAAAATCACTAAATGTGGAAAGGGCTTTCTTCTTACTAGTGAAAACAGACACTACTTAGACAATATAGCAACCTTCACTAGTAACAATGGACTAAAAGTCAAATACGACACTCCTAACTGGGAAACACAAATCAAAGGGGTAATCAGAATCAATCCTAAACTAACTGACTTAGAACTAGAACAATGCATAGTTCAAGCAAACTCTTACAACTCAGATAAGATAATACAAACTAGAAGGATCAAGAAACAGAAACAAAACACTCCCTCTGTAGTTTTAACCTTTGAAGGAACCACTCATCCCAGCTACATAACCTTCGCAGGCGTACCAGGGCTAACAGTAGAACCCTATCTTTTAAAAGCAGCCAACATTCTGCACTAAATGCTTCATGTATGACCACGCCTCAGCAGACTGCCTAAACTGCCTAAACGTTGTCACAGAACTGGACATAACTACGACAGTTGTCACAACAAAATGTATTGTGGCAACTGTGACAAGTACGGACATAGTGCCCTATCTCGAAAATGCCCCTTTAAAGTAAAGCAGGTAGAAAACCTCAACAAGCACCAACTCAAAACAAAACCCCAAACCAAAACAACTTCTACCTACAGAGATGCCGTTGAAGAATCTATCGTCTTCAACCCATCCAACCACTCCTCACCTAGACACTCCCCAAACAACCTAGAAACCCACCACTCTAGGAAAGACTCCTAGAGGATATAAGATCAGCCAGGAAAGAAAAAAAACACAAGACAAACTACAAATAAGCCAAATAACCAAAGAGAAAAGAACGTCCCACCAATAATAATAATAATAAAAAACTTAGCTATGCACAAGACAAATCCAGAACTAATGAATCCCAACCATCCAAACAGCAAGACTTAAGAGAAACCATTAGAGAAAAACACAAGAACACACGTTCAAACCAATGAAAAAGGAGGAGCAGTTGATAGAATAGTAATCTTCATAACTCAAGCAATAATTAACCAATTCCCAACCATCTCTCAAAAATCGCATCTCAAAGACATTAAGAGACTCTACTCTAACGCAGCCAAACTAGGCCTTTGCAGTATTGACTTCCAAGATTTCTCTGATAGGATCTATCCAAATACCACACAGATAAACAAGTCCTACTTCGTAGACAAGTCAACCTACTAGAAACCCACTTTAAATACAACCATCCAACCCCCTCTTGCAATTATGGCTGATTTCACTGTATTGCAGCAGAACGTTAACGGGCTAGGCACCAACGGTGCCGAACTCAAAGTACTGTTACAAAACAACTTAATCCAACCACAAGTAATCTTACTACAAGAAACCAGACTCTCTAAAAAAAGGGATTACAAATTACCCGGCTATAACATCATAAGAAAGGATAACCCCTCAGAAATTAAAAGAACCCCCCATGGAGGATTAATCATTGGCGTTAAACACGGCATTGATTACAAACCTCTTGATATAAACATCGAAGGCATAGAAACACAAGGTATTACAGTTAATATATTAAATAATAAACCCACCAACATAATCAACATCTATCTACCCCACAAAACAAAGATCACAAAAGAACTACTTAATCAATTACTACCATACCTCAACACCTCAGCATACTTAGGAGGCGATTTTAACGCGCATAATAGTCTCTGGGAGACAAACAGCAGAATAAACTCCAGAGGCAGAGTCATTCAGGAATGACTAGAAGATAATAATCTACTAGTATAAACTAATGGCGAACCCACCTTTCACAAATTAACACAAGGAACATACACAACAAGTGATCACTTCCCCAACTGTCGTCATGAACATATAAGCTAGCGTCATTAGCTAAGTCTTGTGTAATGATGCTTAGCATCATTACACAAGACTTAGCTCTTAATTAGCATCATTACACAAGACTTAGCTAATGACGCTAGCTTATATGTTCATGACGACAGTTGGGGAAGTGATCACTTCCAATTATTCACTACCTTAAAGAACAACAATACTCAACAAATTCAAAATGACGATCACAAAAGTTGGAACTTTGACAAAGCCAACTGGAATATATTTCAAAATTTAAGAGCACAACTCATAAATGAAAGTACTAAAAACGATGATACTAATATCTATAACGAAAACATTACTGAAGCAATTATAAAGGCAGCTAATGCAGCAATCCCAACTAGGAAATTACATAAGCAAATACCAGTTCCATGGTGGAACGAAGAAATAATGCAAGCTAGAAAAGAAAGAAAACTATTAAGAAAAAAGCTAAAAAAGACAAAAAGCTCATACCTCTAGCTGCACAAGCTAGAAACAAAGTAAAAAAACTAGTAAGTAAAGCCAAAAGCCAATCATGGAAAAAACTATGTAGCACAATGAACATTAAAACAAACTCAAGAGAAGTATGGAAAAAAATAAATGCTTTTAGAGGTAAAAGGTCCAGAACACATATACCATGTTTCAACAACAGCCAAAATAAACAAGAAAAAGTTAAAAATATATGCACACAATTCGCACAGGCAAGCTCAACCAGTAACTATACACCCAAATTTCAAGAAAAGGTTAAAAACACACCATCGTATGCAATGGATGACAACAAACCAAATATATGGTATAACAAACCATTCACTATATCGGAACTTAATAATGTCATTAATATTAAAAAAGGAACAGCCACAGGCTTAGATCAGGCTTAGAAGTTACATAATGTTTAAACACTTACCAAAAAGATGTAAAGTTATATTGATAGATCTATACAATAAAATACGGAAAGAAAGAAAAATACCTACCAATTGGAAAGAAAGCCTTATCATACCATTACACAAACACGCCACTGGACTCATATAGACCAGTATCCTTGACCTCAAATTTATGTAAAACACTAGAGGCTATGGTCACTAAACGCCTTCAACATTATTTAGAAACCAATAAGCTTATTACACCCAATCAATCAGGATACAGAAAGGTAACTGATAACTTAGTAAGACTACAACATTCAATAAGAGAAGCACAGCGCAACAAAAAATACAGAGTTGCAGTCTTTCTAGATTTCAGCAAAGCATTTGACATGGTATGGAAAACAGGCTTAATACAAAAAGTTAAAAAAAGGGTATAAAAGGCCAAATGCTCAACTTCATCAATGACTTTATGTCAGATAGAAACTTCCGCCTCAAAACAGAAGACATAATATCAGATAACTATGACCTAGAAAATGGAACCCCACAGGGCAGCATAATATCTCCAACACTCTTTAATATCATGATAGACGATCTCTTTAGCAAAACACCAAAGCAAGTAAACACATCACAATTTGCTGATGACGGAGCCCTCTGGGTCAGTTATAAACATCAACATGTAGCAACGGAACAACTACAAAAAGCACTAGACAAAGTAAATCAATGGACCCAAGATTGGGGATTTCAATTATCAACCAGTAAAACAATATCAATCCTCTAAATCTTCACCAAAAGCTGATTGCCGACCAGTTAAACTATATATTAACGAGGAAAAATTAGACCATAAGTAACACAAGTTAAATTCCTGGGCATTATCTTTGATGAATGCCTAACATGGAATCAACACATTAATGAACTAGCACAAAGATGTAAAAAATATCTTAATATACTTAAACTGCTCTCACACACCAGATGGGGCAGTGTGAAGAAATGCTACTTGTTTTATATAAATCACTTATAAAATCTAAACTACATTTTGGAGCTGAAGCCTGGTGCGACACTAGTAAAACCAATGTACAAAAGCTAATTAGTATACAAAACCAAGCTTATAAACTTATAACGGACTGTCTCAGTGGCACACCGATGGACTTAATAAGACATGAGCTAGGGGAACTTCCCGTAGAACAAGAATGGGAAGATAACATTACAAATTACATTGTAAGATCCCAACACAAACCTTGTTTACATGGAATCTTAACCACTAAAAAACAAGCACTTAATAAACACGCCAAAAAAATACCACCACGATTCGGGGAAACTGCCAAAAAAACACATAGACAAGCATGAGCTTGAAGAATTTGACATATCAACGGACCCTTGTACATGTCATATTCTAAAACCACCTTATATACCAGACATCCAAGTAGATGTAAAATTAACACAACATATAGACAAAAGCAATCCCAAACCAAGTGATCTCATTAACACCCAAGCTCATATTGATCTGAATTATAACCAAAGTAATCATATACAAATATTCACAGACGGCTCCAAAGATGACCAAGGTCAAGTGGAATAGCCTTCACCCACATGAGGGATCAAGTAATAGCCTTCAAACTGCCAAACAAAGTATCAGTTTTCACTGCCGAATTAACGGCAATCTTACAAGCACTTAAACTCTGCACTGGGTATGAAAACAGAAATATAGCATTATTCACTGATTCACTCAGTTCATTACAAGCAATACAGAATAAAACGGATAAAAATCGACATGAACTATTAAACCAAATATACTACCTATACAATTATCTATTAACGGATATAACCAAATCAGCTTTATCTGGGTACCATCACATATAGGACTTTTTGGAAATGAACGAGCTGACCAGGCTGCCAAAGCCGGTCTCACACACAACCACGAGGTTGATATACCTTATACCATAAAGGAAATAAAAAGCATAAATAAAGATAAAAGCATAAAACAATACATCAGACATATAAGGAAAATTGGGGACATACCAAATATCATCAAATACAACCTCAAAACATCAATATAGTTAAAAACTTTCACGAATTCAGAAGAGTTGATGTCGCCATAACGAGATTAAGACTTCATAATGTCACCAAGTCTATCTCCACAAAATAGGCAGAGCAACGGATAATCTATGCAAACAATGCAAAACTAAAGATACAATCCATCACATTCTTATAGAATGTATCAAGTATCAACAGCACAGGAGACAACTGTTAAACAATGCTAAGGCCAGCAACTTACAGGAACTGTTAGCTAATACAAACAACTACCAACATCTAGCAACATTCCTACTTAAAAACTAAACTTTACAAACAGCTATAACAACAATACCAATTCCTGGCAATACAAATAAGGGCTAACAATGTCCCTACCTATTCTTTACATTTTTTATAGGCTTTTTATACCCCCATTATTTTTTCTTGCTGATTATCACAGATACCCACCCCACTCTTTTCTTGTTATGCTTTTGTTATCATCTTTGTTTCTTTTCTTTTTTGTTTTTGTTTTTGTTATTCTTTATCATTTTTTAAGCCCCTCCTGTCGCCTATTACAGGAATACCCAAACAAATTGTTAGCCAAACAGTAATATCTCCTACCATAAAGTCCGTACAACACCAGCCTCTTTATATTAGATTAACACTTCTTGCTACACAGTCCCTTCATAGGGCAAATGCAAGAATTAACATTCCACAAGAACTGTTAGAAATAGAATCTAATAAAGAGTCAACTAAACAAACGAATAAACTAACATCCCACAAGAACTGTTATAAATAACATAGAGGCTAGCACAACCACAAGAACTGATAGCCTATAACAATACATAGCATAATCACTACTAATAAATAAACTCCTTGCTACATACATCAATAATATAATTTAATTCCTTGCTACGAAGTCCCTACAAAGGACAAATGCAAGGAATTAACATTAAAATCACCTAACATCCTACAAGAACTGTTAGACAACACTATATTGCTACGCAGTCCCTACCTGGGCAAATAAGATAAGATAAGATAAGATAATCTTTATTGTCCCAAAAGGGAAATTTGATTTGTATAATTACAATTCTCCAGAATGAAGACAAATAATAACATAATATTAAAAAACAATTCATGTCAAAACAGTTAAGATAGACAGATAATTTACTTAATTTACATGAAAAACGTGATGCAACATTAGACAGAATTTATTTCTCTAATGCTGCAGGGAATGAATGATTGGCGGAACTTGTTTGTTCGAAAAGTCGGCATACGCAGCCTACGTCCAGAAGGTAATGTCGAATATTCCAAGAAAAGTGGATGTTTCCTTTTTTCAATAACTGCTGCTCATAAAAACTGCCGATCGTTTCAATAGGAAGCCCAATAATCTTAGATGCGGTATTCACGATTTTTATCAATTTGTTTCTATTTTGAACAGACAGGTTCCCAAACCAACTTATAAAGTTAAATGTAAGGACACTTTGAATGAAGGTTCTGTAAAACAACATCAAGATGGTTTGATCTATTTTAAAGTATTTTAGTTTCCACAAGAAATGTAAACGTTGTTGTCCTTTCTTATATATTTTCTCAGTATTCTCATTCCTAGAGAGTTTAGAATCAATGATAGTACCCAAGTATTCATATTCATTTACTCTTTCTATTTCATTTCCATCAATACACACAGATTGTAATGTTGACTTAGTTCTCCTAAAATCAATTATCATTTCTTTAGTTTTTTGAACGTTCAAATATAAAAAAATAGATTTACACCAATCCACAAATGTTGATAGCTCGGCTCTATAGGCAAGTTCTGACTCTCTAATTAGGCCTACAACTGCAGCTTCGTCAGCAAATTTGATGGTAAAACACGAATCAGCATTTGAGGCACAATCATTTGTGTACACAATGAACAAAATTGGCGAAACAACACAACCCTGTGGAGCACCAGTAGATGTGCATATAGTTGAAGATTAAATATTATTGACTTGTACAAATTGCTGTCTGTTAACAAGGAAAGATTGTATCCATCTAATGATATTTGAGTTAACATACATATGACAAAGTTTATCAAGTAACAGATGTGGCTGAATCGTATTAAAAGCACAGGAGAAATCATTATTCGGACATAAGAACTATAATTTTCCAAGTGTTTATAGATGTTATTAAGCAGAGTTATTGTTGCATCATCTACTCCACGCCGTGCTCTATATGCAAATTGATAGGGGTCTAAAACGTCAATCACATCCTTTAACAAGAAATTCTTAACAATTCGTTCTAGACATTTCATAGCAACAGAGGTGAGAGCTACTGGTCTGTAATCATTATTGACAGAGAGGTTTTTCTTTTTTGGCAATGGGATAATTTTTGATGTTTTCCAAAGAATGGGAACATGATGGAAATTTAATGATAATTGAAAAATCTTTTGGAAAATACCAGCCAGTTGCACTCTGCACTCTTTTATTAAATGCAAGACAATAACATAGCTAACATTACACAAGAACTGTTAGTCAAATTTAATGCGCTAGTAAACCACAAAAACTGCTAGCCAAACCAAATTAATTAATAAGATACTCTTTAATAAATTAACAACTGTACTAAATAAGGACCGTTATAAGACTACAGATACTATACTAGCCAACTACTAAAAGGAGAAGCGAACCCTGGGGGGATCTCCTCTAACAGCTTCCAGTTAACAAACTACTAATAAACTCCACCCATTACGGGGGGAGTTAACTAACAACACTCACAACCAATCAAAAGCTCGAGGACAGGAGAAACGAACGCACGGGGGGGGGGGGGGGGGGGGGGGGGGGTCTCCTCTCTTCACCCCTCCCACAGGAGTGGAAGGGAATGGTAACATCAAGGAGAAAAAAAGCACATTGCGAAGATAAGAACGCTCAAAAAACAGAACAATGGAACAACCACCAACAAGTTGAGTATTACTTTGATTTTCTACACAATTTATATAAATATCCATCATCCCAAAACTCTTACATAATAAATATATATAAAACTTAACAACATAACAACAACATTTAAATATCATAACTTAAAAACTCTACTTAAAAAACTTTATTTAACTTAAAAATTCAATCATAACTTACCAAAATCTACAAACAATTCCCAAATATAACTCACAATCTATTTTTTATCAACTAAATTCAAAATTATTTAACTCATCATCCATAACTACTACAAACTAATTGTTCCCATACGCTTAAAAATGTTTTTGTATCTTTTGCAAGTACGACGCCATATCACAAAGTGAGACTCTAAACTATTAATTACTATTATTATATTACTTTATTATTATATTATTACTTTTCAATTTATTATATTTATATTTTATATTTCTCTCTTTTCCTTCTATTATCCAAATTCAAAATTATTTATTTATCCTCTGGCACTCATTCAAAATTTTTATCCATTTAGAAACTCTATTAAATATCTTTTTTTGGGAATCCCATATCTTATTCCAAATTCCTTATATTTGGCTATAACCAAGTATCGGCCCCACGTCGGCGACATCACCAAAAGGTGGAAGCAGACGCTTAAACCCCAAGCCAACAACAACATCATGCACTTCTACGGACGATGACAAACATTTAAAAAAGTACATCGTGAATAACGGGTACCAACATTCTTTAGGATTACATAGGATGTTTCTAACGCTTGCGCCAGGTATGTTTTCATGTCATTGATTGTTAAATTCAAAGACAGAGATATTGCAACACGGTGTGAGATGTTATACTAGATAACAATATAATATATGTTAGTTAAATACAAACGAATCATCAACTAAGTTGTCATGAAAGTGAAGTGAAACAAAGTTATTATTTCTATAGTAAACATTTAAAAAGTTTTTACATTCTCTTCGTTTATTACAAAAACCTTCATTTTTTTCGAGACAATTTAGAACTTCATATCGATATATACATGTTGTAACACTACGTGATATCCCATCGTAATGGATCTCTCACCGACCAAGTTCTTAACCTTTTTGATATAAACCCACCCAAGAAAACCGCGTCAAAGGATTGTCACAGTCCAATCAAAATGGATTTGACGACTGAGAGGGAAAGTTGATATCATGAAGCAGTTACATATCGTATTTTGGAATTCTTTCGGTCATGCTATTTCCTCTATTTTGCTGTTAAATTAGCTTAAAAATACAGAGAAAATCAAAGGGCTGGACTTTCAGCTGACGACTAGCACGTCACACACAGGGCGTGGCTTCGAGTCATGCTTCGGTGATTTTGTCTAAGCATTCGCCAGTCTCATTAGGCGGTTATCCAAAACAGGGGTATATAAGGTCCCCTAGTAGTCGAATTAAAGCGTATATTTTCTCATTTTTTAGCTCTATTGATTCTTATAAGTGAAGCGACTACAGATAATAATTTGTAATAATCACAATTATGCGTTACGTCTCCTCTTTAATTAGCTGGTGATTCGAAAAAGCCGTATTAAAGTTGTTTATCGGTCGATTTCGAAAATTCAAATTCAAATTACTGGCAAGTTAGAATACATATTTCATAAATCACTAAAGTTGCCATGGGTAATTTCAGTCGATCTTTAATGGAGGCATAACACGCTGTCGACGCGAATGCAAATGAGATGCATGTAGCCTATTTCTTTTGGTCTGTAACTCGAATTCCTTTTAACTTGTAAACTTGTAAGTTTACAGAGAGTTGATTGGCCGTTTGTGCTCGATTTCGCAGGACCTGACCCTAGACTTGTGTAGTGGCTCTAGGACGAGCTGAGCGAGGTATATCAACAACATGTGTGTTTGTTGGTACCGGTTCCACAGTTGGCTAAAAACAAACTGTGACGCATTAAGCATGTTGGCTACTGCTCGCTGTGTAGGACCCATTTGAAGCATGCCAATAGCACCTAAACATGCATCATGTTGAAGACGTCTGATCAAGTCTCATTGCAAATTAAACGTAACAAACTAAAGCAAATGTTCGCTAACAGTAAATATTATGCAAGAACCAATAGGAGATTCAACATTGATAGGATATACCAGCACGCGGCAGTTTTCATCAACCCTTCCTTGAGGAGTGAAATTTGAAAAGCATGTTAATTGTCCGTGCATTCCTATGTATCTTATCACAACCTGCATTGGTACTTTCATTTCAATATCCCCATATTTTAAAAGAGTAAATATAAAACGTTTAGTCATAAGACTTTGTAGGAGTTTTATGTACCATAACGGCTCAACATCGCGTCATTATTTACTACCTAACCTCAGTTATTAACATGTTCCGAGTTTAGTTATGGTGGTGATCTACCGTCTAAGGTGTCTATTTGGAGGTTGTAAAACTGCATTGGCGAAATTTTCAGATAGATACCGTACGACTTTGTCTTCGCCTCGGACATCGTATTTTCTCTCTAGAATTATACTTTTTTGAATTTCCGAATATTGCATCTCTGATTCGCCTTGAGTCAGTTTTCGAAAATTCCAAATATTAAATTCCAAATCATAACCTTTAAATAACATCTATTTCATGCAAAACCGAAATAACCTTCAATACGTCCCAATTTCTGAGCGTAGTTGAACGAGTCCAAAAATAACTCGGATAATGCCCTTATGCTTGGAAGAGGTAACAAAACAAACATTTTAAGCGTTTAATTGAATAAAAACAGTTTTCAAAGTACAAACATTTGGACATTTTGGTATTTTCATCTGACAGGGCCGCAATCTTGTTCGATTTTGTAGATCCATCGAAACTTATATATACACCCCATGGAGCGGTTATCAGGTTCGATATCTAGGTCATTATTTCGGATAACCAACCCATGGTCGGTTATCTGATAACCGACCATGGGTTGGTTATCAAGCGAGTCGCTTTCTCCCTGAATGGAGGCCTCGGGCCGATATGGCAAAAGATGCTCGGCTTCGCCTCGTATCTTTAGCCATATCGTCCCTCGGTAATTTTCCCCTCGCTGAAGCGGTTACAAACATAACCTACACCTCGACGTGACAGGTTTGTCCAAATAAAAAACAAAAAAATGGATCAGCAGTTTATTTGGCCATGTTAAACGTACAGTTTACGAAATTGTATTTGGCAACTTGGTCATCTTGGTCCATGTTAGTGAGGGGCGACATGACGGCCGCAGCGACAGTGGTGGCCGTGGCGGCAGCAGATGTGGCGTTGATCGTCGGGTCATCTTTAGGACGTTTCAGATTGAGTAAGTCCGAGACTTCCATCTTCATTGTGTCATTGCTTCGTTTGTAGGATCGGACGCCTGCGAGATAAAAAAATAAAGGATAAAGATACGAGTGTAATTCACTGTAAATGGGGACTATTTTTGGAAATACCCTTACCTTTATAAACTTATTCACAATTCAAAATACTCAAATGTGTAACTTGGGTAAATTCCTCGTTAACGCACAGAATATTAATTATGTAACGTAAAATTAATTTAATAATTTCTTTACATTCTCCTTTGTTTTTAATTTTTCTTTTGTATTTTTGTAACGCTGAAAATCGCCAGAAAATGCCGTCTGATTAAATGTAACATTTTAAGTAATAAGAGACTTGGAATGGTTATTGAATGTCATTTTATCAAACATAATATATGTCAATATACTTAGTTCTAAGTATTAAAATCACAATTCATAGAAATAATGGGAGACATACCTCGGTAAGGTCATTTTCCACAGTTTCTTTCAGAATCGAGGGAATTGTGTCTTGTCCACAGCTCAATGGAGTGTCACATCGTTGTGAAGCTTCAATTAAAACATCTTCTTCTCCATCCGTACTTATAACGAATCCCTCCTGAATTTTCGATGGTGAAACAGAATAATCCTCGTCACAAGACATGGCTGTCGATATGTGAGAAAAACAAGTTTGCTCTCCTTATAACCAGAAAATGCACGTGCTTTTCATGGACATTGTAGTGTGCGCGCGACGTGTCTATTGTCCAGGAACAGAAGACCAACTCTAATTTTTGTGTTTAAAGACCCTCAATCAGAGTGTGAACAATTTAGATATTTTAAAAAGTATTTTTAACGTATTCTTTGTACATCTAGCAAACTATTGTTACAAACTCCTCCAAAAATGGAACATTATGCATGAAATTAAGGACAATAAACGAAGCGCTTTAAATAAAATGGGGCGTGTTATTGCGACGTTGCGTGGCTGTCTGTGGGAAGCGAAGCACTATTTTCACGTGCGTTGACATAGCAACGGTGCAATTGACAACCAAAACCATGAATGAACTCGTAAGAATAGTAACACTGGCTTAGGACTAAAAACCAAATGAAATAATCGCAAATTTATCACGTATGTCGTTTATATTCTTCATATCACATCGGATACACCAAATTATTTTCAAAGACAAAGGTTAACTAAATATTTAATTTTAGCAATCATATTGAATTACATATTATAATTCTGCATCAGAAACATACAAGATATATTTCGATTGTTAGAAAATATGTTTTCACATGATTGCTGTCATCTAGCGATTACGTCTCCTAACACACACTTAAACTTTGCATTGCTGAAGTTGACATATTTTTCTTTTACCATGATTGTTGGCTAACGATACATTCTACATGGGATAAACAAGGAAGAGAGCTTAAATTTACACAAAACACACATCTACTTTTTCCTTGATCTAAAATTTAGTTTTTGGTATCAGAAAACTGGTGAATAATAATTATTTTCCTACTTAACTATTTAGTTGGATACACGAAATAGTTTGACAGGAATGTAAAGATGACGTTGGATCTTTCATATCTATTTTGTTCTTTATTGTTATTCGTTTATTTTTTTCATATAGTGCGTGTGATTAGGAGTATGTAAATGAATTTCAACTTATATACCAATGAGAATACCAATGAATGAATCTGTTGTCCTGTAATATGTAAACCCATACGCCTTACTGTTCTAAGTTGAGCCGGTTACCGGTGCCTTCACTGGGTGTAAATCTGTGCGAGCTCTCAACAGCGCGTGCCTTAGGGTGTATATGAAATAACAACCTGGACCTCGTCATATCTCTACTAACCGTCTCGCGTACCGCTCGACGGTTAGTAGAGATATTGACTCGGTCTGCGGTCGTTATTTCAACCATATGCAGCACTGACGGGTATAACGCACCTCGTCATTGTGGCATGTAACATAATGAAGCACTGAACGCAACACTCCGAAAAAGTAAATGTTGGATATTCTAACTTTCTTTTCTTCATCATCCGCACAACCTGGGTCCTGATCACCGAGTGTGCGCTGCTGCCAGTTGACACATGATCGCTAAAAGGTATGTTTCGGCTCATTGTAAGCTGATGCACAAACAATAATTGACCTAGGGCAGATATAGCAGTTTATAATGTTTTAAATACTTGTATTGATAGTTTGAAATATGCCTGATATGCCACACGTATTATAAATGAGTATGTGCACAAGTTCAAGTCGTTTTATCACCCTAATGCAGTAGTTATATAAAAACAATTCAGGTCGAGCTATGCCTTCGCAAAGTTTATAAAATAGGTGTCGACTGAGACTGAAGGTTCAAGTTAGAGGAACCTTCGCACACGTGCATCATAAACGCCGAGACCGCTCATCTAATTGCAACGTTGACGCTTCTCTCGCGGAATCGGAGAAAAACTGTCTATTTCAGGTAGTTGACATAAGCATGGGCTTCTCGTGCACGTGCACCCTGCTGAAATATACAAGTTAAATGTAGGGCAATAGACTGAATGGCCTTTGTCAATTGGACTCCAGTTTATAGCCCAAGTTTAAAGAAAGCCTATTAGAATGAATTCAAATGTTTATATATACATTTTACACCAAAAGTTAACTTGAATTATCAAAACATTAAAAATTACAAAAAGTTCAGGCAATAAATGAAACTTGATCAACTGGTCATGAAAAACATCCTTTAATTTCAATTGACCTACGTGGTCTAATGATTAGATAAATACTGAAACCAACTGTTAACAGTTTCGATCCAGTGTTTTGATTGTCACATATGTAATTGTCTTTTGTTGAAAAGCTGCAATTTTAATAACTAAAAGAGTTATTTTGAGTTTATACTTTCATCAATTTCAGAAAAAAAATATTATCGTATCAGTTAGCATGAAAAATATGTGTAATGTAAATAACTAGCTTGTAAGGTTGATTAATCTATAGGCCTACATAGCCAACGATCATACGTCGATTATGTAATACAGCATTCACATTCTCCAAATGCTTTTCACTCTGTTATAGTCAACAAGTTTAAGAACATGTGTTCAACAATGAAAATAATTCAAAGGAAATCTTGAAAACATATCTTTTTCCATATTTCATGAAACTAGAAGGATTTTATTTTCACATTATCACAGCTTACTTTTAGCAGTGGCAAATTGCTTTCCCCTCGACCTAAATAACCCTTAAGTTGGTGAATATCTAATGCTCATTTTAGCCCTAAAGCTGAATTTTCCAGCACCTGCCTCGCTACAGTTAATGCTTAATTGGCACCAGTGGCTTAATTTTCTAGTGCCGCGAGACGCGACCGTTTTTACAATAAAGGATGTGTTTACTTGGCGAATTCCGTACCTAAATGATCGTTACAAAACTCGTTCGCCAATCCTAATACAAATGGACGGGACTTAACCGACACTAGAATATTTTTACTACAATCTAAAGATTGTCTTCATTCGGGTCATAAACATGTATACAGGTGCATACCGAAAGTTTGTTCACTTACTACTGAATCGTAGTGCAAATATCATGTAATTTGGGTTTCGTTTCAACGTCAATAGAATAACTTCAGCAACACTGACAATGGATCACCAACTGTTCATGTGTGAAATAGCCATTCTTGAACTCATTTAGGCATTGTCTTGTCACTCGTGCAAAATTTCGAATTTTGGGATATTGATATAGACAGGTCCTATAAACCTTTACCTTATAGAAGAATGAATCTGCATATGTGTATTGAAAATTCAATATAATACGCTTCTTTTTCGCAACGCTATGCGATACCTCAAAGGCATCTCAAATTACATGATATTTGCACTAGTATATTCAGTTATGTGAACAAACTTTTGGCATGCAGCTGTAAGCTTAAAACAAATATATCGCACAACTCAAAATTATATATCACAATATCAATGTCACCCTGAACAAGCCTGAACACGGACATACATGTATTTTAGCGCGAAGCAGGACACACCTCCATTTTGGCCATCTCCTTGAAACAATTGCTCTCGATTGTGCGCTGAACGGGAATTTAACAAGCAGACAGAGTCAGCTATATCCCCCGCCAAAGGGAAAGGGCAGTTAAGGATAATAGTTGTGGAATATTGAACAGTGGTCATGTTGTTTTTCTACAAAAAACCTTTAAGAAATCCTATGTTACGTTTCCATTGAAACGGGTAAAAATAAAAATGCAAAGAAGTTGAAAACCCCAAAAGGCACATCTCCGCATGATGCCCGTTGAATATACCAAGTTTCGTCGAGCTAGGTCTCACCGTTTTGGAGTTGTGCTCCGGAAACATTATCGGGACGGACGGACGGACGGACGGACGGACGGAGACCATTTCAATATCCCCCGCCAAACGTAGTTTGGCGGGGGATAAAAATGAAGTTCTGCAACATGATATTCATGAAGAACGTGCATGACCAGTTGAAATAGACAATGTCTGTGCAGCCAAGAGTTTTGCTTGACTTGACATTTACTGGATTTTGGCTTGATGCTTAAATGCTGAAATATTTCTGTTTCAAAGCAATATTATTTTCCCATGATGTGGAAGACGGATATAAGTTTGAGCTCGGTCAGTCCGTCCGAGTTGGGGGGCAGCTTTTCTTTCTAACCGTTTAAGATAGGATAACTAAATTTGATGGGTGGTTTCAGGATTTAATATCAATACCTTGATCGAGTTCGAAAATGAAAAGCGTGCAATGACTTTCTCCGGCGTTATTGCCCTTGTTCCGTGTTTTTACACCTAGTTCGAGGGTGTCTTCAAACGGGACAGATTTTCTCAGAAACTATTTTACATATGATTACCAAATTTGGTTTGTAGCTCCACGATATCAATACCTTGGTGGAGATCTTAAATGAGAAGCGTGCAATTATTTTTTCCGGAGTTATTGCCCTTGATTTGTTTTATTAAAACGCTTTAAGGTGAGGAAGGTGAGAAGCAATTTTGCGGGGATGATGAAGACCATGTCTTCTTGTTGAAAATTATTTGACAAATTGTTTTTCAATTATTTCTTTTCCCCAAAAATGGAATCTCAAAACTCACAGTATTTCTTGCATTAAGTAATATGTATATATAACTGTTTGTTCCTGGAATAGAATTGATAGATTCACATTTTGAATAGACACCTATTTTCAATACTTCCTTTTAGTACTTGGTATTTTGATTAACTTTTGTATCAAAGTGGCAACGGTGTTAGTTGGTTGGTTATGTCCTTGAGAGTCTAATCGCCAATGTATAATACATAATTATCCATGTTTGTGATAGGTGCTCCTTTCTTCATCAAAGTAAACTCCTGTAATGGCGCAGCCCAAGCCAGAGAAAGCACTGAAAGGGCTGACACATCTAATCGTGAAGCAATCTTGGAACTGTCACCATTCGTCTTGTGGTCGCGTGTTTGGAACAGTTTCTTAGTGCATGTTTTGATTAAGTCCCCGCAGTACCGATAACGGCTTTCCATAAATAATAAATGGCTCCAAAGTACAGTTGTCACGATAGTAGTTCGAAACAGTCGGCAAATTGTGCGCGGTTCAACTGTATTGTGGATAACACTGCCACCTTACCGTTCTGCAACAGAAGCTGGAGATCGTTTATTTCAAGTAATAAACTTTCAGATGAAGCATTCTTAATTTGCAAAAACATGTATAGCAGCATGTGAATTGATAGCTAGGTTGAAGTTGTCATTATTCGCAAAAATTAAACCAATATCAAATTGATAGAATATAGGAAATAAATAATAACTTTTTTCAAAACACAAACAATCCCATTCGAGAGTATCATGTCCATGAAATAATCAATGTTTCACTCAGAGTGGCATTATACGTTCTGCAAAATCCTATGTAAGACGGCTTCCTCTCTTGATACACTGATTACTATATTCAACACGGCTCACAGCGGCTGAGAGTCGCTACCAGCGAAGCAGATAAGAGCATTATACTCGAGTATTGTGTAAGATGATAGGGGTTAAAGGAGCTATCAACATATGTATGCATGCTATATACTATATATATACTCCTTTCCTAACTGTGTTATCAGTACGAGGTATTGCCAATGTTTTGTAGCCCCAGGAAACGGACAGAGATTAACCATATTTAAGGTCCGCCGATCATTGTGTTTTGGAATGTTGTGAATGAATTGGTAAAGAAATATATGACAAATTAAACTGAGAAATTAAGTTCCTTTAGAGAAATAAGTAAACAAGATGCGATTATCATGAACTTTGAAAGTAATATACAATAAGTAAAGATTATGATCAGGACGTATGCATCTTTAGCTCATCAGGTCAAAAGGCGCGACTGGCTTCAGGCATGGCATGGTGTCCAGCGTCCGTTCGTAGACTCTTCACACTTTTGACCTCTTCACCAGATCCTTTGGCTCTTGAGAACTCTGATCTTGTGTAAAGGTACCTTAGCCAAAGAAAATATAAATTGTAGATTTGATTGCTCGGTGAGGACTCGGGGATTATGTCCTCAAAACCTACTTTCGTCTTCTGCTCCAAAGTCAAAGGCCGTTAAAAGATGAAATCCTGTGTAGTGACACACTGGCCGATAAGGATTTTGAATTAAGGTTTTGATGGCACTATGGCCCCTAATGATGACAAATAAAAAAACACAGAAGGCTGAAATCTTGTATATCTTGATTATTGATTGTGTGACCTCTAAAGAGGGCCTCTACAGAACATAATCCCTATTTTACTGAAATCTTGTTTACAGGTAAAATAGCCATTATTGACAATAAATTGTAGATTTGATGACCTTGTTTTTCTAAATAAGGTCCGCAGCAACCAAGCCCTAAGAAGCTGATTTTCACTTCTACACAACTTCGTAAAGCAGTAGAGTTTCTTTGTCAAAGCCCTGGAAACTCCATCTAGAAAATTTGTTTATGTTAATTTCTAAATATATACAGTAGTTAAGAGCCTGGTGAGCTACATAGCAAATGATATCTATTATCACTGCCGATGTTCTTGGTTCCTGTAAGATCACTGTAATCATTAATCTGCTAGTTATCTTAATTTCATCACATCACATGTGATCAACATTATCAAACATCAATGAATTGTCATCTATAAATGTCATTTTAATATTAAAAAGGCAAGAACAGTTTACGATGAACAAAGGTTTTATTGTGAATCAGAATCAATTTGTACTTTATTTCGCTTCGCTCATCATCCCACACCTCAAATAATCCTCGCCACTGCTACCTGTTAAATTTTCAGCTTCAGTGGAGATACCACTCCTAACCATTGAGCCACCTTCACACGAAGACCGCAGGGGAGGGTTCACCTTGATCTAGAGTTGGCACACGAATAGGACCTGTCACGCGATACACACACTGCAGTTGAAAGTTGTTCAATTGAGTAGCGGGAGCAGTCATTAACCGTAAGCGATTCTACACAGAATAATGCTTATTGATTGTAACTGCTGAATTATTAAAAACGGATTAATCACTTATCCCTAACAACCTACATTCGAAAAGAGGCTTAATGTTGTAACAAACTACTCACATAACCATAACTCAAAGACGTCAATGAAGATTTATGTTTGTTCTAACCAGCTAGTAATCTATAAAGACGCATGCTTGGTTAGATCATGTGTGACGTTAGAGACAGAGCGTTTACACGTACACCTCGACAACAACCTGTTAAAGAAGAATGGAGGTACGAGGTATTAAATGAAGCTATATTGGGTTAAGTAGGGCATACTTGAGCCAGGTATGCCGACAGAGAGAGAGATCGTATCGATAACAAATCTTCCCATTCAAGACTGTACACTCCCTCTGAGGAATTCTCATAAAACCAACTTTAGAGTGCCGACAGCAGTGGATAGAGAGGTGGGTTACTCTTCACTCATATCATCTGGCATAACGTTACGCCTTAGAGAAACGTGTCCATATCAATTGTTGACTTAAGGTTTGAATCGCCTTTATGTTTTTCAAAGTTATGTTTACATACGCATTGTCTGTATATTATATAATTTGAATCTATTTAGTCTATTTCAATTTTCAAGGAAACTCGTTTTAAATTTGTTTTGTTACCTTGAAAGGGATTTTTAAAATAAATATTGGATTTGATTAATTTATCTTATCAAACATCGTGTCGTTTGATATGGTTTTAAAAAAAATATAATCTTAGGTATGAAGCAGATTGTTTAACTTCCTTCTTAGATATATAGTCTGAGAGAGACAAAGTGATTTGCAAACATCAACATCTAAAACACAATATAATATGAAAGATACATGTAAGATGAATTATAATACCAAAAAAGATTTTTCAAAAGTTTGTATGATACCAACTACTTTGACATCTAGTGGGAATTCTCGAAAATGAAGTATTATTGATACCAACTATATTAAACAGAGGTGGGTGTCAAATCTAGAACATGTTGTTAAAGAGTCAGTGTCGCTATGTAAAATTGTATAATGTGCCATATCATATTCTGATGACTTGTTGAAAACTTTTGCCTCTTTGCAAGGTGTATGTGGTATCACGTCATGATACATCTGATAATAAAACCCCACCGCAAATGAGACACCCCTTGTTTAATTATCACTGGGACTTTCAAGTTCTTTTCTTCCGAGAGTTATCACCCAAGCTAAAAACTTCTACATCCGACTCCATCACCTACGTCAACTTGCTGTCAAAACATTGGAGACTTCACATCACATTACTTTTGTGAAGGTCAGTTATCGCCTCTGTTTTTGGGCAATTTCCAATCGTTGAACCTTAGAAGCTTTGGGTTCAGTGATGAATCACAGTTTCGTCTGCTATGTGGGGATAAATAAAGTGTCTTTGTACTGTTTCCCCAACAATTTCAATTGAAATTCGGCTGTAACAGTGTGAAGTTGAATCGTGCGATATCAAACACAATGATATCTAATAAAGTGGTGGTTCAGGGGAATTCAGCAGAACACCAGTTCATCAACAACTTCATTGGAGTGCACATGACTCCGATTATTGTCCACTGACAGAGGGACTTCCATCATGATAACGCTAATTTACACACAGCATGCGTTATAATACACGACCCTGCCTATTGCAACTTCAAATGTTGCACTGACCTTAAAAAAACTTAGATCTGTACCCCAATAAACATGGATGGAATAAACTCGATTGACGCCAACATCAACGTCCGTGCACTTCTCAGACACTTCTATGACTGACTAAAGCATTGCAGGAAGAGCGGGGATGAATTTTTCAAAAGCATCGAATTGATCGAATTATTTAAACGTTGCCAGTCGTATGCAAAGCACCATGTTTTGCAAATGATAGCCATTTATTATAGCCACGCCGGACGTGGACTAATGAAAACACATGTGAATCATCACAATCTTACCATTGAATTGAATGATATTTTTGCTCGTATAGATAAGCATTAAATTATGTGAACAAATAGCTTGTGCGTTTCTTTTTTTGGATGGATATGCTATTGACATTAAAGTGAACTGTCCTTCAAAAGAAATCTATAAATTTACATCATCAAACCTTTAATTCGATCAATATGTGATTATGCATCTTTCAGTCCCTGTAGAGATCTCTATCACATTGTTCTCACCCTAGCCTTATATCTAAGTAGCTAATAGTCGCCAATTATATCCGAACAATGTTTCATTATATCTCTTCGCTTCTTGATTCTGTGTTCATTTACTTTGTTTATTTTTGTTCTGTGTATCTCAACCCCATGATTTTCCACGTTCACCCCTCCCCAGTTGTACATGTAAAAATGTCACGTTCATCCGGGACACAATATAACCCTCAATTGAATTTAGTTCATTTCACAGACAATACAAACGTTATTTGACTTTCGAAATGAAAAACCCTTTCTGGTTCGATAAGAAGTCACTCAGTGGGCTTGTCAGCAGGTTTTTCTTTGTTCTAAAGGTCAACTATCGTTGAACTTAATCTGAAGTAGACGCAATTCATTTCGAATGCGATTGTGATTAATTCAGTAAGGAGCAAGCTATTGTTATGCAGGCACTTAAGGTAGTCAGCGAATTCTCCTATCTCGTTGTAGAAAAGTCGAACGACACGCTACCTACTTGGATTGATTGCAAATTACAGGTCTATTTACTCAAAATCAATATATCAATCAGGCCGCGCATGCGCATTGTCTCGTGTCCGATTGTCACGATTTATAGAGGAACCAGGGGGCGGTAGGATCGAAATTCGAATATCCCCTTCCGTATTTTCCTAATGGCTAGCTGGGCGGCCATGCGAGCGTAATTGTAAAACTATTATCTGTAAGGTAAGGTTACTTAAACCACCTGTCTAAAGAGCTATCATTTACAGACTTAGTCCATACTTGGAAGCCTTGCAAAATTCGTTTTACATGTGATTTTGAATTTAAACAACAAGCTAACAAAATAGATAAACTTGTTATATGAAAATTGCATCCTCTTTTGATATTGTGATCATGAAGAAGAACCACTTTTGGTTAAACCTTTTTTGTCACTTTTGAATTTTATTTAGAATATTATTCACTTGATTTTAAATATCGGTTATGAACTTTTCACTTAATTCATTAATTTCATTCGTTAATTTCATTCATTATCTAAAAAATGGTTAGAAATTTAGTTTGTAATGAATACCTTGAAAGTGTAGGCGTACAATGTAAGAGAGACACGGTGATTACGTTAATGAGATACGTGTAGTTTTGGGAATATAAGTCTGACATACGGCCAGTGCCTGTCAGATTCCGCTAAGACCGTAACAAAAACATGTTGCGATTAAATAACAAAATAAAAATGTTGATATTGGTGTTAACTCACCAAGTACAGATAAAGTTAGACAACATTGGTAGCAGTTTACCCCTTGTTATTGTGGCGCTTTCTTTATTTTAATGAAATATTGATTCGCTGAAGCATTTCAACTCTAAGGACAACCATGTAAGACGTTAAAGCCTTAAACACTTTTGCTTCTGTGTGATAAGAGGGTAAGTAAAGTTTGGAATGTACCAGAATGATGATATCTGCAGCAAAACGGGCATATGAATATGAATATATTAAAGTTTCCTCAAATATTTATGACTTAAAATGGCGAAGGATATAAAAGCATTTTGGCTATACCAAGTGTAATCGCGTCCGATATGTAAATGTTGTAATTGGCTCTCAAAATAGGCAATAAGCGAAATTGTTGGTAAGTTATTTATAAAAAAGGATATCCATCATCGTATTCAACGAGTACGAGGAAAGGTCAATACGTCATCTTTCTTGCAGAATATCATATCAGTATATGATCAACACTTCCTCTTTTGATACGAATATCACATCCCTATGACTAGTACTTCATCTTTCAACGCGAATATAAAATCACAATAAGACAAGAGACAACATCACTATGAGAAATACGAATGACAACATCACTATGAGCAAAACGAATGACAACATCACTATTATCAATACGAATGAAAACATCACTATGATCAATACGAATGAAAACATCACTATGATCAATACGAAAGACAACATTACTATGATCAATACGAAGAACAACATCACTATTATCAATACGAATGCCAGCATCACTATGATCAATACAGATGACAGCATACTCGTGAAAAAGTCACGGATTAAAGCGGACAAAGAAATAATTTGTAACTTCTTAAAAAATGTAAAAATATATCAATATATCGCTGTTGTGCACAATCGAATTCTGTATACAAACTAGAAAAGCGAAATTCATATTCTCTTTGTTATCAAAACTTGCACCAGTCATTGAATGGATAGGTTTGTTGTATGTACCATGTTATTACATATGTAGTACTTTCTACTAGCATCAAGCATCCTGCATATTCAGAGAGCAGCGAGCCTCGAAGAGGAGATGGAATACTTAACCGAATTCTAAAACACCTTCAAAAGACGAAATCACGCACGATTAACCTTGGGACGATCCAATCTTTCCCATATCAAAGATAATCCTAATCCTAAGCACCCTCTCCGTGACCTCTATATAACGGATTTCAGTTACATGAAAACACATACGTAACACCTACTTACATACTGGCAATGCTCACCCGTACGTATATGATAGGATAAAGCTTGTATTTGAGAAACAAGGGTTGTTAAGGTAGGGAGAGGACAGCATGTCTTCGATTCGCTCTTATACTCTTAACTGTTAAGGTGGTTCATTACCTATGAAAGAGGTGTAATTTTCGTCAACCTTTTCTATTCAAACAGAACTCTCCATATGAACTAGAGTTAAACGGATGCATGCTGATAATGTAATTATTTTGTAATATGAACTTGAATAAAGCAGTAAATATGCCTTAACTTTACGTTATATTTCAGTGCACGTCATCGTTCAATGAAAACTTCCCTGTCGAAATTGATGCTCTTGACGAACGAAGATATATCCTATCAAATTTGATTCAGAATGGTCCGCACGTAAAATAAAAAAAAAAACTGTTTAACCATGCCAAAAGCAACGGGACTGCAGTTCTTCAGGAAAAGGCAATCTCTTGCCAATCTTGAATTCGAGCGTCCTCAAAGTCTGCAGTCCGTGTACGATGCAGTGAAGGAGGCTGTCCTGGGTATAGAAGAACGCCTGTCGATGTTAGAACTCTCCTTCTATGGACCCGGAAAGAGTGTTGAGGACGAGGTCAAGAAATGGCTTCCTCAGATAGAGGCTGTAATCAAACCAGCCAGGTATACGGAGTTTTACTCCAGGAAACAAGTTGTGGACATCTCAGAGCGAGTTCACAATGCTGCAGATAAGCTCATGGTAGACTTTCACTGTCTGTCAGCCGTTCATGAATGTGTCAGGAAAATCCTCACGGTGTTGAAGCTGGGTTTCGCTGATATAACACTAGTTATTGAGAAACTTTTGTGCTACATGTCAAAATATCTTCTTAGCTTCTCTGCCGCAATGGGAGACAACTATTTGGAAACTGCCACTAACTACGAGAAACAGCGGAGCGAACTTTGTACAATGATAGCTAGAAACGTGAAGAGTGTCAGTGAGCTTGCAGAGAAGTTTGAGCACGATGAACTCCATATCAATGACTTCGACTACTGGATTAAAACGCTTGCGGAGAAGTATGACTGTCTTCACGCATCTGTCCTCATGGCATTTCCGGCCTCCTGTGAGAACATCCGGAATGCGTGTGCTGATATCCGGAAGTGGTTGGAAGCGGATATGTCCTACTCCACATACCTGACCTACGATATAGAAGACTTAGAGGCCCAAAAAGAGGGACAGGTGAAGAGAGTCCGGGAACTGCAGATGCGTGTGTGTAACGCGGACTACAGGATGAAGAGTATGAAGAAGGAGCTGGGGGAGAGCGAGGAGGAGCTGTTGAGAGTGCACAACAAAGAGAAGGAGCTGAGGCAGGAGGAGAGCTACCTAATGGTCGCACACCACGACGTTCTCTTTGATCTCGAGATAAAGGAGTTCAGGTAAGAATGTCAAACGATTAAAGATTTTAAGTGAATGTCATGAATATAGAATTTGATAAAAAATTAAATTGTTAGAAGCCAACTTATTTTGAAAACGCATCAGGACAAAATCGTTGTTTTTCAAATTATGGAGCATAAGTTAAAAAGTACATTGATTAAAAAAAAGAAAAGAAAAAAAGTGCAATTAAATAAAATACATTGATAATTTAGGGGTGAGGTGATATGGGATTTAACGCCGCTTTCAAGAGTATTTTATTTAAATCGCGGTTGCTAGTATCATTGAAGGAGAAAAGCCCGCAACACCATTAAGGCTATGTAATGCGGTGAAATCTGGAGCTTCGACTGGAACTAGCAAACCATAGGTGCTACTGCATTGAAATCCAGTGTAGCACTGCATCCAAACCTTACTGCCTGTAGAACAGTTCTCTACTGCAGACAAAATTTGCCGAGCCCCTGGCGGGAATCCGCGCTAGCCCGCCTCGATGTTTTGGAGCGCTCGCACATACAATTTAGTTGTATCGAATAAAAACCATGTTATACTTTAACACAATTATCTAAATGTTCATGATATTAACAAGTAGGCCTTCCATATAACCCCACACTAAACTAAACCAACATTTAAGTTGAATTGATCAAATTGACTTTTTCTTTGAGCTTGTCATCACTATTATCTGTGTATATTACACAGAATCGCCGACATGAAGCGCCAGTCCAGCAAGTCTAATTCACGCGAGTTCAACGAAGCTTACGACCGACTGCAGAGCGAGATCAACGCTCTGAAGGACAAAAAACCGTCCATAGACCGGAAGTTAGGGGACATCAACAAAAAGATGACGTGGATTCGCGAGAAGCAGGAGAGAAGTCGAGAACGTGCAGCCCACCTTGAAGAGGTCAAAGTCGAACTAAGGCAGGCTAGAAAGGTGTGAAGTGAAAAAATGTAGTTCCGGATAAGCGGTGTCAAACTGATATTTGTTATGGGTAAAACTTAATCATTTTGAATAACGTTACATCTTTGAGTGGCATTTAGAAGTTTGAAATCAGATAAGAGATGATAAATGAATAACAACTTCTTTATTCTGGGAACGCGACGTTTCAACACAGCTGCTTGTGTCGTTGTCAAGCAATGATCATTGCCATATATTCGTCTCTTATTTGAATAACGTTGTTCAGTTTTAAGGATGCATTGGCATGATATACACTCATCTTCCTACGCAAAGGTTAACTTTTGCGTAGGAAGATGGATATACACTATGTTTCAGGTATCTTTAACTTGATTGTAAATAACCTATTTTTGTTGAATACTTTCTTTTATGAGGTTTTGGGTCAAAAGAAGAGGTACGGTTTACTTAACAATCCAATGATATGTAATTTGAACGCTAGGTGGCGTGGAAAGCGGAAGTGGAGCTAGAACGTATTGAGACATGTTTGACCAAGTTACGTGATATACATCGACTCAAGACAAACCCAGAAACACTCAAGAAAATATTTCACAGACTGCCATTCACTCCAAGGAAACTGAAAACATCAAGAAAAACAGGTAAAAGACACTCATGTAAATCATTCCTATTTGGCATCACGTTTTTTGTTTATCTTGTTCCATCTTATTGTTGCAATTAAAAAAGAGGATGACTAAACATGGGCACCATTAATAATCCATGGAAAGACACATAGCGAAAGTAAGAGAATCTTGAACTAATTTCTGAGAGTCTTACTAAAATACGTTGACAATATTATCCATCATACAGTAATACAAATTTACGTGTATATTCAAATTGTGGCATAAATAAAATCAAATAGCAATACAAATTTCTCTTTAAACTGCTTCTTTGATGTCGACATTAATCGAATTTATAAACTTGCTTTATGCCAATTGACAATGCCAAGATCGAGTTGCAACAATTTCAATCTAAAAGACACACTCGATTTTGATGACATTTTCTATAACTTTGACATGTGTCAAAATGCCATGAAGACGTACATCAATTACAAATATTTCACATATTGATAGTTCATAATTTTCAATGAAAATATAAAACCCAGCTGTTTCGAAGCCAAGATAGGACTTAGATAAAATTTAAACATCTAAAACACAATCAAACTTTTCAAAAACAGACAGTGCTTCCATATACGACGTTGTCGTATGTGACCCAGTAACTCACGTCGTGTCTCTTTAAGGACAAATTAAGGAATGTAAATTGAAAAATCGTTGCTATTTTAATTCAAATTCGACCCTTCGCTGACAAGTAGAAATGACTAAGGCCGATGATGGACATTCAATTTATTGTGTCTCTGCCAAAGTGTTGCTGCAACTGAATTCAAGTTGTTTTGATAGATTACTAGTGGATTCACCTTTCACATTAAATAGCTTATCATTAGAGAAATCATTTCATTTATTCATCGACAGATAAGTTGGAGCGCGCTTGCCGAATCACCACTGTGTGGGTAGAGGGTGACTGGGTGAAGTTGTATCGCTCCCTCCCCTTCTACCCGGCCCGGGGGGAGGAGACAGTGAACGCGGACATCGACAACATCTTCAAGACGTACATGCGGGAGACTCTCGAGGAACAGGCCAAGCAGGCACTATCTCGCTGGCGGCGGATGCACACAAGGGCGAAATTGCAAGACCTGTTGGACACTTTACTTGAGATCAGGCGGAAGGATATTGTGGACAAGATCGAGGAGGTTTTCGCTGTGAAGAGGAAACCACGTGTTTCAGTTCCCTTAGTGAGGACAGTGCACTTCCCTAAGCTGCCTGTTAGATAATGTACAATGCGGTTCGCTCGTGCTATATTTTGTTCAAATTTGAATTTGTGATTAAAAATGACGGCGAGACAGCAGAGAAGCCCTCCTGTGTTGAACGTTGATGGTACATGTAAACTTTGTGAATCAGTGTTGATAGTTTAATGGTACAGTTACTCAGAGTTTCGAAAATGCTTTTCTTGCGAAAAATAACCGGCTTTCAAATCTATATAACCTTTGGATAGATGTTCCACTTTAAGGTAACGGGTCAATGCCAAGGTCACATAAAAACTATCGAAACTATTTATATAAGTTTTTTGCCTTTAAGAGACAGTACACCAATTCATTTCTACAAGGTCATGCTTGTTGAGAAGGTATAATGTGCCACACACCCACATGTGGCGGGAAGGTTCTGTTGTCATTTTCTCTTATTTATTACAAAGATGTATTGAATCCTTTGGGCATAATGTTAAAGAATAAACACCAGAAGTTAAATCGCTGCTACATTAATCATAGCATCCCTGAATTTGTCTTATAAATGTTTGGTTCTAGCGCTTATTAAACTGACAACTTTCTTTTATTGAATGGTATAATTTGAGGGCGTACATTGTATATTGTATAACAGACGACATGTTTTCCAGCATTAGTACTAAACACTATATTCATTAAAACAATGTATATCATACACTTAGGTTCACAATCTGAAGATTTTTGTTCAGCTCCCATTTCTCAAATATTAAACACTATATAGTTAGAAGTTAAAACGGTCCATTAAATGCCTAACACTTTCAAATATTTCAAATAATATACTCCTAACAATTAAGTTACTTTTCCATGGACAAATCCTGTTCAACCCCAACCTGCACCAAACGCTGCAGTCCTATACCAAATATCACCAGTTGTCTATTACTGGCTTAGGAAAGGCTGGTTAACGTACATGCATGCCCAAAGCGACGCTCCACATCTTTCTATCTTATCTCAGTTTGGGGCATGGTAAAGAATACGACCCTCAACTCATAGTTTCTCCACCCTTAAAGCGGTTTACCCATCAAGCGCTCCAGTAACTAAACTCCACCGGTAGTGATCATGCCCCGAGGTTATAAAACATGTCAGCAATACACAGGGCACCGTTACAATGCAAATTATGGAATTAGTAACATTTACTAGTTGATGTAAAGGTATCTACCGTTAATATGTACATTAAAATTTCTAGTTCCGAAACCAGATGATTCCCAATGACAACCGGCACTCACTGACGTACTTCAACAAAACAATCAAGTGTACAATGTACAAGTGTGTGAAAACATTGGCAGATGACACCTGCCCTGAGGCCGAGATAACCCTGTACAATACATGTTACTTGGTCTCGGATACAGGTACACTATTAATCCCACCGACCAATATGTGGCAGCAGTACTTGACAATAGCATGTCTGTCTGCAACAGTAGCAGGTGGGTACATGTATGTAAGCATGTAGTAACTTTAACTTACTTACTCTCTCGTGACAGATTAAACAAGTGCTCAATACATATATGTTTTACTCTTATTGTAATGCTATCATAACGACCTTTGTATAAGAGAAATCCATTTTGGAATGAGGCTTACCTGAATTTTCATTTACCATTTTCATAAGTACTGTTGTGAATTCGATTGCTTATGAATGCCACTTTTGTTGTGTCATTCATGTTTGTCCTGTAAGATTTACTTTTTGACATTCTATAATACATATATAACAACTATAAGTGACGAAGATTAGGGAAAACTATGTAGACAATATCTTAACTATGACAAAATGAGGTATATAAAATACATCATATGATTTTGCCAAGTAAATTTTATATCCATGTTCAGTTTAGCATCCCGAGAAATCTTTACTTTAAGAAAAAGAAATTACGCAGAATTACACAGTTAAGACAAATAATAGGTTTTAGACCTATACTGACAAGACGTTATAATCACATTGAAGCGGTTGTCAATGTATGATTGATGATAAAGGTTTTTCTCCTTTGAAATGAAGGGAATATATATCATGTGACGCTTCCTAGATTCCCTGAACACTGACTCATTACTCATTTTCCGTCATCACCGATAACAATTATTTAACGAACTAAATGACAAAACATATTGAAAATGATAATTTTCAAACAAAAGGATTACAGAAAATGCACTTACTTGCGTCAGCTCTTAAGTTACTCAAGATGTACGAAGTGAATGTGATGATGATGATGATGATGATAATGATGTAAACTAATAAGGTTAATGCGTATTTACACGTGCCGTATGAGAACTACCGGTATACATACACACACTCTTCTCTCTTTATATTGTAGCGGACCTTCCCTTGCTACAAAATGTAAGTACTAAATAGTTATGATGTGCATATACTATCCTAATAGGAATGATGTTATCAGTTGTTTATATCATGTCGGAGACTATACTGATCTTACACATCAACGGGGACATATTCAATCATTATTCTCCTTATAGCTCCACATGCCATGTCCTGTGGTAGACTGCGTGTTCGTGTTTTGCCCGAGTGGTCAGTACACACAGAACTATATGACCATCAATGGACGCAAGTGTCCATCCTGCAGAACGTGTGAGGAAACTTCGCTCCAGGTCAGACAGCTTCAATCACTGGTGAGTTCTTTCACTCGGGCTTGTTAAAGTATTAGGCCTATTCCTTTTCATACAATATCAAAATCTCCCATACAATGGTAGGTCATTTACAGTAATCCCGGCCCTTGAATCGTAATTGAGTTCATTGTTGGTAACTATGTTGTCTAACCAGTCGGCAATGGTGCTCCCCGTTTTAGTAAGATTCATGTTAAATCATAAAGTGTCCAACATATAGTTTAATGGGTGTACAGATTGTGTGTGTAGTACATTACAGGTTCTACCATAAAACTAAACAAACGTATTCACTTGTTTCTGGCTAACAGCTTAGCGAACAAAGTAGTTTTTATAATAACTACCATATATCCCAATGTAAGTAGTAGTTTGTATATATATTAAAGCGAGATTTTTAACACACAGCTTACTGAATGAGTAATTTGTTTCAACAAAACACCTTAAAGAACGAAGTACGTTTCTACCATACAGCTAAACGAACGTAACAATTTGTATAGGACATCATTTTTTCTACCAGGTGAAAAACTAAAAGCAACTTATTAATATCGTGACCACATTTCCCCTAAAAAGCGCCAGAATATAAATAGTTTTTTTGAAGTCAGTGCTTGTTTGAGGACTGGCACCAACGTTTTTACTAACATTATGCAATACCTTTTAGTAAACTAAATGGTAATGTCATTCAAACACGCTGTTCACATGTTGGATATAATCATTGCTTGTAGGTGATAATCTAGACACCGTGTTCGTGGAAATACGTTACCTTAAAGTTCGTATTTTCACTACTTCGGATAACGGTGTTCATAACCTATGTATGTTGCAGATGCCCTGCCCAATCGTGGACTGTATGTATTTGGCGTGTCCGAGCGGTCAGTACAAACAGAACTACATGACCATCAACGGCAAGCAGTGTCCATCATGCGCCTCTTGTGTGGATTCAGTTAATGTAGCCAGGCATATAGAAGTAAATCAAGTATAGAAATGCATACACGCTGTCATATATATCAAAGATTCAAATCGTTATCGTTAACTTTTTTTAACAATTTTAGAACTTGTTGTTTTTAATATAAAAGCACTTAAATATATCAAGACTACACTTTTACACATAAAGTTCAACTGATGAATATGTAGTTAAATAAAGATTAAACTAAAATATACGTTTTAGTCATATCATATGGTTTAGCAAATGGGCTCCTTCGAGAATAAATTTGCCTCAATATGAAACAAAAATTTTAAAAACTATTTGAATTTCAAAAAACTAAAAATCTGCTTTGATAGTTGATGGTCGAAATAAAGTAAACTCTGAGGCAAAAACAGGTAACCACAAGCAAACGATTTTAATGAACCAACTATAACTAAATGACTCTATAAACCAACTGATCAAAAACAACTGATAAAATTTTAATGTATCTATAAAACAACTGATCAGATTCTAATTAGATGAAGTCAGATTATAAGTAAGTTTCAGTCTCAAAGCGATGAAAAACTTTTACGTACACATAACACTGTTTTTATGTGATCAGGATATCCGACGTCAGTATCGGTAACTTGATTTCCGGAAGTCTATATAAGTGTTTTACCCAATGAAGTGTAAAGTTGTAAAATGCCCTACAAAAGTTCTTCAGATGACCAACTTTTAAGCCAAATATCGAAGTAAGAAGACAGTTTATTATCATCGAGAAGTCAAAGTGCTCTGATTCAGTTTCTCCATGGTATCCTGTCCAATCGTATCGCCGACCTATGACGTCACTTAGAGACAGAGTTTATCCAAGTTGATATCAGTCTCCATTTTGCAAACGGAAGATTGTATTTTCTGCTTTAGGATTGTCCATTATCCAACTCTACCATGTCTATTTGATAACCCATTGTCACTGTAGCGGTCCTTCTAGCGTTGGTATTGGTTGGACAGTTCTTCTAAAGGTGATTACTTAGTATTTGTGGTGTGACTACTGACGGTTCTCACGTGAGTGTAGTTAAATAAAGGTGATGAACAAGGACGATTACCAGTCACTGTTTTACCTTTACGTTTCGGACCAACACTTTCCTTTTACACCCAACCGTCGCATGGAGATCAACATCGGGGTGCCACTCGTTAACCTCACCATGAACTTCATCCCATTCTATTTAATTGTGAAGTCGGTTCTTTTCCTGTTTCAGAACGATTCACTACACAAACATACAGCCTTAACAAAACTGTTCATTCATTTTGTGCATTTTCCCCAGATGGCCTGAACATAAAGCTCAGGTTTTCGCTCAATGTATGTTGTGCGTAGTGTCAACACTCACTTTGTTCAGTTTTCTACGATAACATCATAAATGTCCTTTGCCCGTGAATATAGGAGGGGTTTATTGCAAAATTTGTCATCAAGTGAATGTTATTGTATATTAATATGTTAAATGTAATCGGCCCTTGTTTTGGTTTCGCATTGAGCCTTTCTGATTCTGTAAAATATATTCGCTATCATGGTTAGAGGAATTTTTAAAGGAGCAATCGTATTGTTGATGATAAATACATCATTTAGGATTATCGTGTTGAGCAGTTGGAGGTGTGTCCAGTTCTAAACTGCCAATACCTGGACTGTCCAGCCGGTCACACCTTGCGAGTGGACTATATGCACGGCACACCCTGTCCTGTATGTCCTGTCTGTGCACCCAAATGGTCAGTCCCGGGGAGAGTCATTCTGGTCAGTGTTGCTTTTCAGATGTTCGCAATGTCTTCGGTGTAGTGGTTCAATCGTTGGAATAAGCTGGCAACTAAATGAAGTTCGGCAAGTTAAAGTTTGTAAAATGAATATTCATATGGTTTGTATTATCTTTCATTTGCTCCTTTTTGAATGTTGATGAGGCGATAAAGGGCAAACAGACTACCCATCAAGAGATTTATTCAAGGATCGGAGGAGCTCTTTAGATTATGCAAATACTGCTGTCGGACGATAATGAAGTCATAGTTTTATAGGTTATATGCAAATGTGAAACGGTTTATAGAAATAATTGCTCGTACAGGCATCATTAGGGCTCGTGAAATGTTATTGTAATTGTAAATCTTTTATTCAACGAGTGTAAATTTACGTAAATATGATTCCCAATATTTCACCAGCCCGACCTGATGGAGTGTCCCTTGTATCACTGCATGGTGCCCAAGTGCTCCAGGGGCCAGTTTCACGAGGGTTACACCCTGGTAAACGGACACGAGTGCCCGGCCTGCCCAATATGTACAGAGTTCCCTATCTTGACCAGGGTCCAAAACGAGGTTGACGAACAGGTATCAACAATATACTCGTGACCACGATAACGTTTTCTTTATTTTCACCTAAACGGAAAAGAAGCAAATAGTCACAACAGACATTAAAGGTACTAAAGGATGCAAGCAATGCAAATTCAGGTTCCCAGGTTTGAAATTGTAAGATTTCCTGAAGCTTAGAAAGACAAAAACGCCCTTTAAAACACAACAAAAACATTCTTCTCAAGCATTGTGAAACTTAATATCTGAGTATATTCTGCGAATCTCAAATGTCCCAGATTTCTTATTCATTCAGAATACTCCTAGCAAAACTAAATAGTTTAAGTATCCTGGACAATACTTTCAGTTCAAATTTGTACAAACCAATAACCGATTCAGTTTCAAATATATTTCTTTATATTTAAGTGGTCTATTTCGGACTCAATGAGGTTTAAATACAACTTTCTTCTGGCCTAGTTGACAGTACTTTTTTGTTTTATTCCTACATATAGTTCCAACGTAATGCTAGCAGGTAAGCAGATCAAAATGAAATTGATATAAACTGTATTCTGTAATGTGACCTATTTTAGGATATGGACATCCTCTAATCAGTTCGTCTCGTTTCCTCTCCAGGCTGGTTTCACGTGCCCCAGCCCTATGTGTGTGGCCAGTGAGTCCTGTAACAACGCCCACCTCGTGGACAGCTACTACAAGTTCAGAGGTCACCAGTGTCCCGGATGTTCTGTTTGCGAAAAGAATAATGAAAATACTGTCTGATGATACAATCGACTAAAGGATCGGAAAGGCTGTTTATCTTCTTCTTTAACACCTGAAAAATAGACAGAATATAAAGTTCAACTGCAGTTATTCTCAATAAGTACGCACATGGTATGATAATTATGTACACCTTGGAAAAAGTATTGCAAAACCTGCTATGTCTGACTGTCATGACAAAAATGTATGTTATTCAGTTGATAAGGATCTAATTCATATTGAAGTGAAAGTAAAATGTTAAACCATACCTGAACACACGAAAGCCAGCAAACTCATCAGTAATTACATAGTGTGACGTTAAAAATACGCCATCTAAGTATCCCTTGTAAAACAAAAGTTTTATAGTCGAACTGTTTTACTGTAATAGCAATATACGATTCCTAGAGCTGGGTTTCCAGTGAGGTCATCGGTTTTTGTTTGTTTAAGTATTTCATTTCTCAGAAGAGCTCTGAATTTATCTGGGAAACCCAGATGTGTTAGAGTAGGGTTTTAGAACATCTGAAGAAATAAAGACAAAAATGATGTTGCAATTCTTTCTTAAAGGTGTATAGTTAAAGAGTGAAGCCTGTCTCATTATCCCATTGTGTAGTTGGATGAAGTCGGTGATAGATGCATATCTTATAAGCAAATGGTGCAATATGCGTTTCTTTTAAAAAGCCGATTCCTACTCTTGTGCTATATATGATAAGATTTGAAAGGGTTTATGCTCGTTATTATTAGCATATAGTGGAATGGGGTTGGGAAGGAAACGACAAATTAGTTCATTTCTGAAGCTTATGTGGTAAAGTCATGAGGTTCTGGTTCAAAGCCACTACATGATCATGAACATAAGATATGGTGGGATGGGAAGGATGGAAGCTCAAATCTAAAACATCTGGTATGGATAAAAAGGATGGAATCTCAATTCGTAAGCATTTGGTATATAGAAATGGAAAGGATGGAAGCTCAAAACGTAGGTATCTGGTATTATGGAATGGAAAGGATAAAAGCTCATATCGCAAGTATCTGATATGGTGGTAAGGAAAGGATGGAAGTTCAAATCGTAAGTATCTGGTATGGTGGTATGGAAAGGATGGAAGCTCAAATCGTAAGTATCCGGTATGATGGTATGGAAAGGATGGAAGCTCAAAACGTAGGTATCTGGTATTATGGAATGGAAAGGATGAAAGCTCATATCGCAAGTATCTGATATGGTGGTAAGGAAAGGATGGGAGTTCAAATCGTAAGTATCTGGTATGGTGGTATGGAAAGGATGGAAGCTCAAATCGTAAGTATCCGGTATGGTGGTATTGAAAGGATGGAAGCTTTAATCGTAAGTATCTGGTATGGTGGTATGGAAAGGATGAAAGCTCAAATTAAAAGTATCTGGTATGGTGGTCTGGAAAGGATGAAAGCTCAAATCGTAAACATCTGCTATGGTGGGATTGGAGAGGATGAAAGCTCAAATCATAAGTATCTGGTGTAGTTAGAGGGAAAGGATGGAAGCTCAAATTGTAACAATCTGGTGTAGTTTGAGGAAAAGGATGGAAGCTCAAATCGTAAGAATCTTGTGTAGTTAGAGGGAAAGGATGGAAGTTCAAATCGTAAGAATCTGGTGTAGTCGGAGAGAAAGGATGGAAACTGAAATCATAGGCATTGGATATGGTGTGATGGAAAGGATGGAAGCTCAAATCATAAGTATCTTGTATGGTGTGGTGCAACGGATGGAAGCTCAAAGTATAAACATTTGGTATAGTGGGATGGAAAGGTTGGAAGCTCAAATCGTAAGAATCTGGTATAGTTGGAGGGAAAGGATGGAAGCTTATTGTCCATATCCTTGACTGCACAATAAATGAACATTTTCGGCATCGTGTTTTGGATTTATTGAAATCAGACTAAATTTTTAATAGCGTAAACGATTATTTAGAAGCCACATTGAATCGTTCGTAAAATATCTTCAAATCAGCAAGGATAGTATTGCAGATATTGTTTTAAATTGTTGTCTATCATCTACTTGTCACGTTTAAAACTGCAAATTTATTAAAGCTGTTATGACTACTGATATGGCGTTATAAATCGGGGGATGAAGATGGGAATAAGATGAAGAAACATTTATCATGAAGCGTTTGTGGGATAATCTAAGTGTTTCTGAACAACAACGTAGAATCACGCGAAAGTTGAAATGCAAATCCACACCGTCGCATTTAGATTTAAAGGACATATATCATGCTGCAAGAACAATAATCGAACCAATTTGAAGTCTCATCAATCATTCCATTGTGAGGTTTATCTCAGTACTGATCGTTATAATGATTACAGGTTAAAACCCCTGTCTCCCTCTAACAATGGCAACATAAACACACGATAATAGATTCCGTGAAACCGATTAATCGTTTGGCACAAGACGACGAAGGGCAACAACAAGAAATGAATAACCCGTTAAGTTGTGTAGCATTTCAACATCCATTTCCAATCAAAATGACAAATATGATGTTTAAAAACGATTTATCACACATCACTATGCAATCAAAAATTAAAGAGAGAACGTACACTTCATAACATTTTATAGAATCATGAGTGCAAATTTTGTTAAAGAGGTTCTCAAAGCAATCATGACTGAATCAACTTTGGCATTTTGTTTTTTAAAAAGCTTCTCAATCAATAACTGATGTTTTTACATGAACGTTATGGGTAAAAATGCTTTAGTAACAAGTGACAATAGTTTACCTAAGAAGAGCCATAACACAGCATGTCATTAAAATCTGAAGTGGCGAAACCAGGCTAAATGCACTTGAAAAATAAGAAATATCATTGCTTTTGAGATTGTATCAACACGTTATACCTAATTTGAAAATGGTTGTAAATAGAAAATGGTTCTTTTCATAAAGAAGATCTTAAACAAAAAATGACAAAGTGTAATATGTTGCGATATGTTCAAGTAGCTTGATTAAAAACAACAATATTCGTAAAACACCTGTACATTTCTAAAGTATAATAATCTTTTAAGTCGTCTTAAACTGATCAGCGGTAATTTATTTATATAATTTGCAATCACTTTCATAAAAGATAGAAATAATAATGATTTGCTCTTTAAAAAACCCAAACTAATTGGCATCATAATTCCGGTTTTCGCAGTGTTCATGTCAATTAATTGAACTGATTTAATTATTTTTATCGTTAAAATTTGTTTGGACAATATATGCGAAACATCCGATAAATCATTACATGTATTACGCTACCCGATGACTTAATTATCAATGGAACAATTAGGCATCAGTTCCATTAAAATTGCGACTTTTAAATATGAAGCATGTTTTTAAGAGAAACAAGTCATCGAGACAGTGAACAACTGTAAAATTGCTATGTTCAGGATCATGTTAGACTCCTTGACGTAAAAGTACAAGATTTTGTGATACTTCTGTGGTATCCAAATACTTTGCCCCACTCTTCTCACCTCTCACTCTGCACTATAACATTGTTCACGTTCCCTAGGCGTTAGACATCATACATTTATCATTAGTTTAACCAATGAACCATATGTATTCCAAATTCGCTCAAAACAATAATTGTTATAGAAAATAAACTGTGAATTGATTTATTGTAAGATTTTATTCAGGTGATTTGAAATGTTACACGATGAGGCACCTGTATAGATAGATAAACACGTCAAATGATGACTATTCTGACAGAAGCTCATTTTTATGAACACACAAAGGGTCAAAGAGGAACTTCTCAAGTTATAGGGACGGTTCTAGTTGTTGTCACTGGGTTTTGCACGCGCTTACTTAGTGAGTAAGCCGTATCCATCTGTCCTGAGCAGGGGTGGTAAATCTTGGACGCCCTGTCCGCGGTTGGTCGTTAAAATTTCGTTGTTTGACCTCAATACCGGACGGACCGCACAAAATACGCGCAGCTAACTGATTGACTAAAAGTAAAAATGCTCGCACTATTTCGCCAGTCAGCGAGCTGAGCGTATTCTATCCGGTACATCCAATATTGAGGTCAAACATGGCAGACTTGAGCGATCAAAACCGCATTTAATGCAGTAAAAGCTCGCCAGAGTAAATTCTTCCAAGAAGACCACCCAGCTTGACAACGGACATAAAGGAATTGATACTATTAGAAATGTTCCTACCCTTTTGAAATTTATTATTTAGGATTTCAATTGGCTTGTTTGTTATTAGATTGATAACTTAAACATACGTAGAAAAAAATAATATCAGCCAATTCGGAGTTTTAGACATAACCTCAAATAACTAATTCATCCAGTATTTCAGTTTGACAAATAAACAAAATCCTTTGAACCCTGGAATATGGAATTAGAAAAAAAGATAGATTATCATAATAATTTACAGGCTAGATTTTATTACTATGTAAGTTTAAAAAAGTTGGTAAACTAGTGAAAAAATATGGAAAAGGTTTCTAAACCAATTTAATAAGGAGTATATGAATATGATTTTCAAGTTTTTACTTTGAGATCTTACTCCGAAAAAAGCCTTTTTGGTAAAGTTTCTTTCATCTCCTGTCGAAAATAGACGTCTATAAAAGAGATTTAAAAGTTGAAGTTTTGTTTTTGTTTTTAAGAATATGTAACGATTATATTTTGAAAATAGAGACAGAGAGACAAAGAGACAGAGTGTCTTGACCCCGTTACATCCCTTTACTTTGTTTATAGTAATAAACGCTTTGTCGTCGACTCCACCCCTTTTAGAGACGTTTATTTTCAACAATACATATCCCTGTGGTTTCTTTTACATGGCGACGTATGAATTTTTTTCAGTTTTACGAAACAGATATGAAAATAATGCTAGAATTAAATTTGTATTTGGATTAACGATTATTGGTGTATTGAAATGTTCGAAAGTGAAAAGTCAATCACTTGTATCCTCTTTCACTTTACCCTAACGATTTCTGAAAATTTAGTGTTTATATTTTTTCAAGACAGGGATCATGAAGGGTGTAAACATACTCCACAGTTTCCATTCTATTCAAATAGAAATGAGCTTTTCTGTTGAAAAGACGAATAACAATATTTCAAACCATGGTTTCCTTTATAAGTTGTCGTATTCAAAGTCTAACCCCACAAATCACTATACCACGTGAATCTTCTTAAATTATATGTTTTCTCGGTGAAGTTGTATTGAAAGATACAAAATATATGAAGTTTATGTCGTATTTTGACCTGAAGTTGTGCTTAAGTCTAAATTAAATTATTTAAATGTTTATGTATGATCTTTTCTTGAAGGTTCTACTGACGTAGCTCATAGGAATAAACACATGTGATAGATAAGATAAGAGGGTGTTGAGTACAATAACGAGTTGATGGACCCACAGAACATATTTCGTGATGCTTGTACAAAGTGTAACGAATGACGTATATTAAATAGTTTTCGAGCTCTAGTCCACGACAACAAAGCTTCGACTTACGGAAGGACAGACAAAGGAGCTCAATTAACATGTATAACCTCGACAACTTCGTTATGGTCTGGGATAATAAGAGTTAGTGTTGAAACCACATCACCGCATTGCTAGAGAACACGTTGCCGGTAACCCTTCACAGTTTTATAGTTGTCGCCACTGTTTATTGGGTTTATTTGTCATGGAACCGAACAAAGATAGCCCTAAGAAGGCATTAAATAGAATTATAAACAATTTGTATGCTATGAAGTTCAGTGATAGTCATAAAGCATAGAAATAGAACTTATGTACTATAGGGGTGTTAAGAGTTATTTTATGATAATGTGTTTAGCAACGATTCTTGATATTCGGGTGGGCAGAGATTGTTAATCGATAACCCTCATTTCCATCAACGTCTAGAGGAATCAATATCAGTAAGCATTCCAAGAATAGATACAGCTACAGCAGATAATCAGAATAGAAACAATACTTAGAAAGATTTTAAATTGTTACGAGGCTTGTCATATCATACCATAAATGTCTAACAGTGTTGGAACTTACCGTCATTTAAATCAATGCTAACCCTTTAAAAGTCAAATTTTGGTATCTTTTCTACAGATATATGATCAAAACGTTTTAATCACTTGGATACTTACCAGTAAAATATGTTTTCGTAAAGGTCTTCTTCCTACATGGTAACCTCTTTCGTTCTGTAACGAATGAAATTTGTTTCATGACATGGTCATAATCTACCAAGGGATGCCGTAAAAGACATATGTCCAAATTTTTAATCGCAAATGTATTACAACATAGGTTTAATAAACAGGTGGTGCAATAGATTATATACATACAAATCTCCGGTTCGTGAAATCGTCAACAACAATCTATCTGAGAAAGATATAATAGAAATGATATCTGAAGTTAGTGAAGGTAGGGACAATACAAATATTTTTGGGTAAATCAAATTGGACATCATACTGAAATGAACAGTTTTGGAATATGTTCAATGTGGCTGATGTTAATCGCAAGCCCTCCACTGATTGAGCCAAAGAGCCATTACGCGGGCGATCAGACTCTGAGCGAAGTTGGGCTTCAACGCTTGCAACAATGGTGTTCAATGTTAACATTCTGACCACACTGTTCGTACGTAACGGAGGATGTACGAGAAGGAGGGGATTCGTGTATAAGAGTCAACGAGCCCCTAAATATCATTTTATATAGATTTTCCATATTTTACTAAAACAAATTATGAAATATTCGGTGCTCACTCATCGGATGTGTGACACAAACTTTAATAACGCTTGAATTGAATTCGTCCATGCACATGCATTGCTATTTTTAACAATCTCCACATGCTTATATAAAGCTATCCTTGTTCTCTACGCATAATCCCGTCAAAGGAAAAACATAGGTTTCGTACTGACAAAATAATGCTATATTTCTATTATTCCGAAACATAGTGGATTTATTACTGTTCTATCAATTCGATGTTTGCATGTTCGAATCTTGACTCAGATACACACAAAAGTCCATTTTCATAATTTAGACGTTTTAGATTTCAAAACAGAAGCATACAAATCACTCCGTTTATAAGAAACATCAAAAGCCTAAAACCAACGATATCCTGGCCGGGACAGTAAATTGACAGTGGAGTCTTAAAGATAATTCATTGTTAACGTTATAGATTGACGTCATCAACTTGGTTTAAGTACTGCTAACTTTACCGTCATATGATGTACTGACATACTTAAGCCGAATAGACCGACGATGACTGAACGATGTTTTACATTGTTTTTCATATTCGTTTATACTCGTTTACCCCTCTATATACTCGTTCCGCTTTACACTTGAATCAGCTATTTTCTTCTTTTGCTTCTTAATCACCTTCGTTTATTCATAAACATCACACATGTTTACTTGTCCTATAACGTATTATGCTGGTATTATGATGCTATTTTGGTAACGAATCTTCATCCAGAATGAAAGATTCGAGAGGCTGTTTATGATCGATATCTGTAGTTGCAAGCAGAGACTTTTAAAATTGATATAGGAAAACCAGTCATAGATTAATTGCAGCTGCATAAACAGTGTCCACAACAGAGTCAACACGCTACATATAACCTAACAAAAGGTTTTCGAATCAGATAACATTTTTAAACGTTGCATATGAAGAATATGACAGTTCATTCAAACTGCTTATAAAAGTGAAATAACTCTTTTTAGCAATGCTCAGGAGAGGACATTCCACTTATACCAAAATCTTGTTACCTATATATATATGCACAAACCCCGAAGGTTACATAGCTAAGGTCGCCTTAGTTGCATGTTAACTCTAGTATGTCACCAAATTTAGTCTTACTGCTAAGATTTTTTTTCAAAGTTCTAAAAGTGTATTTCAGACAACGTTGATAAATTGCTATTATTTGACAAGATGTTTTTCTTGACATAGTTAAAGTATGGACATGTACTAAGAACTAATTCCAACAGTTCAAAGCAATTAATCTTCTCTTGCCAACCGGAAACATCACAAGTAAAATGGCGATTCATCAAAACTCCAACAGTCTTTTGTGTCTTCGAAACAAAAAATTGCATTGTTTAAAAGTAAAGAAATTGAGGAGAACATGCATTTCAATAACAACCTCGAGTTCACCAAAACAAAATTAGTTTTAACAATAACACAGCTCTCGAGGTCCTCATTGATCACTTTGTCTCTCATAGGTATAAACATTCGTTTATGGAAATTGTCTCATCTGTTCTTCAATCCTTTCATCACATACTGAGTAAACTGTTGCTAATATTTACATGTATTGAAATCACATGAACATCAATTTTTAAGTATTTGGAAGCAAATGTAACAAACGTAAGAAAGTATCAAATAATAAAAAGCAAGTATCTACATAAAAAGGCAGTAATCGGAAATGAATGAACAAAGCTTTGAACCGTGAGTTTCACAGCGTGATAATTAACATTGGCAAGTGTTTTAGTAAGAGAATTATCTCTCGCCTCTTTTTGAATTCAAGAAATACTAACAAGAAACCACAATGTCTCCTACATTTACATTTTTGATACTGGATACTCCACTCGTAAAATCAGAACGTAAATTTTGAATGTTAGGAACAGAGAGTGAGCACTGCATCAGATCAGCACAATCATGTATGACAAACAACATGTTAATGGTAAACGACGACAAGATAGAAGCCATACTGTTTGGGCCTAAGATAAGAGTGAATAGGAACATACCTCAACATATAGGTTGTAGAAACAAACACAAGTTGCATTAACAACTTAAAGATTACCTTAACCAAAAGTGTTCCATGAATAAAAACATCAATGAAATATGCAAGAAATGTTTCTACCACATTAGGAATTTCATTCAAATCTGATGCAACTTTGATGAGATCACGTGTTTTCTCCAGGCTGGACTATGGTCACAGTTTCCTATAGCAATATGGCATCGCAAATAAATATCTTAAGCAACTACAAAGAGTGCAGAACTCTGCATCTCGTATAATTGCTAAGGTGAGAAAAACAGAACCTAAGCACCAGTTCTCAACTATCTTCGAGACACCTTACTCGGGTCTACCAACGCATCAAAAACACAGCTCCAGAATATTTGTCTGAGCTGAGACAGCGGTATGAGTCATCTAGATCAGCTCCAAATGCATTAATAAAAGCTTAAAACTAAAACCATTTGCCAGCTCCACTGCCCCTGCTGAAATAACGTCCCGATCTCTTCAGCGACAGCACCGAAACCCAGTTCCTCTAAGACACAACTGAAAAAATACCTCTTCAAACTCATATAAGCACCTTCAGCAAACGTGATGGCCTTAAGACATAGTCTGAAAGACTTGCCACTATGTAGAAAATAAAATTGTGAAATGGAAAGTTCTTCATTCTCAAAGACTGTCCCAGCTAAGTTTATTGCCATGGAGCATTATTGAAAGTCATTTCAGGTTCTGTGTGCGCATTGCAATTGTATTACAGATTTAAGGGAATGCTGCTCCCATGTTGCTTCAATCTTGTTCTATGTTGAAGCTGCCACAAGACTGAGAGAGAGTACTACTGTGACACAGCAACCAGCTTACTGGATGCTCCCTTCATCAAGAACATTTGTCCCATACTCACCACTGGCAGAAATAACCTTTACTTCTATTTAAAGACTTTGAAGAAATTTCTTCAAAGACTTTGCACAAGAAATTTGACAAGAAAATAGACAGTGCAAAGGGAAAAGCTGTGACAAGGGAGTGCAAGACACCCGAGAAAGTTCTCACAGGCATACCGCAGTCAAGATATGAGACATTCTTTCGAGCTATTCTGCCAGACAAGCCTAGCTGGGTGTCTTTCAGTGGATAAGAAATACTCTATAGAATACAAGACACTGATTAAGGATGATTGCCGACTTATGAGTCCTGAGGAATTTAGATACATTGTCTACCAGTAAAGGACAAAGTCTTTGTTTCCGAAGAGGAAGCTAGGAATGTGGAGGCAGCAACCAGAGAGCAAGCCTCCAATAGGCTATGGCACAGATTCAGGACAGAAAGAATCACTGCATCTAGGATCAAGTCTTTTGAAACAGATATGTTACCTCACAGAATACAACTTTGTAAACGAAGCAATGCGGTATGGATGTAAACATGAAGACAAGGCAAGAGAGTGGTACAAGGAGGCAGCTCAGTTGAGTCATACCAGTTTAGAAATATCATAGTCAGGACGGTTCTTAGCTCCAAGTACACCTACCTCGCAATCTCATTAAAATGAAATCTAAATGCTCCACTACATTACGCGTATGCGTAACGTAGTACAGCAATATTAGATGTTATTTAAATGAGATTGCCCTACCTTGGAGCATCGCAAAAAGGACAAGAATGTGCGTGCTGGTAAAAGGTCTTGCCTAGAGGAGACAGAAGATGGTCTACGCCTCAAGAGAACACACACTTACTTATACCAGGTCCAGACAAAGAATTACCTTATTAGGCCAGTAGAAATTAACAGCAAAATAAAATAACGTAGACATTTGTGATAACAAGCAAATTATTACATAAAAATGATCTAATATGTTTAATTAACATGTCCATAAAACCCAAGAAAAATCAAGAGTGGGGAAATATTTTTTTTTTCAAATTTGAAAACATGGCAGAATGTCATGCCTCAAGTTATTCATATGTAAATAGTTGTTGGAAGACGTTTTTCTATCCATTGTCAACAAACCCAAGGTCAAGGTCGTCAGCAATGGGGACAACTGAAGATTTTACAGTAAATGTGAGAAAAGGTTAGAAATTTCTACTTGCTTTCAGCTTAACCTTTGCAAAAAATTGCCTTAGGTTTTATTTATTCCTATGACCTAGACATGTTTGATATGTTTTAATTTTTAAAGATTTTGTTTATCAGAATTGTCAGCAGTAGGTCTCAGTCAAATTTGACAGCAACCCTACGAGTCAAGTCTCCGACATTGCAATCAATATGAGTATTTTATGAGCAAATGACTGTACAGAAAACCTAGAAAAAGACTTTATTGAACTTTAACAACATATGTTGTTTCAGTGAATGCTGTTAGACACTGACTATGTTTGACCATTTGATTCTTAGATTTACTCTATAAATAGACTGCTATATGTCTAGATTCAATATGTTATGTTTATGTTCCTGAATTACCAAAATAAAGTGAAAAACAATTGTACTCCTATCTATGTCAAAGAATGTCAGCTATAAAAATATTATTCGGTTATAATGCTCTCAAATGTGGGGAGGTGCTGTCAATTTGTTTTGGCCAAATACTATTCTCCTGATGACATATTCAGATGATTATTTATTTTTCTTGTGACACTGAGATGAATAATCCTAATTAATTGATTTTTATTTACTTATTCAAAATGTAACGCTGAAACTGACCAGTTTTATTTATTTGTATTTCCAATTTATATATATAAAAAAAATTGATTACCTTTTGATTTGTTTATTGGAGAAAATAATAGAAAGGAAATGAGTGAGTTTGATTTCAATTCTAAAATATGATGGATTTTATGAAACAATTTTTTATATCTAGTGGTATGAAAAAATTCAATTATTGACAATGATAGGACAAAATCTTGCATCTGAAATTAAATTATTAAATTGGTATACACGCTAACACCTGTTAGTCTTAGCTATGCTTACCAATTTCTTATTGACTTTCAGACATCTGTTTCATTGATGAGACTGAACTGGCAAGGTCAGACTTCAAGTTGTTCCAAATTTCTTAATGTAAGTATGTATGTCAATATTGTAGTGTTTTTTCCTGAAGGGGGTTGTGGGTAATTTTTATGAATAGGATACCTTTACTATAAAATCATATTTGAAAATTTAGAATTAAACCCTTTTTGTGCTTTTCAATTTCATTTGGATTTTCAGATATGTGATCTCTTTGATTGATTAGACTGAACTGGCAGGGTCAAGATTCAAGCAGTTCTAAATTTCTTAATGTAAGTCTGTCAGTTCATTATTCATTTCTTAAGAAGAAGGTAAATTATTTTTAATTTATGGTTCCTGTGTTTTATAAAAAGATTTTGAGTGACATTATGTCAAATTACTATTTTGGGGATTATCTTTTTTTTTGGCATGGACAGCCAATGATATGGCTTGTGTCATTCTCCTGAGAGGTTGGGCTACCAGAGAGGACACATAACCATTTACAAAAGATTTCTGCTGGACGTAAGTCTATATATTTACTTTACATTTTAATAATGAAAAGGAGAAATGAGAAAGCTAATCAATTAATTGATCAATGCTACTCTTGGACCAGAAGAAAGATCTGTTCATGAACATTGTCGCAAGTCATACACCTCATCTTTTAATGTGTTGAAAGCCCAAAAGAACGGAACTGACAGTTTTCAGCCATGTGTTCTGAGGTCTGTCACATCTGATGGAAGTGAGTTTGAATTCAAGACCAACTGCATCATTTGCACTTAGAAGATTGACTTTGAGGAAATACAAAAACATAAACGAAGACATTCTGGTGTAAGCCATGTAGAGATTGTTTGTTCACAGATGGAGACGAGCTTCGAATGTCATCAACAGAGCTCTACAAAAGACTTTTGGCAATGACTCTGGTTAGTGGTCCTCCATCAACAAGTGTTTTCTCCTGTGAGTTAACAGCAGTTTCCCCAGCCCTTTTCAATGATGATGGTTCAATGAGGAAGTGCCAAAAATCTACACTTGCTAACATTATCCTTCACAACCACCACAGTGATGTAGCACATGTCACTGAAGCAGGAACAGTGATAGATGGATGTGTAGTTTCAGCTACAACACTAGTTCCTCAAGAAAAGTCTTTTGTTTATGTCAAACAAGCATAACAAACAAGCTTTGGTCGATCTCATCGGAAACAAGCTGAAAGAGGATGGCATATCTGTGAAACATGCGGCTGATGAAGGTGATGCAGAAGTTGTTATTTTAAGAGAGGCACTGGACGTGGCTGAGACTTCTGCTGACTTTGTTGTTTTGGCTGATGACACCGACATCCTTGTTCTACTCATTCACTACATCAAACCAAACACTAACATCTGTATGAAGACAAAGAAAAAACTGGTGTCTATAAATCAATGTAAGGGAGGTTTAGGAACTGAGCTGTGTCGTTTGCTCCCTTTTGTACATGCGATGTCTGGATGTGACACAACATCTGCTATGTTTGGAATAGGAAAGCTGAAACACCTTAAATTATTGTAGAAATCTAAAAAAAAACTCAGAAAGATTGTGTAAAGATTTGGAGATCCAACATGTTCAAAAGAAATTGTCATAGAACAATTTTGTAACAATTGCAGCTGTTTTAAAAAGAGAAGTCCGTGTAGCATCCACTGCAAGTGTAAAGGGTCATGTTTGAATCCATCTCCTTTTGTTCGAGCTATCACCAAAGAATGATTGGACTTTACCCTTCAGGGATTATTCTAACAGTATTCACAAGTTAGAGTTAGAGTGGAAAATGAACTTAATTACTCAGATTTATGTCTTTGTCAGTGATATGACTGATAATTACTCAAGATTTTTTGCATGGAATATGACGAACCATTGCAATAATCATGATCGGATTTGTATGAGACAGCCCTCGTTGTATGTAAAACACTAATAGTCCTGCAGAATGTTGAAATTACCTTGCAAAAAAGGTCGCACAATTGTCCTCGTTTGTTTTATCTTCTCTAGACCAATCTTAACAAGAAACCACTGGGTACCCTTGAGCATTTCCCAAAAAATGCATTTTTGCACAATTTTACAGAACTTTTGTTCTTGATGCTGTAAATGATTAGTTAATTATAATTATAAATACAAGAAAGAGTTATTTAAATTGAATCACTCTTATTCAAAGGTTTACAGCTCCTATTCATTATAAGATGTTTTGATTCACAATCAGAGACCCGTTTATCCAGACAATAAAGCAATAACTGTTCATTTCAATATACATTACTCTTTAGCTTCATTTGCCTCTTCAACACTGACTTGTTTATTGCCGTCCTCAAGTCAACAGTATCAATGAAAAGGGAGGTAGGGACTGGAGAGAGTTCAAACTTTAGGATATCTTCCATGTCGATATCTCTTCCTGAAGCCTGAAGGCCAATTATTCTTGAGAAAATCAAGTTGGCATCATATAGCTTTGTCTAATTCGAAGATGATTCTTCATGACAGCCATAGTTATATAACCTTTTTGGAAAGTGCCTTGTGAAATCTTGCGCATCTGCCTCTATTCTTCCTTTCATTTCTAATTTATGAACCTAACAGTTTGTCTTTCCAAGTGCTGTTAGGTCTGCAATATCATGAGCCAAAACACTACATCCATGAAAGCTAAGAGCCCATGTCTTCAAATCATTTGGTTTAAGGGTTATTCCATTGATACCGTCCGGACCCTTTCCATACTTCATGAAGGGTGGTTTCTATCATCATGTCTGTGTGACCTTCCTGTCTGTTGAGTGCTGTGTTGAAACTGTTCCATTCAGGGGTTGTGTCATCTTCAGTGATTGTTGAAAGGAAAGCATAGTCTCTTTGTGATGCCCGACATGAAGCAATAATCTGCATAGCCAAAACCTTTAATGGTAAGACACTATTTGTAACACACTCCTCTGGCATGCATGGCTTTTTGGGACCTGTGTATCTCTCTATTGTGATATCATCTACTGGAGGCTGTGTCATTTCTTCTTTCTTTATCCTAGCTATAGTTTCATCATCAGCTGTCTTTGCAGCACAAGCAGGTTGAATCAGCAACATCGCAAGAGAATGAGTGGATTGCAAACCATTTTGGCTCGAAATATTTGCATCAAAATTGTCAACCACAACTTGCACAAGCTTGGAACCAGTCTGAGATGTACATGATGAAGTCCTCTTGAGGTGACATCAGTAGAAGCAAGGGCTACTGATTTCCTGAATCTTAAAACCTCGTCATAGGAACAAACAACTCCTAACCTGTAGAGTTCCTGAATGAGGGACTTTTCCTTTATGAAAACACCTCAAGCTGTCTGCAGGGGCGTTGGGTGTGTCTTCAGCGGTCCAGTGATCATGTTGCAAATCATCTGAATGGCAAGTTTTTGGTCGTCTCCTGGCAAAAGAGTTTTCAGAAATTCAACTATTGTTTGACTTGTATGCTCTTCAATAACCTGTCTATTGATCCTGGTCTGATATTCATCCCGAGATTGGGAGATTTCTTTGGTTTCTTGTTTAACCTGCTTAGCAGTCTTCTTATAGGCAGGGGACAAATCATCACCTTCCTTCTCATCCATGACCATTCTGAAGGTAACCATGGCAGCTTCTCGGAAGACAAGAATACTGGAAATGCCTCTTCCTCTGAGAATGCATGTTTGATTGCTGAAAAACCAGGGGCTGCGGGGGGCTTCGCCCCCCTTGTCCCCCCACCAGGGCACCACCCTGGACCTGGCTGGGGACCTGCGGCCCCCAGACCCCCGGCTTATTTTCAGTCTTTTTCAATAAGGTCAAATCACATGCCTGATTTTCATCCAGGCATTTGCAGATAAGGCAACAGATTTGGGGTCATGAAATTTGCTAGGCACTTGTCATGGTATCTTGCTTCTGCTGCATGTAGATCACTGACAGCTCTTTCTACTTTGAGTCTCACCTCATCACCCCATGCGTCCTGACGAAGATCACAGATGCCAAAAATGACATTCTTGAATGACTTCTGTCCATCCTCAGCTGTTCTACACAGATAAGACCTCTTCCATCGTTTTGGGTCTTTTGAATTTTTTAACAGTTCACAATACTGGCCACAAAATAGACAGTCACTCAAAAAATCAAAACTCCTACCAGACCGACATCTTTTATTAGCAGGTTGCTGTGTGTCAAGTGTGAGAGCTGACGCTGACTTGTGAAGCCTCTTGAGGTGTGTCCTTGATGTGTAGGTGGATACGCAGTTCTTATGGAAATAAACTAGCGGTTCTGAGGAGGTTGTCAGTTCTTCATGCAGGCCATCCTTCCGTATGTGGCCGGCTTCGATGATTGCAGAAAGTCTTTGGCTGGTAGACAGTATCAGTCCTTGATCGGTTCCGAACAACTACAGACTAAAAAATACATTCTTCCAGAGTTGCCTGAAACAAAAATAGATTACTTTTTGTCAAAAGCAGAATAATGTTGTTTTTCACGAATTCATACTTCATGATATGCAGATATGATGAATGAACTTAATCAATTTTATTCCTTACAAACAAGTTATGTATCATGAGTTTATTTTTTATATGTAAAAATACTTTCAATCAATGCAAAAATATATTACTTGCAACAGAATAGATAAATTTGGAAACAATTTTAAAAACTGCCATTTTATTATTCAATTGAATTTTTTGTGTCAAAGGAGATAAAACTATATTTTTATCAAAATTTTGGACAGATAAATCTTTTGTAAAATGTGAAATTTTTGACCTTTTACTGCAAATTAATAATTTTACATTTCTATACATATTTCCCCTCAATGTCGTACTTCAATCTAAATACTTCAGATTTGTTCACTCAAAATATAAGTCGCGAACCTGTTGAAAAAAATTTTGGCTTGGCCTCCTCCATTTAAATTGTTTTTTTAAATAGAATATTCTAACATTATTTTGAAAATGTTAGAAAAATAAAATGCTAGATCTACTCAGAAATACTGACAAAAAACAGACACTCATAAAATCAAAATTCATACAATCAAATGTTTAATAACTTCAAATTACTTTAATATATTTTAATCACTTCTCCAAATTAAAAATGAAAAAGGTAAAATTTTCATTCAATTCTATTAAATATCAAAAATTTCCTTAAGAACAAATTCAGATTTGGAGGCATGATTTGATGATTTAATGTAAGAATTATTGTTTTTAGCAGTATGACAGTTACTGAGTGGAGGCAAGCAGACGACGCATTTCATTAGTTGTTTTTCTCACTATATCAAAAATTTATTGGACAATACTGAATTATTATTAATGTGGATCTTTGCTCTATACTTTCTTTCAATGAAAAATATTATTTTCCAATTACCATGTCTTGAAAATAGGGTAGATGGCATCAAAATGCAGTTAAGGTGTACACAAGTCATGTTTCCAAAGTAAACAGGAAGTTGGGTACAGGTACTACTTACCACACAACTTGTTCCAGTTCTGTGTGCTCGTCAGATGAACCTTGGTCTGGTGCAGGCATTTTTAAAACATCATTTATATAAAATGCTCAAGGGTGCCAAGCTGGCACCAATTGGTTTTGATATGTTAAGGGTCTAAAGAACTCAAAACCATCAAAAACAATTGTGAGACCTATTTTCAAGGTTGATGAAAAAAAATCCACTTGGCAGCTGGACTATAAAGGAAATGTTAATATTTCATCAGCCCCATTTAATCAAAGTCTGTAAATAATATTTCTGGTGACATCTTAACATTGGACTACATTGCTGAATCCCTGACACCATGATATCACGATTTTCATGAAAAATTCAGGTAATATCAGATAGAATATATCCATCTTAAGACATTTGTATTTTCACAAATGTCCCAATAATGATGTTCAGCTTTAAAATTTTATATATGTCAGTTCTTTTCAATCACAAGAAAATTAGTGTACATATTGAAGGCAAATTAACATGAGCTTTTTGTGTTGAGGGAACGGCCATCTTGAATCCAAAATGGCCGCCATGATATTTTCATGTGTTACAATAATTTTTTGTTGGCCATGGTCTTATTATTTCAATAAGGATGTAAGAATGAATATGGTTGAAGTTGAAATAGGTTAATAACATCTGTTTCTAAAAGCTTTAGCTCGCTATTTGCAATAATTGGTAACAATGTCTGAAAAATCGTAAAAAATTTCACTTTTTTGAAAAAATTAATTTCTCCACTCTTGATTTTTCTTGGGTTTTTGTTTCTGAGTAAGTAGGTATAACAATATCACCTAAAAATGGCCTGTTATCAGAAATGTCTAGGTTCAATGCAGTTTCTACTGGCCTATATGGACAGAGACTACTATGATTTTGTGGTTTGAACTGAACAAAATTTGTTAACAGAGATGATTGAAGCACAGCCAGAACCCTGGAGCCAGATCATAAAAAACTCCACAAAGTTGTTCACGTCAGTAGTGTTGGCAGAACTTGGTGGAAAGTACTTCACTAATAATAAGAAAAATCAGACACGGACCACGCCTCTTCAACAAACACATATTTCACGCAACAATCAATCGGCCGTCAGTCCTCAGACTACCCTATCAACAAGTAAGGGACGTTCTACAAAGCAGAAAACACGCAAAAACAGAGAATAAGGAAAGATAAAGAAGTTGACGATTCCTTTTACTGTGTTTGTCAAGACTCAGAATCTGGCCCCATGATTCAATTTGAGTCAAAAGACTGTAACTTCAAATCGTACGAGTTTTTTTTCCATTTCCCAAGTGTTAACTTAAAGAGTGAGCCCAATGGACAATGGTACTGCCCAGGCTGCAGTGGACTACGCTTCGTTCAAGTTTGAAAAAGGGTTAAATTTTGAACATGGATAACGGATTCTTTCACACTTTTTGACATTATTCAAGAAATTAACTGGTTACCAGAAATAATAAAATGTAGAAAGACCAATATAAAAACCATGTCCGCAGTTTTTTTCATTCTGAAGAACCCAAGCTCCACTGATGAGCCTTGTTGAGGAGAGACATGTTCATTACTCACAAATCGTAAGACAAATATGATTATCATAATCTTTCTTTCAAAATGATAACTAAAATTAATAAAATATACCAGGAATACAATTCATATCTAATGAGTTGGCTGGCCACGGCAAAAAAGTGACTTTGGCGTTCTGGAGGTAATCTAACAATTCGGGCAATGTGAGGATTTGCGTCGTCGTGTTGCAATATCTATCCTCTTGGCTGTTGTTGGATGAAAGGAACGACGTTAGGTCTCAGTACCTCAATGTATTGCTGGCCAGTCATATTCCCTCGCAGAACAACCAGCGTCGTAGTCATTTGGCCTTAATTGCACCCCACACCATGATGCTTCCGCCTCCGACCGCTCGCCCCTTCGTCGATAAACTCGAACCCTGCCATCGCTCCTGAATAGCCAAAACCTGCTCTCGTCTGTTAAAAGCACCTTCTCCCAGTCACGTCGCTGCCACCGGCGTACAGTACGTGTCCATCGTAATCTGCATTGACGGTGAAAACAGATCAAAGCCATTCCACGGAAGGAGCGGTAGGCTTGCATCATAAATCATGCTTTAAAAAAAAGGTAATGCACGTTTGTGAATGCTCGATTCCAGTGGATGCGTTCATGTAGAGGAAACGATGCAGAAATACTATCATTTCATGCTTAGAATCAAACCCGTACAAGCCCTCTTAATGTTTTCATGAAAAGAATAAAAGGAAAACATTTTTTTTGGCCTGGGAGTTTATTTGGGACCACACTGTATGCATTAGTCATGTTTGTACCTTTCCTTAGTAAAGTTCCTAGCAAGTTTCAAACTTGCACCCTTAGTCAGGTACCATCCCCTGGCACTAACCATACCAACAGCTTTCCAACAGTACTTCCATGCCTTTGGTTTACTACGATGTGCAAGCATCAATGATTAACTAATGTTTTTTTGCCTCTCCCTGGGCCCATCAGTACATAGCCAACACGTTGAGAGAAGAGTGAAAGTGGATAATCTGCAGATATTCACTTTTTCTCTTTGAGTATTTATCAGTTTGACGACTAATTTTCATTTTAAAAAGGCATATTTTGTTCATAGTTGGAAATTTCTTCTCTCTCTTCGAGTGCCCGAGTAAAGGCAGTAATACAAAAGAGGCTCATCCATGAGTAAAGTATAAGCTTTATTCTATTATGAGATGATACATAAGTGATATCCAAAAAAATAAAAACACACATAAATGTACACTGTTGTTGAAAAGTGATATCAAACTACGAAAACGGACATTTTCACCGCTTAACCAAAATGAAATACAGCTCAAGTATTGTATCAACACATACCACTTCTTTTATTCAAAAGGAACAATAGAAGGGGACATATTTGTTAGTGCACAATATACATGAACAATTTTGTCAAAATAACAGTGTTCATCTCCAGACTTAGTGAAAGATAATCAATGGGACATGCACCATCAAGAATGTCTTACAGTTCCGATTACTCTTTCCACATGTATTCGAACATTGACAACTTTTTTGTGTCTTCAACTTCTGTAGCTGACAGTTGGTCCTTTCCTAAATGCTAGATATATCACCTCAGCGCCAACAAGTGCTACAAGGTCTATGATGTCAAATCCACGATCTGCTAGGATAATGTCACCATGAACAATGTTGTCCATAAAATTGCAGTTAGCAGTCTGATGCTTGTCACTCAACCTGACTCACCAGCCACGCTATATAAAGCTAGCAGTTCCTTGTGGTGTCACAGCAATCCGGTACTTGGCAGTGTTATGGTGTTTATAACCGAACCATGTTTGAGCTCGTGTTGTCATGTTTGAAGGTCTGTCAATAAATATTTCAAAACAGTCAATGATACAGGTTACTTTCATTCGAAAACATTTTCGAAACACCATAGGCATAGTGCGCTGCAGCTCCTCTCGGGATGGCCATCGAACTAAAGGCTTAAGTGCTGTAAACAAAATGTTTAAAGTGTCTATGAATGTATTGGATATAGTTGACTTTGACACACCAAATCTGTAACCTATATCAGTATTTGGCATATTAAGGCGAAGTCGCATCAATGTCATAATAAGGTGAAATTTAGACAAAAATTAAATCTTCGTCTCTGACATCTCTGGAGCAATCAAATTAAATAATGACATTAAAGTCACTAAACAGGCAAGTCCAGTGTAGTACTTCACTTTATCATTGTTCTTTAACTCTTCAGGGTTATTAGCTTTCATCTTGTGCACAGCATTCTTGACGCTAACATGTTGCGCCTACAACTTTTGATTTTCTGCCTTCATCTTTCAGCATGCCCAGCTTTCAGTTCTGTAAGGAGCCGCATGTGATGCATCATCTTGACTGATATCAAGCCCATTTTCTTTGAGCGGCAAAACACTACATTCATCATCTTCAATTATAACTAAAAGCATCAAGAGAACTTAAATCTAAAAGTGTTCTAGCAGCCTCAGTCTTCTTAACTGTTTCCTTTTTTGTTTTGAGTCATTGGTGTCGCATGGCAGATTTCAAAGGTGAAGCGGTCCTTGGGCTGTAACCTAGATTCTTGCTTGGTACCCAGTCAGGATCAGTCTCGTCCCAAAGATGTGGTTCGCCTGTAAAATATTTTTAATCATGGTATGACTTATATACATAGAACATTTCGACTAGTCCAACCCACAAACTGTAGTTCATAATAAGTTGATGAGTTAGATTTGGGCTGAATTACTAAATATCATATTTACTGAAGCCCTTTATCTTTAACATATTCTACTTCTAAGATTAATTATTTTTTAGAGATGCTAGTCTAATTGACACCATAAATGTCTTTAAACGAAATGCCACAGTATACCATGATCGACAGTTTTACATAAAGTACAACGATAGCATAAACCACTTTATTTAACGTTCAAATTATAAAGCTAAGGTTTTTTACCTTTCACAAAGTGATGGGAACAAATGCGAACACTGTCGAGTTGTTGCAAATTCGATCGTTGGATCGCCTGATTGTTTACAATTTTCGGGAGTCTAAAGAAGCTCTTACCTCCTCTTTCCCCCGGCTAAGACAACCAACAACGACGAACGTATTCGGCATTTACAGAATATATAACCGGTTCGCTTAACAATAACAATGATCTCATAGGCGCCCTTGACTTCCAATATGGCCGCCGGCAGAGCATTGCGGGTAATCCGAAGAACGCGAAGCACTCTATACAGAGTCTCCTAACTTAGAAATGTGTCGAGTCCGATTTTTAAATTTCGATGTTGTTCGTGTGTTATCTTCCACTGAAGTTGAACCTTTAAACCTCAATATCTCAAAAACAAGGGAGATATTTTCATTAAACTTTTACCGAAATATTCTTTATGCCATAGCTCATTTAATAGCTGAAAAGACTGCTGTTTAAAAGACATTACCCTTTATTCAAACATTACTGTGTGAAAGCGATCACAATTTTGTACTTTTTCTGAACAGGATTTTTGGCATCTCATCCAAAGAAACACACCTATTTATGGATGCAACCAATTCAAATTCGGTTCCTTGTGTAGTATGGCATCAAGATAAATCAACAAATCCACTTCAGATCATTATTATCAAAAAGTTGTAAGTAAAGGCAATAATTCAAATCAACAAAAATGATAAAATTTTTGTTATTTATTCAATTTTCGAAGGGTATTTTCCTTGGAGAATTTTTGAGAATTTCTTTTTTTATAGACTACGAAAGAGATACATGCATAATCATTATTTATTTTGAAAGCAGATATATTAAGTAAGTAAGAGAAAATAATAACGAGTCGAAAACGAATTATGGAGTGTCCGTTACTTGTCGTTCAATATCATCTTTGGACACTCCTCATTTTCAATGAATTTCAAAGAACCATAGGTTCCATACTCTATAAGTTAACGTTTTCGTTCCTGTATGTTTATATGTGCCAGTTTAACCACATCAGTTTTCATGTTATACCATATAAACAAAACGTAGCGGTCATAAAATAGGCAAATGTAAGCTTTGTCATGCATTCAAGTAAAAAGATTTCATGACGAACCTCAAACAACTATGTTTAAAAAGTTTTGACAGACAATTTCCCCAAACCTTTATCTTTATGTAGGCATCAGCATTATCTAAATTCTCATGTCACTTTGATGATGTGTTATCAACCATATTAATATATCTATGACTAAGAGTAGAGTGACAGTCAAAATAAGTGCCCAGGTCTTAACGACCTTATTATTACATTTTATTATCATCGTCAATGTTACCATTATTTATCCGACGTTCATGCGCCAAGATTTTGCACTAGTATATGCAAAATTACACAAAATGTAAATTACTCAGGTGTGTAAACTATACGTTCATACGCAATCAAGTAATAAGTATTTTGATACAGTAAACCTTCTATATCCTAATTTGAGCGTAAACCGTGATCATGGAGACACTGATATACCTTCGTCAGAGACAAAGGATATGTTTTCCTATATGATAATGACAGGGATATTAATCAGAAGAAGCGGGAGTATAGGGATATCTATCAGAAACAGAAGAGCGTATTTCGGAACGATGCTGCTTAATATTTCATTAATGATCAATGCAGAGAAAACTTGACAATGTCACAAAAACGTTTGACTATATCTGTGTACAACTGCCTGGATCACTGGAAAAGCAGGCCTATACAAACATAACTTTGTCTGTTATACTTCAAAAGACATAATTTCATATTGTACAAATTCAAAAATTAATTTGCACTGCCTAATACCATATAAATATACACCTATATGCAATTGCGTTCATGCGCCACTTTTACATCCCTTCAATGTATGTAGGCATACTAACATGTGTATTTTTGCACACGTATGCAAACAATGGCGCATGAACGGGGCTTTAGTATACAATATATCGTTTAGTCCTATATTTTACGCTGTTATCACACTTCTGTTCATTTACGTAAATAAACAGGACAAGGAAACAATTTGCCAAGACTGTCTGACATGTCTAATGAGTGCAGTCAGTTCAGAGTCTATAATTAATTTTTTACTGCATAGTAAATGCATAGTTTAGGATTAAAATATAGACTATACTCAAACGTCACGTATTGTGTCATGGATAATATCATACATGCATTTTTCTTGAAAAGTCAGATTGCAACGAAATGATGGAGAACTAAATCAAATTTCATAGGATATTTTGCGAAATGTCAGTTGGTTTTACTTTGACATCAAACTATATGTACATGTCATAATAGTTTTGGTGTTGTTTTTTCTCTATTTTGCATGTTGAAATCTAAAGACAGATCACAGACTGGTATCCTTTTCCTCTTGTTAATGACAAAAAATATGAAATTGCCATGCATTTCATTATTGTAAAAACTGTCAGCTATGCTAGAGTCGCTTATTCATTTAGCATTTTATTTCTTTTTTTTTCAGTGACATGTCCGAGAAAGTTACGTCACGTCATGTGTCATCTGATTACAAATTGAACACATTAATCATATTATAAGTCACCTCGTCTCAAGGTGACTTCAAGTAAAACAACTGAAATGTTAATTATTGTCGTGCCATTTGTTCTGACCTTTACACTACTTAGATAAATTTGATATAATTGTATTTCTGATCCAGTATTCTCTGATTTAAAAAGGAAAAGTCACAGCAAACTCGATCTATATTTACAGATCACAATGTATCAAACGTAAACAAACTCGAATCTTCTAAGCTTTGTTCCTCATCTCAGTGTAGGAGCAATAACAGGGACAAATTTACTATGACTAATACACTGTACTTGTCGAGGAGAAAATTTCAAGAATCGCTACCCACAAGGAGTAATTGATTCGAATGAATTAATTTGATCTTGATCTAAGTGTTGTTTTGAAGATGGTTCTCGATATGAAAAACGACAAAATCATTAAAAAAAGGACATTAAAGCCTATGGAATTTTATGTTTGCTTACAGCGGTTGATTAACATTTGTTATAGGTTCATGTATATATGTTAAGGATTGGTTTGTACTTGGAACTTTCATTTATTAGTTTGTGGTGTCGATATCTCTATGAAGGTAATCATTTTAATCATTGTTTGTGTAAAATAGATATGGAATGACATCACTGCATCGTTCGATTGTCATGATATCGATATCTTGATTAACCCACGTATTCACATCACAACTTAAATATTTCAAATATTTTTCAAACATTCATATCTTTTGACCATAAAAAGGTTCTACACCAATACTTTGAAAGAACTATTATCTGCTACAATTCACGATTTGTGTTTTTACTTTCTATTACGCCGAAACAATACTCAAACAGTATGTAAAGGAGATTTAGAGGATTTCATTTAACATTTTAATAAGCCTGGTTTCGAAGTGAAGTAACTGCGTTAGAGCATCCCAGCAACTCGGCTACATAATCACAGTGGGTTGAGAACGAAAATTAAATGGTGTTTATCCTTACACCAGTAAGAAGGGCCCTTCAGAAAAAAGTGAGACTAGACTGTCTTAATGTAGCATGCTGATGCAGTCATCATGCCAAATGTCTACTCTGTCCTGTCTCACTTACTTTATCATTTTAACATGTGCATCGAGGAAGGGCTTTTGAAATTTCCCATTTTAAGATAAATAGGACGTAAACTTTATCAAAACATAAAAGACACCGTGGAACATCTAAAATGCCGAACCTTAAATGACTGTTACTGGCAGTTCTTTTAATAAATGGAAGAGAAACTTCAGCAAAAGCCATAAGTAGAGAATGGAGAAAATTAGAATTTAGAAATGTTTTTAATAAATCAATATCCAAACTGGAAAAAAATCGAGATGGACCTATTTTAGATAGACACGGGTGTTTGATTCAAGATATACAAATAAAGTACACACCAGCAAAGACTGTATCAGTGACATCTTTGTAAGGCCAGATGATACTACACAGATATCTTGTTAAAGACATTGACATATGGTCAAGTGTTAACCCTAACATATGAAAAATTAAAAAGGTTCTGATTGTGTTCTATTTACTGCCGAAATAAAAAAGTAGAATAGATCTGCATAATATCTTGATTAATTATGACAGGACAATTGTCTTACACCATCAAGTAGTGATATTACAAGTTTATGACGTCATAAATACAACGACGTCACAATGTTATGACATCACCACAGAGTTCAAAAGGGTAGTTCAATGTTCAGGTAATTTGGGATTTCAAATAGAATATCACCCTCATGTCTTCTTATATGAAATAAGTCAATACTAGTTGATTACAAAATTGGCAACTATGTGTAACTTTTATCAACTTGTGTTGACAAAATTTATATTTCATATCAGAAGACACTAAGATGAGATTCCTTATGTGTGCCAAAGTAAGAATCTTGATCTTACCTAACAAGAAAAGAAAAGAAAATTCATGCTTAATGTGGACCCAAAATTAAATAACGGAAGATACTTCTTGAAAATATTGAAATGTCTACATCCATGAACGGTTTTGCAAGATCCTTCTTCAAGAGTATAGATGTTGTGTCCAGGGTGTCCAATACCACCTGATATATTAATTTTGTGAGCAGAGATACTAACAATTATGGTGGAATTATGATGGGAAATATGCCATCTCCTCTCTCACAATCTGCAGCTGATAGATTGATCAGAAGAGAGCATTTACAGTACAATGAACTTTTTAAGTTTTTTAAAGATGTTTTCGTTTAAGGATTCATGCACGCTTGGTCACCCAGGGCTCAATATGACGATAGTCTTCACAATTTTCCTGGAAAGTTTCATTCCATATTTTTATGAAACGGAAACCGAATGCATCGGTATTGTTGTAAAAATGAAACAAAAAGATATGAATAAACTATGTCAAAGTTTGTTTTATACAGTAATGGTATCGGGAGTGAAACTACTTAAATTCATCAAATTTCAGACCTTTACAACAATAATAAACTTTCAATAAAAAAAATCCTATCCATTCCCTACTTACAACTATGCAAACTTTCTTGTATTTTCGAGTTCTTCTTTCATGCTTGTGAAAAGTCCAATGGTAATGACAGACATATATGTGTGACTATTAATGTATGTTTTTGATAAATATCGTTTTTAACATCATAAAAATAATTGTATAACGCTATGTACACGTAAAGTCCATGATCTAATGCAATTTTAATGGATTTTGTTTTAAAAAAGAAGGCCTTTCAAGGTGTGGAGTTAATCGCAACATAACTATCCACATAATTCCCCTTGAAAAAGCTTGGGGGGGGGGGGGGGGGGGGTCATATTGTGCAGAGGATTGTGATGACCTTTACATTATTCTAAAGGTAACAACGAGGCATTGTAACCTACATGCAAAGCTAGTCACCGGGATGAACCATTCACTACATTTTCTTCGTATTTAGCACCAAACATCTTTGGGGGAAGTTTGTCAGCGCAATTTTTCAAGAACTGTTCTCTTGTTTCTCTTCATGTTATGTACACAGCTTCTTACTGGAAGGATGCAGGGCCTGTTCAGTTTTGGTGACCCTTTCGTTTCCAAAACTTATCAGTCACATCAAAGTGTTACCGTTAGAGCCCAGAAAGTAGTTCTTAATGTATATAACTCAAAATTTAAACCTGTAATAGCAGGTGTCGGTCAAGGATCGGTTTTAGGACCTTTGTTATTCTTGATGTATATGAATGATGTTGTTGAAGATATCGATTGTAAAATACGCCTTTTTGCTGACGACACATCATTGTATGTTATAATAGAAGATCCGGTTTTATCAGCAAAGAAACATAACGATCATTTGAATAGAGAACAAGTTATATGGATTTACAACTTCTTTATTGCAGGATTGCGATGTTTCGGTGTAGATGCTAACACCGTTATCGAGCAAGTGATATTGGACATGATTTGAGAAGGAATATATACACAAATGGGAATAGGCTTGTACAATTGAGTAGGTTGAAGTACAAAGAGTTAATTAACTTATATCCCTGAATCTTTGGAAGCTGAAATTAACCACCTCCGCCACGTCTTTATTGAATACAACCAATACCCAGCCCAACTTGTCAACCACGCCATCAACAATACCCTGAGACCAAGAAACAAACCACCCCGCCAACAGTCAGCCCCCTTCATCATCAGCATTCCCTTCATCTCAACAGTCAGCCATCAGATCCGACGACTCCTTAAGAAGCAAGCCCATATAGACGTCCTCTTCCAGAAAGGCAGATCAATCCAAACCCATCTTCGAGCCAATGGCAAGCCCCCAGCATCCACTAAAGAAGACCCTGCTGGTGTAGTTTACCACATTCACTGTGAATGTGGAGAATCCTACATAGGCGAAACTTCCCGACCCATGCAGATTAGAATCAAGGAACATCATACATCTGTACTGAAGAAAGACTCCAAATCAGCCATATCGGACCACGTCAAAGCCAACCCCAGCCACAACATCCTTTGGAAAGACATCAAAGTCCTGGAAACAAACCACTCAGACTACAAAATTAGAAAACTTTTGGAATCTATAAAAATTTATCGGTTTAATCCTTCCATGAACCGTGATCAAGGCTATTACCTACCATCAGCTTATCACCATCTAATTAAAACCAATCAATAGTAACTCATTTTCTCCCTCTGGCTTCCTCTATGCAACTTGTACTGTAACAACAACCAATCACCCTGTACATCAACCTTATCAACCTTGTTAACCTTATCAATATAAGTTAATTAACTCTTTGTACTTCAACCTACTCAATTGTACAAGCCTATTCTCATTTGTGTATATATTCCTTCTCAAATCATGTCCAATATCACTTGCTTGATAACGGTGTTAGCATCTACACCGAAACGTCGCAATCCTGCAATAAAGAAGTTGTAAATCCATATAACTTGATCTCTATTCATCTCACCAACTTCTAAATGCCTCTCAAAGAAATAATAATCATTGCAAAGAATTTCTATGTAGGCAAATAAATGGCAAGTAAAACTTAACCCTCAACAAACAGAAACAATTCTGTTTAGTAGATAGCGGGTAACTAGCTGTAAACCTCAGTTTAACATGCAAGTTATTCCTACTCCTGAAGTTGGTGAACATAAACATTTAGGTTTTATATTGCCTGAAGATGCTAGCTGTGCTGCTCAAGTCAAAAGTATTGTAGATAAAGTTACTGCTATGATGAATTGCTTAAATACTTTGAAATACCGCTTATCGCGTAGATCACTACAGACCATGTATCAGTCTTTAATTTTACCTATGTTTGACCATTGTAGTCATATTTGGGATAACTGCACGGCTATAGACGCACTAAGAACTATATGTGGGCGACGAGGTGCACAAGTCATAATAACCTGTATGCAGAAACTAATTTCATACCTCTAACTGACAGGAGACGTGTACAAAAATTAACCCTTTTTTATAAAATGGTAAACGGTAAAGCACCAAATTATTGATGTGACCTACTTCCAGACAGTTTGTCGGCAGGAAATCTGTACGGTTTAAGAAATTCATCAAACATACAAAATATTCAACTTAAAACATCTGCTTATTCAAAATCATTCCTTCCAAGTACAATTGATCTTTGGAATAATCAGTTACCTGATATTGACAATTCGGCTATACATATGTCCTCTTTACAGCACTATAAGACACAGCATGTTTTACTTTCTTAGAGGTTTTGATGTAAAATCAGTTTTATTTGGAAATATAGATTGTTCCTCTACCGAAAATATGGGACTTTTAATATCAAATAGCAAATGCCTATATAAATGCTTCTTCTGAAACAAACATAAAACGATTGAGATATCAAGTACATTGGTGGAAATATATGTTTGCAATTTTTTCTCACTAAACTCAAATTCATATTAAGCTTTGTCTACCTTTGCATTTGTTACAGACTTTAGAAAAGAGCGATAAAAATCGGTTGGTATCATTTGTGAAATGATATACAGATATTGTTAGGGATTCGTTAACACTCTGTGACAAAGATTTGTTGCCGCTTAAGATAGTTTAAAATGCTATGTCGTTTATAAAAAGTATTGATTTGATCAGAATCTATCATAAAGTGGGAATTCAAAGAAGTAATGAAAAGGATCCTCTCGAATGTTTCGTCAAGAACTGGCACGATTTTCTGACAACCCTCTATCAAACAAATGTGAATTGATATCGCTGCAGCCAAGGCACATGCGACAAAGATGAATTTGGACCATAGGATGTACAATTTTTAAATGTAGGAGATAAAGTCTTGTCACATGAAATCAAAGTTTTGAATTGTGTCAGTGACGCTGCATTTCTAATGTTTGTATCCAGAAAAGTCCAAGCATTAACAGTAGATGGAAGAAAAGAGTTATTATAAAATGAGACAAACGAGCAAAAGTGCCTGATAGATTTCCGGTATTTCGTAAATGGTAACTGCTTACATCAGAGACATTTGGTGGAACCCATATCGAAAGATATTGTGGAGTTAATCAATACACCATTTTATAAAACATACATAATTTGTGAAAGTGGCGCCTTTCAATTAACGAAGAAAAGCCTGTCTCAGAATATAGTTGTTCGTGACTCGTGCCCCTTACTGCACCTGATATGGTCTTCAGATCGTCTACATGTCATTTTTCTAACATATGATATTGCTCTTTAGTGCAAATGTCCCAGATGGTATCACAACAGTCAAAGATGGGCAAAATAGATTATCTATATATAGTCTCAAGGGATAATCGATTTAGCCTATATTTTGAAACTCCTCAGACAATAATTAATAAGTGGACTTTCTATGCGTAGTAAATTTTAAATATGATGCTACCATTTTCCATCTTCTTGTAGAGTTAGACCGAGATGTTTATGTTCACTGACTTCATGAATTAAAGTATTGTTTAGTGTTAATGGTAGTTTTGCACTTACATTACCCTTTTTTAAAATAACATCGCTTCGGTCTTTTCAGGACTGAATTTAACCTGTCACTTGTTAGCCCAGTCTGAAATTTGTTTCAAAGCACTGTTTAGCAGGGTCTGAGTCTGGAAAGCTATAGCGAAGTGTCATCTGCAAAGAGTTTAACATTACTTACCAAACCGTCTGTTAAATCATTTATAAAAAAGGAACTAGTAGTGGCCCCAAGACAGAGCCTTGGGTAACACCAGCAAATATTGCTTTGTATTTGATTTATGATCATTTATTAAAACCGATTGTTTTCTGTCGCCAAGATAATTCTTAAACCAGTTTGATTCCAATGGTTTCAAGTTTTACTAATAATCCTGCATGCCAAACACGATAGAAGCTTAAGGCTTTACTGATATCACAGAAAATAGCTCTGACTTCTTTAACCATCCTCCATGGCTTTTGACATCACATGGTAAAGTTCAGTTAATTGATCCAGACTGGCGTTTTGATATTATTTCATTGTCTATAAAGAAATTGTATACATGCTTGAATATGCATTTTTCGAATACTTTGGCCAAACGCTACTGGTCTGTAATTATTACAGTTATGAATGCTTCCTTTCTTGTGAAGAGGCACAACTGTTGAATATTTCCAAATAACAGAATAATAGAAAGACGTCTAAGCCTAGACGTCTATTAGACGTCTAAAGGTAGACGTCTATTAGACGTATATTAGACGTCTTTTAGACGTCTTTTAGACGTTTATTAGACGTCTTTTAGACGTTTAATAGACGTTTATTAGACGTTTATTAGACGTCTTTTAGACGTTTGTTAGACATATATTAAACCTCTATTAGAACTGTAAATACCTCCCAAAATATTTAACAGAAGCCTGAAAAAAGTTTAACACATGTCCTTTAGTGGTTGTGTTATACCCCAGTCTAATAATGCTATGCAGTGGGAACTTCATCGGATTCAGAGCTTCAAACAAAAACCTGTTTTTGTAAGGTACAATTGCACATTTTAGATGAAAATGGATACATTTAAGCCCAATTATTTCATTATTTAAAACAATATAATGACTTATGATGGATACCATTTTAGAATTTGATATGGTAACTAAATTTCATGTTTAGGTTTAAATTTTCTTATGAATAGATTCAAAATTTTCAGACTAAGTGATGAGCAATTGTTCCTTGAAAATAAACAAGAAAAAAGCTCAAATAAGATGAAATATTTATTCAATATCAAAATCTATTTAATGCAATCAACATATATATTGTAATAATAATACACAAATATTTGCATTTATATGTTTTGAAAAATTAACTTTACTTCAAATCAGATTTGTCAAATCTTCATATCATTGTCCAAAGCTGAGGAGTAATTCTTAAAGTATGAATGTCCTGATTCAACGCCATTTTCTTCCTTTACCCTTGAAGTGCATCTTAAAAGAATTCCGCCGTTCTTGAGAATTGTATCCTTGATTGCGTCCTTGTAACAGATTTGAAAGTATCTGAAAATAAATTGAAACCTTAATTGTTATCTCAACTCATGATCATGGTCAACATCTGTACCTATATATTCAGATTCAAATCAAAATATATGTTAACACTGTTAAATATTTGGTAAGCTACCTGTCCTGAAAAATTCAATATAAATTTATACACAGACACCAAATGAAACCATATTACTAACTAGAAACTAATGATAGTTGAATCTATACGTAATAAGTCAACTGTTATAAAAAAAGAGTTTATTTTGCCGTGAATTAAAATGACAGTTATCTGAAAATGAAAATGTTCCACACTGAATCAGGTTCTCTGCATTTAATAAGGGTGTATTAATAATGAATATTCTACTATGAAAGTTCGGGTAACAAAATACCAAGGGAAATAATTTGGTCATAAATTATTTGTTTTCAGTCAAAAAATAGAGAAAGCTATATTTTTTCAAATATATGTACTAACAAATCACTACACACATGTTTTGAAGTAGCATCACAAAATTACGAGCTGAAACTTATTAATGGAAGAGGCTGTACCATCAGATGCACGACCATTGTAAACAAAGGAAAGATACCGACGAATGAGAATTTTGTATATTACTGACAAGGTAAAACTAATTAGCGTTTCCAACATACAGAAAACAGTCTTACCTAAACTGTAGACGAAAAAATCCGTAAGGAACACCACTTCAGATGCGTTGATTTCGAGAAATCCCATCTCTTTTGAGAACAAAGGAATGAAAATGGCGCCTAAATAAAGCGCATGTAAGGGTCGCAACTCTGCATGGAAACATATTCATGTGCACTGCATTGACTACAAATTTAATTTCGATCAGGATTGAAGTTCGAATCTCTTCACCCAGACCATTTCATAATTTTTTTTCTTATAAATTTGTACTTTTGATAAATCTATAGGATGTGATTTGAATTACATTTGAGTGTTATATATAATTTGATGCAAATATTTTCTTTACTTACAAAATATATTGTAATATTCATGTTAAGTGACAGAAATCTTACAATGTTTAATTCCTAATTTTGGAAAGGTTTGTTTATATCCAATAAGCAAAGGAAACATCTTTCAAACTGAAATATTAAAGCATTCTAATAAAATTGTATGAAAGTGCAGGTCTACCTTAAGACGTCTTTTAGACGTCTATTCAACGTCTAGGCTTAGACGTCTATATGAAGACGTCTTTTAGAAGACGTCTAAGCCAATTTAGACCTAATTTAGACGTCTAAAAGACGTCTTGTGCCTGCTGGGAGGGTATTAGGACAATTTTAAGGATAATTCAAAAAGCTTTGTAATGGGCTTAAAAAGAGACCGAGCTAATGTTAGAGAATGTTATCTGGACCCTTGGCTTTTTTAGTATTTAAAGAACGCAAGATATACAGTTAACTGTAAGTAATCTAATTTGTTTTCTCAGCAAGTGGGGGGAGGTGTATCAATATCAGGTTCGTCGACTTGGGCTGGTTCTGAGAAATGATCATAAAAAACATTTGCTATATCTTCTGCGTTTTCTAAAACAACACCATTATTAGTGATAGGTGGGAACTGCTTACCCGAGTTTCTATTTTTCTTAATATGGTTATTAACTAGGGGCCACCACGACTTTGTTCCTCTCTCAGTGTTGATAATGTCACAAAGTTTTGAATCATAATCCCTTTTAGCAACTTTATGTAGTCGGTTTCTTTTTCTCATAAATTTCCTCAGATATCCGTTCATTAAATACAGTCTCTAGGTCTTATAACAACTTCTTTGTTTGGAATATATTCATTGATAGGGCCAATAAGTGTGTTAGTACACGCAGGTAGCAGAACTGTTTATATCATCATTAATCAGATAGTCCCAATCAGTAGTAAGTATACTATCATTTAGCCCATCATAGTCTGCATGGTTATAGTCGAAGATGGTTATTATAAATGCATCTTTGGGTTGCTTTCCGAGTTGTAATGTAACGAAAACCGGACAATGATCACTGCAGATCGGAGTAAGAACACCCGAATTATGTACAACATCTAATGATGAGGTAAGGATGATATCTAATAAAGTGCTAGTGTTTTGAGTAATTCTTGTAGGTTCATTTATAATCTTAACTAGGTCATAAAGTAATTGGAGATAATTTATCTTATGGTTATAGCATATTGGCATTAAAGTCGCCAAGTATGAACAATCTAACGTTTCTATTAACAGCCATTGCAATCGAATCATCGATAATATCCCAATATCGATTGCTTAAGTCAGCTCTGCAGAAGGTCCCAATAAGAAATGTATTGTTATCTGTTTTAACTTCAACCTAAATATATAGCTTCCAAATCTGGAACATCAAGATCAGTTGCATGATTAAAATACAAATTATTTTAAAGGTAAATTGCAACCCCTCCTCTCCTTGTTGGTCCATCTTTACGAAGTGGTGGATGAAAACCTGGTAAAAGAATAGAATCATTTAACACAACGGGGCTTAGCCAAGACTCAGTTAAACAGATAACATCGTAATGACTGTACTCTGCTGCAAATAAATCGGTCTTGTCACTCAGACTACGAATGTTTTTTGAATTATGCTAAGATCAGGGCCTGGATGATGGTGAACATCACCACAGCAGATTAGTAACAAAGATATGATTAAGAAGTAAATTACCCCAATAAATAGGCACATTACTATACAAAAATAAGTAAATGTATCGAAGCTGCGGCTGTTTCTCCTAGCGGTAGATGCAGCAAACTGCCACTGAGTTATGTCAACCCCCATCTGACTGACGTCTGCCCGATGTTGTCACATCAATCAGAATGGGTTAAAAAGTCACATTTTTAATATAAAAAAAGGTGTCATTTCAATGCACTCTTTTTACACCTTTTGGATTTTCACGCCTTGGACCCATATGGACATATGTCAAACGTCCTGTCTTAATGGCGCAACTCTTGACATTTAACTGCTACTTAGTATTTTGTCACGACGTCCAATCATTATGAACCTATGACATTGCAGAAAATATATTCAACCAATAAATTAAGTGATTTGGCTCAAGCTTTTCTACCGACGATGGCAATCATTTGAAAAAGTAGATCGTTTGTAACGGTTATCGAAATTCTTTTGGATTATTTAGGATGTTTCTAATGCTTGGGCCAGGTATGTTATCATATCATTGATTGTTACATTAAAAAAACCCAGAGATCCATGTACGGGAAACAATGGCATATATGTTTACTGTAGTGACATTTGTATCATATTTCCCGTTTCCATTTTTTTCCGGAACAATTTAAAAAATTCATATCGATAAATAAATGATATAGCAATACGTGTTATTCAATAGTGGTGGATCTCTAAACTTACTAGTTCCAAACCTTCTTCAGGATTCCTACCCGAGAATACCGCGTCCAGGGATTGTCACACTCCAATCAAAGTGGATATGACGACTGAGAAGGAAAGATGACGTTATGAGGCAGTAATAAATCGATTTTATGAATTCTTTTGGTCATGCTGTTGCCCCTATCTTGCTGTTAAATTAGCTTACAAATACACAGAAAAAAAGCTGGAGTTTCAGTAGCCTTGAGCGTCACACACTGGGTGTAGCTTCGAGTCATGTTTCCAGGATTTTGTCGTATCCGACATATCAAATACAGTGTATTCGATAGAACATACATGGGAATATGTCACCACTTCCAGGCGAAACGTTTACTTTGTGAAAATGACATTTCTGTCTGCAGCACGGTTTCCACGTGCAGATTCATTGTATAATAAGGCCTTGCATACACGTTGGTATCATATCAACAAAAAGCACACAAAAAATGTCACGTTAGTCAGACCTGAGAGAAAGAGAGCCGTTAGAATGGTATAATAGGGAACTTCACATGCCGACGTCGCTAGAGCATTCCGCGCTCAACAGTCAGTAGGTTTATTCAGTAGTTACGTCAAATTTATCAGACATCAGACAGGTCCAGGGGCGGAAGACCACACATGACTATACGTCCGGTGAAGACCGTTACATCCGGGCATTACACCTTCAGAACCGCTCCATCACAGCAACGTCAACGGTGGTTACAGCACTGGAACACAAAATCAGTCAATAGACGTGTACAGGAGACTGCGACAACATTGTATCAGGCCATCACGGACCGCGTCTGACACATCATCACCGAACTGATCAGCGCTGTGAAGCGGCAGGTCAGTGAAATGAGCTCTGCACAATTCGTCAAATTTCCTGTGTTTTCAGTTGGATAACATACAGGAAAAGTGGATATGTGTCATCATTATGTTCTCTGGGTTATTTTGATGTACATTCATTGAAAATTGACCCAAAATGTTGTTGGACATTTTTAGAATATCTAAATTCAGAAATATTGTGCTTTGAAAGCTTTCTTTCAATCACTACCCAAGCTGTACTTTGTCAAAGTGAAGAGACTCTCCCCAGTTCAATAAGCATGGAAACTACACTAGAGATGACTTGATAAGTATACATAAGTCAATCAGACCCTTTGGCTTACACACTTTCTGTCCTCCAGTCATCCCTGGTACACCTTATGTCAAGAGAAAGTTCAAGGGGTGTGGTTGTAGAGGAAGGAGAAAGGTAAGAGACCAATCAGAACACTTGTGACAGAGAGAGGTGAAGCATTTGGTCTCCATGGACACGGTGTTAATTTCGATAATCCAATACAAGTCCCTCTTTCTGTCGATATCATCCCAACACGTAAAGTAACTATATGCCACTATCAATGCCAGGTCAGTCCGCAACAATAGCAGTGAAATTAATGACTTCATACTGGAACACAAAATTGATATCTGCATCATAACAGAATCGTGGCTGAAACATAGCGGCAGTGTCATCATTAATGAAGTCGTCCCGAGTGGATACTTCTTTATGATCTCAAACCGAGTAACCCGTCCAGGGGGAGGCGTACTCGTCATCCACAGATCAAGTCTCCCCATATCGCCATGGATGAAACCAATGACAGATTTCTCGAGTTTTGAAATGCTTGATATGTGTTTGTGCATCCAGGGAGTTGAGGTTAGAATGATTGCCATCTACAGGCCTCCATCGTCACAAAAACATAACTTCACAGTCCCTAATCTTGAGTGAGTTGTCTCATCTTATTGAGATAATAACTTATTCAAACAATCTGCTTGTAATGGCTTGTGATTTTTTTTTTCATGTTGACTCATCGTCAAACTGGCTGTGCAGTTTTTTTTAATCTTGCCTGAAGCAACACGTTGCCACGGCTACCCACAAAAGTTGACATACCCTGAATCTGATCATCACAAAAGCTGAAGACGACATTATATCGTCAGTTAATGTTACAAATCATGAGCTGTCAGATCGTAGTAATGTTTTCTGTCGGTTAAACTTTCAGCGACCTGGTCCCCTAAGGAAGAAACTAACATCTCAAAACGCGCAATATTAATTGATGTTGACTCTTTCTGTGACGACCTACAGAACAACCTTGACAAAACTGATCTGAGATCCGACGCCCACAACCTTGAACACATTGATGCCCAGGCACTTGATGAAATGGCAGCTACTCTCAACAAGGTCTTATCAACTGTTCTGGATCGACATGCACCTGTAAGAACATCAAATATTGTGATCAGACCAAATTCTGCATGGATGACAGAGGACATATATCAGGCAAAGTATGACCGCCGTCAAGCTGAAGTTGATCAAGTTCTCTTGAAATTCATAGACAATTATACAAGGCATCCCGAAACAAAGTGATAGATTTCAAAACAGTCATATATCAAGGACCAGTTAAACTAGAATAAACGCAACTCTTAACAACTCTTTGCTATTGTGAAGACATTGACAGAAACCAAAACCAAAACGACCACAAGCAGAACTGATGAGGATTCAAAGAAGCATGCTGATGCTCTTGCTGACTTTTTCACAAGGTGGACAGAATCGTACATGAGATAACCTCTTTCTACATAGGTAACGATCCCTTGGAGCAAGACGGAGTCTTCCATGGACGTAAATTATCAGTTTGATTACATCACAGAATATCAACTAAGCAAACTGATACAGGAGGCTCCAAGCAAGTCATGTTGTTTTGATCTAATTCCGACATGGTTCAACACTGTCTGCTAACCGTGATAAGGTCAACTTGTTCCATCACGAATTCCGTTCTGCAGATAGGTCATGTTACATCTTGTTTTAAACTAGCAAGCATCACGCCAATATTGAAGAAACCTTCATTGGACCAACTTCTGTTCAGTAACTATGGGTCAATATCAAATTTGAGCTTCCTGTCTAAACTCACAGAGAAAATAATGTCATCCCAGCTATACCAGTCTGCAAATAAGAAATCCCATTCAACGGAAACTGCCCTAGTCAGAGTCTATAAGGATATTCTGATATCCATGGACAAGCAGGAGGTTTTGCTCTTAGTAATGCTGGATCTCTCGGCAGCATTTGACTCTTTAAGCCAGAGTATTCTCCTCTCCCGCCTCCGCCATACTTTTGGAATCAGTGGTACAGTGCATAAATGGATAAAATCATATCTAAGTGAAAGACCTATGAATGTCCATGCAGACGGTGTCACCTCTCATCTGAAGACCATTAAACTTGGTGTTCCACAAAGTTCCGTACTTAGACTTGCACCCTTTTCTATGTATATCCAGCCCCTTGGTGATATCATACGGAACTATTCTCTGCAATGCAATGCCATGGTAATGCTGACGACTAGCAGTTTTATATCGCCATCAAACCGTAATCAGTATCTTCTGGTATACATGTCCTGGAGCAGTGCATGACAGATGTCTACTCCTGGATGACAAGCAACTACCTGAAATTAATTAGAGATAAAACGGAGTTTAACATCATGGGGACGAAACAGCAATTGATAAAGGTCCCATACACCAACCTCATAGTTGACACTGTATGTATACCTCCATCTCCACAGGTCAGGAATCTTGGCGTCTTCATGGACAAGTTGATGTCCTGTAAGCAGCATGCCTTGATGACAGCACGTTCAGCAAAGTTCCATCTTGCCAACATTAGACGAATACGGAAATATATAGACTTTGACACATCCAAAACTCTTGTCCTTCCATACGTCACCTCGAAGATTGACTATTGCAATTCCTTGGTGTCAGGCTCCTGTGCTACTCACCACCTGCAACGCATTCAAAATAAAGCCGCTCCATAATAACCCGCGCCAAACCCATTGAGCACATTTCTCCAATTATAAGACAGTTACAATGGTTCCCTGTGAAGTGCCGTATCATCTTCAAGATCCTCGCCCTCACCTACTGTGCCCTGCACATCAACTCTGCTCCATTAGACTTAAAAGAAGTATTCTCAGTCTAAACAGCCGTGCAAAATCTCCGTTCCTCAGATCAGATGAAACTCTCTGTATCTGCCGTAAATACAAAACTTGCTGAAGCTGCCTTTTCAGTGACAGCACCAAAACTAAGGAATATGCTACCACGGAACACCAAATGTGCAGGCTTATTGTCTTCTTTTAAGACCCTGTTGAAGACCCATTTGTTCAAAAATGAACTATAGAACTACCATGTGAAGCGCCGGTGAGAAGGATTCCTGGAACTGAGGCGCTATAGAAATTAATTAATATTATCAAATTATTTACTATTATCGGACCAGGGCAAAGGCCAGGCAAATTCTACTGTGGAAAAGTCGAGCTCGGGTACGCGTTCTTTTCTCTGACGAAAGCAGAATCTGCATTTTCAGGAACGATGGTCGGCAACAAGATGCGTTGAAGCGTTGGTAAATATTTGGGGCCGAATTGTCTGGAAGAATACAACAGTGCCTCTTCGATGAAAGGAACACATTACCCCTAACGTAGTCAGACGTTTGACAAAGTAAGTCCGTAGACGTATTCTTGCATGCATTGACTCTCACTGTGAACATACCCGTTACTTGCGAGAGTTTGAGTCGTGTGATGTGACATTTCCCGTTACTTCTTTATCAGTGTTAATGCAACGTTCCAATAAAATGAAACGACCCCATCCATTTTTACAGGTTTGTGCTAATAACTATACTACATTGATTGAAATAAAGTTTTGTTCACATGCTGTGACAAAGTCTCTCAAAATATCATTCCAATCTGAAATATCCGATATCAATTTGCTTTTAACATATTTCCTTGCAAACACGCGGTAGCGTTTCTTTTAGATCACGTATTGACAAGGTGAAATAAACAAATGCAAAATTTTTTTAAAATGTTATTGATCATGAAGTTATCACATATTAACTCATCGTTTATGGGTTGTTTTCGACATACAAAATAAAACCCAGTGTTTACACAAATTACATATATGTACCCGAACAATTATCTTTCTGAAGGCTATGTCAAATGAGTATCAGCGTCATCAATTTGATTTCCAATCTGATTACTGCCTTAAATCAGAGTCATTCTATCGTGCGATATACGATCAATAACATATCCAATCAAGGAGGATTTACCTTCAACAAGCTTACACGGTAAACAAATAGAGGGATGGCCTGTACTTCGTTAAGCGCGTTGCTGTTGAGTTATCAAGAAAGACAGACAGACAGATACCTTTTTAGCACAAGCCAATTTGGCCCCTGGAAATTACAAATACATTGTTTTACAATACGAACAGGATGACAAGGATGTACTGAAATATAATTAGCTACAATGGGTTTTAAATGCTTCAAGGCAGTATTTGGCTAACGATTTCATTTCTTTAACATGAGAGGAAGTTAGCTAATAAATACTTAGACTAGATACATGAAATAGAAAATAACATTCTATATTCACTGGAACAATTTGAAATAACACTCACTTTGTTTCTTTAAAGGTGACAAATGTTTCATAATCAAGATGTTTGAAATGACAGGTGGCCGTGTTTCTCCTAGTGTCCTTGAGCGCGGCGAAGCTTCTAAACTCTTAATTAGGTGCTGCGTACATGTGCAATAAACATGGCCTATAGTTAAAAAATGAGAGCATATATTGATTGAGTCTAAAACATTTCAAACATTTGGACTTTATTCTATGTCATGTCGAAATGGGACAATAAAGTACTTTGTATTTTAGTATTTGTACGTCAGCATACACATGGCATTACAACTCGAAACCACATGTTAAATCTATACCTTTTACAACACTGTAATTTAAAATTTGCATTTTACACACTCGTTTCTTTTCGGGAGAGTGTTTAAGCAAGTTTGAAGCTTTCAACAGTTCAGTATCAAAAGTATCGTTCTGATTTCCAATGCCCAATGAAGTTTGAAAAAGGAAACATCCAATTTTTTAACCTGTCGTTTTCCTTTTTTCATCTAAAAACATACTTGAATGTTCACTATATCCGAGAATTAATATCTACTTGTCGGATTGAACTTATTTTCCACTCGGGCAGGATATGCTTCCCTAGTATTTTAACACCCACTGGTATCATAGTGGATAAGTCGATCATGCTTTCAGTTTATGGTCTCTAACTAGCTTTAGTTACTCTGTGACGCGCAAGGAATTTTCGCATGAATTGTCTCAAGTGCATTTTGAAATTTAGATTGTTAATTATCTGTTTCGATATGGGGTTTACTCCAGGTGAAAGCAATTGTCTTTAACAAAATTACTTTAGCCCAGAATTGGCCTTCTTGGTATTTTCAATAAATATTTAGCTTGGAATAAACTACGTGTAAAGAGTACGTTAAATGTCACGGTGTAACAAAATCTAAACTCAGACGAGACCCGTTTATACGGCCAAAAGATAAAACGATATAATAATCAAGCCAACAAAAGTAAGAGAGAAGCAATGAGTGAATAAAGTGATTTATTTGTAGTCCAAATAAGACGATGACCGGGTACGACAACTGGCTTTCCGTAGAGAAATCAACAGGAGGTAACAGCTATTTAGGGAAGTCAACTACCCGTGAATAACAAATAGACAAGCATAGATGAGACAATCACTGTAGCGTAACAGTCAGACCTTGAAACAACAGGACGAGGCTAATGGCCGTCTTAATGAGATATCATCAATCAGACAAATCAACACTTTCCGAACCGGACTAGACCCAGACCTATTGTAGCCAAGTTTACAGAGTTCAAGGACAGAGAGTTGGTACGACAATCTGCCTATCAGCACCTCAAGGGGACGCCTTTTTATATAAACGAACAGTTTCCTAAAGAGATAGAAGACAGGAGTAAGCAACTCTACCCTGTACGGTGAGAAGCCGCAAGGTCAGGAGACAAAGCTAGACTCGTTGTAGACAAACTGTACATATGAGACAAGTTGTGTGTACAAGGAGAACCACTGTCACACTCTAGGAGCTCCATTCTACGGAGGAAACACACTGTGGAGGAACCCTACAACACCGACAATGACATTGTCTACGAGATAGGATGACGTGGAGCGTACGCGCTGCAAACCTATCCCCAGTTCCCGCCTTTGCGGTAATGGTTAAGTTGAAGGTTCTAGCTCTGAACGTGTGTGGCATACGATCTCGACTACTTAGTCCTGATTTTGTAAATATGATATTCCAGTAACACATTTTATGCCTAATTGTAACAAAAACGTGTGACGTTGACACTATCAATATTCCCGGATATACAATGTATATGAATAACAGAAACAACGACAAACACTTGAGGACTTCAGGAGGGAATAAATCAGTACATTGGTGATCACGTAAGTGTCCTCGATAAATCATTGTGATGATATTGTCATTGTCATTGTGCAGACTATCTATAGAAGATTATTTCAAACCGATAACGACATATATCTAGGATGTGTTTATATTCCACCGGAAAACAGCAGATTCCTTTCACCAGATCACTTCACTGCACTCGAGGAGGACATTATTGAATATACTAGTATATCTGATAACGTGTCCATAACTGGAGACTTTAATGCAAGGACGAGAGATTTACAGGCGTATGTAGAAATTGACAATTTCTAAAATGAGGTTCATGAACACATTGATAGTGATGTGCACTTCTCAAATGTTCAGTCACTGAACCACTAGAAAATACCATTAGAACGTGCATAGACAAATGCGTTGACAATTACGGAAAGAAGTTGATTGAATTGTGTAAGAACTCTGGTCTCTACATCGCTAACGGTCGTCTAACTCTAGTACTGTTGACTACTGCATTGCCTCGACGTCTGTATTCTCTCATAAGGACACTCCGAGAGTGGAAGAGTTTAATCCAGTGTACTCAGAAGTACACTGTGGTGTGACACTCTCATTTAAGTGCAGCGACCCATGCAGTGGTCAAAACAGTAATAAACAAGATAGTACACCACGTACGAATGTAAATAAGTTCGATATTAATCTCCGTGATGAATTTATAAATAATATTGATGTATCTGTTGTTAACAGTTTATGTACATTAATGGATAATGTCGATTGTGATAATATACTTTCATGTGTAACGTCTGTGTGTAATGAAATGTCAAATATATTTGTGAATACTGCTAAGAATACATTCGGTACTTCTAAAATGAATCAATAAAAGCCAGCAGGAGGCAAAAACCTTGGTTTAACCATAAATGTAGGACATTGAGACGTAATTATCATTCCACGAAACGTGCTTTTTGACGTAATAAGAGTATTTCAAACCGTTCCAAATTTATTAAAGCTGGCAAATGTTATAGTAAACTTTTGAAGAGTTCGTTTAAAGATTTTAAACTTCAATGTGCTGATAAGCTACGTCATTCGCAGAATAATGACCAGATTGTGCTAGATTCTGTAATTACTGATAAGGAAATTGTTTCTGCTTTCAATTGTCTTAAAAGGAACAAAGCTTGTGGATTAGATAATATAATGAATGAATATATGAAGTCTTCTATAGAGGTAATGTTGCCCTTATATGTAAAGCTCTTCAACCTTGTTTTTGATGGTGGTGTAATTCCTGAATCGTGGCTTGTAAGTATAACTAAGCCCATTTATAAAAAAACAACGGGAGACTGGGGACCCAGATAATTATAGAGGGGTGTCACTTTTAAGCTGCTTGGGTAAATTATTCACATCCGTGTTAAGTAATCGGCTTCAAGCTTACTCTGATAACTTTAGCGTCATTAGCGTCGCACAAGCGGGCTTCGGGAAAAACTACTCCACCATCCATAACATTTACATCTTAATGGCTTTGATTGATATTTACCTTAATCAGAAAAATAAATTGTACTGTGTATTTGTTGACTTCAGTAAAGCATTCGATACTGCGTGGCGTTGTGGCCTTTGGCGTAAAATGATTGATAATGGTATTTCTGGAAAATGTTTTAATGTCATAAAAAACATGTATCAACATATAAAATCTTGTGTTTCTCATAATGGAATTGTAACTGATTTTTTCCTTGCAATGTTGGTGTAAGACAAGGTGAAAAGTTGTACCTTTTCTGTTTGCTCTTTATCTAAACGATTTGGAATCTTTTTAATAAGCAATGTTACTGGTTTGGACTATGTAAACGATTTTGCACTGGAACAAATTGGTATTTATATTAAATTATTGGTAATTCTTTACGCAGATGATACAGTTCTTTTTTCTGAATATTCTTCTGATTTAAAACTCTGTTTGGATGCTTTTGATGAGTATTGTACTCGGTGGAAACTTAAAGTAAACACTTCTAAAACTAAAAAGAAGTAGCGGCAGACATCAATCTTTTACTCTCCAAAATAACGTTTTACAATTAGAAAAAGATTATGTGTTTCTTGGTATTCTATTTACAAGCACTGGTCGCTTCTGTAAAGCCATAAAACGGCTAAGAGCCCAATCATCACGTGCAATGTTTGCTATTTTTAGAAAAAATCGTTTGTTAGAAATACCTATTGATTGTCAGCTTAAACTCTTTGATCAACTTGTTAAGCCAATATTATTGTATGGTGCTGAAGAATGGGGTTACGAAATCATACTTCAATTTGAAAATACTCATTTAAAATTTTGTAAACATACATTGAAGGTTAAAGCGTCAACTCCTGATTTCATGGTTATGGGGAAGATACCCATTTACTATTTCAATCAAATTGAGAATGTTATCATATTGGTGCAAGTTATAAATACCCCATGATAAACTGTCAAGTATTCTATACAAATTAATGCTGAAATTACTAAATTCCAGGTTTAACGCAAAATTCCCGCTGATAACAGAAATTAAATCTATTCTAGAGAGTACAGGTTATAGTTACATTTGGCAAAAGCAAGAATTTAAAAGTACAAATTGGCTTGTTAATAGTGTTAAAACTGTACTACTAAATCAATTTATGCAAAAATAGAGAGACAAAAATCTCAATCTTCGAAAGGTTATTATCATAATAAGTTTAAGGATAACTCATGTATTGAAAACTATTTATTGCAACTTCCTTTGAGTTTACGTATATATCACAAAACTTAGAATTTGTAACCACAGACTCCCAATTGAAACTGGTAGATTTGATAGAGAACACAGATCATGTACATCATGTAAGAATAAGATGGGAGATGAATTTCACTTTATATTAGAGTGTAATCTTTTTAATGAATTACGAACTAAATATCTTCCTGCATATTATTGTAAACATTCATCAATTGAAAAATATATTTCATCTATGTCCATCACATACTATACTTGTTAAAATGGCTCTTTATATAAAAAAATTGTCTGCGTATGCTCCATTGATATGTATGTTATGTTATATTCATTTATGTTTTGTTCATTCTATGTCATCATTTATGACTTTTGAGAATATATTTGACTTGACTTGACTTGACTAACTAAAAAGCGATGAATAAACAACAAGCACACAGTACTTTAGATAATCCCTAATCTCCACTGGAGTGAATAAATAAATAAGGCTACTAGATAGGTATAGTAGAAATAATACAATAATGGAAGGGAAGGTAAGGTTAAAACTGTAAGTCTTTCAAGGAAGTGATCACATACCCCAAAAAGGTACAGACAAATAAAGGAATATTTACCTCACCAATGCAACTTTAAAAGTCCCAGAGTTCTGTCTATCCGCCATGAATGATGAAAACGGGTACATGTACTTTCAATATATACAATGATTGGTGACATTTCATAAAAAGACATTAGATGAGAGGCGGGCAAAAGGAGGCACGCTCGAACATCGTGACATTAAATGATATAGTTTTTTATAAGACCGAATCAGAAAAACATATTTTTAAGCATTCCTTTTTCATGGAAACAAGGGTGCAGCATCAATGTGTCAATATATTATTACTACTGCTGACCTAGCACGGTAATGAAGGCAAAGATGGCGACCAGAATTTAGACTGTTATTCGCTGTTCGTCATTCGTCATTCGATTAGACTGTTGTATAAAAATATACAACAATGGCATTATAGAAACATAAATGTGACCCCAATTCTACATTCCTATGATAAGAACACTTGACCACCCTAAACAAACAGTTATTTATGACTCTTCTTACGCTGATTATTAAATCCTATTACACTAAACTCATTTAGTAGATTTCATAGATTGTAAAACTGTAAACTATGCGAGATCTTTCCTTCCTGACACTGTTAAACTTTCATTACCGATGGAACATAGAAATTCGCCATCTTTACTGACTTTCAAAAATGCTCTCCTCCATGATACTGACACATACAGTAATTTTGATCTAAATAATGGCAGGAGATTATGTCAAATAATAAATACTAAGACGCACACAAGTATGAAAGATTCATATCACAATCACCCGTCTTTGCTTGTGGACATATTTATGAGGACCAAGCTCACTTTTTCTTCATATGTCCTCTTTACAGCACTCTAAGACACAACATGTTTTACTTTCATAGAGTTTTTGGTGTAAAATCACTTTTACTATCAGTGCACGAATTTATAAATTTAACATGCAGGTTTGCCCAATGACGTATCGGTTGATTAGGAATAAATTTTCTGCATTAATTGCATTTGTTGTATATAGTTTTGAAATAGTTATATCATAAATAAAAACAAAGTCAGTTTACCATGAATTATCATTTTATATATTGCATATATAGGTGCCCCTCCTTCTCTATAGCGTTATGTTCAATAGGTTATATAGGTGCCCCTCCTTCTCTATAGCGTTATGTTCAATAGGCCTAGAGCATCCTGTACCACAGTCAGAATGAAAAACTTAAGTACCACACTATAAAGATAAGGCGTTTGTATATACATATATAAACAGATTTGTCCAATGACTTATCGGTTGATTAGGATTAAATTTCTGCATTTATTGCATTTGTTGTAATTGTAATGAAATGTTTGCTTCTGTATATACATGTATCATATATTGTAAAATCATCATGACATGTACTATCTACTGTCTCTTGTAGCGGTATTCACATAAGCCTATCGCTTGTTTACCAATCCAATTCTTCATTGAAATAAATATGTTTAAACCATACTAAACTCATTTATGCAACTAAAGACTTTTCAAATAGTTATCTTGAATTCAATACAATTAAATATGTACCTCACGCTAGGAAAATGAAATGATAGTAGTCAATATCACTTGTTACTACGTTCAAGTGTACCTGGAGATGCAAACAAACAAAGTTTGACAATCATTCTTTTTGTTATAACTCAACATATAGAAGAGAATCTGAGCGTTTATCCTTTTTAACAATCGGATTGTTAAATCTATTAGTTATATATAATGTTAAACAACAATGTTTCCTATTTACATATGTTTTTCATTCATTTAGTGACCCGTTGTAGTATTTCTATACATTTCTATTTTCATTTCATCTAATTTCATTACAATAATCATATTATATCTACGTTTTTGTAGAATATGATTAGTTTTTTCTTAATCATTACAATGACTATATGAGCTAATTTTGAAGAAAGCAGAATGGAAAGGACATCTTGATGATGCTGTCGTTGTCTTAAGATTTTTTGTAATTTCCCTCGTGTGTCAATTAGTGAGCTATAAAGTTAGTGCCTATGTTTAATTGTATTGGGTTAGTGTCAAATGAGCTTCAGAGGTTCTCAACAATAATATGATGTGAAAGAGTGTCTATTCAAATCAAACATCTGCGAATTTCTCTTAAAATATTGTTTATGAATCAAAACTCACGACTCCTAAGATAATCAAAACATCCAGTTATTCGGTTAAACAGCATTGTTATGGTCAAACAATTTTAAGGTACATACACGATTAATATGCGAGCTTATTTTTCCGTCAATCTGATTGGTCGAGAAGAGGTCGCGTCAGTCGATAGAAAATCATATTGACTTCACTCCAAGTCCGATCAAAAGTGATATTGACTTGAGTTACTAAGAATAAACATAATGATGTCAAACCGTTGTTACATGACGTCATGCTATTGTAATAGTGACGTCATTTGACTGTCATGTCGAAAAATTAATCCAAGTTGCTGTTCATGACTTTATTTATTTCTTGCTCATTTCCTTTATAATTCGAAACATAATAAAACACTGATGGACTGGTGAATTCGATCAATACCTGTTTTTATAGACCTCATCACCAGTCTATAATTGTATAAAATGGCATTTGAATATCGATTCTCAATGATCCCATTCAGGTAAATAAATAATTTTGTGTGTATAAGAACCTGCAGTAAACGATTCGTCATATAAAACTTCTTTTTGTCAGATTGACTATGAGGTTTACATTCTATTCCTTTTAATGCATACATCTACATAATAGGTACACAACATTATCATTATATAAATATAGTTTTTATCTCTGAATGGCTTTGGATTTCGTGTCCTAATTACCTTTTTTGTAGTGTATGCAAATACATAGAGGATATTTGACATTTTTCGTCGAATACCATGTATATCTCGTCGAGTGAAGTAGAAATTCATATTTTCACGAGTGGCGCAGCCACGAGTGTAAATATATAATTTTCTACTTCACGAGATGAGATATACATCGTATTCGACGAGAAATGTCAAATGTTCTATTTATTATGTTTCCAAAAGTCTCGTAAATGACGTTAACTATATGAATGGAGTAGCTAAATCGCTTCGTAAGCGGGGCCGTTGCGTGACGTCATTCAATTGTTTCTTGACGTCACAGATGACGTCATATGATTTTTGCATTATTTCACTGAGTAGAATACCATTATTATTTCACTCAGTAAAAATACGGATTTTATTTTCACTGATAAATGGCACATTTCACCATTTGAAATATAATAATTATCGCTCGTCAATGGCACCGACAAGCTTTTCCTTCTATAACTACATGGACTCCCAACTGGTTTTTATATTTCAAACTGTTTGGGGTTAAATCGAAATATGGACACTCGTCTATACTAAAGTCCCTAAAGTAAAACATAACTATTTCTTGGTATGTTATAAAGCTATGATTAAAATGAATCTAAGGAATGTGTTTCATTTTATTATTGTAAGAAATAGGTCATTGTAGGTTTTTCTACACAGTCTTCAAAAGATTCTTTTGATGAATGAGTATCATTTTTTCAATGGTGAAATAATTGAAATAAAATCTGTATATTCAACTCATGGAAGAACGTGCGATTCTAGTCATTTGAATAACAAACAGGAGGATGATGGCATAAGTTGAACGCCATTTACCAAGGTCACGCGGAAACTACATTAAAAAGAGAATGAAATGAAATATAACATTTGACATTCTCGTCAAAAACGTACATCTCATCTCTTGGCTGCGCTATGCGAAAATAGTTTCTACTTTACTCGATGAGGTATACAGGGTATTCAATGAAATGTTCAATATGTTCTCTTTATTTGTTCCGTATACTCCATTATATGAACAGAAAGCATAAACTAGGAGAAGTACCTTTTGTTCACGATAGAGTTCTTAAAGCCCTTTAAATGATTAATTTCCGTGTCATTATTCAAGATAAAGCAAATAGGCCCCATTAAGCACTCTACTTGTCGATGCACGCGTGATAAGACGGATTATCGAGTATGATTATACTAAATACATAGACAACTTTATTTAGAAGCATTGTACTTTGAGTGACCTCAAAACATGTATGTATTAACCGATGTATCAATAAACAAGATAAACATGACATCGTATGTCCATTCCTAGACACTGTGGGTACTTACCCCTCAGGAGAAACGTGACCATCAGTATAATCAGCTTCGTGAAGCTTTACTTTGATTTATTTGTGATTTGTGAATGTAACTAAGCCTAAATCAATTGGATTTTCATCTCAACTACACAAAGGAACGGAAGAAGTTTTATTTCTGACGAGAGGATAAAATGATACTTTGACATCATTCCATATGATTGTAACAAGATGCGCATTTTGCGCATAAGGGTTGTATAAATTAGGAAATTTATACCAAAACATATAAGTTGGAGACAGGCATGCAGCGGATAATAAGTACAACACATATATCTATATGGTTACATATTTATCATTGAATCAAGATTACTATTCTATTTACCCAGGAAATAACTCCTGTATTTGACCCGTGTGCCGGTTTTATCACTGGCCTTGTGACTCTTAACAACCGGAAATTATTTCTATTCTAGACCGAGTTTGCATCATCGTCGGTAAACAGGAGATATTTTCCATTCCATTCAGATGATGTCACTTGTTACAAATAATATATAAAATAATATGATGAAATATTAAGAGTAAGTTCAAATTTTATTTAAGAAATAGAGTACCTTTAGCCATCATGTGTTTTGCAATAAAGTATAGTTTTGCCCTGAACTATTATAGCTAAAAGTAAGAGGCCGAAGGCCGAGTGGTTTGACGTTATTAATAGTTCAGGGCAAAACTATACATTATTGCAAAACACATGATGGTTGAGGCTACTCTATTTCTTTTCCAGCATGTCGATTTTAACCCATGTAAATAACATTTCAGCCAAAATAAACTTAAATGAAATTAATCGAATTTGGCAGTGATTTGAGCATGCTCGACTGATACCGTAACTAGTGACGTCATAACATTATTGTTGTTGACGTCATATATAGATCATTGTTTCGTGACGTCATTCAAAAACTATACTTTATTGCGGAATAAATGAATAGCAATTTCTTTGCGTCAATCTGATTCGCTGAACACGGTAATAGAAGTTCAGTTCATACCTAAATAAACTTAATTTCGTGACGTCACATAATTTTAAGCCACGCCCTTCGACGGAAGTATTTGTAAACAGGTTACGTATTTTTCTAAAAATAGCAACACTTTGTGCAATGCCGCTTCTTGAAAGTTCAGTAAATAAACAATTAACATAATTCAATATAGAATGGTTATTTTCAAAAGATTCCAAAGGTAGGCCTTTTCAAAATAAACAAGAGAGTGCTATCAGAAATTACAACCGATCGTGTTCAACCACACAGAAGGCAAATGTCAACAATGCTCTCGCGGCCGTTGCAGGGAGATTGGCCATGGATAGCCGTTCATTAACAGTTTCAAGCTTGGCTCCTCAACAAGTTTAAGAACTGTGTGCTGTTTAATCAGATTCCATTAGATCAAGATCATAACATCACCAGTACGAGAGTAAATTCGGCTGGTTTCATCTCCGAATTCCACATTTGCGATTTGTGTTTACAACTGTGGCAACTAGCAATGTCAAGGCCACGTGTGACGGACGTTTAAGTTCATGGCCACTTGCGTTGTGGAATTTCATTGGCTGATGAACGGGTTGTAGGCGGGGCTAGGGATCCTATGACGTTTTGATTGACATTTTATCTCTTTTATGCTGTTGAGCGTTGAATTCATTCGCGTATATAGTGCAACTCTATTTGTTGCGAATTTGTATATTAAAAAACACCAAGTATGTATATATTTATTTTTAAGATTTACACGCGGATTTAGACAGTTTGCACATCGGTTTTCAAGTTTATACCTCCATGAACTTAATAAATTTTGATGTCAATTCTTAACTGAAGGATAGGCGGCGCCTTTGATCTTCATCGAAACAATGCTAGAATATACGTTATGATATATACTACTTGGTATGCCGAAGCAATCTATTTCAACCACTGTAAGCACGGGGTTCCGACATGCATAAAATGTGTACTGTCTTCATGCAATACCTGTGCTAATAACGGGAAAACTCGGACAAATAGGAGAAAATATTGAAAAGTTGCACAGACAGTTTCATTGAAATCAATTAATATCTGTTTTTGTGCAAATATAATATAAACAGTTTAGTTGTTAAAATGGTAATTGATATAGTTTTTGAAGTTTCGAGACAACTACCTTCAGACTCGAACAGGGTCAATTTTAAAATTCTCCTTTTATAAAATTATGTCGAAATACCAAAAGCTTTGACAGAGAATACATGTATATCAAGTTCACCAGCGCAGGAGGTAAAGGGCGAATTAAATAAGTAATAAAAATAAAGGGTTTTTAGTACGATGTCGCCTTTACAAAATTTGTTAATAAATGTTAAATTCACTTAGTACAGGTTATCTAAACGATACGATTATCATGTACATGCGAAACAGATCCATGCGAAAAAGGATGCATGTGATCGAAATGAGAGTTCATTGATCCTTAAAGATCGACTGATATGATCCAGGGCAACTTTCGTGATTCATTAAAATGTTTTCAAATTTGCCAGTGACTTAAATCTAAATTTTCGAAATCGGCCGATAAACAACTTTAATACGGCTTTTTGCAAACACCAGCTAATTAGTACTAGTGAACAGAACTGAAAGGACACGTGGTCAGTGAAGCGTGAGTCCTGCCGCATGACGTGAAAGTTGGTGCCCTTTTAACCTTCTTATTAAAAAAAGAATAGCAATTCTCATTCTTTTAACAACTTGTTAAACATCTTAAAAGTCATCCAAACGACTCCAACCTTAGATACATTGATATTTATTATATCTATAGTTATTTGTATTGTTCCAAGTAAAAGACACTGTTTTAATACGATGCTACACGCACTATCCCATAGAATGTGTACATCAATTACGACGGCTGCCCAACGTTGTCACAACAATGAGACTGGGTCAAGAACTCTCCATTCTATGACAAGCAGGTGCCTATTATGTTATACAATCTCATTAAAATTCAATTCTTACATTAATGGTCTCTACTTAGACCTATTGGATTTTCACGCCTATGACCCACGAAGCGGGTTATGAAAAAATCCTGACATAACGGCGTAACTCTTTGCATTCGACTGCTAGTTAGTGAATCGCGAGTAACGGTTACCAAAACTCTTTACGATTATATACGATGTTTCTAACGCTTGTTCCAGGTATGTTATTATATCATTGATTGTTAAATTCAAAGACAGAGACATTGCACACACGGTGTGAGATGTTATGATAGATAACAATATATGTTAGTTAACTACAAACGAATTTTCCACTTAAAATATAAGTACTAAGTTGTCATTAAGGGAAATGAAACATTTTGAATTTTTTCTACAAAATGTGATAAAAATGCCACTGCACTAAACATATATTACATTGTCTTCCGTTCAGAATAAAAACCTTTCATTTTTTCGAGACAATTTAAAACAATATCGATAAATACATGATATAACAATACGTGTTTTTGAATAGTGGTGGATCTCTCAAAGCCCAAATTCTAACCCTTTTTTTTTATAAACCCACCCTAGAAAACCGCGTCCAGGGATTGTCACAGTCTTAATAAAAGTGGTTATGACGACTGAGAAGGAAAGTTGGTATCATGAAGCAGTAATATATCGTATTTATGAAATCTTTCGGTCATGCTATTGCCTCTATTTGGCTGTTGAATTGGCTTAAATACAGAGAAAATCAAAGCGCTAGAGGTTCAGCTGACCACACGTCACAAACTGGGCCTGGCTTCGAGTCATGCTTCGATGATTTTTCAAAGCTTGGGCCAGGCTGATTAGGCGGTTATCCACAACAGGGGTATGAAAGGTCATCTAGTAGTCGAATTAAAGCGTATATTTTCACATTTTTGGGGTCTATTGAGTCTTATAAGTGATACGAATACAGATGATGATTTGTAATCATCAAAATTATGCGTAACGCCTCCTCTTTAAGGGATGATTTTGTGCTTTGCAGCGGCTTCATAATTCACGATCGTTGAGATTGCTTTTGATAATGTCTTCAACACTATTGTGGATGTTCATTGCAATGAAACTAGCTTCTTTCACGTCTTCTCTTATCGTACATCTCTTTACTCTTCTCTCAGAATTATCATCATATCAAATCGACCAATCGTTCAAACGTTCCCTGAAAGAATATTGTGTCGCTTATGTGTTCACATTCATTTCTCTAAAGACAATATGTTGAATGTCTAATTCCTGCTTATCAATTCACAGCGGATTCCTTATCGGAGCACACAGCCCAAGAGAGTGTATGGATAAGTCTGAGACCGGATAGAAGACAAGAAAGTGATTCTCTTGGTGCCAAGATGATGGCTTGTTTGTCTCGTGCAACGTGAAACTGACTCTACATTATACTGTAAAATTTAACTAACAAAATGACTCTTGTCCAAAATTCATTGTGTCTTCGTGATCCCCTTGCGAATTCTTCAATGTTATAAAAACGAACAGTGTACGGTGGCTTGGGACGTAAACGTAAAGTTATCAGTGACAAACAATAGAAAAGCAGATATCGTTTGTAGTTTTACCCAAGTCATTTGTATGTGTTTAGTAAGTTCGGTTTATGTCAATGTAAAAGGCCGTTGCTAGATTGTCTTTGAACACTTTAAATTGTCATATATTTAACATTTGGGAAAGAATACGCAAGCTCGACGAGACGTTTTAATTGATATCAGCACATGAAGTGAATTTTGACACGTATCAATAGAATGTTATGATAATTAACTTAAAGAAGATATACATACAAAATCAAGCCTTCATGAAATAGTGAAGAACAAAAAAATGTTCTAGAGATTAATGATTTGAGGTGAAAATTACAAATGTATGGAGCTCGACTTTGAGACTGAGGAGTTGGGCATTAGATGATAATAAAGGACATGCAATTTGTAGTGTTTAATGTGCAAAGCTGCGTTAAGAGTGATTATTTACAAGTGATTCAGTAACGTGGTTGGCTAGTTCCTGTCGACATCTAGTGCTCCTTGCAGTGCCTCTCCTAAGTGTTGGTAGCTTTCTCCTTGCGATGAGTTTAGCTCCTCAAGATCACATCACTACCTTGTAATAATTATGATGACTATCTTGCCAGTATACCAACCCATAAAGACAAATAATATATTTTTTAACATATTCATTTGTGGAAAAGCTTTTCTTCTATCAACGCATCATGCTGGCATTAAAACTGACAAGTCCAAACATTACGGTGGTCACTGGCTATTAGGCACTACCATTTCATTGAGATGAGCAAAGTAAATGGATGTATGTACTAAGATATTAAAAAATGAGTTGCATGAATTATTAGTTACTGAATCGATTAAACGTACATAAAATTATAGCACCCGCTCATACCTTGAAATTCGATATTAAAGGAGTTTCAATTAGAAAAAATGTAACTTTCAGGTACTGATTTATTACAATGCTATAAAATCAGAGTATCAAAATATATATAAAAGAATATGAAGTTGAATTATGTTATGTTTTCAGCAGCTACATCCGATGATACATATGAGGCATAAATAGATATCTTTCAGAGAAGTGAGGTGTTTGTTCTATTGCTTCATCATTAATGGGTAGCTGGCATTACACTTCATTTCCTACATTACATTCTTGAAGCACACAGTCATTGGATGGTACTGAAGTAGGTTCGAAATTGACAAGTCCTTAGACAATTAGGCTAATTTTAGTAGTGACATTTACTAAGTATCACTGCCCAGAGATTTATCAGTGACTATCAGCAAAAATAATTAGTCCAATATTGATGCAGCTTTGTTCATAAGGCGAATGAATATGTTTTGGCAATTAAGTACTGTAGTGCATATCACATGATTCAACCTTAGTTGTACAGGACAAACTTTTTTTCAAAACTCGCAAGCTATCGTATAAATTTGTTACCATTAAAACGATTCCAAAAACTTGATAGGCATAAGTGAGCCAGAAAAGCTTTTAAAATATATGAAACTTCACTGCGATTTAGATGCTTGATTTGGTACATGTAACTATGTATCGTCTGATATTTTGCCAAGTCTAAGAAACAAATGAAACGTAAAGTAAACACTAAAAGCATTTATGAATTCAGAAAATATCTGTCTGGCATTAAACATTTTATTTAATTTTCTTTTTCACGTTTCGGTATTCGTTTAAGCTTTCCTTGAGTAAAGAAAAATCTATATTTTACGAAACGTGATTATGTCAGAATTCACGACGATAATGACTGAAATATCGACCAACTTGTACCAAACACTAAGTCACTCGCTTTATCATTTTAACACCTATCTTTATGGACTCTTTCAGATATTGCGTGTATCATCATTTATACAATAAAAATGCTTACACTCACGTTGAAGTGGATCCACATGTATGAAGTTCACAATAAGTGCCAGCTATAAAGTCACGAAAAGCTCACGAATCAGAATGATAAGTTATAAAGCAAGTTAAAACGATGTGTGCAATATGATACAAGCTGCAACGATTTATTGAGTAGTCCTGCTTAAGAGATCAGATGATTGTTGTTCTACCAATATCTCCCTCTGCAGGATCAGCTTTACATGGCCAATATCGACTTCATGTAACTTCATAGAAACTTCCAGAAAACCAAAACAAGACTGAACTAGCTACTTAAAGAGACGTTGGTCTCAATAGTCAATTCTAGCACAGCATTTTGCAATGAATATGTCAATGCTTTCAAACTGTAGAAACAAAATAGTTCCGACAAAACATTTATTCAAGTATGAATACTTAATGTTCTCATTTCCGTTGGACACATAATGATAATCATAGAATACAGAACCATACACATCTCAGAGTTTTGTGAAAATTATAAAGAAGTGTATTCAACTTTCACTGAATATAAAGGATCGGGATTCGGACATTTGAAATGACAGAAAAAAGAGCAATTGGACTAAGGGGCCCTTAATGATAATACTAGCATGATGTTTTCCTTATCGATGCACTAAAACTTTGTAGAGTGCTTATATTTGTGTATGATTAAGTCATTAATGTTGTGATGTTGGACATTGTCCTTAGATGATATTGACATTTCATCATCGCTTTAATGCTTAAGCAATCGATTACTTCAAAGACAAGCAGGTAGACAAGAACCACAACATTGATTTGGAATATTTCAAGAAACTGCTAGAATTGATGATTCAAATGAATTATTCAAATCTTATCCAGCGTTAAGGTTTCGAAACATTTACAAAACATCATTTGTGCATGCATTAAATAAAACCCAATTAGAACAATCGGAGGTTTTAAGCTTTGATCTTTCTTAATATCTGTTTCATTTACACGATTCCTTAAACGAATTTATGTCAAAGATATTAGCGCACTTCAAAAACCCAATTCTTTTTGAGACAAATAAAATTGATATTATATTTTGTGGGGATTATTTGAAAATAACAGAAGCAAAAAATCATTAAATGATAGAAAAACAAGAAAGACGTTTGATTTATAATATGATAATATTTTTAAAATCATACAAAGTTTCAGACCTTTATCAAAGTTTTATATGTCTAAATTCTTCACGATGTTGACAAAATTAAGCATAGTCTTATTTGAATGAACTTTCCATCATGTCTTTCTTTGCATCTCCGTTTATTGCTAAGAGCAAGGACTTGATGAGACACATGTTGCTCAACCAATCACAGAGGGTGCCTTATCGTAAAGCTGAAATGCTTAACCTTAGGATTTCAAGATAAAACTTAATTTTCTTGGTGCCAATAATGCAATATGAGTTATACTCATTGTCCAGAATGATAACAAAGTTAAGATGTCCATATATCATTCATTCATGTTATGTAATGTTTCGTTGTAGAAAATCTAATGGTTTTATCCATAAGTATGTGATCCCTTCTGTTGTCCCTTTAACATCAATTTCAATTATAATAATGATTTATTTCTTTACTCGTATTCTAATCTGCTATGATTAACTAACAAACATCTTTTAGTTGCGGTTTCTAATCACAGTGTTGCTCCTGTATACATCTTGTAGATAAACTCGGACATCAGAATATTGTTCCTTGAACTCATAACGTAGACGGCTTCCAAGTCAACTTCTCCCAGTGTCCTCTATTACAGTGTAGCAATCATGGAAATGAATCTGAACCTGAGGCTTGTTAAACCTTATATCGGCAAACAACGATTACCTGCTATTAAGTAATTATTAAAATGTTGCCAATCAGAGCGAGGCAATATTAATTGGTATGAGCTTAAAAGGCGAGTTGTAGAGAAAATATATATACTTATAGATGAAATTGTCCAAATTTCACATTTATGATATAGATATTCAAAAGGTTAGTGAAGTTCAGTATTAATTGTTTTATCACTTTATCGTTCATTCAATTGTTGACATGAATATTGCATGAACTGTGAAAACAAGTATGAAATATAGAGCAGCGTGTACCAGGTCTGTTCCGTCTATCAAGGTAAGGAGCCTGTGTCATTTACGTACCTTTACACTGCATTACTCGCCTCGAGGATAGACTTGATTAGCTCTGGCTCAAGCATGAGTTGGATTAGTCTTAAGGTGGAAGACTTGATTGAACTATCGATTCTCAAAGAAGATTTTGTTAGGAATAATGCAGTAGTTATCTGAAATTTCATGGTAGAATAAAATCAGGGGTTCAGCAAAATTCAACCGCATGTGACAAAATTAACCATATAATTTCCTAGAATAAATGGTATGGGTGGAGTAGCTGCTATCTGCAGGATTCGTTAGAATCACTAAACCTTTAAATCAGTGATGGAAACATGTATTCATGTTATCTGCCTATACCGACCTCCACCTTCTTACAATAATTAACTGTTGAACTCTCTCAGGTCACTAGGAAATTTGACACGAACTAAAACAATGCTGCTTGGCGACAAAATGAACAGTTGTCGGACTCAAAGAAGGTGAGAGATTTAGTCAGATAATGCAGCTACTCACAGATAAGGACACATCCTGGACTGGGTCATTACGTCTGAAGATAGAGCTATGATAGAGCAAACCACTGCTGAAGATGTTCACCTGTCAGACCATAACGTCATCGTCATCACAGTGGTTTGGAACATGAACAGACCAACCATTAAACGGAAGACAGTTCTGTGCAGAAACCTGGAATCTATCAATAATGAAGAATTCAGAACTCAAACAAACTGATGTGTTGTGTAAAACCCTTGAAGATGTAAACGAGTTGAGGCAGAATCGTACACATTTACTCTAAGCACCCTCCTTGACAAGCGAGCCCCCCTGACATGGCGGAAGATCACAGTTACCAGGCTAGGCATGGGATAATGACAGCGTCAGAGCGGAAGTGGCGTAAGACTCATCTTGAAAATCATCGCCAGTCGTTGTTTCTTCTCGAAACTCTTACTCAAAAGTACTTCAACAAGTAAATAAATTTTTTTACTAGAGAAGTTTTATCCAGTGCTAGCAAACCAACACGTTGTCACGAGTTCCTAAAGGAATTACTTGATCGTGTAAATGATCTAAGCTTCCTACTGGCAAACATGATGTGGAACTTGTACATCGATTCTCAAACTACTTCATCAATAAAGTAGATAACATCAGTGCATCAGAAACACATGAGATTCTGAATATCATCAATGGCTCACAGGAGAAGTACGTTATGCATACTGGACCCGATCTCCTGAGTGAGGTGAGGTGAGGTGAGTTGGTGTTTAACGCCGCTTTCAAGATTATTTCACTTATATCACGGCTGCTAGTATTATTGCAGGGAGAAAGCCCGCAACACCATTGTGGCTATGCATTGCGGTGAAACCTGCGAGCATCGGCTGGAACTAGCGAACCATGGGTGGTACTGCGCTGAATTTCAGTGTAGCATTGCACCCAAACCTGACTGCGTGTAGAACAGTTCTCTACTGCAGACAAAGTTGCCGAGCCCCTGGTGGGATTCGAGATCTCCTGAGTGAAAACCAAGATTATCAACTTGCGGTGTTCTGTTGACTCGGGTAGTGTTTGATTGTTGATTTTACTTGCCCTCTCAGCAGCGTTTGACACTGTGAATCACGGCACACTCATCAGCCGTCTCTTCAGTCAGTTCCATATTGCTGACCCTGCACTTGCATGGATCAGATCATTTCTCAACAACAGAACACAATCAATCATCATAAAGAATAAAGTCTCTGACAGTGTACGTTGTTTGTTTTATACACAAGCTGTCTTGGGAACATCATCGATGATCACGGATTGAATCACCATTGCTATGCTGATGATACACAACTCATGGATTTTCAAACACCTATTTGTTATACATAATTATTCCCATATCGAATTTCCCAAAATTAACATAGAACATTTATTGTACGAGAAATTTCTAAGCGCTATGGGCATGCATTTGAATGGACGACTGCGCTATATTAATTTCCACACACACACACGCACACACAAACAACCCCCCACACAATTGATATAGCGATGGAAAAATATCAGTCATTTCCCGTCACGAGATGGTTATTGTTTATATTACCTAAATGTTTTTTAAAAGATTAAAACTCAAATATGATAAAAATAATCGTTCCTCTATAAAGGATTACGGTTGCGAATTTCGAAATTCATACGCGTGTGCTGTGGCTTTTCTTGACACTTACCTACGCAAGGTTAAATGGTCATTTGGGAAAAAGTTTCAAAATAAAAGCTAAATGTAGTTGTTGTTGAAAGTTTATTCCTTTAACCGTCATTCAAATAAATTACATTTAACAATTTTGTGTTTATTTGAAGAGGTCAGCGAAGCCCTATAGTAATATTACAATTATCGCTAATTTCTATACTTTTGTGCAATGTGGCACGCTTATTTCACGTTGTATGTGGCGGCGCATCTGAGAAATAACGACTGGCAACTGCATGGAATAAATAAAAATTGTTAAAATTCAGAATAAAGGTACCGGTAAGCAAATTACCAGTCGGGACAAGTTTGAAGTTGAATGAAATAGTGCCGACACAACAGTCTTTTTCATTGGTTCACAACAACCAATCAAATGCCAAGAAAATGTGTAACTCCCGTGCGACTTAAAGGAAAAACAGTACCCTGTGTCCCTCTTCCCATATGGGTAATATATATCTGTAATATCACTTTGTCTTAAAGTTGTTTACAGTTTTCTAATGAACAAGCATCTACATCACAACCGACATTGCCAATAATTGTTGAAATATTTAACATCGGATATCGCAGTAAGATGTAAAAGGATTCTAAAATGGTCTGCTAACCATTTTGTCTTGCTTTTGTTACCATTCCTGTCCATCATTGATACCCATGATTGATATACATACATTAGTCATGTCCCTAACTGATATCCATGATTAATATACAAGCACCATTCATGTACCTAACTGATATATACCCATGATTAATATACAAACACCATCCACGTCCCTAACTGATACCCATGATTGATATACATACACCATTCATGTCCATCATTGATACCCATAATTGATATACATTCACCATCCATGTCCCTAACTGATACCCATGATTGATACACATACACCATCCATATCCCTAACTGATACCCACGATTGATATACATACATCAGTTATGTCCCTAACTGATACCCATGACTGATATACATTCACCATCCATATCCCTAACTGATACCCATAATTGATATACATACACCATTCATATCCCTTACTGATACCCGTGATTAAAATACATACATCATCCATGTCCTTAACTGATACCCATGATTGATATACATACACCATTCATGTCCCTAGCTGATACCCATGATTGATATACATACTTCATTCATGTCCCTAACTGATATCCATGATTGATATACATACATCAGCCATTTCTTTAACTGATACCCATGATTGATATACATACATCAGTCATGTCTTTAACTGATACCCATGATTGATATACATACATCAGTTATGTCCCTAACTGATACCCATGATTGATATACATACATCAGTTATGTCCCTAACTGATACCCATGGTTAATATACATACACCATTTATGTCCCTAACTGATACCCATGGTTGATATACATTCACCATCAATATCCCTAACTGATACCCATAATTAAAATACATACAACATTCATATCCCTTACTGATACCCGTGATTAAAAAACATACATCATCCATGTCCTTAACTGATACCCATGATTGATATACATACACCATTCATGTCCCTAACTAATACCCATACTTGATATACATACATCATTCATGTCCCTAACTGATGCCAATGATTGATATACATAAACCATCCATGTCCCTAACTGATACCCATAATTGATATACATATACCATTCATGTCACTTAGTGATACCCATGATTGATATACATACATTAGTCATGTCCCTTACTGATACCCATGTACGATATACATACATCAGTTATGTCCCTAACTGATACCCATGATTGATATACATACACCATTCATGTCCCTAACTGATACCCATACTTGATATACATACACCATCCATGTCCCTAACTGATACCCATGATTGATATACATACATTAGTCATGTCCCTAACTGATACCCATGATTGATATACATACATCAGTTATGTCCCTAACTGATACCCATGATTGATATACATACACCATTCATGTCCATAATTGATACCCATAATTGATATACATTCACCATCCATGTCCCTAACTGATCGTTTTCGATATTCTTCAACATAGCGCTTTTACTTTTATTATGTTTTCTTGAATGATCTATTGTTTAGTTCCGTTGACGATGATAAATACGTTTACTTCATGAAGTATAACATGAGGTGGTTTAAGACAATGCAAATAAGAAATTGATTTTATATAAACACTATGAAGTCTATTTCAAGAAGCTACTAAATGGGCCACATTGTGTAGACGATTTACAATTTACTTGTCTTTACATTTAAAGCTATTTTGCAAATAAGCGTTTATGACGTCTTGTTTAGCATCAAAATGTTTTAATATTTGAATATCTATTCAGTTTCAGAGATTACGTGCTCGACCATGACAGATAAAGAAGTGTGCTATTTATCCGGCTGCACGCATGATGCATAAAAGCCTGCAGTGTGATGTTACAATGTTAGCACAATGGTATCGATCTCACGGAAATCTTATAATCTTAAACATCCACTTTATTTCCATCATTAAAACGATCATATTAGGAATAATCATTTTTTTGGGTTAAACTGGTAAATGATTTGGTATCTATCACATTAAATTAACTCGATTAATAATAGGTCATACATTACTTGTTTTCTGAAATATCTTTGAACTTTATTGATTTCACAGGCAACAATTTCTATTATTTAACAACAATGTTCGGACGATTTAGCCAAGCAACCAGTGGCAGAAAGGTTTTTCCCTAAATAATGCTTTGAGCAGCCGAAACGAGACTATTTGATATAACCATCTCCTGAAAGTGTTCAACAAGGAACTTGTTATTAAAAGGTTGAAGATAACTGCAGAACGAGCTATAATAGGTCTATCTAGCTAGAATAGTTCGTTCGAGCTATACATCTATAGGTCAATCTATGTATGTCAAACTGTCAAAAACTTGATTAGATATCAGGGAAGAAGTTAAACGTATACTGGTATCATATGCTTCCCCCTAAAGGTAATCTAGCAGGTATCAGGATGGAGGTTAACGGACTGTTATCAAATGTAATATATGTACATGAATATAAACACAGATGTACAGATTTAGGTAGGTCAAGTAGAGGCAAATAACAATGCTATTACTAATGTATATGTAGGTTGAATGGATAGCGTTCTAACTAATATTTAAATCTGGCCGGAAAAGATATGAATTTGTGAACTTCTTTATAAATCTGTAAATTGTCATTGTAAGGAAATTCTGCGTTGCCATTTAACAATTAGTCCAAATTTATCAGAGCTTGTTTCCTGCACATTTGACTAATATTACAGACATTTGATATCTAATGTTAGAATAAATACTACATTCCATAAAAAAAATTATAAGAATTTTCAATTCAATTTTCAATCTTTACAGTAATTACTTATTCCTAAATCAAAAGTTTAAATGCTTGTGTACAACATGAATGAAAAACAAGTACCTTCATTCTTTTTAAGGTCACAGTCAGCAAGAGGAGGAGGACATGAGATATGCAGGTCCCAGATTTCAGATAAATGCCAATCGAGATATCTATCTTCAAAGCCTTTTGAGTCAAAATGGCTATGTCTTGACACACCACTCTGCATGTATGGGGAACTTCAATGCCTTTACCTCAAATTTTAGCTATGAATAATTGTATTACAAAATTCTAGTGTTATGAAATAAGTACTTGTCGTGTAGTCCATAGCTTGTAAATAGAAAATGAACAAATAATGGGTAATGACTGGTAGTCTGAAGAACTAGTTGAATGAGATGATATAATCATAAAGATAGCTGGAATTTGTTTCGACTGGTTATTTCAGATATGCAAAAGTCTGAACTCTACACAATTATGGTCAGTAAATGTAAGAAAATTTGACAATTCAACATTTAGGAAAAGGCCTGTTAATATATAACACAAGTTACTAAAAGTTATTTTATCTTTATTCTAAGAGCATTTGTAATTTTGATGTTTTTTGGTTTTGAGATGTAGTAAAGGTCCAAAAGCTGTTAAAGTTTATGTAACCACAAACATATTTCGCTATTTTCTTTGGAATATATGAATGTCTGATTACAATATTGTATAGTGCGTCAAAGGTCGCTACTCAAATATGTTCAGTTTGGTAATGAAAGCTGTTATTGAATGCCGCTTTTGATGACCTATCTGGCCACAAACTGGTGAATGCATGACTGGTCACACACCCTTTTTGTGACGTCATTAACAGAATCATTGCATTGTGATCTATACATCTATGGTAACAATATCAGAGAAAAACCCAATAATTATATGATTTTCAGAGAATGTTTTCCACTCATTTAGATAAATCAGTTGACAATGTAACACTATTAAGCGTGTGGTGTATAAAAGGTATCCACATCAATGGTAATGGTGGGTTTTTCACAGCCAATAATTATGCTGTCTTAATGAAAGGCTAATTAAAGGTGTTTATTGGACAATTTAACAAAAATCAAGCCCAGTTCTTATTTTGTTGAAAACATCTTCGAGCGAAAATAGAGAAGTGATAAAGTTGTTGTTTGATTGTCCTTAAAGGTATCCAAACTTTTTATTTTTATTGATGATTGTATTGTATAGTTACTGAAATCAGTAAATGAAGATATCATGATATTGGAACATGAAAGTTGTCTCTGTTGTCTTTTTCTGCTGCCATTTGATACATGATAAGTTATGCTTTGACATCGACTTCGGGATGGGACATAGTCAACAGCCGTCCGCCCCATTGACAGCATGCCCCACCTCAATATACACAACCCCACCTCAATATACACAACCATAGCCGGACTCCCACATCACAACAGTAATATGACAAGTACTTCACTTCTTCTTAACATTGAAAATGCCATGGCATTTTTCTGTGGCTATTAGGAATGCCATGGCATTTTCTATGGCATTGGAAAATGCCATGGCATTTTGCCATGGCAATAAGGAATGCCATGGCATTTTCCATGGCATTGAATAATGCCATGGCAAAATGCCATGGCATTTTTTTTTAAATATTGGAGTTTGATGAAATTTTTTTATCAAATATTTATTTTTATAATTCATATTCTACAAAAATGTAATTTGATGGCAATATTCCTATTCGGAAAGCGATAAAATTTGGGCGGTCAACTTAGGACTCTCCGTACCAGTCCTAACTTGTACCGAACAGCATTAGTTACATTCAGGATGGTCTACTAGACCAATATTACGTAAATCATAATTTAATCTGCTATATGAATATATCAAATAAGTATGTATTTTGCTAAGTTTTCTTTTACCATAAGAAAAATATGATGGTGATTTTAACAATTTAAAACTTTTGATGGGTTCGGCATCTCTTATTTTGAGGTTGGAGCATATGATGGGGAAATGATTGAGTATAACGACTTGTGCGGGAAAAGGATAATAGAAAAATGACGCACGTTTTATAGGTAATAATTGGTCTTAAGCTCGACAAGTTCTGGCAAAAGGTCACATAGGTACGACGAATTATTAGCGTTATATATGTTATTTTAGGATAACGAGTGTCATCCTGTTAGATAAGATAACGATTTTCAGAACGTATCTCAGTATGCCAGTTCAAAGATCTTTGTTAGCATATGCCTGTTATCGAAAGATGAAATACCCATTGATGTACCGTCAGTGAACAAACTTACAGCACAATTTAAATCCTTTGCATGGTTCGTTTACATATAAAATAAACAGAAAGGGTACAGGACTGATCCCGTGGGTACTCTAAAGTGATACTAGATGCCGTCAAGAGTTTCTAAGACAGAGTCTACATATTTGTGAACGACATTATGGAAGATGGAAAATGATTAAACATAAGCTACATGTTCTTCATTATACTCTTTCGTCAATCGTACAAATAGCTCATATTTTAAATGAAAAGATACGATAAAGATTTGTACCTTTGAAATCATTTTGAAAAATTTGGATTATGAACATGAAGTTTTTTGTAATAATGACTCATGACAGGTAGTTCAAAGATAATTTTCAACAGATGAATTATTAGTATTTTCATAAATATGCTAGCCTTGATTTTTTAAGATGATAAATATATGATCAATGATGAAGTGTTGAATAATCTATTGACAAATACAGATTTGATTTACATTATGTCTGCAATTCACATTTAGTTAGACTAACTACACCTCTTTAAAGAATAGAACAGTCGCAAAGTCCTTTCCACACATGTACAGAAATAAGTACGTAAAAACAGAGTTCGCTGAAACTGCGAATCACCGCGAATCATGTTCACTAGAATCGACCTACCCAATTTTCTCCCTGTTACTTACAAAATTCGTGCCGTACGCCAGTTTCAATTTGTCATTTTCTTTTTTAGATGTTGTCTACCGGTAAAAATCACAATTGAATCTCATTCTGATTTATTTTTTTAAGAATGATAATATTTTCAACTGGCGAACTTAGTCCAAGGTTGCCACTTTGTTTCATAACCAACTTCTTTCGAAGGCCGTTCTCATGGTATGATGTCACAAAGGCCAGCCGTTTCACGTTTTGGCGCTTCATATAAATCCCCGTGCCAGATAAATTGCAGTGACGTCATGAAAAATTGACACGTTTTCGTTTTTCAGCTGTACCTTTTTTGTCCGGCAACGCTAATTACTTGCCAAATTATACAGAACGTATTATATTTAAATCGGCCGTCGACAGATGTAAAAAAATGTTAAGACTGTGATGAACAACGATTGTTGTTGGTGTCAAAATGAAAGTTTGTGTTTATCTAGATTTGCGGGTAGACTGACAATTTTGTGTATGCCATTTATGTCATATGCAATTGATATTCGATATAATGTGATATGACACCCATAAAAGTGACATTTAGCACTTAGGGATGCTTTCTTGAGGAAACCAGTCAATCCTAAAGAATCTTGTTTACTTGTGGTTACGATCTAATTTGTATCAATGAACGCATGTTTAATGGACATATATTTCAGATTGAAATACAGTTTTTGTCATATTATTTCATATGGCATCCTATTTGCTAATTTAATTGACATTTTGTTTTACACACGTTGTAGATACAAGAATCACAAGTCCATACTCGCATCGACAGGGATTTAATTCTCAAATATAGCTACATGTGAAAGCCATGAAAGTCACTGACGTTAAGGCGTTGGTGTGACTATAGTCCATCGATGAGGTTAAAGGAACTAAAAGAAACAAAATAATTCTTTTAGTTACTAATCCAACAATTAAACACTTTTAGCATGAATATTCCAAATTGACAATAAAGCACTTTACAATTATAAAATAAAGTACCTCAAAATTAGAAGTTAATCTACTAAAAATTTGTCAGTCCATTTCGGTTTCAAACTTTAAACAGCAACCTTTTATCCAAATATCACAATTATATTGTAAATCATACTCAAAAGTAACAACCCTAATAACAATTCATTTAAATATCAAATAATAGTAATAATACAAGTCAAAAGGGTACTCACATTTGTGTTTCAATATGGATTTTTACAAACAGGCAAGTGCTCCTGTGGACAGCACACTACACAATGAAAAGCAGTAAATGCATGAAATTCTGGTGCAACTGAAGTCATGTGACCAGCTGATCTGAAAGTGAGGCTTAGAAGATTAAATCTATATTTGCAAAAGTTTTTGTATGCCTCTAGCTGGATTTGAACCCTGGAACCTAGGGTTTACAGTCCAGTGTGCTATCCACTAGGCCACTGTACCTGATTTAACAATTTAGATATTTTAACTGTTGTACTTTGGCATTAACACACCCAGCCCGTTAAACACACCTAGGGTGTTTAAGACAACATATATAATGCAAAATACCTACTACTGGTCTTGACAACACCTACCTAAGCTAAGCTTATTCTACAGCAGGTACAAGTAATACCAGTTTGTGGATTGGTCTGCGAAGATCTGAGCCTTTTGTTTTGAGGATAACACTTCTGACATTGCCATAATGATCTGGTTCAGTGTCCACAATACGAGCCATAATCCAAGCATTTCTAGGGAGATTATCATCCTTTATCAGAACAACATCGTTTACCTTGAAGTTCCTTTTGGGAGCCTGCCATTTCTGACGTTTCTGAAGTGTTAGGAGGTACTCCTTTCGCCATCGACTCCAGAAAAGTTCTGCCAAATACTGCACACGTCTCCATCGACAGCGTGCATAGACGTCAGATGCCTGAAAAACTCCAGGTGGTGGAATATAAGCACTGGATCTTACCATCAGCAAGTGATTTGGTGTCAAGGGTTCTAAGTCTGTTGGGTCACTAGACATTGCTGTAAGAGGCCTAGAATTCAAGATAGACTCGACCTCGCACAAGAAAGTTCTATAAAGTTCATCATCAAGACGTTGACTGAATTCTTGGAGTAATGGGTTAAGAACGCTACGCACAGACCTTATCAGACGTTCCCATACACCTCCCATATGGCTTGCTGAAGGCGGGTTGAACTTCCAGACAATGTTGATCTTCAGCAGATAATCATGCACACTTGACTGGTCAATTTCCTCAACTGCTTGGCGAAGTTCCTTGGCTCCGCTGGTGAAGTTGGTGCCGTTGTCGCAGGAGATCTCTTGGACTGCTCCCCTTCTGGCTATAAAACGTCTAAGGGAGTTAATGAAAGAATTAGTGTTCAAAGAGTTTGCAGTCTCAAGATGAACAGCTCTGCTTACCATGCAAGTGAACAGGACTCCGTAACGTTTAACTTCCTTCCGTCCTTCTTTTACAATGTGCGGTCCAAAGAAGTCTAACCCAGTGCAGGTAAAAGGTGGAGATGGCTGAACTCTATTAGCTGGGAGATTGGACATCATCTGCTGACCGGTGGGCCTCTTAAGTCTCCTGCAAAGTACACATTTATTCAAAATACTTCTGACAGCAGAATTAGCGTTTGTTATCCAAAAATCCTCTCTCAATGCAGACAAGACATGATTTCTGCCTACGTGACCTAGCCTTTCATGTACCTCACGCACGATCAGAGTGGATATATGAGACTTACGTGGCAAAAGAACTGGATACTTCATTCTGTCGCTTACATTGGCATTACTCAAACGACCTCCTACTCTAAGCAACCCTTCAAAGATCCATGGCCAGAGATTCCGAATTGTACTCTTTTTTGGCAGTACAGGCGAACTGTTCTTTTCACAGGTTTTGGAAAGTATTTCAATTTCCGAACGATATTCTGTTTCCTGTACAAAGTGAAGGATACTCTTCTCAGAGTCTTTAAGCTCTCGGAGTGTCAGAATACCATCATTTAAGGGGGGTTTGCCCTTTTGACACCTGTATTTCAGAAAATTGAAGAATCTGCGGTAAATTGCAACTGCTCTTTTCAACTTGTACCAAGATGAATAATGATTAAGAAGTTTACTCACAACATCTCCAGGGGAATCTTTTGTCTCGTTCAACGTTGATATTGCTGAAGATTCAATGGCTTCCTGAGGCTCAAACGTTGCTTCATAATCAGCCACTCTCAAGAACTGTGGTCCGTTGAACCATTCATCACATTTCAGGAACTGTGAGCAGCTGGAACCTCTTGATGCTATATCAGCTGGGTTACTCTTAGAGTCGACATACTTCCATTGATCTGGTGTACTGAAGTCCCTGATAAGTTTAACTCTGTTGGCGACAAACACAGGAAACCTGTTCTTCTCACTACGGATGTATAGCAGAACTGTTGTTGAATCAGTGTAGTACGTAGTTGTGTCAATGCTCATGTCCAACTCCCTCAGCAGAAATTGTCCTAGTTTTACAGACACGGTAGCAGCAGTAAGCTCTAATCTAGGAATAGTCAATGGTTTTAAAGGAGCAAGCCTAGCCTTACCTAAAAGAAGTGTTGTGTGAATGTTTCCATTAACGTCAAAGAGCCTTATGTATGCAGAACAACCATATCCCGTGGAACTTGCATCTGAAAACACATGTAATTGCCTACAGGATACGTCACCAAAATCAGGAGGTTTGATACATCTTCTCACAGTAAGATCTTTGAGCATTTCAACGTCTCTGAGCCATCTTGTCCATCTGTTGACGAACTCCTGGCTGATGATGTCATCCCAGCCTAGATCCTTTTCTTTACACAAGTCCTGAAGGATTCTTTTTGCAGGCAGCAGCACTGGGGAGACAAGACCTAAAGGATCGTATAGGGAGGATACCATGGACAGAATGCCTCGTCTTGTGAATGACTTCTCTGGCAGGTCAACAACATACTTGAAGCTATCTAAAGTGATGTCCCACTGCATTCCGAGTGCTCTCTCCATGGGTATATCATCTCGGCTGAGGTCAACTGCTTGAATCTCCTTGGATCGATGTTCCTGAGGAATAGAAGACAAAACTGCTTTACTGTTACATGTGAATTTAGTAAGATTGAACCCACCGTCTTCGCATGCATGTCTCAGGTATTTAATCAAGGCAACAGCACACTTGTCTGAATCCACAGCCTTCAAACAGTCATCGACATAAAAGTTACGTTCAATCGTTTGCGCGACCTGCTCATCGTAGTTCAACCTGGACTTAGCTGCTGTGCTTCTCAGGGCATAGTTGGCAACAGTCGGAGAGGATACTGTACCAAAACTATGTGCAGTCATTCGATACTCTTTCAGTTGACCATCGACATTTCCATCAGGCCACCACAGAAACCGTAGATAATCCTGGTGCTCCCTTGGGACCTTCACCTGATGAAACATGGCTTCCACATCGCCAATAAAGGCAACCTGGTCAGATCTGAAACGAGTTAAAACACCAACGAGAGAATTTGCAAGGTCTGGGCCTTGCAAAAGAACATCATTGATTGACAAACCTCCATACTTGGCGCTACAGTCAAAGACTACTCTGATCTTGTTAGGCTTCTTAGGGTGATATACACCATGGTGCGGCAAATACCAGACGTGTCCAGGTGGGCGTTTCAACTCATCTGTTGGGACTTCAATGGCGTATCCCTTTGCAAATAATGTATTCATAAATGCAATATAATCCTTTTTATACTGTTCATTGCTCATCATCTTTTTCCTCTGCCAAAGTACCCTTTTCACTGCTTGATCCCTGTTTGATGGCATATTCACATCATTACGGAAAGGAAGAGGAATTTCATAATGTCCATTAACAAATTTAAGTTTAGCTTCGGTATCCCTAAGAAAACGTTCATCTTCAATTGAATAGCCTCTTTCACCTGGGACCTTCCCGATGTCAGCCTCGTTAAAGTCTAGCTCGAACATTTTCAGAACAGTGTCAGATGAGATGCATTCAGATATCTTCTCATGTTCTTTCAGTGTAATTAAATTGCAAACAACAGATTTATTCTCGAGGTTACACATCACCTGAAGAGGGCCGTTGATTGTCCACCCTAGCTTGTATCTCACTGCAAAAGGTCCACTGCCGGATGATGGAGTGACTTCAAGAGGTCGAAGAGCATCAGTGCAGTTACTGCCGATGAGAAGCCCAATATGCAAGTCTGGTTGATAAGGCGGCATCATCTCTGCAACATCCTTGAGGCCTGGTAACTGCATCAAAGAATCAGGTTTAGGAATATGGTCACTACCGACTGGCATAACATCTTTACAAAATGTACGTGGCAAGTCAACAAAATGAGTGTCAGAGAGATCAGATACAACAAGATCCTGTACAACCGTTGTGTTAATGAGGTCATTTCCATTCATTGTTTGCAACCTTAGCGAAGCTGGTGTTGATTTCGCTTGCAGTTCATCTTTGAGGCTTTCTGTGATGAAGCATCCTGTGCTACCGTTATCCAACATGGCATACACTTGCACAATCCTATTACCTCCCTTCTGTCGAACGTTAACAGGAAGAATAGGTTGTAATACAGTCTCCACAATCTTGGATCGTTGATTATCACAGAAAGTTGCTCCAGTGATGACATGCTTGGCATCAGTCTCGTCAGTTGATGAGTTGGCTTTGGAAACAAAGTCTCGTTGCTCCTGCTTGAACTGAAAATTGGCATCATGTAAAGCAGTAGGATGACGTTTGCCACATTGCTTACAAATTCTCTTTTTCATACAACCTTTAGAAGTGTGGTAAAGCCCATAACAACTGTAACATCTGTTGTTATCCCTCAAATATGCTCGTCTTTCTGACAATGACTTTTGTAGAAACATCTTGCAGTTGTCAATATCGTCAGACTGTTTACAGAAAAAGCAAAAAATGCTTTTACTTTTACTTTGAGGATAACTTCCAACATGAGTAGCAAAGCTTGCAAATTGAGACTTGAATGGTGGCTTATTCTTATCTGAGGACCTATCATTACGAATTGGGTCATGCTTGTATAACATCGCCTGCTTACCATAGATGGGTTCATTTGCAGATTTTGCAGCAAAATCAATGAATTCGACAAGATGTTTGAACCTCACTTCCTCTCGGCGATCCATCCTCACCCTGGTAACGTGGTCCCTCCACCTTGTCTGGAGATATGCCGGGAGCTTAAGAACAACACACTGCATGTTAGGTGCATGATTAAGGACATCCATGTGAGAAATACCATTCATTACATGAAGACACTTTGTCAGATGAATAGAGAATTGTCTGAGTCCTACATTGTCCTCATTCTTAATGTTAGGCCAATTACGAATCTTATTCAGGTAAGCTGTAGAAACTTTATAAGGATCACCATACTCATTGTGAAGCAGATCTCGTGCTGTAGCATATCCTTCCAGTGGATTCATGTGAAGACAAGCAGAAATAAGATCTTTTGGCTCACCTTGAAGTTGTTGTACGAGAAAGTAAAGTCTATCTGCATCACTTGATGTGTGTGGGACAATCCGCGCATCAAATGCCATTTGGAAGGCAGAAAACTCTGTTGGATCTCCGGCAAATTTGGGCACTTCCGGCTTGGGAAGAAGCATAGCTTGGGACATCTGTCTCTGTGTCTCTAAAACAGCATGATTCAACAATGAGGATGGGTTATCAAGAATTTTTGTACCTTGGATCTGATTGTCCTGACTAAAAGAGCTCTGATTGGCTGGGTGAAAGTCTGTTGCAGTAGGATCGAGCTTCTGTCGAAAGGTTTGGGGCTGTTGATGAACATGAGATTGAAGGTTTATATTTGGAGTTGAATTATAAATTGTAGGATCATAAACTTTCTTGCCTGTGTTTGAATCTGTCACGTGAGGACCATAATTCATACTATGGTTATCAGATGGATTTTGAAGCAGTGAAGAATGTTTTATCTTACCATATTCAGGCTTGCCAACTTTTGAAGCAGTCATTGAACCATCTTGACGTTCTTCATCTGCCCTTGCATACACCTTCTCCTTTGCTGTTGTTTTGGCAATCTGAATGTCGAGCTCCACTTCTTTCAGCTTCATCTCAGCTTCGGCACGGGTGTAGAACATGGACTTCTCTGCAAGGAGCTCTGCAAGTTTAGCTTTTTCATGAGTGCGTGAAAAATTAACTAAGCTTGATTTTCCAGAGTATTTTGAATTTAAAGATCTTTTGCTTTTCACTGAACCCCTCTGTGATACTGATTCATGTAACTCATTAGCTAGTTCCCTTTCTGCACATTGCACCCAACTTACTAACAAGTCTCTAAAGGACAGGAATGATGCCTCGTTCTTGTCTGAACCCTCTCTCATCAAGGCTCCTTCCTCCTCGTCTAGCTGGCTGCAATACAAATCCACACATGATCTATAATACATAAACAATTCATTGAAGTTGTCAAGACCAGATTTCACTAAATGCAAGTTATCAATGCTATTTCTCAAAAGATCTAGCTCGTTTTTACTTTTAGTACATGCTGATAAAGCAGCAACAGTCTTATTTCTCAAAAGTCTCAACTGTTCAAGTCTTCCCTTCTCTGTGAGAGTTCTGTTCTGACGCAACTGCATTCCACTGTGAGCAGAATTCCCATTATCACTGACATCTTTACCATTGTTAATACTAACATCAGTAACCACGTGTTGTGTGTCCTGATTACAAAGTTGACCTTCATCGTTGACAATGTCCTTGGACGCCATGCTAACCCTTGAACCAAGAGCACAGTACTTCAGACGTTTCACACACGTGAATCATAAACTTAAGCCGAATAACAGCCACTACTGTCGAACGTTGAAAGCTGTAGAGGCTCCACAAGCATGATTAGTGCTGCACTTGCCTGTCTGTAAATTTCCTTTAACAAATGTAGATACAAGAATCACAAGTCCATACTCGCATCGACAGGGATTTAATTCTCAAATATAGCTACATGTGAAAGCCATGAAAGTCACTGACGTTAAGGCGTTGGTGTGACTATAGTCCATCGATGAGGTTAAAGGAACTAAAAGAAACAAAATAATTCTTTTAGTTACTAATCCAACAATTAAACACTTTTAGCATGAATATTCCAAATTGACAATAAAGCACTTTACAATTATAAAATAAAGTACCTCAAAATTAGAAGTTAATCTACTAAAAATTTGTCAGTCCATTTCGGTTTCAAACTTTAAACAGCAACCTTTTATCCAAATATCACAATTATATTGTAAATCATACTCAAAAGTAACAACCCTAATAACAATTCATTTAAATATCAAATAATAGTAATAATACAAGTCAAAAGGGTACTCACATTTGTGTTTCAATATGGATTTTTACAAACAGGCAAGTGCTCCTGTGGACAGCACACTACACAATGAAAAGCAGTAAATGCATGAAATTCTGGTGCAACTGAAGTCATGTGACCAGCTGATCTGAAAGTGAGGCTTAGAAGATTAAATCTATATTTGCAAAAGTTTTTGTATGCCTCTAGCTGGATTTGAACCCTGGAACCTAGGGTTTACAGTCCAGTGTGCTATCCACTAGGCCACTGTACCTGATTTAACAATTTAGATATTTTAACTGTTGTACTTTGGCATTAACACACGTCTTATAATCTAAAGACTTAAAGAAAACATCACGATCTTGAACAGACGCACAATGTATCTGACTTTATTTTAACGGTGGCAAAGCTGAAATCGGCAAAACATAATTTACTAAATACCACATAAAAGCAAAGATGAAATATTGATTTACTTTGTAAAATGACGTTGTCAAATAATAAGTGAGGTACCACAGAATGGCAGGAACAATGTAGTGTGCTCTTTCTAATTCATTTGAATGTTGATCATGAGATCAAATGATACCAAAGATATTTGATATAATGATATAACAGTTTAAAATACTTTTGGTTACTTATAAGGCAAATAACTATTTCTGCGCCGAAGAATGTTTAGAAATTGTACCTCCCGTCATCCCCGACACTTATATATATTTTATGAAGTAAGTTTCACGCCGGATAGATTCTCAGGTTTGTTTTCAAACTGTTAATTCGACACGACACTCACGTTTATTCTCAGTCATACATAGTGTGTACGCACTCATTGGGTATCGGCTGGTTACTCACAGTCATATAGTGTGTACGCACTCATTGGGTATCGGCTGGTTACTCACAGTCCTTTAGTGTGTACGCACTCATTGGGTATCGGCTGGTTACTCACAGTCATATAGTGTGTACACACTTTTTGGGTATCGGCTGGTTACTGAGTCATACAATGTTTACATGTACATTGGTTATCTGCCGGTTACTCACAGTAATAAAGCATGCACACACTCTATGCGTATAGGCCATTTACAGTCATATAGCGTGTACACACTCATTGTTATTTATTTTGGTAAATAAGTAAGTTTTGCAATGAAGCATTTTCCGTTTCTTAATACAAAATTTCGAAAAGCTCACATCTTAGAAATAGCTTTAAAGTGAAAGCAAGTATCATCATCGTTATTTTCTGTTCCAATTTTTAATGTAGAAATGCTACTCAAGTTCAGCTCGAATGGGTTGATAGGAGAGCTCCACAGATCTAAGACGTATCATTGTTCGCCCCTTGTAAGCAAGATGTGGTATTCGGGAAGAAATTAGTTCAATATAGGTAAAGCTTTCTGCCAGATTCTATAAGAGAATCATTATCTGCTGAATTCAGTTTATTATGTTTGCTCATCTTTTTTAGCGTCAATTAAGAATCAAACAATCGTACAGTGAACCAAAATTATTTGAGTAAAATCGATTAATTTAATCTTTAGGCGGTTCCTTTGGCCTTAAAAGAGTTGTCAAAGAGCTATATTTCATCATTTAAAAAGTCTTACAATAAATAATTAAATCAAAATAAGGCCTGTAAAATCTTCCACCAAAACAACATTTTCTGGGCTAAGTGTTTCTGACGATGACGATTCACGTAATAATGAAAAGGTTGATTCAATTGATAATCAAGATGATTCAGGTAATGATGAAGATGATTAATTTATTGAAGAAAATAAGTAAGCTAATAATGAATATAGATAATCTAATGAAGAAGATGATTCAGCTGATGATGAAGATGATTTAGCTGATGATGAAAATGATTCACCTTATGAAGATGATTCAGCTGATGATTAAAATGATTCATCTGATGATGAAAAGGATTTTTCTGATGATGAAGATGATCCAGCTAATGCAGAAGATGATTTATCTCATCGGGAAGATGGTTTACCTTATTGGTAAGAGGGTTTATCTCATGGTGCTGATGTTTCAGCTGATGATACAGATGTTTCAGCTGATGATAAAGATGATTCAGTTAATGATGAAGATGATTCAGCTGTTAAAGAAGATGTTTCAGCTGATAAAGGAGATGCTTTATCTTATGGTTAAAATGATTCAGCTGATGAAGAAGATTATTCAACAAAAAGATTAAGATGATTCAGCTGATGGTTAAGATGTTTCAGCTAATGGTTAAGATGTTTCAGCTAATCTGATGATGAAGATCATCCAACTGATGATGAAGATCATCCAACTGATGATGAAGATCATCCAACTGATGATGAAGATCATCCAACTGATGATGAAGATGATGTAGCTGGTGATTCAGCTGTGATGAAGATGATTAAGAATATATATTTGCAACATTGACGTGGCAATCTTTCTAGGTCAATAACATCAAAGAACAACTTTCAAAAAAATAATCAATTATGAATAACGTATCTAAACAGCAGTCATTTACAGAAGTATTTAGAACGTATTTGAATTTAATCATAATATGCTGTAACAAAATAAGATGCTACATGTATTAAAATACAATCAGTATTGATATCATTAAGTGGCCGGTCATTGTTTCTATCTAATGGTCCAATGGAAATTGCATATATATTTTTATATATTTATAAAACGTTTTAGAAAACAATTACATGAGTGAAGCAACTACTGAAAAGGAAATCTCACTGTCGATTTTCAATTATCTAGCACAGTATATAGTAATGGATATGCATCAAAGCAAATAGTTAGAATCCAGAAATATCCCTTAAATCGAATTTGGGAGCATCATACTGACAAGGAGGTAAATAGTTTTTGTAATTGCACTTCTTCTGCTGAGAATTGAGGCAAATGATACTATGAGTCACGGTACGTGTTCGTAATACGAATTATGAATATGTCCTCCCATATTTCTTTGGCTATTGTTCCTATTTTCACATCGTGGGAAGAGTCTTTTGTAGATATGTTTGTTAAATACTGATGTTATTAAAGCATTCAAGTACATCAAAATCAGTCAGTAAAAGCTACATCTGTTTAAACAAAAATTAAGTTCCGAAAATAATGCGTTGTCCTTGTCAGAAATATATTTTACTGAATCTCTTCATGAGTAAAAATAATATCTACATTTACTTTGTTTGTATGATACAAATTCACAGATTTTTTAAAACAAAATTTAATAAATTCTTTATGGATTTCTGAAAAAAAAACCTACCCTCATCTTACACTCCTAGGTTGTTATATAAGAAAATTTGAAAATAACTTAAACACGAGACTCAGCTGTCATCTCTGAGCCACAAGTCAGCACACAAGATCGATATTTCATTTTGGAAAAACAAATAAGAAATGCTAGAAATATTTTTCATTATCTTCACTTCTCTGATATAAGCTCAGGGGGGAAAACCGCCTGCTGCTAATCTTCTCATTTCATAAAAACATGTGAAAAAATGTATCAACATATATCATTTTATTTCGGACGAGAAACCATTTTTGAATGAGATTGAAAATACTTTTAACTGACACATGACAATAAGTTTTGAAATTACAAGCATTTTTTATAAATACGTTTTATTGTCCATGATCAACCATGTTCCTTTTCTTGTTGTCATAGAATGACGCAGTATAATAATTATATAATTATCCATGTTTACTTTCCTATCGCTTCTTGCATAAGATTCACTGTTTGGCGTATCTTAGCATTAATGTGTTACGTGTAATTTGCAATGAGACGTCCTTGACATGATGAACGTTTATGTGCTATTGGCATGCATGATATTGTTTCTAAAAAGTGAGCTGTAGCCAACATGCTAAATGTGTCACAGTCTGTGATCAGCAGACTATAGAACAAGTACCAACAAACATACAATGTTAATCATAGGCCTCGTGGTTCAGGTCGTCCGAGAGCCACTACACAAGTCCAGGATTGATATATTCGTATACAGGTCCTGCGTAATCGAGCACAAGCGGCCATTCAGCTTTCTCTAAACTTGTACCAAGTTAAAGGATTCGAGTTACACCTCAAAGGATTAGAAATCGACTGTGTGCAGCCCATTCACATGCGCAACGAACGCGTCTTGTGCCTCCATTGACTCGCCAGCACATGGCAAAAAGGCGTCATTTGTGAAAGCAGCGTAGAAAATGAGTTAATCATCGATGGGCGCGTGTAATGTTCTCAGATGAGTCTAGATTTACTCTGGATTTCACTGATAGGTGTGTTCGCGTTTTGAGGCGTGTTACTGAGCATCAATCTAACGTTAACGTCAGACAGCATGACAGATTCTGACCTGGGTTTGTTATGGTGTGGGGAGGAATCACCATGACTGGCAGATCGGACTTGCGTATTGGTCAAGGGTCAATTGTGTGTACTACCGTGACCACATCCTTGCACCTATACTTGCACCTTGCTCTTTGCTCAACGTGCAGGTCGACGTTTCATCTTTCAAGATGATAATCCCCGTGCCCACCGCGCTCGGGTCGTGAAGGACTACCTCCAGTGTCGCCATATTGTCCATATAACGTCACCAGCCATGAGTCCTAACCTTTCCCCTATATAGCATGTCTGGGACATCATCGGGGGACGTGTTCGTCGACGTCAACCCTCATCCCTGCAAGAATTGGCCGTGGCGCTGCAAGAGGAGTGGGACAGATTGCCCCAAACTGTGATTGGACGGTTGATTAGGAGCATGCCACGACGAAGTGCTGAATGTCTGTGGATTGGTGAAGCAATTTCTCATCATCTAGAAAAATATCAAAAACGTCCATTTTCACTTTTGACATTGTATCTCTATGCAAGTGAAATGGGGTCTCAGAAAAGTCGCCCATTTGAGCTGTTTGTGTTCATGTGTAGGCAATTGGCCTGTTATCAACATACACTTTACCACTAATAAAACAGCAGTGCATTTCAGCAGTTTTGTGTTGATTTTGAATATCCCCTACTTTTTTTAAAAGAGTATATATAAACATGCAAAAATGGGATCAGGAGGTTTTTACTTAAGGAAAATCTTTTTGATATTCACGATTTTTCTATAGTAAACAATAAATTTGAGGGTATCCTATGGATGAAACTGAGCAGAAAGAATGCGACCTACATGTACTGTATGTGTTACCTACCCCCTGCAGGGGTGTAGTAAGTACACGCCTCCTAATTGACGTCGTCAGGCGTCGGATGACATCAGCAGGGATCCTTATGTTTAACAGAGCTTGCTCAAGTTCCTGCTGGTTGTTTGGAGGTGTCACTAGCTGTCTCAAATTGCGGTCACGGTGATCCCAAAGGTGTTCAATAGGGTTCATATCTGGTGAGTTGGCTGGCCACGGCAAAACAGTGACGTTGGCCTTCCCAAGTTAGTCTCTAACAATTTGGGCAGTGTGAGGTTTTTGCGTTATCGTATCAATCTTCTTGGCTGTTGATGGATGAAAAAAACGATGATAGGTGTCAGGACCTCATCAATGTATCGCTGGCCAATCATATTGTCATGTTGCAATATCAATCATCTTGGCTGTAGTTGGATGAAAGGAACGACGATAGGTCACAGTGCCTCATCAATGTATCGCTTGCAAGTCAGAACAACCAGCGTCGTCGTCATTTGGCCACAAATCCCTCCCAACATCATGATACCTCCGACTCAAAACGGGTGAACCTCTTTTATGCAGTTTGGCGCGAGACGCTCGCCCCTCCGTCGATAAACTCGAACCTTGCCATCGTTCCTGAATAGCACCCTCTACCAGTGCCGTCGCTGCTTCCGGCGTACAGTACATGTCTATCTTAATCTGGCGTTGACGGTGTAAACGGGTCAAAACCATTCCAAGGTAGGGGCGGTAGGCTCGTATACCAGCCAAACGAAGTCGACAAAGGTTGTTCTTGCTGATGACATGACCGAGTGCCGTCGCCGCTGTTGATGTGGCCGTTACGAATCGGTTTCAGAGGTGAATCTGCCTGATGTAGCGATCATCGGTCGCAGTTGTTACCTTCGGTATTCCCGATCTTGGCCTTTCCTGTGTCTGGCCTAGTCTGTCTGCTGGTAACGTATTAACAGCCTTCTGATGGTGGTTCAGCTGGAGTTAAAGGTTCTTGCCATTTGCCATGTTGGGAAGCCCCCATAGTGGACTTACCGATCGCTTAGTCACGTTGCGCTTGCGGTAGTCTTGGCATACGTTTTGTGTTCTTTATGTTACTAAATGTCTGCTCATTCCAATAAGCGTATTTATGCAACATTGCTGCATGTGCATCACAAATCATGCCTCAAAAACACGTTTTGCAAGTGTTTGTGAATGCACAATTCCAGTGGCTGCGCTCGATGCGATGCGTTCGTGTAGAGGAAACGATGCATTAATACTATCATTTCCTGCTAAGAAACAAACCGTACTAGCCCACTTAATGTCTTCATGAAAAAAGGGAAACCTTTCTTTTGCCTTGGAGTTTATGTATCAACACGTGGTAAATCTGTAATTGATTATGTGCTTCTCAGTAGCCTGCATAAATAACGTGTAAAGACAGGTTTTATTCAAACTAAGCTAAGAAAAGCTGCAGGTATTGACTCCATCCTTCTGAAGCCATCAAAATTGATTTATGCATAGATATACTGCATGTTTTGATAAACAATTTTTTAAAAGTGGATACGTCCCCGACACATGGAAACAGGGCATCATCAATTCAAAAGACAAACCCGGTGCCACAGATGGTAATCCTTAACCTACAGGGGTATTTGTTTAATATCAGTTCCTTGCAAAGTATCTTGCGACATTCTGAATATCAGGTTGACAAGATGAATTGAAAAGAGTTTAATAGCTGAAGAGCAAAATGTCTTCAGAAAGAAACGCAGTTGTATGGACCATATTTACAGTCCTTATGAAATCAACAACAACAGGAAAGCTGCCGATCAATCGACGTTCACCTGCTTCATTGACATAAGAAAAGTCTTAAACAACGTGGACAGAGACTGCTTCTGGTAGGCATTTCGGATCAAGAACTTAAATTCATACAAACTTAATTTTTTTACTATATCCTGATCAAAAACAACTCAACAGAAGAAAGCTAACCGTTTTTCCGAAATTCGTTGTGGAAATGTACTTAGTGCCCAAAAAGGTGTGTACTGTTAGTTGTTGTTTTGATCTCCTAAGCTCCACCTTTTTATGGTTGACCCCTTTCTGCATATTCAAATATGTGTGTCGGACACGAAGTGACTTAACTCCCCTAAATATAGTGTTAATAAAGTGTTAAAATGTTTTAACATTAAACAGTTGTAATGCGAAGCATTCGTAAAAATATTTTCTTTCTTTTTCAAATAGGGTCTGTTTGTAAATAACTCAGGAATAAGCGTCAAATTCTAGTATAAATTTTTCACTTTCATAGAGTTAACCATGCCCTATTACAAAACTGCTATCCGCACATCGATGTAACGCAGCTAAAAACAAAACTATACTTTTTTTATTTCTTTCTGCAAAAATCTAGACAAATTAAAGGTCTTATTGTTTGTGTACATTAGGAGTATTTTTAGCTAATTTGTTGTACCATTTCATGCATATTTATAGAGGTATGTGTATATATATACGAGACCATCAAATTAATTAAGATATTATTAACTATTTATTTACTAAGTTTATATCTCTTGTACTACTCTCAAGATTACAAAGACATCACAGAAGAAAACAAAAAAAATGTTTAATGCACTGTACTAAAACTATTGAACAAGTGATACCGATACGGCCAGTTAACCTGTACTTTAAATTAAATGAAATATTTTACGACGACTCCCACTCTTTTATTGATCAGCTGACTTGCTGTGCTCTGTGAACAATTGTTGGTCCCTAATCCTAAAAATGTATACGGTGAATATTCAACCAGCGCACAATGAAGCACATATCCACGTGTGGGAGATTATTACATATCATTAGATGACGTCATCAAGATCAAGTTTTCTCTGACACTAGGAGATGCACATTAGATGCGCACTCCAAACTACCTACTTCTGGTACAAATTGAAGATGTCTGCTGTACAAGGAAACACGCTGTCTCTTTGCGAAGGCGCTAGTAAACAACGCTAGCCCCATGGTTTCATGTACCAAACGGTATCAAACAAGGTTGTTTGCTGTCAGCTACCCTATATGCAATTTACACCGATGATCCGGCTCGTAGAGTGTAGGGAACATGAACTGTGGTGCCGATGTCGATGATGTGGTATTCTTAGTTAGTATTTTGAAAATTTTGACTTTATAATAGCCGTGAATCAAGTCGCGAGATCTGCAGGTGGAGTTTTGAGTGCTCTCTGTGCCAAGTTTTGTGATGTGGGTTGAATTTATGCCATGGATAACGAGGCCTAAGTGGGATGTAACACTAGAGAGAGGCCAACGCTTCTTTCGACAAAACGTTAAGCAATATTGGAATTTTCACATGAATTTAACGAAAAAGGTTTCAACTTTGTCATAAACAATGTCAAAGATTTTAAAGCCAATGATGAGCCGCTGAAGTTACTAGGATTGTTTTCGGTAAGGTCATAATATCACCTTCCTGCTTAGATTTGGCAACCTGTCGCCGATGGACTGGACTAATGGCTATTTTCTTACATGTGTATGCTTCAAGTTTTGCTTATTTCTCCACAAAACAGTATCATAGACCAGTAGCATGATCAAATGATTTTTAAATGTTTCGTTTAGCATATAAGAAATAAGATTGCTGCACCACGTTACGCATGCTATAATGGTAAGAATCACACCCGTACCTAAACCTAATAAAAAGGAAACTATGCGTTACTTCAATAGATCATTCTAATTATGACGAAAACATAAAAAATATCGTTACTTGTTACATACTTGTTCAGGAATCAATCGTCGCACAGTGGAAAGCGAATTAATATCGCCATGTTTGTTTATAGACGTACATACAGTATACTCTTTACAACTATAGCTAAATAGTGAAATGCACATACCTCTAATGACCTCCTGGATATAGAGTGAGTGAGTGAGTGAGTTGGGGTTTAACGTGCTTTGAACAATATTTCAGTTATTAAACACGTGGATGACAAGCATCCAAAAGAGAGTGAAAATAAGGGAGAAAGGGATCGAAAGGTTGAGGGAAAAGACGGAAAGAAAGGCATAGTGAGAGATAGACAACAGGTTTTAGAAGGACTCAAATTTAGTCTGGCTTCTACCCATCGACCTGTCCAGCTTGGGTGTCCCTACCAGGAACATGAAAGCTCCAGCTGGCATAGCTCTAGGGGTCTCTGAAGCACGCAAACCACCACACCACGTTAAGGTATCGAGTCCAGTGGTGGCCTGGATATAGAATTCCGATGTCCCGAAAACGTCAGACGAAAATGTCTTGACGGAGCAATGACATCTATATAAATTTTCAGTCAGATGTAGTGCAAAGTCCCCACGTCGAGTGTGCGTGCCTGACCACCGCCGTTTTAGGCACTACCTACGGTTTTACGGTAGGTGCAAGCGCCAGTAATGAGATCTTCAATGTTTATACAATCAATCATACATCGTCGTGGCATTCTCCTAATCAACCGTCAACAAATTCAAAATTTTGGGAGTCTTAGAAGTTGAATGGGTGCGCTGGGTTACTGGACATTCTGAACGGTAACATCAGTAAAAACGGTAGCATTGACAAGAGGTGCAGGAAATGTAACTGGACCGGCAGCAGGTACAGACGTTGGAACTGAGGCAGGAATACGAGGATAATTTTGAACGGAGACAGAAAATGGAACATACCCTGGAGGCGAAAAAGCGGTAGACTGTGGAGCGTGGGAGACGAGAAGGAGTGAAAGAGAGTAAAAAAAGAAGTCTTAGATTAACATTTACGTGGACGATGAAGAGCGGGACTTTTGGAAACAGAAGGAGATGGTGGGGACACGAAACGCGCAGGACGTCTTAAGGTGTTCGAGTCGGGAAGGGTAGAAAGTTGGGGTGCAGCAGTCTGTGCATTTTGAACATCGTTATCAGAGGGAGAACGGTTAGTATAGAAGATAAACCAGAGTAGGAAACAGAAGATACCGGTAATGGCTGGTTGTCACTTGTGTCGATCATGAGACATATGTAAGAGCGACATCTTGTTCTTGTACTTGTTTGATTTGAGACCGAATTGAACATTTATAAAGCTCATAGGAAAATATCGTAACATCCCCAAAACAAAAGTCTTAAACTAGCCCAAGACCATTGTGACAGCGACGCAAACATTGTGACGTCCGAACGGTTGGCCTTTGAGACGTCATACCATAGGAACGGCATTCGAAAGAATGCGGATGCATGAAGCAAATATGAAACAAAGCGGCAAACTTGGGCTATGTAAGCCAGTTGAAAATAGTTTCGTTCTTTTAAAATGAGTCATATTCCAATCTATTTCTAACATCTACCGGTAGACACAATCTAAAAAAATGACAAAGACAACTGTCAAATTGGAGTACGGCATGATGTTTTAAAGAAACTGGAAAATTTAATCTTGAGTCGGGTCGGATCTAGTGAACATGTATCAATTCGCGGTGATACGCCTTTGCTAATTTGCGGGTATTCATTGTCATTCAACATAGGATAATTTCAATTCAACCAATCAGAATCGAGAATACAACGAAGTCATGTTACAATGATAGATTAACAATTACATAAAAAGCTTTTAAAACTATAATTTTATCATTTATTGCCAATATGTGTTATATATCTCCAACACATGTACGACATTCATATCACCGTCAGGTCGTGTCGAACTTGAAAAAAACATATTAATCATAGGCCTAAAAAAAACCTCTGACCTTGTGTGCAAAATTTTCAGTCTTTTCTAATGTCTACGGACGATACATTACCTACACCCGTGATATTTCTATCATCTCCGACTCACCTGTATTGTGAGAACATGGGTGTGTCACTCAGACAGGGAAGTCAAGTGACTATATCTCAAAACGGTAAATAGAAAAGACTGATTGTTTGAAACACATGTACACTGACTGATCAAGCACTGTTAGTGCGGACGGGTCACGTCGACCCTTAAGGTGTAAATAGCCTGGCTGACGATATCGCGCACGTGCTAGTCGACACTGCACGTGAAACATTCGGGGTTAAACGGATTTCATCTACACAAACTCGATCAGTTAAAAGAAAATGTAGTAAACCCTGGTTTGGCAGTGAATGCACGAAACTGAGAAAAAGATTCCATGGAGCTAAAAGTAAGTTTAAAAAAAAAAAAAAATCTTCTGAAAATAAATCCCGTCTAAGGTAAGTCTCAAGTGAATATAAAAAGTGTATGAATAAATACATAAGAAAACATAAAAATTCATTAACCGATTTATTTAGGGGAAATAAAAAGCACTCGCCTAAAGAATTCTAAAAAATGTTTAACAATGCCCAAAATAACATGAATTCTACCATCCCAAGTCTACAAGAGTTTTTTTAATTTCATAAAGAATTAAATGATCCTAATCCTGAACAACCGGACATCAATTATGATGCTGAACGAGATAAGAGCTTCAATACCGATTTACTCAATTCTGATATTACTGAAGAAGAAATCGTAACGGCAGCAAAACGTCTTAAACGTTGTAAAGCATCATGATTAGATATGATTGAAAATGATTATCTGATTGATTCATATCATATATTGCTCCCCTTCTTAGTTGAATATTTCAATTTCATATTAGAATATTAGAATTACACCATTTTATAAGGGTAAGGGTAATACGCCTGATCCAAAATCCTACCGTCCTGTTACAATTGGCAAACTATTTACACGTATCATGAATTCTCGATTACAATTATTTCTTTAAACCAACCAAATTCTGACCCCCTCGCAGGCAGGTTTTAGAAAAGGGTTCTCGACCATTGACAACATATATGTGCTACACTTACTTAATCAAATATTGAAATCATTAAAAAGGAAATTATTCTGTGTTTTCATAGATTTTACAAAGGCGTTGACACCGTTTGGAGGGCCGGTCTGTGGTTTAAAATGATCAAATCTGGAATTGATGGATGATTTATGACTCTAGTTAAAAATATGTATCACAATATCAAATCCTCGGTCTCGGCGAACAATGAAGTATCTGATTTCATTCCCTGTCGTTCTTGCGTGTGACAGGGTGAAAATCTTTCACCATTAATTTTTTTGTCTCTTTATAAATTTAATGATCTTGAAAAAGTGGTAAATGAAAATGGATGCCCTGGAATAAGCATTGAAACTAGGTCAGGTGATGATTCACTCTGTTTATAAGGTTCCTTTCTTTGCTGTATGCAGATGACACCGCCCTGTACACCTATTGGCCTACAAAGTACCCTTAATACTTTCTTCGATTACTGTGTTGAATGGAATTTAAAAGTAAATCTTTTTAAAAGTAAAATTGTAATTTTTGGAAGCGAATTGGCAAAAAAGTCCAAATCAAGGTTTATGTTTGGTGATACTTATTCAGATATAGTTGACGATTACAGTTACCTTGGTATAAAATTTCATCGAAATAGAAGAATGTTAGTCGGTATGAAATCTATCGCAGAGAGTGCCTCAAAAGCAGTGTTCTGTCTTCTTAAGAAAGCTAGAAATATTAATATGCCACTAGACTGCCTTTTAACTGTATTTGACGCGATGGTTGTACCAATTTTATTGTACGGATGGGGGGTATGAAAATACATGAATAATAGAAAGAGTTCATTTGAAATTTTTAAATCTTGCTTCCTGTTTAAAAATCTCAACACCATCGTGTATGCTCTATGGAGAATTCGGGAGAGCCCCTCTATTTATAAAAATAGCAAAACGAATGATCTCCTATTGACATAGAATAGCGAGCAGTAACGAAAAAGTCAAATTATCTTAAGTTTTGTGCTCATTCATATCCTTCAGTCATAATCATGACATTGATGCTAATTCATGGCTATCATCTGTCAAATCTATATTAGATAATTGTTTTGAGAATTATATCTTCTTGTCTAAACATATTTCTTTACCAATACTTCGCTTTAAAACCACTAATCATAGACTGCCTGTAGAAACTGGACGCTGGCAGAATACTATTAAGCAAGAAATAACATGTAAATTATGTCATTCCCTTGCAGTTGGTGATGAGTTCCATTATTTGCTAAAGTGTACAGCCCTGAACTATGATCGCTCTATTCTTATTGACAACTTCTATTTTACATTACCGAAGCTATTTAAATTTAAAAGGCTACTTACTAATAATAACTCAAAGGTGCTGAAAAAGCTTCCTAAATTTATCAAAATTGTTTTTAAGCATTGCTAGTTCTTTTAGTATGAATGAGGATTAATTGTATCGGTAGAAATACAACTGCACAATACATGCTCTATAAAAATTTAAAACAAATTTTACAAGTCATAGATATTGCCTACCAGGACAGACTGGTTGAAATATAGTCGCTGATAGCTAAACGAACGATTGTTATCAGGAGTCTGTATTTCTGCCCTTACGGAGGTTCCTTTGAATGGAATGACTTGAGTAGCCCCTATTGGAAGACAATGAATGACAGTAAGATGTCATCTGGTCCGGAACCATTGTGACGGCTTTACTAATTGCACCTTTAGGGTCCGGAGACAAAGCTGACAAACAGGTAAGGGGTGCTCATGGACTCACAGAAATAAAATCAATTTAATTCAGCAACAGGAATTATTGATGTGAAAATTGAAAGTGTTGACATTGTTGTTAAATTAATTTCCATCAATACACATCAAGTACAAAGATCATTATCATAGTTTTAACATATGAAGAAAAACGCCAATACAACATGTATTAGCTGTAAAATATATTACTAAGAATAAGTAAAGGGTCAAATCTATTGTTCTACCTGACAAGTTTCTCTGAATAGAAAAGAGAAAAATAACAATTTCTAAGTACATTCTGTTACAAATTCGTTCAGTATGTCCTGACGGCAAAACCGGTGTACAGAACATATGGCATTTTCAAACAACGAATTGGACATTCCCCTAAAATATCACTCAATCAAGCTCCATCAAAAAACTTCCCATCGTCCAAACGGAAAATAATCTTACATGTATGAGATGGTTATGTTCTTACACGTGCAATATGCATTTTAGGGCACAATTTTGGCACAAAAGTTATTATGACCATGCAGCCTTTTACTGAAATTTCCAAATGGTCAAACTTCAGCAAAGCGATCATGATTGAGGAAGTGCCTACAGGGTTGTTCCACACAAACGGTTTTCATATAAGTACTACAACCATTTTTTTGTGCCACATTTCTTTATGTTGAACCCCCCCTCCCCCCTCCCCCCTCCCCCCTCCTTCATCCCCCTTCATCCATTGAAAGGTTCTTTCTTTCTCTTTGATGACATCTGACAATGACAAAATGTCATTTGAAAGCAGCGAAATCATGGTTGTGACTTTTGTGTTCAAATTGTGTCCGAAAACCACCAATTGCACGTGCAAGGACACAACCATCTCACAAATGTCGGATGCGTTTTGGCGAGGCAAACAGTTTTATGGACCCTTGGCCTAAGAATGAATTAGTGGTTGTTTAGGAGACTGTCGAACTCGTTGGTCGGAAATGCCATAAGCTCTTTACAAAAAGTTCGGCCGTCAGGACACACTGAACCCATTTTAAAAAAGGAAATTAGAAATTGTTATTTTCATCTTTTCCATGCTGACAAACATGTCAGGTAGAAATACAAGTATGACCCTTATATTCTTTTGACTTGAGAAGTATAAATGAGTTTGGATTCATATTTCATCCCTGTTGATTATTGCTCTGACAAAATAACTAAGCATTTGTTGAGAAGTGTCCATCATTTAGTCCTAAATACATGCTTTCACTTATAGGATGGTAAATTATCAACATCACAAACCAGAACCGAGAATACACAAACATTATATAAATAAATATATAAAGTAGGACAAGTGCGTATATTAGCTGTAGTTTATGGACCCTTTACATGCTCTCTTTACAGAAATTGATAGAACGATGCGACTCGCCGTACGTTACATTTTTGTCATCAATTAGACCACTTTCATCTCTCCGCAAGCTTCTTAGCAGCACAGTATAGTGTCTTAGGGACATCGACGGGCTAAACTATATCAAAAGATAATATTATTCTTCTGATGTCATGATATTACATACCATAATTTGTGATTAAAGAGTTATCAACAAACGAATTCTTCTTGTATTCAATTAAAAGCAGTAATACAGTGACGTTATTACATTTTTGTATAAGCTAACGATAAAACGATTTTGATTTGAGTGTTGCTACTGTTGACCATAAGATCAAATAAGAAGATAATGAAGATTAACGTCATTCTTGTTTGACCAAACCAGAAAGACAACATCAAATGAAGTTTTGTAGTATGTCAACAAGGAAAGAGGAACGATGGCAGGCGAATTAATTGACTAAAGTTACAAAAGCTGTCTATATAAAGATCTTAGACTTAAAGCCTTGTTTGACTTTAATATAGACATTTGAAAAGTATGTACAGTCACATGACCGCCTTCTCGGTTGAAAGGCATTTCTACAAAGTAGAGGAGATATTTGGAAATTCACCACAGTCGATAATTCGCAGTGCAATTACATATATATACTATAAGCTTTATAATTGCAAAGCAATGCCATGCAATAATTTCGGTGGGTGGATTTCGTCAAATACCATCACAACATTGGAAAGCTCTTCAAATAAAATCACAAATATTGTCGGCAGTTAACGCCCGAACTATCAATCTTTATTCAATACTTATAGGCCACAGACCTTTAATACATTTGTTTAATACATTTTTTTCATATCTGTACAATGAATGGAACTTAAAATCATCCCACATATTACCCGCATTTTGTATAAACATGAATACAATTCATTCCAATCTAAGTATTCATCATCGTATGTCTGTATAAAGAGGCGTAGAATATATACATAGAAACATTATGAAGAATATTACTATTTTAACTTGACAACAATGCCACGAATTAGTTTATATTAAATGTCTGAAATGATATGCTTTCAAGTATTTTCCCTAAGATGTGAATAAACAGGACACATAAGTAAGAAATGGTATCCATCTTCTATTAAATTCAAGTGACATAGATTACATATTCTTTCTTCACGAGCTATGTTTACAAAGCGCCCCGGTCCGTCTCAGTACACAGATCATGTGAGGAACATCTGAAACGTGAAAGTGCCATTCGGAATTTTTTAACAGTGACTTTTGTTGAATAATCCTCCATGATTATTTCAGATTTAATCATTCTATTAAAGGAGCATTTATTTGTTAGAGTCATTGGTGCTGTCCATGTCTGCAAATAGATATCTTTCAAAATTGCTTTTGGATACACATTTTGTTTGTTCCAAATATTACCAAAACCACAGTTGAAAAGTAATTCTCTTATACCTGTCAACCAATTTCTCTTGTTATCATCAACTATCATCATGTCATAAACCTTTTTTGGTAATCTGTATGAAGGCATTTCAATAAGTCTAAGCCAATATTTAATGACTTTAACATTTCAATGTACATAAAAAAGAAATCTTCCACATTCTCCATATACCATCAGACTAGATGTGTTTATTTTCACACCTGAATACTTTTTACAGACATATAAATGAATCTTTTCTATGACATCAAAGTGATGTAAACCCCATATCTCTGCTCCATTCATCAGAATTGGGAGTATCTTAACATCAAATATTTAAAAAAATTAATGGTATGAAATATTTCCTAAGGCCTTTAGATCCTTATATATACAATGAACACTTTCTTTACTTATATAGCAGCTTGATTTGAATGCCTATGCCATGAGAGACTTCTGCTAAAATGAACCCCAAGATGTTTGTAGAAATCTATAGTTTCAATTATTTTTTTTTCTAAAATACCAATGTTCATTGCCTGATAGCTGGCCTCCAATTTTGAATACAAGAACTTTTGTTTTATTCATGTTTACTGATAACTTCCATTTGTCACAATAACAGCTAAGTTCATTAATTTGGCTCTATAATCTTTTGATTGTTGATGAAAAAAGGATAATGTCATCTGCAAACAATAATACAAATATTTGGGTAATATCAGGATGTAGGTGAATGCCATGTGTACAGTTGGAATTGATTTGAGCTGTTAATTAAATTTTGCCCGAATTATTATAAGGACGTCACATAGTTAACTGGTATTAAGTGATCCACGTGTGGAGATTTTCAACTTTAAATCCTTTGATGTAAAGCTATATTTGCTGTCACGCTCAAAAGTAGGAAACAAACACTTAGAGATTTATATAGTCTGAGGGTAGAGTCAGACCCAGTTAATGTTAAGAGAGACAGGAAAGTTTGGGACTGGACCACTGGGGAGAGCTACTCGTGAGGTTTACTCATAATAATGTACGGCTGTGACCCAACAGTAAATACAAGCATATTTATGCCTAAGTGGTCTAGAATTAAGACACTTTAAATCATCATAGAACAATGCAAAATTCAAAATAAAGCCAGAATACAATATGATGTGTTTTCACTGATGACAGTGTTTAAAGGAACATTTCATCTGTGAAAACCTATCTGGAGAGATAACACCATTTGTGGACTGACATTCAATACGGCTAAACTCTGTTAGGTCGCATCCACACATGAATCCCTACTTGAAGCGCGGGCATATTCATTTTTAGCTGGAAATAATGAATACCTTCAAAATGGCAGACACTCTTGTCAACTGTCACGATGAACTGTCATCCTAACGATGTCATGACAGGACAGAACAAATGCTCAAAAATGTCAAGCAAAGGACAAATTAATAAGCCAATCTGCTAAACAGCTTGAGACTAAATCCAAAAGTGTGATTTCCAAACCCTGGAGCTTCTATCGGCAAACTTTAAGACGTCAAGGATGACCAAAGACTACCCATAGACAAGACCCCATATTCAGATGATCACTCTACCTTACAGATTCTAATCATTATATAAAATTAACATTAGGTTCTGCCAGATTACAATCTCATTGAAATGAGTTTTAACTTTCCGCTTACAGTTCGTTTTTCCTTCACAATTTTAGATGTGCTATTAATAGATCAATGGTTGATAACGAACGTTAGAGTTTACGAAGCCAGTCGCTGTGCGCTGCGAGATTGCGTCAGGCTACTGCAAAAAAGTCGAGGGAAAGCTGCAGATCTATACTCACGTGGTGTGTTTCATAACTATTTATTAAATATACCTTATTTTTCATAATGTTCATTCTTCAAAGAGATTTAACAAAATAGATGACTAGAACAATGTTTCAGTGTTCTTCTTGATGATGATCCAGCGCGTAAATCAGCGTTGAAAGGGTTTCAATACATGCTCTTATCCAACTGCCTTCAAACCTACGACATTATACACAAATTACAAACCTCTATTATTATCCAACCGCCTACAAACCTACGAGTCGACTTTATCCACAGCTTACAAACCTCTTATATTATCCAACTGTCTACAAACCTACGACATTATCAACACCTTATATAATTACAAATCTCTGTTATTATCCAACTGTCTACAAACCTACGAATTTATCCACAAATTACAAACCTCATAATTATCCAAGTGTCTAAAACCTGCGACATTATTCACAGATTAAAAACCCCTGATATCATCCATCTTATATATTGCACAACTGCTTTAAACACGTTTCTTTTTATTCATCCAAATTTGATAAAAAATCATTTCATAATCTTGCAAAATTAAATAAAATAAAAACATTACCACTCAACACTAAAACTGGTCTATGTCGAGAACTCGCTTTTTATCAAGTGCCACATACAATATCACAATGTTTTGTAAGAATACCATACGTGCGAGCAGTAATGCTGCTTTCAGACCGTTTTTGAGAGTAAAAACCTCGATAGAATGAGTTCGAATCCCGCTAGAGTTAATTTTTATAACTTTTATTCCTCGGAACACGATCGATTTTAGTCAGACTTGGTTTCGCTAGACAGGCACCGCCCTAAGTTAAGGGTCATAACTATGAAATTATTGAATACCATGAATACCATTTTAGAATCTGATACGGTAGCTTGATTTCATGTCTGGGTTTTAATTTCCTTATGAATAGATTCCAAATTTTCAGGCTAAGTGATTAGCAATTTTTGCAATAAAATAAACAAGAAAAAAGCTCAAATAAGATAAAATATTTATTCAATATCAAAATCTATTTCATTCAATCAACATATATACTGTTGTACAACACAAAATTATTTACTTTTATATGTGTCCTAAGCTCAAGAGTAATTCAATTTCATATAAAAAATAACTGTACACAGACACCAAACGAAACTTATATTACTAACTAGAAACAAATAATAGTAGAATGTACTTAAGTCAACTATTATGAAAAGGCTACTTTGCAGTGAATAAAAATTACAGTTATCTGTTAATAAAATGGTTCCACACTGAATCAGGTTAGCTTCATTTATAACTAGTATCAATAATATTCCACTACGAAAGGTCGGGATATCAAAAGACCTAGCGAACGAATTTGGTCAATGATTTATTGGTTTCAGTCAAAAAATAGAGATGGATTTTTTTCAAATATGTGCATGAACAAAAAACTACACACGTTTTGAAGTAGCATCACAAAATTATGAGCTGAAAGCTAATAATGGAAGAAGAGACTCTACCATTCTATTAGCTTCATGACCATTGTAAACAAAGGAAAGATTTCGACGAATGAACATCTTGATTACTGACAATATAAAACATCTAACACAACTTAGTCTTGAGAATATCATTATACGTTATGTACTATTGGAATTTTATCATTACATAAAAAATTATGTACTTTTGGAAGTTCATCGGCACACTATTTGTTCGCTATGAGGTTCATTAGAACACATTATTTACTCTTAAAAGTTCATTATGGCGCATTATGTGCTCTTTGAAGTTCATCTGCACACCTCATTTAATCTTCGGATATTAATACAGTGTATTGGATCGTAACTGTTCCAAACATTTGAAGATGCATTAACCCTTTCAGGCTTTCATTTTGAAATACAAACATACATAATTCCTCAAAAGTGAAAAAAGCATCACGATGTTGTTTTGATCTGAATAGACTTTAACGTTTTAGTCAGATGTGATGTGTCAGGATATATTTGAAAAGAGTTTGGTGATTTTCGTATTGAAAATATCTAAAGAATAAGCTTTGTCTCATGTTTTCGATACCTAGTGGAATCAACGAATTTGCAGAAATGAATTTATTTCAAGGTGACATATGTGACACTTATGATTCTATTGTGTGCCTAGAGTCCCTAATCTGTGTTATTCTATTCTTAATTCATATTTTTCAGCTAGCACATTATAGAGTGGTTTGTTTCTAAAATAGATAATTCATGTGTTTTTAGATAATTCATTTGTTTGAAAGACAGAACAAGCCACGTCTTTGGGTTTGTGTTTAAGATCAAAACACAATTTTTGCAGGGTACACACTGTGTACTCTTTGAAGTTTATCAGTACATATTATGTTCTCTTTTGAGTTTATCACCAAACATTGGAAGTTCATGTACTATTGGAAGTTCATCAGCATATATCATGTACTATAATGAGTTTATCAGTACTTACTATTTACGCTTAGGAGTGTGCATTGTCACAAAAAACGTTATGTAGAAAGTCATGATTGATCATACCTATTGTATATCAAAATGCACCAAACATAGTTCAACACTGCAATTTGGACTTAATATTGCTTGTGTGTATTACCTATTCTTGACTATAACTTTGGATTCATTGCAGTCTAAATATTAGCCGAAGATTTGTTGATTTAGATTTATAGATAGCTGCAGCTGGAGACTTTCTGATATCAATGTCTAAATATTAGCTGCAGCCGGAGATTTCCTTATTTCAGTGTCTAAATATTAGACGGAGATTTACTGATTTCAATTTCTAAATATAAGCCGGAGATTAACGTATTTCTGATTATATAATACGCGGAGCTGCAGCCGGAGATCTATTAATTTCAATCTCTAGATATCAACTGCAGCCGGAGTTTTTCTGATTTCAATGTCTAGATATTAAGGGAGATTTACTGATTTCAATATCTAGATATCAGCTGCAGGCAGAGATTTACTGATTTTAATGTCAGATATAAGACGGAGATTTTCTGATTTCAATGTCGAGATATCAGCTGCAGCCGGAGATCTATTAATTTCAATCTCTAGATATCAACTACAGCCGAAGATTTTCTGATTTCAATGTCTAGATATTAAGGGGAGATTTCCAGATTTCAATGTCTATTTATTAGCCGGCGTATACTGATTTCATTGTCTAGATATTAGCCAGAGATTTACTGATTTTAGTGTCTAAATATTAGCCGGGGATTTATTGATTTCAATATCTTGATACTAATCGGATACTAAATACCTTTGTACAATGTGTGTAATACACCATGTGTGTAATGTGACTGTGCGTGATGAATCTAATTAGGTATTTCTTTCGAAAGCAAGTGAGAATATTGCTTTGCAGTTACTCCATACTGGTTTTTTAAATTTTGGTTCTAATTATTGTCATTTTCAAAAGGTCGCCGATTATGGAAATTAATTGTTCTAAACAGACGAGTTTATTTACTATACATGTTGATGCCATTTATCTAACAGCATGTATGTCAACTGGAGTGAATATCAGCAGGGGACGCGATGTCAACATCGCAGTACACCTGAACTTTATTTCTTTCTGCAAATAACTATAGAGTTGATTACACCAAAGCATTGAAGTACATTATTTTCAAATGTTCAGCTTGGTATACGTGCCTTTTCATCGAAATCGTTTTTGTTTTTGACATTGTTCAAAGCAAACTAATAGAAGATAACATTTATGTACAGGGCCATCTTGCATGTTATCTAACATAATCCAAAACATTTGGTATTTTTCCATGAAACAAAACAATGTTTTATGAGATATCCATTTTTCTGAATATTGATCCCTTGTAGTCACACAGTATCATTTTACACTCCATGTGACATGTTTTCTGATTTTCTCGTTGATTCAGATATTCTAGCGAGATTAGATACTTGTTAACACTTAAAGTATTTTGCTATGCTGCTCAACTATCAGTGTATCGGTTTTCTTATACCATTCACGTCAAGGCATGAATTAATGACAATCACGTGTTCTTTAAAATAGCTTTCGTTCGTGTTGCAATGTTGTCTGTTTATAAACTTCCTTCAATGAATAGCAATCGGTTCGCCCTATATGTATATTCATTTGTAATCTAATGTGGTGCATTTGTAATTCGACCCAAATTTGGATTTTTACCCTTGCGTGCAGTGCTCAAAACTTATAGCCACCACTTTGTAGCATCATCTCCATCCAATGAATAGTCAATGTTTATATTAACGTGCATTGGCCTGTGAATAACGGCGACAATAGAGTGAGTGAGTGAGTTATTGTTTAACGCCGCTTGGGCAATATTTCAGCCATTAGCGGCGTGAGATTTAATGGAATGAAATTGATTGCAAAAGCAAAAACATGATACAGCACGAAGGCTGTAAAAACATCAGCAAAATATCACGTTCGTTAAAAGCTGATATACCATGTATAAAATTTTACAACTTATCAAATAGATTTATTTCCTTTAGATAGGATAAAATACGGTGTTCCGGCGACAATAGAAATAATTGACTTGATGTTTGCGAGTACTTTGGATGATTGCGAGCTTTAGTGTGATAACAACTTGATTCATGGAAATGTATGCAGTGCAACAGGATTTTACATAATGTGATCCCAATTCACAATTCGGACAGGACCAGGCTCGAAATGTGCGAAACAGTGGGCAGGCCTAAATTCACGGATTACAAAGTCAGGTCAGTTGTGCAGATCCTAATGTCAACACTTGGATAAGAGCTTTGTTTGATCAAATGAAGCACCTTACTGGTATCCCAGCAGGCACAGGACGTCTAAAACTAAATAAGGTCTAAAACGGCTTAGTCGTCAAAAAGACGTCAGACGTCTATTCAACATACCCATTTAGACGTCTAAGCCTAGACGTTAAATAGACGTCCTTCAATAGACTACTAAAAGACGTCTTAAGGTAGACCTGCACTTTCATACAATTTTATTATAATGCTTTGATATTTCAGTTTGAAAGATGTTTCCTTTGCTTATTGTTATAAACAAACCTTTTTAAAATTAGGAATTGAATATTGAAATATTTCTGTCACTAAACGTGAAAATTACAATATATTTTGTAGGTAAAGAAAATATTTGCATCAAATGATATATAATACTAGTAATCAAATGTAATTCATAGTACATCCTATAGATATGTCAAAAGTACACATTTATAAGAAAACAATTAATGAATGTTCTGGGTGAAGCTTAAGAGATTCGAACTTCAACCTGATCGAAATTGAAGTCAATGCAGTGCACAGATAATTTGTCCATGCAGAGTTGCAACCCTCACATGCGCTTTTAAGTAGGCGCCATTTTGAATTCCTTTGTTCTAAAAAGAGATGGGATTTCTGGATATCATTGCATCTGAAGTGGTGTTCCTTGCGGTTTCTTTCGTCTACAATTTATGGTAAGATTATGTTTTCTGTATATAGGACACGCTAATTAGTTTTTCCTTGTCAGTAATCAAGATGCTCATTCGTCGGTATCTTTCCTGTGTTTACAATGGTCGTGCAGCTAATGGTAGAGTCTTTTCTTCCATCAATAGCTTCCAGCTCGTAATTTTGTGATGCTACTTCAAAATATGTGTGTAGTGTTTTCTTTGTTCACATATTTGAAAAAATTTAGCTATCTCTATTTTTGACTGAAACCAAATAATTATTGACCAAATTCTTTCGTTAGGTATTTTGTTATCCAACCTTTTATTGTGGAATATTAACTATTAATACATCCTTATTAAATGCAAAGAACCTGATTCAGTGTGGAACATTTTCATCAACAGATGTCATTTTAATTCACTGCAAATGTAACCTTTTAATTCACTGCAAAAGTACCCTTTTTATAATAGTTGACTTATGTAGATTCTACTATTATTATAGTTTTTAGTTAGTAATATAAGTTTTGTAAAATTGTATCCATTATAAGTCATTATATTGTTTTAAATAGTGGAATGATGGGGCTTAAATGTATCAATTTTCGTGTAAATTATGCAATTGTGCTTTACAAAAAAACAGGTTTTTGTTTGAAGACCTGAATGCTGATGAAGTTCCCACTGCATAGCATTATTATACTGGGGTATAACACAACTAATATAGGACACGTGTTAAACTTTTTCAGACGTCTGTTAAATATTATGGGAGGTATTTCAACTTCTAATAGAGGTTTAATATATGTCTTACAAACTTCTAAAAGACTTCTAATAAACGTATAAAAGACGTCTAATAATCGTCTAATAGTCGTCCAATAGATGTCTAATAGACGTCTAATAAACGTCTACCTGTAGACGTCTAAACAACGTCTAGGCTTAGATGTCTTTCTAACCCAACAGATTAGACTATATTTAGACGTCTAATACGTCTATGTGCCTGCTGGGATGGTTCATGTTGTACAAGAGCATAAGCAGCACATTGAAGTTTTTGATAAAAAGCTTACGAGTATAGATAATAAACTCACTTTGCTGGAGGTAACACTAGAGGAAACCACTCTACGTGTGTCGATAGACTCGATGCTTGTGTGAGAACTACAAGTGCTAAATGTGATGATCTCTTGAAGGAAAATCTTAACCATAAACAGCGCCTTTGAAAACCGTAGTGGTGAAGAAAGAGATAGACTGACTAGTGACATTGACGATGCGTACTACCAGATAGATTCTATCCAAGTGGAACAGAGAGACATGAGAGAAGCATTACTCGATCTTAAAGTCCGCTCAATGAGAGACAATCTTCTCTTCCATGGAATCCCTGATATGCCACGCGATGTGGTTAAGAACTTTCTGTGTTGGGTTGCTCACAGAACAGGATTGCGCACATCGAACAGACCGAGAACACGTGTGGCAAAGTTTGCTAACTCTGATGAACGTATCTGTAACTTCCAGGCCGAAAGGGCTATCCCTCACAGTGACAATGACATTTTTCGGGAAGCGTGTCTTTAAAAGTGATGGAAAACTATGATAGCTGTCAAAATGTGAGACATTTGATACTGGCTATGATAAAGCACCAGTGAAGAAATTAATATGCTCATTAAATGAAATGGCTGCTGAATTACGACTTATTACTCAACTGATTAATTCAAACTAATAAACTATTAGGAATATCCATCACCGACATAAACGATATATAAGTTACATAACATGCGTTAAAATGCATCCGTATAGTGATTAATTAGACACGATGATGATTCACAGAAAGTCGCAACACTTATATCCCGTATTCAGGTATTATTCAGGTATCGTTGTTTGCACCGACGCCCTCGATATTTAAACATGACTAATTTTATGAAGACGTTTGTAAAACAACGATATCACACTACTCCATCCGAAAGTAAGGTAGGTAATAATTTTACAATCTTACTTACCCAAAAATTATCATCTCCAAAATTAAACAATAAAATGGGACACAAAAGGCACTCTGTTCTGAAAACTTCAACTTACGTCAATTTGTTTAAGCAAGAGAGACTTTAGAATATTGTAAAAACCTGTACATGTAAATGTAACTATGACTTCTTTTTATGAGGGTAATTTGTCAATCTTCATGCTCATTCTTAAGTCAACTTTACTGTAGAAAGATTAACTGACTTTGAAGTTGATACCAAACAAGGAACTTTTGATAGTAAGTGAAGGATACGGGTTGCAAGGACTGTCGATTAATAATAATATAATAATAAATGGGTACTTATGGGCGCCATAGACATCAAAGAATGCTCAAAGCGCTACACATTCATTACCCTGAAGGAATTGAACTTTCGATGCAGCTACCAAGCGCTTCGCGCGACCCATATGGTCCATACATCCCGTATTCAGGTATTAATTAAACATTAAGACAACGATGGTCAGAATATGACAAGTATATGCTTTGGCTATGACTGACATCGTAATAACTGTTCTTTTTTCTTAAATACATTGGTAACAAGCAGATTGGTATATTTCGGTTCTTGATAGTTTCTAACCCTCAATATATAGGAATAACTTCCTATATAACTTCAATGTAGTTCTTACACGAAATCGTTCGTGGGATATAATTTTTTGTAATAAAGCTGTGCTATTATTGAAAGATATAAAAGTATCACTTTTTCTCAACAACTCAGCTTGAAAATCAGACATCAAACACCACTTGGGGACTTACTTAGTTTACTTTTCATTACAAAATGAGGATTTTTTTCAAAACCCTTTCAGATTAATATGTATTGATAATGTCGTAAGTAAATACTTTACGATGATAAAAAATTATCCCTTCTGATAGATATCATTGTATGTAATGTGTTGATGTTACATCAGCCGCCATAGTTATGGAAACTACAAAGTCATTGGACATCAATTGTAGCATAACAGAGTTATCATAACGGTATATTCTGATAAGTAAACGCATATAAATATTCAATATATCTAGAGTTTAACCTTTTAAACTCATTTAGTGTCAAGTTTTGATAAGAAAGCAAAATTCACGATATATAATTAAAAGTCTTACTTGAATTCTATACATGTATGTAATCTATTTACATTACTTTGCCAATTTACTTTTTGTTGATGAGAAATGAGCGATTCTGAATATCTAAACATTTTTATATATATTTTTCAAAGGTTTGGACAATCAATAGTTTTTGTGCATGTACATATGAAAAACAGAAGCTTGCTTTCTCAAGTGAAAAAGATCACACATAATAAACATGGATCACCCATGTATACCAGACTCCCTCATTTCGTCCAGGACACCGTTCCAAGTCTCTTAACCGTTAATTTGCTATCCATGAAAATAATTATGAAATAGGCATTAACAGCACTAATATATGAGTGTCCTGCTAATGTGCTCTCTCATTTAGTTTTCTGATGTCTTCCGTTACGCAAGAAATCGTGCACGTTGGATCGTTGATCATCCGTTCCATAGTTTTGCATACACAACTTGTTAAGGCTATGGAACGATAATTAGAAGGGTCTGTATGATCCTTTCCAGGTTTTGGAATTGGCACAATAGTAGCATTATGCCAAGAAGATGGAAAATTACCTGTTTCCCAAATATTACTATATAGAGCTAGTAAAACGTCAAGGCAAGGTTATGGAAGATGTTTTAAGAGCTGATAATGGATATCATCAGAACCAGTTGCTGTATCATGTGCTTTAGCAAGTGCTGTTTTAAGTTCTGTATTGGAGAAATGTTCATTATAGTCTTCTCCATTATCAGATTTGAAATTTATTGGTCGTTTTTCCTGTACCTTTTGATATTTTTGGAACGCTGGTACGAAATTTGCAGATGAGGAGTTTTTAGAAATAGTTTCAGCCAACCTATTGGCAATAATGGTTTCAGATGTAAGAAGGTCACCATTGACCTTAAGGTGTTTAATGGTAGTTTTAGAACCTTTGCCTTTTATTCTACTAATCATATTCCAGACTTTGCTTATAGGTGTTCTGGAATTGATTTTGGAGACATAGCCTCTCAAAGATTTGCGCTTTTGTTGATTTACAGCACGGCGAGCTTTAGCTCTTGGCTTTCGGCAATTGTCAAAGTTATCTCGAGTCGGTCATTTATAGAGCTTGCGCTCGGCCTTTTTAAGGGCCTTAATGGCTTCATCACAAGCATCATTAAACCATGGCTTGTGAATGCGTGGATTGCCGAGGTTTTAGGGACAGTTTCATTTGCAATATTGATGAGACCTTTGGAAATCAGCTGAATTTATAAATTTATCACATGTAAGATGTTCGCTGCAAAGGGCTGAAAATCTGCCCCAGTCAGCTTTAGTAAATTTCCAACGAGGGTTGTGACCCTCAGGGACGGATGAAGAGTATTCTAATAGAAATGGAAGTGATCACTTCCACATGTGCCTCATGGACAGACCATGAGAAGTCATCCAAGAGCGATGGATCAGTTACTGTTAAATCTATTGCTGAGTATGAACCTGTAGCAGGGTGCAAATAGGTATTTGAACCATCATTAAAAAGACATAAATCATTTTTCACAAGAAAACTTTCAAGTCTTTCCCCTCTGGAATCAAGGGAGTTCCCACCCCAGAGTGGATTATAACTATTAAAGTCACCAAGAATGATAAAGAGCTTAGGTAGTTGACTTATTAGTTGGTCAAGATCTTTGATATTAAGAACTTGAGATGGTGGAATGTATAAAGAACAGAGGGTTACAGTTTTGAATAATGATAAACTGACAGCAACTGCTTGTAAGGGAGTTGTAATTGAAATTTCTCTGTGAATAATTCTCTCACGCACCAAAACTGATGCAACTAAGTTGGCCCTATCAGCAGGGGGATGGAATTGTAGATGGTGAATGGTCTCATCGAGACCGTATCTTTGTCTTTAAGATGTGTTTCTTGAAGACAAATTGCTTGAGGATTGTACTTTTGTGCTAATAAGCCCAATTCATTATAATTGACCTTAAAACCTCGAAAATTCCACTGAAGGAATGCCATTGACGTAAGTAGTAGGTGATAAATTGTGATGAGTCTCATGGTGGTGGTTTAACTGGAGAAAGTCGACGATCCATGGACCGCGACCTCTGGCCCTTATTGGGCGAATGGGCAGATTGCCCCAAGTCTGACGTGTCTATGAGGACATCATCAGATTCGCGGTGCAAACATTTAAACTTGTTGTGGACCTCTACCACATTTCGCTGGCTTTTGGGAACGCGGTCAGATGTTTTAGTTTTTTGTTGATTTTTTGTTTTAGAGTTTGATTGAGAGTTTGAATTTTGCAGTGTCGGTGTTTGCTGATGATGTTTTAGTTCCTGTCGCTTTGACAGGATTTGTAATGGATAGAAGAGGGAATGTTTTGGTACCTATTGTTGATGATGTGGAGCTGCGTAATATGACCTCTGTAGGTTGTTCTGAGAGCCATTGAATGTCTGTCTGAGTTGAGAGTGTGAGTGATTCTGTTACTGTTTGGGTGGATACTGTAGATTTAGAAGAAACTATAGAGGAATATGATGGCTTTGTTGGTGTCCCAAGGACAAGGCGTTTTGCTTCTGGGAAGGAGATGTTGTTGGTAAATTTGACCTTTAGGATTTTGGATTCCTGTTGCCACTTAGGACAATCCTTGGAGGAAGCCATGTGTCCACTGAACAGTTAGCACACTTTCTGTGCCTCCTTGCAGTCTTCAGGGTGGTCGTCATATTCGGGCTTTGCACACCGAGGACAGACACGCTCGTCAGCTCTGCAGGAGTTGCTTCCATGGCCAAACTTCTGGCAATAGTAGCAGCGGAGAGGCTTTGGAATGTATAGTTCAGTCTTCAGTTTGTAATAACCTGCATTTATAACTTTAGGAGCCTGTGGTAGAGAGAAAGTTAGAAGGTATGTGTGTGTTTTGAAGATTTTCCCTTCCTTCCTTATAGTGAAGCGCTTGACAGCTGTCACTGCCTGATCCTTGAGGTGGTACAGAAGCTCTTCTTCTGAAGAGTCTTCCAGACAACGCTCTCTGTCTCGGATGATTGCTTTGCTTCTGTTAAGAGAGTTATGAGGAGAAACTTTTAAAGGTGTATTAACCATGGTTTTAAGGGTAAGTAAGGAGGATGATTGTTGTTTAGAGCCACATTCAACAAGAAGGAACCCATTCCGAATCTTCACGTTCTTTATATCACCAGCAAGACCTTGGATGGTCTTGGCGGTTGCAAAAGTCGAAAGTGGTTCGCCATCTATTGATGAGATTACCAAGAACCTTGGACAGCTGCTTGAAGTTAAAGATGTTGATTGAAGTGCTGATTTTGTTTTTGAAGTTGATGGTATTTGTTTTGACTTTGAAAATAAAGTTGATGGAGTTATCTCTTCCTTAGAAGAGGGACTCTTTATCTGTTGAAATCGTTTGCTTTTTTTAACCTTTCGACCCATTTTGGGGGGATAATAGATTCATCACCCTGGGTCCCCACCCACCACGGAGCTCCAACAAGGGCGGTGCTACATACCAGCGGGACGCCAGCGAGCAGCACCGGAGATACCAGGGTGATATGCTCCCACTAAGAGTTGCCAATTCTTAACAAGATTGACCCATTAGCCACCGCTATCTTGGAAGCAAAGTGGAAAAGTCTGTAAGGGAGCAGACACAAAAGCAAGTAAAGGAGATGAATGCAAAGAGAAGGATAGGAAAGATGTGAGAATAGAGAAGAGAGATGTAGAAGAGGGATAGAAAAGAATTAAGTTGAGCTAAGAGAAGATGATGTAAAATGTTCCACATGTTCCATCATACATTAGAACAACATATTTCTCCAACAAAGCAAAAATGTTGTCAGGGATGCTTCATGGAGCATCAGAAAGTAACAAGAAAGCATCCGTCACTTCTTGGGAATACAGCCCAAGTGCCCCACGCTGTCATTTTGCCTTCGCCAGCAAAGAAGGATGTGTTATCACTTTCTGTGAATGCATGAAACATTGCTAAAACTGGAGCTTTGGATTGGACCTCTCCGACTAGTAAGTCGGCGCAGTCCCGACGTCGGAGAGAACACCCTATTGCACCATGGGAAGATTGTAGTTTAACTTCACGATAACACGAAGTTGTGTTTCTTTGTTTAGCTAAAATAGCCCTAGCTCAACAAATATTGGGGTTACAGAACCATGCAATGGATTATTGTAAAGGGCACAAACTCCTCTACATATATATATATATATATATATATATATATATATATATATATATATAAATATACACGTTTCTATTCGCAACTTCATGGGCGCCGCCATCTTGGTGTCACGTGACCATCCGCCATTAAGGTGCTGAAGAAAACGTCAAACCGCCTGACGTCAGTGTGTAGGTGCGACGTAAAACCGAACGCTTTATCACATCTCAGAGACGTTTTAGATGAAAACCCAACGATATTAAATTATTTTTCAATATGTATAGTATGGAATAAAACTATAAAGAATTATGTCAGTAAAACGACACTATATGTCAGCGATGAATAAAAATCATAACTGAATAAATTATATTATTTTTATTAATTTTTAACGCAACATGTAAGAAAACGTTTTTTCGTTTGTCTTTATTCAATATATTTGATTAACATAATTAATTTCACTAATTCAAGAAAATCGTTAAATATCGCCCGCATTAAATATTCTAATTGCGCATGTAGAATGTATTTATTTTTAAACGCTGAAATACGGGCAATACATTGAAACAGGTTTTAATGTTTCCACTATCAGCTATCGAACCGTGCTACTCAAATGCGAATGGTAAAAGTTTTGCCATAAACTTAAAGAGCCACTCCGTGATTTTCATAACATATTATTTACCTTTGATACGAACCTAAATGTCATATGTGGTTATATAAAATCAAAACATCTTAACTTTTCATGTCCAAAAGACATATAAATGACAAATACTGGTTTTCCATGCAAATCTAAAAACAGCCTTATAATTGCACAGAGGTGTAGATATCACGTCCAATATACATGGATACTAGTTATATAACCTAACAAACGCTATCAACTCCTAACTGCCCTCCCGGCTGTTTTTGAAAAGTCTCCAAAATTACGTTTGACTAATTGACGCGCGTCACTGTCCGGTTTTCGATCAAAATTGCGACGATCTTCCTTCATATTTTCACCGTAAACAATTAATAAACTTTAAAATGTGTCTTTTTGGTAACAGTCAATACTACGCGATCAAATGACACCATTGATTTAGTTTGGCATATATGACTCCAACAACTCACGGAGGGGCTCTTTAAATATTGAATTAGTAAAGCATAAATAATTTTCTTGAACTAGGTAGGCCTACGTTCCTTTTTGGAAAACTTTGCGGGTTGAACTCATTTTAGCTTGAAGAACATGAATTATATGTAATTATCTGATTAAAATTATCTGTTTAAAAACTATTGTCATCAGTTTTACAGATATATTATATGTACATAATCAATCACCGATATAAAAGTTTTTGAAATCATAGGCAAGGGGAACTGAAAATATTAATAACTTCGTATATAGTACTTATATATTCACATAACGCATTTAATTAAGTTAAATGTGTTCTTTTTATATATGATTTGACATTCACTGATACAAACATTGTCTATGAAAACATCATATACGTACGAAAAGCTTTTTGTTAGATTTATTAGGCGCAAATAAGTTATCTCCCATATTCTATGTATTCTAAATCTTCCGTCAGAACTTTGCAAACAAATTTCTAATTAACTCCAAGTATGACATTTTGCTTGGGCTTTTTTAATACTTTCATTTCTTGCAATTCTTCTATGGAAATTTAATTTTCTAACCAACACAAATTCACGTACCTATGAACATGTATACATGTTCTTGTCGCAGACGTTTTTTAGGGTAATGTTCATTAGCTGATCGAGGTTGAGGTTTTTCGATGTTTGGCTTCATATAAAAAATACTTTTTTTCCAGCATTTGATTCATGTCAACCACGGAACGTTTTTAAATAAACTTGAATAAAAAAAACTCGACTGATCTATAGACAGCATATTACTTTCTGCAATTCCAGAAATATGGGCTACGACCCGATGTGTCGGAGATAAATACTGAAATTTTCCAATTAAGTATGATTCGATGTAGCGTTGACCCGTACGTAAATTAGAAGTAGAAAACTTGAAATAAATCAAAGTTTCTTTACCTTATAGCCCTAATATGTTAATGACATACACCCGGTTAATATTAATTACTTTTACCAAACCAGTCTGTTTTCATATTTTAAAAGATTAAATCAAACCTCAAGCACTCAATACTATTTAGAAAAAAAGACTATCATTTTCCGAACTTATATATTCTTAACCACTCAAAATCATACACACACGGCTTTGGTAAGTATTTAATTTCTCTTTTCCTTATAAGGCATACGTATTGTGTAATAGTTTTTTAAAATGTGGATTTTTTTCTTCAAGTTCCACATTTTTCAACATTTAAAAAATATCGAATTCAAATATAAAGGTATTGTCTTGGATTTCAAACTTTGTTAAGTATAATATAGCCTAAAATAATAATTGTTATAGGCTGTACTGCAGTAGTGGTCTTTTTCTTATTTTGACATTTATTTCAGGACATTTGTCATCTATTTCAAATTCATCCCGTGTTGTTATTGTTGAAATATAAAATTTTATTGGATTTAGTACACTTTTTAGGCCATATCCCTTTGTTATTGAATCATTTTCTAACGTTTTCCCCTTGTGTGTTCGCGTCCGTCATAGTATGAACAAGCCGTCAATCAGCACCTTAATGGCGGCCGACGATAGCGCCCCTGCGGAGCAAGAAGGATAACTCTAATCATTGTGTGAAATAGAAACGTGTATAAATAGCATAAGTGTTAACATAGCAATACTCCATTGTAAAAGGGTGGTAAATGGGGCATGAAAATGACATTTGAACACATTAAAATAGCCACAGTCGGCGAATAAAGACATGAATGATGAAAATGGATACATGAATGGAAAGTACATAACATGACATATACAACAATTGGTGACATTTCATAAAAGTACATTAGAGGAGAGGCGGACAAAAGGACTCACGCTCAAACCGCGTGACAGTTTTCTTCCACATTTAGTGCTCATGTCGTTACAAAACTTCTCTTCCAAATATCAAATGATTGTTAAGTTCAAGATTGTTAATATTTCTTCTGCTTAGCTTCTTGTTCTTAGTTTCATAATTCCAGGAAATTCACCCCTGTGAAAAATCAGGGAGTGCTTAGCTTTATTTATAATATATAAATATATCATTACCCATGATGTCTTGTGTGAAAAAAAATCTAAAAAGTTTTCAGATATTTTATTGCAGCAATTGGAAAATCTCAGTTTCGAATTTTTACCCATCCAAAACATTTTCTTGGCATTACACATATCTGTCACATGTACATGTAGTGTAGAGATGATCACTTTAAAAATTACATAAGAGTTTTGACTTGTAAGAATTGGTGAGAAATTAAAAAATTCTAAATGATGAATATTCTTAGGAAATCTTACACAGTGAAAGAAACCTTTGTCTATGGCGCTGTAGTTGTTTTCACATGACATGTGCCATATCATATGTTATTATTTTCATGTTATATGATTATAATGTTCGATATACACTATACAGATTATCAATCTTGGGCTTTACACACCAAAAGACAAAAATATTTCAATACTATCAAAAATAAAATCCTGTTTATTTAGATTTCTGAACAAACATTTCCAGTATACCCTTTTGAAGTATCTGAATTAATTGGTTACAAATGGGTGCTCCCATCCCATCCCACTTGATATAGAGTCAGAGAAATGTACATGTATATACGCCATCAAGTGGGACAGTTTCCACACAAGAGCGTTTGTGACAACCTTCACGAGGAAATCAAACTATATGGTAAAGAAGCATTCTAATTTCGGGAGGCCTTATAATAAACGACTAACACGAAGTAAAAGCTAATGGGTTCACAATCCCTAGTTGTAATATCATTTTCACCATCAACGATAGTTTTACCATACTCCTACCATTGATCATTAAAATAAGTTTACTGTCAAACCAGTTCTGGTCAGTTTATTTCCGTCGAAGCCAAGACCAGATTGATAAGGGTACAAAAACAAATTAAAGACACGTCTTGTTTTATCTTTGCTGATGACGTCACTTAGACTAAAGTTATGCCTTTAAATCGACTGAAAGCACATTGTGATATTGACAACGACTGGTATTTTAATGGCAGGGTCTACGCACACACAATTAAGCAATGGAAGGAAGTTTCATTTCTACCCTTTCGACAACATCGATTCCATTATCAATAGAAAGTAGTCCAGGTATTACTCACTCTTCTCTACTGATGTTTTCATGGAAGTATGTGACATATTATGAACGTTTCAGTGACCTTTGATGACCCCAGTAGTTGTCCCTGTGTTGCCATTGAAATACTAACTCAATATACACAAAAAGTGTTGCAACACCTTAATAAAAGTTTAGTTATTTCGAGACATACCAAACCCCCTTTGATGTATTTGTAGCCATGAATCTGCTATGTAGAAGGTTTAATTCTGTCATGTTTTTGTAAGGATATTCTTCATCCAAGCGCTGAAACGCCACAAGCTGCACCTGCACTTCGCTCTCCACCCCTTCTGAATTTGCAGTATGGATTCATGATCAATTTCGGTTATAGCATTTTGATACAAGCCGTTTAAGCTGTTGTAAACCAGAATGCCGGGTGCTAGAATGGCAGAAGCTGTCAAATGGCAGTGTATTGGTCTTCTCGGAGTGGGTCTTCCTTTCAAGGAAAATTGCAGGAACTTGACGTCATTACTCTACCATAAATTGTTTAACCAGAAAACATGCACGAACCAATGTAGTGAAGAATCGCACACCCTCAGGTAGACCACGTATCACCTCCTTGAGAGAGGATAGATCATTTCTAAGGCTCGTAAGAAGATATCCTTTCGCTTCCAGTACAACCCAATGGCTTCCGCACCGTCTGTTCAGTCACCAAACTGTCAGACATCAACTCAAGGCCCCTGGATTGAAGTTCAGAAGAGTAATCAAGCGACCAAAACTCAATAACAACCATAAACTGTTGCGTCTGGCATTGTGTACAGAATGACTTGGGTGGAATTTAGGATCATGGAAGACGGTTCACTGGTCAGACGAAAGCAGGCTACTTCTGCACTCGGTGGATGGCAGGATCAGGGTTTGGAGACGTCCAGAAACAGTATATCCACAACGAAACATCATGCCAACAGTACCTTATGGCGATGGATCTGTTATGGTATGGGAGTGCTTCTCCTTTGAATGAAAACTTGATCTTGTGACCATACGAGGTAACTTGACAGGAGATAGCTACATACGGGAAGTCCTTGAACCTGTTGTCGTGCCCCATTTCGACAACCACATTTTTGACTACATGTATATGTATCATCCCAACTGCGGATCCGCCCCATCTTAAGATGGGACGCGTCCCAACTTGGAATCCTAAGTTGGGACGTACCATCTTAAGATCGGACGGGGGCGATTAAATCATGCGAATAATATTCTTATTCGTATATGAATATTGGTAATAAAAGGTGTTTTTAAATGGTTTAGGTATATACATTTCGTACCTGCATAGAAAGTTCAACTTTATTATCAATTACTTGACCTAGTGGCTAGTATTTATCTCTCATGGTCTACGAGCCGTTGAACATGGATTGCATTGTAAACAAAACTTATTTAAACGTCCATTTGAGGAATAATTGAACAAAGTCTTACTGCATTTTGCCCAAAAAATACAATGTTAAAAAATCTTTGTTTTCTGCATATTTTAAGATGTGTTATACAACTTTAAAAACTGAATTGATATAAACAGAATGAAAACACTAATCGGCATATTGTTATTTCTAACAAACATGTTATTATCAATGATCAGAAATTACTAGGTGTACATATATAGTTTGATAATATCTCTTTTTACCTAAAATAGGAGGTATATTAAGATCAAACTAATAGATAATCGAGGTAAAAATTGTATTGATACATCGTTTAATGAAATCTCGTAAATGACTTACCTGTTAAACAATGTATCCTACAACGTTATCAAACAAGGAATGGTTTCAATGGATAAGTTAATCTGACACCGTGGCATGTTAGAGGACTTGCATTTGACACTGAGACATTCATCTCAACCAGAATTTAGGCATGAATAGGAACTAATTACACAATTGTTTGGCTAAAACAACAGCTTATGCCAGAAAAGTTCACAATGTATAACCAGACTGTTATGTTATCAATATATCTAGTAGATTAGTTGACTAATTAAAATATAAAAATATTTTACTTACATCGTTTTTATATTTTTGTAAGTTGAGTGTCCCAAATTTGTAATATAAAGCATAAGTGAACGGCTGGAACCTAACCTTGCCTTAACAATCATAAAATTTACAAACTAACAATTCAATAGTGAAGAAACATAAAAACTAACATCATGAAGCAATGATATTATCATCAATAATATATATCTTACTTTTTCAATAAGCGACATAATAATTGTTGATAATCCCCAACTTCTGTGTACAAGCGTCCTAACTTGGAATTTCTTTCAGTTTTCAAAAATCATTGATTATGTAACTAATAATTTTGAAACTAAGATATTCTATTAGTGCCCATTCATGGGTAATTTCTGGTTGACATGAAAGACTCACTGTCAAATTTAGGTCCTCTAAGATGCCACGCTGTAAGATTAACTTATCCATTGGGATTATTCCCTGATGAATAACGTTGTAGGATACAGTGATAATTATGCTATACAAGGATTTTGTACGATGTATCAATTGTAGTATTTATCAAAACGGATCTCTATTAGATAGATTTCAAACTCATAAAATATTCATTATTTATCCTATTTTTGTTAGAAAGATATAAGCAAAAGAAATTTATACATTCGTATGTTAACAACATTGTTAATAAATATATTATAATAAACATATATATAAATATATTATCTAACAAAAATTGCCTGTGTATACTGTTTAGTGTTTTCAGTCTGTATATATTGATTCAAATATTATTGTTTTTTAACACTGTCAAAAAAAGCAGGAAACGGTAATTTTTTCAATAATCTATTTTTGGAATATCAAACGGCACTAACTTTATTAACTTATTCATCAAATGTACTTTTAAATAAGATTTTGTATACAATGCATTCTATGTTCAATGGCTCGTAGACGATGAGAGTTAAGTACAAGCCACTAGGTCAAGTAAATGATCATGAAGTTGAATTTTCTATGCAGGTACGAAATGTATATACCTAAATCATTTAAAAACACCTTTTATTATCAAAATTCATATATGAATAAGAATATTATTCGCATGATTTAATTAAGCCCGTCCGATCTTAAGATGGGACGTCCCAACTTAAGATTCCAAGTTGGGACGCGTCCCATCTTAAGATGGGACAGCATTCCAAGTTGGGATGATACATATATACGAAGAGGCATTTTACAAATATGGGGTTTTTGATTGCTTTGACATACGCAAAGTTCACATATTTACTGGCAGCAAATGTATTAATTACACAATTTAATCCATTCTCATTAATAGACATAATGTATATTTTCATAAAAAGTAATTATGTTTTGTTACTTTTTATCAAAAACAATACGTACTACCTATCCAAAGAGAACTTTTACTTTCTCTATATCATTATAGATTCAAACTGACTGTACTGAAACTGTCATATTTCTGGCAAATGTTAACCGTTTATTCACTTCCGACTGTCATATTCATTCTCTCCCAACAGAGGTAGCTCCGTCATAAATTCCTATACAACTTCTGTCTTAATACGAAGGTTTCTCGGGCTTCCGGCAGTTTCCCCTGGCGGGACAATATTGCGACTTAAACTACCCGGCTATGTTTCAGCCAATGACAACAACGAATGCATGAATAACATAATTGTTGTCACAGAAGCCTGAGCAATGAAACAGTCGCAAAACAGTCTGTTGAGACGACTCAAAGTGCAAGGTGCATGTTCGAATAAAGTTAGCTTTTGGAAAGCTTACGGAAATAACTTAGGCGATTTGAATGATAACTTTTGAAACGGCGTCACTGATTGCACAACCAACTTTGATTGCATCCAATCAGCGTTCTTCATTTCGTGACCAAGAAACCTTCGAATTAAGACAGAGGTTGTCTAGGAATATATGACGCAGCTACCTCTGTCGGCATCCTGCTTCATCAGCTGATCGAGCTCCTTCCATATACCCTGATATCCTTTAGGCCAAAAGCATTGTATCGCTAGCTTTCTAACCAGCCAATGAGACGACTCGCATCTAGCAACAGCGGCACAACCCGGATGGAAAATTCATAAGAGTAGCTTCAAGCTCCTTGGATAACGACATTTCATTGGCTTAAACAATAACAGGTGAGCACAGCTACGAACACCAAACCGCGCCAGCCGTACGAGGGATTTGGCTCGTAAGAGATCAGGGTATATGGAAGGAGCTCGATGAACGGATTCATTTATGCTGATGAAGCAGGATGCGGAAAAGGCAGAGAGTGATGAACTTTTCTGTGAAACTGAGTAGCTGTTACGAAACGAAGCGAGCATATATCGCGCAAGTTTAAGCGACAATCGTGTTGCGACAAACACCGACGCCAAGCTTAATGCAGCCAGAAATGTGTGTGAACAGTTAAGAAAAGAACATGAAGTAACGATACTTGGTTCAACTTTAATTTCAATTTCTGGCAGAGAGAAACAAGATCAAAATGTCTTAGTCACGTGATGCAACGAAAATAAGAGAAAAAAATAGACCCCCTTTTTCAGTGCCAGGATTTCGGAAGTGGTGGCATTTGCGATGTGTACAGTCTGCGTCAGATGACACAAGAGATGAGAATAGTGAAACAGAATTACTAAAAGCAGCAAATAAAGCACATCAGTTAATAACTTATATTTCGGTTTATGTTCACGGAATTGACATGGGGCTTGAGAGATAAACATTGGAGGGGTGCCAAGTACAGCTTCAGGAGGAAAAGGCCTGAAATCTCAGAGGTGATATTTAGCAATGGGGTTTTGCAATTGCAGAGATTATGAAAGGGCTTAATATCAACAAACAGTTTAATTCGTTTGAGGATTACCGTACCTAAGATACACCTTATAGCCAATTTCCGCCTAGCATGTAGGTACACAGGGGAAAGTTTATTATCATATGACAAATGATACCAGGAAATTCAGTCCCAAAAGGGATTCCAATATTGGGCGCAACTTTTGCAGCTTAGAGATTTCCAATGGTTCCCGAAAGCTCTAGATTACATTGCCTATCCTATCTGCAGACACCAAGGTACAGGGAGTGGCTTGATAAGTTGATCCATTTCCCCCCTCTGGAAGAGAAATATAATAATCTCCTAAAGGTGTAAATCAATGGTTTGAAAAGGGTTGTGGTAGAAGGGCTTAATCATCGGTCAAGAGGGGCAGTTGGTACGCGTCTGTAATAGATGCAAAAGAGGTCACTACACTTCTTTCTTTTCATACTTCTTATTTTGAAATCAAAATTCCAAGTTACTGAAAATTTGTGTAAACATGTCATTATCGATGTAAATTCTAAACTGTAAACTTAGTGGCTGTCCTAACTAAGGTCAAAATCACATTGCTAATGTTATTTGACATGTACGTGGTAATCCGTACATTAAATACAAATGATTCAGTACTCAATGAACTGCAGAGCCCAGCCTTTTACAAGCCAAAACACCATAATTTTAATGACCGCCCCCTTCACCCCCACCTTAATATTAATAAACTTTCTCCCGCCCCCCTTCTGTACCCGTTACCCCCCAACAACAAAAAACCACACACACACACACACACACACAATTGTAAGTCTGGGCATGTACGTGGAGAATATATGAAATAAGCAGTTTTCAGACGACATAGAGAAGGAGAATGTCCTGACAGAAGAGAAGGCGTCAACCTACTACTATAGTGCTGTTACGGTTTTATGGTTTTCACTGCTCCTTATGCATTCTTAGTCAGAAAGGGTCATGCCTTTATACTTATTTGGGGGATTCGATAATAACGTAGACAATAGACTGCAATTATTCACCTACAACATGGTTTATCATAACGAAAAGAAGATGATTTGTGGATGCATTGAATAGATTTTGATTCATTGAATTAAATTTACGACAATTCATTGGAATGATTTGCATGCAGAAAACTATTTTGCAACCAACCACTGAGTTAGTTTGATGGGGTTCTGTCTCTACTAAAACATTAACAGTTATATGAAGCTACTGCGATACCCAACAAGCTGAGCATACTGAGATAGTTGGATATATCGATAATGACGGAAATTCGAGTATCCACGGTGATATAGATTTTCAATCAACGTAAGATAGCTTTCGAATTTTTTAGAAGGCATTAGCTATAAACGATCGTGCATGTACAAAGCATTTTATGTTATTTATTGAATCAGCTCATGTGATACATTTATGAAAGTATTGGAATATATATCTATATGATTATATTATGAATGAACATTAAGTATATTAAACGTTTATGTACATGAGGTGAGATTTTCAGATTCATTGATTTCCGTAATACATCTTGTTACGAAATAATTTGGAATAGTAAAATGTCCCCAGTCAAACCAGCAAAATATAACAAGACAATTGTATATTAATTACAATTTAATCAATCAAATAATAAACAAAGTGTTTAAGATTACAATATCAAGCTAAAACAAACAATAATACAATATCAAATGAGTCACACTAATTAGCTAAATAAATATATTCACCAGTCCTTATGAATCACACAGGGATGAATGTAGAAAACAGTCAGTGGGTCTTGATAGGAGATAGATGAATCCGGCTTGTAAAGGTATCCAAAAATCAGTGGCACGGCAGATGATCGCAAGTTGATTGTAAGAAGCAAGATGATGTAAGAGTTCTAATGCCAGCCTATATATATATATAGGTAAGATACCTTCCAGAATGTTCTTTAAAGTTCCATGACAAAATCCAATCAGAAGTGTCCAACTCAAGCAATCAAGAAATAGATAGAACATTCTAGAATAGAGGATTCTAGACACTGCCAGCTTAGACTATCAAAACAAGTCTAAGTGTGACCCACTAAACAATACAACAATGTTATACAATGTTAAACTCTTAAACAATCACACAGTCATAACACTCTCCCCCTTAAGGAAAAGAAAGTTACTGTAACTTTCTGTTGTAGAAATAATTAACAGTTACATTTTAACAAAATACAAAAACTAGAAAAGAATATTTCAAATAAAACATTCAGCATCAAAAAGGACATTTTACACTCTGGAAAGTGCATCAGCACAAACATTGTCTTTACCCTTGAGGGTTTAATCACAAGATTGAACCCTTGCAAAGTTAAACTCCATCTCATAAGTCTTTGGTTTTTGTTCTTCATTTTGTGAAGAAAAGTCAAGGGATTGTGATCAGTAAAGACTTCAACTGGAAATGTAGTTGTACCTAAGTACGCTTCAAAATGCTGTAACACTGGAGAATTCATGAGCTTGGCTTTGACTCTTTCAAATGCAGACTGACAACTGCCATCCCACAAGAATTTAACCCTTTTCCCCAAAAGGTTCGTGAGTGGAGATACAACAGACAAATTTTGACAAAATTTTCTATAATAGCCTGGCATGCCCAAGAATGTCATAAGTTCTCTCTTAGACTGTGGAACTGGAAAATGTACAATGGCTTCCACTTTAGCATTAACTGGTTGTACCTGGCCGTGCCCTACAACATGCCCTAAAAATACAACTTGTGCCTTTCTGAATTCACACTTCGCCAGATTGACAGTCAATTTAGCTTCAGACAGTCTCTCGAAGAAAGCTCGGATTCTCATCAGATGTTCTTCCCACTCCATGGGATAATTGATGACATTATCCATGTAAGCTTCGACACCGTCAAGACCTGATGTGACGTTTCTGACCAGTCGTTGGAACGTCGCTGGAGCCTTCTTCAGACCGAATGGCATCTCTTTGTATTGACACAGTCCATCTGGTGTAGCAAACGCTGATATCTTCTTTGCACGGTCTGTGAGTGGAACCTGCCAGAAGCCTTTCAAAAGGTCAAACTTACTGATGTATATGGCCTGACCGATGTGATCAATGCAATCATCAACCCTCGGTATCGGGTAGGCGTCAGTTCGTGACACCTAACGTTATCACGAGTTACCGCCCTTACTGGTTGCTAACCTGCAGCCAGTGAAATCGCCGTTTACATTCGAAACCTAAATCCAGCCTTGAGATCTTATGATAAGGAAGCGAAAATTTTATATTATACTTTAGTCCGCTGGATTATTTGCTGGTATTAACCAACAATCCAAGGAATAAGATTTTAACAATTAAATCACATCATGCCATATTCCTCAAGTAATTAATGCTTTTATCTCCTTATGTAAATAATCCTGTTTTAAGCATATGCTTTACGTCATAAGCAGTAGATTCTTTACCAGAGAAAAACTGTAGTGCAATGATCAAATTCCGTCAAAGACTGTGAGCTTGGCACAATGGATATTCATTGAAATGGTAAAACAGTTCCCCGTTTTGTACGTGCAGCAGTCAATAAATATGTTACTGAACGATGCATTTACTGCCGTGTTGATATTTTCGAAAATATCCTAGTCATCATCAAGTTTACACACGTCATCTTTCGGTGTTCAGAATTTGAGTAAATAACATCATTTTCAATAACATAAAACAAAACGATTGCGCCATTATACATGCCGTAGCTTGCAACTTAACAATGTTTGACATCGAACATATCGCAATAATTCTGTTTGAAAACGGATACATTTCTATGACAAACATTCAAAATTGAAATAATGATTATAGAACATTTATAATTCTATTCTTACAATAATTTGTCTTTACGTTACTCATAAACTTTTCAAACTCTACACTACATTTCGATCGACCACAAACGTGATAGATCTACCGTGTATCCATCTAAATATACGCTTGAAATTATACTTGAAATTAATATTTCAATAGTCTTCTCTTCACACTGGACAGGTCACTGCCGATATCTTTGTCGTTGACATAGGAAGTTCATTTTGCAAGCCGCCTTCTGATTGGACTATCAGAAGAGCCTGCAGTTGGCTACAATCTTAGCACAGAAAATGGGGGCCGTGATGTCAAGGGCGAAGCGGGAAGAGTTGGAAATCTTTTCATTTTAGCCGTGACGTTGTGAAGATGGAGGTTAACATGTATGTGAATTTTTGTCATAATGAGCATCTAAAAATGTTTACTACTGTACTCGATCAAACGGAACAGTGACACTCAAAAGACGATGACATCTTACAGTGTTCAAGGTACCATAAAAGGCTGTGTAAATTTGTATAACCATTTAAAATGGCAGTTTTGAATGTTGACACAGACGGCATTTCACTCTTTATAAATTCCATTGTCAAATGGAATCTGGGAAGAATGACCTCGCGTAATATTCAGACCTGCAGTGTAAGGACTAAAGATTCGAGATTATAATCAGTTACATTTGATAATCTAGGCGGCAGAAGATCTCTTAAATTAATTGGCGGAATTTTTTTCGACAATTTTATAACGCATAGTCATTTTGAACGTATATTCTTTGACCCAGCGGATGACAATAAGTTTCGTTATAAATCATGCAAAGAAATAAAGGATTTTAGTTGTTTGGTACAGTTGTCCCATAAGTGGTGACAGTATGACATGTTTCTGGAAGACTTCTGTAACAATTTACAATGATCGGGCTGAGTATTAAGATGTTTGATCCTCTGAAGATAATACGTTTTGGCATATTTGGGAAAATGTCGTGTAACTGGCCCTCCAATGTCTACATCAACATAAAAACTTTGTTCACTACCTCAGTTTAAAAGTTTTTATTTTTGACCGACGAGTACATGCATTTGTACCGTCACATATCCAGGGTGTTTTGCGGAATAAATAGACGAAATGAATTCCAGAGAGACAAAGTTCGTGAACATGGAAAATACAAACCATCTCCCCAGAGGCTCGTAGCATTTGTCAAAGATTAATTCTACTGAAATGGATACTGGATTCTGATTGGTTCATTTGGCCGATTCTCTAGGTATCAATTTACCGATTGAAGTTGTTCCCGATATAAGTTTACAATGAATTTACACATACATTAACGTCACAACTATCAGAGTAATAACAATAATATTATTATTGTATTTTGCTTTAAAGTGAGAGTAATCTATTTGTAAAAGGTATATGGCGTCTGTTATTTTGTGTGTTTACCCGTCAAGAGCAAACTGTATATGTAATGTAATTGTATATCTAATAATTGTACAAAATAGAAGGTTTGAGTGAGAAGTCAGCTTGGACTTTTTCCGCTACCGACCATGTAGTATGTTTCCTTCAAATATGGGAACTATACAATGACTTCATCTCGCGGGCGCTTTTGATGTCACAGTCCTTATTACAACGTATTGATGTTTTACTGTTAATAATCTATTTACTGCACAGGGCGGTCCATGTTTTGTATCAAAAACTGAAACAAGACTATAAAGGCGTTATGTTTACATTTATGAACAAAGACATTTCGTGAACGTACAGTATTAGGTTTAACTTTGTTAACGGTTTAATGTATTTTCAATACTGGGTCGCAAAATACTCGTTACAGACATGATCGTTTTTGTTTCGTCAGAACGTCAGGACCTATTACAAAGTGCAGTTCGCTAGGACAAAGAGTTCATGATTAAAATCGTCATGGTAGATGGAGATAAACCCAGTGTGTTTGAAAATCAGAGACATGATATACTGGATTGATAGCGAGTAAATTTTATATTGAAACAGAACGCGTAGCGTCTCTGATTTTCAAACACACTAGGTTCACCTCCATTTTACGGTGCCGATTTAACCATGAACTCTATGAGTGATCATGAAGGAAAGTTATGTCCTAAATATAGTAAGACCCCAGCGTTACGCTCTATAATAGAACTCAACTCTTAATGGCGCTTGCTCTATTGTAACGCTCTATTGCATCCCATTGTAACGTAGTCTCTCCATAAAGTATCATGATATGAGAATTATTATTCTTTATTGTAGACTGAGTAGGATTTTAATTCATTACCAATGACGTAGTTTTTTTGTAGTTGAGTCGTAAAACGTACATCATTTCGCAGATCATATGATAAACCATGACCAATTGATGGTCTTTCAACCAGACTGACAGGTGACAACGTGCGTGAGGAAATGAAAGTCTCTGTGGCGAGGAAACATTCTAATTGCTGAAATGATCCCACTGTTACTGACATGGACACTCTTCCAGGGTCCCTTGCAAATACTCATCTACCATGAATCGAAAGCTAATTGACTCGAGGTTCCTTATCCACTGTTGCCCTAGCGTACCCATTCGCAACAAAATTAGATACATAAATTGTCATTTGTAACATTAACAAGACATTATTACATTAGCTTTTCTGATGTACTAAATAAAACTGATATTATTAAAAGTTGTCTGATAATAAATTAGTATATAACTGTTACATAAGACATACATGTAGATCGATGTTATCAATGTTTTCATCTGACATTCACCCACCGCTAGAGGGTTAAATATTGGTTACATCTTATCATGTGTTGTGAGCAACATGTTTATCATTTTTCATCACACAAAAGTCTTAAAGAGCATTTAGAATTGATATACATAAATTTGATAAGATTTTCTGGATAACAACTTCTTTAGTGTGAAATTCCTGTGAAAGTTGTATTATATTATCAACCACTCTATCCCAATAGGTGACGTCCACCGGTTACAGGTCATGCAAATTCATAAAATATTTCTCGTCTCATTGATGGTTGAGTTTCATTTTCACTACTTTAATCTAAAGAACACCTTGTGAGACATAAGATGTAAGATGACACTTATGTTAACTCGTATGATAGTTTTACAAAACGAGTTTTATTTTGAAAAGTGCCACTGTCATGTAAGCAGACGCTTAGTCTTAACGTGAAGATAATATGATTGGTAATTGAACACTTTACACCTCAATAGCCTTGGAATATGCATTCTTGGACAATGGTGATGATGTACCCACGTACCGCAAACTACTTTGTAAGTGACTGTTCCATTGGCGTCAAGGTTTGTTTACTGAGTTTTGGATAGGTCGTGAAAAAACCCCGCTACCTTTACAGCTGTAAAAAGATTAAATATATCGTTGATAGAATATCCGCACATTATCAAATGATAAATTATAAGACTCATCAGCAATACCTTCTTATACCGTAGCAAGTCCTTCAACACTCGCAGCGCCGATCCATGGTTTCATTTCATGATGTTTTTTTAAGTATTTGCGAAGTAGTCAAATATAAAGCATCCAAATTATTACCCTCAGAAAGAAATTGTGTATATTAAATCCATTGAATTTCGTTTCTGAAAAAATAGACCTCGATAGAACCGCCTCTTTAAGAAGTTGATATTAACGAAGTATTGGACATACTGTACCATCACCATTTAAGATGAGATGGAGAGTGTTCAAGTGATTACGCAAAGTGCTTGATTTTCAAAGCTTGTTTTCCCAACAGCTATCAACATTGCTGAGAGGCACCGGACAACAACTGACTGGTGACATGTCTCAATGTGCCTTGGTGGTGAGCTTTCAACAGGTAATCACCTAAATACTAATTGGCAAAGAGAGCTTTTGTACAGATATCCAGTTTGATGAATAGATGCGACACAGTTCAAGAATAAATTGTTATTTAAACCAAAATATATCATGCATTAAAAGTTCCACTTCATACCGTTATCATTTGAAAAAAATCCTCATTATTTATTTCTTAATTCGAAATGATTTCTTGATCCACATTTTTGAAGACTCGTTTGTAACGTTATGATTGAATAGAAACATTTTGAATTAATCGACACAACAATTGCAAGTTGTATTTTTCTAGCGATTTTAACACTAACTTTGGTTAATGATTGAATTATGTAAAGATCTTTTAAATTCTTTAACGGATACTTGACATATTTGCCTTTTGATACCATAGGTGAATACATGACACAGTTGGGGGTTTTTTTTATACCGCGATATTCAATAATATTTTACTTTTCTTGCAAGCAACATGAATGAAGGCGATTTATTTGAATAAGCATACTGTCTGGGGGCCTTGTTCCTTGGTGACTTCTATTGGTATAAAAGCTTTACAGATGGTGTCAAAGGTAGGGCATGTCAAAGTGAAATGTCATAGACAAAGTGAGAAGTTTTCGATTCGACGTCGATTACATTGTGGAAGGATACGTCTTCACGCGGAAGATTAGACATGAGATGCGTGGTAGCCAATAAGATGAGATGCATGTTGTCAGTAAGATTAGATAAGTGGTTTATGTTGTCGGTAAGATTAGATGCGTGTTTTATGTAGTGGGTAAGATGAGATGCGTGTTTTATGATGTCGGTAAGATGATATTTGTGGTAATCCGTAAGATGAAATGAGATATATTTCAGTCGTAGTTCGTGAGATGAGATGTGTAGTAGCCTTAGATGAGATGCGTTGTAGTCAGTAAGTAAGATGTAATACATGGTAGTCGGTAAGATGAGATGAGGAGAGATGTATGTTTTGTCATTAAGGTGAGATGCATAGTATATGTTGATGGTACGATTAGATGCATTGTAATCGGTAAGATGTGTGGTATATGTTGTCAGAAAGATGAGATGTAAGATAAGATGTATTGTAGTCAGTTTGACATGCATGGTTTTCGGTAAGATGAGATGTGTGGTAGTCGGTAAGATGAGATGTGTTGTAGTCGGTAAGATGAGATGCGTGTAAGTCGGTAAGATGAGATGTGTGGTAGTCAGTAAGATGAGATGTGTGGTAGTCAGTAAGATGAGATGCGTGGTAGTCAGTAAGGTGAGATGAGTGGTAGTCGGTAAGATGAGATGTGTGGTAGTCAGTAAGATGAGATGCGTGGTAGTCGGTAAGATGAGATGTGTTGTAGTCAGTAAGATGAGATGCGTGGTAGTCAGTAAGATGAGATGCGTGGTAGTCAGTAAGATGAGATGCGTGGTAGTCGGCAAGATGAGATGTGTTGTAGTCGCTATGATGAGATGTGTTGTAGTCGCTATGATGAGATGCGTGGTAGTCGGTAAGATGAGATGTGTGGTAGTTGGTAAGATGAGATGCGTGGTAGTCGGTAAGATGAGATGCGTGGTAGTCGGTAAGATGAGATGCGTTGTAGTCAGTAAGATGAGATGTGTTGTAGTCAGCAAGATGAGATGCGTGGTAGTCAGTAAGATGAGATGTGTTATCGCTATGATGAGATGCGTGGATGTCGATAAGATAAGACGCGTGGTAGCCGGTATAAGATGAGATTCATGGTATATGTTGATGGTACAATTAGATGCATTGTAGTCAGTAAGATGAGATGCGTGGTAGTCGGTAAGATGAGATGTGTTGTAGTCGCTTTGATGAGATGCGTGGTAGTCGGTAAGATGAGATGGGTTGTAGCTGGTATAAGATGAGATTCATGTTATATGTTGATGGTACGATTAGATGGATTGTAGTCGGTAAGATGTGTGGTATATGTTGTCAGAAAGATGAGATGCGTTGTAGTTTGTAAGATGAGATGTGTTGTAGTCGGTTTGAGATGCGTTGTAGTCGGTATGATGAGATGTGTGGTACTCAGTAGGATAAGATGCGTTGTAGTCGGTATGCTGAATTGCATTGTAGTCGGTAAGATGAGATGTGTTGTAGTCGGTTTGACGAGATGCGTTGTAGTCGGTATGAGATGCGTTGTATTCGGTGATATGAGATGGGTTGTAATTGTTATGACGAGATGCGTTGTAGTTTAGTTTAAACATATTCTATTCACATGAAAAGGATAAGGAACAATTTCTCCAACTTAGGACACCCTTTCCTTGAAATGTACAATGGTAATTGTACATCTTTTAGACATCTGACAGATAGCTAACAAGAGAGTAGCATAAGAAAAGAATCAGAACACATTTAGAAGAATGTTTATTTGCTACATTTAACCAAATTGCTTTGTTTTACTAATGAATGATTGGACTAACTTAAATAAGTTAATGACATGATGATAGTTCTGAACTTCCCTATAGCAACATTTATGATTTAGTGTAATCCCTACTACTGTACAAAGGTGCTCAATAGGTGAAAATGAATTTTAATCTCTGTTGTTTAAAACGGACTTTCAAAAAGAAATAATGATATGAGTTCTCAACAAGATTACCACATAAACAACTAGGATAAGTTTTTCCAAATCTATATAAATCAAAGTTCAAACAACTTACTGAATACCACAACTTGGAATGAATTATATTAGGATTTCTTTTACCGTATAGTTATATTTAGGTGCATGTAGTAGTTTGATATTGATGATTTAAACGCAGAAATATTTTGAAATACAAGGTACACACTATGTACCTCTTAAATCACTTTCAATTGGATGTGCAAAAAGGTTTAGACTGTGGAAAGCGTTGATAATATCCTCAGAGCTTGCCATTGTGACACGGCAACGAGCCTGTTTTGATTGTTGTTTGGCTCTGAGTCAGCTATTTCCATAATATATTTCCAGTCTGTATCCATATGGGCTATTTTAGGAACGAATTCTGGTTATTTTTTCTGGTTGCATCTGAAATGTCCTCACATACAAGCTTGAGAAGTGTAATTTCCCAGTAGCGTATAAAACTGTAAGGCTGTGCAGCAGGCCCTTATGTGATCTAAATGAGAAGACTGGTACCGTCTAATCATTTCTCGAACTATTGTACTCATTAGGAATATCTATGCAGTACATTGAGACTCTTTAATGAGAACCAGATGTCTTCATCATTATCTGAAGGCCTTCTCTAAGAGGTTTTCGCCACAACAAGCCCCAAGGGCGAATGGAGCTTCAGTTTAACGACTTGTATGAAGAAACATTTACTGGTTTTTCCACTCTCTCATGTTCACTGTTATCACGAGTAGTGTCACCACTTCTTATCTGCCAGGAATCACATCACATTTTGCTCAGTGATTTTACCCCTTTTGCATCTCGAGGAATATCTTTTATGCAGTTTCTGTAATAGTTAAACATTATTGTGTAGTTTAAGCTGTTCCTGGTTTGCTCTATTTTTTCTTTATCAAGTTTTGACCAATCAGCTGTGATCAATCTTTACAAAGTGAATGTGTAACAGTTTCCCAAAATATCACATTTCGAAACATAACTGAATATAATACATAGAGATTATACGTTCGTCTGTCACCTTGATCCAGATATTCTTTATTAAGTATATATTTGTACTTGTCTGCAGAAACATTAATAAGTTTTTTTGACAGCAACTTTTTTAAATTAAAAGAGGTATGACTTTTCGAGTTATTTTCTCATTGTTCTATGTGTTTAAAAAGGACTTTGTCCATAAGGCTAATAACGGTATATGACGCCGACAGAACAATTGTCATTGCTAACGACAACTTATGAAGAAAAACAGCCCGTGTGTACTTTACTCTTGATAACACGTGACTGACATCAGTTTTTATATCATTTCAAATGATAGGCCATGATGTTAACAATTTGTTTTGTTATCTTGGCAACAGAAGCTCATTGGTTTTAACCGCTGAATTATATCGACTGTTTCCTCTAGGAATAAAAGTTTGAAAATATTGGCTCTAACGGATTACGAACTCGTTCCATAGGAGGTTTCCTTTCCACACAGTCTGGCAGCAGCCCTGAAGAATATGGATATCCTTCTTCCATCATCAGTGCTGTTTGTGACGCACCAGATTAATGACGTTTATGATAAAACGAGTCTTTTGCCGTGGCAATGATGGCCGTCTTATCTAAGGTATGATATATTGGAAGAGTAAACAATGGTAGCACCGAGGCAACGCTTGTAAAGAAATCGTCTTGGTTCGACCGTCTTCATCACGCGTCACTGCCACAGCTTTTGAAGTCAAATGAGTTTAGCGAGATTTAAAAGCTTCATAAAACTCGGAAAATCGGCCAAGAAAATCTTTAAATCTCCATATTACCACAAGTACACACGACCTTAACAGGTGGGGTATAGTAGAACACAAAGCAGCTATTATTAAAATCAGCACAATACCTTTGGCAATCGATGATATAAGAGAGACAAGTAACTTCCATCTGCCCTTGCGTGAGGTGATCGTACCCAAACGGAATACTCACCAAGAAAGTGTTTTAGTATTCCTTCGCGTTTTCTTTTTCAATTATTCATTAAATCAAAATCTTTCGAATGTGATCAGTCACATCTTTGTACCATTTCAACATTAATGTGTGTTTATCCACTTTCAAGAGAAAGATTATAGTAATAAACCATACCGTAAATTGATTTTAATCTACATTAGACTATCAACCAGTTGATTAAACTTCATCAATGAAATCAAACATTTGAACTCGTACATGTAACAGGACGATCAAAATGCTGGCTGTTCACACATCATATATCAAGTCATTCGGCATTACTTCCCTTTTAATGTGTGCGTACATGACACCTATGGTGCTGTCATAATGGCATCCTGGGACAGACGTTTTGTACGCAGTTCATCACCCATGTTAAAGATCACATTTATTGACAGCACTGTGCCTCACAGGTTTATGCAAATGTTTCAATTCGATTTCTTTGGTAGTAAACAAGTTAAGATTCCATTATAATCTAAATCTAAATCTACTCATCCTACACAACACAAAATATGAGATGATAAATATAATAATTTTATTTAAAACTGGTTTGCTTGTTGGGTTTATATTAACATTTTTACAAGTATAGTTTTTATTTCCGTGAGGTAACACTATATATATATATATATTATATATATATATATATATATATATATATATATATATATATATATGCGTTGAGCGTCCCATATGATCACTTTAGACGTGGGAGTCGTTTTTATTGTCAAGATACCATTTAACATTTCTCACTTGAATATTGTATTTTTAAAAATGTCAGTAATAAACAGATGAGAAGACAATGAAAGGCGATTTTATATGAGTAAGAGTTATTTCAAAAAAGGGCATGACGGGCCGCTCCGATGCGACATTGTAGCACTTATACTTCGAGTGCCCTCTTTTCGCCGTTAAAGGTACTTTTCCAATCCTGAAGTCCGTTTGTAAAGAACCGTTGGTAGTTGCCGAACCGATCTTGAAAGTTGGAAAGTTGCCGTTTGCCCCTCTTGCCCCCATATAGACTGCTCCAGTCGAGGAACTTGTTTGTGTTCTGGAGGTTTCTCCCGAAGCTCATGTCGTTAGTGCCAAGCTGTCTCTTGACCATCCAGTCGTACCACTTTTGGTACCTTACATCGTTGTTCCTACTGTCTCCGAACGATTGAGACGTACCCAGACCCATTCCTCCCACACAGAGACACAGGGCCGACATCGCCACGATTGCCAGAGCAACCCACGACTTGTCCATGGCTAATATCTGCAAACAGAAAACAGGTATTAAGTTATTGCAGAAGCCCTGGTTTTCATAAAACTGCTAACCGGATGAAACCAACCCAAGACACGTCTTTGACCTGTATCAGCGATTAGATCACCATGGACTGACATAGACAGGTACCATTTACGTGCGAATGTACCATTAGATTATTGAACTTATATCAAATACAGGTATGGCAACTTTCGAAATGTGCTACATCCATTGATTTGGTGTTCGGACAGAAAATACTCGAATAACTCATATATGTGACTGCAAATATTATAAGAGGTTGCAAGATTGCCAGATTAGTTATTAGCGTGACATTGACAATGTCATGAATTAGCATTAATTTTGAAGATGTCATAATTTGACATGTACATTAGATGAATAAGTACAAGAATAATATAATTTCGAAATTACGACTTGCCTAAATATGAATGTACAACAGATTCACCAGAGGAAATAGTTAAAGGTTTTCTATACGTTCAACTCATTATGGATTGGCAATGAAATTGTAGCAAATGGTGAAATGGTTTTCTAAAACTTTATATGAAAACAGAAGACAAAATATCCTTTGAATTAGATTGTGACGAGTTGTGTCATTTTAGCATAAAGCGAGGTTAGAACATAAAACTAGATGGCTGGAAACCATTTTATGACTAAGTCTCAATAACCGTTGGGATTCACATGATAATTGCCGTTGAAAATAAACGTGAAAATTGCCTCCCAAAGCAGTTACTGAATGCACAATGTAAATCTGGGAAATCAATAATTTTGTACATGGTTTGACTGCTACTGTGTAGTGCTGCGGACATGTTGCCGATTTAGAGGGTATAACTTCGAAACCGCAATCGACTGCCCGAAAGCAGTATAAGAATGTTTGCTGTTACTAATAGTGTGATGGAGATAGACACAACAAATGAAGAGCAGCTCTGAAGCTGAGGGTTTCGCCCCTGTTCAACATTCTCCAATTGACTTCAAGATGAAAAACTGCAATACCTCACATATCGTGGCCTTGACCTTTGACATTCAAGGTTACACAATCATTTTCCATTGTCTATAGCTTATAAACATGTAACGATTAAAATTGTAAATAGTAACAATAAAGAAATGCTTAAGTCATGATCTTTCAAATCTTGGTAATTATCCAGAGCTAATAAATACCAAAAAGAGCCTCATAGCACCAAAACTCCCATATAACAAGTAGTTGATTTTACTGATTTCAGAATTTAACCCTGAAAGTGGATTTGTCAAAAGAATTATCAGAGTGTTTAATAAATAAATTGTGAATCTGAGTTCTAATGATCTTTTCCTAATTCAAACTTTTTTTAAAGAGTGAACATGACAATAACCCATATCTCGTGACTTTGACCTTTGATATTCAAGGTCACAAAATAAATCATTATTTTCACTTGGCTTAGACCTTGTGCATGTGACGTCATCATTGATTAAATAAGAACCATATGGCATCAAGACCGTTCAAGGTTTCGTGTTTACAAGGATGTTTTTAACGGATTTTCATAACTCGCTACCTTGACTTTTGACGTTACATGTGGTCGTGTCAATACAATTCTGCTAGTAGAAGAAGGAATGTATGATTTCTGACGTTATTGGAAAACGTGTGACGGCGGCGGTGGGGGTGGAAACTGCACAAATACCCAGTCGAGGCTGCTAATGTTATTCAGGTTATTTGCCCATAACTAGTTTGCAGGTCTCTCAAATCAGAGAAGGTAAATCGTTATGTTTTGGAATACGTATGTTGTTAAGAGGGTAAAGTAACTTAATTGATACGAGTTTTTTTCACTGGACAAAAGAGGTAATTTTGCATAAATTATCCATGAATGTTAAAGATGATGAGATATAGATATAGATATAAACTGTGTGAATCTTTTTCCTAAAAGATTATCAAGCAGTGTTAAGTATTTCCAGCGCGAGTTGAATGAAACCGATCTAACAATTTTACTCACAGTTACCAAAGGCAGTTTGAGTAATATGTTCATAGGCTTTATTCATCCAGCTTCGTTAGGTTTGTTAATTGAGGATTTGAAAATCAACAGGCGATCATTTAGTTTAGTTCTCCGTTGATATTTGTTGTATTACGCAAGCTGCCATTTTCAATCGAGTTGAAGGGAAGCAAGTCTCACCCCTAATTAAGATGGGCTCATGGATCATCATCTCATCGACCAATTGACATGACATCCAATTTGTGTATAATCATTAAAAGGTTAGTGAATAACTGCCTTAGTTATCACATTGAATCCGATCAACTTTTTACAAGAATTCCTCCTGGTCTTTAAGAAAATCGCTCATGCACTGAACAACTTATTCGCCTTCAAACAGAGGCAGAAAATGCTATTGGAGAACAACTAAGTGTGAATTCTTAATTATCGAGAAAGCTTATGAAATGCTCCGGAGCAAAGGACTTTTATTTAAATTCCAAACTTTTGGTGTTATAGGGCGCATGCTAAAATAGATTAGATATTTGTCTCCCATAGAACTATTAGAATTTGCATAGTGCAAGAACTATCAGGAGTACATGTAATTGAGAATGGCACTGTCAAATGAAGAGTTATAAGTCCACTACTATTCAATTTTATGATCAATGATATCTGATTCATTACCTACGAATATTTACGCTTCATAATTCGCTGATGAAGGATTTAATTTGTTCGTTGTTCAGTTCAGTTAGGACTAGACTCTGTGTTTACATGGATTTAAAATATCCATATCCAAATCTGTGGCTATGAATTTTTACCAGAAGCTTAATTGCTTCCCATGTTCCTTACTATTGGTAGTCGACGAATAAACTTTGTTCTTGATTTCAAATATCCATGAGTTTATTTTGATAACAAGTTAACTTTGGCTCGCCATATCACTTACTTATCAGGAAAGTGTTCAAGGGTTTTGAATATTTAAAATGAGGCTCTGCAACAAAACAATCACAAGAATAGATTATAGCAGGGTATATATGAATGCAACAGAAAGCTATTCAACTAAACGTGATATCAAAAGCTTTAAGAATGGTAACAGGGGCATTCTCTTCCACACCCATAGCTGCCATGCAAGTTAAATGTTCAGAACCTTCTCTGAAGTACTGCCGCCACAAATCCGCCTTCTGTCTTATCTCTCCTTTGCATCTTCCTCTGAGTATCACTCGGCTAGAGACGTGTGAAGTGACTGTAGTGAGTATGCAATCTGTGACTGGAATTATTGTAAACTACCCTTTAGGTTAGCAGCTCAACAACTAGCACGTAAGTGCAGCAAAATTCCCCAAATCAGTTCAAGGTGCTTAACACAATCATCACTTGATAAAGATTAAGCCTCAACTGTTAATAAACAAGTGTGCCCTAACATCACAAAAGCAACGGCAGAAGATATGGAACACCCATGTCACAAAGGACTTAATGAAAGCAGAAAGGGGGCAACAAAAGACTACAACAAACTTCATTCTAAGAAATGAAACAAAACTTATTGTCAGACAATATTGAGACAAGAATGAAAATGTGTTTAAATGAATTTACAAATGTCAAATTCCATATGTGAAGGATAAACCCCAAACTGTCTCAAATATATTTACCAAGTGTTTTAAGTGGTTTTTTTGGCTTTATACAAACTGTGGGGAAAGGAACGTGACTCTTATTTGAAAAATTGAACATAAAGGCATGTTTTTGTATTTTAAAGTAACAATTCTACCAGTTTATATACTGAAGTGGATTTGAATTATTGATAATTGCCACTGATATTTATGACAATTGATCACAACTGTTGTGATCTGCATTAAAACTTTCAAAATGTGTCCCTTTTGTGAATATTTTATCTCTATTCTCCAGTCTCCTTAAGTTTTTTAAAAGTGCAAAATTCTTTGGGGGGCGGGGCATGCATGTTTGAAAGCTTTTAAATAATTTCGATTTTATTTTACCATTTATAATTTTACTATTCATCTAAGAACAAGAGACTCCTCGCCCGCGTGATTTACAAAAGGCGAAAGAACGCTAGTTTGTATTCGCCAACGACGTTAACGATCTACATTAAGAATAAAGTGGAATTATTCTGTGTCAGTTTACCGTCGAAGACATTACACTGTTTATTTGCATATGTCAATTGCAATGCATGCATAAGAGCACAAATTTAACTAGTATGACTAAGCATACGAACCGTTGATGTAAACATATTATTAATGTACAGGACGCCTTGCTTTTAGAGTCGGGTTTTAACAGTTATTACAATTTCGTCGTCAAGTTATTATACGGAGATTTTATCAATATAAACTACTGATTTTAACGTAATACGTAGGGCCATTGACATAATTAGACAATCCTGTCTAGACTGATGTTTCATTGATTGGGTCTACCACGCCCATGTTTATTTCAACTACATTCGTCTTAGTTTCCTTGCTTTTATCGGTTATATATCTGTTTAGTTTAAGTGGAATCTTTTAAGTTTCAATGTTCGATAGATTTTTAGATAAATGAATTTGCCTGCTTATAATAACATTAAACGCGAATTGATAATAGTTGAAGTTGGCTTATATGGTTGCGTTTCTTTGAGTCTGACTGGCGTTTTGGAGAACCTGAACTGCATATTCTTCTTCATCTTATAATCATTGGCGTCTTAACGAAGCATATGGGCGGTACTGTGGCTGATTGGAAAGGTAAAAGTTAAAGTAGCAGCAAAAGGTCATATAACATGCAAGCCAATCAATGACATGATCTGTATTAAATCAATAAGCATTTCACATTGGAGTGACTAAATGAGACTTTCGAAAGTGATTGATGAATGCTACAAATTGATTCAAAATATAATAGAAAAGTCCCCTTTTTTTGACGTATTGAGACGCACAACAGTCGAAAGAAACTACAACAAACTAATCTCTAAAACCAATAGAAATTTATTTTCCGGAAATCTATTCCTTATCGGTATGACACAATTTTACCCGTTTAAAACATTAGAAATCAGTATATTACGTTACAGTTAAAAGGCGAATATGTCTTAATACTTGTGTTACACGTTAATAATCAACGCGGTATGTACCGGTTGCAATAAGTTGTGGCTATAAGTAAATTACTGTGCGGTTTTGTATATTGATATCGTAAAATGATATTGAAGATAAAGGATAGTGCCTCAGGCTTATCAATTTGTTGATGAAAAATGTCGATGAAGCTATCTCATACAATTATGCATTTACAATCCTAATTCTCTGTTGTTTTGTTCAAAGCACTTGACAGTGAAGTTCCAGTATTCTAGACCCTTTTAAGGTTGACATGGCTCAATGTTTTATGTATCAACACTGAGAATGTCCACATGAAAAGCTGCCGTCCAATCAAATGAATGGCCACTGATCAATGTTTAGTTTGGAAATATGATACGAAATCCTTGCGTCCGATCGTCTGAATAGCCAATAGGTTTATGTGATGATTTACAGTAACTGATAGGTCTTGTTGCACTGGTCGGGAGAATCGGCCGTGTATATGCATTGAAAGAATCTATTTCTAAAGTAACCTGAAACAAGTTGGTTTTCATTGGAGCTCCAATGTAGGGCAATCTCTTAAATTGGACGAGACATACTGTAATCTGTAATTAGTCCCCGTGAAGCTTGTTGCGTTCAGAGGTTCAGTTTCACGCATCAAGGTTCAGTTTACATGTCTTTTTAGTCAGATTTGTTTATGGAGTATTACTACATGTAGCTAATTCGAAAATACATATTTCAGCTGTTCCATTCATTTTTTTCAATTGCTTTTTTCATTATGTTTAAAATACAAAAAAAACAAAACTAATTGGAATGATTATCATAAAACAGGAATAAATCGAACGTATTGAGGTCTTGGGGTAATATTAAGAAATCAGACTGAGACGTTGGAAATATGAAGGTACGTGTCACTAGGTCATCATACACTTGTAGTTAGTGATACTGCAAGAATAAATGACGGAGAAGTAATCTTCTTCATCTTCTCCTCTAGAATCACAAAGCATAGAAAGCTGAAATCTTGCGGCAGACTTGATGATTAAGGATTTTGATTTATAGTTCGGTTATCCTGTGGCTCTTTATAAGTCCCACTTAAATCACGAAATAAAAACATTTTTGTCTTTTTTCTTCTGGAGCAAATGCATCGAAAGCTGACATATTGTGTAAAGACTATTTAATGATGGTTATATTCATAGATTGGTGACCATGTGACCACCGATAGGCAAGGCTTAGAAAGCTGAAGTCTTGTGAACAGTCCCACTTACTGATGGAGATTACAAATCATCCGGCTCTTGACAACATTTGACCCCGAATAATGTCCACATTGGTCAAACCCAAAGTAAATGTTCGGCTTGTTTCAAGATGCAAAAAATGTAATGAAGTTATTTCTTGTATACAGGCTATTTGGCCATAGGGGTTATTTATTTTGTGACCCTATAACATGTGATTGCAGTATGTATGTTTGTCTGAGGTTTTGGTGAGGCAAGTTATATTCAATGGCACTGTTTTTGAGAAAGAGAAATCATTTTGAAAAAAAATCGTTTGAAAAACATGCTTATAAATTTATTAAGAAGTTACGTTGTATTATTTTGGTATGACATTCATACTCATTGTTCTGCCATTTATAATGTAATGATTGCTGGCTTGCTTTTTATGATAAAGATATCGGTATTATCACTACCAATACTCCATAAGGATTTCTTGTCAGGTGCTTACGGTGAGTTCTAAACTTTTAGCTATTTGGATGCGGCAAATGTAATTTTAATGTACTTTCCTTAGCTGTGTATTATTCAAACTAGGACAGACACTGCAATTAAGGATCAGCACCCAATGGTTTTGGTCAAGGGAATGATCGTTAATGACTGGATCCACACCTCTTGGCTATAAATCAAGATACCAAAGGAACTTCCCCACACCATAACGGATCCTCCACCTTATGGTACGGTTAGATTGATAATCCTTGGTGTGTAACGCGTGCCCTCACTACTTTGATTCGCCAAATAATAGTGTGTTAGCGGAAATTACTTTCGACGGACAAGTGAATCCCATCCATGACCTCAAGATCCACCGTTGTCAAAGCCTTTTGCAGAACGTTACGTTTTTGTCAAACTGTTAGGTAAGGGCCGTTTCTCTCCTGTCACTCAACCCAAAAGCGTTGATGCGGTTGCGCAGGTCTAGTTACCACAACGGCGATTTTATACGAGACAAACATCCTGCTATATCAGCGTATCTGTCTCCGCCTAGCTCCACCATATACCCTGATATCCTTCGGCCTACAGTGTAAAACGCTCGTATCGCTAAATATAGCAAGCCAATGAAATGACTCGCATTCAGCGATAGCGACACCACCCGAATGAGAGTTCAAACAAATGTCAATGTAGGCTATAAATAGTCATGATTAACCAGCCGTAAGTGATACGAGGGTGTCGATCAGGGTATATGATGGAGCTGGGTGGAGGTGAATACGCTGATGTAGCAGGATGAGAGACAAAAGGCCTGAAGCAGAGCATAATGCAAGTATGCTCAATCATCCTGAAGCGTGTTTGCACCGGTTCTTTCGTCCGTGACAGCCTCCTGCACTGTTGTTACCTGAAGTCACTCTCTAAGTAATGAGCTGGTGCACAGCTGCATGCCAAAAGTTTATTCACATACTTGTATATACTAGTGGAAATACGATGTAATTTGAGATGCCTTTGAGGTATCGTAGAGTTGCGAAAAACAAACGTATAATATTGAATTTTCAATACACATATGCAGATCCCTTCTTCTTTTCGGCAAATCAATGTTTATCGTACCCCACAGTAACCCCTAACAGTTTTGGCAGGTCATTGAAGTGACCAGGGGTCAAAATTGCGAAAACACTAATTTTTATTTGTCTCCATAAAATCCTTTATAAGTTATCATCTTCTTAAAAAATACGTAACATTTGTCCCTTAGCACAAAGTCAATGTGATTATGTTGGTTTTAATCTCCCAGAGTCGATATGGAACATTTTATTTGACATTTAACGAAATCGAAATTTCGAAAATTTGACACCCTCTGTCTTTATCAATATGCCAAAATTCGAATGTTTGCACCAGAGACCAGACGATCCCAAAATGAGTTCAAGAATGGCAAATTCACACATGGACAGTGGGTGATCCATTGTCGGTTTTGCTGAAGTTGTTCTATTGACGTTGAAACGAAAACAAAATTACATGATATTTGTACTACGATTGAGTGGTAAGTGAACAAACTCTCGGTATGCAGTTGTAGATGTCGTCACACTCGCAACATGTAAATAAAAATAGACCCGCAATCATTACTACCATACTAGAGCAACATCGTCACAATTGTGCCTGTTACACCAAGATATAAAGAAATGGTTACGCCATATTATGTACTACAAACTGATGAATGTTCATTATTGTCACAACTGTAGACATGATTGAGAATAGTCATAGGTAAAAATAGTGCAGGGAAATCTAAAGAAACAGATTATGTGTTTGTTAGAAGTACAATAGCAGCATTTCAGCATTGCGCTCAGTTTGAAAACAATTTAATCAGATAAGATTCTAAATGCAATGAGCAACACAAAAAAGCCATATCAATTTCCTTTCAAGGAAATCAAAAGAAATACGTGAAAAAGTCCTGCTGACAAACATCTTCATTTAATACAGATCTTCAAAGAAGCTATCAACAAGGTCATTCCTATGAAAGACGTTTTGACAGCTTTGGCTTCGAATCAATGATGAATTGTGTTGTGGACTTATCAAACAACTCATCATCTTCATCAAAGGTACACTGACCATGATGTACAACCTTGTATGTCAAATTCGTTTCTGATGTAAATATTCAAGTCAGTCTGTGATCTTTGTCTGATTATAGAGCACCAGTGCGATCAATATATATCAATGACATCCCATAACGAATGTTACCTCTGTTTTATCATCCAGGACTGACACTAAACACCACTTGCTATCAATTTCTCAAATAGTACCAATTATGCAGTGTATAATTCCATTTTCGTCAATAATGATGGTGCGATGGTGCGACGATTCAGGACAAGTTGCAACCTTTATCAAGTTGGTAAAGAGATTTTACAACCATTATGTTATCAATGAAATAACCACTAGTGTATTTCCTATTTCTTTGCAAAATAAAATGAGCATAGAAGAAGATAGACGAGTTGATTGCTGAACAAGGATGATATTGAAGCTTATGTAGTCAAGTACCTATTTTGTAGTCACGGAACTGCTGCTGTTGACACCGTTTGGCTATATTATCATCATTCATCTCACTGATTTTGAAGACCAATCCCTCGTAGATAACTGCCACCAGAGCCATTAACAATCAGTCAAAAGTCTACGAGAAGACAAAGACAGGTAACTTATGCTACTGGCAAAGCGATGTATTTTAATAGTTCGGTTGTTAAAACTACAAATATCTGACCTCTCAATTGCAAGTCTAAGCCGCCACATCGTTGTCTTGGTCCAGCCATGTCCTTGTTGGACAGGGCATGCATTGATCATCTTCCCAAATGCATATCTAAGTGTTGGTTGATAGTATTTTTTAATATATAATAAACAGTAGAGTGAATCAAATCTTATTTGATTGGTACCTCCATTCCCTTTTCGATGATTTAATTTCAACTCATTCAACTCGACTTGCATTTTGCTCTAATATATCAATGATATTGCATTCACCTGTGGTCAATGGAAATGTAACAATCATCTCATACATTACAGAAGGGGAAATATACCTTTAAACTTGTAATATTACTTGTGCAACAATAGCAATCATGTCCGTCTTTGCGACTGCGATAACATTAGGTTTGACCCATTGCCGCGTGGTAGTCGAGGTACTTTGTCCGGTTTTCGATCAGAAGCTATGACTTACATCCTTATATTAGCCATTAAATACCTTTCGATGAAATAGTTCCGTTCACATTTCATATATTGTTCTCAAACAAAATACTCTTGTTTTACTTCAGAAGAATCTATCAGTAATGAAAATAATCAATCAATAACTGACTTCTGTCAATGACACGTTCAGTTCCTGAGAACCGTAGCAGTAAATATTACCAACTTTCAGAGTCAAATCTATATTTGAAAAAGTCGACCAAAAGACTAGTGTGACAGAGATTGACCAGGTTCTAAAGTTTCAAAATAAAGTTTCTATCGGTGTCAGATGCTAGTAGCTAGTAGCTAGTAGCAGTTGATCCTGCGAACCATTCTTTCTACATAATTATATTTATTATTAAACATGATAATGTGATTGGTACGATAAAGACAAGGTTTGCCTTCATTAAACCGGTGGCAGAACACTAGCTTAAAAGGTCTATCAGACCGTCTGTTGAGGATAATAATACCCGGATAATCCCGGAAGAAAAAATATACACTGTTACACTATTCCAACCCCCCCCCCCCCCCCCCCCCCCCCCTTTAAAATCCCCCAGTAAAAAGTAAAACTTGTCCGATAAGAAAGAAAACAATGTGAATGTCAGAAATTGTATAGCACGAAAGCATCAGGTTTGAAAGGAAAATATCATTCAGATGACGATTACTTTTAGGTATTTGCATTTAAAAAACCGTGCTACTAGGTAGACCAAGAACATGTTTATTCATACTGAGGAAAAAGTCAGCATTGGTTGTTGTAAAGTAAGTGTCGCATTCTTTTGAGTGAACAGATGACACCTTTGGTATCTACCTTTAAACAATATTCACTTCTTACAACTCAAATGAATTATGCGAGTTCCACTCGTTCTTTAAGATAGTATTACATGGAGAGCGTTTGATATCATTTAAGCATGCGTTATATGTTGTTGCCACTACGGTTATATGGCGTCTTGATTATTTCTTTGATATTTACTAGTTGAAATTAATCTCTGCCTAAGATTTGAATTCATGGAGTTAAATATTGTTTTCTTCAGCTTAATGTTTAAGTCCATTCTCTTTTGGATGCTTGTCATCTACGTATTTAATAACTGAAATATTGTTGAAAGCACGTTAAACCCCAACTCACTCATTCATTCACTTAAGTCATTTGCCACATAACACATTGGGGACATTGGTTTACTCTAAGAACTAATTGTATGATTCTCCACATGAGTAGCTAACAGTTGACAGTTAATGACAGTTTTACGTTTTAGCAATTATATGCTTTTATTTCACTAATGACAATAACTCCTTCACCTAAAATTGATAAAGTCAATGAAGATCAACAGAAAGATGTTACGTTTGTAAACTGAAAACTAATAACATGAATGTAGACATTAAAGGGGCAGAAGCAAGTTTTTTGACAGATTTATTATTTAAATTTTTTCCTCCAATAAACTTTAGTGTTGGCCAAATGTATCATCTTAGAGGGTAAAAGCGTCCCATTACTAAACCCTATTTTTGTGTGAACACCTTTTAATCACTTAGGTAGGGAAATTGATTCGCATAGCTTAACCAATCATGGTACCTTCGTTTTAAAGCTGCTTCTTTTGATTAAAAAGCGTTCTCTTGCAATTGGTAACATTTAGTTTTATTTCCGTGAGATCACTGTATTTGTCACAAAAAAAGACCATTTAATCGGTTTTTTATAACAGAGTAGAATCCTTAGTTTATGTATTATTTCTTTAACTTGGCAAGAATCAATATTCACACATTTTATAGAAGAATGCGAAGAGGTAATTATCAGGTGTCTTTGTTCTGTATGTTAACGCTCATGAAACAGAGGTAAAATAAAATCAAATAATCGATGTTGGTTACGACCTCTTTTCAGAATGACCTTAAAATAACAACACACGTTTTTAGCAAAACGTGAGCTCTCTATGACAATTCACACAGATAAACTCGTTAGAAAGTTGCCTCTTTTCCTGTAGTTGTCACAATACATAACGTGAAATGATACTGGAAAATCACATAATAGAACAATAATAAGAAAACAGCGGTTAGTACCACACGATAGCGCGCTTTCTTTGAATGACGGTTTATGGCATGTACTAATGCACCAGCAGACCCTGAACAGATTAAATTGGAGCTATTGGACTGCTTAGTAGACACACACTTACATCTAAGAAACATTTGACAGTAACAATGTCGAATTGGTATCCAGTTTTATCGTAAGCTTGTTAAGAACTCTAGATTTGTCAACGATTGAAGAACTCTTCATAAAACGAGTTAGAGTCTAACTGCACCTAACTAACTTGCAACCTTACAAGCGTCGATGTAAATTTTACCCTTGTCAATGTGACTTAGGTAGCCGTCAGGTTGCCCCATCAAAAGTTTTCCTTTTCGATGAGACAGCGCGTTTGTTCTGGAGCTCTGGTAGACATGTTGTTAGTACCTACTGTACGTCCCACATTTCAAAATTGAAAGGCAGGAGAAGATGATAAAGCGATGCCATATAGATTTTCAAAGAGACGGCAATACTTCTTGAAAAATCAATCTTTTCACATTATTCAACGGGCAAGCACACGCGTTTAGGGTTATATTTATCCTCATTCATTAACATATCATGAGAAAGGAATGTGTATCTGTCATGGAACTTCTTAAAGGGACAGTAGCAGGTTTTTAGACAAATAAAGTGATCTCATGAAAATAGAAATACATGTTATCAATTGCTAGACAATGCTTTTCAATCAAAAGAAGCAGCTTTATAACGAACCTACTATGATCCATTTTCCTAACTCAAGTGAAAGGTGTTCACATAAACATAGCCGCCACTGGCTTTCGCTTAAACTTGGTTATTTCTTCTACAAATGATTTGGTTGAGTAAGGGAACGTTTTGACCCTCTGAAGATTTTACATTTGGCATAAACGTATACTCATTGGAGAAAAATACATCTTTCCAAAAACGTGCTACTGCCCCTTTAAGCAGTGATCCCGATGCGCTTATAACATTGTGAATTCATCAGAATATATATTATAGCATTGTTACGTCATTAACTTTAAGACGTCATATTGTCATCCTGCTACATCAGTGAATTTGTCTCCGCCCAGCTCCAACGATTCATATACCCTGATGTCAGTCGGCCTAAAACGCTCGTATCGCTTACGGCTGGTTACTCATGGCTATGTATAGCCTACATTGACATTTGTTTGAATTCTCATCCGGGTTGTACCGCTATTGCTGAATGCGAGTCATTTCATTGCCTTGCTGTATTCAGCGATACGAGCGTTTTAGGCCGAAGGATATACGGGTATATGATGGTGCTAAGCGGAGACAAATACGCTGATGTAGCAGGATGCATATTATTGTTAGCTGTGTTTTCAGTGATATAAAAGTAATGTCATTAACTGATGATATAATCAATCTTTCTCTGAATAACAATACATCAGAAAGACTTTCTGTTATACCTCATTTCCAAATGTCTGTTTCCTTAATTTAAAAGCTTCAACCTGAATACATACACATTTCTATAACAACATATAAATTTCAATAAAAAGGTGATATAAACCTATGAAAACATGAAAGGTTCAATGAATGTGAAAATTCATATCTGAATAACGTCGTGTATCTAAATACAATTGCTGTAGAAGCCAGTGCAACTACATGTACATCCGATAGCTACGATAAGTATTTTATATTCTTACACTAAGATAATATACGCTGTTCGGCTATGAGTAAATACTATTGAAGTTATCTTAACCTAAAAGTCACCTTTCTCAACCTCTTTGCGCCTCACCTCACAAGAAAACTATTAGCAGCCTGCATAATGATACAGCACCACACTAGCCATGAGAAAATATATACACTTTTCGGCAAAAGAATTTCTTCTACAAGCAATGACATGTGTAAGTAAAGTATTGGGAAGAAAAACGCAATGTAAAACTGTGACTCCTACTACCGGCGATGTTGCTGTCGTCAGACGAAGGGAACCCACGTTTTCGTTGCCATCATACAATGCACGTGCAAGCATGCGATTTATCGCTACAGTTACACCTTCTACAAAAACATCAAAAGTATGCAATGGTTGACATAAGAGCAGAAAGAGGGTTTAGGATGAGGTGTTTAGGATGAGGGAGCGACAAATGTCAGATTTGCAAGAACGTTTAAAGTGGACGCCACTGCCGTAGCAAGGCTAATCCAACGATACACGCAGACAGGGTGAACCATCGCTCAATGATTTATAAGATCGCTAAAAAAGCACATTTTACCAACGAAATCAACTCGTACCTTCAACGTCAATGGCCAGAACAACGTTTGGGTGCGCATCAGAAGACGGAGTGTCTTGAGACGTTTGAGGACAGGTTGGTCTTGACTTTCTTTTACCAATGACTTTATATAGATAGATACATGTAGATAGATAAATAGATAAGGATATATATATATATATATATATATATATATATATATATATATATATATATAAATATATATAAAAATAGATAGATAGAGTTTCTTGTCATAGCAGAGTGACTCTAAATTTCATGGATTACCTTTTACATCATTAAATAGTGATCAGAAGAAATTCATTAAAATTCTATTGAGAAATGATTACCCTTGTAAGATGCACGTATGATGTCGTAATATTTTATGGTTGTGACGTCACAATGTTAGCACAGCCGTCACAATGGCTTTCGCTCGTTTTATACTGAATCATTAACTCGTTTTATAAAAATAGTATTAAATAGAAGGTCGTTTAGTATCCTCTATGGCTCATCTAAGATCAGATTATTCTTTTTAAAGTTATGTGATCCTTAAATAGCTACTTTATTCTTTTGAGGATAACTGCATCTCCTTTATAAATCAATATCACTCAGTGTAATGACAATATGAACATCTAATGGCTGAAATTTCCAGATTGAATGTGGCGGATGATGCCGTAAAGAACCCAGGAGAATTGTTATACCATGTCAGCCTGATAGGAAACGTAAATCACCTGGAGAGCTGTGGTCATTTTAGGCTGAGCGGATTTCGGAACTTGTTCACAAGAACAATAAAATGCATTTCATGATACACCAAGTCAAACGGAGTTCAAAACAACGAGTCTGGAAGGATTTCGAACAACTTATCTAGCTTTGAAATTCAAATCCTTGATTGAAAAGAACCAAAACTTACAGTAGAACTATGATAAGAAAGAAAAGAGAAATATTTGAAACCAAGTTCAACACATCTTTTAAAAATCATCGTTTAATCGATGTCAATAATAGTATTTCAGTATTTGACCATGATTTCAAAATATTTTGCCTCGTTGTGTCGTTTTATACTGAGGTTGATAAGAAAATCAAATCAAAGCTGGCTTTATAGAATCAAAAAGAACTATTCATGGTTGCTTTGAAACATGTTTTCATCAAGACGTATACGATAGGTAACCATACGAAAGGCGCTGACCATATGGTTTTTTCGCAGAAAAGTTCAACTCAACAAACCAAGAATGTCAGTGAATATAGTGTGAATGAGCGTTTTGACTATGGCGACTTACATTGGGTATAAGAAAACACGGACAACAAGAAAAATAATGCGATAGTAATTTATCACTGGCTTCGAAAAAAACACAAAACTATTTGTAACAGTAACGATCATTCTACCGAAAAATCAAAGTCATTATTTTAAAAGTTTAAGTATTCTTATTCACGTCTTCATCATGCAAAGGATACGGATGATAACACGAACACAAGTACAAGGGAATCTGTTTAGGAGAACTTCTTTGATTTAAAAACGCTTCGGAAATCCGCATCGAAACGCCTTTATATTCTACTAAAGGTGAAGGTCCGTGAAGTTTCCATATTCCATACTCTAAAGTATCTCATATTTCTACATTCATGCAAACTTGTTTACGTAACGTTGATGCTACTAGTTGGTAAACACAAACTAGCGAAATAATTATCATTGTTTATGTCTGGGCAACTCCATGTAGCTATGTACCTTTCGTACGTTTGGTAATTCCCGAAACATAGTTCGTGCTGACAAACTATTTTATCATGGGGTGAATACAGTTTCCGGCAAACATTAAACTTCAAACATGAACATGCACATCGTATGCAACACCTCTTAATAAAGTGAATGCAACACAAACCTAAAATGTATCTGAAGCAACTTTGACTTCTACTTGAAAGAAGACGTGAACCTACCTGGTGTGTAGACTTGGGACCAGGTAGAAGCTGTGGCGTACCTGACAGACTGAAGCTGGAGGCATGTATCGAGCTTTATATGAGCACGACGTCGCCAATAGACTGCTGATTTGTCCGCAGAATCAATGGATGCTTCTCTGAGAGAGGAGAGATGGAAGGGGGCGTGGCAATGCGGGGGAGAAATCGATGGAGGAAAACGAGAAATGTCTTCTGTTTGACAGAAACGGAATTTTATGACCAGTACCTCCTCAACAAGAAATACTTTAATCTTCCTTGACAAAGGATAGCAGAAGTGTACCTTTATACGTTTTCAAAAACACACGTCTTATCCTAAAGCAGAATAACTAGGACAGTGCCTGTAAACCTTCTCAACAAAAAATCTGTCTGAATCCTACTGGGAAAATAATAGCAGGGCAGTATTTGTAAAACCTTCACACTAACACGTCTGTCAAATCCTACATGGAAAATAATAGCTGGACAGTACCTGTCAACCTTTACATCCTACATGGATAATAATCGCAGGACAGTACCTGTCAACCTTCACACCAACACGTCTGTCGGATCCTACAGGGACACTGTATACGTTCTCAAAAACTAACAATTCCCCAATTACAATGAAACAGGAACAGTCACATGATAGCTGAAAAGAGAAGAAGAGCATACACCAATCGATTGAAGATTATGTGATATAATCATAATAATATAATAATAAACATATGATCACACGATTGCATTCTACTGATACCTTTAGCAGGTAAAGCTGACACTATTCTCTATACAAATATTAGAGATTTGCAGCATCGTGAACGATTCATTGAACTCTAAACTCTATCTTACCAGATGTTTTCCCAACCTTTAAGATTGAAGGTTGCTTTGATTGCTTCTCATCAAGACGAATGACACGTCTATTCAATGTTACTTTTGGCAAACTTTCGAAATCGATAGCTATATTTTAACTTTAACATTTCAACATTCACAAGGTCTTTTTTTGATGGTTAGATATTTTGACAAGCGAGAGTTGAATTAGGAGGTTATTAAAGTGAGAGATATACGTATGCATCAAACGACCAATTATCAGACAGGTAGTTGGAGCAGTAGACACGACCTGGCTATACATTCTTACTCAAACGTCTTCTCAAACTGTATGTTATGACATTACACATCAGTATATTTTCTTATTTCAGTGTTGTCTGTGTTCGCTGCGTAGCTTAAATGTTTCGTAGAAGGTGTGCTTTTTTTCGAAAGCATTAAATATCTAGTATTTCTTCTCAAACACAGGCTGAGAGAGAAAGAGATGGAAAGAGTGTGAAACGGAAATTCTTATATTGATGTAGAATGTCAACCTTAAAGAACATTGAGTATGTAAGAATTTGCATGTGAACCCGTTTAAACTTCTCTGAGGTGTCACATCGATTCCACAACTAAAATACCGTTTTCACCTGTATGCGCTCATTTCCCTACGGTACATGTTTGCATGTATTACAGATTTAAGTGATATGCATTATAGTGTAATGAATGAATGAATGAATGATGGTTTATTTCACGTAAAGGGGCCACTGGCCCATCATACATTTTCATAATACATGTATAAAGGATGTATACGAGCATCACATGTAGCAATATAATTTGGTTGCATTATGATTTACAATTTTTGAGGGCATATTACCCTTTGTTAATGTTATAGCCTCAAAGGTTAAGGAATTTTTGTCTCTTTTTTTGGGCTGAGAAACTAGATTTACCTAGGTTCCTTGAAATAACTGGACTTTTTGAGGAAAACAACTGGGAACAATTTCTTACTGTAAAGTATTTCCAAAAGTACATAAGTAGCACCTTTTTTCTGAGGTCATTTTAAATAAAAAATGAAACTCGTCTTCAATAATAGTAGTTATACACAAAGGAAATATTCTCTACCTTCTTGGCATATTACACTTTCTACCTTCTGAAATCATGAGGTTTTGACCTGAACAACGAAATCGTGACAGCGAAATGCGGTAAACCTGGAACTCTATACAGGATAAATATTCCTCAGAGACATTATTTAACTTAATACTTCTATAAAATGATAAACTTGAAACTCTATCGATAGCCTCTGAGTAAGACTGGTTGTCAATATCAATACACCTTTGTCTAAACATAGTAATGAATTACAATGCCATACATTTCCAAAGCCATATCGAAAAGAAGCGTTTTAGCTCTGAGGACCCAACAGTCTTTCCTCTTTCAGCAAGATTGTATTGATACAACATGTTGAACAATAAAGTTATCACGCAGGGACGATAATCAAATCCAATATTTTTTAATTTGAAATATTAGTTAACTTTAAGTGAAAATCTAGCCAATTCACCTCTAGCAACAATATTGGGGACGCACCTTCTCAATCGAAGAATCATTTTACATAATTTATCGTGAATATTCATTATATTTGGTGAGGGGTAGAAACCCGTTAACTCAGATCCATGAAGCAAGATAGGAAGGATTTTAATGTAAAAAATGTAACAGAACATTATTAGGCAAGATATCAAAGTTATGATTTCCTTGTTTCAACATTAAGACGACTTTCCAAGCTTGTAAGGATAACACCTTTTGACTATTAAACCACGACCCTGAACTAGACAAATGGACTCCCAAAATATGTATATGTAGATAACATCTCCAGTAAATTACCGTTCAGCGAAAAGTTTTCATATTTTTCAAATTGCCACCTTTCCTAAAAACAATTACTTTTGTCTTATTTAAGTTAATACGTAGTTGCCACTTATCACAATAGCTTGATTGTGTGATATTTTAGTGTAATTGTTTTAATAGAATGAAATTGGTTGAATAAATCGACAATGACAAAGACATTAATTTGCTTTTGAACATCAATGACTGTGAAGAGAAAATCCAAAAAGGTGGATTTTTATATCATCAATTATTCATATCACCATATGATAAATACCCATTTTCTGCTCTCAAGGGTTATTTAGTTCTTGTCTATCTACTTATCGTTATAGGCGATTGTATAAGGATGGAATTATTCGACGTCAATTTTCTTCTCGGTAATATGAATGTAATTTGGCATGAACCAGATAAATAGGATGTCCATTTGCCTTGTTTCAAAAGAACCATTATTAAGTACATGCACTGTCAACCGAGCGAAGAAGTGTTTTAATTATCAATAGTTTCGCGATCGGTCACATGTGGGTCATTCCAGCTCAATTCGACCAAACCCTCCTAGTTGATGACACCGTTTTCTTTCTTTTTCACACCAACCAGAGTACGTTTATAGGTCATTACAAAAACAAAATATTGTTTGCAAATTCGCATTGGTTTTGCTGTAAGGGTCGTTTAATTGTGACACGTAACGCAATTCTATGAATTACACCACTTGCAGAAAAATGTTCGCTAAAAAATAGATTTTTGCTGCTCATTGTTATTATTTTGTTTATAGTTTGTTGATATAATTCCAAAGCGGCATACGTTTACATTTTGCAGATATTTAAGAAATACCCTGAGTTACGCAAATTTCAAATTCGGTAAAATTTTAAGCGATTTCAGGATATGGTTCATTTTCTATAAGCTGTATCAAAGAGATTTTATAGCTTGAGTGATAATAATTTGTATGAAGGATGAAAGTATTAATAGGACAGTCCAGAATTTCAAGCATACATACTTTCACCTATCCATATTTAGTTTGAATGAATATAAACATAGCTACCCTTGGCAAAATTTTTTACCATATTCAAAAGTCTCTATACAAAAAAGGCGCACCTCGCACAGTAGTGAAATTCGGACAGCTTATTCTTCATTGTATGAACTCTAACATATCAAAATAAAATTTCTAGTTTTCAAGAAATAAACGTTTTTATATATTGCCTATTAAAACCTAAGTAGAGATTTTAAGGATGTTTCATATCGAACAGTCTGTACAACATAACGTTTCTTCGTAAAAATAGGATATATAAAAGTAGTCCTGTAACAATACAATTTACTACTGTATGTTTCTTACAAAGAAGAGACCAGCAACCTCTACAAAATTGAATTTTCAAAGTTTTGTGAATTGAGACCGAAATGGTGTATCTCTGCTGGTTCTCCTGGTACACATTCAGTGTGTGTCTGTCAGATACATCAAAATGTCAAACTGATGCTCTCTGCATTGCTTGGGTGGAAATGCAACGTCCATGCACAAGAATGCATGTTATATCGCTATGATTACTGGAACTGATGCACTGAAAATCGAGTCACATCTCCAGGATGAAGGTCTGGATGAAATTTCATATAAAGTTTGGGTGCATACAGATCGAACAATAATTCTTATCACAACATCCTCAAGTCCTCAAGACTTTGTTGATGTCCTCTGGCACAAACTTGACGATTTGACAGTTCACCATTTCACTGCAAAATCTGAGTCAGCCTTCTTGGCAAGATTCAAAGATCAGTTGGATGATGAGACTGCAATAATTCTTCTTGATTTTGCGGAGAACTATTCTTTTGTAGTACAAGACGCAGCCCAGGGTTTCCACTGGGAAAATTCCCAAGCCACTGTTCACCCAGTAGTGGTTTACTACAGACAGGGAAACGAACTGAAGCATTTGAGTATAGCAGTGATCAGTGACCATCAAAAGCATGATTCTGTGACGGTTCATGTGTTTCTCAAACATGTCTTGCGACACTTGAAAACTTGCCTTCCGGGGGTTAAAAAGGTCATTTACTTTAGTGATGGTGCAGCAAGTCAATATAAAAACTACCAAAAACTTTGTCAATCTCTGTTCTCACGAAGAGGACTTTGGACTAAAAGCATTTCTTTGCGACCAGTCATGGCAAAAATGCTTGTGACGGGATAGGAGGGACAATCAAGAGACTTGCAGAAAAAGCCAATCTTCAAGCGACTTTCCAGAACCAAATTTCAACTCCAAAAGAACTGTTTCATTGGGCAGTGATTGCAATTTCTGCTACAAAAAATTTTTCGTGAAAAAAGAAGAGATCGAGTCGGAAATTGAAAACGAAAACTTGCGCTTTCATCATGCTCAACGGTTCCCGGGACAAGAAGTCACCATTCATTCATTCCAAAAAGTGCAACAAAACTGGCCATAAAACGTGTGTCACAAAGCAATATATCAACAACAGTAACGTTAAGAAAGAATGAACAGGGGGAATGAATATAACACCAGGATTACGTGATCGATCATGATTGGACAATTGGAAACGTAATGACTGTAGATGATGACAATCAAGACATGATCATTGATGTTCTGATTCCAAATAGAATCGAGCCCCTTACGTTCAAGACACCAAGACGAAAGGCAAATGAGACACTGCCTTTTGATCATATTTGCAAAGTTGATGTTGACATCAGACTGAGATACTACTATAGATGTCAATCAATGTGAAGCGTCGGTAAAATCATATGAGGGTTGCTTTAGTACCCCTTACTTTTTACTTGCAGAAGGTGAATGGAAAATTTCACCCCCGCCAAATTTTGATATTTTGTAGTGTATACTATGGGCTACATGTGTGCAATAATGAAGCCTCTGGCAGGTGCGCCTTTTTCTACAGTCAGCTTAAAACAAAGGGCATTTTTGAAACTTTTCCAAACAGTGGGTAGATATAAGGCAGCTATTGTAACACAATAACAAAATATATTGTCAAGAATTACTAAATTCCATCTCTTGATGCCCCAAGGAGACGAATCGAAGCATGTTTGGTGCACTTCATTCCTTCGACTTCCAAAAAAAGTGAAAAGAAAACGGTCAGAAAACGTAAAAACTAAATTTTGCAGATGAAATTAAGCTTTCTTTGTCAAGCTATTATGCCAAATAAATAAAAAAATTTTTAAACGAATATTATATTTATGGATAACTCATTCCAAATTCTATCAAAGAAGAGAAGTAAGAGCAATGCGCGAATTTTGACGCTCTACCGCTAAACATGATGAAAACGTGCTTTTGATAGCCTTATGTTACCAATAACCACTAGGCATATATACTTCTTCACGCATATATAAACAGTATATAAACTCAATCACAAGACTTGTTTGCATTAGTTTTGAAAACGTTTGATTTCAAGCCGCTATGACTGGATCAGACTCGGCCACGATAGTTTTCACTCTAACACGGTGACGTCATAGGCTTGTGAAGTGTGGCGTGACGTCAAAAGACTGGTCACTTGAGCAGCTAAAGGAATTTGGTATCGGCCATTTTGTTGGAGGTGATTCAGTACTTTTTGGAAGTCAAATTGCCATGTTTTGTGCTGATGTCATGATTTTCAAGAAAAACTCAAAGCTATAACGTGTTAACTTGACAATTCGTTGATTTTTAACGTTCCCTACTCTATCTTTTCACTTCAATATTAGTTTACGTGTTGCCCATTATACCTATCTCAAATGGAAATGCCTATGACAGCGTCACGCCTAAACTTTCGCGATATCAAAGAAACGTAATTCAAAAGTTTATTAACTCGTCATGGTGTAATGGAGATAAACCAATTGTGTTTTTAATTTTTTGTGATCCAAACTGTTGGCTTTGCTAAGGTTTTATGTTAGCTATTTTATACAGTCAAAACGCACGTGAATTTCGTGTTACATCAGGAAATGGGAATTTCGTTCTTTACGTTAACGTTACGTCATACGGTAACTTATTTCGATCTTTGAAGAAAGGTTAGGATTTTACATATGGAACATGGCTCAGTACGATTTGTTAAAGTTTCATGCAATTTTAGAGGTGTATACTTTCTTTTTTCTAATTTCTAATTTCTAATTTCTAATTTCTAATTGGTATATGTTTGATTACTACAGTAGAAATAACACGAGGCTATTTTAAGAGTGTTTCCAATCAATGTAATGAATTATAACAGTGTATATCAGAATTAACCAGCTAATTATGCTCAATTACATGTCGAGTTTAGATAACAAATCTCATACAATGTCTTTTTAGAGAAGGCTCGACGCGATAATTTTATTACCTCACTCTCACTTTACCCAATCAGCTGTCTACGCTTGGATGTCCAGCGCATCAATCAAATGTTTTTTTCCTAAAGACTAATCATTCTCTTGCATCATTGACCTTATCCTCGTTATTCAAGGGAAACGTTCTGATTATGCTTTATTAATAATCTAGATCCAAATTTAGACTCGCTTGTGGAGAATTATTTGAACGTCTACCCTGGATTATCGAGAGTGCATGTTTCATGTCTTAAACAAAGAACCGAAATATTTGAACAGCGTACACGCCTGCTGGTTTACAACTAGCGCAATCATACAGATTATTCGGCACTGTGAAATGTCAGTGAAATGGTAAGTGCTTTCACACGTATTATTTTCTTCCAAAGTTTTAACACTTCATGAAAACAGTTATAAGAAGCCACATTTGTGGAACCTTTTTTAATTCTAAATATTGTAAGTGTTTATTTTGAAAACATAAAAAAATAAAGCTAGTAAAGACAAATAACCACTCACGTGATCGCGATTGAAAAGAAACATATTTGGCGATTAGAGATTCTAATCCATTCCTCAATCTTTTTTTCTAATGTTTATTGATTTCCAAGTATGTAGATAAAGACTCGCTCCTTTGAATCAATGCATGCAATCAGCGAGGTTTGACACCAGGTGCAGATCTTAATGAGTGGACACGAACACGGAAGAAGTGTATAAATACGTATTGATAGACAGGAACTCATATGGCCAGTCTTACCCTTTGGACAATGAACTGGACAATATAAACCGAGGGCTGTAATCCTGCCAAATCCCTATTGTCAAGTTTAATTTTGAGTTCTCTATTACTTTCACGATACTGGTATGTTGAACTTATAATCAATCTGGCTAGGTTTGTTTAGTTATGATGTTTCATGTTTGATTGAAAGAAAACTTGTGAAGGATAGTTGAATAAAAACTCCAACTTGATATGACATCCTCTGAGGTATTTAGCGACTTTGGAAGTAATTTTTGTTGTTTGCAAGTAGACAGTGATCTCTCATTTGACTTTTCACTGAGCAAATCAAAATTTTGAAGCGACATCTATTTATTAATTTTCATGCATTGTATATTGCAACATTTACATGTAATCAGAAATGTATATTATAACGACCATTTTATTTATATAAAATCATTGATAGACGTAAAGGAAACCATGTTCATTTGTGATGACTGTGCGTCATACAAAGTGATCAGACAGGTGCATATAGATCAAAGACAAGATTGGACAAGAATAGTTGTCATGCTTACTGCTACGCGTGGATGTTTATATAATGAATAAATGTAAGTTGTATATTACTTTGATGGTCAAGTTGCAATAGAGTAATACTACAATCACTCAGGTAACAGGACGTGCATCATATACGTGCAACACACACACACATGTACAATATCAGTGTTTAGAAAATGAATGTGTGTGAGTTTATCGAGAAAAATATTTTGCAGTTTCGCAACGCATTCAAATGATATTTCCTCTTGTTGTTAGAAGAAACAAACGATAGTATTTGTCTATGAGTAAGAGGATAAAAATTTCATCCCGAAGCGATAATCAGGGTACATCTATGAGAAGATTAAAAGACTAGATAGTGAATCGTGAATCACAATCTGTATTCATACCATTATCAGAAACCAGAGCAAATACCGCTTTTATTCGTTACCTAAAAGACAATGTTCATAAAAAGCTTTTAAAAAGTGCTTTGTAATTAAGACAATTTCAAGCTGTCCTTTAATATTTCCCCACATTGAAATAGCAAACATTCAAGAACAAGAATGGAAAAAGGAATATATTCTCGTTTCTCAAAATTAATACAGAATAAAATGAAAAAAACCTAATCTTTCATATTCTGATGGCATAAAAGGGCAATCCAATCGAGTTTTTTATTTCTGAATTTCATGAATAGTTTTTTTTAGATATCTAAAATCATTCTATATACAAATGTCAACTTAAATTCAAGATATCAAGTTTTAATGCCAAGAAAAGCGTTTACTTTGAAGTATAGTTTATACTATGTGGTCACCAATTTGTTTTATAATCTTGAATGAATTAAACCTCGTTATGGTTTTCATATACATACATGCACCCATAGTATACATGATTACACATTCACAGCAAATATGTATGCATATTCATGGACCGCAAAAGAGACTGCACCTTTCACAAATAATTTCAGATATGTTTTATGAACAGTTATATTCGGACGATTTTGCAAAGTTGCACTAAACTATTTTCCAGTCCATTTATTTGAAAATAATAATTTGAAAATCGATCCTTAATGCATACATTAGAAATAAATTTTTAAAAATTCAGGTAAAGAGTATCTAGAGACATTGATGAAAAGCATATTTCTTGGTCAACCCTAGAACAATATGCAGCCGGAAACAAGCATCTTGGTTAACACATGTTAATACCAATGGAGTATCTGAAAGATAATATCCTGGACAATCTAAACACTTGAATGGTTGCCAGGCATCACAGAATGTCATCATAACGTTGATGTACGTGAAGAACAGCATAAGGTCGTAGTATCACTAGCGGCACTATTGCTTGCCCCGGTAAACCAAAATTTGGGTTATTACGTAAAGAGAGTGCAACCATTTAGTGAGTCGTTTTTGTTTTCAATGAGCCATTGTTACTGATTAGAGACCGATCATTATTGAAACAGACCGTGGATGCCCACACATAAAAAACTCCCTTCTCTCTGTTCTAATGACACATATTATGACCGATAACAGCCGTTCTTAGATTATTTGGAAATGACGTTATTCGTTGTGGAGAATATGTTTTGCTCTATCGCAAGCCAACGAAGTATATATAAGTTGACGACAGTTAAAGAGTTTTTGGCAAACCAGCGAACGTCATGCCAAAGCTTGTGTGAAACAAACAGCCGTTATGATTTCATTACAATGAACAGTGGAACTGCATTAAGTCTGAAACTTAAGTTCTTTTTGTTTAAGAGTATTGGTAGGAACGCTGTCACAGTGTAACGAAATCTAAACTCAGACGAGAGCATTTTTTCCGGCAGAAAAATAAAACAATATGATACATCAACAACATCACCATTTTGGTTTGATCTTTACTCGTTATCGATTAACAGCGAGTCTGTTCTGGGTGAGGACCGAGGAAGACTGCATGAATCACAAGTAAAGCCAACAACTCTGCTCCGACTAGGCCAGACATTTTTAAGAGTGTTTCCGCGAAGTTGCCATTTGTTTTCATGTTCAGCTGAGTCATTTTATCTACAGATAATGCAAGGTGAGACCACACGCGACACAGTGTTTAATATCACATTAGTGTTTGAAGATTATTGAACATGACTGTTCAATATGAAAAAGATCATTCATGTACATATCATTTATTTTTTAAAGATGCAGTGAAATTAAGTAACTGAAGTGATATCAAGGGTGACGTTTCTATTGTTGTTCATCATATATGAACAGCTGCACATCAGAACAGGGACAATAGTAATAATGTGTGTTTACATATGGTCATTCACACATGATTATTGCTTAAGAAATAAAGTTCGCTCTACCCCTATGTGTTTTGTAATTAAGTATAGTTTTGCCCTGAACAAGTATGGTTAAAGGACGAGGACAGTAGTTTTTTCTAAGACGCCAAATTGATCTATACGGGAAGCACTCTGATTGTAATAATCTCGAAATAAAATATAGCGTTTATATCGTTCACAATAACAATCCATGAACAGGGCTAACTGCTGGCTATTCCAAGAATGGAACCCAACCCCTAGTTTAAAACGACATTTATTAGTTAAAGTAAAGTAAAGTAAAGTGATGCAGACAAATCTCTTACAAATCTAAGTTTATATCCTGGTCCAAAATCTATCCCACATAAGGAATCTGTTAAATGCGTTGGAGTTCTGATTAGTACAAGCAACAAAAGGCTCGCAAACTTGTTAATATGTACCATGACCTTGGACTTCGTTATGGCTCACTCAATCCAGTTTGTGCTTGTCGTATATGACGTGTATTGCCAATTTAGAGGTTTGTAAATTAAAATATTTGTTTTGCTTGTGTTTGGTAGATTATGTTGTCTAGACGATTCAGATGTTGTTAAACAATTACTCCTTCACCATCTAATCCAGTATGGCGAATATCGATAATCCCCGTCATCTTTGCGTATATGTTTTCACTCCTAAACAAATACAACTTGATTAATGTTGTAAAAATATTTAGTGCAAATGGTGCTCCAAGGCAAAAGGGGAAGGATGCTGTTTCATACAAATATCTGTGATTCCTATGAGAACTTGTTTTATTATCAGCTAGCAAATGAAGAGGTCTCTTGGGAGCCTTGCTTGCTCGTAGATATTCAAGCTGCTCTTAATTCGTATTCTTATCCTAAAATAGCCATCTATTTACAAGGTATACACAAGGATATTTTAGGGTAAATTTTCAATCCCCAATATCTGAAAAACTATTACATATAAGTTCGCCAAACGTTCATATATATATATATATATATATATATATATATATATATATATATATATATATATATATATATATATACATATATATATATATGTATATCACAAAGAGCTGAGGAAAATAAAAGAACGATTCTTTATTGATTGATATACCCCTAAATTGAACTGTAACTAATATTAAATCATGTTGACGTCGCATTTACTATATATATTTTAGTGGTATGCATATGACGGCATGAATTACGTCCCTTCCCATTGTTAACGCTATACCATTAGCAACACAATGTATAAGTTACCCCGATGATCACTATGAGTGAGTAAGTGAGTTATTGTTTAACGCCGCTTGGGCAATATTTCAGCGATTAGCGGCGTGTGATGATCATTATGTTGTGAAACCGGTTGGTAATGAACTTATATGAAGACCAATCTTCAATTGTTATTTTTAAAGAATAATTGATACATAAACCATGAACATTTAACTTTTACATATATATATATATATATATATATATATATATATATATATATATATATATATATATATATATATATATATATATATATAGATAAAAAGGTGAAAGGTCGCACGTGAAGTAAATGTATATTTGAAAAAATGAAATACTTCAGACGACACTTGCTGTAAATATCATTTTAATGATGACTGGATGCGTCGCATTTCGACTTGTTTACAAGTCTTTTCAACAGTGTGGAGCTTTTCCAACATGGCAAATATATAGGTACATAGCTAAACGCTGTAACAATGTGTAATAGACTTAGATTGATTAGCAAGTGACAAGTGGTTAGCGTGAGTAGTGCACAATGCACTATTTATGAGGGATTAAGATTTGAATCATTATAGTGGCATCTTCCTGGTCGGTTCCTGTCCGTGAATTGATCTATTGTTTCAATTGCACAATTGACATTTCTTGTGTACATGTAATTTCTAGGAGTATAGGATTTTATGCTTTTTGAAGAGTGTCTTTTTATGAAGTTGAATTTACTCCAAAAGCTTTTTGTAAGCTTGTTTTGCGATGATGTAGATGAAGTATCATAACTTCTCTCTTCCAATGTTGATACTATTGAGTCGTCCTTCACGCTTGATAAACTTGTGTTAGATCGGCGATGGTCCTCGGATGATTGTAAGTCATCTGGCTGGCTAAATATCTCTACAAGAGAAGACTCATCCGATTGTAGGTTATGATGTTGAATTTGTTCTATATCAATTGATGGGGGCGTTGTTCCGTTGTGTGTCTTCCAATCTTTGTGGACCCTGTTGTTTGGAAGCTTTTTTTGTCCTTCGTGTGATGTTTTCTTCTTTTTCTGCACATGCACAAGGGAAAAAAGTCTCATATAACATTATCAAGCGAAACTCTAGTCTGAATTTGGCGGTTGATGAAGGGGTAATGAGATATTCCGAAACGTTGTGATTGTCAAAACAAAGAAGTTGTAAGTTGTCAGTTGCTGATCCTAATTACCTGTATAACTTCTACAATAAAAACAAACGCCACTCATTCCTAAAGTTATGGTTGAGAAAAGCGGGAAAGCCATCAAGTCTTTATAAAAAGTAACTTCAACATACGAGGGTTTTCCCAAACTAAACCTAAAACCCTTTTTCCTAAATCCAAACCTCATCTTCCAACGGGCAAGGTAAATCCCAACAGCCCAAAAACTAAAATCCCTCAAAATCTTGCAATCGCAACATTCATTGCAGCAGCACTCACCATCCGCAACCCAACCCAACATAAAATCTACAAACTGGCTAAAAAATCCAAATTCATCACCATCTCCCTAAATAAATTTAACCAACTCTTGGAGGAACTCCTCCAGGATTAAAACCTAAACCAACACTTCTCCACTTAAAATTCTAAATAAATCAAACATGCAGCTAAAACCTATATCCTTCTCCCCATTTATTCCACTATTAATTCTTCTCATTATGCAAATTCTACAGTGGAATGCTTGCGGCCTTTCGGCTCACGGCCACGAGCTTAAAGCTCTAATCAAACTCCAAAAACTTAACCCCCAAATCATAACCATCCAGGAAACCCATTTCGGCCCTCGCTCTAATTATAACATTCCTGGGTATAAAACGCTACGACACGACCGGCCCAAAACCAATCCTGGTCGAGCACATGGAGGTCTAGCAATTTTTATCCAGGAAGATTTAAATTATAATACCTTTCCGGTAAATACCCCTAACTTAGAGGCACAAGCCATAACTATAACACATAAAAACCAAAATCTAACTATTTATAATATCTATCATAGGATTACTCAAAAATTTCAAAGAGAGGACCTTCTGGTCCTACAAAATTTATCCCCTAATCGCACAATCTTTTTGGGCGATTTTAACTCCCATCACCCCTCCTGGGGCTGTAAAGATAAGGCCGATGCCAGCGGAGAACTAATCGCCGACTGGATCATAAATAATGATTATGTGCTACATAATCAAAACACTCCAACTAGGTACGCTTGGGGACAACAAGGAATGTCCTCAATCGATTTAACGATCAGCACCCCAGACATTGCTAGCCAGATCGAATGGGCGATCTTCGATGATCTGTGGGGAAGTGATCATTTCCCTATTTATATCACTCTAAACCACTTCCTTCCAAATAAAACTCAGGATCAAAATTGCCCCCAAAATCCTAAATTCTCCTACAACAAGGCTGACTGGGATAAATTCCAAAATATTTGTGAACTCCTAAAACCAGCAGACCTTGAAAATAACGACCCCCAAATTTTTTGCGACAAATTCACGCAAGCTATTATAAATGCTGCAAAACAATCTATTCCATTAACTAATCCTAAACCCTATAAAGCCTCAGTACCCTGGTGGACTGAGGAAATTAAAAAAGCGCGCAAACTCCGTAAAACAGCTTTTAACAAAGCAAAACGCGACATTTCTCACCTACCACATGCAAAACACCTAAAAAATACAGTACAAACACTCATTAAAGAAACAAAGAAACAACATTGGGAAAACTTCTGTGAGGAGCTGAATGGTAAAACAAACTCTAAACAAGTTTGGAATAAGCTCCGAGTCATTCGTGGCGGCAAACGCAGAAGTAAACTCCCACCTATAAATAACCACACCACACCTCTCACCATCTCTCAGAGCAGTTTGCTAATGCTAGTAGCAACAACAACAACACGCCAAAATTCCAACAAAACAAGCAAAATTTCCCTTTACCCCCTAAACAACAAAACAACAACCAACCCATCAACCAACCATTCACAATGGAGGAGCTTCAATTTGTTCTAAATAATAGGAAAAAGGGTACGGCTCCTGGCCTGGACCAAACTTCCTACCAACTAATTAAGAAGCTCCCTCCAAATACCACCAACATACTTCTTAACCTCTATAACCTCATATGGCAATTAGGCACACTTCCCTCCTCCTGGAAGGAAGCACTAATCATACCAATCCCTAAACCAAATAAACCCTCTGGGGATCCAAATTCCTAAAGGCCTATCTCTCTAACCTCTAATCTATGTAAGGTAATGGAAGCAATGGTAAAAAATCGCCTACAGCACCACCTAAAAATTAATCCATTAAATGAGGACCAGAGTGGCTTCACTCCAGGTCGCTCTACCCTAAACAATCTTGCTCGCCTCGAGCAAGAAATAAAAACCGGGCAATTGCACAAACATTACACATTAGCAATCTTCCTGGATTTTTCCAAAGCTTTTGATATGGTGTGGCATAACGGCCTCATCCATAAACTCCTCAATAAAGGCCTAAATGGCAACATAATTAATTTCATCCAGGATTTCCTACACAATAGGCAAATAACTGTCGGGGTTGACAACCAACTTTCAGAAAATTTCCCCCTCGAAAATGGCACCCCACAAGGCAGCATCCTTAGCCCTACTCTCTTTAATATTATGGTAGATGACCTCTTCGAGGGAATCTCCAGTAAAGTAAATACTTCCAAATTTGCAGACGACGGTGCCCTCTGGGTCCGTTGTAATAACATTAAAACTTCTACAAAACTACCCCAGTCTGCATTAAATAAGGTCGACCAATGGGCCGACCGATGGGGATTTAAACTTAACGCGGAAAAAACCACTGGAGTAGTATTTAAACATAAAAAAATGCGCCCTATTTCCCCAAGCTTATATCTTAAAAATAACAAAATAAATTTCCTAAAACAAACCAAATTTCTAGGGCTAATCTTTGACGAACATATCTCATGGGATGCCCACGTCAAAGATCTAATCACTAGGTGCACAAAGGACCTTAATGTCCTGCGTGCCACCTCCGGCACAAGCTGGGGTGCAAATAAGCAAACCCTAATCAACCTATATATATCACTTATTAGGTCCAAATTGGACTACGGCGCCCCCATTTATAATACTCTTAACACCAAACTTACTGCTAAGCTTAATTCTATACAATACCAATCACTTAAACTAGCAACACGCACACAACACGGGACCTCCCTTGAAGCGCTTCAAGCCCTAACTGGTGAAATACCCCTCAAACTCAGAAGGGACCAACTCACCTTAAACTTCTGGGCCGCTTCTTCGGAGGATACACTAATTTCCGATCTCTTAAACTCTAAACTATCTAAACGCAAAACGGCATACGCAAACAAATACCCTCTCACATCTCCAATATCTCTTCGCATCACAAACCTCATCAACCAAGCAAACCTCAACCACATCTCACTCCCACAAAACAACATCCTTCAATACTTCACACCTCAACTCCCATCACCCCGCATTAACCTGCATCTCACCAAAATCACAAGCAAACACAACCCACTACATGCTAAATCAACTACACTTCAATACATACAAGACAACTGGCACGATTGGTGCCACAAATACACCGACGGATCCAAGGATCCTGAGGCACGCACCACAGCTTTCGGCTACCACATACAGAACACACACCACACACCCACATCACACAAGCTGCCTAATGACCAATCCGTCTTCACGGCGGAACTTATGGCTATTTTGGCAGCTCTTCAAAATCCAATAATACTCAACCATCCTAAAATTTTAATCCTTTCAGACTCACTTAGTGGGCTGGAAGCACTTAAATCTAAATCTACCAAAAACCGCGCTGGCATAATATCCCAAGTACTACACACCATACAACTACTTAACCACCAGGGTAAAACCATAAAACTCCTCTGGGTTCCAGCTCACGTCGGCGTTTTCGGCAACGAAATAGCCGACAGAGCAGCAAAAGAGGGCCTAAAACTAAATACCATTACACATCCACTCCCACACTCTAAACAAGAGGTTAAAAGCCTCGCTAAACTACACATCAGGGCCCTATGGCATAAACAATACACTAATTCTACTATTGCTAAACACACCAAAACCCTTCTCCCCAAACCACTCACTAAATTCAAAACATACAGCAAAAACACAAACATAGATAGGGCAATCACTAAACTACAAACAGGACACATACAACTAAACGCAAAAACACAACAGACCAGACACAAGCCTCCCACATGTCCACACTGCAAACAAACAGAAACAATCACCCATATACTCACACAATGTGCACACTACAATACACATCGCAAAACCCTAAACACCACTCTCTCACAACACAACATCAATCAACACAACATCCAACACATCCTCAACCCACACAACAAACCACAAATATTCCATGCTCTAGGCAAATACATCAAAGATACGGGCCTTCTGGCTCGTATCTAAATACCTCTCAATCATATACCATAAATTAACCCCCTACCCTCCCCCATCCCCAGCCCCCTTCCTTCTACCCCTCTCTACTAAATATATCATTCCAAATTTCAAAATTTCAAAATTACCCCTTTTGGCACTTGGCTCAAAATTTACCACTTTTTGAACAATTTCGGAACTTTACAAATGGTCCTAACGGACACAAGTGCGAAATCAGCTGTGCTGGAAGCGCTTGTAAAATCTCCAATCTCATCATCATCATCAACGAGGGTAATCACAAAGTTCGTAGAATAACTATGACTTAACACTGGAGTAACGCGCGTTCATTCCATAACTTTCCACATTTGGCAAGGCGTTCTTGCCAAAAACTGAAAGGCATCCTTTCCATTGTAAGGAAAGGTCGCCTTTCCGTTGCCTATCTTTCCAAATCGATTAAGTCAATGAAGCGCGCATAAAATCACACTTTATGTTTTCATCAATTCTAAGCAGTATGGTTGAAAGTTTTTTTTTAATTTCTTATTTGAAACATGAATTTGGTTTCATGAAATTTTGAGATCATGAAACTGTGTTAATCCTGGACGTGGAAAGATATTTCTCAACAATTTTTTAAAAATTTATAACTAGGAGAAAAGTGAAATGAAAAGCTGTTAAGAAGTCATTTTAAATTAAGTTAGTAATTCAACATGTATTAAATCGAGTGGTTGAGTGGCATATATAAAGAAACAGTATCATATCTAATTGGATAACATAATTCACCTATCTACAAAGGTTATTAAAGTAAACGTATAACGTATTTGTTATAATAATTTTATGGATAGTTATATGACACTTTTCCACGCACTAATACATACGTGCATTGCTCTGAAAGTAGCGAATCTGCAAAGCGCTTAATTAAGTTAGGTAAAAATCAAAAAGCTGCCTCATATACTTCATTTCATAAATCAATAAAGCATGTGTTAGTTGATCAGTTAAACATGTGAAACGTACCTTTTCAGTGAATGTATCCACAAGAACATAAATATCCAAGTCCTTTTTAGCTTAAGAACAGAACATAAACCCATCACTGATCAGTGGCTAAACAGATAAACGACAAAATCTCTACATCCAGCTATCACATTCAAACAATAATGGCGACCAGATGAGAAAAAGAGAGCCGATGCAAAATTAGTTTGATAATTTCTTATGTAACCTCTCAGATTTCATTGGATAACAGGATGCGGTAAGGCAGTGTATCCTGTTATTTCAAGACACGAGAGACACCGTCCTGACAAAACAGACTGATACATGGGCACTTGTCTACAAGCCACCTGCATGTGTTTGTACAGCACGGTTGACACCTGCTCAATACCTGAAGCTGACAACTGGTCACAGTGTGATAGGTTGCTGGTCTGAGATGCTAATCTGTTATATCTGTTTTGATAATAAAGCTTTTAGAAGAATCCGGGAGTAGCAGTGAGCTTGGGTCTAGATAAATAAGTCAATCTTGATGTTGTTTTGAATAGGATTACTGTTAACTAATGCTTGTTCATTACCCTTTGTCAATAATTTACAGAAGAACTTTGCAGAAAAGAGTAAGGAAAGTCTATTACAATATGTATTCTTAAATGGGGCGTGTACATTTTGCCGCTCCAAAAGCAAGAGTGTAATGTGTTTATGAATGCGTTGGATAGCAAGTTTGAAGGGTACTAGCCCGAATGCGCCAGACCATCTTCATTCTGAGGTAAGTGATTGACATTAATAATGTCTAAATCAAAGTAACTTTGTTGTATAAAGTACACATGTTGTTTGGTTGGATCAATGCCTGCCAAATATAGATCACGGAGATTCTAATATAGATTATGAATAACGAAACATATATCTACAGCCATAGACATGCAAATTAATCAGAATTTGTCAAATAATATAGCTACATTGCTGTCTTCGACTTGAATGCAGCGATCAAAATTGAATATAAAATTAACGTGTATATCTCCAACGTCAGCTTGTTCTTGTGGCGTGAATTATGAAGACTCTCTTCATTATGTCATATTGTTTAGTGATTTTCGCCAAAACATGTTTTTCTATACTAAATGATTTGATTTAAAGCAACATTATTGGTAATCATAACTTGTCTTCAGTTGAAAATAGTTAATTGTTAAATTCAGTCCACATGCTTATAAATTTAACAGGCAGATTTTTTTTTTCAAATAATGTTCACATGACATAATACATGTAGTCATGTGGATGACCCAAAGAAAGAAATTTTTTAGTTGAATAAAGACATTCATTGAAATAACCAACCTTTTCAATATTCGAGAATAATTTAATTTTTTTTATTCTAACAACAGTCTCTGAAGAATGTATGACGTAAAGACTAATATATATTATTATATTTTTATGAAACCATACGTGGGGGGGGGATATGCCTGCCCCTCACACACGCCCAACAAGTTTATTGTCATGTTAAGATCAGAGAGACATCCTTGATTGTCGGCTAGACTATGTAGCGAACGGTTAATTGCCGAGTAATAAAATTGTGCAACATCCTCTCTCTTAGTTGACAGAGAGTCCTGTGTAGTTACTTAGCAAGGTAAGCCGTATTATCTAATTGTATGAGATTGTTTAATAACCATATTGTTATTTCGTACAAACTATGGACTGGCGAACAAGTCATTTGGCCTATTTTAACGCCTTTCTAATACAAAATTTAACAATACATGGATACAGAACATAACAACGAATTAGAGAAGTAAAAAACTTGTGAGAGCATATTTGTGCTATAAATAACAAAGCATAGCGAAAATTTTCAAAATTGTTGGGTATGCCTAACCATTGGCTTAACTGAAGCACGTGATTATAAACGTGAAATAAATTCATAATAATCTTAGTAATTGAAGAAATCACGAAAATGTGTATAAAGTCGTGTGGAATTAAGGATGTTTCTATTCGTTAAGTAGCTCAAATTGCCACAACCGTATAGAACTGTCTTTACATCATATCTATGAATATAAAAATATATTTGCTCTTCAAATTTTCGACAAATTAAGAGATAATGTAACATACTTTGACAATTTACATTTCCGCAAGAACATCTGGACGTTTCCAATATATGTCTATTATATTTTTATGTCAGAAAACAATCTTATACCGTTTCATGTATGAGCAAACCTATCAACGGAAATGAATTGTTCATTAAACTATATTTTAAGCTATGTATGAGCCGATTGAGCTTTCTATAAAAATCTTTTGTGGGCATTTGAGTTTTAGTTCAAGTATGTGGTACGTATATTAAAACGTGACCTCCGAAATAAGCCCTGTTAACGTAATAATGTATAGCCTAATATTTTCATCATAAATTGTAAACTCGATCATTGACTAAATCTATATTTTAGATATGATATTCACAGTTCACATTTCACTTCACAGTGAAACTCAATTCATAATCCGTTAGTCCAGGTCTCAGCAATGGCATAGCGGGAATACTATAGCATAGACCGCCAAATAGCAATGAAAGCAATCCTGTCATACGCTCTTTCCAAGCGAGTGTCACTTCCAGACGCCCCACCCCTCACGTTCCCTCCCCCTTCTGGTCCAGCCTCTACACTAAACGCATCCAGTTAATTACCGCTTTGAGATCAAAGAGACAACCTTGATTGTCGGCTAGACAAATTAACAAGATGTATATTGTTTATAACAAGCGATTCTTCTCACAGAAAGCCTAAGGTGCATTATTTGAAATAGGGGATATGTAAGATTCAATAAATATTTTTGTGGATCTGTTTTATAAGATTTTTCTGTTTTGCTTGTTATTATCAAACAATAGCATTACATTGTATGTTTCTAAATTCTATTTCTAAAATGTTCTTTATTATGTTAAGTTCATGAAAAATGAATTTATATTAGATCAACCCTTGTTGTTGATATCATAAGTTTTACCATAATTATACATGACATTGTAAGTTGCAATTTACATACACATATCTAAATGTTTCCTTAATTTGGACAGCGAACGGATCGGCGAACTAGCTGTCGCCTTAGAATTTACTTTCCTGAAATGATAATTTATGAGACATATATATCTTTTCAAAATACATATTGAATAATCATAAACATGCATGAATGTAGTAATACATTAAAGTACACATATTCGTTATATGATCCTGTATTTGCTTGTTTTATATAAAAGTTAAAGATTGACAAGGGATATTGTCATATTCACAATGCTCTTATACATCAACATTCTATATTCCTTTTCAAAACTCTGGTTTGTACATTGTTTAATGCATAATAGTTTTTACCTTATCCAATTGATTTTTGAAGCTTTGAATTTTTAAAGACCAAAATACATGAAATTAAACCACACTGTAGAACTTTTTTTAGTTTTGATATTTATTTAAGAAACTGGTTTTCTCAAATTACGCACTTCATGCTGAGTTTAGAACGTTGCGACTCAATTGCACATCACAAGACATTGATAAGATTCAATGCGTACTGTCCATAGCTGGGTCCTAATGTTGTCATAATTACCAGGTGCCTATTATGTAATCTATTTCCTGTCAAATTTCATTGTCAAATTAATTGTCACAAATAGCAGTTATTTAATTTCCACACCTGTGCTTTGGACCCTTTGGTGAATGGCGGCTTATGTCAACATCCGTTCATACTGACATAACTCTTGGCATTACACAGCTAATTAGTACATGTTAATAACGACAAACATTATAAGCCAATGAACTTGTAGAATATACAGTCAACCAATGAGAAGAAAATCTTCTGCTATGCTATCGGTGCTTACAATCACTTGATAAAAGTAGATCATTTGGAAAGGTACCCAACTTAATAGGATTATTCAGGAAGTCGATCAAGTTGCAAACAATTCATGGATTACTTTTTCTGACGCTTGAAACGGGTATGTACTTTGTCATTGATAATCTTTCAAACTTCACTTTCGATAAAGTGCTGTTTCCCTTTGAAATCAAACAAAATTATTGCGAACAAAGGATAATCATTGCCAAAAATTGGTTTTCATGATGAATATGCATACCATTTTCTAAATCTCTTTTTATTCTAAATGATGCAATTTCCAAACTCTATATCATTTATTCAGTTCGCGTGTTTAATTCAATCCTTAAATAGTAAAATCATTTATACAATTTCTGCAAGGAAATAATATAATGCAGGATTTGATGTATCATTTTAAAATCAAAGTCTAAATTTTGTTCAAAAGTCGCAATGAAAACGTTTTTGATTCTTTAAAAGTCAAACTAAATTTCATATTAACAAAATCAATGTTTCAAATAAATGTTTTCAAAAAGTTAAATGTAGAAATAACTATAGGTTAACTTAATCAAAAGTTTCTAAAGATATTTATAACATGGCGGCTTTGACAAGGGACATAACTCTTGGTCAGATAGGTAAGGTGCTAATTAGACTGAAAGGTTGTGGAAAGGTCCCCTTACCGTGCGTTCTTTCCAAAGAAGCTTTGGAAAGGGCGTTCTTTAAGCCTTTGGAGAGGTGTGGAAGGGTGCCTCTTTCCTTTATGGAAAGGTGTGGAAGGGTGCCTCTTTCCTCTTGGAAAGGACGCCTTTAAGCTTTTGGAATGAACGCTTGTTACTCCAGTGTAACAATCCACTACTTCCAATTTCTTTAAACCCGGAAAGTAATCTTTTCTAAAGCTAGTGACAAAATATTTCAAACATCCGTTGGGTAGTTTTCAAGATGTCCCAAAGTGCATAGGGGTGAAGAAACTAAAAATGACTGACGTTGAAAAGCGTGCAGTCATCAAGTATTTGTTCAGGAAAGGAAAGCCTGCATAGGAAATCCAGGAAGACATGGTCGATAAAGGCGGTGATGACTTCCTCGCATCCTCCACAGTTGCCAAGTGGGTTGCTGATAACAACAGCCTGATTGCTGCCGTGGAGAGATTTCTTTGGACGATGGGTGCGGAGCTCTACAAGAATGACATCATGAAGTTTGAACATCGCTGGTCCAAATAATGATGTCAGAGACTATGTTGAAATAAAATGCAAAAAGTTATACTCTAATCTTATTTTCTACAATGTATGTCATTCTTTTTATTAAACCTCGTACTATATTGCGTATCCTACGTATCGGTTTATCATATAAAATGTGTAAATGAATGGCAAATGAAATGTCAAAAGTATTTGAGACACATTAGAGTTAGGTACATGTCTTTTCAATCATGTCTATCAGTAATGCCACTATTCCATCCATCGAATGCGTCTCGACGAACTGGTGAAAGTCAAGCTTGAAGAAAATTTTGAGGACATACATTTGAAGCTATCACAATTTTATTTTCTTTATGTTATAGAGAAGACGTGTAATGAACAGTAATCTTGTAAAATCAAAGGTACTGTGAATCTGCTCTTTCAGACTCGTATGCACAGATGATGAAGTTGGGAAGTTTACTTTTTTGTCATGCAATGTCATTGAACTACTACATGCTCATTGGACACTTTAAAACGTATGAACCTCAGAAACGTAATTCCTACGTGTTTCAATCTATTTTGAATTACCCTTTTTTGAGCTTTTGCGCTAAAAGGTAACCTGAAGCTATATAGCGCAGCTTCATATGTTAACCACATTTAAACGAAATCGCATTTTCTACATTTGTGATATCATAAGAGGGAACATTGTTCTCCACCAAAGAAACAGATTGATACATGAAGAGTGGAAAAAAGAACTTCTTAAAGCTTACTTAATGTTAATATGCAATCAACAACTAGCAGGTTGAGAGGGTCAAAGTAATAAATAAGTCTAAGTGAATAACGTAATGGTTGATCCTCATTGCTATGACACAACCTTCAACGTAGAAGTGAGTTTTGATACACCCTTGAAGACATCATCGTTGATCTCATCATTGAGATCGGCCATTTGAAGACAGCTAACTGACATAAACAACCCTTCCCGATCATTTACTTGAGTTTTACAGCCTATTAACCACAGGTACGCTCCTGTAATCATTGAAGTGTAAGTACCATAATTCACGAGCACTTGCACATGTCCAAGGTGTCTGCAAGGTGGGTGCCACGAAACTTATATACACAAGATCGACCTAAGAGTTGAATCCAGTCGTGAGCTCTTAGACATCGACAATGCTGATCCCATAATAATGATAACCATAATACGAAGGTTTCTCGGGCACGAAATATAGAACGCCGATTCGATGCAAAGTTAGAAGTGCAATCAGCGACGCCGTTTCAAAATTTATCATTCAAATCGCCTGAGTTATTTATGTTATCTTTGCAAAAGCCAAACTTTATTCGAATATGCACCTTGCACTTTGAGTCGTCTTTACAGAACACATACGCCTCATTTTGCGAATTTAATACTGCCTTAGTAGACGAAAACATACCACACCATAACATATTTTTTCAATATCTTCATTGCCGAAATTCCAGTGTTAGTTTATTTTTTGAAATTTTGACTTTTCATATAGCTCCATTGCCTATACCAAATGGATGGGTTTTTCATTAAATATCACTGGGTCTCCGTTTAGACATCCCCCATTCAGTTATTGTCTATCTTTTGTCTTTCTTACAGTAGGTTTGAAAGTTTACTGTAGGATAAGAGCAATAGTGACGAGTCTTGTGGAATTACACTATGAAAGATCGTTCGTGTTCTATCATTCAGGATAGCGTGGACATCTTTCAAATATGTGCAGTAATTCTTAAACTAGAGATGTGATAAGAAGAATCATTAGGACTAAGGGTCGCCTCTGGGAGGCTATTTGGAGACATAATGCCAGCTGAGAATATTGATAAGGATGCTTACTCTTAATGAATCCATAACGAGACAGAGGCACTTACTAATGAAAAACTTTAATTTGTGTCACTAACACTGTTCCTTACAAAGAAATTACATTGAATGAAAGTATACCCATTTCAATTTAATAAGCAGATTTGCTTTTTTAATTCATGAAAACCTTGATTGAGAACCAAACGTAATTTAAATTATGACAACAGGCACATTTGTTGCATAATTAAAGTAAAAATTGTCTAAGGAATATCTACTGTAGGTTAGTCTTCATCTCAATATTCTGAATGCTTACTTTTTATTTGAAGTTTGGTACCATGAATTCCAAAATCTTATGAAACTCTCATCAACATTCATTACTCGTCTAGACTACCAACAAGCCATAGGGAGTAACTAGGCTCCCTATACATCAAAATTCTCTATGAAAAACCTGGAAGTTGAACTTACCATTTTATGACTTCCTAACGAGGTATTTGAAATGAAAATGAATTATTTCCATTCACAAACGTTTTCATAACTAAAAGAATAAAACATCAAAGACGTCTGTTGATGTATCGTACAGATGCACGTACACTGCAACCGACATAAATCTTGGAAATAAAGCTGTGACCTGTGAAGAAAAACTTTTGAAACAAACATAAAACCAAAAATGACCTCAAATAGAAAAACATGGTTTTCCTACTTAAACATTTCTTCGTTTTAGTTTGAAGGTGTCTTTTTTTTAATGATAATATTTTATTATATACAACATGATAAATCAAGAAACATTTTCTGCGTAGAATGTAGGCAGTTTATGCAAGTTGTGATGTTACATCTTTGGAGTGTGTGTCCTCTATTGGAAGATCACCACACACCACAGGCTCTTGGGACCAAATTACAGAATATCAGGTAGTCTTTGGATGGTTTATTGTTTACATATTGTGAAAACGAAATAGGATCTCAAAAGTGAAGAAACATCTTATCTTGCTAAATTTTACACTTTTCGTGTGATTGAGTGTACAGAGTCTCCTAAGAAAACCAGTTGTTAGTTTTTTTAAAACATAATTCATTTAGTAAATCGGCAACACATATTGAAAAAAAGACTCGTATCAGTCGTCAAGGCGTCAGGTCTCTTGTCAGGGAGAACATTAACGAACAATCCTCAACCTCTAACAATGCCGTCAGCTACCAGTTCGCTGAATGTTTGATGACAGGATAATTCGATTTGCATATTGTGAGGAAGGCAGATCGATGACGACCACTCTGTTCAATGACAGATAACGTGGGAAACAATTTACAATTGAAATTGCTATTGAAAATATCAGTGAATTAATATATTAAAAATATTGCTTTGGTAACATATATGTTACTGTAAAATAGATAAAGCAAGATGTGATATGTGCGATAGGTATAAATTTGTTTCATAACGATTATTTTAAAGTCATGTCAAACGTTTCAGACCCCTTAAGTAAGAAATCGCTTATCAACTGGTTTTTAATAAATTTATCGGAATATGTAATAAGTACAGTGATTGCCGGATAAGCAACTTATAGTTAACCAAATAGTTAACATCTTATTCAACCCATATGATGAACCTTTAAGACATCGAGATAGCAGTCAAGGGGCTTTTGGGGTTTCAACTTTTCATAGTTGATTCATTTAGGCCAGGTTAGATTACAATGCTCTACAATAAAAAGTAAACCCATGGTGATACAAGATCTATCAAACGAAAACATAACGATGGTCGTTCTGGAAGTTTCTATAAAAGTTCTAAGATTCCTTTGACGTTTATGGTGACGTTATCCTTTTATGTCAATGAAATAACTATATAAAGCTCATGGGTAAAATGATAATAAGGAATACTTAATAGATTCGACTCTAACATTGAATTTTTTTTCGATCATTCAATTCGATTACTTTGAAAATCTTACAATTGGCTTGATGAATTCATTCTAAACATATTAGAATTTTGTATTTTGAGATGTTTTATTTAAGTTAATATATATGCGTCTCCTGAGCAAAAAATGACGAATGAAGGATTACGTAATACCTAAACGCAACCCTTTGGTTTCCCTAAACGAAGCTTGAAATCGACCTAAAAAGAGGGTTTATGTGGGAAGCAGATGTAATCATTAGGCTGGTACTTTATTAATAATTATGATCTACTAATAAGGATATAGAATGATATATTATCTATACGACACATTCACACGAATGAAAACATTTTATCAGCATAATTTGAGTGAACAACATAAACATCAAATAATGGAGCCGAGTGTGGTAGATACCCTATTCAATTATCCGCTGTTTTAAATTTGATAAAATACTAGTTAAATCTGCCACGAGAATGTTACAATATGATGTGTTTGTATGATGAATAAGGTCATGTGAATTGGGTCACCAAAATAAGAAATGTTATATTTAAATTAGGTTTAGGTAACGTTTGGTTTTCACATACTTATGGAGAAAGAAATGTTCTTGTCAATCTTTTTTTGGCAGCGATTGACAGATAATTTTCTACAAGTATGGCATAGTGATTTATCCGAAAAATGCATACTTATTGTAATTTTAAAATAACAATTTCTTGCGAACTTTACGTAATATTAATGTAAGTAAATTTAGATCTTGTTTATCAGAATTCGGTTAGGCTCCATCCTGCTTCATCAGCGTAAATGAGTCCGCTGATCGAGCTCCTTCCATATACCCTGATATCCTTTAGGCCAAAAGCCTCATATCGCTAGCTTTCTAACCAGCCAATGAGACGACTCGCATCCAGCAACAGCGGCACAACCCGGATGGAAAATTCATAAGAGTCAAAACAATAATAATAAGAATCAAAACAGGAATTGCGATCGACTGAGTCTTTGTTGTTAACGTGAATTCTCAAAATGCACATGCTAAGCGTGCAGGGATTTCCGTATTTTATTGTGCTTTGACTTGTACTGCACACATTGCACGTGCAATGTGTGAGCAGAAGCTGAAGGTTTTACAAATGAATAATCTATGTTTTTACTTGAAATACGCTTGCATTTAGTTAAGAATTACACTCAGAACGCTGGACAGCGACTGCGAGGACCTTTTCCTGGCACAGTCGACTTTCAGAGAAGAGGATAAAATGGAAGATGCCACCGATAATACCTTAAGGTTCGATGTAAAACAGAAATTCAACATTAAAAGTCTTATAAGGATATCATTATAATACACTTGTTGCGGCCGTGATTTACCTCCTTTATAAAATGTAAACATATCACAACATATTTCATTACCATAATGCATTACATAAATCACTATTAGCATACAAATGCAAAGACACCATTAACTGTAGTAATGCATACATCATGGTCATACGTTTAGAAATATACATGTCATATACATTCCATACAGAAATAAGCACCAGTTGGTTATATATATATATATATATATATATATATATATATATATATATATATATATATATATATATATATATTACCACGTAATCAGTTACATGATATCATACAAATAATTCAATACACCACGATAAGTAAATACCTCACTTATACAAAATATGATAAGGACTATAAGACAATGCGTACCCTGTGGGTGACACGGGAGTGCATCTACTCCTATATGCGGTCCTATACCCTCTGCATGCTGGACCAGGATAGATATGCCTGAACCAAGCAAATAATACGCATGAAAATATGAACAAAATGTAAGATGACTGGAATTAGTTCAGTCATGATAATTGACTCATATAAAATACAATATTAACCAATGCTGTCTTCAATGTGTAATCAAATCACACTTATGTTCTAAACTGATAAAGTCAGCATTCGCACATACATTCTGATAAAACATGATTTACACCATTACTAATTACACTATCATAATTACTTTACTTGGAAATGCTTAGTTATATCTATTTATGTCATTTATGCATTTTTTTGTGAATATAACTATAATGTTATTTGATTACTAACCTTAAATGAAGATAAGGACTTGCCTTGGTGTGCACATCAGGTGAGGGTGACAGGTGCAGTGCAAGTGAAATATGGCTGTGACCTGGTGATTTGAAATTAGCCAATCCTGATTAGCTTGGGTGATCACAACAGTGACAGCACTGACAGAAAGATGGAATAACCTGTTCTCCCTATAAAAATATAATGGACTGATCCAAACCAATCATAGATATAAACTAAACCTTTAAAATACTACTCACTGACAACTGTTCATTGCCAACCTTATGAACCTCTGTTGAATACCAAACACCATAAACATGTATATACATTTGAATGAAAATAACAGAACACATATTAAAATAAATGCTTTAATTTCACACTATTACACAATTGATATTTATCCCTATGTTTTAAACATATTATGAATATGTGTATATTTTACATGACATTTACAGCAATCGACTTTTTAAAAATATAGTATTGAAATGATGTTTAAGTACAGGTTAAACATTTTCTTATTCTCATTTGTTCTCAAGTTGTTCCTGACCTTAAAGTCAAATTCATAAGTAGAATATATCATAAATCCCCGTAATATACAGTTAGTCGATTTTATTGACATCGCTGGTATGCACTTGATTTTAACACTTAACATAAGGACCTGATAATTGATTATGTAGTTTGCCAAATCGTTTTAGTATAATAAAAACTGTCCTGGTAGTGACTTCTCTGTGAATTCTCTTTTTCAATTCAGTTTCCAAACATGACTGATTAATCATATGATTATTATTTACAATAAATATACATTAATAAACAGATAATTTAAAGGATGCGAAGATTCATTGGTGTATTTTAATGATCAAGTTCGGTGAGCCATAGACAGAGGGGCAACTTGAAGTAAAACTCAATCTGAGCGTGCCTAAAATGACAAAATACAAAAACGAATGGTCACTGGGCCTAATTCGCAGATGGCAGCTGGAAAGGAGTATGCGGCCAATGACAGACAACTTGCCTCTACCGTTGCGATGCCTACAACAGGATGTGATTGAGATGAGTGCAGAGGATTTGACCAACTGCCTCAAGTATTTTGTGTTTGAGGTAAAAAAACAAGATGGTACAAATGTTCCAGCCTCGGACCGGAAAGCAGAATCCAGGCAAAGGTTATCACTGAAGAGGAGGAGAATCTGTTGTGCCTAGGAGATGACACTCCGTGAAAACTCGTTGACACCAATTTTTGACAGGTTTGTTGATATGAATCATTTGTCCAATTTAAGAAAAGTATATATCGAAAGAAAATACTGTTTACTTGAACGCACGTGTATTCCTTTAATCCCTTCAGATTATGATTTTGTCCCTACTTTTTACAGGGCTGCACTTTTCTCTTAGTGGGTCAAGAGCACCGCGACCTGAGGTTGTTCAACAATTTGCAGATCACTGGACCTTCCATTGACAACAACAACCGCTCCTACCTGCCCTACAAAGAGGATGTGTCTAAGACGAATAGTGGTGGGCTTCGTCACAGGAAGACTGAGCCGAAGGTAGTTCGAGGTTATGCCTTGCCTGAAATTCTAGAAGATGGTATACTGAGGTATATTTTTCTGTACAATATAAAAAGTGAAGACATTTTCCCATTATTCTTATCATTACTCTCTTTCTTTATAGCAAGTTAACCGAAGAAGAGAAGAAACAAATTCAAGTCTTCTATTTGACTCCACTTTTGAAACTAAAGGGACTCTGCTGGTAATAACGCGTCCCTTACGACCACAACACTCTTGCAAATACAGTTGCAAAACTGCTGGTATAAATGGGCATCGCACAAACCATTCCCTCAGGGCTACTTACGCTACAAGACTGTTTCATGCCAATATTCCAGAGCAACTTATCTGTGAACAAACTGGTACTGTCTTTTCTTCGCAACATTTCTCGGTATTTTATACCTCATTATAAATCGTCATTTGACACTTTTCATGAGTGGTACAGGTTGATAATACTGTTAAAGATATCAAATAATCATTTAAATTTAAGGTCAGCGGAGTGGTGCTGTCAGGATGTATAAGCAAACCTCGGAGAAACAAAAAAGTTGCTGTATTAGACGTTCTTTATGGCGAAAAACGAAAACGGCGAGAGTCGGCAACCACCACTACTACACAAGCTACTGCCTCCGTTGACCTTGATTCACCTCTACTTCCTATCTGCACTACTCCGACAACGACATCGGTTACTCCGGTTCCAACCACTGCTATCCCAATTGCTACCTTATCAAAGACGGATAAAGTTGAAGAAAGTTGAAATTGGAAGACACAGTAATATACCCCATGAAGAAAGATACTGTGATTATTGTTTAAAGAATAATTTCAAAACTGTAGAAAATGAATAATATGTGCTTTTGAAATGTGAAAAATACTCTCTACACAGGAAAAATATCTTCCGGCTCGCTTCACGGACTATCCAACAATTAGCAAATTCACTGACTTGATGAAGACTACCGATAAAGAAACAACTTACAAACTTGGACTTTATTTTATCTAAAGTATACAATTTTAAAGCGTCTACAGAAACTTAAATTAATGCATGCAGGATAATATTTGCATTTGCCATGTATTATGGGCCTATGGCCTCGTTACCGAATAAATTTGTCTGTCTCTCTGTCTGTCAAAGACGGATATTACCTGCCCTACAAAGACAACAATCATCTCTATTCCTATCTCGCCTCCACCTGACTGAACACCAAATCGGTGAACACTGATCTCATCAGGCCAACCCTGGCTGCAACTTCAGCTACCCCCTCCAACCCAATTTCAAGACCATCTACCAACACAACTGCTCCAATCATCACGACCACGACTTGCCAATCCGCAAACTCCGCGACAACAGATAGAAAAGGACAAAAACATTTCAATTGTTCTCAATTTCCAATAAAATAATTGTTTATCTTGTTTGAGTTATTGATGATAATGTTTATTTCAATGTAACCCAACTCATATAGAATGTTGAGGTGGACTCCCAGACAATTCTTTACTTTACATATGTTAGTAATTGACGCATATGAGTCTTTTAAGGAACGGCTTCATGAAACAATACATGACACACGCTCAGTTATTATTAACAATATAAAAACCTACCTCATTGACTTGTAGGTCATTATAAACATTATAACAACCCACCTCCTTAACGTGTAGGTGGTTATAAACATTATAACAACCCACCTCCTTAACGTGTAGGTGGTTATAAACAGTGTAACAACCCACCTCCTTAACGTGTAGGTGGTTATAAACATTGTAACAACTACCCTATATCAACAAGTATACTTGAACCCCACATTCCCCTTCAACAAATCAAAACCGCCCCCTCCCTTCCCCCCTTTCAGAATGATGAAGAGTTATTACGGGAAAACAAGAGACCTCCAAAACAATAGACAAAAATCCTGATAGGTTTCTAAATGTATCAAAACTACCATACTCTAAGAAGTAAACGCTATTTGATGAAATATATGTATAAGTTGTGAATCTTATCATGGAATTAATAGCACACTTTATGTTTTAAGCAAAGGAGATTTAAAAAAGATCAATATCTAAAAATAATCAAACTGCATGTAAAGAGAAATAGCCCCTTCCCTACTTCAATACTCTTTAATATATGTAAACATCAATCTCAAGATTGTGAACTTTATTCACATATTTATATGCTCTCATGGAAGAAGTAATGAATCGTGTACAAAGAGAAGATCAAAGACTTTACCAGGAGATTCAAGAAATCAAAGGTAAAGTGACCAATTTATCATTGAAAATAGACAAAACCAATGAACTTTTGAAAGAACTTGTTGAACTAAAACGGAAACAGGTTGTTACTGTAAGCTCTGACGAAATATCATTTAAAGGCGAGGAAGAGACAAATCCGAAGTTTGTGTTGTCAAGAAATGGTTCGCAGATGAATCCATTCTTTGAACAGATGGAACGCCTTACTTTAGAGAATGAGGCTTACAGAAGAAGGAAGTCCGTGATAGGTGGAATAAAAAAGATCAGTGGTTTGCGAACTACAACGACAATTATGGAGATAGTTTCTTCAAAGAGCAAACACAGAAAACTGGTAGACTTTATCAAGAACTCCACAGACATCATTTCAAGCTTAGTGGTTACCCGACTATGAAGAAGACAAGATCAAACCAGTCTAAAACAAAGCCGTCCGATAGCTTTGCTGACGCTGTGAAGAAAAACAAATCTTCAAGTGAATTCATCCCACTGTCTACCGAGGGCATTCGAACACGCATTTCTAAAAGTTTCCGACGACAAACAGGGAGATCTTACCGTGCCAATCGGAAAACAAATCAGAAGATAAAGAAAAGTGTGACGGTGGGAATACTACCTACATTGGGAGAGCTGTGAACAAATATTTTTTAGGAAAAAGCAAGTATCAAAATGTTCACAGGACTCAAGTAAGAGGGCGGTCCCACATAACATAACTCACCCAAAAATCATCTATCTCAGTAGTAATCATCTATCTGCAGACGAAACCAAGCTCCTAAAATGAGGATTAAAATTTACCTCCACACCTCCTTGAAATGAGGATACTTTAAAATCTGAATTAAAAGATTTTACCAGAGAAGTACGATTGGCAGAATATTTCACAGATAAAGATGATGATAGTGATAGCGAAGATTCAGAAGAGCCGCTAAATTCTGCGAATCAAAGTTTAGTGAGAAATAAGTCAAAATTCACTCCAAAACCGGGAAGAAATAAACATCTTGATGACTTTAATTTATTGAAGCTGTGGAATCAACACCTGTGCAAACTTCACAAATTAAACACAATGTATCAGCCGGTGAATAGAGAGCTTTACAGCAATTGAAGAATAATTGTGACTTAATAATCAAAGAAGCGGACAAAGGTGGAGCCGTTGTGTTAATGAACAAAGAGTTTTACCAGAATAAAATTACAGAAATGTTAGAAAACCAAAGTTATTACAACACCTCAAATCAAACAGAAGAGAATCGCATTAGGCGGAAAATAACTGCTTTATTGAAACAACACTGTACGGAGCTTACGGACCAGGAGCAAAATTATCTCTGTGATTATGAAGCAAAACAGCCTATTTTTAAGGACTCCCAAAAACCCATAAAAGCAATATTATCCAAAAGGAAATTGAAGAACAGAATGACATTGTAATAACATGTGTAGATCCAGAATATTTATCTTTTCGACCAATAGTCGGAGGCCCGTAGAGTCCCACACAACGCTTAAGTAATTTCATAGATATCATTCTGAAGCCTCTGTGTAGAAATGTTAAAAGTTATTTAAGAGATGGTTTGGATTTCTCATGTAAACTACCGAAACATGTTGCGCCAGGTACAAGTTTAGTTAGTTTTGATATTGTTAACATGTATAATAACATTGATAAACAATTTGGTCTAGAAGCTATACAATATTGGTTAAACGAATGCAGATGTGACTTAGCCGACAGGTTTTCAGATATATTTTTTCTAGATGCTCTTGATCTTGTAATATCCAATAATGTATTTTATTTTAAAGTGCATTCTGCGCACAAACTAAAGGCGTCGCTATGGGAACTAAAGTTGCTGCCACATATTCAAGCCTGGTTTTGGGATACCTTGAAACTTTCCTTTATGAGAAAGTTGGACAATCACTCGGACAGTATATGCAGAGGCGTGTTGATTAGCATTGGAAAAGATTCTTGAATGACTGTTTCATGCCATTTATGGGAACAAAGGAGGAACTGTGTTAGTTGCATTGTATCCTTGACTCTTTAAGTTCATCTTTGAAAATCACTATGGAAACAAGTGACTCTAATTTGAATATTTTGGACGTGACCGTGGTTGTAAAAGAGGACAGTCGGTTAGAGACGGATCTGTACTATAAACCTACAGATAAACATCAATATCTGGACTTTCAATCATCCCGTACTGTCTCGCTAGAAGAATTAGTGCTATTGTAACAAATGACACACAAAAGAGGGAACGTTTAAAAGATCTCAAGGACTTTTTATTGACACAAAACTAGTTTTCACCAAGGTTAAATTCTAGAACTTAATGTTTTGCTGTACATGTATATCCTATTCTAACCTATATTGTGACGTAAAAATGTAATGACGTCATGTTGTACACGATGACGTTGCTTGGCCACGCATTATCCGTTGTATGTATGACCTAAGAGGCTCGTTGAGATGAAAGCGCTAGCCATTAAAATGGATTGTTTTTACTTCTAACTTCATATTTTTCTATATATATATTCTTTAAAAATTAACAAACTGAAGATTGGTCTTCATTTAAGTTCATTACCAACCGGTTTCACAACATATTGATCATCAGGGTAACTTATACATTGTGTTGCTAATGGAATAGCGTGAACAATGGCAAGGGACGTAATTCATGATCATGAATGAAATCAATTTGTTATTTTTAAAGAATATATATGAACATTTAACTTTTACATTTATATATATAATATAAATTGCATTTCCTGTAGTTACAACGAACATACATAACTAGCGGATTAAAGTAATGTAAACTAGGCTCATGCGAAAGATAGAGACGCACATTCACACTGAGAGGGGGAGAAGAGAAATGATATAGGAATAACCCACAAGATGCGAGGAATTGTAGTTATAGGTACCAACTGAGTTGGGGGTGTGCATGAATTGGAACACCTATAGCCACGTGCGAAATGTGATCCCAAGACGCGATGCGTCGAGGTAGTACATCGCATATGCCTAGGTGTTTCAATTCATGCACGCCGACAACTGACTTACCATTCAACTCTATTGTTCTCTTAATGTTGGTAAGTAAGTTGATCACCGTGTTTTTCTCGTGCTCAGGTGGTATGTTGAAAGAATACAGGTGTTCAACTTGCGTACACACTTGTAAACAAGTTTTTGGAAATATTTGTTTTTCTTGTTTCGTAAAATATATTGAGTTTTGGACCAAGAGCATTTACAAATATGTTTGTCGAAACCGGGGATCGAACTCGCAAATTCCTGACCACTGCAAGTGTGCTAATCACTAGACCACCGGATCCACCTGATTTGCTTAAAACATTTTAACGACCAAATGATTTACATTTTTTTAAGCGATAGCATCGGGTTATACATATTTTTATTTTGTAAATCTTAAAATTCTACGGTGGTAAGTGTTCATCTATCCTGGGTCGATTGTTGTGATAAATTCCCTGCTTTAGCGAGGAGTTCTTGACAAGGGGACAGGGACAGATAAACTGTAATTCCGAGCTTTGAGTTGGTTATTCTTTTCCTTACCTAAGTCATATTTACGGTACTTTTGGACATTACCTTCGTGAAGTCGAGTTGCAATTCAACTCGGTCATTAATTCATGGTACAGAACTATCATGTCATGGTCTTCATTGGCACAGTCAAATGTCGTCCCCAAAGTAATAACATGTTTAAGGATGCTATCTATGTACTTCTGATCTAATTTGTTTATAGAAACATGGATTGGTAAGGACGAGTTGATATTGATCTCAGGGAATATAGCCAATTTATTAATGTTGGATCTAGAACACATTTTGGAAGATACATGGGTGGCATCTGTTTGATAATCAAAGCAACTATGACTAACCATGTAGAGAAGCTGAAGTGTAAATGTTCCAATCTAATGCTCCTTAAAATATCTAAGGAGACTGTGTTAATAGATTGTGATGTTATTGTAGGTGGTATTTACATACCGCCCAAGTCATTACCTGTATTTGATATACCAAGTCCTCGGCATGGATGGTTTGAGGAACTTGATCAAGAAGTGTTGGAGCTCAAAAGTCGGTATCAGAGTTGTGAAATTGTATTGTGTGGGGACTTTACTGCCCGTTCGGGAAAGGAATATGATTACATTGTTTTTGATGAATCAGATGATGCCAGACATGTACCTAGTTATTTGGAAGATGTATTCGATATACAAAGGTTACCGAGGATGAGACACTGAATAACTATGGGCACAGCTGTGCATTAGCAATAACATACATGTAAACGGTAGAGCAGGTAGCGACAAGACAATAGGAGGGTACAATTGTATATCACACATTGGAAAAAGTGTTATTTACTACTTCATTGTTTCCCCAAAAGTCTAATCACCAGGCCTTATCCATGTTATTAAAATCAGATTTGAAAGGTTTAAAAAGAAATAGGACGGCTGGTCTTGATAAATTAATTGCAGAATTCTGGTGGTGTATGTATTAATTCCAACTCTTCATTAGCTATTTAATAAAATGTTCAACTCTGACCCTTCTTGTTGAATGCAAAACTAAACAACAATCAATCACTCTTCAAACTCTTAAAAAAATAGTTAACACTCCTGTTAAAGTTGCTCCACATACAACACTCAACAGCAGCAAAGCCATCATCCGGGATAGGGATCATTGTCTCGAAGATTCCTCAGAAGATGAGCTCTTTGCCAACCTCAAGGACCAGGCAGTGACAGCTGTTAAGCGCTTCACAATCCGAAGGGATGGGAAAATCATTAAAACTCACACCTATCTTCTAACTTTTTCTTTGCCACAAGCTCCTAAAATCGTCAATGCAGGCTACTACAAACTCAAAACAGAACTCTACATTCCCAACCCACTACGTTGTTACCGTTGCCAGAAGTTTGGCCATGGAAGCAACTCCTGCAGGGCTGATGAGCGTGTCTGTCCTCGATGCGGCAAGCCCGAGGATGACGACCACTCTGATGACTGCAAGGAGTCGCCCAAGTGTGCCAACTGTGCTGGAGAACATTTGGCTTCCTCTAAGGAATCTCCAAAGTGGCAGCAGGAGTCTCAAATTCTCAAACTCAAATACACTCAAAACATGCCCTTCCCTGAAGCTAAACGTCTGGTTCTTGAGGGCCCCAAAAAGCCTTCATATTCTTCCATAGTTTCCTCTGCAATTGTTTCAAAAACGACAGTATCAACACAAACAGACATACAATGGGTGTCACATCCGCCTCTTCAAACCACATTATGCAGCTCAACATCTTCAACAATAGGTACCATGACATTCCCTCTTCTTTCTATTTCAAATCCTATCAAGGTAACAGACAGTCAATTAACATCAACAAAAACTAAATCCCAAACAACCTCAAAATCAAAAGATGCTCAAAAAACAAAACAGAAAACATCAGATCGCATTCCAAAAGGCCAGGGGGATGTGGTCGGGGTCAACGATAAATTCAATTGTTTGGACCTAGAATCTGATGCGGTCTTAATGGACACATCAGACATGCGGAAATCAGCCAATACGCCCAATAAGGGTCATAGGCCACGGTCCTTGGATTGTTGCCTTTCTCCAGTTAAACCACCACCATGAGGCCTTTTCTACTTTACCATCTAATTTTTACAATGGCAATCCTTCAGTGGAATTGTCGAGGTTTTAGCGTCAATTATAATGAATTTGGCTTATTAGCATAAAAATACAATCCTCAAGCAATTTGTCTTCAGAAAACACATCTTAAAGACACAGATATGGTCTCAATGAGACCATTTACTATCTACAATTCCATCCCTCCCCCTGGGCGAAAGGAGGTGCATCAATTTTGGTGTGTGATGGAATTATTCACAGAGAAATTTTACTTACAACCTCCTTACAAGCTGTTGCTGTCAGCTTATCATTATTCAAAACTGTAAGCCTCTGTTCTTTATACATTCCACCATCTCAAGATCTTAATATTAAAGACCTTGACCAACTAATAAGTCAACTACCAAAGCCCTTCATTATTCTTGGTGACTTAAATAGTCATAATCCCCTCTGGGGTGAGAACTCCCTTGATTCCAGAGGAAAACGACTTGAAAATTTTCTTGTCCAAAATGATTTATGCCTATTCAATGGTGGTTCTATTACCTATTTGCACCCTGCCACAGGTTCATACTCTGCAATAGATTTAACAGTTACTGACCCATCCCTCTTAGATGAATTCTCATGGTCTGTCCATGAGGATACATGTGGAAGTGATCACTGCCCCATTGTATTAAAACACTCTTCGCCCGTCCCTGAGGGTCACAACCCTCTTTGAAAATTTACTAAAGCCGACTGGGGCACATTTTCAGCCCTTTGCTGGGATCATCTTACATATGATAAATTTATAAATTCAGCTGATCCGGTTGAGGCTTTTTCCAAAGGTCTCATCAATATTGCAATGAAACTATCCCTAAAACCTCGGCGAATCCACGCATTCACAAGCCATGGTATAATGATGCTTGTGATAAAGCTATTAAGGCCCGTAAAAAGGCTGAGCGAAAGCTCTATAAACGACCAACTCGAGATAACATTGACAATTGCCGAAAGGCAAGAGCTAAAGCTCGCCGTACTGTAAATCAACAAAAACGCAAATCTTGGAAAGGCTATGTCTCCAAAATTAATTCCAGAACACCTATAAGCAAGGTCTGGAATATGATTAGTAGAATTAAAGGCAAAGGTTCTAAAACTACCATTAAACACCTTAAGGTCAATGGTGACCTTCTTACATCTGAAACCAATATTGCCAATAAGTTGGCCGAAACCATTTCTAAAAATTCCTCATCTGCAAATTACGTACCAGCATATCAAAAATATCAAAAGGTACCTGAAAAACGACCACTAAATTTCAAATCTGATAATGGAGAAGACTATAATGAACATTTCTCCATTACAGAACTTAAAACAGCACTTGCTAAAGCACATGATACAGCAACTGGTTCTGATTATCCATTATCAGCTCTTAAAACATCTTCCAGAACCTTGCCTTGAAGTTTTACTGTATAATTTTCTGTATAATAATATTTGGGAAACTGGTAATTTTCCATCTTGTTGGCACAATGCTACTATTGTGCCTATTCCAAAACCCGGAAAGGATCATACAGACCCTTCAAATTATCGTCCCATAGTCTTGACAAGTTGCGTATGCAAAACTATGGAAAGGATGATCAACGATCGTCTTGTTTGTTACTTGGAAACCAACAAATTACTCACTGACATTCAATGTGGTTTCCAAAAACAACGAAGTACCATTGATCATCTTGTACGTTTAGAAACTTTTATTCGGGATGCATTTATAAACAAACAACATGCAGTATCTATATTTTTCGATTTGGAAAAAGCATATGATACAACATGTAAGCATGGCATCCTAAAAGATTTACATGAATTTGCCATGCGAGGTCGTATGCCTGAATTCATGTCCAACTTTTTATATGATCGTCAATTTAAGGTCCGTGTGGGCTCTACCCTATCTGATTTCTTTGACCAAGAAATGGGTGTCCCACAAGGAAGCATTTCTTCAGTCACTCTATGTAGCATTAAAATAAATAGCTTGGCTAAAGTTTTAAATGATCACACTGATGGTTCACTCTTTAAGGATGACTTTGGAGTCTCTTGCCGAGGCAAGAATATGCCATCAATCGAACGACAATTACAGCTTTGTTTCAATGAAATTCATAAATGGTCGTTGGAAAATGGTTTAAATTTTCCAAAGCAAAAACATCTTGTGTGCATTTCTGTAATATGCGAAAATTGCACAAAGATCCAGAACTTTTTTTTAGATAAAACTCCAATTAAGGTCGTTCTGGAGGCCAAATTTCTTGGCATCCTCTTTGATGATAAACTATCTTTTATCCCACATATAAAAGCACTTAAAGCCAAATGTTTAAAAACATTAGACCTTCTAAAGGTTGTCTCAAATGCTAAATGGGGTGGAGATGAAGAAACCCTTCTACATCTCTATCGATCACTCATCCGCTCAAAACTGGACTATGGATCAATCATCTATGGATCTGCCCGTCCCTCATATATCAAAATGTTAGATACAATCCACCACCAGGGTCTCAGACTTTGTCTTGGGGCCTTCAGAACATCCCCCGTTGAAAGCCTTTACGTCGAAGCTGATGAGCCATCTCTTGCAGATCGGCGCATTAAGTTAGCACTTCAATACATAACTAAGCTCAAATCCAATCCTTCAAATCCAGCTTACAACTGCGTATTCAATCCTGAGTATCAGCAGAATTTTTATTCTTCAAAACCAAAAGCAATTCCACCTCTCGGTATCCGTATTCAACAACATGTTGAAGATTCGGATATCGACCTCTCAACTATTGCAGAACACGGTTGGCTAGCCACTCCACCGTGGCAGTTGGTAAAGCCCCGTGTTGATCTCAGCTTAACCACTTATAAAAAATCAGATACTAATCAGCTAATATTCCAGCAGGCTTTCAACGAACTCAGAGATTTTTTATTCTGAATACAAACCAGTTTATACTGATGGTTCTAAGGATGGCATGACAGTTGCAGCAGCAACAGTTACACCTTCAACAACTTATGCTTCAAGGCTACATGATGGAAGCAGCATCTTCACTGCAGAAGCAAAGGCCATCCTCAAGGCCATTCAGCATATCAAAAACTCATCTCCTAACAATTACATAATATTTTCAGACTCTCTCTCTTCCTTACAAGCAATCAAAAATTGTAAATGTGATCACCCCATTATTAGGGATATTTTAACTGTTCATAATACATTTCTCGAATGCGACATCGTCTTTTGCTGGCTTCCTAGCCATATGGGTATAAGGGGCAACAATAAAGCTGATTCAGCAGCTAAGTCAGCTCTCAACTTCAAACATGTCTCTAAAACTAAAGTTCGATATACAGATTCCAAACCTGCTATCAACTCTTACATCAGACAGCGTTGGCGGTCCCAATGGGACCAACAACAACACAATAAACTCATTTAGGTTATAAATCCCTCTCTTCTTTTACCCGTCAGGAAGCATGTGTTTTGAGACGATGTCGCATTGGACACAGCCATCTCACTCATTCATATCGTTTAAAGGGGGAAGACCCTCATGTGTGTATTCCCTGTCAGTGTCCACTCACAGTTAAGCACATCCTGTGCGAATGCTGGGACACTGCACAAGTAAGGGAAACATTTTACACAAATGTTTCAATTTCACAACTTTTTAATCAAATCGGTGAACACCGTATTTTATCCTATCTAAATAAAATCAATCTATTTGATAAGTTGTAAAATTTTATACATAGTATATCAGTTTTTAGCCAACTCTTTGATATTTTGCTGATGTTTTTACAGCCTTCGTGCTGTATGATGTTTTTGCTTTTGCAATCAATTTCATTTCATTAAATCTCACGCCGCTAATGGCCCAAGCGGCGTTAAACAATAACTCACTCACTCATTCACTCATAAAAGTGGACAAGCAAATTATTACTGAGGAATATCACTTCTGAGCATAATCTGTAAAATATTTACGTCTATCACATGTAAAAGAATAAGCATAATGACAGACATATGTGATAATAATCTTATGTCGTAGTTTATGGAGAATGCGGGCGTTTCCCGTTATATATTAATGTAGAACTATTAAATATTGGTTAAATATAACTTTAGTTAATATGATATGACATGTTTTATTCTTAGATAATATTGGTCAAAATAATTACGCTTCTCATAAACGTAATGTATTGTTTTCACATGGAAATGGATTTGTTTGGTTGGCACAAGGTAGTGGTGATAAACTGTATTTTCTTGGATGTTTTAAAAATGTTTGTTTAAATATGTTTTACCAATTTTGGCATTGTACTCTTGAAAGTAGTTCACGCTACAAACCTTATGAAGAATATGAGTTTGTTAGAACCTGAAAAATATTTAAGCATTGTGCAAGAGAATACATATCGTAACAATCTTATCAAATTTAGAGCAGGATTATTAAGATTGAAAGTATACATATATTCTGCTCATAAAAAGAGACAGACTTTGCTGAACTCTTCATGATGTATCCAATATATGTCCATTGTATATATTTTACATGTTTCATGTCTATGTATATGGGCCTGTGGCCTTCAGGCATAATAAAGATTGATTGATTGATTGATAAGATTGCTGAATCGCAAGCGGGCTTCAGGCATGACTGTTCCACGATTGAAAATATATATATATATTATAAATGCATTAATAGAGAAACAAATATCCAGGAAAAGAGACTAATTGTATGCTGCGTTTATATATTTTGAAAAGCTTTTGATACTGTAAGGCGCCCTAAGTTATGGAATTTATTATATTACCCATATGGTAAGATGGACACAGGGTAATATTTTTCCTGTAAGTCACACATTTTCTTGGACTTTGATTGGTTGTTGTGAACCAATGAAAAAGAACGTAGTGCCGGGACTATTTCATTCATCTTTCAAACTTTTCCCGACTGGTAATTTGTTTACCCTTAGACTGAATTTTAACAATGTTTATTTATTCCATGTAGTTGCCAGTCGTCATTTCTCAGATGTGCCGCCACAAACAACGTGAAATAAGCCTGCCACATTGCACAAAATCATAGAAATTAACAATTATTGAATTAGTTCTTAATCACGTTAAGCTAACAGTCGCGAAGAAGCGCCTGGTTCTGTTCTATCGTAATGACGTCATAGACACGAGCGGCTATGACGTCACAGTCTCATAAGTTACGTCACAAGTTTAGCCGTCTTGTAGTACTACTATACGGCGTCGCTGACCTCTTCAAATTAACACATAACTGTTCAATGTAATTATTTTGAATGACGGTTATGAAAACAATAAAAAAATCGTTAAAAAAATAACTACTTTTAGCTATTATTTTGAAACTTTTTCACAAATTACAATTTAGCCGTGCATAGGGAAGTGTGAAGCAAAACCAAAGTACACGCGTATGAATTCGGAAATTCGCAACCCTAATCCTTTATAGAGGAACGATTATTTCTATCATATTCGATTTTTAATATTCTAAAAATCATATACTGTAGGTAATATAAACAATAACCAACTCGTGACAGGAATGACAGATTATCTTTCCCTCTTTATATTAATTGTGTAATTCTCTCGCCAAGGCTCGACAATTACGAAATTAATAAAACTCGGGAAATACAATCTGTCATTCCCCGTCAATCGTTAGTTATTGTCTATTAACCGTATTGGAATAAAAAGCAAGCTGTTTAAATCAAATATAATGATTTTTCCACAAAAGAGGGTGTGTTAAATACAAATGAGAAATGGATTTGTGATTGTGAATAATTGTGAATACTTACAAATAATGAGTAATATATTTGAGCAAAAGGAGGTAAACGTGCTTAGAATCGTATACTCAATACGCTAAACATGAATTGTTTTACAAATAGTCAAATAATTTTTTAGATCTTTTATTGTAAAATATTTCCGATCCTAACGTATGGCTGTGAAATCTTGGAGTATTTAAATTACGATGAACAAGAAAGAAATCAAATAACAGCCTTCAAGAGATATCTTAAGCTAGCAATTAAAGCACCTAATTATGCTCTTCTTGCTGAATGTTGCCGTTTCCAATTTTTTGTGAATACTGTGGTTACAGTTACATATTGGCTCAAGCTAACAGAATGCCTCACCACAGATAAGCCAAAACATCCTACAAAATGTCATTCCTTTATGACATACGGTAAATCAACTGGGTAACTAAAGTAAGGAACGTTTTGTGCTTAAATGGATTGTTGTATGTTTGGGCAAATCAGGGATTACAAAACCTTAATTTATTCATCAATGAATTCAGTCAAAGGATAAAAGAAGTGTTTATATCAGTTTGAATTACATCTAAATTATAAAACCTTTAAACTCGGATTTGAAAATAAGTATTATTTACATTCACTTCAAATAAATAGATTTTGAAGTGCTTTGACAAAGTTCCGTTGTGAAGCCCACTTGGAGTAGAAACCGGTCGGAATGGCATAGAACGCCTAAATAAATTTTCGGATTATGTAGATAAAAAGAGATCAAAGTTGAGTATCATTTTCATTAATTGCAAATCACTTTCGCATATTAGAAAGCAATACATCAATGTTGCAATAATTACATAAACATCTTATATGTCTTAATGTATACGAATGAACAACATTATGTTTGTCAAATGAATATATGTTCTATGTTGTTATAAGCCGATGGCCTGAATATAAACCGAAATAAAGAACGATGTAATATAAATAAATAAAAAAAGACTAGAATTTAAATTGTAATACTTTTTAAAAATTTATAAACACTTGACATATCTATGATTGCCCGACAACCGTGATAATATATACCACGAAAATTGCTCTAGTTGGGAGATTCGTTTTCCGGTAACATTGATGTAACCAATAAACGTGAAGCAAGTGCACCATTTGTGTATAAAAGTTGTGTCGAATTAATTTGCCGATGGCAGAATAATGGTTTTGGATGGATTTAGCGGTCAAGGCAAAATAGATATTGTTGTGGTGGATGGTCATCTCAACGCCAATCTTGACCACATTCTACGCCCAGTCCTCTTACCATTCCGACAGTGATAAAAACAAAAAATGTTTTGCCAGATCCGTACAACCCTATTGAAACTAGCATTTGCAGAAGAACACGGTGAATGTGTTGCCACCAATCTGACCTATCACCAATAGAACATGTATGGGACCATTTGTGTTACAAATCAGAACAAGAACTGTGATTCCAGGAAACCGACAAGTCCTTGGGGAAGGACAGCAGATAGTATGATCTTATACCTCTTATATTTTCAGAGTGATGTCGGGTTCGGGCACGCATCGAAGCTGGCGGTGGTCATGCAAGATACTGTTTATACGATTATTGTATTCTTCACTCTAAGCCTAAGATTTGCTGTAATAGTCTGGTTCCATTTCTGATATTTAGGCTTTTTAAGGACCCTAGAGGCAAATTTGAGGAAAAGCAGGTAAACAGGTTTTTTAACCTATTTTGGGTATGCTGAATCCGAAAATCTTGTTTACCAAGCTGGGAAATTCCGATTAAGGGTCATTTTTTTCAATTTAAAATTGTAACCCCCCCAAAAAAAAATTCTCAAAAATTTCAATTCCAAAGAATTTTTACACCAGCTACCTTGACATAAGTGCTATTTTTGCATAGGACATACTTTGTCTTGATTTATTCATGAAATGCAAACCTAAAATAAGACATCTTTTAAGATTTTATTCAAGTATTAACCCTAAAAGTGTGGAAATACACAACCACTGCCGCAGATTAGAAAAACATATCCCGGTGTTATTTATGTATCTTAAAAATGATATTTTCCTAAATAAAACAGTCCTTTGTTGTCTTTTTTCGTACTACAGAGATTTTAGTAGCTTTCTGTTCTATATTGAACATTGTGTTATTGTCAAATGGTTGTCATCATTACTATGAAAATGCACCCAAATTTGCATTTATCGAATTTTGAGATCATACCATTGTATGAATGAAAGGGATCAACAATTCACCTGGTTTACAGTTTGAAAATCTTCAATAAATATATAGATTGGCCCTCGTAGTGTATGATAACAAAAAAAACCATAAAATTTGTCATTACTGTTTTTGTTCCATGACTGCTCCATATAATTCCAAAATATTGTGAAATAATACATATAATATCAATTTACATATAAATATCATGTTCTTTAAACGGTTCACTTAAGCTTTTTACAAAATAATTTAGAATAGTTAATGTACCCTGCCAAGTTGGAAACAATGAATGCTCCCTCTTGGCAATAATGGATGCTAATGAAGCTAGCAGACAGACTTTTGCACCAGGATACAAAGGAAGATCCCAAGTGTTCTAAGGTAGGTATTATATGTGGTAAAATATTATTTGACACATAAGTTGTGATAGTTTCCAAAAAGAACATTACTCCCATCAATTATTTGGTTTTGATAGAATAAACTGTAAAGAAAGCGCTTGTTTTCAGATGTCCTAAAAAGGGAGATAACTCTTAATTTCAAGGGACTAGTCATTATTTCTATGGGCTTGTTCCCAGTATATAAAACTCCCTTTTCTCCCAAATTGTTGGTTTTATAATATTTGTTTTTGCATATTTCAGATTAATGGAGCACAATGGACACGTTATTAAACTTGAAGAGACCACATGGAACATGCATATCGTATTCTCTTTGCATTATTTGCCAAGAACATCGCCAGGATACTGTCTTTGCTGCCAGTGAACAGGGAATAGCAAGATTGAAAGAAGCTTCAATTGAACGACACAAGCACCAAGATGTATGGAATTTAGAAACTATTGATAGGATAAATGAAGGTTTAGAATCAGGCTCTTCCATTAATTTTGTCTGGCATAAATCCTGCTATGCCAAATATACGGACAAAGGCAAAATAAAGAGACTAGAGAAGAAATGCTATGATACCTCCCCACTTTCAAGTACAAGCAATTTGGACACTGCCTTCGTTCAAACAGAACCTAGATTAAGAAGATCCACTGAGAAGATGGACTGGAACCTCTGTATATTTTGTCAGGACATATCTTCAAGTCAAAGCCTTTCATGCATATCAACTTTCAACACAAGTAGAAAAATCCTTGACGCGGCAACATGTGATCCTCAATTGCATGTGAGACTTTCAACAGTGAATGATCTCATCGCTGCTGAAGGCAAATATCACGCAAATTGCTACAAGAAGTTCATTAGGAACACCACAAGGGTTAAAAATGAAAGTAATGACATTGATGATATGGCCATGGTTTGGCTTGTTCAAGAACTGAAAGCTGCTGCTGCACAGGGTCATGTTCTTGAAATTTCTGAAGTGTGGAATCGCTATTCTACGTTGACAACGCAAGCTGGGCAGTCAATTCCTCAGTCATTAGTTTCACGAAAGCAAACATTCAAGGAAAAGATTTTGCCATATGTTGGCGATGTGTATGATTTCATATTTCTGCGTAATCATGCAATTTAGAATAGACAAACAATACTTGTACCTAAAAAATACCGGCACATACCCATGTCTGAAACTAGCGAGTCTTCTCTCAACATTCCTGTATTTAACCCACCAGGAGATGACTTTCTTTCGATTGTTCACTTGGCACTAAAACTACGTTCTGACATCAATTCCCAGGCGACGTACAGCGGATTCAACGTAACTGAGGACGAAGCCATAGCATGTGTCCCAGAGAGCCTCTATACGTTTCTACGTGTTCTTTTGGGTGGTCAGTCGACACTCGAAGCAGATGATGATGCTGACCCAATCAATGCAGGTGTAAAGGAGTCAGAAGCACAGACTCGAGTGTTGAGTATTGCGCAGGACATTATCTACAGTGCAAGTGGAGGACAAAAATGGACCCCAAAACATGTTGGCCTTGCCAGTACGTTGCATCAATCGACGAGGTCCAAGCAGTTGGTAGAGTTATTTCACAAGGCAGGCCATATAATTGGATACAAGGATGTACTTAAACTCGACAATGCTTTGGCAGAAGAGACACTGACAACCATGAATCAGGAAAATGGTGCTGTTATTCCACCAAACTTGACGCAAGACCGATTCATACATTTTAGCGCTGACAACATTGACATCAATGATGAAATGCTTGATGGCAAAAATACTTTTCATGCTACACAATTTGCTGCTTGGCAGAGGGGACCCTCCCAGCTTACGACACTCAAGGATATTGTACCAACCACACATGCTACATTGGAAGTTCCTGAAATCATGAATGCCATATTCCCTGCACCTTCCACTGTCATGGAACCACACTTTGAGAAGCAAGTTGAACTTGAATGGTTTAGTAAGACTACAAACGAGTCGCCACAATGCGTAGAAGCAAAGGCAACAGATCATGCCTTTTTCATGATGCAGGCTAATTCAGAAATAACATCTTGGTCATCATTCAATGAAAGGAGAAGTCAAACTAATCCAGAAGTAACGACTATTGGATATATGCCAATAATTCAGGCTCCTGCACATGAACTTGACACGATGAATACAGTTGTTATGAGAGCATTGCATGTGGCTAATAGGGTTGGTCAGAAATTCATTGTCATAACAGTTGATCAGGCACTCTTTCCCCTACTCATGCAGTTGAAATGGTCAGTTCCAGAATATAAACATGTGTTGATTCCTAGACTTGGAGGGTTGCATATTGCTATGAACTTTCTGAAGGTTATTGGGAAGCATATGCAAGATTCTGGACATCTTCCTACGCAAAGCTTAACTATTGCCAGTCTCGAACTGTCCAAGTTAACCCTTGCTGCCGACATACGACTTTCCTGTGCTAGCTCTCTAACTCACTGCAAAGGAATTAGATAGTCCAATCAGAAAGCTCCTAGCAAAAGCTAAATCCGGGCACTCGAACAAACATGGATGCGCCCATGTCGCAGTCCGTCGACTCAAAGATTTGTAAAGAGAAAGTGCCGCCTCCAAAGCGATGAACAATATATTCAAGTTCATTTATGGTTATAGTCAATTTGCGTTATTATTTTACTACAACCCTATAGCTGACAGCGGCCTGTCAAAGAATTTATTCTTAAATTGCTTCGGTAAACTAATCAAAATCGATAAACTTGACCCTGATTTGAAGCACCGACTCGATGCACTACGCCCGGCAAGACTTTATTTCCTGTCATTTACAATTGTTTTATCTTTTGTGCTTGCAAAAACTTTATTGATTACCCGTTGAACTGAAACATTGATTAAATTTTACATAAATGAACCGATAAAATTTGAACATCTCGCGATGTCATAACACTCGAAATGTAGTAGCCTGTGACCTCGTTGTATCGTTACTCTCATAAAACTTTACTTCTTGCAGTCAAAAACCAGGTATGTTGACGTGTACCATTTAAATATCATGTCGTCAATAAAAAAATTAAAAAAAGTAAAACAATTGTTATATTTACTTCCATTTTCACTGATTTGATTGGGTCATTTTCATTTTTGAAAATATTACTTTGGTTGCTACGTATGTGCCTTGATATAAAAATTATTCTCTCTCCATGAAATGTTTCCCGTTTGGCTTGTACGTGTGTTTGTGAACAGTTGGATAATAGACTTGTGCACATGACAAAGATAGCCCCCCCCCCCCCCCCCCCCCCCCTTAATGTTTGAATGAAAAAATAGAATATTTTAAGTTTCTTGAGGCATCTGACCCTTTTCTGCAGATTGAGAGCTAGCAAATCTCTAATTTCAGCCTCCCCACTCTCGAAATTGGTGCTACGGGCCTGTATACTATTCATTGTATGTCTAAAGATATTTCTCCCCTATATATTTGATTTTCACATATTTTCCAGGAAATTTTTTCAGCTACTGTACTTATTTGATGAAAAAATACAATTATATAATGGTAACGACCACGATAAATGGGCCTACATACTTCCATTTGAAAAAATATAAGGGGCGCAGTCATATGTTATTTATTTACTAAAACCGGTCCTAATAACAACAAAAACATCTTTTCCGTCCATCAATACATTTATAAACTGAATCTTTTTGTTTGAAAGGTTTGCAATGCAAACTTCTTAGTAATCTGATCGATCAGGTCACTTTCTATGGGCGCAGCCATTTTGATTATCACGCAAATGATACGGCGTCACCAATTGGTTAGGGTAAGGGAGGTAACTGGAGATTACTAAAAATCGCCAGAGGGGGCGCTGGTATCAGCACAGGAAAGTCTTATGTCGGCAGCAAGGGTTAACTTGGACAGTTCGAGACTGGCAATAGTTAAGCTTTGCGTAGGAAGATGGATTCTGGATTGAATGTTGTCTGGATTGAAAGCAACCTATTTGGCGAAAACACAACTGAGCAAATTATGGCAGGAAAAGACTACGCCAAAGGAACAAGAGCCCATAAGATTACCCTTCAAGCTATGTGGCAATTGCTTTTGCCGCAACTGCTAGATTACCTTCACAGCCATGACAAAGATCTCCATGAACGTATCTCCAATGCTATTGGTTCAGGTACCCAAGTGGACATTGATGAGCTTATCAGAGTTCTAGCATCGGATGCATTTCGGAGCAGGTTGTCTGACTTTGTGAAAGACAATGAAGCTAGAAACTCAAACTTTCAATTTTGGTGGCAGTACATGGAAATGGTCGGCATCCTCTTGCTCTTTATTAGAGCCCAACGAGATTCAATGTGGGACTTGCATGTTCAATCATTTGGACAAATGCTGCCATACTTCCATCGCTATGATCACACCAATTATGCCAGATGGGGCTCGATTTATTTGGCCCAAATGAATCAACTTCCAACAACAGTTCAGGATGAATTCAAGAAAGGAAATTGGGTTGTTAAGGGATCATTAGGTAGGTTTAACCAGGTGGATCCGGATCATAGCCAAGAGTGGCTAAATGGGACAGGGAAAAGAGGTGGAGGCATTGTGGGAATCACCAAGACAATGTCAGCATTAAGTAGATGGACACTTTCCTACAATTTGAGATCAGAAATTTCTGCATCAACAAGAGAAATGTTTCAACTAGGACTGGATGACCAATTCACAAGAAATGAAGCAAATCCATCTCGCAAACGACGTGACCGAGCTGACCAAAGCAATGTTTTGCAATGTCTTCAGCGATTCAAGCTTTTCTCCCCTGACACAACCATTACAAACTTGCACAACATAGCGACCAAGGACTTGGCTACAGATGAAATAGAAAAGTCACTGCTCAATGCCAAACAGTTAGGCCAGAAACAACTGAACGACTTTGTCCATGACAGACTGATGCCTGCCACAGATGGAAGACAGCATGGCAAATTGCAAGATCCACTGAAGAAAAACAGACCTCTAACGTTTGCCTCTCTGTATAGTGTTGAAAAACAAACAAAGGACAAAGATATCACCATCAAAGCCGACAGGAACATTTTGATGCGGTTGATCATGGCCTATGATGCTGGGAGGTCAGTCGACCTTGCTAAAATCCTGAAACATGAATTGATGCCTGTACCTGTATCTCTTGCAGAACTAAATGGGGAGCTCAGAGGCGGAAACAAATCTGCCATTATAGAAGTTTTCACTGGCGACATCAAGTGTGCAACAAGTGTCACGATAGAAGATTCATCCTGTCTCATTATTGATGGACAAGCTCGAGTGGTTGCACTTGGTAAACCAAAGGGATGTGTGACATTTGGAGATCTTGCTGACGTATTTGTTCAGTCTGTCCTTCAAAGTGGTCATTTATTTGAGCGAATTGACATTACATTTGACAGATACAGAAAAGAATCTATCAAATCTGGAACAAGAAGAAAGAGGTCCAAAGGGCAGAAACCTATTCGCAAAGTTGTTGAAGACCGAACTACCCCTCTTCCATACAACTTCAGCAATTTTCTTGGCCAGCCAGAAAACAAGGCAGACTTGGCTCAGTTACTTTCAGAAGAGTTAGTGACTCAAGCACCTATCGAGAAAACCATCGTTGTCTCTGGAGGGTTCCAAGATGAACAATCTGCTTCGAGTTCCAATACCAATCTAGATGTAAGTGAGCTGGAGGCCAACCACGAGGAAGCGGACACGCGAATCATTCTGCATTGCATGCATACTTCGGCCAAGTCAGTTGTCGTACTGTCTCATGACAGTGACGTACTTGTACTATTGGTGGCTCACTTCAATAGATTTCCTTGCAAAAAGCTTTGGATGAAGACTGGTACATCCACCAAGCCAAGGTACATTTCAATCCATACCATATGTGAAAACTTATCAAGTACACTAGAAGAACTTACAACAATACTGGCCTTTCATGCAATCACAGGATGCGACACAGTATCTCACATTTCGGGCCATGGAAAGAAAAGTGCTTGGAAAGTATTTTGCTCAGATCCAAACCTTCTTGCAAATCTTGGAGTTGATACTCTCACGCCAATGAAAATCAAATCTGCTGAAAAGTTTGTCTGCAAGATGTACAACCTTCCTGATGAAGAGAGCAGTGATAAGGCTAGAGTGGTTCTGTTTGGGAAGAGCAGATTGCCTGAAGCATTGCCACCAACAAGTGATGCTCTTCATTTTCACATACAGCGAGCTCATTACCAGACCAAAGTGTGGAGACAAGCAACGCAAAAGATCCAAACCCTGCCTTCGCCTGAGCATGCTGGATGGACATCGATTGATGGAAGATTAATTCCCACCCTGATGTCCAGGTCGCCATATGTACAGAAGCCATCACTTGTGGGTGTACCACTGGCTGTAACTCCAACAGATGCAGCTGCAGAAAGGCTTCACTGAGCTGTACGAAGACATGTCGATGTGGAGGAGAAGACCAATGTAGAAACAACTAAATGTAACAAAACTCATACATAAAGGTGTTTCATAGACTTTGAAGAGCTTTGAAAGTTGAACTGAAAACATTTGAATTAAACGGAGCTTGATCACTGCAAACGCATTTTCGTTTCTTACTTATAATTGATATCAAGCTACAGATTTCAATTATTTAAAACAATTTTGAAGAAACATTAGTTACTCAGATGTGAAGGAAATATGTTACTTATGCTGTAAAATAGGCGTATTGTTGATCACTTCCAAGGATAGAATGGTATGAACTCAAAATTTGACAAATGTATATTTTGGTGTATTTTCATAGTGATGCGGACAGGCTTGTGATAGCATCACAGGGGTTGATATGGTCAGGAAAGCCTCACAAATATCTGTAGTAATCAAATATATATTAATAACCTGTTTATTTAACCATAATATGGGATTTCTGACATACATACACGACAATAAGTTGACTTTGCTAATCTGCGGCAGTGGTTGTGAATTCCGCACTTTAAGGGTTAATAAATGAATAAAATCATTTAAGATGTCTTATTTTTTGTTTGCATAACATTAACAAATAAAAAAACAAGCTTACTATGTAAAGATGTTACTTATGTGCAGGTAGCTGGTTTAAATATTCCTTGTGATTGAGATTTTTTGAAAAAACATTTTTTGGGGGGTTAAAATTTTAAATTTAAAAAATCGGCCCTTAATCGGAATTTCCCAGCTTGGTAAACAAGATATTCGGATTCAGCATACCCAAAATAGGTTAAAAAAACCTGTTTACCTGCTTTTCCTCAAATTTGCCTCTAGGGTCCACAATTCTGTGAAATGGAACCAGACTATAAGCACCTTATGGTAAGATATCAACTTGGGAGAGTTCAGTAGATTATTATTAAGTTTACAAATGTAGTCAAACATGTATTGTGTAATTTTTTACATTTATGGTTCGATGATATCTTGTAGCGGTTTTCTTTCACGTGATTATATGACTAAAACCTACAACACAACATCATACATTTCCATCTACGTTAAAGGTTTTATAGCACAATCTATTATCATTTTTTCACCCACAAGCATTAAATAATCTCATGTGAGGAGTATTCGAAAACAAACCTGACTAAATACAAAGCGAGTGGAATTTAACTGAAAACATTGTTAAACAATAAGCTGATTTAAAACTTTTCATTTCACCCCAGAAGTTATGACAATGACACTGCCGTTCTAGCAAGTTGTAAACACTTTGGTTGCCACTACTCAAATGGGTTCATTCTACAGTAGGACTTGGTAGGCCTCATTGTCCCCCGCCAAAACGTGGAACGGGGGATTATGAATTCAGCAGCGTCTGTAATACGCCCGTACCGGATTTTTGTTAACGCGATAACTCATGAAGCTTAGCACCTAGCTATATATATATATATATATAGAGAGAGAGAGAGAGAGAGAGAGAGAGAGAGAGAGAGAGAGAGAGAGAGAGAGAGAGAGAGAGAGAGAGAGAGAGAGAGAGAGAGAGAGAGAGAGAGAGAGAGAGAGAGAGAGAGAGAGAGAGAGAGAGAGAGAGAGAGTGTTCATATTTGGTGACAGCTTTCAATGGGGGACGACCCAGACGCCAGTCGACTTTGGTGACCTAAACCTCATTTTCAAGGTTACCACGACACTTTGACCACTTTGAAATACATCGTTAACGCGATATCTCGTAAAGCTTAGCACCTAGAGTGTTCATATTTGCTGAAAGCCTTAAATGGAGAAAGACTAATCAGATATCAAAAGATAAATAATACTAATTATACCAACTATCTCATTACGGCGGGGGACATTGCCATGTTAGTGCAAACACTTGTTTCATTTCTTTAAATAGGATGTCATGATGGTATCGCTTCTGACAACAGGTTGCGATCGAAATAACGCTAATGACGTCATGTTTATGTTTTTTGACATTGACGCAAAGATATTACCTTTGCATGAGGAAATTATAATTCCGAATATGTTCAGAAATTTTAATTCCTTCAAAACATTGGTTGACCCGTCTCGTTTTCTTCATAATCTCGAATAATCATTTTGTTTGCTCAAAGGTCATTTTAACAGGTAATTAGAATATTGACGAAAGAAGTAACTTGATTGATTAGTTAACACGGAGAGGGTAATCAATAATTATTAAAACACTGTGAAAATTATAATTGAAAATCTACATTTTTATACATAAATCTTTAACCATGGACTCTACGGAGCATATCCTTATGTTATTTGCATCAGGATATTGAAATATACCTAAAAAGGGTTTGCAACAAGCATCGTTGCAGGTTTTCTATCCTTAATGGAAATCTTCTACCTGAATCTCTTCATATCTATTTCATCTCCTTATTTCTATAAATAAATGTTCATATATTGAAGGAAGAAAAAATATACTTCTTTCATAATCACTATATTCACGGCTCAGTGCAATTCATTTGTAATTTCCTATAGATTATCGCAGCTTTAATTTTACTACAAGATCGTTGTATAAAGAATTTGTGGTTGGATAAACGTATTGTAAGATATAATTACCTTAAGGCTGGAAAAGGACGCCTGGTACATGAAGGGAACTCAAGTGAAATATTTTCATTATGTCCTTATACGTGACCATAATATCCAAATATTAATCTGATGTTTGAACTTGATGAAATTCGCCATTTTTTATGTCTATTGTTTGGGATATGAAGTACACGAGTCGACAATATCACAGTCACAGTGGACCCCTCCAACTAGTAATCCTATTCGAAAATAAGTAAGTGATAATTCTCTATTTTCTAAATAATAACAAGTAAATTAATTGTAATGTTATTACACCGCTTGCAAGATCACATTAACGTTAGGAACACCCTTTAAAATACAATTTTATGAGTACGTGTAAGTATAAAACGATTGTGATGTTCCGCTCTTCATAATGTTTCTCTTATCCGGCAATAGTTTCCGTATTTATTGCACTATGCAACATCAAGCCCGGCGCCACTCCATCTTTTTATCTGATATTGGAATAGGCAAATATAGTCAAATGCATGCCAATTGTCTTTCCCTGTGATGAAAAAATACTCTTTAAAGGATTTTAAAACCCTATTTTGTGTTATTTAGTTTCACTATTGTGCTAGATTTCAAAGGTAAATGCAAGCCCGCATGTTTTTACGTAAATTTTGCAAACCCGCGCTGACACTTGTGCGCCGCTTTGCGAATCCGGCTGGCCGATATGCAAAAAGATCGGCAGCTTTCGGCACCTTCCGTAACGTGACGTGATAGTGGCCCGTCACTCTCGCCCAGGCGTGAAGAACTGCAGTATGCCGATATGTCAAGCAGTTCAAAAACATGCATTTGGTTGGTATATTCCGACACTTGTGATATGTTTCTCCCCAAAATATACGTCAAAGATATTAAATCAATGTCGGACGAAGTAAAAAGATCGTTTTTTATTTTTTTTCGATATTTAAAAATAAATTTATTTTGGATACGAAGCTATACACTACTGTAGGCCTATGGCTATGGTTCGTCATTTCGAAGTTTAAAATTCGTTGTGCCTTTGTCGTTGGGTTTATATATTTTTATTTCCTTATTTGGTTGAAGGTAGATCTCTATTTTCTTCAATAAATACAATAAAATGAATGTACAGATTTCCAAAATTCTAGGCAGTGTTTCAGATTAACGGCGCGACCGCATTCTCGCATGATTTCTAAAAAATGTCGCATGTGTTTTCAGCTTTATGCGCCTAACTGTCTCGTTTAATTGTACAAATAAATTTTGAAAGAGCTGTCAACTTATCTTCATAGAGGATACAATAATAAACTGTCGGGGAATCGCAAGTCGTTATTGTTTACATGCTGTAACTATACCCTCCCTCCAATAACTTCAAGTTCCGGTTACCAAGCTCCATGTATCGACTGAGCACGGTATATAACAAGCCAACGGTATTTGGAGCTTGCGTTAAAAGGGGTGCACAAAGGAACAGCGACCTATATCATAATTATCTGAAGTTATTGTTACTGTCTGCTTTGTTAACAGAGTCAAAACATTACGTGGTGTGTGTCAAGTAATTTGTACACATCATAACTCTACTTTATAATGTTTAAAAGAACTTGAGTGTTTTTAGTTTACTTAATGTAATGTATTTTCAGTATTTTACCACAGCACGGTTACACGTCTTTAATCAGAATTATTTGAGTAACTGAATTAAAATTAAAGTTTAAACACCTCCTTCATGGTTCACATATTTTTTTCAATATAGGCCTAGCTATATCTTTTATGACCGGCTTTAATAATGAAATTATGGAAATGGAAATGTTTATGTCACAAATATACATAAACAATGTTGATCACATGAATTTAAAGAGATAATTAGCAAGTATAAGTGTTAAATTCTCTTTAGAATACAGACAGTAATCCCCTTTTTGGTTTTTTTCAATATCATGATGTAGATATATACCCCTTATGGGAATTTTACAAATGATAATTGATTGTTGGAAGGTGAATGAAAATAACAATTAAAGTAAATATGTATCATTAGATTACAATGATTTTGGGAATACTTAGTTATCAGAAAACATGTATGCAACATACTTAAATTCATGCAGGCATTCTTCTCAAATTAAGTTTATTATTCTGAATTTCTGATACTCACCTTAATTTATTTATGATAAAATTTCTGAGAATATTTAACTAAACACTTACACATATGTACATTTCTGGCATATTGCATGTGTAATTTAATCAGAAAACATCAATTCAAAAATAACTTCTCATGCAAGAACTCTCTTGTTAATATAAAAACACTATCTCAATTGAAATATGATAAGTAGGAGAAGCACCAAAATCAGTGTAAGGAAAATCTGCCCTTAACAGTATCAGTTCTGTTGTTAAAAAAATAAAATTTGCATTGATTTGGCTTTCTTGTAGGAAGAGAGTAATAGGGGAAAAAATCTCTCATATTTTTTGGGGGGGAGGTGGGGGTGTTATTGAAGTGATTTGTTTTGTAAAATATTTAAAAATATTTAAAAAATATTTTAATTCAACATGGAAATTACCTGGACATAACTTCCACTTTTTGGACCTGCAATTATTATTGCCTGATTAATTGTTAGTCTTCTGACTTTAAAACAGAAATATCTTAAATTTTTTGCAAAACTTAAATCACAGAAAGCAGATGATTTTGTAGATGTAGCAATAGACAGGCATATTGAATGTGTCTGCTAACATAATCATCATTTAAAACAAATTTACAAATCAAACAAACTTACATGATAAATGTCAAACATATTTTCCCTATGTGTAATATTTTTCTATCAATATTCCGTTTGTTGTCCATTGCCTAGTTTTATCTTTGCTACTAGATATACTATAAATATGGAGAGAAAAAATTCATTCAGCTTTGCTGTCTGATTCTGCAAACTTGGACAACAACAAAAGATAAGAATTGATTGATGATATTAGCTTATAAACTATCCACCTAATGGCCGTATTTAGAGACAGTTACTGGGACCCCCTTACAGTAAACGATCGCAGTTTCAACAATAATAACATAATAAAATCCATTTGTCATAAGAAAAAATTCATAAAGATATTTCGTCAAAAACTGTTAGTTAGACAGTCGGACGTTTCGTCAATATAAACCCATAACCCAAGTTTCGGGCTACATGAAATGAAATGCTGATTCAAATACGATTTCACTCGCACGTGGTCGGGTAATGGCCCGGAATATTGATTATAAAATGGGAAAATAATGTATCGAATAGAATAAAGTTTTTTGTCGAATAAGTTCATAATTAGTTTTTGATAGCATATGTAGCATTATATGTTTATTTCTAATGACAGTTACATCAAAATTCGGCTTTATAAACTCACGCCGAAAAACTCTCCCTACGTTTACATGTCAACAACTGCACACTTCCGGATTCGTCGGGCCACTATTACGTCACTAGTACGTGCGCTCATTAATGTTCGGTTGTTTTCGGCTTTCGCTCGGAAAGCGTGACATTGCAAGATTACCACGAGGGACAAATTTTTTATCTGGGCGATGTCGTAAGATGTGTTGTATGATTGAAACATCACGTATCTGACCACAATAGTTTCTAAGTGGGGTTTTAAAATCCTTTAATATATAAATTTGGTTCAAGAATCTCAACCAAGTGTCATCTGATATCAAATATATGAACGCAATAAATGTTACAAATACCCGAGGTTCGCAGGTATAATCAAATGTAATACTGCAGTAAGTGATACTTAAACTTTATTATTATTATTAATTAGATACTAAATTGTTCACTTGTTCCTGGATTTGTATTAAAGACATTCGTTCACACAACAATAGTCTTACAAGCTTTTTGCTATGTTTTGTATATTTGTCCCATTTCCTTTCACAGTCATACAGCTTAGCTATTTTACAATGTAATATTAATATGTATCTTGATAACAACATAAGAAAACATGTCGAAGGAAAATAATAAATTAGCTTATCCATAACCAGTGCCATTACTGTTCGCACGCCGATTTCTTGATCGCAACTCAAAGAGGCAATATGACGTCTGTCAGTTCTGTTGACTATAGTTACCCATTAATAGATCAACAAATAAACTACTTCAATGTTTTAAATATAAAGGACCAGGATGCGGGAGAACTAGAAACAACTAGTATACATTTGGTACCTGTATTTGCCATGGTTCTGCATGGTGAAGGTCATGACATAGTATATCTAATATAAACAATTTAAAACAAGTAGCGGATATTTCACTTCACACGCATTTTTTAATGAATACAAATGGTAATCGACGAAGGCATTGTTCATTCTTTTAGATTAATCATTTTCAGTAAAGAATATCGCCAGTGACAGCAGTGACATACCAAGAATATGCACGTGATAAATGTGATGATCATGGGGTTAGAACCTGACATTTGCAAGATGTTCGATTTGACGTTTATGTCATAAACAGAGGAAATAAGAATGTGCAAACGCCAATTTGGTTGTTGTAGAACTCTGTAAGATCGTAGCGTAATTGTGGTCACTGAAGCAATTTACTAAAGCATAAACGAGGCATAATCTCATCACTCAAATAAAACCAGTTTGATATAGTTATAGATAAAAAAAAAGATCTTATAGATGTATATGTGACGATGTTCGAGCGTGCCTCCTTTTGCCCACTTCTCACCTAACGTATTTTTATGAAATGTCAATCATTATTGTATATATTGATACCATGTTTCCATTCATGTATTCATTTTCATCATTCATGTCTTTATTTGCCGACTGTGGCTACTTTTATTTGTTCAAATGTATTTGGCATGCCCTATTTACCAGCCTGTTTACATGTAGCATTTATATGTTATGTCTTAAGTTATTCATATTTACATGTACTTGTAGAGGAGTTTGTCCCCTTTACAATAAGCTATTGTATGGTACTGTAACCACGATAGTTTGGGAGTAAGGGTCTTTTTAGTGTAGCCAAGAAACACAACATGCCGTGTTTTCTTGACTTAGGCTAAAATACTTCCCTTGAGCCCAAGTGGCTTTCTCCGACGTCGGAATTCGAACTGCCTCTATTTAAGGCCCCGACCGACTTACGTTACACACAGAACGAGCTGTCTTGCCAGGGGCCAGGGGCGAGGACGCGACGGAACGGATGGGGTCATACTGGGACAATTGAAGTTGGATTTGTGAGGTAAATATTCCTTTATTTCTCTGTACCTTTTTGGAGTGATCACTTCCTTTGAAGACTTACAGTTGTAACCTTACCATCCCCTACCCATTATTTTTATAAGATCTACTATACCTATCTAGAAGTCATATTTATTTATTCAGTCAAATAGTGATTAGGGATTATCTTAAGTACTTTTTGTTTATTCATTCCTATTTAGTCCCTCCAATCGTCCCGTTAGTTCCCTGTTATTTCACGCCAGTGTTACATTCCGGATACACAGATTGCACGGGCGTCAAGAGATGTAGCGGTAAACCAGTAAGGGATACGCATGCTTCGTCTGTGCAAAGGAACAGAACTCCATGTTGTTCACGGTAAATGCTCAGAAAACGCAGGGATAGGCGAATATACCTGTCATCACAAATCTGGATCGAGCGTAGTCGACTATTGCTTAATGAAGTTTGAGGATTTTAATCTAATATCATTCTTTAAAATTGGTGAGTTAAATGAGTATTCTGACCATAGCGCTATATCCATGAAGTTTGCCAAATGTAAAACTGACAGTTGTGAAAGCAAAGATGAACAATTTTCTAAAGTTAAGTGGAACGATGATAACAAGCAGCCATTTAAAGAATAAATAGATCTTTTGCGAGGAAGTTTTGAGGTTGGATATTTATATTTCGTGCTGATTATTTTGCGTGCGTTTAATCTACCTAACAATACCACTATCTGCAACATTCACCTATGCCCAATGCCACTCAAAATTAGAAAATATTTGTGATTTTGTAAGGTGTGGTTTTGAAATTAATTGTGGATTCTAAGAGCTTGTTTATACATAATTTTACCAAGATGTCATTTTATAATGTCTTTTGACACTTCAAACATTTCATAACACTGACCTTAGAAAATCATGAAAGCTTTTGAAATGGGATATAATGTGTTGTTTCATATCATTAACATTAATCATCATTCAAAGGAGACGAAGAGTTACCTCCCCTTAGGATATTTTCCTAAGTTATTTAACTTCAGCTTCAATTAACTCGGAAAATAGGTCCGTGACGTATCTTTTTTCTTTTAGATTATTTCTTTGCAATATGTTATCTTCTATTTAAAACATATTATAAAGTACTTTTCATTTATTTTTATAATCAAGGACGTCTTTCAAAGCTATTTTTGTAGAGATCATTATTGAAAGTGTATCTTAAACATTGCAGAATTACAAAAGACATAAAAAAGTTACAAGAAATCAATTTTCTATAAAATTATTATTCCATTTATTGGAAAAAAGTAAACTCAACTATGAACGTTTTTAATTCTTTTGTTTTTAAGATTTCATTTTAAAATCTAGAAATTTCCCCATTTTTTAAAAACAAAGCCGTTAAAATCATCATTTCTCTGAAAAGAAGGTCCGTGACATGAATTTTTTTATTTTTGAATCTTGAAGAATACATACCCAGCTTTCATCATGCAAATTTACAGCAATTTTTCATTTATTTTGTTAATTGGTTCGAACCTCTTTAAATGTATTGTTTTGAACATATTTCGTCAAACTAAAATCTATCTACAGTATGGACGTATTGCACTCAAGTTTGACTATTTGTTTTCGAATATTATGACTTGGTTATGTAGTACAGTCGTTTCTCCGATATGCAACGATTTGAGGTGGCAGTCTGCTTGTGATATGTGATATCCGGTAGTATATTTCTATTATTTTCTTGGATTTCACCGCTATTGTGATAAACATGATTCTATATTCGTGTCTATGACCCATTTACAAATATTGAATTGTCCAGTTGTATCGTCTTGCCCTTTCTAATAGATAAATAATAACAATACATGATTTTCTCTTGCCATTTTCATGATCTTACTTGCAATGTTTACAAGTTTGTTCACATTTCAGATGAACTGAGGGAGACCTGTATTAATGATGGGATGAATAATTGCTACATGAGAAAATGACATAATTATTAAAGGGGTAAACTTTTTAATGTTTAAGGTTACCCTTAAGACTCAGACTTTGCTGAAATTGTTACACAGGGCTTCAACATGAAAGTTTCCTTAGTGAGTGAGGTATTGTAAAGCGCCGCTTTGGAAGCATTTCAGCCATTAGCGGCTGAGATTTAATTAAATGAAAATGTAGCACAAACAGAAAAATGAGACACCAAGTGGGCTGTAAAATCATCAACAAAATATTAATAACAGTAAAAAAATTCAAAAGCTGATATAGAAAATTAAAAATTCTACAACTTATCAAAAATATTTACTGCCTTTAGATAATCTTTGGGTGATCACTGAAATGATAAAACAAGTTGTGAAAGTGAAATATTTGGATAAAATCTTCCCTTACATGTGCATTGTAACAGCACTAACATAATGTTCTTACTCTCTCTAAGACGTGCCGGGTAAAAGAAGATAGAGATTTCTAACCGAAATGAGGTTGTATTGCTTGAAGTTTATTATGATGTTGCTGGTCTCATTTGGACCTCAAATGCTGTTGAATATAAGAATTAGGTTTTGAATTTGTCTATGGAATTTTAGTTTGTGAAATTTGTTTAAAGTTTAAAGCTAACTTAGCTGCTACATCAGCTTTTTTGTTGTTTTTATACCCTTATGGCTAGGAAGCCAGCAAAACACGATCTCGCATTCTAGAAATGTATTCTGAATGGTTAAAATTTCCCCGAAATCGTATGATCACTTTGGCAATTTTCAGTGGCCTGTAGGCACGATAGAAGAGACAGAAAAGCTTATATAATTATTAGCAGTTGAGTCCTTAATATGCTGAATGGCCTAAAGAATTGCCTTTTCTTCAGCTCTGAATATACTGCTGCCATCATGCAGCCTAGAAGCATAAGTTGTTGAAAGTGTAACAGTTGCTACTGCTGCCCTCAAGGACGGGTGAAGTGTGTTCTAATACAATGGGGAAGTGATCACTTCAACAAGTATCCTCATGGACAGACCATGAGAGGGATTGATCAGTTACTGATAAATCTATCATAGAGTATGAACCTGCGGCAAAATGTATATTCAATTGAAGAGACATAACTAATTATGGATAAGAAAATTTTCAAGTCTTTGTCTTCTTGAATTAAGGGTGTCCCGACCCCAGAGGGAATTATGACAATTAAATCACCAAGAATGATAAAGTCATCTGCCAGATGATGGAGATCGCATATATAGTTGATTTTCGTGCTGATTTTTATGTTGTTGATATGATTGAGGTGGATGGAGTTATCTCTTCATCGGAAGAGGGACTCTCATCAGTTGAAATAGTCCGCATGTATTTAACCTTTCGACCCATATTTAGGCAGAAAAGAGTTCACCATCCTGGTTCCCCACCCACCACGGAGCTCCTACAAAGAAGATGCTCTATGCCACAGGGACTCCAGCTATCAGCAAAGTTTATAACAGGGTGATATACTCCGCCTAAGAGTTTCCAGTTCTTCACAGGATTGACACTTTAGCCATCGCTATCTTGGAAGCAAAGTGAAAATGTTCGCAAGAAATAAGCAACCAAGTGCTTGGCGTGACCAGGCGATCGACCAGACCGGGCCCATCTGTCCTCCTGTCTAGATGAAGTCGGGGCCGAAGAAGTGTATTTGTCAGTGTAAGCTAACCATCTACGCCTCTCTCAACCACCAGGCATCCTTTTTCCAACAGGTCGCACTCCACGGCAAACAGATCGCCCCATTTTAGTTGCCTCATACGACAGGCATGGAGATACCGAAACCCTATTCTCAGGTTTCTAAGTGTTTTTTGCTCTGTATAAAGATGCACAGTAAATTTATACTTTCCTGGATATGGGTGAAAAACAGAATGGCTGATGCATTTATCGATTAAGAGACCCAATACTGAACAGTGTAAGAGAATGCAGAGATCGCCACAGAAAGGAAATAAACACAGGAGAAACAACGTGACCTCGCAAAACTCATAAGAAACACGTGAGAACAATGGCGAAATTAGAGATGCAAGACAAACAGTTACAAAGATATCAAATGTTTAGTGAGACCAGTACTATTGTACGCCATTGTCAATGACTTTATACAGATTATAGGTCTCAGAATCGCCCCCAGTTATAGTGGGCTTTTGTGCTATGTTTTTGTGAACTCTAATTGAAAGGATAGAATGACTGCCAAAATTTAAAAACAATAGTGAATGAAATATAGGCTTGCAAATATTGAAAATGGGATTGTCATGATTTGTAAAAAGGAATAATCATATTTTCCAAATGGCAATTACTTTTAGCCACTTATTCAGGGATGTTGAAGTTGTACCCATAAAAGTATGTCATTAAAGATCTTAAACAATCATGAAAGCCAGAGGACTTGTGTACAGATATTACTTAATTATAGGTTATTACACTTGATTTACCGCTCTTAAAAAGATGAATACATCACATCTCATCATATCTCAACAGCCAGTCTCAACAGACTGGACCAGGAAGTTGTCCCCGAGCGTTCTTTCATAAAAGAACTAATCAATATGGTACATGAGTTCTTTTATTTTCAATACATTACAAAACAGTCATATTTTCTACACTAATCTAAGTCCATGGAAAATGCAAGATTCCGATTTGAATACTTGTAGTATCTTGCGCTCAAAACTAAGAGAAAGTTACTTCCAGAAATAATCTCGGAACCCGAAATTTCACTAACGTCTTGAAATCTGATACTTGAATCAATATGTGATTTGCATGTATATGAAGAGTGAATCCATATGTGATTTGCATGTATGAAGAGTGATTGTGGTGTATAGGTTAAAAGGTTGTGCACTCTAGCAATGAGAGATGTTGTTTGTTATTTATTGATTAAGCTTAACCGTAACATTTACAATTTTGTTGCATCACATTCCAAAATTAACAAGAAGGATCACCATAGTGATTACTTTATTGCCTAAATTGCGTACCAGACTGGATTACTGGTTTGCGCATGTATGTTGTAAATAAACTTTCAAGGTATCTGGTTCACTACAAACAATATCACATACTCTTCCTCCCAAGTCATTATAAGCTTGTAAACTGTGATACCCATTACAGTTTGTAATGTTTACATCAATATCCGATAGACAGTATAGCTTTTCTCACCACACACCTTCAGTTTTTTAATTTCTGCACGATGTCTATAACATGACATGGCACAATTGTTCTAACTTATCATAAGTACAAACGATTTGTATTCCTTCTAGAAAGTCTAGAAAATTAATTTCGTTGATTTCAATAGTGTTCGAACATTTGTAGATCGAGAACTCTTGTAATCACAATAATCACGCAGTGCCGATCATTTATCAGTTAAAAGGGTTATAACACTGCTACTTACACTTTTTTTAATTTACCAATTGTAATAAAGGTTTATGTACTTGATTATGTACTTGTACCCGATTATCCGTAGTCCTTAGACACGGTTTCCCATGAAAAGAAAAAAACTGAGTGACGGCCATTTAAATGTGAACACCTTTTATCACTTCGACATCGAAACGATTCCAATAGCTTTATCGAATTATGTAACTCGTTCTTGAACTTGATTTTCCGAAAACAAGGGGGAGTTCTACCGTTGGTGACTTTTTAGCGAAGTATTTGAGCGAAATACCTGCTACTGCCATTAAAAATTGTAACATTTTTTTTTCGTTTTACTTAAAACAATGGGGTGTTATCGATGTAATAAAAGTATCGAATAAAATGTGTAGCCGAAATGAAGGTAGGTATAGTAGGTAGGTGGATTTAAGGGCGATGTTGGGCCAAAAATGACCTATGTGCGGCCGGCATTAAAACTAGTGGTTAAAATGAAATTAAAAATATGAAACACTTAAAATCTATATGCTATCATATTTTCCTGTATTCTTGACAAAATCTAAAAGTGATCTCTGAACAATGCCAAACATGAGATTTTCTCGAAGAATAGATCTCAATGAGAAGACGTTGGATTTAGACATACGCTCGTAACTACCTGTCTCAGGTCTTCACGTTGATTGTTATGACTTTCGCATTCTATCAGAAAATGGAAGACTGTTTCTGGGCTTTTTGTAAAACAGTTGATACATAACGGGGATACACTTTTGTCTGATATATGCCTGTAAGCATTTTACCCTTCGATTTTGTCGTCGGATTCCTAACCATTGGGCATGAACTGTACATATGCCTAGCAGTGCTGCCACAATCCCAGCCATTTTGCCACTATTCATCAATTGCCTTATTTATGGTGGGATAGATGTCTTTTGGAATTGGACATATATCATCAATATAAATTTGGAATTTGGTTAGTGAGATGCAAGATGATCAACCTTCTCGTGTCCAACCAGTCCAACACGTGCAGGAACCCGGACTGTATCACAGCTTATATAAGTTTCATTCAACATTGTGTCAAGACGTAAAATGTCATATTAAATGTAACTGCGTTGCCCATATACACCTGATTGTATAGATTGGACTGCTGCCAAGGAATCTGTAAATACAATTGATTCGTGTTTATGTTTTTTCACCCAAACTTTTGTTTGATAAATAGCAGTTAATTCTGCAGCAAATACTGAGATGTGATCTTGAAGTCTGAAAGTTTCCTCTACCCCTAAAGATGGGATATAGAAAGCAGCGCCCACATGTCCTGATGCTGGATCTTTGGAGGCATCTGTATAGATATGGGTGAATCCATAGTACATTGTCCTCATAAAATCTTCTGCTATTGCTTTGATGATGTTAGGGCTTAATGAATTTTTAAGTCCGAGTTACTTCCCTTGATGTAGCGACGTTGTAAATGGATTCATAAACATTTGAAATTATTACAACGATGAAATGCTCATAAACTGGAAATCAGATACAGACGCGAATGTCTTTTCTTTAAAGAAGAAACCTAATTAGAGAGATTAATATAATGAGAATTTTATACAACAGGGGTTTGCAGTACAAAACGACAAAATTATAATTCAAATATAGAGGTTACCATCATAAGGCACATCTGGGGATAAAAGTAGGCATGTATACATGTATCAAGTTTGTTGAAGCTATCGTTCATAGTTAAGGAGATATGCTCCGGACAAAATTTTGTGATGGACAGACGGACGTTGTAAGGTGGTGATATGATAAATGTTAAGATTATATTTTGTCATTTGGCTGCAATAGAGAAAATATTTCTTTCTTGTGCAGGCTGAAAAGTTTAGTATCAGCTTCAAATGACGGCTCGGAAAAAGCACATTTCTCTCATGTACCGTTTCATATCCAGGTGCATGTGGCAGTTTTAAATTATTCATATAGATAGTATGTTATTTTAAAGGGGTAGTAACACGTTTTTTGACAATTTTTATTTCTTCAAATTTTCCCCAATAAGGATTAGTTTATGTCAAATGTATAACTTCAGAGGGTCAAAACATCTCATTATTCAACCCAATCATCCGTAGTAATAGTAGAAATAATCAAGTATCAAGCAAAAACCACTGATAGCCATGTTTGTGTGAACACCTTTTTATTATTTGAGGTAGGGAAATGGCTTCGCATAGCTTAATCGATCATGGTGCGTTCATTTATAAATGTGTCTTTTGATGAAAAGACATTGAATCGCAATTGAAAACGTTTATTCTTGTTGGACCTTCATTTTTTGTCGAGGCGAAACTGCTGGCATGGTCAATGTTGGCGATATTGCCTGACTCTGAGGGTGTGGGTTCGAATCCCGCAACTAACTCGACCCAGTAACATATTGTACAGATAATGTTATCCGAAATATAACACTGTTATACTTTACTTGAAGGACAGTTGGACATTACAATAAGTTTGTTAGTGTCGTAACAATAAGCATTATTTATTCTAAGGCTGTAAGCGGTTCTTTGTGAACGACCTCTAACAGGATTGATTATCAAACAGTCGTTTCCGAGGTTGGTTATAATATATCTCCCTTGGACGGTTAACCTACGACGGTTATCGGCCCACTTCTTGATTTCGACTCGCCTTGTTGCCGGTCTCGCACCTCAAAATACACCTGCATATTCTGGTTTGATAACCAAATGATTTTATCTCACAGTTGTTTTCATAGTCAATAAAGCATCTCATAACATTTCAAACAAGTGGAATACCGAGCACAGCTCTTATACTCCAATCTCATTGAAATCAGCTCGAATCTAGTCACTAGAATCTAGTACCCCGCTGCATTTCTTGAATTTTCATTGTGATTGTTTATACTCCTGCTTCTAACTTTCAAACATAAAAGTTCAAATTAGGAAAACGCATATATAGATATATGGATGAAAATTGAGCTGAAAGAGGAGGCGTTACGCATAAGTTTGATTATTGAAAATAATTATCTGTATTATAAGAATCAATAGAGCCCCCCAAAAAAGAAAATATACGCTTTACTTCGACTACAAGGAGACCTTTATACCCCTAGTCTGTTTTGGACAACCGCCTAATCATACTGGCGAAAGCTTTGGCAAAATCATCGAAGCATGGCTCGAGGCCACGCCCAGTGTGTGACGTGTTAGTGGCCAACTGAAGCTACAGCTCTTTGATTTTCTCTGTTTTTTTAATCAACTGCAACCTTTCTTTGTCCATCTTGGAAAATATATATATATATTATTTGTAATATATTGTTTTAGCTCATGTACCACCGTTGTTAAGAAATAAATGAATGTATGTAATGTTGTAATGCCTGAAGCTTGGATTGTTGGTTATATAAAGCCAATTTATAAAAACAAAGGCGACTCTGCAGAACCATGTAAATACAGATGTATTTCTTTATTAAGTTGTTTAGGAAAGCCTTCTACCTCCATTTAAAGCGCACGATTGCAAAAATATTCAGATAAGATTGTTTTGATAAGTAAGGTTTAAGCTGGCTTTAGAAGCAAATACTCCACAGCGGATCAATCTTGTGTACTGAAATCATTAACTGATTGACTGTATCAACATCTTTAAAAGAAATTATTTTGATTTTCCTTGATTTCAGTAAATGTTTCGACACTGTTTGGAGAAGCGGTCTTTGGTATGAATTATTCAAAGTAATATTGGTGGAAATGTTTCTTAATAATTTAGAATATGAACATACTAAATGTAGAGTCGTACATGATGATGTATTAACAAATGCCTTTCCGTGTAAGATTGGGGTTAGACAGAGCGAAAATCTATCTCCCTTCCTTTTTGCTCTGTATATTAATTATCTTGAGTGTTTCTTTCATGAACATGATGTAACTGGCCTCGGACATGTAAATAAGCTTATTGAGGACCAGCTTGGTATTTTTTATGAAATTGTTACTTTATGCTGACGATATTATAATGTCAATATCATCGAACGTGTCCATCTTAAATTTTGTAAATAGTTTTTTAATGTTAAGCAATCAACCCCAGATTTTATGATCTACGTTGAGTTAGGTAGATATCCTATCAGTATATCAGTAAAAGTAGAATATTCAAAATACATTTATTCAGTCAGAAAGCAATCCTCAGTTGAAAGCTTAAAGGTCAAATTTAAACATTGGTGTCCATCGATCTCCCTATGCTCACAGTATGCAAATCAAATTCTTCCAACAGGAACACTAAACCAAACATACAGAGAACTGATACAACTTTAGCTGCAGGCGAACCATCATCAACCACGGAATAGTTCAATTACTCGTATCTCGCAGCTGTAAATACCTTAAACAGAATCGACTGATCTCATACAATGCATAATCATCAAGAGTCAATTTACACTTCGTGTGCAAGTCCTTTTAGACTTTACTTTTCACGTTCATAAAGTTGTGAATGTAATCAAACTATCCATTGGACTTTTAAATTTAGCTCCAAGAGTATATGATATGTTAAAATCACCATGGAAATACTGTGGACACCTCAAATAATCTACATGGTTAAAATTTGCGCGAAAAGAAAATTGTCAATTTCATTCACTGACTGCGATCAGCCGTGCCACTTCTAATGCGTATTTTGACAGCATTAACTCGAATATCAATCTTACTCTACCTAAGCGCTTCCCTGTGTTTCTGAGGCCCGGTTTACAATGTAGATGTGAAATGCTAAACACACCATAATGATGATCAAAAGCTTATATGATATGATATGCTATGCTATATGATGCTACATGTACATGTATGATATGCTATACTATGCTATATGATGCTACATGTACATGTATGATATGCAAACAATAATTGAGTACTTCTTTCTGAAATAAAAGAAATATAAAATCAAAATTTGTGTTCGCGATCTTTTATTTTCTATAGTTTATATTTCAAACTTCTTTCACATGAACTCAATCAGATGCCAATGAATTCATTTACTCTTGCAAAAATTCAGTTCTAAAGCAATTCAAACTTAAAGTATATTTGTTGTCTCGCATCTAGTTAAGAGCTACACTTTATTATCTTTTTTTAATAAGATGGTGAGATAATTTGGTAGATTTGATGAGAAGGATGAATATAGGTATCATTCATGGGCCACAAATGGTGCAATACCTGATGTTAATACGGACGATTAATATTAACTGCGGTTTGATCAGTACCAGTAGTCTTTAATACCAAACGTTCTTTTAAGAGCGATGTATTTACAGTTTCTTTATTGATTATTTGTAACAAATACTTAAGTTTTAAACTAGACAATCTAAGGTAATGTTGGTCAAATATCTGATACAATATTTCAATTAACGGGTAAAAAACATTTTCATTACCCTCCTTATCAACTATGAAGTCTACAGTAATGATTCTTAGGCACAGTTATCGAAAAACAAGTCTAAGTTGGGAAATTCACTGTCAAACTTATTGTTCAGACAAATATTTTCATATTCATCTCATTCATAATGAAGACAGATTTTGTAAATAATATTTGAAATGAAATGCCTTAATGTTTCTCACTATAGACATGCAACTTTCTCGAAACTTTGACTATTTTAATGGTATTAGCAAAACAATATAGATGATTGTGGTCCTTAGGGGCCCGGGTATTCGGACAACTATAGATCTTTGAATTGATAAAACTTTTAAAACTCCAGCTTTGAATCATCGAAAGGGTTACGAACTTGAGCCAACAGGGGATGTGACTTGGTTTTGACATTGTCTTAATAATATTTCATGTTCGAGCGTCGATTGGAACTAGCATAAAATTACTGTGATGAAAATGATTTATAATTTTCTATTTATAAAATCATCCTGTTCGCCCTCTGCCCAAGGCAATTACCTAAATATGCCCAATTATCTTGATACAAACTATTCATATCTCTCTTCAAATAGTTTTATTTCAACATATTTAATCTTTCAATGTCTTCTCGATAACATAATATTAGTCTTCAAAAACACATGCAAAACCCACCACACACCAGCGTTTTAACTGAAAGAGATGTAAGTTTAGGGTGTTTTATAACCAACCGATAAATCAACGTAATTATAATCAGTTCGTAAGTTATGAAATAGAAAAATAACAACGTCCACATCCCGCTCCTCGCCCCCTCTCCTTTCACATTCACCTTTGTAAATTTGATCAATGCATTCTGTTGGACCTGTATTAAAAATTAAACCTTGAGAATATAACCGTTCTTCGGGTTACGTATTAAAGAAATTTAGTCTTAAGGCAAGATGTCTTTGAATTATTCATCGAATTATGACTATCCAGTATGCTTGGCATTAATAAAAAATAGAGCCATGGGCTCTGTAGCTCATCAGACTTTTGATAGAAATAGGTGTTGTGGTTTACACCATGGGGTCATGGGCAGTGTAGGAAAGATAGCCTGTCCCAACGTCACAATCAAATAAAAAAGGCCCGTTGTCCATTTGGGGTCAATGGGTCACCGAACCTACAATTCAGAATCCCCATTGTCCAAGGAGTCTACACACAACTATTAAGCTATCAAGCCCTTTTGGAACTGGAGAAGAAGATGAAAGTAGGATTTTAAGGTTTTGACCCCTGTGACCCCATTTGGGGTCATGGGGTCACCAAACCTACAATTTAGAATCCCCAGTGTCCAAGGAGTCTTCACACAATTTTTCAGCTCTCTAGACCTTTTGGAACTAGGGAAAAAGATTAAATTAGGTTTTTTAGGTTTTGACCCCTGTGACCCCATTTGGGGTCATGGGGTCACCAAACCTACAATTTAGAATCCCCGTTGGCCAAGGAGTCTACACACACCTTTTCAGCTCTCTAGACCTTTTGGAACTGGAGAAGAAGATGAAATTAGGTTTTTCAGGTTTTGACCCCTGTGACCCCATTTGGGGTCATGGGGTCACCAAACCTACAATTTAGAATCCCCGTTGGCCAAGGATTCTACACACACCTTTTCAGCTCTCTAGACCTTTTGGAACTAGGGAAAAAGATTAAATTAGGTTTTTTAGGTTTTGACCCCTGTGACCCCATTTGGGGTCATGGGGTCACCAAACCTACAATTTAGAATCCCCGTTGGCCAAGGATTCTACACACACCTTTTCAGCTCTCTAGACCTTTTGGAACTAGGGAAAAAGATTAAATTAGGTTTTTTAGGTTTTGACCCCTGTGACCCCATTTGGGGTCATGGGGTCACCAAACCTACAATTTAGAATCCCTGTTGGCCAAGGAGTCTACACACACCTTTTCAGCTCTCTAGACCTTTTGGAACTGGAGAAGAAGATGAAATTAGGTTTTTCAGGTTTTGACCCCTGTGACCCCATTTGGGGTCATGGGGTCACCAAACCTACAATTTAGAATCTCCAGTGCCCAAGGAGTCTACACACAACTTTTCAGCTCTCTGGACCTTTTGGAACTGGAGAAGAAGATGAAAATAGGTTTTTCATGTTTTGACCCCTCTGACCTCATTTGGGGTCATGGGGTCACAAAATCTACAATTTAGAATCTCCAGTGCCCAAGGAGTCTACACACAACTTTTCAGCTCTCTGGCCCTTTTGGAACTAGAGAAGAAGATTAAAATAGATTTTTAAGGTTTTGACCCTTGTGACCCCATTTGGGGTCATGGGGTCACGAAATCTACAATTTAGAATCCCCATTTGCCAAGGAGTATGCACATAAAATTTCAGCTCTCTAGAGTCATTGGTTCTGGAGAAGAAGTCGAAAAAGTGAAAAGTTTACGGACGGATGGACGGATTGACGGATGGACGGACGCCGGACGCCTTGCCATGCCATAAGCCCATCGAGTCTTTCAGACCTGATGAGCTAAAAAATTAATAATCTTTATTGTCTAGTGAGATTATTTATCACGATATGTTCCGTGGAACGGGGTACCCTGTAGTGTGTATCTTATCACCGTTTATGTTCGAAAATTATTAGAATAATGTGAAATACATGTTAGCTTCCTGACTCCTGCTTATAGTGAGTCGTGTTTCAAATGTGAAGGTTGTCAGAAACGATTCGTAACTTTGGTTTTTCTCGCATTGTCTGTCATGAGACCCACTGAGAATTTCGTGAATAAATACCAAATAAAGTTGGGTTTTTAAGAGTGATTAAGTTTGCTGCATGGGTGATCAAAATTAACCCCAAGAAATCTGAAAATATGATAAGACACCATTCAGTAATTGGGTAATACATATATTTATTTGAATGAATTGAACGGTTTCAGCTCTCTAAACCTTTTGGAACTAGGGAAAAAGATTAAATTAGGTTTTTTAGGTTTTGACCCCTGTGACCCCATTTGGGGTCATGGGGTCACCAAACCTACAATTTAGAATCCCCGTTGGCCAAGGATTCTACACACACCTTTTCAGCTCTCTAGACCTTTTGGAACTAGGGAAAAAGATTAAATTAGGTTTTTTAGGTTTTGACCCCTGTGACCCCATTTGGGGTCATGGGGTCACCAAACCTACAATTTAGAATCCCCGTTGGCCAAGGAGTCTACACACACCTTTTCAGCTCTCTAGACCTTTTGGAACTGGAGAAGAAGATGAAATTAGGTTTTTCAGGTTTTGACCCCTGTGACCCCATTTGGGGTCATGGGGTCACCAAACCTACAATTTAGAATCTCCAGTGCCCAAGGAGTCTACACACAACTTTTCAGCTCTCTGGACCTTTTGGAACTGGAGAAGATGAAAATAGGTTTTTCATGTTTTGACCCCTCTGACCTCATTTGGGGTCATGGGGTCACAAAATCTACAATTTAGAATCTCCAGTGCCCAAGGAGTCTACACACAACTTTTCAGCTCTCTGGCCCTTTTGGAACTAGAGAAGAAGATTAAATAGATTTTTAAGGTTTTGACCCTTGTGACCCCATTTGGGGTCATGGGGTCACGAAATCTACAATTTAGAATCCCCATTTGCCAAGGAGTATGCACATAAAATTTCAGCTCTCTAGAGTCATTGGTTCTGGAGAAGAAGTCGAAAAAGTGAAAAGTTTACGGACGGATGGACGGATTGACGGATGGACAGATGGACGGACGCCGGACGCCTTGCCATGCCATAAGCCCATCGGGTCTTTCAGACCTGATGAGCTAAAAAATTAATAATCTTTATTGTCTAGTGAGATTATTTATCACGATATGTTCCGTGGAACGGGGTACCCTGTAGTGTGTATCTTATCACCGTTTATGTTCGAAAATTATTAGAATAATGTGAAATACATGTTAGCTTCCTGACTCCTGCTTATAGTGAGTCGTGTTTCAAATGTGAAGGTTGTCAGAAACGATTCGTAACTTTGGTTTTTCTCGCATTGTCTGTCATGAGACCCACTGAGAATTTCGTGAATAAATACCAAATAAAGTTGGGTTTTTAAGAGTGATTAAGTTTGCTGCATGGGTGATCAAAATTAACCCCAAGAAATCTGAAAATATGATAAGACACCATTCAGTAATTGGGTAATACATATATTTATTTGAATGAATTGAACGGTTTTGAAGTTCTGCTCCGGAAACGAAAAATTACGGGAGAACAATTTGATTACTATGTACACGGTACTACATACCGGTAGGTTAAAAAGAACAATAAACCATACTTACTTACTCAAGGGTATGGGGTAAAAGTAAGCAGTGGAACTTGCTCAGTTAACAACCCATATCCTAAAAAAACAATTTCCACAAGGATATACATGTATTTAGGTTTAAAAGCATGCTGACCACAGGAACACTCTGAATCCAACGTCATTAGGAGGTCTCCAATAGCAACGATTGTTTCGTATTTCCATAACAATGAAGGTTAAACATCTCTTTACAAACTGTTCTGCACTTCTATACAGGCTTAACCCTGGAACTGGAACGACGTTAGTCATCTTAAAGCCATCCCTATCAGCTATTGGGTAAAGATTGGAGAAATCCTAACTTTTAGTACATGTTTAGAAATTCATAAAAAGTATTTCTTGATGAAAGTGCTATGAACTGATCTTCCCAGTTTCGCGTGCGTAATTTTGTCGAAATGTAAGACAAGAGATTCTATTAAAAGAGAAAAGTAGGAAAAGTCAGTTTTCCAAAACGAAAACTTGCACACAGTTCATGGTGTCCAATGTACACATATTTCGGAAATTGTGTTATGATACCTAAATTGACAAATGTGTTCCCGAGCGATGATACTTACAGCAAATCCTTATTTTGGCAACGGTCAAAAACATTAATCACATAACACCTTAGTCCTAGACTGTCACTTCAAACCAAGTGTCATAACATTATTGATGGATAGGACACTGGCAAATGGATTTTGGCAAGCTTGAATATACACATGTATACCAGTCCCCGGGATCCTAGTTCACATGATTGCTATTTGTTGGTAGCTTAAACTCTTGCCCATGGGCCTGCTAGGGTAAATGATGACGATCTGATGTGGCTAGGGTCTGAAATTTGGTACAACAATTGCATCGATAGAAAGTGCATATGTCCTATTATCATACAATGGATAGTGTTCTCAGCATAATAAAGTCAACGGATATTTTCGATTTCCGTTGGGGTCATATGCGGATACCGATGCAAATTACAGAGGTCAAGTGTCGGCACTTTTTCTGAAAATATTACTATGAGGTCACACGCTTTATCATTTGGAATGCCTGCACAAACGGATGGCTTCAGCAAATTATTCGTCATCTAATGCATCAAAATTAAGTTGAAGAAATGACAAACGGACTTTGTGCAGTTGTTTCGTGAAGTTCATGATCAAGCAGTGCAAAATAACTTAATTACATCGCTGGTTGAAATCTACCGAAATACATAGGCCTATTTCAATTTCAACTCACGGGAACCCAAGGCAGATTGAGTCACATCTTCAGGGATCTCATATTTAACTTCGATGTATCATACATGTTTTCATCATTTATTGGGTTTCGGAAAATAAGTAGAGTAAGTATTATTTAATCTATCCGTGACGCTGCGTTTACACAAGCTGCCATTTGCATTTGGAAAAGGGAAGGAACTCTCGTTCTAGGTGAGATACGCTCGCCGCCTGAGTACGTGTGAATGCAAAGGTAAAAGCATTCGGTTTCAAATCTACACGTACCATCGAAACGCTTATCTTTTTTTGTTTACATCTTTTATTTTTAGAAACAAATTCTAAAACCAACTGGAAAATTTTGATCATGCCAACACAACAGCTCTGTTGCCTCAAAGGGAATGAATGGAGGATTAATTTAATGTCAATTTAGCGTGGATATCATCACGCTGTTCATTTGCATATGTCAATGCGCACATTTGAAGATAACAGCTTCAGTAATGACGGCAGACCTTTTTTGGCAAAATGAATGCAGAATGACATTGTATGATAAAGAGGTTATCATTCTCGTATGTTTTGGGATGGTAAATATGCTGCATTAGGAATAAACACTATGTATTTAGCTCGCCAAGGCTCGCAAAATTCCATTCTTATTCCTAATGCAGGATATTTACCATCCCAAAACATACTCGCATGATAACCTCTGTATATCATTAAAAACAGCAAATTTGGGCGTAAAAAAGTGCTGTAGTGCCTTTTAGGTTTAGACTTTAATGATTGAAAGGACATTCAAATTAAGGTGGCCGTTACCTCTTGGTAAAGTATTGCAGGAACTTACTATTGTCACGCTTGCGGCTCCTGCTTAGTCGACTGAAAGAGTGTAATCAGCAGTTCTGCAGATCACGGGTTAAACCAAAATACCACAACACCAGTCACGAGTTACAACAAAATACAACGTTACAGATCGCTCGTTGAATCAAAATACCATACCAATGGTCACGGGTATGGTAACCACAGGACACGGTTTAGAAAGAATACCACAGGACACGGGATAAAACAAAACACAAAACAGGACACGGGATATTGCAAAATACCACACAATAGGTCAAGGATTACCTGTTCAGAGTACGAAATTACGAATTCGGAGGTGTCGAGAAGTTAAGTTTGCAAAGTTCAATATTTAGATTATATATTCTAAATTAAATGTTTTCTCTTACATTTCCAACGGTATTATGTTGTTTATGTCATGTAGGATTCACATTCAAATGCTTTTCACACTGATACAGGCAATACGTATAAGAACATGTTGTCAACAATGGAAATAATTTATAGGAAATCTTGACAATATGTCTTATTCTGTATTGTTCTGATCATTTCATGAAAAGACAACAAGCCGTGAGCAATGTCATACGAAAATCATTTTCTTTTCGCATTATCACCCAGCTTACTTTTAGCAGAGGCAAATTGCTTTTCCCCTTCACAATGAATTGACTTCAACCCTTGATCTTAAAACTAATGTAACATCAACAGGCTCCCCTAAGGCGGACAGACTACAAACTGTCTTTCTACGAAAGAATAAATAATGGAAATAAACATATAAAATGTTACAACCATGACTAACGATGGTGCATATTCCTTAAAGCATTTTATACCTGTGTGGGTTTCTTTTATGGATTATCACTATTTATTTTAATTCTAAGGAAATATATTGCCACATTGTAACCAGATTCGCGTACGGTGTTTGGTTGTGCATATATCATTATTATCAACTTCAATTGCTACCACTCGCCCATTACTTTGACTATTTCTCCCAAAAGTAGGTACAAAGGGGAAGACTATTGTATATTCGATAATCACTTCCACGGAACAAATAATAAGCAAAAATTTATTTTTAAAAATTAAATCAATGCTAAAAAAAAAAGACTATAAGCAATCAATCCTTTTTACTGGAACAATGTTGATTATAATAGACATGGACATAAATAGCCTCCTTTTCTTGAAACATTTCAAATGATTATTCGAGATAGATCTAATTCGTATTATTTATTGAAAATAAGTTCATTTTTTAAAACAACAACATTGGAATCTAAAATGAATTATTTAGAGGACATCTGACGCCTAAAAATCTACAAAACACTGATGAAACACTTCTCGCAGATACATCAAAAGAAAAACCTGACTTTTTAGAAAAATAAGGAACAAGAAATGACAGGAATACAGGTCAGAAATAGCACGAGGCAGGGAAACCGTGTTTATGTTACTGCAATATGCAGGGAAAGCTATGTAAACACATCCATTACAGGTCTCATGTCTGAATCTGCGAAATCATCACTGATGGAAAACACATTTTAGATAATAAAAAAACATTTGACCTATTGACAAGAACAAAAAATAAATTTTATTTTTTATTTTTGAATCTCCATACAAGACAACATAAATCACATATTCAGTTCAATACACAAGACAAGACAAGACAAGAACAAAATGCTTTAACCAGTAAATTCAACGAATATCATAAGAGCCCTGTCATTGCAGGATACTCTAATTTTAATTCTGTAGTTGTTTCTGGTTGGACCTGGAAACTTGGACTCCGATACATACCTTGTATAGCATCTGTTTTTAAAATGATTGTCGGTATTACCTACATATCTATATGTACCATTGGTGTTTGAACACATAGAAATCACATTTGTTCCATTTCTGGGAGTTGCCTAAGTGAAAATATAAGTCTTCGGGATTATATCAATTCTTAGCTACCCCCTTTGCAATCGTGTATTGTTTCTGAATGTCGAAATCATGATATCAAAAGTATATATAAATTCTTAACTTTACTATACCGAAGCAGCTTCTAGGTGGAAACAAAACGGTAAAAAAAGACAAATATCTTAAGGTGCGGTTTGGAATCGTCTAATTTTGTCCAGGTTAATACTTTAAAACCCTGAAGCTAAAAATTCATCAATTACGTAATTTACATGTAATGCCCCCCTTCCACCGAACCGCGACCGATATGCGACTGTCCCCGCTCACCGCGATCCTGTCGATCGCAGCGTTCGCAGACTTTTTAGCGACCAATTTTCAACAATTTAGCGTTAGCGTTTCCACCCAATTACTTGTACGATTCCACTGCGACAAAAAAGTGATCACATATCCTTATTGAGACAGAGTTGCGTTTGTTATGACAGGTCGGATAGATCGTAAATAGTTCCCCAGACAATCACACAACCGTGTTGGCGATTATTCTTGCGAGTGAGTAGGACCAAGCTGAGACCACAGCCACAGTTTCTGCGATCAGCATGCGATCGAGTTACGGTCGACTGGCGTCCGTTGCGATGCTTGGTGCGATCAGTTTAGACCATATTACGACAATTGCGAGTCATGTTCGACTCGAGTACGACCATGGCGACATTTCACACGACCGCATTGAGATAAATGCGACCTCATTACAACTTTTTGCAAGACCTGTACGGTCAGAAGTATAAAAATGACTGCGAGCAGCTGCATTCATGCCTTTCTGAGTCCGGCTGGCATACCGATAGGACCTGGAGAATATGGAAGATGAAATGGTCCTGATTGCTGGTTTGTTTTATGAAACACAACAAGAACTGCAGAAGGTCGGCGATTGTACTCTACCTCTCATGAGACATCATCAAAAAAGAAAGAGAACATGGCGTCGACGCCATGCAATATGGGCACGAGAGTGGCTCACCCCTTAGGAGAGACAATAACACAGTCAGTACTACCATCTTGTCCAAAACTTGAAGCAGGAAGATCCACATTTGTTTCAGAACTACATGAGAATGCCAGTCGAGCTGTTTGACGAAATTTTGGAGAGAGTAGGCCATCACATTGTTGGTGAAGGCAGCAACTACAGATCCTCTTTGGATGCAGGGTTAAAAGTCTCAGTGGCCTATGCCTATAGGGTTAGCAGGTCATCAGTTCATCGTATGGTACCCCTAGTCTGCAAAGCTATCGTGGATACCTACAGAGACGAGGTATTCAAGACCCCTACTACAGAAGAAGAGGGGAAGCAAATAGCCAGACATTTCGAAGAACGTTGGCAAGTACCTCATTCCCTAGGTGCTCTTGGTGGGAAACATATCAAAATCCGTGCACCAGCAAACAGTGGAAGCGCTTACTGGTGTGTCTACAAAAATTGTTACTCAATTGTTCTCATGGCACTAGTGGACCATGGCTACAAGTTTATTTGGGTGGATACTGGAGGTCTCTGACACCAATCAGATGCCCAAATCTTTAATGCATCAAATTTGAAAGAACGCTTAGAGGAAGGCACACTTGGTACCCCTCTCTCTAAACCTATTGAATCACATGACTCCAACTCTGATGTTGAACCAATAAGCTGCCCTATTTCATATTGGCCGATGATGCCTTTGCCTTGAGAACATTCATTCTCAAAAGTAGCGCGATCGCTATGCGAGTTTACACGATCGAGTTGAGAGTACAAGCGACTGACATACGACATAACCAGACCCCATTGAGACTAATACGACCCCATTGCGACAAAATTTGCGAGTAGCACATTAGTCGCATCGATCGCAAAAGTTGTGCGATTTTTGAAAACAGACAATCGAAATCGCAAACCCCTCTGCGACAATGTGCGATTCATGGCGAGTGAGAGAGATACTTTTAGACATGGGGACCTTCCCAAGACTTCAGTGAGATGTCATTGGGAGTGAATGAGAGTGTGCACGACCGGGGGGCAAACATCGGTCGCAGTTAGGTCGTATGCTCGGTGGAATGGGGGTATTAGTGAAAATCATTTCATTAAAAAAGCTGTGTTGTTGTCGAGTCATTTATACATAAGGAAAATAGTTAAGCACCCCCAAGTTTTTCACCAGTAATTTTTTTCTGAGAATAAAGAGGACCACATTGCAGTAAAAGTAATTGTATGATATGATAGAATAATAATTTTGTATTTTAAGAACGTAATTTCATTAAGATATCATTTCGGATATTTTGAATAATTGCAGTTATACAAATTGGTAATTTTGATATCAAAAGGGGAATATGTTCAGAAAGTCAATATTTTGTGTTTTAATGTGTATTATTCCATTATTCCTATTCCACTGATCAAACTTTATTATGGATCTCTTAAGCAAAAGTCACTAGTAACAGCAGTATGGACCTCCAAAATCTCATTTTTTTGAAAATGACCCATTCATAAAAAGGGGCTAAATGGGGCGGTTTTAACCGTAACAACGACTATAAAGCACAAAGAAGTTTAGGGTTACTGAATCAAAGTTAAAGAAGACCACCTTTATTCCAAAATCGACTGGTTATGGCCATTTTGTAAAAATTAGCTAAAATTCTTATCAAATTTCAAAACCCAATTATGTCCTTATTGTGAAGGACACATGTTTTTTTTAAGTGTAAAATTGTACCTGTTAACAAAATTGTTGTTCATGACAACTCACATCAGAAACCATCGCATACTTTTGACAAACGGACGATAGTTATTTTGGGTGAAAAATCAGTACCATTACGTTTTTTATCTTAAGTTCTTAAAATGTCATGATGTATGATGATTTTTAAGATACTAAGCCACGTTTCTATGTCAAGGGGATCCATTAAGTCATATTGTCGTATTTTCCTCCACAGATGCATTTTGCAATTTTGAAAATAGGTGGGTGGTTAACTTTGTTCTCTATGTATATTATATTCAACAAGCACGTTATAAAGGAATGCTTATCGGCGTTACGAGTGTGAAAAGCCTTGCTACAGCAATAAAAGGCATTGTTTATTATTCTTATCATAAATTATTTGTAAATGTGTGGATATTCCAACCATACATATAGTTTATTTCTATAAATTTGTAAAATTAATTAAATCACAGCGCCTTTTGTACGTTATTTTTCTATTAACAAAATGACTGGATGCCGATAGGACTGCAGCCTCGAATAAGTTATGGCATTAATGGTAAATTCCTTAACGGTGTTGAACACATTAAAAAAAATTAATCTTGCATTGCTGGTTATAACACACAATCTGATTTTTCCATCTTACTCTGGTGTACGGCAAGGTTTTAAACCTATCACCCCTCTTATTTTCGTCGTGAGTTGATAAACGTTAACCTTGAGTCACAACTTGACATTTATATTTTTGATGAAACGTGTGTTTTGTCTGGCTCTATGCAGATGACACATGCTTTTCTTTAGTAATGCCAATCTCTATTTGGAACTACACAGATGCATTGAACGTATACTGTAAAATATAAGTGTTTCAAGTATGAAGTTATCACAAAAACTAAGGTTTAATACTTTGAGTGAGTGAGTGAGTGAGTTGGGGTTTAATGCCGCTTTCAAGATTATTTCACTTATTTCGCGGCTGCTAGTATTATTGCAGGGAGAAAGCCCGCAACACCATAGTGGCTATGCATTGCGGTGAAACCTGCGAGCATCGGCTGGAACTAGCGAAACTCAGTGTAGCATTGCACCCAAACCTGACTGCGTGTAGAACAGTTCTCTACTGCAGACAAAGTTGCCGAGCCCCTGGCGGGATTCGAACCACGGACCTCTTGATCCGAAGCCGAACGCGCTAACCACTGCGCTATCCCGCCCCCTTTAGTACTTTGAGTCGAACCCGTTAAACATGCTTTGTATCAGGTGGTCAAGAAATCTAATTAAGACTTATACTTACCATGGGTATATGTGTACATAGAAATAGGAAACAAATATTTGCCATAATATAGTTGACGCATAAAGCTATGTTTTGTTTTCTGCATAGAGCAACGAATAACAACCTACCCTTAGATACTCTCTTCAAAGCATTTGTTATTAAAGCAGCTGTATCATTGTATGGTTGTTAACCTTGGGGCCACGAAAATACCGACATAATTCGGAAAAACTCGTCTTAAATTACTGAAATTTTCAAGCCATTGTACAGCATTTTTATAAGATAAGAAAGGAGAGAACCATTTAGTATGAGAATATCACAGAGAACTGTCATGTTTTGGCTTAATACTTTCAGCACTGAAAAAAGTAAATTATCTAAAACTATCCTGGACTATTTGATGTATAATGGTGAGGAATGTTTGGCCGGAAAATGTTGAGCATATGCGGAATAGATGTGATTCGAGTGACGTGTTTATAAACCCATATTGTTATTCTTTCAAATGGATCTCATCCAAAGTAAAATTACACTGGTAGATTATTCCATCAATACTGGCGTAGTTCTGTTCTCAATAGCTCAAAAAGGATTACATTTAATTATGGTTAAAGATACCCCTTCTTTCCCATTCTTTTATAAAAATCACTACAAAGTCCACTTTTGAATTGAGAACCAGCGATCATAATTTCACAGTAAAACGAGCAGATGTTCTTGTTACTATAAATGGCCAAATATGTACAAATACATTTTAAAGGCCCATATGCACTACTAAGTGCAAAATCGAAAAAAGCCTGTAGAAATACTCACGTACTGCTTAATTATAATGCAAGTTCAAATGCGCTGTGTTGTTGGCATCAGCATTCTGGCCTGTTTATGTAACAAATGTATGTTTGTATTTTATAGTACCACCGAGTTGGTTTTCAAGAAAAATAAACTGAACATGGAACAGATACAGAGGTCTTTTGAAAACTGACGAGAATGATGCTTCTATACAAATCATTATTATAATTGATTATGTTTAAGTGAACTTAAAGGCTTGTAATTAATGTATATATTCTCATCTTTCCTTCTAAATGTTATGAAATGTGTTATGATATATTGATTTAAACAAATATATTAACCAATAAGTTGCATAACTTCGTTAATGTTACTTTACCTTGAGAGTATCTTTTCACAAATTATGGAAAATGTACAAGAGATGCTAATGAGTGAGTGAGTGAGTTGGGGTTTAACGTGTTTTGAACAATATTTCAGTTATTAAACATGTGGATGACAAGCATCCAAAAGAGAGTGGACAGATCAGGGAGAAAGGGGCCGAAAGGATGAGGGAAAAGACGGAAAGAAAGGCATAGCGAGAGATAGAAAGCAGGTTTTAGAAGGACTCAAATTGGGTCTACCCGTCGACCTGTCCAGCTTGGGTGCCCCTACCAGGAGCATGTAAACTCCGGCTGGCATTCAAGAGATGCTAAACTTTTAGACATCGTAGATGAACTTCAAAAGAGTTGTTGGAAATAATACCGATTGACACAAATATCAGTTCAATCTGAAGATCAGAACCAAATAACGTTTTAGACAGACAGACACTTTATTCACTAACAGGCCTCCGGCCCAATATGCACATACATAAACATTTATTATAACATGCGCATAAGTATCCATTTTCATTAGATTTTCATCAGATTATAGTTATTTGCAAACATCCTTCAATATATCAATATAATTACTCTGTAATAAGAATATAAAAGTAATCATAGCTGGGTATTTACGGAGATATTTTGATAGATATATTTTTCTTAATTCTGAGTATGCATCACATACATAAAATACATGCCACTCATCTTCAACAACTGAAATGCCATTGGGTTTACAAACTAAATAATGCCTTTCACTTTAAGTTACATCTATGTATCTACCAGTGTCTACTGCTAATTTTAAGTTACAGCACCGAAATCTTGCAAATATGATTATTAAACATTGAGGAATATCATTATTTACTAAGTAACTCTCCACATTTAATAAAGATTTGAATTGCTTAAAGTAAATACACTTAGTGTTTTCATACATGATTGCCAGGATTGGAGTAAATTATCATATAATCTCTGCCTGAATAATTTAATGAACAATTTATGGTTACCAATTTCCTGGCGAAGCCAAACAAATCCAAATTTTTACCTACATTGTCCAGTGATAAAAACATGTAATAACATTGTTTTGGTAATCTATAGTCAGGCATGTTAAGAAGTCTACACCATTATTTCACACATTAGTGGTATAAGTCAAGTGTAAAGGCACTCTTCCACGTTCTCCTAAAGACATGTTGTTACAAGTAGACTTTCCAAGTTTCAATACATATTTACAAACTTAACATGGATAGATTCATTAGTATTACAGTAGGATGTCCCCCATATTTTCCCTCCATAACATAGGATAGGTGATATCTGTGCAAATAATGTTACCTAGATTCCTTGGGAATTTTTAAACAGAGAATATTGCCTTATTAGCTTGTGATGCAAGACAAGATGTATCCTTAGTCCAGACCAATTTAGGAGTAAACATAATTCCAAGGTACTTAAAAAATCACACGGTCTATAACATTACCATCATAAAAACCCTTTTCACATAAGCGCAAGGGACCACCATTGCTAAACACAATAACTTTAGTTTTCATCAAATTAACCCTCATGCCTGTGTGCTCACAAAATGTGCATTTATCTTCTTTTGCAACTGTGCACAGGTGTCAGATAGTGCTGAAACATCATCAGCAAATATAAGAGAACAGACATTGCCAATAGATGAAGAAATCGTAATACCTTTACCCCGTTCCAACTCCATAAGTCTACATAACTTATCTATGAAAATATTATACATCTGGGGACTCAAACTGGAGGAAAATAAAGAATCTCTCTCTCATGGATGTTAACAGCATAAGAAATTTACTTTTAATGCCAACTTCATGCAATGACTTTAAAAGAACAACATGCCTCATAGTATCAAAGGCCTTAGCAAAATCAACAAAAACACAATAGAATCTACTTCCTTTTTTTCTTAAAAATTTTGGATTAAGGATTGCAAGGAAAAATATTATCAATTGTTGACTAATCCTCCCTGAAACCAGCCTGAGATTCATTAATGATATCATGATCTTCACACTATTGCTGCAGGCGCCTATTAAGAATAGACCTATTAAGAATAGACATAAACACTATAAAAGTAGAGTCTGTGAGAGAAATTCCCCTGTAGTTATTTGTATCATCCTTACACCCAGACCTATAAATAGGAAAAATAAGACTTTTACCCCTACAAGATGGAAATGTACCGTTATCAAGAACATGATTAAAAAGTTGGGTAAGATATGTTACAATAAGATGACTAGAAGCCTTTAAAAATTCCCCTGCAACACCATCTGGTCACGGAGATTTATTATTAACAGAATTATGCTTCTGACACAATACTTCCTGTCATTATCTATTTCTTTGTTATCAAATATATCAATAGAACAATATAATGGAAAATGGCATGAGAGATCATAGGTGCCTATGCCAAAGCTATTAATATGAGGAAACAATGATGAGGTTGCCATCATATAGTCAACCACACTGGCTCCATTGTGGGTGACACATGTGAACTCTCGAGCTCCAGACTTATCTTCATGGATTCGACCATTCGTTGTGTGTATCTTCTAGATAGTTAAGAGTACCATTTGGAATATAATCAAGGAAGTACTTCATTCTTGCATTGAGATCACCTGCTAGAAATATATGGTTAGTTTGATTTACTGCTCTTATTTGATGGAAGTAATCTTCTAGTTGAGAGATACCATCACAGTCAGCACAAAACGTTTTATTTCCTTTTAAATAGAGGTTGTGGAATAAATTAAGTGATGCCACAAAACAAAATTGATGTTGTCCAACAATCAGTAAGTTGTAGAATAGAATGTGCATTGTAAGCCAACAAATTGTAAAGGGACAAGTGGAGTAAGTGAAAAAACTATTTATTACAGTACCGAAAAATCAGCTAAGAAGTCGCGGTGTTAATTTTACCCTTGGATACACATTAGAGGTCCGATATAAACAGCACAGATAAATCAATCTTGCGTGAATATTCACCAAGACATGTAGCGATAATAAAGCCAAAGTGTCATGTTGATAAGAGTCAAACCAAGACGATGGAGGCAGTCTTGCGGGGCCGGGTGGAACAGATTGGTATATTTAGGAACGTTATACATAAGTGGTAAAACATGGTAAATTATTTTTCAAGATGGCATACTCCCAAAACATCTGCATGCCAAAACTTCTACAAATTAAAACAAGTGTCACTTACCTCAAGTGCACCGAGATTCATTATGTCTAGGAACTGTTAATTAATATATAGATATCATGAAGACATTGAAATGCGATTTACCTTTTCTTCAAGAGATCATCGCTCAATCTTGGAATATCCCCTATATACTTAATTGACATTGATGTAATCTCTTAAAATACAATACATATAGTGTTAATGCCTTCAACTGCAATTTGTAATAATTGCTGATTATGACACGTTGGTCATTCAAGACCGTTGACTATTTATGTCTATCCTATTTCATCAAATTGATTTCTTTAATTCAATTTACCTGCTGTCATATATTTTTTTAATTAAAGTAGTGTTTCCTCATCAAGTCTTACTTTTAACACCTCAAATCTTACTTTACAAACTCATATCTTATTCTTTTTTAAAAAGTCCGCTAATCCTAAAGTCCTCTCTTCCTTCATAATCTCAACAATGGTTGTTCCATTATACCAAGAGGTAAGTGCATAATTCAGCCTTTACTTTTTGTAGAAGTTTTGGCATGTAGAAGTTTTGGCATGTAGAAGTTTTGGCACGTAGAAGTTTTGGCACGTAGACTTTTTGGGAGACAACCCTTAAGATCACAACTTGAGTAATTAAAACAGTGAGAATAATAGATAGTTGTAACGGCCTATTATAGGTTAATGAACGATGGATGGTAAGGTTTAAAATTAAGATCTTTAAATACTCGATCAGTTATCACTAACATGAAAAGATGAAGTAAAACATATTCCCAGTCTTGTATGAGACAGTTTGTGGCCAGTCAGAATTATTCTAAGGACACTATGTCGTGGCTACGCTTTCAGAGTACTTCAGTCGTTTGAAAAGAGTAAGATAAATGTGACTTACATGCCTTCTTGATAGGGTGGTAACATGACTAAAAATCAAAACGTTTATTGTATCTAGTTGAGAATGAGTGCATGATTAAAAGGTCGATCAGGGTGATACAGTCTATGATAATTAGTTAAAGTAGAAAGACAACATCCGATTTATGAACATCGATCTCAGCTATTACCTTACGGCTTCCATTTCATTCAAAGATAATCTAGGTACAGTGACACTAGCACGCAATCGTAGCACGCTATGGGAGGCTCAAGTACGTACCTTCACTGTAACTGGGTACCATAGCGGGAAATATGCGCAAAGTATGCGTGACATTCGTGGCATCGATTGACATTACCGACCCATAACCTTGGACATGCATGTCTAAGCCACGTAAACTAAAAGCAAACTGTGAGCAAGCTATGATCAAACTATGCGTAATAGTGGCAATGCAAACCACATTACACAAGAAGGGGTACTCAATGTCACTAATCATTGCGTCATACTCCTCACTGGTGAGCATGTATCTTTGATGAAGCGCATTTTTTGTTTATTGTTTCTGTAGAGGTCAAGCGATGTCACTAGCAACTGTGTTCAGTAGTTCCTCACAAGTGCTTTCTGGATACCGTACAATAAGATGTGCATCGTCATTCCTCCTAAATAACCCCGTTCCGCTCAATATACTTTTTATTCGGACGAAAATCATCAGATAATTCACGGTGAAATACAAGCAGTAAACATCATTCAAAATGTAATACACATGTTTCAAAAACTGAAAGTTCAAACATACACATTGCTGAAGCCCGACACGTAAAACCAGAGATAAACTTATTTTAAAGAAACTCTGGAACAATGCTCCCTCAACGAATGCACCAGCAACTCACACTGGAGGGTTAACAGTAAATCATATATCAATTTCAATCACAAAAAGATTATTACCAAAATTGAAAACTTGAGAAAAAACTTTTTAAGAAGGGTATGTTAAGGTTGTAAAAGCTCTTTAGCTCTTAACAGTACACATTTACATATCCCATCTTTTCATTAGGAGATAATAAAAGCTTCTCAGCACAGTTGATGTCAGTATGTTCTACTCAACAAGTATTATAAAGGCTCTGCAGCTCAATCAAAATCGATCAACAGGTCTAAGAGATTCAAATCACAAAAAATGAGCAAGTCTTATAAAGACTCTTCACTCTAGTACCCTGAACGAAAACCATCTGCAGAAATGTACAAAACCACAAATGTAGTCAGAGTTCTCGCGATAAAGACACTTTAATTCTGTTATTTAGAATATATTTTAAGTAGCCATCTTTAACCTTTTCACGTCTCCAACGCCCATGACGCTTAAACATGCGGTCTGGATACCATTATTGGTTACGCCTCCACTTCGCAAACTGTGCAGTCCATACTTTCTAATATCACCAAGGAAAGGTTTAAATGTTTCAATAAACACCTCTCTTAGTCTTGTATATGACATTTAGTCACATTTCGAAAACATATACATCTGAAATAGGGTCAATCAAAACAGCTGATAAATACTTTTCTACACATGCAACAGGACAACTTCGTATCTGTTCTGCCAATAACACCATCTCTATAAATGTCAGTTTTTGACTTTTCAATGAACAAACACATATGAGAATGATAAAATATGATATCTGAACGTGATATATGTATACCTAACAGCTCCTCTGATCTAAAAAATCCGGCATATGCTAGCAAATACATAGCTAAGAGTCTCAAATTGTATACAGAAGGATCATTAATCCTCGAAACAAACACTTCCAAAATATCAATAGTTACAGGTTCTTTTTTTCTTACAAGGCTTACCTAACCTTCTCTTACAATTGGCCGCCTCCAAAACACTTCTAACGAGGGAGTTATCTGTCGGACTTGGCAGTCAAATACTACAATGAAAATGGCTAATGCTATAAAAAGCAGATAATACGGGCTCGCTTTGCTGAAAAACAGCCAACATTAAATAGACAGCACAATGTATTGGTGTAATAGGCAAACTATCAGTTATGCCGTTGCTTTGTGCCCAACTTTTCCAAGCTGCATAACTATAACGATTTTCGACTTGTAGATATTGCCTGTAGGCGTCACAAAACGCTCTTGTAACATACGAACATAATGAATTAACGAAAATCAAGTAATATTATTGAAATGTAAATCATGTTCCCCAAACAAACCGCCTTTAATTCTACTTGGGACATAGAACTCTTTGGCTGTTGGCCAATAAAACTTGCGTTTAACTTGAGGAATGAAATCAGAGTTCTTACATAACAGAAGCCAGAAACAGGCGGATTTCCAAGGTCCCTACTGAACAACATTCAGATAAAACTTGATAGTTCTGGGTGTCAAGCAAATGGGGGGGGGGACAACCCAGCTTGTTGATCCTTTCCAATAAACTGTGGAGCAATCAACAGCAGCACATCCCGGGTGACTAAACCTAGACTTGAACTGGTCAAGTTTTGTGTTATAGTAAGAGGCAAAACGTTCGATGTGATGAGGGCCGAACATCTTGTCAATAGTATGGTACACACTCACCAATTATCATAGTCGACCAGGCGACTGAGATAATCAGCTTGGAGATTCCTGCTCCGGAAAGCCGCTGAACATGCAGTTCTATGTTATTCTTCACACATATGTTGAATATGTCCATAGCTAATACTTGTAAATTAGTCTTTATGCTGCCCCTTCGATAATGCTCACAACACCTTGATTGTCAGAGAACCATTTCACTCTTTGGTGATGCAAGGACGAAACCATACTCAAAAGCACCATATTTACTGCCTTCAAGTCCCTCCAAGTAGAACTGTTTTGAGCTTAAGAAGAAATGGGAAATGAGAAATGGCCTCGCCAATACCAACACAGTAACCACCATAAGCACTGTCACTCGCCTCCGAGTATACTAACATCTTAGTCAAAGTGGTTTGTACAAGGGACCTTGACACATAATCGCCAATGATATCTTACTCAAAAGTCAGCTGTGAAACACTATTGCTTCAAAGAGATGTTTTACTCTCCCATGACATTGCACTTTCGCTATCAACACAGACGGACCTTGTCCACAATGCTGCAGCTTCATCGAGACAATCTGGCCTACAATAGAAGCTACCGTTCTAACTGAAATCCATTTAGGATGTAAACCTAAAACATGAGTTCTTAAGTTTGTCATTTTTTTGAAGCACCCATAGTGAGAGATGTCGTATCCATGTCAAACCCGAACAATTCTATCGACTGTGTAGGTGACCATAAAGAGTTCTTACTTTTGGGACAAAACCGGAAAGCAATAAGTCTTTCTTTACACTCATACTATTAGAGGACGCAACATGTTCTGAACGACCGGATAATATTCCATCGTCTAAGAAAGTTACAACTTGAATACCCTCTGATCGCCACTTCCTAATCATCTGTCGGGTTACCTTTGTGAATACATAAGAAGCTTAGGTCAAACCAAATGGTAACACCCAAAACTTATAGAAATGTTGACTACCAAATTCATCATGCCATGCAAAACCTAGAATCTCCGTATGTGGCGGGAAAATATCAATGTGGTGATATGCTGAGTGGTTATCGAATTTAATCACCCATTCATGTACATCAATGTACGATAGTGCTCTTTTTCAGTCCTCATATTTGACACTGATTTTTATACAACGTTGTTGACACGAAAGAGATCAAATATCAGCCGCTTCTTTCCTGACGACTGTAAGGAGACTGAAAGCGGGTTCACGGCGGAAGGGTTTGTATCACACTTGCATGCATGCTAGGTGTTTCTTCAACAGCTCATCAACGGCCTTTGTAACAAAAGTAGAGTGATTCATTGCTGATTTATTGTTTTTAGAAATCATATCAGGCGGTTTGGTGATAAATGGTATCTTGTAACTAGAAGATATAATGTCAATAACAAATTTAGAAGCGCCGATATCTACCCAAAACGAGACGACCCCTAACAATGTTAGAGACAACCCTGACTGGAGGTTCCGACACCCTGTGCTGCCGTGGCTCCCGTTCCTGAGATAACGTACGGACAATCCCGTCTGAAGTGCGAGAACTCTCCACACGAATAGCACGATCCTGACCTTCTGTGGTCACGAAAAAGCTGGCTTGACACAGGAAGCACAGGCTACACAGCAGTAGCGTGAGGAGCAGCAGGTGGCGTGTTGACCCGAAAGGATACGGGGCATTCCGTCCACGTTTCTGACGTAATTTACAGACAGCTTTGTTGTCGGCACGGGTGATACGTTTGTCATCATCTGAATCGTCGGCAAGTTCATTTGAAACATACTGCCTTACTGTCTCCCAACCTCCATCGTACGACCCAGCAATTTTTATAAGCTTTTATTTCCTTCTGGAAAGGCGCTCAAATTCTGACGTCACTGCATTCTCTGCTTCTTCTTAACGTTTGTTTTCCATGGAAACTTGAACCCTATTCAAGGCGTCTATGGTCTCCAAGTTGAAATCGTGTAGAATCTTATTTTCTTCACGAGACCAATGATAATCTTTTTCGGCTTTTAACTTCTTTATGTCGATTGAATATTGGACAAATTCCTCCCTGAGTTCACCGATCTTTGAATCTAAAGAAGATTGCAGTTCAACTTTGTTTGATTCACGATGTTCCAAGATGCCATCGAGTTTCTCATAAGTGTTCATTCTTGAAAGGTTACGTGGCCGTAGCTGCACAAATAGCGAGAATGACCATTCAAATCGAGCTTCCCTAAATGTACCCCTAACAACACCACCTATCAAGGTGGATAACTCCGTAAGCTACACAACGCTAGGAGAAAACAAGTTCCTTCTAATTCATACTTCAGCCGAAGTAAATATAATCAATTACTGACGCATTCAAAAGAAAATGTAGGAAATGTTGAAAATATACATTTCATAACCATTTAAATCTAAATCATGGGGGTATATTTTGAAATTTACATGGACAGATCTGGCGACATTACGTTACATGATTTTCATAAATAGTTTAGTTATTATCGGGTGTGACCCCAATCACAGTCATTACAAGCAGACACACGTCTTCTCGTTGTAAGACGTCGGTTGACGTCATTCGGGATTCGTTGACACTCTTTGTGCACGTGTGCCTGTTCCAGCTGTTGTAAGGTTGCTGTTAGATAGATGCTCCTGATAAGTCAGGGGAGTATAATGGCCAAGGCAAAACCTGGATATTTTGTCGGTTTAGGAAGTCCATGGTGATCCTAGCGGTATGTGGTCTTGCGTTGTCTTGTTTAAATATGATCCCTTGCTTCTGCAATTATATATGAATAGGACCACCAAAGGCTGTTACACTTGATCTCTGGGCTGTAAGGGTCTGACGAATTGTCACCAAATCTGTCTTCTTGGCGTCGCAGTTCCCGCCCCAGAACATGACGCTGCCACCGCCATGTGGTACAACTTCTTGGACACATGCTGCAGCCTGTCTCTCGCCTCTACGTCTGTATACTCTCACTCTGCCGTCTGCTTGGAACAGGTTGACATGACAGGTTGAATCGTCGCTGAAGAACACTCTTGCACAATCACGATGTTGCCAGCAACTCACTCTCCATGCCAAGTGTAGGTTGAGGCGATACAGTCATTCCGCGGAACTGTCAATATGTCCAAATACCGGTAGCATGAAGACATCTCTTGACATTGTTCCTGCTGATATGGTGCCCTAACGCCGTCGATGAATCTGTTGCGCAGATATAGTGTGCACACATATTGATCTTCTACGGGAGTTGTCATATTCGGTCTTCCGCTTCTGGCACGGTCAGATGTCAGATGCTTTTCCAGAAAAGACCAGTTTGTTTTCCTTCACCTTTGTGAAATTAATTCCTTACTTACGTCCTCTATGGACATCTGATATGTCAGACTCGAAGCCGATTTCTAACTCTAATAAAGGCAGAAAGGAAAGGAAAAAGGAAAATTAGGTTTTGTGTCTTGTATTTTCTCTCTTTTGACCGGAAACAACTGTTCGGAAGCGATCTTATTAATGATTCTTAAAGACTTTAGTCTGTCTAACTCTAATTCAAAAATTATGAAATTCAACGGGAAGGTTTTGGAGTTATCCGCACTGAATTTTGCAGTTTTTGAAAATTCACCAGCTTTGAATGGTTGCTGTTAACAAGATTTTGATAGTTTGCAGACTTTGAGACAAATTCAGTATAGTGTAATGCTTCAACTATATACCTTGCATGTATGAGTTCTTAAGTGTATTAATTGAAAAAGAAACGATTCCTCATTTCTAAAACGTGCTAAAAAATCAAGATCGCGCGCAACCCACGTGACCTACGACTTCGCCATGATTTACTTTCTTGCTTGTAATTAAAGTCTCTTAGGGCATTTTAAAAAAAAAACAATGTTAATTTTCAAAATTTTGGGTCTTTCTGTACCTTTACGTTTCCATCCGTTCGTTTCTCCACAGGAAGCATGGTTAGTGTGGATGTAAAATCTTCAGCGGCTTTGGCTGAATCGGGTTAACAACATCCATGGAATGATTAAACTGAAAAATAACAATAAACATAAGAATTCAATCACTTAAAATATGCAGTTCACCAATCGAAAATTCGCCGTTTGAAAAAGGTCCAAGTTCCACCCGATAGAGGGTCCGCCGCAACTGATCGTACGGCTTTAAGTGAGAGGTTACTGACGTCGAAGACGACATACTACCATGACCCTGGCACTGACGGGTAGACGAATAAAACTTGTGTTTTTATTTTAAACTGAAAGGGTCATACGTCAGTAAATATCGTGTTAAACAAGGCTCTGACAAAAAGAAAAGAATGAACAGAAGAAATTTTGATTGAGATGTATAAAATATTCCTCAGCATATGTACACAATTTCATTCCATACCAAGTCGAAAGAAACGTTTGACAGACACTAAAAGACATGAGCTATCATTACCTGTAGTTAGAAAACCAAAAAGGTTTCCATTTCTTTTGCATAATTTTAGGTTAAATTAATTGTTCGATCGTTTCTTGCCAAAGGTTTTGGCAATGACGGTGTTGTAACATCCCTGTAGGCTAATTTTGACAGCTCTTTTTTCTCAATCGGAGTCACACATTGTAACATTCTTGTGTCCTTTTTACTTCCGTGCTGCTAAGGTGTCGTGTTGTCTTATAAAGTCAAAATGCACGTGAATTTCTTGTTACATCAAACGTTAACGTAATCTTTCTTTTGAGCATTACTTTATATAAAGCATATGAAATGACACGTGACTGGTCAAAAGGCAGGAAAATTGGGCATGTATTATACATCTGTACACATGAAAATAGACATAATCGGCAAACAACAATATTAATGGAAAGTACATTAGATGTTCTTTCAAACTGATCAATTATTGATGGCATAGAGAATACTAAAAGATGTCCCCTTTGATAACCTTTTTTATGAAACGAGTGAACGTTTTGGTATCATATGAGCGAAAGTCAGTTGGAAACCGATACCATTCACGTGTTTCATAAAAAAAAATCAATTATACGGGACTGAGTTTAGTATTTTATTTATTACTCGCAGAATTATATCAAACGTGGATCATGAAAATCGCCGAGATGACTACTTCTGCCATGCCGCTAACATTGTGACGTCATAATTAAAGATTGTGCTATCAAAGGGAGAGTTATAATGATAATATTACCCATATGAAAATCAATGTTATATCTGAGGTCTTCCTTTCAGTGGTTAGCTCATATAGCTTACTAAGTGGCCATGTAATTCATTTATTTATCTAGAACGAGTTGCGTTCATGACATAAAGGGTCTATTTCTGTCAAAGTCATATGTAATGACCTATCAAAAATAAATGGTAGAATCGATTTCCCCTTCAGAGAAAGAGGACTAAAGATTGAATGAACAGAACAAATCGTGTAAAGACGCACAAAGCTGTTGCCATCGGATGGCCATGCGGCTGACCAATATTGCTCTTGATCAGGTTAGCGGGCAATCATTTACATGATTGGCTTATTCCTGCACGAGATGCGTGAAGTGACCTACAAACTTAGTGTACACGTTTCATGAAGTCTTTTAATGAATTGATACGATCTTTGATAGTGTAAGCGACTAGTCTAGAACTTGAGATCCTATTGAGTTAAGTGCTTAGAGTCACATTATTGCTCTTTACAATTACTCACGTGCTTGAGAAGGTAGCACGCAATTTTATTGCATATATTTAGCATTCCTATAACGTATAGTAGAAACACTAGTTTTATATTTGAAAAGCGAAGGTGAATTGTAAAATTAATTCAATAAAATCCGAAAGTCTCCCAGATGTAACCGTATCGGAAGGATCGCGGTACAAAATATCTGAACTATTCCATATAATTTAGTGAATTAGTGTCATTATTTCAGATGTAAACCCTGATTATTTACATAGGTGTCTTTGGCTTGTAACACCTGTTTACATTCTAGCTTCAGTAGATTCGTACAGAGGTTAAAGCAGTATTATGTATTTACATGCTATTAAATCCCTTTTGATAAGGCTAGGACATCAATAGCTATTTCATGAATTACGTCCCTTGCCATTGTTAATGTGGCAGACAGTTGTTTATAATTATTTTGTAATAAACTTATTGTTCATGTAAAGTCTTTCTGTTTTTATTGATATGCTTTAGTAATAGTTTCTGGTTGTCCTGCAAGTAGTTTCATTTGTTTAAGGTGTCTCATGCATTGGAACAGTCTATTGGTTTATATAAGAAAAGTTGGGTGAATCCATTTTATTATGTCTGTTTCTATCAATCAACCCCAATATATTGGCTGATTCAAATCAGGGCACTGTCTTCCATGTTTTCACACTACCACAGCACTGAGCACACCTATACAGACAAACGGTTAAGAAAGAAAAATAAGAATAATCTAAGGTTAGTTATCAATAAAATTAGTATCATAAATGTAGTAAATGATTTAGTGTAAAGTATTCTTATTTAGTTGTAGCAATGATATATTTTATGAAGTTTGTAAAATTTATCTTTATATATATTTGTTAGGAAGTTCGGATTAAGAACTTAAATTCATAGAAACTTAATTCTTTTACTATATCCTGATCATAAAAACAACTCAACAGAAGAAAGCTAACCGTTTTCCGCGAAATTCGTTGGGGAAATGTACTTTATTGCCCAAAAAGGTGTGTGCTGTTAGTTGTTGTTTCGATCTCCCGACAGCAGCTACGCCCCACCTATTGACTTAAATCACCTGAATATCTTAGGGACCAGTCGTTTAAAAGTGTTAAAATGTTTTAACATTAAACAGTTGTAGTGAGTGAGTTATTGTTTAACGCCGCTTGGGCAATATTTCAGCCATTAGCGGCGTGAGATTTAATGAAATGAAATTGATTGCAAAAGCAAAGACATGATACAGCACGAAGGCTGTAAAAACATCAGCAAAATATCACAGAATGGTTAAAGGCTGATATACTATATATAAAATTCTACAACTTATCAAATAGATTGATTTCCTTCAAATAGGATAAAATGCGGTGTTCACCGATTTGATTAAAAAGTTGTGAAATTGAAACATTTTGGTAAAAAGTTTCCCTAACTTGTGCAGTGTCCCAGCATTCGCACAGGATGTGCTTTACTGTGAGGGGACACTGACAGGGAATACACACAGGAGGGTCTTCCCCCTTTAAAAGATATGAATGAGTGAGATGGCTGTGTCCAATGCGATAACGTCGTAAAACACATGCTTCCTGACGGGTAAAAGAAGATAGAGATTTATAACCTAAATGAGGTTGTATTGCATGAAGTTTATTGTGTTGTTGTTGGTCCCATTGGGACCGCCAACGCTGTTTGATGTAAGATTTGATAGCAGGTTTGGAATTTGTATATGGAACTTTAGTTTGTGAGACATGTTTAAAGTTAAGAGCTGATTTAGCTGCTGAATCAGCTTTATTGTTGCCTCTTATGCCCATATGGCTAGGAAGCCAGCAAAAGACGATGTCGCATTCAAGAAATGTATTGTGGATGGTTAAAATATCCCTAATAATGGGATGATCACTTTTACAATTTTTGATTGCTTGTAAGCAAGAGAGAGAATCTGAAAATATTATGTAGTTGTTAGGAGATGAGTTTTTGATATGCTGAATGGCCTTGAGGATGGCCTTTGCTTCTGCAGTGAAGATGCTGCTTCCATCATGTAGCCTTGAAGCATAGGTTGTTGAAGGTGTATCAGTTGCTGCTGCAACTGTCATGCCATCCTTAGAACCATCAGTATAAACTGGTTTGTATTCAGAATAAAAATCCCTGAGTTCGTTGAAAGCCTGTTGGAATATTAGCTGATTAGTGTCTGATTTTTTATGAATGTTTAAGCTGAGGTCAACACGGGGCTTGACCAACTGCCATGGTGGAGTGACTAGCCAATCGTGTTCTGCAATAGTTGAGAGGTCGATATCCGACTCTTCAACATGTTGTTGAATACGGATACCGAGAGGTGGAATTGCTTTTGGTTTTGAAGAATACAACTGCTGATACTCAGGATTGAATACACAGTTGTAAGCTGGATTTGAAGGATTAGATTTGAGCTTAGTTATGTATTGAAGTGCTAACTTAATGCGCCGATCTGCAAGAGATGGCTCATCAGCTTCGACGTAAAGGCTTTCAACGGGGGATGTTCTGAAGGCCCCAAGACAAAGTCTTAGACCCTGGTGGTGGATTGTATCTAACATTTTGATATATGAAGGACGGGCAATCCATAGATGATTGATCCATAGTCCAGTTTTGAGCGGATGAGTGATCGATAGAGATGTAGAAGGGTTTCTTCATCTCCACCCCATTTAGCATTTGAAACGACCTTTAAAAGGTCTAATGCTTTTAAACATTTAGCTTTAAGTGCTTTGATATGTGGGATAAAAGAGAGTTTATTGTCAAATAGAATGCCAAGAAATTTGGCCTCTGGAACGACCTTAATTGGAGTTTTATCTAGAAAAAGTTCTGGATCTTTGTGCAATTTTCGCATATTGCAGAAATGCACACAAGATGTTTTAGCTTTAGAAAATTTAAAGCCATTTTCCAACGACCATTTATGAATTTTATTTAGACAAAGTTGTAATTGTCGTTCGATTGATGGCATATTCTTGCCTCGGCAAGAAACTCCAAGGTCATCCACAAAAAGTGAACCATCAGTATGATCATTTAAAACTTTAGCCAAGCTATTTATTTTAATGCTAAAAAGAGTGACTGATAAAATGCTTCCTTGTGGGACACCCATTTCTTGGTCAAAGAAATCAGATAGGGTAGAGCCCACACGGACCTTAAATTGACGATCATATAAAAAGTTGGATATAAATTCAGGCATACGACCTCTCATGCCAAATTCATGTAAATCTTTTAGGATGCCATGCTTCTATGTTGTATCATATGCTTTTTCCAAATCGAAAAATATAGATACTGCATGTTGTTTGTTTATGAACGCATCCCGAATAAAAGTTTCTAAACATACAAGATGATCCATGGTACTTCGTTGTTTTCGGAAACCACATTGAATGTCAGTGAGTAATTTGTTGGTTTCCAAGTACCAAACGAGACGATCGTTGATCATCCGTTCCATAGTTTTGCATACGCAGCTTGTTAAGGCTATGGGACGATAATTAGAAGGGTCTGTATGATCCTTTTCTGGTTTTGGAATAGGCACAATAGTAGCATTGTGCCAACAAGATGGAAAATAACCAGTTTCCCAAATATTGTTATACTCAGTTATAGTCAGTAAAACTTCAAGGCAAGGTTCTGGAAGATGTTTTAAGAGCTGATAATGGATATCATCAGAACCAGTTGCTGTATCATGTGCTTTAGCAAGTGCTGTTTTAAGTTCTGTAATTAAAAAATGTTCATTATAGTCTTCTCCATTATCAGATTTGAAATTTATTGGATGTTTTTCCTGTACCTTTTGATATTTTCGAAATGCTGGTACGTAATTTGCAGATGAGGAATTTTTAGATATGGTTTCGGCCAACTTATTGGCAATATTGGTTTCAAATGTAAGAAGGTCACCATTGACCTTAAGGTGTTTAATGGTAGTTTTAGAACCTTTGCCTTTAATTCTACTAATCATATTCCAGACCTTGCTTATAGGTGTTCTGGAATTGATTTTGGAGACATAGCCTCTCCAAGATTTGCGCTTTTGTTGATTTACAGTACGGCGAGCTTTAGCTCTTGCCTTTCTGCAATTGTCAAGGTTATCTCGAGTTGGTCGTTTATAGAGCTTTCGCTCAGCCTTTTTACGGGCCTTAATAGCTTCATCACAAGCATCATTAAACCATGGCTTGTGAATGCGTGGATTCGCCGAGGTTTTAGGGATAGTTTCATTTGCAATATTGATGAGACCTTTGGAAAAGGCCTCAACTGGATCAGCTAAATTTATAAATTTGTCATATGTGAGATGTTCCCGGCAAAGGGCTGAAAATGTGCCCCAGTCGGCTTTTGTAAATTTCCAACGAGGGTTGTGACCCTCAGGGACGGGCGAGGAGTGTTCTAATACAATGGGAAAGTGATCACTTCCACATGTATCCTCATGGACAGACCATAAGAAATCATCTAAGAGGGATGGGTCAGTTACTGATAAATCTATTGCAGAGTATGAACCTGTGGCAGGGTGCAAATAGGTATTAGAACCATCATTGAACAGGCATAAATCATTTTGGACAAGAAAATTTTCAAGTCGTTTTCCTCTTGAATCAAGGGAGTTCCCGCCCCAGAGGGGATTATGACTATTAAAGTCTCCAAGAATAATGAAGGGCTTTGGTAGTTGACTTATTAGTTGGTCAAGATCTTTGATATTAAGATCTTGAGAAGGTGGAATGTATAAAGAACAGAGGGTTACAGTTTTGAATAATGATAAACTGACAGCAACTGCTTGTAAGGGAGTTGTAATGGAAATTTATCTGTGAATAATTCCATCACGCACCAAAATTGATGCACCTCCTTTCGCCCTATCAGCAGGGGGAGGGATGGAATTGTAGATGGTGAATGGTCTCATTGAGACCGTATCTGTGTCTTTAAGATGTGTTTCTTGAAGACAAATTGCTTGAGGATTGTATTTTTGTGCTAATAAGCCCAATTCATTATAATTGACTCTGAAACCTCGACAATTCCACTGAAGGATTGCCATTGTAAAAATAAGATGGTAGAGTAGAAAAGGCCTCATGGTGGTGGTTTAACTGGAGAAAGGCGACGATCCAAGGACCGTGGCCTATGGCCCTTCTTGGGCGTATTGGCTGATTGCCGTATGTCTGATGTGTCCATCAAGGCGGCATCAGATTCTAGGTCCAAACAATTGAATTTATTGTTGACCCCGACCACATCCCGCTGGCCTTTTGGAATGCGATCTGATGTTTTCTGTTTTGTTTTTTGAGCATCTTTTGATTTTGAGGTTGTTTGTGATTTAGTTTTTGTAGATAATTGACTGCCTGTCACCTTGACAGGATTTGTAACAGAAAGAAGATGGAATGTCATGGTACCTATTGTTGAAGATGTTGAGCTGCGTAATGTGGTTTGAGTGGGCGGATCTGACACCCATTGTATGTCTGTTTGAGTTGACATTGTCCTTTTTGAAACAGTTGCAGAGGAAACTATGGAAGAATATGAAGGCTTTTTGGGGCCCTCAAGAACCAGACGTTTAGCTTCAGGGAAGGGAATGTTTTGAGTGTACTTGAGTTTGAGAATTTGAGACAGTTGTAACGCGAAGAATGCGTAAAATATTTTTGCAAAATATTTCAAGCACTTTATAGTGCAAAGGAAAAAGCTTTCCTTTCTTATTCAAATAGGGTCTGTATGCAAATAACTCAGGAATAAGCATCAAATTCTAGTATCAATCTTTCATTTTAAAATGTCTTAGAGTTAACCATGCCCTATTACAAAACCGCTATCCGCACATCGATGTAACGCAGCTAAAAACAAAACTATACTTTTTTTTATTTCTTTCTGCCAAAATCTAGACACATTAAAGGTCTAATTGTTTGTGTACATTATGAGTATTTCTAGCTAATTTGTTGTACCATTTCATGCATATTTATAGAGATATATATATATATATATATATATATATATATATATATATATATATATATATATATATATATATATATATATATATATATATATACAACATAATATCCCATAATATTTCTTCTAAGAAAATTAGAAAAATTATTAATGCTGTGTGGTGGTGTTAATAGAACATATGACGATCGTGTGACACACCATTTTCTAAAATATATTCCCCTAAAGTTTCCCTGACCCTCAATCCAATGTGTCACGTAATATTGTGTGGTCGCTGTGTTTAGAACCAACAGATGCGGGATGGGTGGGTTTCAACACTTTCGATATTTGTTTAGATGATTTAAATATTCACCAGAAATGTATACGGCGAATATTCAACCAGCGCACAATGAAGCACATATCCACGTGTGGGAGATTATTGCATATCATTGATAAACGTCATCAAGATCAGGTTTTCTCTGACAGTAGGAGATGCGCATTAGAACTCCGAACTACCTACATTTGTAATGGTAATGGTGATTGCCGCCATTTTGTATAAATCTAATTAAAATAATCTTTATGATTAACTTCATCAATACTAATTTATTCTAAAGTTTGCTTTTATTTCTTACTCCTCTTTGTGTGAATGTTTCTCTAGTGTATGAAATTTGAGGTGATTGGAAGAATATTTTATTTAGATTACGCTTGTGAATTAATCATTCGCGTTAGTAAAATCTTAATGTCACGATAATTTGTAGCATTATGTCTGCGTTCTTCAATGTATTTATTCTTACTTTCTTTGTATTTAGGACATGAAGAATACGTTGTGGTACATCCACGTGGTTAAGGACTGATCATTACGGAACCACATTCAGGGTATGCTTATTTATATGATATAATGTTTCATGTGTTTTACATAATGCTTCTATTATGCATATAATGCCTAATGAAATGTATGTTTCGTCAATGTTAATTATCAAATTGTGATGATTAATTCATAAAGAATATATTGGTAATTATTTCAATACGTGTTGTTACAGTGAGTGTTGGAGCATATATATTATCTCCCATTGTCATGTGTGCTGTCGCACCCATATGTCCGTCATCACCAATTAATGACTGATTGTAATGTATATTGTATTTATATATGATTTGTAAGTAGCAGAACATAACATGTTCTGCAATGCTTGTTAGGAGTGTGATATATGTTTTAAGTATGTTTATGTTGGAAATTGATGTATTTTATATTGTATTGCATTGTGTCTTGTAGGGTAAATCTATCAGTCTTGTGCTTCTATCTCACTGAGAATAAACCCTCACAACCCGTATCCCAGTGTTGGTCTTCCTTTACCCAACGTTAACGGTTACATTAACGTTACGTGCGTATAGCAACAACATGCATACCTTGATGATCACATTTATGTAAAACCAGTTGGTAATGAACTGATATGCAAAGATTCATCTACAGTCTTTTGTTTCGAAGAATGTTTTAGAGACAAAGCATGAAAAATGTATATATACTCAAAGATATAAACATAGATGACCCAAAGCCAACATTACTCCAACATATTTCATTGTCATCTTCAGGTAGTCTTTAAACAAACAGTTATGACGTTATGGTGTCACAATAAACATACAACTTAATTGGACCCCATATGTTGTATTTTTACTTTTAAGAAATGAGTATAGTTATCTGACTCTTTTTGTGTACTCTCTTTGTGTACAATTAAATCTAACTAAATTCAAACAAGAAAATGTTGGTGGCACGTGGTCCTGTGCGTAGCTCAGTTGACCGCTATCAGTGAAGTTCAGCAACATCTGGCGTGGCTCGCCGGATGGGTGGGTTACCCGATTGTTGCTGTATTAACTGAGAGTTCAAGGGTTATTCCCTGCCCCACACTGAGACACGAGCTGAAAAACTTGTGGTGTCTCCTTAAGCAAGGGACTTTATTCAAAATGTGCTTCTGTTCACCCAGCAGTACTAATTGGGTACCTGGTGTAGATGGTGTTGGAGATGACCTTTAAGCGCTTAATCGGCTGCTTGGGTTAGACCAGGGTAATAATGCAGGGAGCGCATTGAGCATGCAATCTGTGTGGATATCTGCGCTATATAAATACCCTAATTATTATTATTATTATTATCTACAAATACATACATACTTTTAAACTCGCATAAAACAACCCAGCGTTAAAAACGATACAAATGGTAAATATTCCGTCACCATTTTCATTATAAATCTTCATGGTGCATAACTGAAGTGTATCTTCTATAAGTGGGATATAAAAATGACCGAAAAATTTACCTTTTCTTATTATGCCAGCCCAAATTTAAACAATTGTGTTGTACAAGATGTGCGGATAAAATCATTTACCCCCTTAAATATAAAAAGGATATACAGTTAGATAGGTCCTTACTTAAGTGCAATATGTAATGAAGTAAGGACATTACATTGAACTTTTGTAATCAAACGTTATTTTCCTAAAACATTAAAAAAACGGTCAATTGTTTGTGAAAATGATCTTACTACGAATATACAATGAAAGTGTGATTGTTTCATAAAGCAGAAGTAAATGAAGCACCAAGCATACAGATTGTCCTGAATATTCGTCATTAGATGGTATGTTATCGCTTCTTTCTGTAAAACACTGGCTGTGGGAAAAGATAAAAAGTACAGTGGAATTAATCAGTTATGTGAATACAAATATGTTATTGAACCTGTATACGAGAGAGAAAAAACGCCCTGAGACGCAAAGGCTTGAAAATTATATTGTACATTGATGCCTACTCCTATGAGTCAATACTTGATCTATATATCATTGATGAATGTCAGTTATTTTCATATAGTTGATATATAGAAATATATAACAATAATTAACAATAAGCAATCATATGTAGATCAAATATTGACTTATTGGTTCAATCAGGTGTAATGTTGAAATGATATCAACATATAATTGAATATTTGATAATATTTATTTTATAAAAAACACATATTTCTCTTCTGTTGGAAGTGATCGATCGACAGCGGGTTTGAAACATAGCAATATATCGACTGCGCTGCTGCGACAGATAAATTCGGCTAATGATTTTTTAACTTTCATTTATAAATCAACGTTCAGATGACTTGAAAGAGCTATATCTTTCAAAGACGGGATTCAGTTTTTGATTCACTTTGTGTAATTTTTATACATATTGGCAATCTTTTATTATCTCCTTTTAAGTTGATACTTCAATTTCCTCTTCGCACAAAATGTTTGTATTTAAAATTGTTCATTTATCTGATTAACGTATATTTTAATGTAAAACCTCGATGGAAGAAAACACCACAATTTGTTTGTGTCTCAAAAATAATGACAAAGCACACGGGTAAACTATGCTACTACCCCTTGTGCTGAGGTGGCTTTTTTACCAGTCTAACTAATAGTGTTTGTGGTCTGAATCATTGTGACGGCGGTATAGCACAGCGTGTATTCATACTCTTTACTTATTAATTTTTCCTCTTACTGTCCTTACTGGGTTTTCATGAAATATGCACATACGTTAGTTGTGGTTGTATTATTTCCGAACATTTTTTAAGTTCATTTCTATATGTTATGTTATTTCTTAGACTGGTCGTCCTGGCAGTCTTCTGTGATTAAATTAAAATGTAATGTCAATGATTAAAGCCGGTATATTGGGAAGAAGAATAGGATAAGTCAGAATTAGAAATACGTTGACAAATATTTTCTACTAAATATATTCCTTGTTGAATGCATGTTCTTAAGTTTTGTTGATTGTCGCAATGTGAAAACCATTTGAAGAACGACATATGACCACTGGATATCTAGGAGTAAATATTTTCTTCAGAAATGGTGGTAACACATAACCTATGGAACGGTTATTCTGTTTTAACCCGTAACTTGTTGTGAGATATTATACTTTAGACCGTGACCTGGCTTTTGGTTTGCAATTGACCTGTGACCTGGTATTTTGCTTCAAGCAGTGTCTAATTGTGGGGTATTTTGTTGTAACCCGTGACTCTAGTTGTTATTTGTTTTAATCAGTGGCCTCGCATGCGCTTTTTGTTTAACCCCTAACCTGTCATTTCATATTTTGTTTAAATCAGTATTTTATTTAAATTCACAATCTGTGGTGAGATATTTTGTTATAACCCATTACGTGTGGTGTGGTATATTGTTTTAACCCGTGACCTGCTGTGTTTTTGGGCACACTCTTTCAATCGACAAAGCAGGAGTCGTCAGACAAAGCGCGCAATACTTTACTAAGGGATATAAGCTGTTTTAAAAGTACATTTCGAACGTCTAAAATAAAAAGGCACTATTGCATGTATTTTGGCAATTAAATTAGTACATGAGGATATATAAACTCACTTTAGTTTCTCTCAAAGTAATGTGACACTCTATACTCAATTGCAACTAATCTGCAATCAATAACTGTGAGAGTATGTTGTTTTTTGTTCACAAAATTGGAAACATTGATTGATGAAAACGGCTGAACTTTAAAATATACCTTAAGTGAAACTTAAAAATTAAGATCAGATAATTTCAATTTAGGTAAATAGATATATCGTCGATTTCTTATTTACAGTATTAAGCATTGCTTTATTGGCAGTAACCACAGTGGTTTTCATTATGTATTTGAATATTGTTACTGCAGTTCATGCAGATTTAATGCAACGTTGAATTTATTTCTTCTAGCCTGACTACAAACATATTTTCCAAATTATATGATAGCATATATGAGTTGAGACCGTAATATCGAGAAATATGCATTAACTCTGCGTAGAGGTAGAAAACAATGTTACTAAGTTTAGAGGAAAATGCCCATGTGATTAAGCTTAGAAGTAGAAACCAACGTGAATAACGGTAGAGTAGGGACAGAGGCAGAAAACAGTAAAGGTAAAGAAATACGCCAATGCGAATAAACATAAAGGAGGAGACAATGCAAACAAGGGAAGACGCAGAAAACTATTTTAATAAGGTTAGACCCAGAAAACATTGTAAATAAGGGTAGAGGCAGTTGAAAATATTGTCAAGAACGATTGTTAAGAGAAAACACAATTTGAATAAGCGCAGAGGCAGATACAAATGTGAATAAGCTTCGTGATAGAAACCAATGTGAATAAGCTAAGAAGTAGATGTCAATGTGAAAAAGTGTAGAGACAGGAAGATATTTGTACAAAATAAAGGTATGAACCAATGCGATTAAGGGTAGAGGCAGAAATCAATGCGAATAAGAACACATGAAGAAGCCAAAATAAATAGGCCTAGAAGGAGAAACCAATGTGATTGAATCTAGAAGAAGAAAGCAATGGGAAAATAGTAGAGGAAAAAAGTTACAAATAAGCCTGTAGAGATTAACTAATGTGAATACAAAAGCCAGTACGAATAAAGGTAAAAACCGAAACCAATGCGTATAGAGAGAAACCAATATGAATAAGCGTAGATGCAGAAACCAACATGAATAAGCGTAGATACAGAAACCAATGTCAATAAGCGTAGATACAGAAACCAATGTCAATAAGCGTAGATACAGAAACCAATGTCAATAAGCGTAGATACAGAAACCAATGTCAATAAGCGTTGAGGCAGAAACCAATGTCAAAAAGCGTAGATGCAGAAACCAATGTCAATAAGCGTTGAGAGAGAAACCAATGTCAATAAGCGTTGAGACAGAAACCAATGTCAATAAGCGTAGATGCAGAAACCAATATGAATAAGCGTAGATGCAGAAACCAACATGAATAAGCGTAGATGCAGAAACCAATATGAATAAGCGTAGATACAGAAACCAATGTCAATAAGCGTAGATACAGAAACCAATGTCAATAAGCGTAGATACAGAAACCAATGTCAATAAGCGTAGATACAGAAACCAATGTCAATAAGCGTTGAGGCAGAAACCAATGTCAAAAAGCGTAGATGCAGAAACCAATGTCAATAAGCGTTGAGAGAGAAACCAATGTCAATAAGCGTTGAGACAGAAACCAATGTCAATAAGCGTAGATGCAGAAACCAATGTTAATAATCGTTGAGACAGAAACCGATGTCAATAAGCGTAGAGACAGAAACCAATGTTAATAATCGTAGAGACAGAAACCAATGTCAATAAGCATAGAGACAGAAACCAATATGAATAAGCGTAGATGCAGAAACCAATATGAATACATATGAGCAGAAACCAATGTGAATAAGCGTAGATGCAGAAACCAATGTCAATAAGCGTAGATGCAGAAACCAATATGAATAAGCGTAGATGCAAGAACCAATATGAATAAGCGTAGATGCAGGAACCAATATGAATAAGCATTTATGCAGAAACCAATATGAATAAATGTGAGCAGAAACCAATGTGAATAAGCGTAGATGCAGAAACCAACATGAATAAGCGTAGATGCAGAAACCAATATGAATAAGCGTAGATGCAGAAACCAACATGAATAAACGTGAGCAGAAACCAATATGAATAAGCGTAGATGCAGAAACCAATATGAAAAAGCATACATGCAAAAACCAATATGAATAAGCGTAGGTGCAGAAATTAATATGAATAAGCATATATATGCAGAAACCAATATGAATAAACGTGAGCAGAAACCAATATGAATAAGCGTAGATGCAGAAACCAATATGAATAAGCGTAGATGCAGAAACCAATGTAAAAAAGCGTATATGCAGAAACCAATATGAATACACGTAGATGAAGAAGCAATGCGTGTATGCTGAAACCAATGTGACTACACGTAGATGCAGAAACAAACGTGATTAAGCGTAGATGCAGAAACCAACGTGAAAAAGCGTGGATGCAGAAACCAATATGCATAAGCGTAGATGCAGCAACCATAAACACAGAAGCCAATGCGAATAAGGGAAAACACAGAAGCCAATACGAATAAGGGAATAAAAAGAAAACTTTGCATTAGAGCGTACAGGTAGAAGCCAACATGAATAAGCGTATAGGCAGAAACCAATGTAAATAAACGTAGAGAGAGAAACCAATATCAACAAAGCGTAGAGGCAGAAACCAATGTTAATAATCGTAGAGACAGAAACCAATGTCAATAAGCGTAGAGACAGAAACCAATGTCAATAAGCGTAGATACAGAAACCAATGTCAATAAGCGTAGATACAGAAACCAATGTCAATAAGCGTAGATACAGAAATCAATGTCAATAAGCGTAGATACAGAAACCAATGTCAATAAGCGTAGAGGCAGAAACCAATGTCAATAAGCGTAGAGACAGAAACCAATGTCAATAAGCGTAGATACAGAAACCAATGACAATAAGCGTTGAGGCAGAAACCAATGTCAATAAGCGTAGATACAGAAACCAATGTCAATAAGCGTTGAGGCAGAAACCAATGTCAATAAGCGTTGAGACAGAAACCAATGTCAATAAGCGTAGATGCAGAAACCAATGTCAATAAGCGTAGATACAGAAACCAATGTCAATAAGCGTAGAGACAGAAACCAATGTCAATAAGCGTAGATACAGAAACCAATGTCAATAAGCGTTGAGGCAGAAACCAATGTCAATAAGCGTAGAGACAGAAACCAATGTCAATAAGCGTTAAGGCAGAAACCAATGTCAATAAGCGTTGAAAGAGAAACCAATGTCAATAAGCGTAGATACAGAAACCAATATCAATAAGCGTTGAGGCAGAAACCAATGTCAATAAGCGTTGAGAGAGAAACCAATGTCAATAAGCGTTGAGACAGAAACCAATGTCAATAAGCGTAGATGCAGAAACCAATGTCAATAAGCGTAGATACAGAAACCAATATCAATAAGCGTTGAGGCAGAAACCAATGTCAATAAGCGTTGAGAGAGAAACCAATGTCAATAAGCGTTGAGACAGAAACCAATGTCAATAAGCGTAGATGCAGAAAGCAATGTCAATAAGCGTAGAGACAGAAACCAATGTCAATAAGCTTTGAGACAGAAACCAATGTCAATAAGCGTTGAGACAGAAACCAATGTCAATAAGCGTAGATACAGAAACCAATGTCAATAAGCGTTGAGGCAGAAACCAATGTCAATAAGCGTAGAGACAGAAACCAATATCAATAAGTGTTGAGACAGAAACCAATGTCAATAAGCGTTGAGGCAGAAACCAATGTCAATAAGCGTAGATGCAGAAACCAATGTCAATAAGCGTAGAGGCAGAAACCAATGTCAATAAGCGTAGAGACAGAAACCAATGTCAATAAGCTTTGAGACAGAAACCAATGTCAATAAGCGTTGAGACAGAAACCAATGTCAATAAGCGTAGATGCAGAAACCAATGTTAATAATCGTTGAGACAGAAACCGATGTCAATAAGCGTAGAGACAGAAACCAATGTTAATAATCGTAGAGACAGAAACCAATGTCAATAAGCATAGAGACAGAAACCAATATGAATAAGCGTAGATGCAGAAACCAATATGAATACATATGAGCAGAAACCAATGTGAATAAGCGTAGATGCAGAAACCAATGTCAATAAGCGTAGATGCAGAAACCAATATGAATAAGCGTAGATGCAAGAACCAATATGAATAAGCGTAGATGCAGGAACCAATATGAATAAGCATTTATGCAGAAACCAATATGAATAAATGTGAGCAGAAACCAATGTGAATAAGCGTAGATGCAGAAACCAACATGAATAAGCGTAGATGCAGAAACCAATATGAATAAGCGTAGATGCAGAAACCAACATGAATAAACGTGAGCAGAAACCAATATGAATAAGCGTAGATGCAGAAACCAATATGAAAAAGCATACATGCAAAAACCAATATGAATAAGCGTAGGTGCAGAAATTAATATGAATAAGCATATATATGCAGAAACCAATATGAATAAACGTGAGCAGAAACCAATATGAATAAGCGTAGATGCAGAAACCAATATGAATAAGCGTAGATGCAGAAACCAATGTAAAAAAGCGTATATGCAGAAACCAATATGAATACACGTAGATGAAGAAGCAATGCGTGTATGCTGAAACCAATGTGACTACACGTAGATGCAGAAACAAACGTGATTAAGCGTAGATGCAGAAACCAACGTGAAAAAGCGTGGATGCAGAAACCAATATGCATAAGCGTAGATGCAGCAACCATAAACACAGAAGCCAATGCGAATAAGGGAAAACACAGAAGCCAATACGAATAAGGGAATAAAAAGAAAACTTTGCATTAGAGCGTACAGGTAGAAGCCAACATGAATAAGCGTATAGGCAGAAACCAATGTAAATAAACGTAGAGAGAGAAACCAATATCAACAAAGCGTAGAGGCAGAAACCAATGTTAATAATCGTAGAGACAGAAACCAATGTCAATAAGCGTAGAGACAGAAACCAATGTCAATAAGCGTAGATACAGAAACCAATGTCAATAAGCGTAGATACAGAAACCAATGTCAATAAGCGTAGATACAGAAATCAATGTCAATAAGCGTAGATACAGAAACCAATGTCAATAAGCGTAGAGGCAGAAACCAATGTCAATAAGCGTAGAGACAGAAACCAATGTCAATAAGCGTAGATACAGAAACCAATGACAATAAGCGTTGAGGCAGAAACCAATGTCAATAAGCGTAGATACAGAAACCAATGTCAATAAGCGTTGAGGCAGAAACCAATGTCAATAAGCGTTGAGACAGAAACCAATGTCAATAAGCGTAGATGCAGAAACCAATGTCAATAAGCGTAGATACAGAAACCAATGTCAATAAGCGTAGAGACAGAAACCAATGTCAATAAGCGTAGATACAGAAACCAATGTCAATAAGCGTTGAGGCAGAAACCAATGTCAATAAGCGTAGAGACAGAAACCAATGTCAATAAGCGTTAAGGCAGAAACCAATGTCAATAAGCGTTGAAAGAGAAACCAATGTCAATAAGCGTAGATACAGAAACCAATATCAATAAGCGTTGAGGCAGAAACCAATGTCAATAAGCGTTGAGAGAGAAACCAATGTCAATAAGCGTTGAGACAGAAACCAATGTCAATAAGCGTAGATGCAGAAACCAATGTCAATAAGCGTAGATACAGAAACCAATATCAATAAGCGTTGAGGCAGAAACCAATGTCAATAAGCGTTGAGAGAGAAACCAATGTCAATAAGCGTTGAGACAGAAACCAATGTCAATAAGCGTAGATGCAGAAAGCAATGTCAATAAGCGTAGAGACAGAAACCAATGTCAATAAGCTTTGAGACAGAAACCAATGTCAATAAGCGTTGAGACAGAAACCAATGTCAATAAGCGTAGATACAGAAACCAATGTCAATAAGCGTTGAGGCAGAAACCAATGTCAATAAGCGTAGAGACAGAAACCAATATCAATAAGTGTTGAGACAGAAACCAATGTCAATAAGCGTTGAGGCAGAAACCAATGTCAATAAGCGTAGATGCAGAAACCAATGTCAATAAGCGTAGAGGCAGAAACCAATGTCAATAAGCGTAGAGACAGAAACCAATGTCAATAAGCTTTGAGACAGAAACCAATGTCAATAAGCGTTGAGACAGAAACCAATGTCAATAAGCGTTGAGACAGAAACCAATGTCAATAAGCGTTGAGACAGAAACCACTGTCAATAAGCGTAGATGCAGAAACCAATGTCAATAACCGTTGAGACAGAAACCAATGTCAATAAGCGTAGAGGCAGAAACCAATGTCAATAAGCGTTGAAACAGAAACCAATGTCAATAAGCGTAGATGCAGAAACCAATGTCAATAAGCGTAGATACAGAAACCAATGTCAAAAAGCGTAGATACAGAAACCAATGTCAATAAGCGTAGATACAGAAACCAATGTCAATAAGCGTTGAGACAGAAACCAATGTCAATAAGCGTAGATGCAGAAACCAATGTCAATAAGCGTAGAGAGAGAAACCAATGTCAATAAGCGTTGAGAGAGAAAGCAATGTCAATAAGCATAGAGACAGGAACCAATGTCAATAAGCGTAGAGACAGAAACCAATGTCAATAAGCGTTGAGACAGAAACCAATGTCAATAAGCGTTGAGACAGAAACCAATGTCAATAAGCGTAGAGACAGAAACCAATGTCAATAAGCGTAGAGACAGAAACCAATGTCAATAAGCGTAGAGACAGAAACCAATGTCAATAAGCGTAGATACAGAAACCAATGTCAATAAGCGTTGAGGCAGAAACCAATGTCAATAAGCGTAGAGACAGAAACCAATGTCAATAAGCTTTGAGACAGAAACCAATGTCAATAAGCGTTGAGACAGAAACCAATGTCAATAAGCGTTGAGGCAGAAACCAATGTCAATAAGCGTAGATGCAGAAACCAATGTCAATAAGCGTTGAGGCAGAAACCAATGTCAATAAGCGTAGAGACAGAAACCAATGTCAATAAGCTTTGAGACAGAAACCAATGTCAATAAGCGTTGAGACAGAAACCAATGTCAATAAGCGTAGATGCAGAAACCAATGTCAATAAGCGTTGAGACAGAAACCACTGTCAATAAGCGTAGATGCAGCAACCAATGTCAATAACCGTTGAAACAGAAACCAATGTCAATAAGCATTAAGACAGAAACCAATGTCAATAAGCGTAGATACAGAAACCAATGTCAATAAGCGTTGAGGCACAAACCAATGTCAATAAGCGTAGATACAGAAACCAATGTCAATAAGTGTTGAGGCAGAAACCAATGTCAATAAGCGTAGATGCAGAAACCAATGTCAATAAGCGTAGAGGCAGAAACCAATGTCAATAAGCGTAGATACAGAAACCAATGTCAATATGCGTTGAGAGAGAAACCAATGTCAATAAGCGTTGAAAGAGAAAGCAATGTCAATAAGCGTAGAGACAGGAACCAATGTCAATAAGCGTAGAGACAGAAACCAATGTCAATAAGCGTAGAGAGAGAAACCAATGTCAATAAGCGTTGAGAGAGAAACCAATGTCAATAAGCGTTGAGAGAGAAACCAATGTCAATAAGCGTAGATACAGAAACCAATGTCAATAAGCGTAGATACAGAAACCAATGTCAATAAGCGTTGAGGCAGAAACCAATGTCAATAAGCGTAGAGACAGAAACCAATGTCAATAAGCTTTGAGACAGAAACCAATGTCAATAAGCGTTGAGACAGAAACCAATGTCAATAAGCGTAAATACAGAAACCAATGTCAATAAGCGTTGAGGCAGAAACCAATGTCAATAAGCGTAGAGAGCGAAACCAATGTCAATAAGCGTAGAGAGAGAAACCAATGTCAATAAGCGTTGAGACAGAAACCAATGTCAATAAGCGTAGATGCAGAAACCAATGTCAAAAAGCCTAGAGGCAGAAACCAATGTCAATAAGCGTAGAGACAGAAACCAATGTCAATAAGCGTTGAGAGAGAAACCAATGTCAATAAGCGTTGAGACAGAAACCAATGTCAATAAGCGTAAATGCAGAAACCAATGTCAACAAGCGTTGAGACAGAAACCACTGTCAATAAGCGTAGATGCAGAAACCAATGTCAATAACCGTTGAGACAGAAACCAATGTCAATAAGCATTAAGACAGAAACCAATGTCAATAAGCGTAGATACAGAAACCAATGTCAATAAGCGTTGAGGCACAAACCAATGTCAATAAGCGTAGATACAGAAACCAATGTCAATAAGTGTTGAGGCAGAAACCAATGTCAATAAGCGTTGAGAGAGAAACCAATGTCAATAAACGTAGAGACAGAAACCAATGTCAATAAGCGTAGAGAAAGAAACCAATGTCAATAAGCGTAGAGACAGAAACCAATATGAATAAGCGTAGATGCAGAAACCAATATGAATAAGCGTAGATACAGAAACCAATGTCAATAAGCGTAGATACAGAAACCAATGTCAATAAGCGTAGAGGCAGAAACCAATGTCAATAAGCGTAGATGCAGAAACCAATGTTAATAATCGTAGAGACAGAAACCAATGTCAATAAGCGTAGAGACAGAAACCAATGTCAATAAGCGTAGAGACAGAAACCAATGTCAATAAGCGTAATGGCAGAAACCAATGTCAATAAGCGTAGATGCAGAAACCAATGTTAATAATCGTAGAGACAGAAACCAATGTCAATAAGCGTAGAGACAGAAACCAATGTCAATAAGCGTAGATACAGAAACCAATGTCAATAAGCGTAGAGACAGAAACCAATGTCAATAAGCGTAGATGCAGAAACCAATGTCAATAAGCGTAGATACAGAAACCAATGTCAATAAGCGTTGAGGCACAAACCAATGTCAATAAGCGTAGATACAGAAACCAATGTCAATAAGTGTTGAGGCAGAAACCAATGTCAATAAGCGTTGAGAGAGAAACCAATGTCAATAAGCGTAGAGACAGAAACCAATGTCAATAAGCGTAGAGACAGAAACCAATGTCAATAAGTGTTGAGGCAGAAACCAATGTCAATAAGCGTTGAGAGAGAAACCAATGTCAATAAGCGTAGAGACAGAAACCAATGTCAATAAGCGTAGAGACAGAAACCAATGTCAATAAGCGTAGAGACAGAAACCAATGTCAATAAGCGTAGATGCAGAAACAAATATGAATAAGCGTAGATACAGAAACCAATGTCAATAAGCGTAGATACAGAAACCAATGTCAATAAGCGTAGAGGTAGAAACCAATGTCAATAAGCGTAGAGACAGAAACCAATGTCAATAAGTGTTGAGACAGAAACCAATGTCAATAAGCGTTGAGGCAGAAACCAATGTCAATAAGCGTAGATGCAGAAACCAATGTCAATAAGCGTTGAGGCAGAAACCAATGTCAATAAGCGTAGATGCAGAAACCAATGTCAATAAGCGTTGAGAGAGAAACCAATGTCAATAAGCGTTGAGAGAGAAACCAATGTCAATAAGCGTAGATACAGAAACCAATGTCAATAAGCTTTGAGACAGAAACCAATGTCAATAAGCGTTGAGACAGAAACCAATGTCAATAAGCGTAGATACAGAAACCAATGTCAATAAGCGTTGAGGCAGAAACCAATGTCAATAAGCGTAGAGACAGAAACCAATGTCAATAAGCGTAGAGAGAGAAACCAATGTCAATAAGCGTAGAGACAGAAACCAATGTCAATAAGCGTAGATACAGAAACCAAAGACAATAAGCGTTGAGGCAGAAACCAATGTCAATAAGCGTAGAGACAGAAACCAATGTCAATAAGCGTTGAGGCAGAAACCAATGTCAATAAGCGTAGAGACAGAAACCAATGTCAATAAGCGTTGAGAGTGAAATCAATGTCAATAAGCGTTGAGACAGAAACCAATGTCAATAAGCGTAGATGCAGAAACCAATGTCAATAAGCGTAGATACAGAAACCAATATCAATAAGCGTTGAGGCAGAAACCAATGTCAATAAGCGTTGAGAGAGAAACCAATGTCAATAAGCGTAGATGCAGAAACCAATGTCAATAAGCGTAGAGACAGAAACCAATGTTAATAATCGTAGAGACAGAAACCAATGTCAATAAGCGTAGAGACAGAAACCAATATGAATAAGCGTAGATGCAGAAACCAATGTCAATAAGCATAGAGACAGAAACCAATGTCAATAAGCGTAGAGGCAGAAACCAATGTCAATAAGCGTAGATACAGAAACCAATGTCAATAAGCGTAGAGACAGAAACCAATGTCAATAAGCGTAGATACAGAAACCAATGTCAATAAGCGTAGAGACAGAAACCAATGTCAATAAGCGTAGAGGCAGAAACCAATGTCAATAAGCGTAGATACAGAAACCAATGTCAATAAGCGTTGAGGCAGAAACCAATGTCAATAAGCGTAGATACAGAAACCAATGTCAATAAGTGTTGAGGCAGAAACCAATGTCAATAAGCGTTGAGAGAGAAACCAATGTCAATAAGCGTAGAGACAGAAACCAATGTCAATAAGCGTAGAGACAGAAACCAATGTCAATAAGTGTTGAGGCAGAAACCAATGTCAATAAGCGTTGAGAGAGAAACCAATATCAATTAGCGTAGAGACAGAAACCAATGTCAATAAGCGTAGAGACAGAAACCAATGTCAATAAGCGTAGAGACAGAAACCAATATGAATAAGCGTAGATGCAGAAACCAATATGAATAAGCGTAGATACAGAAACCAATGTCAATAAGCGTAGATACAGAAACCAATGTCAATAAGCGTCGAGACAGAAACTACTGTCAATAAGCGTAGAGGCAGAAACCAATGTCAATAAGCGTAGAGACAGAAACCAATGTCAATAAGCGTTGAGAGAGAAACCAATGTCAATAAGCGTTGAGACAGAAACCAATGTCAATAAGCGTAGATACAGAAACCAATGTCAATAAGCGTAGATACAGAAACCAATGTCAATAAGCGTAGATACAGAAACCAATGTCAATAAGCGTAGATGCAGAAATCAATGTCAATAAGCGTAGATACAGAAACCAATGTCAATAAGCGTAGAGGTAGAAACCAATGTCAATAAGCGTAGAGACAGAAACCAATGTCAATAAGTGTTGAGACAGAAACCAATGTCAATAAGCGTTGAGGCAGAAACCAATGTCAATAAGCGTAGATGCAGAAACCAATGTCAATAAGCGTTGAGGCAGAAACCAATGTCAATAAGCGTAGATGCAGAAACCAATGTCAATAAGCGTTGAGAGAGAAACCAATGTCAATAAGCGTTGAGAGAGAAACCAATGTCAATAAGCGTAGATACAGAAACCAATGTCAATAAGCTTTGAGACAGAAACCAATGTCAATAAGCGTTGAGACAGAAACCAATGTCAATAAGCGTAGATACAGAAACCAATGTCAATAAGCGTTGAGGCAGAAACCAATGTCAATAAGCGTAGAGAGAGAAACCAATGTCAATAAGCGTAGAGAGAGAAACCAATGTCAATAAGCGTAGAGACAGAAACCAATGTCAATAAGCGTAGATACAGAAACCAATGACAATAAGCGTTGAGGCAGAAACCAATGTCAATAAGCGTTGAGACAGAAACCAATGTCAATAAGCGTAGATGCAGAAACCAATGTCAATAAGCGTAGAGAGAGAAACCAATGTCAATAAGCGTTGAGAGAGAAAGCAATGTCAATAAGCATAGAGACAGGAACCAATGTCAATAAGCGTAGAGACAGAAACCAATGTCAATAAGCGTTGAGACAGAAACCAATGTCAATAAGCGTTGAGACAGAAACCAATGTCAATAAGCGTAGAGACAGAAACCAATGTCAATAAGCGTAGAGACAGAAACCAATGTCAATAAGCGTAGAGACAGAAACCAATGTCAATAAGCGTAGATACAGAAACCAATGTCAATAAGCGTTGAGGCAGAAACCAATGTCAATAAGCGTAGAGACAGAAACCAATGTCAATAACCGTTGAGACAGAAACCAATGTCAATAAGCATTAAGACAGAAACCAATGTCAATAAGCGTAGATACAGAAACCAATGTCAATAAGCGTTGAGGCAGAAACCAATGTCAATAAGCGTAGATACAGAAACCAATGTCAATAAGTGTTGAGGCAGAAACCAATGTCAATAAGCGTTAAGAGAGAAACCAATGTCAATAAGCGTAGAGACAGAAACCAATGTCAATAAGCGTTGAGAGAGAAACCAATATCAATTAGCGTAGAGACAGAAACCAATGTCAATAAGCGTAGAGACAGAAACCAATGTCAATAAGCGTAGAGACAGAAACCAATATGAATAAGCGTAGATGCAGAAACCAATATGAATAAGCGTAGATACAGAAACCAATGTCAATAAGCGTAGATACAGAAACCAATGTCAATAAGCGTCGAGACAGAAACTACTGTCAATAAGCGTAGAGGCAGAAACCAATGTCAATAAGCGTAGAGACAGAAACCAATGTCAATAAGCGTTGAGAGAGAAACCAATGTCAATAAGCGTTGAGGCAGAAACCAATGTCAATAAGCGTAGATACAGAAACCAATGTCAATAAGCGTAGATACAGAAACCAATGTCAATAAGCGTAGATACAGAAACCAATGTCAATAAGCGTAGATGCAGAAATCAATGTCAATAAGCGTAGATACAGAAACCAATGTCAATAAGCGTAGAGGTAGAAACCAATGTCAATAAGCGTAGAGACAGAAACCAATGTCAATAAGTGTTGAGACAGAAACCAATGTCAATAAGCGTTGAGGCAGAAACCAATGTCAATAAGCGTAGATGCAGAAACCAATGTCAATAAGCGTTGAGGCAGAAACCAATGTCAATAAGCGTAGATGCAGAAACCAATGTCAATAAGCGTTGAGAGAGAAACCAATGTCAATAAGCGTTGAGAGAGAAACCAATGTCAATAAGCGTAGATACAGAAACCAATGTCAATAAGCTTTGAGACAGAAACCAATGTCAATAAGCGTTGAGACAGAAACCAATGTCAATAAGCGTAGATACAGAAACCAATGTCAATAAGCGTTGAGGCAGAAACCAATGTCAATAAGCGTAGAGACAGAAACCAATGTCAATAAGCGTAGAGAGAGAAACCAATGTCAATAAGCGTAGAGACAGAAACCAATGTCAATAAGCGTAGATACAGAAACCAATGACAATAAGCGTTGAGGCAGAAACCAATGTCAATAAGCGTTGAGACAGAAACCAATGTCAATAAGCGTAGATGCAGAAACCAATGTCAATAAGCGTAGAGAGAGAAACCAATGTCAATAAGCGTTGAGAGAGAAAGCAATGTCAATAAGCATAGAGACAGGAACCAATGTCAATAAGCGTAGAGACAGAAACCAATGTCAATAAGCGTTGAGACAGAAACCAATGTCAATAAGCGTTGAGACAGAAACCAATGTCAATAAGCGTAGAGACAGAAACCAATGTCAATAAGCGTAGAGACAGAAACCAATGTCAATAAGCGTAGAGACAGAAACCAATGTCAATAAGCGTAGATACAGAAACCAATGTCAATAAGCGTTGAGGCAGAAACCAATGTCAATAAGCGTAGAGACAGAAACCAATGTCAATAACCGTTGAGACAGAAACCAATGTCAATAAGCATTAAGACAGAAACCAATGTCAATAAGCGTAGATACAGAAACCAATGTCAATAAGCGTTGAGGCAGAAACCAATGTCAATAAGCGTAGATACAGAAACCAATGTCAATAAGTGTTGAGGCAGAAACCAATGTCAATAAGCGTTGAGAGAGAAACCAATGTCAATAAGCGTAGAGACAGAAACCAATGTCAATAAGCGTAGAGACAGAAACCAATGTCAATAAGTGTTGAGGCAGAAACCAATGTCAATAAGCGTTGAGAGAGAAACCAATATCAATTAGCGTAGAGACAGAAACCAATGTCAATAAGCGTAGAGACAGAAACCAATGTCAATAAGCATTAAGACAGAAACCAATATGAATAAGCGTAGATGCAGAAACCAATATGAATAAGCGTAGATACAGAAACCAATGTCAATAAGCGTAGATACAGAAACCAATGTCAATAAGCGTCGAGACAGAAACTACTGTCAATAAGCGTAGAGGCAGAAACCAATGTCAATAAGCGTAGAGACAGAAACCAATGTCAATAAGCGTTGAGAGAGAAACCAATGTCAATAAGCGTTGAGGCAGAAACCAATGTCAATAAGCGTAGATACAGAAACCAATGTCAATAAGCGTAGATACAGAAACCAATGTCAATAAGCGTAGATACAGAAACCAATGTCAATAAGCGTAGATGCAGAAATCAATGTCAATAAGCGTAGATACAGAAACCAATGTCAATAAGCGTAGAGGTAGAAACCAATGTCAATAAGCGTAGAGACAGAAACCAATGTCAATAAGTGTTGAGACAGAAACCAATGTCAATAAGCGTTGAGGCAGAAACCAATGTCAATAAGCGTAGATGCAGAAACCAATGTCAATAAGCGTTGAGGCAGAAACCAATGTCAATAAGCGTAGATGCAGAAACCAATGTCAATAAGCGTTGAGAGAGAAACCAATGTCAATAAGCGTTGAGAGAGAAACCAATGTCAATAAGCGTAGATACAGAAACCAATGTCAATAAGCTTTGAGACAGAAACCAATGTCAATAAGCGTTGAGACAGAAACCAATGTCAATAAGCGTAGATACAGAAACCAATGTCAATAAGCGTTGAGGCAGAAACCAATGTCAATAAGCGTAGAGACAGAAACCAATGTCAATAAGCGTAGAGAGAGAAACCAATGTCAATAAGCGTAGAGACAGAAACCAATGTCAATAAGCGTAGATACAGAAACCAATGACAATAAGCGTTGAGGCAGAAACCAATGTCAATAAGCGTTGAGACAGAAACCAATGTCAATAAGCGTAGATGCAGAAACCAATGTCAATAAGCGTAGAGAGAGAAACCAATGTCAATAAGCGTTGAGAGAGAAAGCAATGTCAATAAGCATAGAGACAGGAACCAATGTCAATAAGCGTAGAGACAGAAACCAATGTCAATAAGCGTTGAGACAGAAACCAATGTCAATAAGCGTTGAGACAGAAACCAATGTCAATAAGCGTAGAGACAGAAACCAATGTCAATAAGCGTAGAGACAGAAACCAATGTCAATAAGCGTAGAGACAGAAACCAATGTCAATAAGCGTAGATACAGAAACCAATGTCAATAAGCGTTGAGGCAGAAACCAATGTCAATAAGCGTAGAGACAGAAACCAATGTCAATAAGCTTTGAGACAGAAACCAATGTCAATAAGCGTTGAGACAGAAACCAATGTCAATAAGCGTTGAGGCAGAAACCAATGTCAATAAGCGTAGATGCAGAAACCAATGTCAATAAGCGTTGAGGCAGAAACCAATGTCAATAAGCGTAGAGACAGAAACCAATGTCAATAAGCTTTGAGACAGAAACCAATGTCAATAAGCGTTGAGACAGAAACCAATGTCAATAAGCGTAGATGCAGAAACCAATGTCAATAAGCGTTGAGACAGAAACCACTGTCAATAAGCGTAGATGCAGCAACCAATGTCAATAACCGTTGAGACAGAAACCAATGTCAATAAGCATTAAGACAGAAACCAATGTCAATAAGCGTAGATACAGAAACCAATGTCAATAAGCGTTGAGGCACAAACCAATGTCAATAAGCGTAGATACAGAAACCAATGTCAATAAGTGTTGAGGCAGAAACCAATGTCAATAAGCGTAGATGCAGAAACCAATGTCAATAAGCGTAGAGGCAGAAACCAATGTCAATAAGCGTAGATACAGAAACCAATGTCAATATGCGTTGAGAGAGAAACCAATGTCAATAAGCGTTGAAAGAGAAAGCAATGTCAATAAGCGTAGAGACAGGAACCAATGTCAATAAGCGTAGAGACAGAAACCAATGTCAATAAGCGTAGAGAGAGAAACCAATGTCAATAAGCGTTGAGAGAGAAACCAATGTCAATAAGCGTTGAGACAGAAACCAATGTCAATAAGCGTAGATACAGAAACCAATGTCAATAAGCGTAGATACAGAAACCAATGTCAATAAGCGTTGAGGCAGAAACCAATGTCAATAAGCGTAGAGACAGAAACCAATGTCAATAAGCTTTGAGACAGAAACCAATGTCAATAAGCGTTGAGACAGAAACCAATGTCAATAAGCGTAAATACAGAAACCAATGTCAATAAGCGTTGAGGCAGAAACCAATGTCAATAAGCGTAGAGACAGAAACCAATGTCAATAAGCGTAGAGACAGAAACCAATGTCAATAAGCGTTGAGACAGAAACCAATGTCAATAAGCGTAGATGCAGAAACCAATGTCAATAAGCGTTGAGACAGAAACCACTGTCAATAAGCGTAGATGCAGCAACCAATGTCAATAACCGTTGAGACAGAAACCAATGTCAATAAGCATTAAGACAGAAACCAATGTCAATAAGCGTAGATACAGAAACCAATGTCAATAAGCGTTGAGGCACAAACCAATGTCAATAAGCGTAGATACAGAAACCAATGTCAATAAGTGTTGAGGCAGAAACCAATGTCAATAAGCGTAGATGCAGAAACCAATGTCAATAAGCGTAGAGGCAGAAACCAATGTCAATAAGCGTAGATACAGAAACCAATGTCAATATGCGTTGAGAGAGAAACCAATGTCAATAAGCGTTGAAAGAGAAAGCAATGTCAATAAGCGTAGAGACAGGAACCAATGTCAATAAGCGTAGAGACAGAAACCAATGTCAATAAGCGTAGAGAGAGAAACCAATGTCAATAAGCGTTGAGAGAGAAACCAATGTCAATAAGCGTTGAGACAGAAACCAATGTCAATAAGCGTAGATACAGAAACCAATGTCAATAAGCGTAGATACAGAAACCAATGTCAATAAGCGTTGAGGCAGAAACCAATGTCAATAAGCGTAGAGACAGAAACCAATGTCAATAAGCTTTGAGACAGAAACCAATGTCAATAAGCGTTGAGACAGAAACCAATGTCAATAAGCGTAAATACAGAAACCAATGTCAATAAGCGTTGAGGCAGAAACCAATGTCAATAAGCGTAGAGAGCGAAACCAATGTCAATAAGCGTAGAGAGAGAAACCAATGTCAATAAGCGTTGAGACAGAAACCAATGTCAATAAGCGTAGATGCAGAAACCAATGTCAAAAAGCCTAGAGGCAGAAACCAATGTCAATAAGCGTAGAGACAGAAACCAATGTCAATAAGCGTTGAGAGAGAAACCAATGTCAATAAGCGTTGAGACAGAAACCAATGTCAATAAGCGTAAATGCAGAAACCAATGTCAACAAGCGTTGAGACAGAAACCACTGTCAATAAGCGTAGATGCAGAAACCAATGTCAATAACCGTTGAGACAGAAACCAATGTCAATAAGCATTAAGACAGAAACCAATGTCAATAAGCGTAGATACAGAAACCAATGTCAATAAGCGTTGAGGCACAAACCAATGTCAATAAGCGTAGATACAGAAACCAATGTCAATAAGTGTTGAGGCAGAAACCAATGTCAATAAGCGTTGAGAGAGAAACCAATGTCAATAAACGTAGAGACAGAAACCAATGTCAATAAGCGTAGAGACAGAAACCAATGTCAATAAGCGTAGAGACAGAAACCAATATGAATAAGCGTAGATGCAGAAACCAATATGAATAAGCGTAGATACAGAAACCAATGTCAATAAGCGTAGATACAGAAACCAATGTCAATAAGCGTAGAGGCAGAAACCAATGTCAATAAGCGTAGATGCAGAAACCAATGTTAATAATCGTAGAGACAGAAACCAATGTCAATAAGCGTAGAGACAGAAACCAATGTCAATAAGCGTAGAGACAGAAACCAATGTCAATAAGCGTAATGGCAGAAACCAATGTCAATAAGCGTAGATGCAGAAACCAATGTTAATAATCGTAGAGACAGAAACCAATGTCAATAAGCGTAGAGACAGAAACCAATGTCAATAAGCGTAGATACAGAAACCAATGTCAATAAGCGTAGAGACAGAAACCAATGTCAATAAGCGTAGATGCAGAAACCAATGTCAATAAGCGTAGATACAGAAACCAATGTCAATAAGCGTTCAGGCACAAACCAATGTCAATAAGCGTAGATACAGAAACCAATGTCAATAAGTGTTGAGGCAGAAACCAATGTCAATAAGCGTTGAGAGAGAAACCAATGTCAATAAGCGTAGAGACAGAAACCAATGTCAATAAGCGTAGAGACAGAAACCAATGTCAATAAGTGTTGAGGCAGAAACCAATGTCAATAAGCGTTGAGAGAGAAACCAATGTCAATAAGCGTAGAGACAGAAACCAATGTCAATAAGCGTAGAGACAGAAACCAATGTCAATAAGCGTAGAGACAGAAACCAATGTCAATAAGCGTAGATGCAGAAACCAATATGAATAAGCGTAGATACAGAAACCAATGTCAATAAGCGTAGATACAGAAACCAATGTCAATAAGCGTAGAGGTAGAAACCAATGTCAATAAGCGTAGAGACAGAAACCAATGTCAATAAGTGTTGAGACAGAAACCAATGTCAATAAGCGTTGAGGCAGAAACCAATGTCAATAAGCGTAGATGCAGAAACCAATGTCAATAAGCGTTGAGGCAGAAACCAATGTCAATAAGCGTAGATGCAGAAACCAATGTCAATAAGCGTTGAGAGAGAAACCAATGTCAATAAGCGTTGAGAGAGAAACCAATGTCAATAAGCGTAGATACAGAAACCAATGTCAATAAGCTTTGAGACAGAAACCAATGTCAATAAGCGTTGAGACAGAAACCAATGTCAATAAGCGTAGATACAGAAACCAATGTCAATAAGCGTTGAGGCAGAAACCAATGTCAATAAGCGTAGAGACAGAAACCAATGTCAATAAGCGTAGAGAAAGAAACCAATGTCAATAAGCGTAGAGACAGAAACCAATGTCAATAAGCGTAGATACAGAAACCAATGACAATAAGCGTTGAGGCAGAAACCAATGTCAATAAGCGTAGAGACAGAAACCAATGTCAATAAGCGTTGAGGCAGAAACCAATGTCAATAAGCGTAGAGACAGAAACCAATGTCAATAAGCGTTGAGAGTGAAATCAATGTCAATAAGCGTTGAGACAGAAACCAATGTCAATAAGCGTAGATGCAGAAACCAATGTCAATAAGCGTAGATACAGAAACCAATATCAATAAGCGTTGAGGCAGAAACCAATGTCAATAAGCGTTGAGAGAGAAACCAATGTCAATAAGCGTTGAGGCAGAAACCAATGTCAATAAGCGTAGATGCAGAAACCAATGTCAATAAGCGTAGAGACAGAAACCAATGTTAATAATCGTAGAGACAGAAACCAATGTCAATAAGCGTAGAGACAGAAACCAATATGAATAAGCGTAGATGCAGAAACCAATGTCAATAAGCGTAGAGACAGAAACCAATGTCAATAAGCGTAGAGGCAGAAACCAATGTCAATAAGCGTAGATACAGAAACCAATGTCAATAAGCGTAGAGACAGAAACCAATGTCAATAAGCGTAGATACAGAAACCAATGTCAATAAGCGTAGAGACAGAAACCAATGTCAATAAGCGTAGAGGCAGAAACCAATGTCAATAAGCGTAGATACAGAAACCAATGTCAATAAGCGTTGAGGCAGAAACCAATGTCAATAAGCGTAGATACAGAAACCAATGTCAATAAGCGTTGAGGCAGAAACCAATGTCAATAAGCGTTGAGAGAGAAACCAATGTCAATAAGCGTAGAGACAGAAACCAATGTCAATAAGCGTAGAGACAGAAACCAATGTCAATAAGTGTTGAGGCAGAAACCAATGTCAATAAGCGTTGAGAGAGAAACCAATATCAATTAGCGTAGAGACAGAAACCAATGTCAATAAGCGTAGAGACAGAAACCAATGTCAATAAGCGTAGAGACAGAAACCAATATGAATAAGCGTAGATGCAGAAACCAATATGAATAAGCGTAGATACAGAAACCAATGTCAATAAGCGTAGATACAGAAACCAATGTCAATAAGCGTCGAGACAGAAACTACTGTCAATAAGCGTAGAGGCAGAAACCAATGTCAATAAGCGTAGAGACAGAAACCAATGTCAATAAGCGTTGAGAGAGAAACCAATGTCAATAAGCGTTGAGGCAGAAACCAATGTCAATAAGCGTAGATACAGAAACCAATGTCAATAAGCGTAGATACAGAAACCAATGTCAATAAGCGTAGATACAGAAACCAATGTCAATAAGCGTAGATGCAGAAATCAATGTCAATAAGCGTAGATACAGAAACCAATGTCAATAAGCGTAGAGGTAGAAACCAATGTCAATAAGCGTAGAGACAGAAACCAATGTCAATAAGTGTTGAGACAGAAACCAATGTCAATAAGCGTTGAGGCAGAAACCAATGTCAATAAGCGTAGATGCAGAAACCAATGTCAATAAGCGTTGAGGCAGAAACCAATGTCAATAAGCGTAGATGCAGAAACCAATGTCAATAAGCGTTGAGAGAGAAACCAATGTCAATAAGCGTTGAGAGAGAAACCAATGTCAATAAGCGTAGATACAGAAACCAATGTCAATAAGCTTTGAGACAGAAACCAATGTCAATAAGCGTTGAGACAGAAACCAATGTCAATAAGCGTAGATACAGAAACCAATGTCAATAAGCGTTGAGGCAGAAACCAATGTCAATAAGCGTAGAGACAGAAACCAATGTCAATAAGCGTAGAGAGAGAAACCAATGTCAATAAGCGTAGAGACAGAAACCAATGTCAATAAGCGTAGATACAGAAACCAATGACAATAAGCGTTGAGGCAGAAACCAATGTCAATAAGCGTAGAGACAGAAACCAATGTCAATAAGCGTTGAGGCAGAAACCAATGTCAATAAGCGTAGAGACAGAAACCAATGTCAATAAGTGTTGAGAGAGAAATCAATGTCAATAAGCGTTGAGACAGAAACCAATGTCAATAAGCGTAGATGCAGAAACCAATGTCAATAAGCGTAGATACAGAAACCAATATCAATAAGCGTTGAGGCAGAAACCAATGTCAATAAGCGTTGAGACAGAAACCAATGTCAATAAGCTTTGAGACAGAAACCAATGTCAATAAGCGTTGAGACAGAAACCAATGTCAATAAGCGTAGATACAGAAACCAATGTCAATAAGCGTTGAGGCAGAAACCAATGTCAATAAGCGTAGAGACAGAAACCAATGTCAATAAGCGTTGAGACAGAAACCAATGTCAATAAGCGTTGAGGCAGAAACCAATGTCAATAAGCGTAGATGCAGAAACCAATGTCAATAAGCGTAGAGGCAGAAACCAATGTCAATAAGCGTAGATACAGAAACCAATGTCAATAAGCGTAGAGGCAGAAACCAATGTCAATAAGCGTAGATGCAGAAACCAATGTCAATAAGCGTAGAGACAGAAACCAATATGAATAAGCGTAGATGCAGAAACCAATATGAATAAGCGTAGATACAGAAACCAATGTCAATAAGCGTAGATGCAGAAATCCATGTCAATAAGCGTAGAGACAGAAACCAATGTCAATAAGCGTAGAGGCAGAAACCAATGTCAATAAGCGTAGAGACAGAAACCAATGTCAATAAGTGTTGAGACAAAAACCAATGTCAATAAGCGTTGAGGCAGAAACCAATGTCAATAAGCGTAGATGCAGAAACCAATGTCAATAAGCGTAGAGGCAGAAACCAATGTCAATAAGCGTTGAGGCAGAAACCAATGTCAATAAGCGTAGAGGCAGAAACCAATGTCAATAAGCGTAGATGCAGAAACCAATGTCAATAAGCGTAGATACAGACACCAATGTCAATAAGCGTAGATGCAGAAATCAATGTCAATAAGCGTAGAGACAGAAACTAATGTCAATAAGCGTAGAGGCAGAAACCAATGTCAATAAGCGTAGAGACAGAAACCAATGTCAATAAGCGTAGATACAGAAACCAATGTCAATAAGCGTAGATACAGAAACCAATGTCAATAAGCGTAGATGCAGAAATCAATGTCAATAAGCGTAGATACAGAAACCAATGTCAATAAGCGTAGAGGTAGAAACCAATGTCAATAAGCGTAGAGACAGAAACCAATGTCAATAAGTGTTGAGACAGAAACCAATGTTAATAAGCGTTGAGGCAGAAACCAATGTCAATAAGCGTAGATGCAGAAACCAATGTCAATAAGCGTTGAGGCAGAAACCAATGTCAATAAGCGTAGATGCAGAAACCAATGTCAATAAGCGTTGAGAGAGAAACCAATGTCAATAAGCGTTGAGAGAGAAACCAATGTCAATAAGCGTAGATACAGAAACCAATGTCAATAAGCTTTGAGACAGAAACCAATGTCAATAAGCGTTGAGACAGAAACCAATGTCAATAAGCGTAGATACAGAAACCAATGTCAATAAGCGTTGAGGCAGAAACCAATGTCAATAAGCGTAGAGACAGAAACCAATGTCAATAAGCGTAGAGAGAGAAACCAATGTCAATAAGCGTAGAGACAGAAACCAATGTCAATAAGCGTAGATACAGAAACCAATGACAATAAGCGTTGAGGCAGAAACCAATGTCAATAAGCGTAGAGACAGAAACCAATGTCAATAAGCGTTGAGGCAGAAACCAATGTCAATAAGCGTAGAGACAGAAACCAATGTCAATAAGTGTTGAGAGAGAAATCAATGTCAATAAGCGTTGAGACAGAAACCAATGTCAATAAGCGTAGATGCAGAAACCAATGTCAATAAGCGTAGATACAGAAACCAATATCAATAAGCGTTGAGGCAGAAACCAATGTCAATAAGCGTTGAGACAGAAACCAATGTCAATAAGCGTAGAGGCAGAAACCAATGTCAATAAGCGTAGATGCAGAAACCAATGTCAATAAGCGTAGAGACAGAAACCAATGTCAATAAGCTTTGAGACAGAAACCAATGTCAATAAGCGTTGAGACAGAAACCAATGTCAATAAGCGTAGATACAGAAACCAATGTCAATAAGCGTTGAGGCAGAAACCAATGTCAATAAGCGTAGAGACAGAAACCAATGTCAATAAGCGTTGAGACAAAAACCAATGTCAATAAGCGTTGAGGCAGAAACCAATGTCAATAAGCGTAGATGCAGAAACCAATGTCAATAAGCGTAGAGGCAGAAACCAATGTCAATAAGCGTAGATACAGAAACCAATGTCAATAAGCGTAGAGGCAGAAACCAATGTCAATAAGCGTAGATGCAGAAACCAATGTCAATAAGCGTAGAGACAGAAACCAATATGAATAAGCGTAGATGCAGAAACCAATATGAATAAGCGTTGAGGCAGAAACCAATGTCAATAAGCGTAGATGCAGAAATCCATGTCAATAAGCGTAGAGACAGAAACCAATGTCAATAAGCGTAGAGGCAGAAACCAATGTCAATAAGCGTAGAGACAGAAACCAATGTCAATAAGTGTTGAGACAAAAACCAATGTCAATAAGCGTTGAGGCAGAAACCAATGTCAATAAGCGTAGATGCAGAAACCAATGTCAATAAGCGTAGAGGCAGAAACCAATGTCAATAAGCGTTGAGGCAGAAACCAATGTCAATAAGCGTAGAGGCAGAAACCAATGTCAATAAGCGTAGATGCAGAAACCAATGTCAATAAGCGTAGATACAGACACCAATGTCAATAAGCGTAGATGCAGAAATCAATGTCAATAAGCGTAGAGACAGAAACTAATGTCAATAAGCGTAGAGGCAGAAACCAATGTCAATAAGCGTAGAGACAGAAACCAATGTCAATAAGCGTTGAGAGTGAAATCAATGTCAATAAGCGTTGAGACAGAAACCAATGTCAATAAGCGTAGATGCAGAAACCAATGTCAATAAGCGTAGATACAGAAACCAATATCAATAAGCGTTGAGGCAGAAACCAATGTCAATAAGCGTTGAGAGAGAAACCAATGTCAATAAGCGTTGAGGCAGAAACCAATGTCAATAAGCGTAGATGCAGAAACCAATGTCAATAAGCGTAGAGACAGAAACCAATGTTAATAATCGTAGAGACAGAAACCAATGTCAATAAGCGTAGAGACAGAAACCAATATGAATAAGCGTAGATGCAGAAACCAATGTCAATAAGCGTAGAGACAGAAACCAATGTCAATAAGCGTAGAGGCAGAAACCAATGTCAATAAGCGTAGATACAGAAACCAATGTCAATAAGCGTAGAGACAGAAACCAATGTCAATAAGCGTAGATACAGAAACCAATGTCAATAAGCGTAGAGACAGAAACCAATGTCAATAAGCGTAGAGGCAGAAACCAATGTCAATAAGCGTAGATACAGAAACCAATGTCAATAAGCGTTGAGGCAGAAACCAATGTCAATAAGCGTAGATACAGAAACCAATGTCAATAAGTGTTGAGGCAGAAACCAATGTCAATAAGCGTTGAGAGAGAAACCAATGTCAATAAGCGTAGAGACAGAAACCAATGTCAATAAGCGTAGAGACAGAAACCAATGTCAATAAGTGTTGAGGCAGAAACCAATGTCAATAAGCGTTGAGAGAGAAACCAATATCAATTAGCGTAGAGACAGAAACCAATGTCAATAAGCGTAGAGGCAGAAACCAATGTCAATAAGCGTAGAGACAGAAACCAATATGAATAAGCGTAGATGCAGAAACCAATATGAATAAGCGTAGATACAGAAACCAATGTCAATAAGCGTAGATACAGAAACCAATGTCAATAAGCGTAGAGACAGAAACCAATGTCAATAAGCGTAGAGGCAGAAACCAATGTCAATAAGCGTAGAGACAGAAACCAATGTCAATAAGCGTTGAGAGAGAAACCAATGTCAATAAGCGTTGAGGCAGAAACCAATGTCAATAAGCGTAGATACAGAAACCAATGTCAATAAGCGTAGATACAGAAACCAATGTCAATAAGCGTAGATACAGAAACCAATGTCAATAAGCGTAGATGCAGAAACCAATGTCAATAAGCGTAGATACAGAAACCAATGTCAATAAGCGTAGAGGTAGAAACCAATGTCAATAAGCGTAGAGACAGAAACCAATGTCAATAAGTGTTGAGACAGAAACCAATGTCAATAAGCGTTGAGGCAGAAACCAATGTCAATAAGCGTAGATGCAGAAACCAATGTCAATAAGCGTTGAGGCAGAAACCAATGTCAATAAGCGTAGATGCAGAAACCAATGTCAATAAGCGTTGAGAGAGAAACCAATGTCAATAAGCGTTGAGAGAGAAACCAATGTCAATAAGCGTAGATACAGAAACCAATGTCAATAAGCGTTGAGACAGAAACCAATGTCAATAAGCGTTGAGACAGAAACCAATGTCAATAAGCGTAGATACAGAAACCAATGTCAATAAGCGTTGAGGCAGAAACCAATGTCAATAAGCGTAGAGACAGAAACCAATGTCAATAAGCGTAGAGAGAGAAACCAATGTCAATAAGCGTAGAGACAGAAACCAATGTCAATAAGCGTAGATACAGAAACCAATGACAATAAGCGTTGAGGCAGAAACCAATGTCAATAAGCGTAGAGACAGAAACCAATGTCAATAAGCGTTGAGGCAGAAACCAATGTCAATAAGCGTAGAGACAGAAACCAATGTCAATAAGTGTTGAGAGAGAAATCAATGTCAATAAGCGTTGAGACAGAAACCAATGTCAATAAGCGTAGATGCAGAAACCAATGTCAATAAGCGTAGATACAGAAACCAATATCAATAAGCGTTGAGGCAGAAACCAATGTCAATAAGCGTTGAGACAGAAACCAATGTCAATAAGCGTAGAGGCAGAAACCAATGTCAATAAGCGTAGATGCAGAAACCAATGTCAATAAGCGTAGAGACAGAAACCAATGTCAATAAGCTTTGAGACAGAAACCAATGTCAATAAGCGTTGAGACAGAAACCAATGTCAATAAGCGTAGATACAGAAACCAATGTCAATAAGCGTTGAGGCAGAAACCAATGTCAATAAGCGTAGAGACAGAAACCAATGTCAATAAGCGTTGAGACAGAAACCAATGTCAATAAGCGTTGAGGCAGAAACCAATGTCAATAAGCGTAGATGCAGAAACCAATGTCAATAAGCGTAGAGGCAGAAACCAATGTCAATAAGCGTAGATACAGAAACCAATGTCAATAAGCGTAGAGGCAGAAACCAATGTCAATAAGCGTAGATGCAGAAACCAATGTCAATAAGCGTAGAGACAGAAACCAATATGAATAAGCGTAGATGCAGAAACCAATATGAATAAGCGTAGATACAGAAACCAATGTCAATAAGCGTAGATGCAGAAATCCATGTCAATAAGCGTAGAGACAGAAACCAATGTCAATAAGCGTAGAGGCAGAAACCAATGTCAATAAGCGTAGAGACAGAAACCAATGTCAATAAGTGTTGAGACAAAAACCAATGTCAATAAGCGTTGAGGCAGAAACCAATGTCAATAAGCGTAGATGCAGAAACCAATGTCAATAAGCGTAGAGGCAGAAACCAATGTCAATAAGCGTTGAGGCAGAAACCAATGTCAATAAGCGTAGAGGCAGAAACCAATGTCAATAAGCGTAGATGCAGAAACCAATGTCAATAAGCGTAGATACAGACACCAATGTCAATAAGCGTAGATGCAGAAATCAATGTCAATAAGCGTAGAGACAGAAACTAATGTCAATAAGCGTAGAGGCAGAAACCAATGTCAATAAGCGTAGAGACAGAAACCAATGTCAATAAGCGTAGATACAGAAACCAATGTCAATAAGCGTAGATACAGAAACCAATGTCAATAAGCGTAGATGCAGAAATCAATGTCAATAAGCGTAGATACAGAAACCAATGTCAATAAGCGTAGAGGTAGAAACCAATGTCAATAAGCGTAGAGACAGAAACCAATGTCAATAAGTGTTGAGACAGAAACCAATGTCAATAAGCGTTGAGGCAGAAACCAATGTCAATAAGCGTAGATGCAGAAACCAATGTCAATAAGCGTTGAGGCAGAAACCAATGTCAATAAGCGTAGATGCAGAAACCAATGTCAATAAGCGTTGAGAGAGAAACCAATGTCAATAAGCGTTGAGACAGAAACCAATGTCAATAAGCGTAGATACAGAAACCAATGTCAATAAGCTTTGAGACAGAAACCAATGTCAATAAGCGTTGAGACAGAAACCAATGTCAATAAGCGTAGATACAGAAACCAATGTCAATAAGCGTTGAGGCAGAAACCAATGTCAATAAGCGTAGAGACAGAAACCAATGTCAATAAGCGTAGAGAGAGAAACCAATGTCAATAAGCGTAGAGACAGAAACCAATGTCAATAAGCGTAGATACAGAAACCAATGACAATAAGCGTTGAGGCAGAAACCAATGTCAATAAGCGTAGAGACAGAAACCAATGTCAATAAGCGTTGAGGCAGAAACCAATGTCAATAAGCGTAGAGACAGAAACCAATGTCAATAAGCGTTGAGAGAGAAATCAATGTCAATAAGCGTTGAGACAGAAACCAATGTCAATAAGCGTAGATGCAGAAACCAATGTCAATAAGCGTAGATACAGAAACCAATATCAATAAGCGTTGAGGCAGAAACCAATGTCAATAAGCGTTGAGACAGAAACCAATGTCAATAAGCGTAGAGGCAGAAACCAATGTCAATAAGCGTAGATGCAGAAACCAATGTCAATAAGCGTAGAGACAGAAACCAATGTCAATAAGCTTTGAGACAGAAACCAATGTCAATAAGCGTTGAGACAGAAACCAATGTCAATAAGCGTAGATACAGAAACCAATGTCAATAAGCGTTGAGGCAGAAACCAATGTCAATAAGCGTAGAGACAGAAACCAATGTCAATAAGCGTTGAGACAGAAACCAATGTCAATAAGCGTTGAGGCAGAAACCAATGTCAATAAGCGTAGATGCAGAAACCAATGTCAATAAGCGTAGAGGCAGAAACCAATGTCAATAAGCGTAGATACAGAAACCAATGTCAATAAGCGTAGAGGCAGAAACCAATGTCAATAAGCGTAGATGCAGAAACCAATGTCAATAAGCGTAGAGACAGAAACCAATATGAATAAGCGTAGATGCAGAAACCAATATGAATAAGCGTAGATACAGAAACCAATGTCAATAAGCGTAGATGCAGAAATCCATGTCAATAAGCGTAGAGACAGAAACCAATGTCAATAAGCGTAGAGGCAGAAACCAATGTCAATAAGCGTAGAGACAGAAACCAATGTCAATAAGTGTTGAGACAAAAACCAATGTCAATAAGCGTTGAGGCAGAAACCAATGTCAATAAGCGTAGATGCAGAAACCAATGTCAATAAGCGTAGAGGCAGAAACCAATGTCAATAAGCGTTGAGGCAGAAACCAATGTCAATAAGCGTAGAGGCAGAAACCAATGTCAATAAGCGTAGATGCAGAAACCAATGTCAATAAGCGTAGATACAGACACCAATGTCAATAAGCGTAGATGCAGAAATCAATGTCAATAAGCGTAGAGACAGAAACTAATGTCAATAAGCGTAGAGGCAGAAACCAATGTCAATAAGCGTAGAGACAGAAACCAATGTCAATAAGCGTAGAGACAGAAACCAATGTCAATAAGCTTTGAGACAGAAACCAATGTCAATAAGCGTTGAGACAGAAACCAATGTCAATAAGCGTAGATACAGAAACCAATGTCAATAAGCGTTGAGGCAGAAACCAATGTCAATAAGCGTAGAGACAGAAACCAATGTCAATAAGTGTTTAGACAGAAACCAATGTCAATAAGCGTTGAGGCAGAAACCAATGTCAATAAGCGTAGATGCAGAAACTAATGTCAATAAGCGTTGAGGCAGAAACCAATGTCAATAAGCGTAGAGACAGAAACCAATGTCAATAAGCGTTGAGAGAGAAACCAATGTCAATAAGCGTTGAGGCAGAAACCAATGTCAATAAGCGTAGATGCAGAAACCAATGTCAATAACCGTTGAGACAGAAACCAATGTCAATAAGCATTAAGACAGAAACCAATGTCAATAAGCGTAGATACAGAAACCAATGTCAATAAGCGTTGAGGCACAAACCAATGTCAATAAGCGTAGATACAGAAACCAATGTCAATAAGTGTTGAGGCAGAAACCAATGTCAATAAGCGTTGGGAGAGAAACCAATGTCAATAACCGTTGAGACAGAAACCAATGTCAATAAGCATTAAGACAGAAACCAATGTCAATGAGCGTAGATACAGAAACCAATGTCAATAAGCGTTGAGGCACAAACCAATGTCAATAAGCGTAGAGACAGAAACCAATGTCAATAAGCGTTGAGGCAGAAACCAATGTCAATAAGCGTAGATGCAGAAACCAATGTCAATAAGCGTAGAGGCAGAAACCAATGTCAATAAGCGTAGATACAGAAACCAATGTCAATAAGCGTAGAGGCAGAAACCAATGTCAATAAGCGTAGATGCAGAAACCAATGTCAATAAGCGTAGATACAGACACCAATGTCAATAAGCGTAGATGCAGAAATCAATGTCAATAAGCGTAGATACAGAAACTAATGTCAATAAGCGTAGAGGCAGAAACCAATGTCAATAAGCGTAGAGACAGAAACCAATGTCAATAAGCGTAGAGACAGAAACCAATGTCAATAAGCTTTGAGACAGAAACCAATGTCAATAAGCGTTGAGACAGAAACCAATGTCAATAAGCGTAGATACAGAAACCAATGTCAATAAGCGTTGAGGCAGAAACCAATGTCAATAAGCGTAGAGACAGAAACCAATGTCAATAAGTGTTTAGACAGAAACCAATGTCAATAAGCGTTGAGGCAGAAACCAATGTCAATAAGCGTAGATGCAGAAACCAATGTCAATAAGCGTTGAGGCAGAAACCAATGTCAATAAGCGTAGAGACAGAAACCAATGTCAATAAGCGTTGAGAGAGAAACCAATGTCAATAAGCGTTGAGGCAGAAACCAATGTCAATAAGCGTAGATGCAGAAACCAATGTCAATAACCGTTGAGACAGAAACCAATGTCAATAAGCATTAAGACAGAAACCAATGTCAATAAGCGTAGATACAGAAACCAATGTCAATAAGCGTTGAGGCACAAACCAATGTCAATAAGCGTAGATACAGAAACCAATGTCAATAAGTGTTGAGGCAGAAACCAATGTCAATAAGCGTTGGGAGAGAAACCAATGTCAATAACCGTTGAGACAGAAACCAATGTCAATAAGCATTAAGACAGAAACCAATGTCAATGAGCGTAGATACAGAAACCAATGTCAATAAGCGTTGAGGCAGAAACCAATGTCAATAAGCGTAGATGCAGAAACCAATGTCAATAAGCGTTGAGAGAGAAACCAATGTCAATAAGCGTAGATACAGGAACCAATATCAATAAGCGTTGAGGCAGAAACCAATGTCAATAAGCGTTGAGAGAGAAACCAATGTCAATAAGCGTTGAGACAGAAACCAATGTCAATAAGCGTAGATGCAGAAACCAATGTCAATAAGCATAGATACAGAAACCAATGTCAATAAGCGTAGATGCAGAAATCAATGTCAATAAGCGTAGAGACAGAAACCAATGTCAATAAGCGTAGAGGCAGAAACCAATGTCAATAAGCGTAGAGACAGAAACCAATGTCAATAAGCGTAGAGACAGAAACCAATGTCAATAAGCTTTGAGACAGAAACCAATGTCAATAAGCGTTGAGACAGAAACCAATGTCAATAAGCGTAGATACAGAAACCAATGTCAATAAGCGTTGAGGCAGAAACCAATGTCAATAAGCGTAGAGACAGAAACCAATGTCAATAAGTGTTGAGACAGAAACCAATGTCAATAAGCGTTGAGGCAGAAACCAATGTCAATAAGCGTAGATGCAGAAACCAATGTCAATAAGCGTAGAGGCAGAAACCAATGTCAATAAGCGTAGATACAGAAACCAATGTCAATAAGCGTAGAGGCAGAAACCAATGTCAATAAGCGTAGATGCAGAAACCAATGTCAATAAGCGTAGATACAGAAACCAATGTCAATAAGCGTAGATGCAGAAATCAATGTCAATAAGCGTAGAGACAGAAACCAATGTCAATAAGCGTAGAGGCAGAAACCAATGTCAATAAGCGTAGATACAGAAACCAATGTCAATAAGCGTTGAGGCAGAAACCAATGTCAATAAGCGTAGAGACAGAAACCAATGTCAATAAGTGTTGAGACAGAAACCAATGTCAATAAGCGTTGAGGCAGAAACCAATGTCAATAAGCGTAGATGCAGAAACCAATGTCAATAAGCGTAGAGGCAGAAACCAATGTCAATAAGCGTAGATACAGAAACCAATGTCAATAAGCGTAGAGGCAGAAACCAATGTCAATAAGCGTAGATGCAGAAACCAATGTCAATAAGCGTAAATACAGAAACCAATGTCAATAAGCGTAGATGCAGAAATCAATGTCAATAAGCGTAGAGACAGAAACCAATGTCAATAAGCGTAGAGGCAGAAACCAATGTCAATAAGCGTAGAGACAGAAACCAATGTCAATAAGCGTAGAGACAGAAACCAATGTCAATAAGCTTTGAGACAGAAACCAATGTCAATAAGCGTTGAGACAGAAACCAATGTCAATAAGCGTAGATACAGAAACCAATGTCAATAAGCGTTGAGGCAGAAACCAATGTCAATAAGCGTAGAGACAGAAACCAATGTCAATAAGTATTGAGACAGAAACCAATGTCAATAAGCGTTGAGGCAGAAACCAATGTCAATAAGCGTAGATGCAGAAACCAATGTCAATAAGCGTAGAGGCAGAAACCAATGTCAATAAGCGTAGATACAGAAACCAATGTCAATAAGCGTAGAGGCAGAAACCAATGTCAATAAGCGTAGATGCAGAAACCAATGTCAATAAGCGTAGATACAGAAACCAATGTCAATAAGCGTAGATGCAGAAATCAATGTCAATAAGCGTAGAGACAGAAACCAATGTCAATAAGCGTAGAGGCAGAAACCAATGTCAATAAGCGTAGAGACAGAAACCAATGTCAATAAGCGTAGAGACAGAAACCAATGTCAATAAGCTTTGAGACAGAAACCAATGTCAATAAGCGTTGAGACAGAAACCAATGTCAATAAGCGTAGATACAGAAACCAATGTCAATAAGCGTTGAGGCAGAAACCAATGTCAATAAGCGTAGAGACAGAAACCAATGTCAATAAGCGTTGAGAGAGAAACCAATGTCAATAAGCGTTGAGGCAGAAACCAATGTCAATAAGCGTTGAGAGAGAAACCAATGTCAATAAGCGTAGAGGCAGAAACCAATGTCAATAAGCGTAGATACAGAAACCAATGTCAATAAGCGTAGAGACAGAAACCAATGTCAATAAGCTTTGAGACAGAAACCAATGTCAATAAGCGTTGAGACAGAAACCAATGTCAATAAGTGTAGATACAGAAACCAATGTCAATAAGCGTAGAGACAGAAACCAATGTCAATAAGCGTTGAGACAGAAACCAATGTCAATAAGCGTTGAGGCAGAAACCAATGTCAATAAGCGTAGATGCAGAAACCAATGTCAATAAGCGTAGAGGCAGAAACCAATGTCAATAAGCGTAGAGAGAGAAACCAATGTCAATAAGCGTAGAGGCAGAAACCAATGTCAATAAGCGTAGATGCAGAAACCAATGTCAATAAGCGTAGATACAGAAACCAATGTCAATAAGCGTAGATGCAGAAATCAATGTCAATAAGCGTAGAGACAGAAACCAATGTCAATAAGCGTAGAGGCAGAAACCAATGTCAATAAGCGTAGAGACAGAAACCAATGTCAATAAGTGTTGAGACAGAAACCAATGTCAATAAGCGTAGAGGCAGAAACCAATGTCAATAAGCGTAGATACAGAAACCAATGTCAATAAGCGTAGAGACAGAAACCAATGTCAATAAGCTTTGAGACAGAAACCAATGTCAATAAGCGTTGAGACAGAAACCAATGTCAATAAGTGTAGATACAGAAACCAATGTCAATAAGCGTAGAGACAGAAACCAATGTCAATAAGCGTTGAGACAGAAACCAATGTCAATAAGCGTTGAGGCAGAAACCAATGTCAATAAGCGTAGATGCAGAAACCAATGTCAATAAGCGTAGAGGCAGAAACCAATGTCAATAAGCGTAGAGAGAGAAACCAATGTCAATAAGCGTAGAGGCAGAAACCAATGTCAATAAGCGTAGATGCAGAAACCAATGTCAATAAGCGTAGATACAGAAACCAATGTCAATAAGCGTAGATGCAGAAATCAATGTCAATAAGCGTAGAGACAGAAACCAATGTCAATAAGCGTAGAGGCAGAAACCAATGTCAATAAGCGTAGAGACAGAAACCAATGTCAATAAGTGTTGAGACAGAAACCAATGTCAATAAGCGTAGAGGCAGAAACCAATGTCAATAAGCGTAGATGCAGAAACCAATGTCAATAAGCGTAGAGGCAGAAACCAATGTCAATAAGCGTAGAGACAGAAACCAATGTCAATAAGCGTTGAGAGAGAAACCAATGTCAATAAGCGTTGAGACAGAAACCAATGTCAATAAGCGTAGATACAGAAACCAATGTCAATAAGCGTTGAGACAGAAACCACTGTCAATAAGCGTAGATGCAGAAACCAATGTCAATAAGAGTAGAGACAGAAACCAATGTCAATAAGCGTTGAGAGAGAAACCAATGTCAATAAGCGTTGAGGCAGAAACCAATGTCAATAAGCGTAGATACAGAAACCAATGTCAATAAGCGTAGATACAGAAACCAATGTCAATAAGCGTAGATACAGAAACCAATGTCAATAAGCGTAGAGACAGAAACCAATGTCAATAAGCTTTGAGACAGAAACCAATGTCAATAAGCGTTGAGACAGAAACCAATGTCAATAAGCGTAGATACAGAAACCAATGTCAATAAGCGTTGAGGCAGAAACCAATGTCAATAAGCGTAGAGACAGAAACCAATGTCAATAAGTATTGAGACAGAAACCAATGTCAATAAGCGTTGAGGCAGAAACCAATGTCAATAAGCGTAGATGCAGAAACCAATGTCAATAAGCGTAGAGGCAGAAACCAATGTCAATAAGCGTAGATACAGAAACCAATGTCAATAAGCGTAGAGGCAGAAACCAATGTCAATAAGCGTAGATGCAGAAACCAATGTCAATAAGCGTAGATACAGAAACCAATGTCAATAAGCGTAGATGCAGAAATCAATGTCAATAAGCGTAGAGACAGAAACCAATGTCAATAAGCGTAGAGGCAGAAACCAATGTCAATAAGCGTAGAGACAGAAACCAATGTCAATAAGCGTAGAGACAGAAACCAATGTCAATAAGCTTTGAGACAGAAACCAATGTCAATAAGCGTTGAGACAGAAACCAATGTCAATAAGCGTAGATACAGAAACCAATGTCAATAAGCGTTGAGGCAGAAACCAATGTCAATAAGCGTAGAGACAGAAACCAATGTCAATAAGCGTTGAGAGAGAAACCAATGTCAATAAGCGTTGAGGCAGAAACCAATGTCAATAAGCGTTGAGAGAGAAACCAATGTCAATAAGCGTTGAGGCAGAAACCAATGCCAATAAGCGTAGAGGCAGAAACCAATGTCAATAAGCGTAGATACAGAAACCAATGTCAATAAGCGTAGAGACAGAAACCAATGTCAATAAGCTTTGAGACAGAAACCAATGTCAATAAGCGTTGAGACAGAAACCAATGTCAATAAGTGTAGATACAGAAACCAATGTCAATAAGCGTAGAGACAGAAACCAATGTCAATAAGCGTTGAGACAGAAACCAATGTCAATAAGCGTTGAGGCAGAAACCAATGTCAATAAGCGTAGATGCAGAAACCAATGTCAATAAGCGTAGAGGCAGAAACCAATGTCAATAAGCGTAGAGAGAGAAACCAATGTCAATAAGCGTAGAGGCAGAAACCAATGTCAATAAGCGTAGATGCAGAAACCAATGTCAATAAGCGTAGATACAGAAACCAATGTCAATAAGCGTAGATGCAGAAATCAATGTCAATAAGCGTAGAGACAGAAACCAATGTCAATAAGCGTAGAGGCAGAAACCAATGTCAATAAGCGTAGAGACAGAAACCAATGTCAATAAGTGTTGAGACAGAAACCAATGTCAATAAGCGTAGAGGCAGAAACCAATGTCAATAAGCGTAGATGCAGAAACCAATGTCAATAAGCGTAGAGGCAGAAACCAATGTCAATAAGCGTAGAGACAGAAACCAATGTCAATAAGCGTTGAGAGAGAAACCAATGTCAATAAGCGTTGAGACAGAAACCAATGTCAATAAGCGTAGATACAGAAACCAATGTCAATAAGCGTTGAGACAGAAACCACTGTCAATAAGCGTAGATGCAGAAACCAATGTCAATAAGAGTAGAGACAGAAACCAATGTCAATAAGCGTTGAGAGAGAAACCAATGTCAATAAGCGTTGAGGCAGAAACCAATGTCAATAAGCGTAGATACAGAAACCAATGTCAATAAGCGTAGATACAGAAACCAATGTCAATAAGCGTAGATACAGAAACCAATGTCAATAAGCGTAGATGCAGAAACCAATGTCAATAAGCGTAGATACAGAAACCAATGTCAATAAGCGTAGAGGCAGAAACCAATGTCAATAAGCGTAGATGCAGAAACCAATGTCAATAAGTGTTGAGACAGAAACCAATGTCAATAAGCGTAGATGCAGAAACCAATGTCAATAAGCGTAGATGCAGAAACCAATGTCAATAAGCGTTGAGGCAGAAACCAATGTCAATAAGCGTTGAGACAGAAACCAATGTCAATAAGCGTAGATACAGAAACCAATGTCAATAAGCGTTGAGACAGAAACCACTGTCAATAAGCGTAGATGCAGAAACCAATGTCAATAAGCGTAGAGACAGAAACCAATGTCAATAAGCGTTGAGAGAGAAACCAATGTCAATAAGCGTAGATGCAGAAACCAATGTCAATAAGCGTAGATACAGAAACCAATGTCAATAAGCGTTGAGGCAGAAACCAATGTCAATAAGCGTAGATACAGAAACCAATGTCAATAAGCGTGGAGAGCGAAACCAATGTCAATAAGCGTAGAGAGAGAAACCAATGTCAATAAGCGTTGAGACAGAAACCAATGTCAATAAGCGTAGATGCAGAAACCAATGTCAATAAGCGTAGAGACAGAAACCAATGTCAATAAGCGTAGAGACAGAAACCAATGTCAATAAGCGTAGAGGCAGAAACCAATGTCAATAAGCGTAGATGCAGAAACCAATGTCAATAAGTGTTGAGACAGAAACCAATGTCAATAAGCGTTGAGGCAGAAACCAATGTCAATAAGCGTAGATGCAGAAACCAATGTCAATAAGCGTTGAGGCAGAAACCAATGTCAATAAGCGTTGAGACAGAAACCAATGTCAATAAGCGTAGATACAGAAACCAATGTCAATAAGCGTTGAGACAGAAACCACTGTCAATAAGCGTAGATGCAGAAACCAATGTCAATAAGCGTAGATGCAGAAACCAATGTCAATAAGCGTAGAGACAGAAACCAATGTCAATAAGCGTTGAGACAGAAACCACTGTCAATAAGCGTAGATGCAGAAACCAATGTCAATAAGCGTAGATGCAGAAACCAATGTCAATAAGCGTAGATACAGAAACCAATGTCAATAAGCGTTGAGACAGAAACCACTGTCAATAAGCGTAGAGACAGAAACCAATGTCAATAAGCGTAGATGCAGAAACCAATGTCAATAAGCGTAGAGACAGAAACCAATGTCAATAAGCGTTGAGAGAGAAACCAATGTCAATAAGCGTAGATGCAGAAACCAATGTCAATAAGCGTAGATACAGAAACCAATGTCAATAAGCGTTGAGGCAGAAACCAATGTCAATAAGCGTAGATACAGAAACCAATGTCAATAAGCGTAGAGAGCGAAACCAATGTCAATAAGCGTAGAGAGAGAAACCAATGTCAATAAGCGTTGAGACAGAAACCAATGTCAATAAGCGTAGATGCAGAAACCAATGTCAATAAGCGTAGAGACAGAAACCAATGTCAATAAGCGTAGAGACAGAAACCAATGTCAATAAGTGTAGAGGCAGAAGATTCAAGAAGAGAATTAATTGAACCTAAGATGACCTTTAAGTCATACAACAGCGTAAAAAAAACACTACATACAAAATGAAGCTACAGGAAAAAATACCAAACTTGAAACACAAAGGAACACAAAGTAAAGGAAGACATTAAGACAATGCCTACTCAAAATGCAAATATGAAAGCTTCATAAAATTCTGGTCGGTATGAAATGACACCTCTGTATTGCATGTACCTATCTTTCCCATCAATTGCTTGTAAATCAAACACTGTGTTTAAGTAATCTTGTTGTGTACTGAACTGAATATGTGATTTGTGTTGTCTTGTATGGGGATACAAAAACATCATTAAAAAAAAGATTTAATCAAATGTTTCGCAGAAAAAAACATCTTCAATGTCTGACAGTAAGATATCATTTTAATATTTCTACATTTATAAGATTTCATTGTATCGTTTAAAAATTTCAATAGCTGATTGTTTAATATTGTTTTCAATATTCTGCATGATACCATCCATTTTTCAATGGAAAAACATTATTGATGTACCGTCGTTTAATTTTTTAATCTACATTCTGCAAGATACAATGCAGTGTTTTTAAGACATGAACGACTGTTCAATACTGATTTCAACATGAAAATAGAATTCAAAGTTTCTCTCTAACATTTGATCTATTTGATGATTAATCTGACAACACTTCATACATGTATTTTGATACTCCTTCCGATTTATTGAAACAGAATCTACTCTCCACCGTCTGAAAAGTTATTCTTACTGCTATTAAAAGATAAATCATTTGTAACATCATTGTTATAGACATGGTAATGTCCTATACAAACATAATGATATATTGTCTATTTCTAATACTGAATTATTTTATCTGTTAATTGTATAACCTTATAAAATCGCGCTATTTACCAAAAGTGCTTGACATTTTTCCTTTCAGCAAGTTTTGATCAGACAGAAATGAAAATACAAAGTTTAAGCGATGTTTGGATTAATTTACCGAACTCGTCACATTATTCTTTTTGATAAACAAGAAATATACGACACGAGTATTTGCAAGTTGCATTGAGAGTAGTTGACTACTCTAATTAGCTGTTGACTCTTTTTATTTGTCTACGGATAGCTAGTTGTCGTACCAGTTTATCGGTTTGATTTAAACATATCTTATTCATGAAATAATACATGAACGGAATGGCCAACAAGCTCTGAAGAGCTTATTTTCAGCACATCTTTATTTATACAGATATACAAACAGATGTTAGACATACGTCAAATCATAATTCAAATTCAAAGATATATACAGTGATAATGCATGTCTACCAATTTGGCAGTCATTATTCTAAATTGTGATTAAGAAATTTCAAATCGATCGGATTTAGTGATATGATTATGATATAGACTTTAATAATAAATTTTGTTCAATGATTGTGAGCGATGCACATCCCCGTAGTACCATGTCGATAGAAAATCCCTTTATCGGTTTGTTTTAGTGTGCCACGAAACCATATTATCCACTCACTATATCTCTCTTACCTTTGTCATATTGTTTTATCTTTCTGCCGGATAAACGGGTCTCTCATGATCATCTGAGTTTTGATTTCGTAACACCTTGACAAGGCATAACTGGGTCATGCCTCTTTTGTTTGACAAGAGGATATTTCAGATTCACATGAACAAACTGACGCATTTGGAGATGTATCAGATACATTTAATTCCCGTATCCTGGTTACAGATACATAATAAACAAAAGGAATTATGTCCAGATGTCTCTAAGAAATACAAATTATTTAAAAAACACTTGTAATTATCAATGTTTCAAAAGAGGTATTTCTAATTGTTTTATTCTGGCACTAAACAATAAGGCTTTCAGAGATGAACTATGTCATTTATTCCTTATAACTTTTTAGAGATGTTTATCTACTATATACATTGCGACGTGGCGATAACTGTCGCTATTTTCGGAGATGTCTTATTTTGCCTCTTAGCCAATATGAATAAGCATAGGGGAGAAACCATTTTGATAAGCTCAGAGGGAGAAACCAATGTGAATCATCTTAGAAGGAGAAACCAAAGTGAATACCTATAAGCGTAGCAGCACAGGCCAATATCTGAGTAAGCGTAGAGACAAAGACGAATGCAATTAAGGGTAAAGTCAAAAACTAATGATAATAAGCTTAGAAGAAGAAACTATTGTGAAAATTAGCAGAGACAGAGACTAATAGTTTATTAGTGATGTGCCTGCGGCGTAGGTTGATGCATTGGGAATGAACGATGTTGATTGGTATCCACAGGAAGAGTGATACTAGGTGGAAGGATGGGAACCAGAAGGATTTAACTCCGAAAGGAGAAGGAAATTTTAATGAGTGTGTTCCAAGTAAGTGGTAAGGAGAAGCAAGAATTGAATGGTCGAGTTGATGAACGTATTATACAGTCATTCCCCTTAAATAACCACTGCAAAAGAAGTGATGAAACGGCAAACCTCCCTGTGTTCAGGTAACATCTTGAGTGTTCAAAGGCAAAAGGTATTGTTGTATGTTGTCAACTTAATGCTGTTGATGAACATCGGTTGACTCTTTTAAGAAGTTCTCTATACTTTATAAAGCTTGGTAACTGAAAATAGTAACTGAGGCTTTCCATATGTCATTGGTGTTTTATGCATGAGAATGTCTAAAATTGCGAATAGACATGCCTTTTTTTAATGGTTTATAATATTTGGAGTATCAGAATAAAGACAATTAGATAACACTTTCATAAAGTCATCTCAACTGAGCACCAGAAAGTACACATTCGATTCATACTCAAATTCAGATACATAAATAATATATTTTAATGATATTTAGAAAACAATTTGGGATAACAAAACATAAAATATTTATAGCTTACATGTAAGTTCGTTTTTTTTTTAGCAAACTTGCCATTAAAATAGATTAAAATGTTTTAAGCACGATGTAGTTCGAATGTTTGTTAATACAACATGAATTTTTTTATCATTTCAAGAGCAGCTGTTGTTCAATGTTTAGACTTCAATTACTGAGTTGATAAATGACTTTTTGTAGTATTCTAAATTGTTTAAGTGTAGTCTCTCTTTACATTTTTCCGCTCCGTCCGCTCTAACTACATGTTATCATCTCTATATTGGCGATTACTGCATGATGAAACGACTAGCTGATGATATAATAGTGGAAGAGGTTAAAGACAAGAATACATTACCTGTAATTTAAGGCGATACAACTATACTTTAAACGTTAGTTTTAATTCACATTTTCGAAGCAGAAGTAAGATGTCAATTTAAACATGTGGAACCAAGCAATACAATTATCGACTGTATTCATTTACGACCTTTACTTTAAAACCTATGTAAATAGTTTGCCTACTTAACGACATTTGTCCCCCCCCCCCCCTTAAATAAAAAATCTAATTTTGTTTAAGATTCAAATTTTGAAAACGTTCATATTACAGAGGGTCTAAGTTGAAGAGACTGCACAATGTTGGTATATCGTCGTTATAGTATGTTCATCTCTGTAGTAAAACTGAGAGTTACATTGTCACCACAGACTACCCGCTCCTTTGATCATGCACACCAGACAAGATAATCCTGGAACAGGCGCATAGCATAATATGGAATAGTATAAGCTTTTTGTGTTGATACATATATCCCCCTGGCTTGCAAAAATACAATATAACGCTTGATCAAAAGAATTCAGATTCCCCTCGTGAGTAGATGAAACATCTTGTCCAAATGAGACGAATGGGAAGTATACGAGAGGATAAGATGACTGGTGACATGTGCTTTGTTTTCTGTCAGCTATACTCCGTGCTTCAATCAGTGTTGTTTGCAAATCGGTCTGTCAGCGATTTATTTTTCCTTTTTGATGGATCTTGAAACGTTCATCAAAGGATGCGAGATTATTGTTTGTTGTACACCCGTCAATGTAGGTCCAGACAGGGTCTTTATTCTTATCAAGCACCACTTCTCTTCTGTGATAATTCAAACCGCGTAATATTTAGAATACACTATCCCGAATGCTCCATCCTAGACTTGAAGGGTTTCTATTCAGTGACGTGTGTACTGATATTAAAATCTATTTGGTATGGCCAAAAACAATGTCATCATTCTCAAACTTTACACACAAAGGAAATACTTGTCTCCTGTGTTAAAAACGTAATCATATTTAGATCTCATGTGCTTAACAAAAATAAATGTTTCATTAACTAAGTTGACATTCACGAGTTTCGTAGAAGAGTGTCAACGTGTTGTCTGGATGTTCGATTTTCTTATTTTTATCAAATTCACAGGAACATGTACTGTTGAAAACAAAGAACGCAAAGCATTAGTTTTTGTAATCGACCTCACGCCAATTATTTTAGTCCGTAGAGTTTGCTGTAATTGATGCAAAGCATTCTTTTCTAAACTGGCTGCAAGAAGATTAAAGCAATTTTTAAAATAACGTTTTATTCGAAATATTTCAAATAAGAAGTGGGCTCTCTTGAATTCTCAGAAAGACACCTTTATTTCAAGGCTTTCAAATCGAATTCTACCTTTTTGGCTCATTCATAGGTGCTCATTCATAGGTAAAATATTTTTCTAAGTTAACATTGCTATGGGAGAATTTATATTTGATTTCAAACAGACATATGTTATCACCTTTACATTTTTATTTATGGTCTTATGGTATTGGACGTGGATTCGAATCCTATTCCCTTTTTTATGAATAACAATGTCCCTGAGGTCATGCGGGTTTGCTGTTAGCATCTCGTAATAGCGTACTTTACAAGGAACAGGACCTTGATTACTTCATCAACCACAATTAACTTCACGACTTCTCAATAATGAAATTTCACAATGAAACCTCCTGTTGAAAGTGACTTTAGATGAGGCCAATAACTTTCCTAGAGAATATAGGATTGATTTCATCTTAGAAAATCCTTTGATCTCAAATCAAAGTTAACAACAACGGTAATTCAATCTTCTCAGGAATAAGCGACCAATTACGATTGAAAATGAAAACAAGGCGTGCTATCGCTATCATGTCATGAGGCAGTTTGTTTTATCATGGAATGTGCATGGATTGTGCAATTGGGTTGGGGGAAGGGAGGGGGGGGGGGGGGGGGGGGTGGGTCTATGTTCTATAAAAATGTGTTTCCTTTAGACATAATGTTTTTAAAAGAATATTGCTTCTTGACCCAGTAACATGTTCGATAATTGAATTTGAAGCGAGATCGTCGGTCGCAACTTTAAGTGCAACTCACGGCTGATTTTGCTCCAATTTTTTACATCTATATCCCATATGATATGTTAATCTAATAGACGTGAAAAACACATTCATTAGTTGAGGGCATCAATATCATAAATACCTAAGCAATTGAGATAAAGGACGTTTAAAACAAATCGTACAAGAAGTTGAAAACTTGACGTTGTTCGCTGTCTTGACGTATCGGCCACCTTACTTTACGGCGGAAACCCGATTTTATCCGATTCAGTGTGAAGTCATCTGTTTGATATTCTTCATCTTTTAAGCTACGGAAGTAATCAGATATGTGTCACTATCACACAATTTCATATATTTACTCATATGTAATTGCTTTGAAGCGGCCTTAAAATAAGCACCTGGGAGCTTGTTGGCCAATCCATTCATGAACTGTATATTCATGAACTGTATATTTTGATGAATAAATATGTTTAAATCAAGTGTCTCGGAAAGACCTGTATTTCCAGTGTTTCTGCAGTTGATAACATTAGCACTAAACATCCTACATACATAACCTTAACATAGCCCCGGCTCAGCCACAACATCGAATCTGGAACATTTGTATGTAGTGATTCACAGTGTGTATATAAACACAATTCTATACGCATGATAAATACTTGAATTGAAACTTCTTCTAAAAAGGCATTTCATAAACGGCTGTCAAAAAATAACACATTGAATAAACAAATAGTTATCATATATTCTATTACGTAAAAATAGATTGGTTGATTCATTTATTCTCCGATTCACAATTTAATGTCATCCGTATGGGAAAAGTCCCATTGAACTTCCACTGTTTTCTCGATGCAGTCAATTTTATTATAATCCACTGGTCTGTTGGTTTAATCATCACAAATGCTGCTTTATCCTGTGTCCAAGAAACATGCCTGTCGCCTGTCGACTCTATATTATTTTGGATTTTCTATCTGTCGACTTTCTGCTACTCCCCCGACTGAACCATTGGGGACCCAGTGCATTGATGCGAAACTAAGACAGTGCAAACAGATTTATTTTATTTTCAAAGTGAAATTACAACTACTTTGTACACCACTAGGTGTTGCTTGCTTAATTTCCGTCAAAAGAACCGTCATAAAACAGGAGTTCGAATCCTTGAGTTGTTCGCAGTTTTGAAGTGACATAAGAAAAAGAAAAAGAAATATGGACTTTTGTCCTCATATATCGTTGTGTAAAGTTTCGAATCACTAAATCTAAAATCTAAAAGAATTAGTAAAGAAATAAAGATTTTATTAAATACCTCGAGCTATTAATCAAAACACGTTAGCTCGAGTATTTTTCTAAAAAGGATTGTGTTTATCTCAATATAAATAAAACTATATACGAGTACATAAGTCCAGAACTTTTTCATATGTCAATTCAGATATTTGGACGGATGATATTAAAAATAACATAATATTGTCATTACGTTTGGGACATGATCAAAATGTCTATAATGTCTTTGGGGGAATTAAATGCTGGATAATGTTTCTACTAAATGCTATGAAAATAGCATTTGAGAACATTTGGCACTGGAGAAAAAATCAATCAACTATTAAAAAAAAACTTCAAGGAAAATATGCTCATGAGAAAAGTAACCAATTTGCGTATTTAAGAGAGAAAACGTGTTCCTTAACTTGGAGATGTAATTGTATTGTTTCATCTAGATTCACCAAACGCGATGTTCATATGTTTTAAACATATTTCATTCAGTAGAAAGGGATTGGTAAACAAGCCATGTGGCTTATATCAATACCGCTCCCAAGGTACATTTTCAAAACATTCCACGAGTATGGCTTCCACAATGTACAAGAATATCAAACATATAAAAAACAATGATGAGAAGATGTAAACGAATACTCTCTGGCCGTAAAGTCATTATGAAATTGGATTTTATATGGTTTAAGAATTGTTAAATCTATTTGAAGAACTTATGAATAAATCAACTGATTCCAGTATTTTCTGGTTTAAATTTTTGTCCCCGTTTATTTTTTCTTCATATCTGCGTGTGTAATACTTCATGTACTCATGGATCCCTTACAACATAAACCATGCACACGCTTCATCATGCAGCCACCGGAGACAGTAAACACCACGATAGCTAAAGAAATATTCAGAATGAATATCATCTACAGTGATATATGACTTAATATTACAATACTAAATTGAATAATAATCCGTCAACATTATGTAATAACAACCCTCCAGACGTTTTCGAATGCTTTTGTAGAGTCGATAAAAGCACAATATAGTTTGATATAGTTTAGAGCTCTGAAGAACTTGAGATAAAATATGTACGTAAAGAAATTGTCAATTGTTGAAAAGTTTTCTCTGAATCCTGCTTGCACCAAAAAATTATATTCTTTTTCCAGATAGGTGTTCAGCCTCTTATTTGGGACTGTGGTAAATATTAATATCCAACAAAGCTTAGGGTCGATAAGAGTTATGGTCAGCTGTGTCACCTTTCTTTTTACAAACAGATCTTAAAATACCAGACAGCCATGTTTCTAGAATACATGTATGTCCATATGATGATATGAGATTAAACAACGAGACGTAAAATGGTCTCATAATATCAAAGGTATCTAGATATATTCATTCACAACTAAATCTAGACCATTGCTTTTAATTCGCTTTAGAATCTTTAGACATTCATTATCATACGACAAAGGCAGGGTTTCAGGGGGGACATCATCTGAGTGACTATTCTCCTTTATCATGATCAATACGATGAGGTGAGTTGGTGTTTAACGCCGCTTTCACTTATATCGCGGCTGCATTGTGGCTATGCATTGCGGTGAAACCTGCGAGCATCGACTGGAACTAGCAAACCATGGGTGGTACTGCGCTGATCAATACTATGACGAAGGCCTTGAATTGTAACATCTTTATCAGGTTGCAATACTTCCCAAAATTGATTTCGGATATAGTTGTCTTTCTATTTGTATCAGAATTAATTGGTAGTTTTCTTTATGAGTGATCGTGTACGGTTCGATCTACTCACAAACGCATCACACGCCAAAAAATTTACCTCAGTCAGCAGGTCACCCTGACCTTCCAATGCAAAGCTTGTGGACTTGTTACAGTCGTTCTTTTTTTTGTTTTATAACATAGTTTGGATGAAGTGAATCTCGGTCTGTATGATTCATCACTAAACAGATAAAATAAGAAGCTTTAGCAGTGAGAAAGTTACTGGGGAATTTACACCAGAATAGAGAGGAGAGAAATATTGGACTTCAAAAGCAGGAAATAAATAAACAACATTGAGGATATGTCGAAACAACATAGCAAATCATACTTTTATCGTTACAAGTGGATCTTCCTATATACTTATCCTTGCCTAGACGGCCAGTTCAGATGAAAAGATTTGAAAAGGTATGTTTTGAATATCATAAAAATCGCCAACTAAAAGTACATAATCCGACTGGGAAAAAGATTGTTATATAGATAGACAGACAGATATTATATTATAGTCTCACCACATTACACGATGAAAATATATACATAAAAAATGCACTCAGATCAAACTTTTAACGAGCCACTCTTATTGAGTTATGAGAGACAAAAAAATATAGTGCAATAGGTTGTAAATGTAGGATATAAGTTGAAGTGTGCATTGATGTAAAAGGTATTACAAACAAAAGATTGGTACAGGTATATACAGATTAAAAGATTAAGATATGAGTACATGTCTAATACAGACTGTTCAATAATGGTAAGTAAGTTATCGCCAGCAAATTTGGAGCCCTCGGGTGGTAGGTATTTTACTCTTATGAAAATGGTCTAAAGGGAACAATTCTTTTGTCTTCTTCAACCAGCAAACATAGTCGTTTTGGTTATCTACTGGTAAAATATATTTGAGTATTTATCTCTAAAACTTATAACCTTCAACAGTGACGTCATCAAGCACATCTGTTTTACTTTCCTGTAAACATATAATATAACATGTATAAACATATAAAACTTATAACCTTCAATAGTGACGTCATCAAGCACATCTGTTTTACTTTCCTGTAAACATATAATATCTCTATCTCTTACGGATACCACACACATTAATACTAAAAACACATAAACCATCTTCAGGATCAACATTATTTTCATTACTTAGTTCACTTTGTAAATTATCATTCCCATCAGGTTCAGCATCGGGAATAATATTAACATAATTTTCTGTCGTACACAGAGTATTTTCATCCGTACTTTGGATGACAACTAGTTTGTGCTTGTATATTAACTTAGTTAACAACATTATTAAATTTAGTTTCAACATCAACATTCAGCTAATCATTTACAAGTATGATGTTATCGCTGGTAACTGACTATTTGTCATTACATGGTAGACAGGTTTGTATTGTTTGTATTACATAAGTGTCCTCTGACGGAGGACAACTTTCAGTGTAGGTTCTCAAAAAGGCCTCGACCTTTGAAGCATGTGTCCCTGTTTCAGAGAAGGATTCTGAATTATTACGAGATGCTGTTCGGGCGTCGCATGCCGCAACCCCCCAAACACTCGTGATTGCCGGGTGCCTCCTATATTGACAAATACGTAAACGACAATGCCTTCGTCGAACTAGAAAATTCTATCTTGCATTACTTTTAATTTAGTTATTATCTAAAACTGGTTGGATATTTTAACTCGAGAACAAGGAACTTAAGTGATTATGTACTGTAGTCATTGATGAATATATCGTTGAGGAGTTTGATCTACACGTAAACAATATTACCAGCGCTGTGAACTAAGAGATTGTTTTGGACTCTGTAAATAAACCCCGTACTAGAACATCACAAGATAAAACAGCACAAATAATAATGGATTTAGATTGTTGGAAATATGTAAGAACTTGAATTTATTCATATGTAATGGAAGATTGGGAAAAGATAGATATGAGGGCAAAACAACTTGTAAAAATAAATCTGTTGTCGACTATGTAATATCATCGCCGATGTGTTTAACGCTATTTGGAAACTTTGAAATACTCGACTTCTCACCTTTATACTCCGATGTTCATTATCCGCTCCATTTCACGCTGTCGTCTGCAGTTAGTGGTCCCGTAATGAATGAACAAAGCCACTATAAGCTTCGGAACATCCACCAAAAAAAACAATTTCTTTGAGACCAAAGGGTTATGATTATAACAAATCTGATGATTTTTGTAATAATTTAGACGTTAACAAACTAATACATCTCAATCAACAGGTTCAATCTGATCATGCTGACTCTGATGAAATCAACAACCTTGCTTCAGGTATATATCGCACACGTGCTTATGCAGGCTGCTCGAGATACATTCGGAGTACGATGTCGTCGTGATTATAAACCAAAACAAAAGAAGCAGAATAAAACATGGTTTAATGGTGAGTGTAGAAGTATGAGAAAAAAATCAATAAGGCGAAGAAGAAATACAATAAATATAACACACCTAAGAACCGGTGTAACCAGCAATTGATATCACAATCTTATGTCCACAAGTGAAATTTAGGGAAAACATGAAATCTTCACCTTATGAGTACTGAAAGTTGTTGAATGATAATAACAAATCAATCAATATTATCTTGTTATGGAAAGTTGTTCACGTCTATCCTGAATGATAGATTAATCGATTTTCTTGAAAGAAACAATATTGTAAGTCCCGCTTGGGCAGGGTTATTCGGTATCGGGAAACCTCTTTATAATAAATATGCTTTCAGAGATGTTAAAATTCAACAAAAAGAATTATATTGCGTCTTCATAGACTTAACGAATGCGTTCGATACAGTCTGTGGCACAAAATGGTTAAAATCGGAATTAACGGAAATTTTCTAAATCTGTGATGAGTTTCATTACCTCTTCAGGTGTCAAGCCCTTCAACAGCAGCGGCAGATGTTGTACCCTCCATATGTAAGCCCTGGGCCCAATTGCTTTATGCTCAAAAATATGCATGTCCAAAAACTGCCAAAAATGTTAAGATTTTGTCAAAATTTATCATATGTATGAACAAACAATTAGTAGGCCAGTAGAAACTGCGTTGAACCTAGATATTTCTGATAACAGGCCATTTTGTTTTAAATAAGTACTGTTATACCTACTTACTCACACACAAAAACCCAAGAAAAATCAAGAGTGGGGAATTTTTTTTTTTTTTTCAATATTTCAAAAAAGTGAAAATTGTTACCAATTATTGCAAATACTGAGCTTTTAGAAACTTTTAGAAACAAATGTTATTAACCTATTTCTACTTCAACCATATTCATTCTTACATCCTTATTAAAATAAAAAGACCATGGCCAACAAAAAATTATTGTAACACATGACAATATCATGGCGGCCATTTTGGATTCTAGATGGCCGTTCCCTCAACACAAAAAGCTCATGTTAATTTGCCTTCAATATGTACACTAATTTTCTTGTGATTGAAAAGAACTGACATATATCAAATTTCAAAGTTGAACATCATTATTGGGACATTTGTGAAAATACAAATGTCTTAAGATGGAAATATTTTATCTGATATTACCTGAATTTTTCATGAAAATCGTGATATCATGGTGTCAGGGATTCAGCAATGTAGTCCAATGTTAAGAATATTTTCTATGTCACCAGAAATATTATTTACAAACTTTGATTAAAAGGGGCTGATGGAATGTTAACATTTCCTTTATAGTCCAGCTGCCAAGTGGATTTTGTTTTCATTAACCTTGAAAATAGGTCTCACAATTGTTTTTGATGGTTTTGAGTTCTTTAGACCCTAAACATATCAAAACCAATGGGTGCCAGCTTGGCACCCTTGAGCATTTTATATAAATGATGTTTTAAAAAAGGCCTGCACCAGACCAAGGTTCACCTGACGAGCACACAGAACTGGAACAAGTTGTGTGGTAAGTAGTACCTGTACCCAACTTCCTGTTTACATTGAAAACATGACTTGTGTACACATCAACTGCATTTTGATGCCATCTACCCTATTTTCAAGACATGGTAATTGGAAAATAATATTTTTCATTGAAAGAAAGTATAGAGAAAAGATCCACATTAATAATGATTCAGTATTGTCCAAGAAATTTATGATTTAGTGTGAAAAAGAATTAGTGAAATGCGTCGTCTGCTTGCCTCCTCTCAGTAACTGTCATACTGCTAAAAACAATAATTCTTACATTAAATCATCAAATCATGCCTCCAAATAGCCTCTTAAGAATATTTCCTAAGCTGATATGCATAAATTCAAAGATATTTCCATTTAAAACAGTAATTATTTGGGTTAAAAGCTACTATGCTTGGTTGGAGATACACTATTAGCCGACAACTATTTTCAAATGGAAAGGCCTTCAGTTGGAAAATCTTAAAAAGACCAATTTACACTTAAAGTGAGATGTTATTGGGGGAGGGGGGGGGGGATTTAACTAAAACGCTGTATGAAGATCTCTGTTTAGTAAATTTTATTCAGAATAAGCATGATCTTGAAATGCACAGGTGCACAAGTGTTTCAACATCACAGGGGTGCACAAATGTCAGTATCGGGTATGGCCACCATTGGCATTGATTATTGCTTGGCACCGACGACCCATGGATGCAATCAAGTTGTCAATCACAGCCTGTGGAATGTTCTGCCATTCGTGCTGAAGTGCTGCAAGAAGTCCTGGAAGTGTTTTGGGATGTGGATTCCTACTGCGCACGCGTCGATCCAGTTCGTCCCAGAGATGCTCAATTGGTGACAAATCTGGTGACCTGGCTGGCCATGGCAATGTCTGGTTTTGGTAAAACTGATCTTAAAGAATATTTTCAACTTTATTAAGTAGCCATGTTTGATTATAATTACGGGGAGAATTATATACGTTGCTAAGCCCCCATGAGTTCAATATATTTTCAACAGAATTAAGTCACGAATAACAACGATTATTTACTATGCTATCTAGTGACAAAAACTTGTAAACTATTGAGGATAGTTTAAAGTGAGATATAGATGTGTTAGCATTATGCCACAAACCTATAATCCTTTTAGATGCATGGATGTTGATGGGATACCTTCCAAAATTCACCGTATAACATGAAATTAGGTGTTGACATGCTGAGACCCGAGGCTAGTTTTAGGAACTTGGTATGTATATTTTCCAGGATATCTTATTTAACTTGACCCCAGATTTCAGACCCGTATAACATGATGGGTAAAATCATTACATCAAACTTCTTAATAACACAATCAAGCGGTAAATAATTGTTTCTTGCCATTTTCAATAGCAAATACATACATTTCTTAGCTTGTGTCGCTAGGTTTTTCAGTCCGGATGTAAATTTTCTATTTTTGTGAAAATTAAAACTCATGTACATGAATTTTAATTATCAACTATTTCAATTTCTTCTTCGCCATAGTAAAATGACAATTTGTTTACTCTACGCTTTCCACTTCCAAAGATAACAATCTTAGTTTTATTATTATTAACAGTCAGATTCCATTTCTCACAATATACATGGAAACAGTCCAGTGATTTTTGTAAAGAAGAAACTGACGTAGCAAATAAAACTGTATCGTCAGCATACAATAGCACAATCAACGCTATAGAAAATATATACAAATCGTTATTTTGAATGGACATCAACACAATTACAATTCGATGTTTTCAAACATGATTCCACCTCCCCATTCCGTATTATCTGAATCCCATGAGATGTGCGCATGCGCAATTGCTTCAGTGCGACTGGACCTTTGTTTCAGTGAAGTCGTTTTTTCAACCCTGCGTTGTTTTTGGAATTTTTGGCGATTTTACCTTTATACAGAACGTTTCGATTTGGCACCTACGAGTTTTCGGGCCAGAGAAACAGAAAGTCGAACTTTTTTACTTGGACACGTTGTGTCAAGAGAGTTTTATGAACTGTGACCGATAAGGCCCCAGGTCTTGGTCTACCCTGTCATGACGACTCCCCAGGGGTCAGGCAAGGGAGTGATAAGCATCACTGGCACTTCGCACAGAAGTGTTTTCGAGATTGTGGACAGTTTGGGCAGTGACCCAAACATGAGTGTTTCGGGAAATGTCACAAACTTGGGTACTGCCACGGATAAGGTGTGTGGAAGTGACATTGGTGAGTCTCGACCTACTGCAGGTAGCGAGGACCCAGCACGGAGAGACCATTCCCCGACCGTCCGTGGAACGGAGGTTCATAAAGCTGGCACGGCAAGTGCACCGTTCTCTTGGGAGCAATGCATGAAAATGATGATAGAAAGCCAAAAGACACAGTGTGTGAATATGGAAAGAAATATTGGATCGGCTTTTGATCACTTTGGCAAAGTTGTTGCAGAAAAGTGTAGTGCCAGCCAGGCAATTCCGAGTACCTCCGGATCTTCACGAGCGGCTTCACAGGACGCCCCTCAGCGGTTACCAACGGAAAATGCCGAACTTTCTCGATCGATTGCGACCGCTACATCCGGGAGAAACCAAGATGGCTGCGCCCATGATAGCGATATGGATGACAATGCTAGTAACGAAGAAGGCGCTATTGATGAGGAATCAGAGGATGATCTCTTCGATAAATTACAGTCAGACGTCTCTCGACAAGAGGAAAGTACAGATTGTCCCAACGTGGCTGATCTATTAAGTGAATTCCGAGAATTTTTTGATGAGGAGGATGACACTTCTGAGGATTTACAAGACCAACTGGCAAAGTCGGTCAATGAAGGTCTAGTGAAAAATCCAAATGTTAAGAAGCTTAAGGAAGCATTGGATCGATACAAGCAACCAGGGAACTGTGAGAAATTGGTTGTTCCACGAGTGAATGACAGTATTTGGTCGAAAATGAAACCCCACACCAAATCAAAAGACATTCGAAGCAAACGTACCCAAGGTATGGTGATGAAGGCTTTGATCCCAATGTTGCAAGTGACAGACTCGCTCGTGGGTGCCACTGTCGGTAAACAGCCTTTTGATGTGAAAGGTGCCTTGAACAAAGGCAACTGATGCTGTAAGAATTATGATGGGGGTACACATGGACATAAATAATCATAGGTGAGGTGAGTTGGTGTTTAACGCCGGTTTCAAGATTATTTCACTTATATCGCGGCTGCTAGTATTATTGCAGGGAGAAAGCCCGCAACACTATTTTGGATATGCGTTGCGGTGAAACCTGCGAGTATCGGCTGGAACTAGCGAACCATGGCTGGTACTGCACTGAATTTCAGTGTAGCATTGCACTCAAACCTGACTGCGTGTAGAACAGTTCTCTACTGCAAACAAAGTTGCCGAGCCCCTGGCGGGATTCGAACCACGGACCTCCTGATCCGAAGCCGAACCCGATAACCACGGCGCTATCCCGCCCCCAAATAATCAAAAACTTGAGACCATCAAGCCTGATTTGACAGGTGATTACAAAAAATTGTGCAACTCCATCCCTCATGACAGCTCAGGCCACTTTCTATTTGGAGACGACCTCGGGAAACGAGTGAGAGATATTTCGCAATCCAACCAGCTTAGTGCCAAGCTATCACCTGGCTCACATAACCGTCCACGTTTTTTCACGGGACAGCATAGATTCGACCCTCTCAGTTTTTCCAAACAACCACAACAATTTCCCCGGTCTGGGAAGAACTTTTCAGGGAGAGGAAAACAGCATACTAGGGGCCGTGGTCGTGTACAAAACACTCAACAGAGTTGGGGATTTTTTAGACAGACAAAGGGAGAGGAACTACAACCACTACCGGTACTAGCAGATACCACATGTCTTGAGTCTTTTGACACTGTACAGGTGAGCAAGTTATTGGATTCTCTACAAAATTCCCCTATTAATTTCACTGCTTGGAAGACTTAAAATTGTCTTCACCATTGGTACGAGCTTACTTCTGACCCCTGGATTCTGTCTAGTGTTGTAGGAATGCACATTGATTTTCTGGAGATACCAGTTCAACGTTATGTGCCAAAACCTATTTTATTTGATGAAAAAGAGAAGTATCTTGTTAACCTTGAGATACAAAATATGTTGGCTAAGGAAGTTATTGTGCCATGTGAACATGAGCCTGATGAATATATTTCTAACATTTTTACCAGACAGAAAAAAAGACAATTCTTTGAGAATAATTCTGAATCTCAGATCACTAAATTCTATGGTTGACACACATCATTTTAAGATGGACACTTTCAGAAATGCTCTTTATCTTGTGAGAAAAGATTGTTATTTTGCATTGGTGGATCTCAAAGATGCTTATTTCTCTGTTCCGGTAAGGAAATGTGATCAGAAATATTTGAGATTCTTTTGGAAAGGGCAGTTGTATCAGTTTACTTGTATGCCAAATGGATTATCTTCAGCTCCTCGTACATTTACCAAGATATTGAAACCTGTGTTCTCTACTCTCAGGAAAGATGGGTTTGCAAATTGTGCTTATATAGATGACTCTATTCTAGTTGGGGAGGATGAGCAATGTGAGGAAAATGTGAGCCAAACTGTTCATATACTTGACAGACTGGTCTTTACCATTCATCCAGAAAAATCTGTGCTCACGCCCACTAAAAGAATAACTTACCTTGGGTTTGTCATAGACAGTGATAGCATGACAGTTGATTTAACGCCAGAAAAGCGGGCAAAAATTGTAAAAGGTTGTCAAGAAATTCAGCGAAAAGAATTTGTTTCCATAAGAGAACTTGCAGCATTAGTCGGGATGCTAAATGCTTGCAGTTATGGAATGAGGTTTGCACCTATATTTTTCAAAAGGATTGAAAATTTCAAAAACTCTTGTTTGTTGCAAGCAAGGGGAAATTTTGACGCTTTCGTGAAATTAGATGACTTGTGTGTTAGTGATTTGACTTGGTGGATAGCCCATGCAGGTTTTTCTCCACAGCCTATCAATATACCAGGACCAGATATCATTATCTACTCAGATGCTTCCAACACAGGATGGAGGGGAGTGAGAGATAGGGTCTGTGAAGTTGGCAAACAGTTCCCAGTTCCCAGTTCCTTATTCAAATTGTGAAGTTGGCAAACAGTTCCCAGTTCCCAGTTCCTTATTCAAATTGTGAAGTTGGCAAACAGTTCCCAGTTCCCAGTTCCTTATTCAAATTGTGAAGTTGGCAACCAGTTCCCAGTTCCTTATTCAAATTGTGAAGTTGGCAACCAGTTCCCAGTTCCCAGTTCCTTATTCGCTGACGGACTAACTGTAATTTATCCCTGTATTATCCCTTTCAGAATGGATTGATGTAAATGGAATAAGTATATGTTAGGTCTGCCAAAACTCCTCGTATACACAAAAGATCACTGTCGTACACACTCGCATAGCTAAATACTGAGTTATTATAGGCGATTTTGAACTGTTTGCTGAATGTGTGAAGTTAGCATACAGTTCCCTATTCGATTTTGCACTCTCTAACGCCCGTTTCAGAACAGATAAGTTTATCTTGGTATATGTATATTATAGGTCTGCCTAAAGTCTACCTATAACCAAAAGATCACTGACATAAGCGCTCGCATAGCAACACACGGAGCTCATTATAGGCGGCTTGAATTTTACTGTGAAGTTGGCAAACAGTTCCTTGTTCGACCTTGCACTCGCTAACTCCCGTTTCAGAATAGATAAGTTAATCAGGGAATAAGTATATTAAAGGACTGCCTAAAGTCTACCTATAACCAAAAGATCACTGTCATAACCGCTCGCATAGCAATACACTGACCCCATTATCTATGGCGTTTTGAACTGTTTGCTGAATGTGTGAAGTTAGCATACAGTTCCCTATTCGATTTTTCTCTCGCTAACGCCCGTTTCAGAACAGATAAGTTTATCTTGGTATATGTATATTATAGGTCTGCCTAAAGTCTACCTATAACCAAAAGATCACTGACATAAGCGCTCGCATAGCAACACACGGAGCTCATTATAGGCGGCTTGAATTTTACTGTGAAGTTAGCATACAGTTCCCTATTCGACTTTGCTCTCGCTAACGCCCGTTTCAGAACAGATAAGTTTATCTTGGTATATGTATATTATAGGTCTGCCTAAAGTCTACCTATAACCAAAAGATCACTGACATAAGCGCTCGCATAGCAACACACGGAGCTCATTATAGGCGGCTTGAATTTTACTGTGAAGTTAGCATACAGTTCCCTATTCGACTTTGCTCTCGCTAACGCCCGTTTCAGAACAGATAAGTTTATCTTGGTATATGTATATTAGAGGTCTGCCTAAAGTCTACCTATAACCAAAAGATCACTGACATAAGCGCTCGCATAGCAACACACGGAGCTCATTATAGGCGTTTTGAATTTTACTGTGAAGTTGGCAAACAGTTCCTTATTCGACTTTGCAATCGTTATCACTAGTTTCTGGATGGATAGGTTTATCATGGAATAAGTATTTTTTAGATCTGCCTATAGCCTACCTAAAAACAAAAGGTTACTGTCATATACGCTCGTATACATTCTGAGCTTATTATTGCTGTATTGAACTGTATGCTTAATGTGTGAAGCTAGTGACCAGTTCCCTATTCGACTTGGCTCTTGTTTCCCAGAACCATGGCCTGTGTCCTTAGACATGCAAAAAGGGAGTTCATACGCGACGTGCAGATGGCCTCGATCGCAATAACGTGAGACAGAGCACAGAGATTCCAGCCGGCGACATCAAAGTCCACTCGACCTCGAGGAGGGAGAAACTTCGCAGAGCTGTGATGCATAATTGGATTGCGCAACCGCAGAGCGAGAGTGTAACGTTACACTGACATACACGGAGACCCGTTATGGTTCACCGCCAGGAGTATACTTGTTTGACGCCGACAACACATCACTAGAATCGCCAGCAATACCTTAATACACAGAACCCTTTACCGGACTACCATGCACTGTTTGACACTCACTGTCTTCTTTTATCTGATGTATTCCCATATTCCCATGTCTGCATAAATTTGCACATTTTTAAAGGTGGGGGGGGGGGGGGGGGGGGGGGGGGGGGGATTGATGAAGGGTCGCTTGCCTACCTCTTCGCATGAAATTTATTATTTAATGACATCAATTAAAGCATATTTTGGAGGGGTTCATCATAAGTGTATAATGGAGATGGTAAATAAATCTGCTTGAAATCTACTCATGCAAACAAGTGTATTTGTCGCTCGCATATCTATATTCGGGGCTCTTTTAGGTTTGCAGACTGTGTGAAGTTACAATACAGTTGAAGTTTGTGTAACTTCTATTTCCACAAAAAAAGAGAAATGTCACCAATACATGACCTTTACTTATGGGGTTAGGAGTCGTTTATTTACCGTATTTCCATCTTCAGCTTCATATCCAACTTAATCGTGGAATTTACTTAAGAATGCAATTTACGCTTGCATTTTGCTCATTATCATATTTTGTAAATCGAAGTGTGCTCTGTTGAAGTAACTTTGTTTTAACTTGTGGTCTTTGTACCACAGTTTCTTATTAACATTTGAATTTTGCTAGCCTGCTAAATTTATAATCATTTGTTTCCCTTAAGCAGAACTCTTCGTGTTAATTTTACAATTTATATTTTTTTTATAAAGACCTGTGCCAAAAGATTATTTTCAATGATCCTATCTATCAACCGCAATCATAAGAAATTCTTGAAAATGAAAGGTTCGAAAAGAAAGGATATCATTGACGACTTTATAACATCGTTTCAGAGACATTTATATCAAAATAACTAGCGCACGCAATATTTCCTACATACAACGAATGCCTGCAAAGATCATGCATATTATATCGACATTACTAACGATCCTCACTCAGTAAATCTACCTTGTAAGTTATTTAACAAAATGAACGTATTCAGGTTATAAAGTTGATTTCAAAACATCGGAAGTATATTAAGAACTACGATATAATCGGAAATGTTCAAATTTTGCTGACAGCCTGGAGGGCAAAAACGACAGCAGCTATCTTAATCCAGTGATTAACTTGACTACTGCCGCAGTTTGTGTTACACAATGTGTTTTCAGGTTGCTTATTTATCATTTACCAGTCTGTTGATAAACTTTGTCATGTCTGTTAAATATCGTGTTAGGCTCATTAACTACTCTGAAAATATATATTTTGGGCAATTAGTAAGAAAACTAGTCCAACAACTAGTTAACAAGTCCAGTGCAGCTCTTAATCTCTAACCTAAACATCCAAGTTTTATCAAATTTGGTGATACATGCATAATAACGTAAGGATGTGATCTATTTAACAATTAAGACAATTATTTTGGTACATTTGGCATTCGTCAAAATATATTTGGGACACTGTCAAGGAACTATATCAAATCTTGTCCAACGCCTTTCCTGTAATTTATTTTTTAAATTTGTGTCCCATTTGGAACTGAGATTCATAATAGCACAAAGGTAAACAAATTTTGAAAACATTTTTGTAAAAGTTAGCTCTTTTTTACAAAAAAATGATCACTGTTTTTAAAGCCTGTCTGGCTCTCATCTTCTAAACTGCTCATTTAATTGTGATCAACTTTATAGACAAAAATATGAAGCTGTGTCTTATATAACATTTCGTAATTTTCGAAATTTGCATTTCTTGGTAAGACTCATTACTGTGTTAGTAAACATCTTCCGGTCAGGCCTCACTTTTAATTTATAAAGAAATCATCTGATTTAATTCAACTTATGTATATAAATTCATAATTACATGAAGGTCCGTCATGATTAGATTTTATTTCAAAATATTTAATTGTATCTTTTTTGGTCAAGTTCATAATTCAATCTGATTGTGTATTATGATAACATGATCAACAACTGTAGTTGTAGGGAAATCACGCAGTAAGTTTATCTTTGTCCCAGATTAAATCCCGTACATCATGCATCAATTCTCTAATTGAAATATATGGTCATAAATTTCTAATAAAAATTCATTTACATGTTGAATTATTTCAATCTGAGGAAAAATGCAGACAAAATAAATGAGCTAAAGAATCTATCTTAAATGATATTGTTTAGCCTTGAGGAGAAAATTCATTTTTGAAACAATATGATAAGATAAGTTGTTTCCTTTATTACAAGATGTAAATGATGTTGAAAACCATGTGTTAAATAAACATGTTGATCACTGAACAAATTATCAAATGTAGAAATTTTTCCTTGACCCATCAGATCTGGTTGTCCATTGTCTGGTGTCGTCTGCAGGAATTAGTTTTCATCTTTAACTCCATATGGCCATGGCATGGTGTCCACCCTCAAATCTTCATTGTTCTATTTTCAAGAAACCGTTAATGCTACATATGTGTTGTTGTTTTTAAAAAGTAACCTGCATTATGTTTTTTATTTACCTTTTTTATTTAAGGAATATGATATGGTTTTATCAATTTTCCTCAAATTTTGTGACATGACATATTGTCTAATGTACTTATACGTTCACAGTTTCAGTAGTTAAATATCACCTTGTGTATGAACGATACTAAGAATTGTGATTTACAAGGACGGCTCAATTTTCATATGTTTCATAACATATGTTAGAGGCACACTGAATAAACAAATTGGTCACCCACACTATTTTTTATTTTTTTTTGCATTTTTATGGTTATAAAGATTGTTTGGTTAACCAGTAAGTCAAACAAAACCAATGCAAAAACCCATACATTGACCTATATATTGATTTGGTGTACATTTTAATTTAAACAGACCAAATATATGTTATTTCTGTAATGTTCCAGCGAGTATTTTATTTGAAAAGGAAACTGTTTTCCAGTCTATATAAACCTTGGACAAACATAACGTATGGTTATTCAATGATATACCTAACTCGTCTTAACAGGTTTCAATTTCATGGCGCAAATGGTAAGTCTAAAAAGACCAAATGGCTGATTATCATACCCCTGCCTTACAGCCTAAGGGAGGAAGGCGGGGATAGCTTTAAGACCGGGGTATATAGTAAGGGTGCAGTATTATTGGTATATCGGTATATTGCAATACAGGAACACCACGATACGTTCTTCCGAACATATCCAATATATCGGACGTTTTAGAATTAACAATTTCCATGTAAAATTACAGGAAAAGGTAACAAATATGTATATAATGTTACTGAAAGTTGTAAAGAAAGTGTGAGCTTGCAAAGTGAAAGAAACACAGACCTGTTAATAATACGAAACCAGTCACTTAATTACCTCTCTTTAAACTACTTTGCCTAGAACAGTCTAAGAAAACACCAAATGTTTGAAAAATGTATGTGTTGTCAAACAGGCCTATGCAATTATGAAATTGCTAGATCATCCTGCTATTTGTCTCCGCCTAGCTCCTTCATAAACCCTGCTATCCTCGACCTAAAACGTTCGTATCGCTTACGGCTGTCTATTCACGGCTATTTATCGCCTACATTGACATTTGTTAGAATTCTAATCCGGGTGGTGCCGCTATTGCATTGGCTTGTTATATTTAGCGATACGAGCGTTTAAGGCCAAAGGATATCAGGGTATATGATGGAGCTAGGCAAAGAAAAATACGCTGATGTAGCAGGATGTTGCTAATTGAGGCGAATGTTTTCTGTAAAAAAAGACACAAAGTGCAAGTGTATATTGAAATCAGGTTTAGCTTTTCGCATGAGTACGGAAATAACTTAATTACACACTTTGAATGATACATTTTGAAACGACGTCGCTGATTGCACAACTAACTTTGAAACCTTCAAACCAGGTTTCTACATATATTGGCCGATAACATTCGTATCATGACAAAGATGATATAGGAATTTATGAAGGTTCTAACTTTGTTCGGAGAGAATGATAATGAACTTGCAGCGAGAAAAAGACAGCAACAAATTCAAACATCCAAAATGATGTCTTATAACCACACCAACGTTTATTTACCCTTTTATTTTGGTGAGATGAGAAAGATCTAACATAGATTTATTCCATGATCAACTTAACTATTCTGAAACGGTTGTTAGACAGAGCAAATTCGAATAGGGAACTGGTTGCCAACTTCACAGTAAAATTCAAAACGCCTTTAAGTAAATAAGTAAATAGCTATGCGAGCGTTTATGTCAGTGATCTTTTGGTTATAGGTAGACTTCAGACAGACCTACAATATACTTATCCCAAAATAAACCTACCTATTCTGAAACCGGTGTTAGCGAGTGCACACTCGAATAAGGAACTGGTTGCCAACTTCACAGTAAAATTCAAAACGCCTTTAATGAGCTCAATATATAGCTATGCGAGCGTTTATGACAGTGATCTTTTGGTTATAGGTAGACTTTAGGCAGTCCTATAATATATTTATTCCCTGATAAACTTATCCGTTCTGAAACGGGCGTTAGCGAGTGCAAGGTCGAATAAGGAACTGTTTGCCAACTTCACAGTAAAATTCAAGCCGCCTATAATGAGCTCAGTATATAGCTATGCGAGCGTTTATGACAGTGATATTTTGTGTATTGGTAGACTTTAGGCAGACCTACAATATACTTATTCCATGATAAACTTATCTTTTCTAAAACGGGCGTTAGCGAGTGCAAAATCGAATAGGGAACTGTATGCTAACTTCACACATTCAGCAAACAGTTCAAAACGCCATAAATAATAAGCTCAGAATGTAGCTATGCGAGCGGTTATGACAGTGATCTTTTGGTTATAGGTAGACTTTAGACAGTCCTATAATATACTTATTCCCTGATAAACTTATCTATTCTGAAACGGGAGTTAGCGAGAGCAAGGTCGAATAAGGAACTGTTTGCCAACTTCACAGTAAAATTCAAAACGCCTATACTGAGCTCCGTGTGTTGCTATGCGAGCGCTTATGTCAGTGATCTTTTGGTTATAGGTAGATTTCAGACAGACCTATAATATACATATACATATTTCAAGATAAACTTATCTGTTCTGAAACGGGCATTAGAGAGTGCAAAATCGAATAGGGAACTGTATGCTAACTTCACACATTCAGCAAACAGTTCAAAACGCCATAAATAATGGGGTCAGTGTATTGCTATGCGAGCGGTTATGACAGTGATCTTTTGGTTATAGGTAGACTTTAGGCAGTCCTATAATATACTTATTCCCTGATAAACGTATCCGTTCTGAAACGGGCGTTAGCGAGTGCAAGGTCGAATAAGGAACTGTTTGCCAACTTCACAGTAAAATTCAAGCCGCCTATAATGAGCTCAGTATATAGCTATGCGAGCGTTTATGACAGTGATATTTTGTGTATTGGTAGACTTTAGGCAGACCTACAATATACTTATTCCATGATAAACTTATCTTTTCTAAAACGGGCGTTAGCGAGTGCAAAATCGAATAGGGAACTGTATGCTAACTTCACACATTCAGCAAACAGTTCAAAACGCCATAAATAATAAGCTCAGAATGTAGCTATGCGAGCGGTTATGACAGTGATCTTTTGGCTATAGGTAGACTTTAGGCAGTCCTATAATATACTTATTCCCTGATAAACTTATCTATTCTGAAACGGGAGTTAGCGAGAGCAAGGTCGAATAAGGAACTGTTTGCCAACTTCACAGTAAAATTCAAAACGCCTATTCTGAGCTCCGTGTGTTGCTATGCGAGCGCTTATGTCAGTGATCTTTTGGTTATAGGTAGATTTCAGACAGACCTAACATATACATATTTCAAGATAAACTTATCTGTTCTGAAACGGGCATTAGAGAGTTCAAAATCGAATAGGGAACTGTATGCTAACTTCACACATTCAGCAAACAGTTCAAAACGCCATAATTAATCGGGTCAGTGTATTGCTATGCGAGCGGTTATGACAGTGATCTTTTGGTTATAGGTAGACTTAAGGCAGTCCTATAATATACTTATTCCCTGATAAACTTATCTATTCTGAAACGGGAGTTAGCGAGAGCAAAGTCGAATAGGGAACTGGACTCCAACATCACACATTCAGCATACAGTTCAAAACGCCTATGATAACTCAGTATTTAGCTATGCGAGCGTGTACGACAGTGATCTTTTGTGTATACGAACAGTTTTGGCAGCCCTAACATATACTTATTCCATTTACATGTATCCATCTTAAAGGGATAATATAGGGATAAATTACAGTGAGTCCGTCAGCGAATAAGGAACTGGGAACTGGGAACTGTTTGCCAACTTCACAATTTGAATAAGGAACTGGGAACTGGGAACTGTTTGCTAACTTCACAATTTGAATAAGGAACTGGGAACTGGGAACTGTTTGCTAACTTCACAATTTGAATAAGGAACTGGGAACTGGGAACTGTTTGCCAACTTCACAATTTGAATAAGGAACTGGGAACCGGGAACTGTTTGCCAACTTCACAATTTGAATAAGGAACTGGGAACCGGGAACTGTTTGCCAACTTCACAGACCCTGAGAGATAAAGATAGGACTGGTGGGTTGTGGTCGGAGGATGAATGTGACAAGCACATCAATTATCTAGAAATTCTAGCTGCTTGGTTGACTCTTCAGTCTCTCTGTAAGGACTGCTCTAATGTGCACATCAGGCTTATGTTAGATAACACTACTGCAGTGGCTTAAACAAACAAAAAGGGTGGTAGCAAACCAGCTTGTAATGACATTACAAGGCAGATGTGGTTATGGTGTATTAAAAGGTGTATATGGTTAAGTGTGGCTCATGTGCCAGGTGTGGAAAATTCAGAGGCTGACTGGTATTCAGCCTGTCTCTGACACTGGTCAACTTGGCAGAGCTTTATTAAACATGTCTCGATGAGAGGCATTAGGTGATACACTTTGAATTTGAACATGTACCTCATAGTCAGGCTCAACAGCCTAGATACTGTACATGATTAGCAACTAATGATTATGATGTTGTATATGTAAGATTAGTGATTGGTTTAGAAAACATACTTTATTGAAACAGTTGCTTGTTTGTTCATGTATAGAAATATGATCTCATGGGATTCCGATAGTACGGAATGGGGAGGTGAAATTGAAAAATTAAACGAAACTTACCTGTAAGGTGAAGTTTGATTATAATTCCACCGACGTATGAAGTACTGAGGGATCACATGCCCGCCCTACCCATCCCTGGGGTGGTGGGGCTAAAATCATATTTACTTTAAAAACTGAAGTAATTGCGCATGCGCACATCTCATGTCATCCCTCAGTACTTCATAGGTAGGTCGAATTATAATCAAACTTCACCTTACAGGTAAGTTTCGTTTAATTTTTCAATTCTAGATCATTTATAAAAATAGAAAATAATAAAGGTGAGAGATTTTCTCCCTGACGAACCCCCGAAAAACTTGGGAAAAAAGCTGACTTTTCATGATTAAATTCAATACATGATTTAATATTCGAGTAAATAGTTTGTACTAATAATAAGAATTACCCTTGAATACCATAACTTAACATTTTGGACCAGAGTCCAACTCTCCAAATATTATCAAAAGCTTTTGAAAAGTCAACAAAGGCACAATATAATTTCTGTTTAGATTGCTTTAAAAATTCTATAACTGAAGTAAGAATGAACATGTTGTCAATTGTAGAGTAACCTTTGCGAAAACCAGATTGACAAGGAGATAATAGAGAATTTGCATCTAAAAAGTTAGATAGTCTGGTGTTAAGTATACTGGTAAAAGTTTACGAGACAACTTAAAATTGTAATTGGTCTATAAGAGTTTGGATCGGACGAGTCACCTTTACTTTTATAAATTGGCTTTATAACCCCAATTAGCCATGCGTCCGGAACTTCACCTGTGTCTAGTACCGTATTAAATAGCTTCTCTAAGAAAGGGGTAAATAAGTCTATTGAGTCAATGATACAGTCATTTTCTATAAAGTCTTCACCCGATGCTTTACTTATTTTCAGCTGTGATGCCGCTTCGCTTATTTTCTTCTGTGTTATGAAAGCATTTAGAACTGTGCAATCTAGAGGTTCATCTTATTGTCAGTATCTTCACTAATTGTACTCTTAGAAGATAAATAGTTGCGTTTGTAAAATTTCCGGGATTCATTGTTATTCAACACCCGCAAATTTAGTTTAAAACCGACGGCGTTACCCGGAGGTTTTAAACGCTTAAATTTGCGGGCTTTGAATAACAATGAATCCCGGAAATTTTACAAACGCAACTATTGATCGATATTGTAACATGGCCGTTAGTTATTAGAAGTTTAAGAGCGAACTCTGTTTTTGCGTACTTATTTTTGTGTGGAAAGGACTTTGTGACTGTTCTATTTCTGTAAGAGGTGAGATACGGTCTAACTAATGTGAATTTTCGGCATTATTTACATTACAAACATCGTTGTGATATTAGCAAATAGTGGCATTCGTAACAGCGAGACCTTACAACATACTTGTTTAATTCGAGACCGAAATCAACAATTATAAAGCTCGTAGAAAAATATCGTATAACCCCAAGTACAAAAGTCATGAACTAGTCCACAACCATTGTGACAGCGACGCAAACATTGTGACGTCAAAACGGTTGGCCTTTGTGACGTCATACCATGGGAACGGCATTCGAAAGAAAGCGGCCGCATGAAACTTTGCGGCAAACTTGGACTAACTGAGCCAGTTGAAAATATTTTCGTTCTTCAAAAATAAATCATATTAAAGTGTATTTGTGATATCTACCGGTAGGCACAATATAAAAAAGGACAACGACAACTGTCAAATCGGAGTACGGCACGAATTTTCTAAGAAACTTGAAAATTAAAACTTGAGTCGGCCGGCACTAGTGAACATGTATCAATTCGCGGTGATTCGCCTTTGCTAATTTGCGGGTATTCATTGTCATTCAACATAGGGTAATTTTTTCGAATCGACCAATCAGAATTGAGGATACAACGAAGCCATGTTACAATTGAGCGTTTGAAATCTAGAAATACTCAAATAGTTCATTAATACTAGGGCAGTTACTCTTAGATGCATCTATATGCTTATGAAATAATTTCCAATACTCACCGGGATTCGTCTGCTTATTGCTAATATCAATTGCTAATTTAAACTTATATTTCCTTGTATACTTGTTAATACATTTCTTATATTCCTTAGCTGCATGTCGATAGTAGATATGATTTACCTGGTTACTGCAGTGTTGATATTTTTTCTAGCTTTATGGTAGTGTTTACGTTTCAGTGTGCATTCTTTTCCGAACCATGGTTTGTTAACTCTATTTTTCTTGCTGAATCCAGTACGAGTAGGGCGTGTGCCAAATGTATTTCTAGCTGCGTTTGTGAGAGCTTCAGTAAAAATATCAGTTGCTTTATTTACGAGCTCAGTAGTCATTTTCATATCTTCACTCGCTTGATATAATAAAATTCTTGCTTCATGTATTTTCGAAACATCAATATTATCCCTAAATTGGTCCTTTTTTGTTACGTCATATCGTTTTGGCTTCTTAGTAGCAGTTACCGTTATACTCGGTGGTGGAAGTTCATTGCTATACAAACTGCTATTCCCATCGAAAAATTCTATAGGACAGTGTACATCTGAATATAAAGGGGGAAAATCAACAATTTCAAAGTTTTCAATGTATGACATACACTTATTAGAATATATGACATAATCAACAGTGCTTGTATCTTTACATGTAACTTTGCCAAGTTTTGCATCTTTGTCTAATCTACCATTACAGATAAACATATTAAAGTTTCTGCAGATATCTAATAATTTATGTCCATTATTACTAACTCTATCAATATCTTGCAAATGTCTGTTAAGTGGGAAACCGAGCTCCTCTAAAACACTTTCAGGATCAAATTGATTTGACATTTCATCAGTGTTAAAATCAAACTCATACAACAAATGCTTATCAAGACTTACATAATCACACAATGTCCCAGTTCGAGCATTGAAGTCTCCAGATAAGATTACGTTTACAGATTCGGAGTACATATATAGTAGTGCTTGTTCTAGTTGGTCAAACATATCAGAATTGGCAAATTTCGATCCCTCTGGTGGAAGGGAAACAACGCCGAATAAGAGGTCATCTTTACTATTGAAAATTCTTTTTGAAATTCTAGGGGTCGGGATAGCGCAGTGGTTAGCGCGTTCGGCTTCGGATCAGAAGGTCCGTGGTTCGAATCCCGCCGGCAACTTTGTCTGCAGTAGAGAACTGCTCTACACGCAGTCAAGTTTGGGTGCAATGCTACACTGAAAATCAGTGCAGTACCACCCATGGTTTGCTAGGTCCAGCCGATGCTCGCAGGTTTCACCGCAATACATAGCCACAATGGTGTTGGGGGCTTTCTCCCTGCAATAATACTAGCAGCCGCGATATAAGTGAAATAATCTTGAAAGCGGCGTTAAACACCAACTCACCTCACTCACCTCACCTTGAAATTCTAAAACAGAGTACATAATCTGAGTCGAAGTCTAACAGAGTGATGTTTTGATAAACAATCTTTGACTGCCAGACCAATGCCTCCTGAACGTCTATAACCCATGCTTCTGTGTTTTAAAAACAGTTTATAACCTTCAATAACTATGTCATCAAATGAATCATTTTTGTCTCCTGAAGTGCAACAAAATTAGAACTATTTACAAGATCCAGAAATTCTGGATAATTAAGTCTATTTCTCAAACCACATACATTAGTGTTAACAAAACTTATTTTTCCAAGTTCACAAAGTAAATGCGAAGTGTCATCATCCGTAGAATCACACGTGTTCAATTGAGCGCTATTTTGTCCGGACGCGTGTGTACATTAAACACCCGACTCACCCTCACATGGAAAACGTGCCTGTTCGGCACTACACGATAAGTTCACATCACTTGAGTCTGTAGTGAGTTCACTGTAACTGTTTTTGCATGTAAGGTTATGGCATAGATCATGTTTAGGTGTAAAATGTTCATGACATACCCTCTCGTCTACAGTTATACAGGCGTCCGGGGATGGTTGGTATATCACCTTTCGAAGTACAGTGTCCTGACACATGTCCACCTTGCTACCCTTACTTTTCCGGTCTCGTTGTCGTGTTACCACGTGTAAACATCCGGTCTGTACCTGGTGGGGCACGATAGGGGGAGACACTAGTACTGACGGATACGGCAGTTCGCCATCTACGTAAAGTCTATCAATGACCATAGACGCCCGTTTACCGTGACACCTTGCAGTGCGGAACAACGGCATTAATATTTCTCGTCGATAGGCACTGATTTCTTTCGGAAACTGTTCAGTGATACCGTATGGCTTGCCTTCCAACTTGTAGCCGCATTGTTTCAAAGCATCTCTCTCGCGTGTAAATATAAATTTTGCAATAATGGCCCGAGGTTCCCAGATTGGAAGCACGCCTTGCGCCAATTCTATGTGGCTGTGAGGCTCTATACAGGGTGGCATGGGAACATTTTGAAGGTGGTTCTTTACAAAAAGCTTGTCTACCACTTTGTTTGTTTTTCGCTTACTTTTCCTCCTGGCAGAATTACGCAAGGGCATAAGTATTTCCCGTCTATAATCGCTGATCTCAGGGTAAATTGTTCCACAATTCTATAGGGTTTCCTTATTAGCATTTAGCGCTTCTTATTACAGCGTCTCTTTCTTTCGTGACGAGGAACTTAGCAATACTAGAGCGGGATTTAACTTCCTCACCTAGGCGCTGGGGGGTCTTCGTCCATCCTACTCTGTGGACAGTTTTTCACTGTCAACCTTCAGTTCCCTGTCAATAAAGTCTGTCAGCAGTCTGTCAATGTCTTCCAGATTTCTAATTGCTGCCCCGATAACGATTTTGTAAAGTGTGTTTTTTAAACTGTGTTTTTACAAATTTATTTCCAAACACCTGTTAACATTGGTAATGTTCATTTATGTTCAATGCGACACCCCCCCCCCCCCCCCCCCCCCCCCCCACATACATATAGATTGACTACCTGACACTTTCATGTGTTCATTACAGCGCTTCAGGGCAGTTTTCTGGTTTAGCGGTATATAAGTATTATTATGTATGTATGTATTTATGTATATACAATTCAACACGGTTCATAACTGTATATTTAGTTCTACCATTCTGCTTTAAACCTCCTTTATGTGTACAAAAAAAGCTTACAGCTGCATGCCAAAAGCTTTTTCACACACCACTGTATCGTAGTGCAAATATCATGAAATTTGGGTTTTGTTTTGACGTCAATAAAGTAACTTTCACAAAACTGACAATGAATCACCCATTGTCCATGTTTGATATAGTCATTCCTTAACTTGGTTTGGGATCGTCTAGTCTCTAGTTTAATTCGAATTTTGGCTTGATGAAATAGACAGAAGGGGTCATATTTTCGAAATTCCTATTTTTCATAAAATTTCGATTAAAATATTACAGTTCCAAACTGAGAAAAAATCAGCACAATTATATTGACGTTTTGATTGGGAACAGACATACATTGGATTTTGTAAAGAAAAATAGAATGAGTATTTTCGATATTTTGACCCCTGGTCACTTTAATGACCTGCCAAAACTGCTATGGTTAAATGTTGGGTATGATATACAATTATTTTAAAGTACAACCAATCTTCACTTCTGTACTGAAAATTCAATATTATCCGTTTCTTTTTCGCAACGCTATGATGTCTCAAAGACATCCCAAATTACATGATATTTGCACTAGGACACCAAGATGTGAACAAACTTTCGATATGCAGATTTATGTCAGTAATGTTATACACGGTTTATTGCTATTTCATAATTTGAGGTTGTGATACAGTCTCTGTATTGTTATACGTATCATTAACTTGTTTATTATGTTGAATATCAAAGGTTTGTCAAAAATAAATCTTTCTTTTTACCAAATGTGCCTGACAATAGTGGAGGTGTGACGATACAGACATTTCATGATGCTATTGTATCTTATCACAGCTCTTATTATGACATTATCGTATCGAAACGTATTGTTAGCTCATCAGGCCTGAAAGTTCAGAGATGTAGTCTGGTCATAGAAAGAAAAATACGACGCTTGTATCGTAATGTATCCATTGCTAGGTAACCAATACAGTTAATCGTAGAATCAGATTGTAGTTGCGTCACGACAGGTACGAGTTAGAGTGATTTCATTACACCAACAGTGTTATCATGTTTAGTTACATATCTCAGATGTCGTTAATGGTGTTGTGTTATCGACACATATTAGCTGTGATTCAAGTCGTTATATTTAATCGCAAACCTGACAGTGTACCGCGGCTGGCGTGCGCCTATAAATGTTATGAAACTTCTCTACAGCAGGCAAAAGACAAATATGGGTTGGTATTGCAGAACAATTCATACAACTTTTTATTGAAGGATTATATTTGTATGACGAACATTTACAAAATATACATAAGTATCAATTTTAACGGTGAACAACTTAACAAATGACTATGCATTTGAATTGGAGGAGCAATTTCCGCTTTGTTGTTGAAGGTGGTTCGATTGTTAGTAAAAAATATTTGCAAAAGGTGAGATAGTTGAACGTATCAATTTAAATCAGTATGAAAAGTCATTTCGCACGTATCAAGAAAAAGGCCTAATAAAATCTGATAAAATATATATTTTATTGAAATATTGTCAGTCAACATTTAAGCTGGTGTATTTTCATGTAAATTATTTATATCATTTTAGAGTTTTCTACGTTACAGAGCACAATGCAAACAGGTGAAAAAGATATTACTACATGATCTGTCGACTCTTTCTTTCGATACACTTTACAGTATGTTTATCGTATCTTAGGTGTGTTTTTGTTCCTGTTAGGTTTCCCCAATAGTGTTTTCATGTTTTCTATGATATGAGATATGTTTTTCCCATATTTTGATTTTTCATCACATAAACCTGCTGAAGGGGTAAGCATATCCTCGAAAATGTCGTTATTTTCACAATGAAGAAGTTATAAGAATACTGTTGTTATTATAAATATGTTGCTCACCTTGAAGGATTTTTTAATTTCAGAAAGTCGCGATCACTGCGAGTTCTTCTTAATCACGATCACGGAACTTTACTAATCACGATCACTGCGATGTACACTCGGTTCGATCTCTTTACAACAATTTTTCACACAGTAAGCAAATCTCCTAAACTAATGCAGTGAAATATCGTAATTGAGAATTTAGCATTTACGTATTTATTTGGTCAAGATGGTTCTTAGTGTATTAATGTATATCCAAAAAAAACTGTTTTGAGAAGGTCCTGAAAAAAGTCCATATGACTACAAATATATACATTGGCAAAATTCTAAAGTAAATACAAACACGAAATGGCTATAGATTCAGCTTAATATCAGTCTTGACTATTTTCTTTGAATTTATCATTTGTTGCTTTAAAAATCAATTTTCTTCACACTTTCATCAAATAATGATGATGATGAAAATGATAACAGTATCAACAAGAGCATTACTGTACACTGCTCAATGTTATTGTTTTCATTAGTCGTCACAGAAGTTTCACACAGGTCTGATTACAATCCATCTCATTTAGGAGAATCAAAATATTGACTCTATCGGAAGACAAGCTCTAGGGGGGTTCCACTTTAAACGGTCTAACAAAATATCCCCGCTATATTTCAGATAGGTTCGAAACCTTCTTCAGACATGCACTGTGTAACCATTTTCGTTCATCCAGTATAGCGTGTGGAGTTTAAACACTCACACCTTTTTCATTACAGGACACTTAGAAAAAAATGGAATATTTTTTAAAGCATTGTCTGTATGGATAAAACAATTAAAGTAAAAATACAAATGAGATTGTGTGTTTTAAAATCAATAAAAGGTCCGAAAAGGTCGAACCCAGATGACAACACGCTTTTTATATTTCCAGGTAATTGAATGTGTAAAATTTCTTGTTTTTATGATGAGAATTATATAATACATTGTCCTTTATCAAAGTGATAAGGAAAAATAACAAGATACTGCCCTATGGTAAATTATGGATAATAATAAACTGTTAATCAATAATAGAAGAAATTAAGTTATTTGACGTCAAAACTGAGCCATTTTGATTGACTGTGTGGGTGGACTTTGTCTTTTGACTTACTACATGTGATCGGAACTACGGTCTCAATGTATCAATCCGCCCTAACCTCCATGACAATCAATCATATTTAGAGAGACACACTGTCAGATTGTTTTACATTGGTACTGCATCTACATAAAAGGAGGATAGGTTACTGGATTGAGGTGCGTTCAACTTTGAACAAAATAATATTTGCATTGCTATAAATACTCATTTTCAATAGGATTGGTCGCACTTAGATTTAACACGTCATCATTTATAATTTGTCATATATTTCCTATTCCTTTTCAAATTGTCAAAACGCAATCGGTCAGAACTTTGACATTCATGACATATTTAATTAACATATGAAATAATTCCAATTTGATAATTTTACAATTTGTCCATTTTTTTAATTATAGAGCAAATTACTTTAATTGATGTTTATATTTTTATTGCAATACATATACGTAGTAAAGCTAGGTTTCATCTACTACATGTATATGTGTCCAAGACAAACGCATGATCCTGTTACAAAGCCGATTGGATCATTTGCAATCTAGGACGTGATAAGACTACATTGTTTGGTGCGGCAAGATGACGTCTCACTGAAGCAGACAACGCCCATTTCAAGAAACCCCTCAGGTTATCTTTGTAAACCAATAAATACGATATCCTAGCTTAATTGGACACTGTTTTCAAGAACGTACAGTCGAAGAAAAATCAATTTTGTAAGGAGATGATGTAAGTACAAAAAGTAATTTTCTCTTTCAAAGATAGGTATCACCATGTTAGTATGAACAATCGCTTCAGGAAATATCTATATTCACGTTTGATCAAAATCATCATTGAGCCTGTGTTGACATGAATACCGCAAATACTTACGCTTGTGTCAGGTTTTTATCTTAAAACCTTTGTTTCGAACTAGTCTATAATCTAATGTGGTCAACTCTATTTCTCATTTTATAACTGACACTCATTGTGTGATCGTAACGAGACTTGCTATATGTATCAATTATTGCAGATGCGCATATCTGCATGGTGTGGTCACATGCCAATTTTCTTAGTTTTTTAGTTATTTTGTCTACAGAAATACATCAAAAAGACTTGACACACAATCAATATATGTGGCTTTTTGGTGGTTTACTTACGAATTTCCTTTTTAAATTTTTTATGGATAGATAATTTATACAATGTTTAATTGAGCAAGTTATTCTGTTCGGACAAAGTCTTCAAAACTGAACGTGATCTGTCGGTTTGCACTGTTGTTTCAGTTTATCCAAATTTGAATTTATCCGATAGAATTATATAAATGAGGTTTTCGCTAAAACCTGTTTCAAAGTCTTTCGTTTAAGAAATCATTTATCTTTCAAAAGAAATCTCTATGCCACTTAACCAATGTTCCTATATAACGTTTTTACGGGTTAGTCAGTTTACTAATATCATTATATAGTTAAGTATTTTTTACTTAATGCAATATCTATATAAATATTATCTGTTATCACTGTTGGAACCAGGGATATATGGATGAGCTTTGCACACTCAATCTATTGTTTCATTACTATGACATGTAACAGGTACATCATAGCATATGGATAAACAATTGTCATTTAAAAAGCTTAATTGAATCAAAAGAATGGCACTTATAACATCTGAAATTACGAAAAGTACAAACTAAGAATTTTTGGTAGCGGTATCAAATGGCTTATCGTTAGTTCGAAGTAAAAACAATCCAGCTTAATGGCTAGTGCTTTCAGCTCTTACAGAACGAGCTGATGAATCTTTGTGTATCGGTTCATTACCAACCGGTTTCACACAGATGTGATCATCAGGGTATTGTACATGTGCTTTGTACAGTCTTTAGTTTTAAGAATTTTAACACATAAACCAAGAAATTTTACTAAAGAAAAGTTCACAATCTGGAGATTGATGTTCAGCTCCCAGGTATTAGATATTGAAAAATATTTAGTTAGAAGTAAAAACAATCCATTTTAATGGCTAGCGCTTTAAGCTCAACGAGCCTCTTCAGGCCATACATATAACGGATAACGTCATCGTGTACAACATGACGCTATTTCATTCTTATGTCACAATATAGGTTACAATAGCATATACATGTACAGAAAAACATTAAGTTCTAGAATTTAACATTGGTGAAAACATTTTGATAAATTTGCTTTCTTTCGTTTCTAAAAGCTTAATATAATATTGATATCAAAATTTAATTCATACATTGGGAAAAGCCCGTTTCCACACTCAGCTAAATCTTCACTCAATGGAATTTACGGTTTTTTGGATGATTAATCTGAGATCTGTGTAAATTCATGCGTTATTTTAACTTCATTTCAGTTTTTCCAATGTATTTTTCATTGCATCCAGAGCATGTGATGACATAAACAACACTTTTACTGTTACAATTAATATTTTGTCTTATAGAAAACACTTTGCTTTCATTCATATGTACAAAAGAGCCGACTATGATATTTTTACATGTAAGACAGCGTGAATCGCCGCATTTAGACACAGTTGATTCAAACTTGGATGAAGTTAACTTACGAAGATTTTTAGTAAGTTGAAGACTGTTCACAACTTTTGTTTTACACAAAACTTTTTCCATTTCTTTACTTTGATGTAAAATTGGTAAGTTTTTGTCAATTATTGCAGCAGAGCTCAGATGATTAGGGTTAAAGGTGGAAACCAGCGGGACAATGTTTGTATCACACTGTTTGTTAGATTTAGGATCTCTGAGGCGACTCTGATATTATACAGCGGCTTTCTCTACACTGTCGTGTACTAGAATTTCAATAAAAAGTCCTTGAGTTCTTTCAAACGTTCCCTCTTTTGATCGTCATCTGTTACAATAGCACAAATTCTTCTAGCGAGACAGTACGGGATGTCACGCTTAGTATGACTTGGATGATATGATTGAAAGTCAAGATACTGATGTGTATCTGTCGGTTTATAGTACATATCAGTCTCTAAGCGATCGGCCTCCTTTACAATCACGGTCACGTCCAAAAATTCAAATTAGAGTCACTGGTTTTCATAGTGAAGACGGACTTAAAGAGTTCAGGATACCATGCAACTTACACAGTTCCTCCTTTGTTCCCATAAATGGCATGAAACAGTCATCTATGAATGTTTTCCAATGCTGTTCAACATGCTCCTGCATATTCTGTCCGAAAGATTGTCCAACTTTCTCATTAAGGAAGTCTCAAGGTTCTTATAGCAACGCTTTAGTCTGTGTGTAGAAAGCACTGTTAAGATAACATAGAATAAATCTATATGAAAACCTGTCGGTTAAGTCGCATCTGGATTTGTTTAATCAATATTGTATGACTTCTGGACCCATTTGTTTATCAATGTTATTATACATGTTAACAATATTAAAACTAACTAAACTTGTACCCGGCGCAACATGTTTCGGTAGTTTACATTAGAAATCCAAACCATCTCTTAAATAACTTTTAACCGGCATTACGACACAGAGGATTCAGGACTGTATCTATGAAATTACTCAAGCGTTGTGTGGGACTCTCTGGGCCTCCGACTGTAGGTCAGAAAGATAAATCTTCAGGTTCTACACATGTTATTACAATGTCAATCTGTATTTCAATTTCCTTTTGGATAATATTGCTTTTATGGAGTTTAGGGAGTCCTTAAAAATAGGCTGTTTTGCTTCATAATCACAGAGATAATTTTGCTCCTGGTCCGTAAGCTCCGTACAGTGTTGTTTCAATAAAGCAGTTATGTCCCGGCTTATGCGATTCTCTTCTGTTTGACTTGAGAAGTTATAATAACTTTGTTTTTCTAACATTTCTGTAATTTTATTCTGGTAAAATTCTCTGTTCATTAACACAACGGCTCCACCTTTGTCCGCTTCTTTGATTATTAAGTCACAATTATTCTTCAATTGCTGTAAAGCTCTCTTTTCACCGGCAGATAAATTGTGTTTAGTTTGTGTAGTTTGTACAGGCGTTGATTCCACAGCTTCAATAAATCAAAGTCATCCAGATATTTATTTCTTCCCGGTTTTTGAGTAAATTCAGACTCTTCTGAATCGTCGCTATCACGATCATCATCTTTATCTGTGAAATATTTTGCCAATCGTACTTCTCTGGTAAAATCTTTTGATTCAGATTTTAAAGTATCCTCATTTCTAGGAGGTGTCGAGGTAAATTTTAATCCTCTTTTAGGAGCTTGATTTCGTCTGCAGATAGATGATGACTGCTGAGATTGATGATTTTTGGGTGAGTTATGTTATGTGGGACCGTCCTCTTACTTGAGTCCTGTGAATATTTTTTATACTTGCCTTTTCCTAAAAAATATTTGTTAACATCTCTCCCAATGTAGGTACTATTCCCATCGTCGCCTCAGAGATCCATTGCTTTTACTGATCAATGTAGAATTGTTATTCATCCTGTGATGCATTGCAGCTATGAAATACAATGTCATTGCGATAAAGACATGAGGGCATATTACTAATTCTAACATTATCTTCAGACAATCTTCCTGAGTTTTTCTCTCATCTTCTGGATTTATGCAAATACCAATGGTGTTTCACAGGCATTCCTTCTCATTCAAAGCAGTTGAATTTCCATACCATGTAAGGAGGTTTTCATCTTGACATCGAGAAACGATTCAGTCCCATAAGACAGAATTCCCAAAAGACAGAATCAATCACAACATTAATTAACTGAGCAATGCTGACCACCCCTCATTAATCAATGGACTGACCCAAACCGCCTTATGTTCTAGTATCGACACAATCTGAATTAGACTAACATTAGTCTATGAAATATTTTAATAATTTACTGTACCTTTATCCATTATATTTTTTTCGGGCTCCTAAATTGTGTATTAGGGCATAGGCTGTATTAAAGGCTTCCTATTATACAGTCATGAAGCAAGATTAGATTTGAATGAATGATTCCTAAATGATATCAAGTGAAACACCATCCACTTCTACCATTTCTAGGCAACAAACTACCTTGTTTTGAGAAACAATGAGATTAGTTTTATACAATATACATTGGCAACAGTTTGGACAATTAAGGTTGACAAATTAAATTCATACTTACTTGCTGGTGTCTTATTTCTACAAAATATGCTGAATCTCTATTTCATATCCTATCACTATTACAGGACATGCTACACATTGTAGATACGACAAGAACAATTGTTTTCTTCCTAAAATAACCCTTTAAAACAAGGTATTTTTAAAAAAATCTTGATTGGGCAGAAAATGTAACCAATGTTGAAAATAAATTTGAAATCACTATTTCTTTGTCTACTGTGTTCGGGAGACGATTTGTATTTATTTATTTGAATTTTCTGAAATTTTGAAAGTTCTTAGCACATAATCTTCAGAATAGCATGAAGATCTTAAACACTCATTTTCTGATTTGCGATTTTTGTAGTATACAGTTTATAGGTCTACAATAACTTTGATGGGCTGCCACAAATTTTTGCTTGTGATGAATTCTTGTTGCATTATATCATACTTTGAATCAAAATCTTGTAGCAGTAATCCGTAACCGTTTTTCTTCCCTATCATTTAAGGTATACTTTCATGTCGAAAAATCAATATTAGTTTTCACAAATATTGCCCATTTATGCATCTTTAAACTTTGCAGTCTGTACAAAATATAATTTCAAATATCTAATAAACTGAAAAGTATATATTATTTCGAATATGCTCTTTGCACTTTGAGTCTTCTTTACACAGCAAAGCATCTTCTCATAGGCGTGTGTGACGACAGATATGTTATCCATGCATGCAGCGTTTCCATTGACTGAAATATGTTTTAAACATATCTATTTCCCAAAAGAAGGAACCGGATTGGTAAACAAGCGAATGCTAATATCAATACGGTAGGAAAAAATATGTATACAAAAAAGTTTTGCATTGTCAAGTACTTTTAAAAGACAACAAATGTATCAGTAAATATTATGAGTATGTCAATACGAAATCTGCCAAAAAGAAAAAGAAAAAAAACAACAAAGACTGAATCAATAACATTAAAATATTATGACTATGTCATATGGACACTATTTTTTATTTTGGCTGAAATATTGCATTGAAGTTTATGTTGCAATATTTTGCCGTTAGGGGAACCTGCTGGAAGCCCGAGAAGAGGTTGTTTAGGAATTAATCACGGAGTTACAACTGGACAAAACAGTCGGTATGCACGGGTAGAGAATTGTCGGCAGTAACGTAGCGATTCCATCAATACTCGTACCTTACCATCGTTTGTGCTGACATGTTGACTGAAAGTAAGTCACGCGAAGTTTGAAGCACGATCATCACAATCATAACACATAGCCTACACTATACAATCACCACACAATCACTACAAAGTTTTCACGCCCACAACACGATTTTCTGAAATCAGGAACATGTTTGCGATTTTAACGAATCGTGTTGGGCAAATAGCACGATCAGCCGAATCACTGCATAATAACAGCACAACAACCACACAATAACAACACGATGACTACACGACACTTTCGTACAGCGATCGTAGTCGATTGTACGTAGTGTGAGTTGGCTTTAGCAGAGTGTGGAAACGGGCAATTTTCAGTATTCCCAATGTATGAATTAAATTTTGATAACAATAAGTTTTTAGAAACGAAAGAAAGCAGATTTATCAAAATGATTTCACCAAGGTTAAATTCTAGAACTTAATGTATTTGCTGTACATGTATATCCTATTGTAACCTATATTGTGACGTAAGAATTTCTTGACGTCATGTTGTACACGGCGACGTTGCTTGGACAGGCATTATCCGTTGTATGTATGTCCTGAAGAGGCTCGCTGAGCTGAAAGCGATAGCCATTAAAATGGATTGTTTTTACTTCTAACATCATATTTTTCAATATCTAATAACTGGGAGTTGAACATTAATCTCCAGATTGAAAACTTTATTCATTCATATATACATAGATATACATATATATATAAGAAAGAGTACACATCTGATTGTTCGGACTGGATCAATCTTCTTTAATTTATTCCTCGTAACTTCTTCATAGTTCAAGTAATTATATATATATATATATATAAGTAATCATTATGATATATATATATATATATATATATATATATATATCATAATGATTACTTTAATTATCACAAAACGTACATTTAACCCTTAGAGTGCCCGGGGACCCCTCTCTCCAAACAACCTGAGATGCCATAACCCTACCCGATACCCAGAAACCCAAAATAAATCTGTACAAATTCAAATTGACAACCATTTTGTTCAAGAACTATGGGATTTAGCTTTATAATTTGATACCATCTTTGTATCATAACGCTAGCACAAGATTTAACAGAGAAATTAAAGTTTATACACAAACCATTAGGACACATATGGCCTAGAATTCTCTACAATGCATGTGGAAACACATTTTTACCAACTCCATTAAATAATAATAATAATAATAATAATAATAATAATAATAATAATAATAATAATGATACTTTAATACCCCGAAAGGAATTCAGTTTGTATCATTACAGAGCTTGAACACACAGGAACATACATGAGATACATAAACAAACACATTATATTAATTCAAAGATTATTTAACAGACGAACGCTGAAAGGAACGAATATATTTTTACCTCTATTTGTTTTATAACGGAGTAATAAATATCTTCTGCCTGATATATTGTGTCACCTGAGGTAATTCAAAGGATTGCAGTCAATAAAAAAACGAATCGAAACAAGCATGTTTGACAGTCTAATCTGACCGGAGCAAAAAACAATTTAACACGTTTCGCGATTTCACTTGGCGAGCCTGTTTCATGAAAGTTCCGCGAGTGGGCGGAGCTAATACGATAAGAGACAGGCGACGATCCAGTCGGCCGGGTTCGGGGGGTTTGATTTCTTAATATTCATCCGTTTGATAGCAAAAATAATTTACATCTTCAATTAGTTTTCTTCTTTAAAAGATATAGTTAGATCATTCTGAATTTAATTTACGAGCCGAGGTGACCACAGACATTCTTATTTTCGATTTTGACCTATGAGTTCAGTCAAATACACATCGGCAAATGAACGCTTTCGCTTGATAGATAACTATTTTATTGAAGGATATACTATTTAAATGTTTTCCATAATCCATAAAACTTTTTTCATTAGTGAGTCTTCACGCTAAATACATTATTAATTTGCCGAAGGAATGCAACCGAACCGCATAGCTAAAACTGCCGAGGTACCTTCCCGATGTTTTTTTATTCCGATTGTGTCTAAATGATTTTGTTGGATTTCCCCCTAAATAAATAGAGTAAAACTATTCAATAGGTTAGTTTATGAATTCTATTTTTAAAATTCATATTCATATATTGTATAAAATGATAAGACAACAATCTATCTGTAGTTTTTTTTTTGCATTTGCAAATAAGCTGTTTAAACTAAGATTTTACTTACCGGAAACTTATCCTGCGGGCTAATGAAAGAAACCGTAATTTCTGTTAAAGTTGCCGAAAGTTACATCATTTTCAAAATAGACACAAAAACTATCAGTGGATGAATATTCAGTCACTATGTTTTTATTGTAAAAAACGAGGAGATATTTCCATGCACAGTCTATTTTCCGCACTTTGTCATTGACGTCACAAGGAACAATGTTCAACAAAATGATTACAAAAAGATAACTTGTATTATTTCGTGCACATTTGGTCGCTTGAAGGAAGTAAACATACCATCGTGATCGCTGTCATTTTCTCTCTTGAAAAATAACAACTGATTTAAATTAAGAACAACAATTTAATTACAATCTATGAAACAACGGATTAAACTTTAGCGTGAATAACGTCTCTGCCTTTTATAAAAAACGCATTTTCATTTTGAATTTTAAATTTTTCACACAACAAATGCATTTACCCAATGATAATCATCTCAGCATTCTACAGTTAAAATTTCATTAATTTCCGAACATTGATAACACCTCAGTGACCTTTTTTGTACAACGTTAACCTGTATCTTGAGTTTGCACAAAATGTTAGCAGCACTAAGCGAGTGCATTCAGAGGTTTAAAACTGTAAAACTATTTTTTTCAGAAAAAGGTGTCTATGTAAACACATGTTTGAATTAACTGGAAAAAACCCAACATATTTTCCCCTAAAATTCTGAAATTTTCTGAATCAATTGAGGTGACTCACATTACAGCAATTTAGGCAATTGAAGCCATAAAATACGAGCAGAGTGACAGCACCATACATTGTAAGAGACGGCAAAGTTTTGAACCTGTCGCCAGTAGAGAATCTCTGCCTGTAGGTGATATATCGCCGTCGTGAGTGCTATGCTTTACATTGTTAAGAATAGGACGACAGCACAATCGTGATTAATCATCTAACCTGTATGCACACGTTTGTCAAATAAACCAGACATAATGTACCTCACAAATCACCGAGACTATCAATTAATGATAAATAAAATACGTTTCTAATCCCCGTTCGGACAATTGTGTGAAGGAACTTTCGGAGGCAGGTCTGCATTCACAGACTTTTCGAAGCCATTCGATTTATCCAATAATAATCTTTTCTACGGTAAAGTCTATCGAAAATTTCGAAATTCAAATTAAACTCGAACGTACTAGGAAACTGGAAATGATAACTCAAGAATTAACTATATGCAAAATTGAAACGATGCACAATTTTTATTGGCCACATGTTTTGCTAAAATGGCAGGAATTTTATTGATGAACTTCTTTAATTAAATGATTGGATGATGTGTGGTGTTAACCACAGTTGGCCTACCCTAAAATATATTGCTTCAGTTTTTGACAAAATATATCATGTTATTTAAAATGTGCAAATTAAAATGTCTATGGACAAAGAGATTGGCAGCAGTTTTGTTTGTGTTCCTGTGGGTGGCGTTAGTCAGTCTTAGGCATGTTCAGATGTATATTTTTTTATTTATAGATTTATAAGTCAATATATTTATCTGTTTTATATTTTCAGGGCAAAAATCAAATTTGTGAGGAACTAGGTTGATGAAATCTTTTAATAGAATCAAATGCTTTTTCAAAATCATTTAAAAGGGGCAGTATGTTTCGTTTATGTCATAAAATGATATTATGTTTTCACTATCAGTACTACCGTCTATATAACCGTTTCGATTAGAGAGAATGGGTTCATCGAAAGTAGTTTTTGATCTATGTTCTATACATTAGCTGCTAATCGTAAAATCAGCATTAATAAAATACGAGGCATTCGGTTTTAATGCAATGTTCCGTCATTGTTTGATTTTTTCTGCATCTTTTATAAATCTATTCATTCATACTTTTCATTCTTTCCAGAAAATTGTAAAGAAATCACTAGGAAAACGATCAATTCGTTGCCTTTTGTTATTCTTCATCTTATAAACAGAAGTGCTGATTTCCTCAATTGTCATTCCTCTTTTATGGCGTTCTCAAAATAAAAAAAAAACAACTTCATTAGGGATATGTCTACTGTCGGCAGTTTCCATGTTCTCATTGATTTTCAACTTATTGAACAATTCTTTTGGAGAAAGTTCTATTTTCTAAATGGCAAATGTATTTTGATGATTTTTCACCATCTTCACACAAGATAACTAATCCCACGCAGCTCCTATTTTCTATTTTTCCTTTGTTTCTTATATCTTTATAGTTCACTCAGCCCTTCTTCATCTATATTAGGAAGTTTCTTCTTAAGCCTGTTTTAAGTTCTAGCTCCTCTGTATTTTTGTTTCTTGCTTCTCAATGTCCCGCGAGGACGTTGTTGATGTACCTATTCGCTGTCAATTTCCCCCCGGTCAACTCTTTATCAAATCTATGTGTGGTTAGTTTCATACTGTCACACTTTTTTTTACCCTGATCTCTCCACCGGCTGTGTGCAGTTAGGGGCCAAAAAATATATTTCCCTAACGGGAAAAGTGGTGTACATTCTCACCAAGGAATCATGATCTTTCCTGAATAAGGATTGCCAACAGTTTCTACAGTGTCAGTTCAGTTCTTCACCACTACAGGCGATTCCGCCACAGCCGGTCTCTAAAAAGCCAATGACTATTGCATGTCTACCTAATCGAATATCGTCTTTTCAAAAAAGGATTTCTGACGATTTATGCTGACATTCTTCTCACCAAATATGCGTCGTGATCTGTCAAAACGATGATGCTGTCATGGCAGGAATTGCCCTCAAAGGCATTAAACGGTAAAGAAATTGAGGCAACTCAGAGTGCGACCTTTAAGCTTTAACTGCTCCAATTGCGATGTTTTAATTTGTAGTAACTAGTGCGAATTCACTAAATACGTATTGAGTCCGTAGCCAACTGAAATATACGTCATATAGTTGATCATGTGAGTCAGTAACTTTGTGCAGAATCTTCTATACGACATCTTGTTGGAGACTTTCTTTATATCATATGAGCGATTTCCATGTTGACTATTGAACATACTTAGAATGATAAACAGACCCAAAGATATTTGTGCTCAACACACTGACATTGGCTATATGGACTGACAATTTAGATTATAAATCATATTGGGTTCGTACCACCTGAAACCCAGAACCGAATTCAGTAGGATCAGCATTAACAAATTTGTCCTTGGTGAATATATACAATATAACAGACAAGTAGCTTTAAAAGGAGCTTATTGCTAAGGTGCAGACTAACCACACAAGAAGTAACAATATCAAATTTAATCCCCATCTTCAATTCTCAGGTCTCTTCAACGCTTCTCTCGATTCCTTCCACTGCGCATATATCGCTTGTATTTGTTAGCCTAGTACCGTTCCGAGTTTGTTAAAGACCTAACTCGTGTATCGTTTAAGAATCACGCTCAGTTCGAAATTGAACTACAAGCACATTATATCCTAACTTTTGTTATTTTACACATAATTCAATTCAGTTTGAGACTAGCACTGACCGGTGAACAGTGAATAGATTGCACTTGATATTCAAATCACGTCAACAACATTGATGGACAAACTACCTGTGAAGATACAATAACATTCTACAGAAATCAAAACTGATTTTTGTTCTCTGAAAGATCCAATCCTTAACGGTGGAACATTACAGATTGGGTTGTTTTAACAGGTTAAACAGCGGATCAACCTTTTGTTTCCATGACTACAATTGTCGTTTACGTCACCAATGTGTCAAAATTGTCGTGTGATGAATGAGGCTATATAATGGTCTGATCATAGATCCCCGAGGTGACGAGGCGATAGGCCCTTCAACTGCAGGTAGGAATAGCAAGTCTTTTTACTGCGAGGGCGTTGGACACGCTTAGTGTTAGTAAAAACGAATAAGAAATTGAGTTATAATCTTGATTGTTGAATTATCTATTTTGATTAAATTAAATAAATTTTCTATTATCAATGTCTTACATGTTAAAATCTTGTAAATGAATCGTCTTTCGTAGAATAATAAGTAATGGGTAAAATGCATTTTTACTTGGTTCTTTCGCTTACGAAATCTTATCAGGGTAGAGCAATTTTTTTCTGAACATTTAACTTTTGTCCGGAAAATATATTTATATTGAACAAGTTAAAGGTAGTAAAACACACCTCCTTCCATTTTGATTGAGAATCAAAATTTTGAAAAAACTTACCTACAAGGTATTTAGAATCATACAAGGAACAGACCGCAGTATCCCGTGTTTAGTTCAGCGTGTGCTGTACATGTACACAGTATACCGAGGCTTGCGAGTTTACTTGTACGTTCAGCTATGGAGCTTGCTCAGTGATGTACACGTATCATCTTGGATGGTATCAAGAAGTTGTTACAAATCTATGCCCGTGATATAGAAATCATGTGTATTAGAAGTGTCCAAGCGTGTTTTATTTGGAGATTTATCATGTGTTGGAATTATATATCAAACTAGAACGGAGATGGCATTGCTGTGCAAGTCGAGTTTGATGCCCAGTGAGAGACCAAGCACCATTTTGTAAGTAAAAACGGTCTATGACTTGTTAGAATACAAGTATAGGTATTTGGATAAATTCATATTCATCAGGATCTTCTGAAAAGTATTACTACGGGCATTATACAAGTCTAGTAAACTAAGAAATATTACTCTTGGAACCACGCAAGTTTAGTAAAATAGAAACTATTGCTATAAGCATTATACAAGTCTGGTAAACTGAAAAGTATTACTCGTGGCATCATGCAAGTTTAGTAAAATAGAAACTATTGCTATAAGCATTAAACTAGTCTGGTAAACTGAAAACTATTACTCTTGGCATTACACAAGTTTAGTGAACTGAGAACTTTTACTCAGCATTATACATGTACAAGTCTGGTAAACTGAGAACTATTACTCAGCATTATACATGTACAAGTCTGGTAAACTGAGAACTATTACTCAGCATTATACATGTACAAGTCTGGTAAACTGAGAACTATTACTCAGCATTATACTAGCAGCACTGGCAAGCCTGACGTTCTTGCTTATTTTTGGCCTTTCAAAATACTAATGAAATCTCAAGTCATCTAATTTAAAATTTCAGCAACGTTTCTCACGGTCTCAAACGTGTATATGTGATGTAAATGAGCTAATATATACAGTGCAATCAAACAAGCTGAGGTTACAACAGCCTGCAGCTATGTATTGTAAAAAGAAACATTAACCAAATGGAGCAATCCTTCATTTTCAATCACCTTATGGGCGTTGGACCAATAACATTCGAGTAAAAAAATATAGCAATGTTTCAATTTACTTTAGAAAATAATGTTTTAGCATGTTATCGTGTTAGTCAGCACATATTCACTGTTCATAAATCAAAATACTAATTTAATCTTCTATAGAATGAAAAGCCGTTGAAAATTTAAATCTTCTATACAGATCTCAACTAGTCGGGATTTATATTGTAGAATTGCGAAACAGAAGCAAAGCCCTAAAAATCTACTTTTTTCCTCTTCTGTAACTGAAACGTCTTCTACTACTGTAAGCACAACAGAGTTACGTTATCGCCGTAGATTAATAATGGTGATTTATGAATGAAAGCTGAAATCTGTTTATTGTCAAATCCTGTAACCTTAAATAAAAACGACAAAAAATCAGAATAAAAAATCACCTTTTCATTATGTCTAGCAAATGGTTGACAAGTCCGTACTTCATTCAGAAGAAAACCTGACATGACAAAGATAAGCCAAACCATGAAAAGCACTTCTGATCGATCAATCAGTGTTGCATCTGATCCCGACTTTCTGTAGTTGTCACGATCGGTGAAATAGTACGCATTACCCATAAAACGCGTCTCGTTGATATATTAAGGACGAGCGGTCCTGTATTCAAGCAGCAAAAATAAGTCATTAACTTTGAGTAAAAATGTCATACTTTTAACACATGTAAAAAAACAACCTCCTTATATCTTGTCATATAAAATTCAAAATCATTCATATCCATTAATATTTGATTATCAGGGATTGTAATTTTTTTTATCAATATTGTAAATGTCAAATGTACGACGCAGTAAAATTTATTTCATGTTTCATATCATACAGTAAAACTTAAGTACTTTAAGAAAAAAAAATTGACAAAAAGTTGGATTCACACAATGATGAAACAACCATACAAAATTCAACATCAATCTTCACAGTCATCTCCAATTCAAAATAAATTTTTGGCAATTTAAACCATAGCTTTACAAACCTGACAAAGTGGTTTATCTATACAATTGTAAGACATATCTTCCCGATTCCCTTCAATTTCCCTTTGATAACTAACAGAAATGAGGACATGAGAAAATCTAACATGTTTTGAATACGAATTTGAATATTTATAATATCAATCTCTTTGGGTACCGTTGTTACCTTTTCATGTGCTAAAGTGGTTCTATTATTTCATTTTTGACTCGAGCTCATTGAGGCGCTATTTTTCAATTATTAACGAACATTATTCCTTCCAGGATGACGGCGTCAGAACGGAAGTGGAGCTGCATTTGCCTCTTTGTTGCTGTAGCATTGGCCTTTACATTGACCTCCACCAAAGGGAAAGTACTCTGTAAGAAAAGACACCTTTTATTGCAATGTTTTAGATGTTTCGTAGAGAACAAGCTCATGTTTTCTCCACTGCAGAAATCGTTGCCTTTTCTGATACTTTCAGGAAAATCATCGACTGAAATGTTCGTTATGGAAACGATTTGCGAATTGGTATATGTTGATAAATACAATATTAATATGTATCAAAACTCGTTGATAAAAGCAAAATAATATATAAATATTTAAACCCTTACAAGCTAGCACTGGTTCCCCTGTAAACTCTTACAAGCTAGCCCTGGTTCCCATGTAAACCCTTACATGCTAGCACTTATTGATTCCCATGTTAAGCCGTAAAAGTTAATTGCTATTCCCATGTTAACCCGTAAAAGATAATTGCTATTAAAATTTAATGCATATTCTTCTTAATGGTAAGAATCTTTATACCACGAGGGGAAGTCAATTTACAGAATTGAGTATTGACACATCATCGTTGATGTTATTATTGAGACGACAGTTTACAGACAATCCTTCCTGACCATTTACAGCCTGTTTGAACACAGGTACCCTCATGTAGTCATGTAAAGTTATAAAATTGAGCATCGTCCTCACGACGAAAAGGGCTGAAAGCGACCGAAATACATAACGAATGACTAATGTGTATGAGAAAGAAATCTCTCAATATTTTACTGTTGCAAAATGGTCAGCTGAGTTTAAGCTTAATCGCAAATCGCAGTTTCTTGAACGATGACCCACGGTCAGGAAGGCCTGTTGAATCCATTACAGATGATGTGGTAGCACGGGTACAGGGCTTAATCATGTCGGATCGTAGAATAAAGATGGACGAGATATCTTCAGAGTGTGCATTCCTCATGAAAGTGGTTGCAACATAATTCATGAGCACTTGCATGATGGGTGCCACGAAACGTAAATGCACAAGATCGACACCAGAGAGTGGAATCAAGTCGTGAGTTCATGGAAAACCTCAATGTTGATGCCGATAAACCCCCCTGGTTACAGAATATGAAACGTGGATTCATCATTGGGATACTGACACCGAGAAAGAATCCATGCAAAGGAAGCATAAGCACTCTCCTGCACCCAAGAAATTCGGAACTCATCCTTCTTGGATTCAAAGGACGTGATACTTTTAGACTATAAACCACCTAAAACCACCGCCTACTATGCTCACTTGTTGAAACAATTGAAAGGGGTGATCAAGAAAAAGAGGCGCGGCATGTTGACTGCTGGAGTTATGCTTCTTCATAAAACGCACCAGTGCACGAGAGTCGTATCAACAATGTGGTTCTGATCAACTTAACCATCCAAACTACAGTACAGGTCTGGCCCTAGCAATTTCTGTCTGACTCGCAATTTGATATCACACTTGCATGGTACAAGATCTGGCGATGATCATGAACTCAAGGCAACTACTGAGGCGTAGGCTGAGGGGTCAATCAGAAAACGTCTACCGCTTAGACAGTCTCAAAGACAAATGGGCAAAGTGCATCAAGCTTAAGGTCCAGGGAGTTTATAGTAAAAATAAAATCAATATTACGACCATTGGCTTTTGTTTTATATCCACTTCCATGAAGTTATTTACTTCCACTCATACCCAAATACAAGGTGTCACTTTTTGTTTCTAGAATGATTATATTAAAGGTTAAAACTGGCATACTCAATTATACGAGTTTAACATTCTACTAAATAATTGTTATTAGATTACACTATGCTCCATTGCAGACTGCTACCATGAGGCGGTGCCAGGCTTTGAAGAGTACTTCATGGATACGCAGGCGGGAATGAAGAGAAAGTGCGCTCCTGGAACTATTTTCGATCACAATCTGTGCACGTGTGTGCATGGTACACCAACCACCAGAGGTGAGGTATTTGAGCGTTACCGTTCACTCTGTTGTCTTGCCAAGGCCCTTTTCACTAAAGAAAAATATCATTGAACTTTAAATTCTTCACTTCTACCATTTTTGGGTCAGTTCTTCATGGGATATAGTGACTTCATTATCGTCGACATTGATAATGTCAGAACAGTGCCTTTTAATTGTCTGGAGTCCTTTTTTATCATAAAGCTTTGAATACCTTTGCATATGATGCTTAATTTCAAATTGCAATCATTTAAATATTAAAATGGCTGAAAATGTTTGAATTTCTGTTTTATTTGTTTCCAATTGTGCATGATTTCCAAATCGTAGGTTTTTTTGCAATTTTACTGTTGTGCTTTATACTGTAATTACATTGTTTATTTGCAATATCTCTCAAAAATTGCTGCAAAAACACCACCATTGTGATGTATTCCTAATGTGTTTGATGTCTCATGTCATTGTATATGGAGTAAAGGATACACTTTAAGCTTTAATGCAAATAATAAGCCTTAAAGTGGCTATCCTTCAACTTTTAGATCCATTGCAATCGCATCCATCACCTACATGTTTCAAGTTGATAAACATGGCCATTTTGAATTTCTGAATGGTCGTATTTTCGAACTGAGTATCACTTTTGGTGAGATGTGCAAAAGTGCTTAATTAAACATTTCATTCAAGTTACGCTGACATTAAACATAAACTTAATTTTGAGCTTTTATCAAGTAAGAATTATTCATTGTTAAACTATAAACTAAAAGGCATAGGTTCGAAAACTAAATTTTTTTAAAAACAATTTTTAAAAGGTGAACAAAATTTGTTCACAAAGTCATTGTCCGAGTAGGATACGGAGAGAAATACATCGCTGAAACGGATCCTTGTTCATGGTACCATACCTAACGTGAAAATGGTAAAACAAGCTGAAGTAGAATATGAATATGCCCATACAAGAGGTTGGAAATATAGCTGATGAAAGCACACAAAATAAATGCCTAGATTAACAGGACCGGAGCGAGAGCGAGCTATTGGTATGCACCAGATTGTGGCAACACAGTTTCAGATTGCAAAAAGGTTCGGTTGCATGCCATAAACGGTGGCCAGAATCCTCTAACGACAGCGGCAAACAGGCAGGACCCAGCAGAAGCCAAGAACCGAAAGACCACGCGAAGATCACCATATATTTACTTGTGTAACCGATTCGTAACTGCGGCATCAACGGCGGCAACGGCTCTGTATATCGCATCAGTCCACGTACAGTATTACGGATGCTACGTTCTGCAGGTATCAGACCTTCCATTCATTTCAAAGGAATGTTCTTGACCGCCAAACATCGACGTGAGAGACTACGAAGGGCGAGACGAGTTCGTGTCTGGCAAGTCCGGAAACGGCGCAGAGTGTTGTCCTTGGATGAAAGTCGTTTCATGTTGTTCAGGCACGATGGCAGACAACGTGTTTTTCGACGTAAGGTGATCGGTTGGCTTCAATGTGCGTCCAAGAGCATCATCAATTCGGTGGGGGAGGTGTAATAGTCTGGGGCGGCATTTGTGGAGAGCAGAAGACTCAACTAGTGACTGTGCATGGAATGCTGTACCGAGATGACATTCTACTGCCAGTAATGCTTCCATTTCTGCAAAACCAACCACAGGGAACAGTATTCCAGCCTGATTATGCCAGACCTCATTCAGCACGATTGACAAGGCTTTTCTTGAACCATCACAATATTCACGTTCTGCCATGGCCTGCCTGTTCTCCGGACATAAGCTCAATAAAACACCTTTTGGACCATCTCGACAGACAAATAAGGAACCGTCAGCGACCGCCTTTGACAATAAATGAATTGGAAATTGCTCTCAGGGATAAATATCGAAGAATTTCACCTAACGTCATCAGACATCTGACTTTATCCACAGGGTGGACATATACGCTACTGAAACCCGTGCTGTAATACTTGATAACTTTTTCCAATCAAGCATTTGAATTCAGATATCGCTGATCAGTATGAATTTAGACCCCACCACTGTTCTATGAGATCCCGCCTATCATGTATTGTTTGTATGCTTATATTATTGTGCCACAATGATGACCTAAAACCCGTCTTTTGTATAAACCACAGAGTATACTGATACGACGTGTTTTGTTGTAATTATTACCCTTTAAACCCGACCTATACTTTCTTTTGCCTTTTAGTTTAGATTCGTTATGTTGTCGGCCATTCTTAAAATGATGGCTATCTTTGAATAGGCTAGCTTATATAGATTTAATCAGTTTATCAAGAACTACATCTCTGCCAAATATTTTTAATACTTTTTACCCAAAATGCACAATAGGTTTTTATATTTGTCACCCAAAATGCACCATAGTTTGATAGTTTGTATCATTCTAGGCAACTACACTCCGGTGCCTTTGAACAAAAAATCTAAATCGCTTAAAACCTTTACACATACAGCAGACCAGTAAAGATCTATCGAGGTTAATATTTTCATCCCACCGATATCTAATACTATAGGATGTAGTCGTCGCTCTGTCCGTCTGTCCGTGATCATTTCGTTTCCTGAGCAGAACTCTGAATCCATCATAATATCTTGCTGAAATTGTGCAAAGGTATCAACAATCTCTACGAGTGGTGCTTTTTTGGTATTTTCAGAATTCTGACCTTTTTATTTTACGTTTCCATGGAAATGTGTTGAATCAGGACTCAATACAGTGATAGCTTCGTTTCTGGAACAGAACTCCAAATCCGTTCATCAGATCCTTCAGAAACTTTGCGTAATTTCTGGGGTATAACTCCAAAGTGCTCATCACATCTTTCTGAATCCCTACTCAATGGTATATTAAATTTTCTATTCTACGATCACAAACATATGTTACGAATCGGGGACAGGTGGGATATGATAGTTTCATTGATTTAAATAATTCTTTATATATTTATATATCACATTTAGTTGTCATTACGTTATTATTACTATTATCATAATAATTCAAATTAATAATTAATAAAAAAAGAAGAAATGAAATACAAGACATTCATATTATAATTATGTTATCAATTAATCAAGTTAGATATGTTTTTAAAAAGAATACGTTTACTCAATTGAAAGCCCAATTGTATATTTTCTTGGTTCTTGGTTGTTTTTTCACATGTAAATTTTCATACGATTTATTCAATTCCAGTTTGCAACCGAGTTGCAATCCCAGGCAACGAGACGTTTTATATAAATAAGCTTACAACACAAGCTGAGTTTTGCGGACCGAAACATATATTCAAGCAAAGCGAGTGCATGTGTATCTTGGACCTGAGGAGGAGTAAGTTCATGTATTTACTGTCACATGAAGCTCTCAGTTCTTTACAGAACGTCCAGTACATGACAATGATAAAAAAAAGTGCAATAGATAAAGTAGTACAACTGTAGAACCCAATCTTCTATTTGATGATTTAAGTTCAGAGTTCTCATGATCGTTTGTCAAAACTTTTGTACATTTGCGCTTTCCAACAGTCAATTTCCTAAAATGAAACATCGTTTTTAGACGTCGGATTTAATATTAAAATAAAATAGAAGACGTAAACATTTAATCCGTATGATGTATCATTATATTACCTGTATAATTGTTTTCGATATAATGCGAATGCACTTCATCCATCAAATTTATCAGTGTTAATGTTTAAATTACAGCCTGTTCACCGCGCTTCTCCCTGGACTTCAAGAAGCAACTGCGAAACAAGGTGGTCAGGTACAACGTGGGGGGAGGGGAGAGCCTCTTGGTACAAAACGATCATGGCAAGTTCAACAGCAAGACCTCAATTAAATTCTGGACCTTTAGCTACAGGCCGTTTGAAGAAGAGTTCCAGATCCAGTTCGAGTTCAAGGACGAGCCTTCTGTTCTGAGAAATCAGGTAATACCCCGATTGTGCTGATCTTGCGTTATTAAATTAAAGCCATAGCAGCCACATATTTATTTTATATATAATTATTCCTGTTCAATGCATCGCAGTGTTACGAAGTAAGTGATGTTGTACTGTTCAAACAAACAGGAACATCACATCGAGCGTGGTCAATGATGATCTTTTTCGTTTCTCATTTTAAAAAAACTAAACTGTGTTCTCCATACCTCAACTACATCCATTCAGCTGCAATTTCAGAACCAGTACTACTAAACTATAAATAACTTAATCAGTATTCTGTTTGTTTAACATAATCTGTTTGTTTAATATAATGACAGCTGTTCACCAACGTTAGCAATTTTGTTACTTTACCTTGTAACGAATCTGATTCATAATGGAATTTGATGCTACTTTTTTAGTTTTATTCATCAATTAAATTGTAATTCACTCCGGTTAGTCTGCGCTTGATCGACTTTTCATGCAGCTCTGAAAATTTTCCCTACAAATAGATAATTCCACTCAAAACTATTTGAATTATGCCAATTGTATTTCATATAATAAATATCTATCTAATATATATCCAATATATATGGGAAATAGGTTTTGTTGTCCAACTGCGACGCAGTGGACGGGAAGAACTCCCCGAGTCTGCAGATCTACCTGGACAGGAGCAGGACTAACGCTAAGGCACAGGACCTTGTCCGCGTTCTCATGAGGACCTCTTCCAAACCACAGGGCGTTGAAGTGGCGGCACCTTATATCGTACGTGTCAAGTCGCAAGCGATTTAAAATGTTATATGATGTTAGGCCTTTTAAAACACGTATTAAATATTGATATATTTCTTTATTCGAAATAAAATGTCAGAGAATGAATGTGATATTTTATTAGATTTAGACAAGAAATAATAAAGATTAAAAGACAAGTTATTCGACTGAGGCCAGGAGATGACGGGGAGAGTTTCTTTAAGTCATCTGGGAAATTAGATGATCACATCAAGTAGTGGTTAGGAGCAACAAATGTTTTGACAATGGGATATTATCATTTACACAGTTTGCCTTTAAAATACCCATAGAAAACTCATAAATGATATTACTGCTTGTATAGGCCTCATACAATATAGCTTTTAGAACCTGGCGAGTTGCCTCCTAACCTCTATCGCTGGTTTCTATTCCAGGGCGGTGTTTTTCGGAATGTGTAACTTTGAACCGCTATACTTTCAAGGAATCGGTCGTCCTTGTTGTGCAAATAAAGTTTACCAATCTCAAAATATATTACATTTTGCATTGAAAATTTACTATTACATTTATCACAGACTGGACAGACAAACATCCTGGTGATTCTGAAGACAAAGGACAATTTGGCTCTGCGGGTCATCCAACAAAACAGGAATGAAACCTTCAGCAGCAACCCTCTCGATGGTTGGTTCTTATATAGTGTTATACGTCAATTGAAAGATGTGGACTCGAAATTGCAAATCTTAAATTAACATTCGACTCATGGTGATATTTGAAAATATGTTATGGTATGCGTTATGTTTCTTCTTCTGTTATGGGCCATTCTACAACCACGAACAATCTGTGAGTCGATAAAGAGTCAGGTTTTTCATTCATTCAATCAATCAACACAAAATCTGTGGCTCGAAAAAAACCGCATTAACGCATTTCCTTAAATTTATTATTTGCAGTATCTTTTAACATTAGCATGACTAGAAGGATTGTGGACGATAACAAAAACAGTTTTATATGTTTCGTACAAATACAAAATTGGATCGAAAGGACCATCATTAATAAAAGTATGGTATTCATCATCTTTCCAAAATTTCAAAAAATTGAATATTTAGCACTCAATAAAGTAGTATTGAATTGGTACAAGCTTATCCTTTCTCGAGTCAATATCTTTAATCGAAGAAATTATGCATATTTCCAATGAGGCCTTAAATGTCTAACACAATAAATAAATGTTGTTTTTCAGGCGAAGTACTCGCAAGTAGAGACTTCCTCCGACTGGGCGCCTGCCCTGGCCACATGAACAGCTTTATTGGAGTCATTGATTGGGTGCGTTATACATCTATATACAAATGGAAATTAATCAACCTGCACCTTCTTCGTTTCTTAGCAGCAAATGTTTCTGGTAACAAAGACAACAATTTTAAGGTTGCTCGCTTTATGGGTATCATCTTTTATGTCTTATCTTTTCCTGTCCAGGGACAAGTTTATGTACGTTTTAGCCCATCAAGCTCCACTCTTTTTGTCTATATGCACAGTTTTTAGGCGATTACGCTCCTCTTTTGAGGTGTATATTTACAGTTTTAAGCCAGTCAAGCTCCTTTTCTGGTGTGAATGTATACAGTTTTAGGCCCGTAAAGCTTCTCTTCTGGAGTCTATTTGCACAGTTTTTAGCCGATCAAGCTCTTCTTTGATGTGTATTTGTACAGTTTTAGGCCCGTAAAGCTTTTCTTCTGGAGTCTATTTGCACAGTTTTTAGCGGATCAAGCTCTTCTTTGTTGTGTATTTGTACAGTTTTAGGCCCGTAAAGCTCCTCTTCTGGAGTCTATTTGCACAGTTTTTAGCCGATCAAGCTCTTCTTTGTTGTGTATTTGTACAGTTTTAGGCCCGTAAAGCTTCTCTTCTGGAGTCTATTTGCACAGTTTTTAGCCGATCAAGCTCTTCTTTGTTGTGTATTTGTACAGTTTTAGGCCCGTAAAGCTCCTCTTCTGGAGTCTATTTGCACAGTTTTAAACCAGTCAAGCTGCTCTTCTGGTGTCTATATGCACAGTTTTAAGCCGGTCAAGATCCTCTTCTTGTGTCTATATGTACAGTTTTAAGGTAGTCAGGCGGCTCTTCTGGTGTTTATATGCAGTTTTTAGCCGATCAAGCTCCTCTTCTGTTATCTTTATGCACAGTTTTCCTTGTTGAGTTCGGGACTAATTTACAACAGGGATTACAGCAAAACTCTTTTCTTTAAAGCATATCAGTTTATCAATGAATGTCGAAGGTGATGGTTGGTGTAAATGATTCAATGCTGTATTTTAATTGAGAGTTTGAAGGGTCATTCATTGCCCCACACTGAGACACGAATTGAGAAACTTTTGGTGTCTCCTTAGGCAAGAGACTTTATTCAAAATATGCTTCTGTTCACCCAGCCTTACTCATTGGATACCTGGTATACATCGTGTTGGAGGTGACGTTTAAGCGCTGTAATTGGCTGCTTGGGTTAGACAAGGGTAATATTACAGGGAGCGCATTGAGGATGTATTCGGTGTTGATATGAGCGTTTTATGAAAATAGCCTAATTATAATCATTAATGAGAGAAAAAAGCCATAGTCAACCGCAGAAAATAAACTCTGAAGCTACCAGTCAGAAAACAGTGACGTCAATGTATATAATAACATACAGTAAACTTCAATCATGAATTGACGCAATGTGACTACTCGTACAAATCAACCAATCGCAATCGAATATCCAGCACTTTCATGGTAACATGCTCTATAAATATTACAATGCAGTATCAAGAGGGGCATATCAAATTTGTTTCTAAAAACTATGTACAGTAAAGGTAACATCTCTCTTCCTTGCAGTTCGACTATTTCCCTTGCTGGCCAAGGATGTGAGGTGACCAGGGGTAACCAGCAGAGCGAATATTATTCAGAAACATCACTAAATCAACGAATTTATTTCAATAAAGTTAGTCAGAAAATCATGTTACCCTTCTATTGTTTATCAAGTTACCATCTGGAGTCTTACTATGAGCCGTAAGAAATAAAATACATCTAACACATATAGACTAATAGCTTCGGTCACGTATTCGTTACAAAACAATTTACTCATAGAGCTACTGTTTTCCATTCCCTCCCAACAGAGGTAGCTCCGTCATGAATTCCTATACAACCTCTGTCCTAATACGAAGGTTTCTCGGTCTAGAAATGTAAAACGCTGATAGGATGGAATCAAAGTTAGTTGTGCAATCATCAACGCCGTTTCAAAAGTTAGCATTCAAAAGTTATTTCCGTAATTTTTGCAAAAGCTAAACTTTATTCAAATATGCACTGTGCACTGTAAGTCTTCTTTACAGAACACAAACGTCTCATTTTGCGACTGTATCATTGCACAGGCCTGTGTGACAACAAATATGTTATTCATGCATTCCTTGTTTTCATTGGCTGAAATACTGAGGGGTAGTATAATTGCAACATTGTGCCGGTAGAGGAAACTGTCCGAGAAACTTTCGTATTAAGACAGAGCTCGTATAGAAATTTATGATGGAGCTACCTCTGATGGGAGAGAATCACTGTTTTCATACAAATGGAGCCAATATGTCTCTAACTTATCAGGCTATTATGTATATATCATATGGAGATTAAGCATCAAAATAAACTTTTCAGACTCAGTTATTAAGCTGGTGCTCAAATGAAAGTATACAACTCTTAATATTTCATAATGAAGATGAAATAACAAATATATCACAAATGAAGACCCATCCTTTCTTCAAACAAAGGCCGAAACAAGATAACCTGTGACATAGTGTTAACCTCAAATCCGAAATTCCCCTCACCTAATGAACCACGAAATTCCGTGCATTTTAACTGTTTAAACAGGTAACAAGACAGACACTTTAGCAGCAAAGTGGTAAAAAGAAAACTGAACAATTATTCCATGTTTGACTGCAAAGAGAAAAGGAGTTGTCAAAGTGGCCCAGCAAACGAGTAACTCTCATCAGACAGTTGCAACGACTAGAAATACGGGCCACATACAGCAGACAGGCCAAGGAGTGGTCAATCAAGTGCAATAAAGGCCGTTGACCATCGTGTATTTGGCTTTATAAAACAGCAACTTCATTTGAAATGGGTCAGGGGAAGCTAGACGTTGCCAGAGAGGTGATCAGAAATGTTTAATGTTCACGAATGACGATAGGTTCTGTCTATTCAGATATGACGGCCGAACACTTTTTAGTAGACGCTTCGGGCACGAAAAGCACTATTCCGAGTTGGGCAAAACCTTACCTTGTGATATGGTAGCGTTATAAGGCGGGGATCTACGTGTGGTGATCCCCGATGGGGAGACTTGTAGTCATCAAAGTTCATTCAAATACAGGGATGAAGTTTAACGACTTCTTGTTTTCCCATCTATCCAGCAACAACCGATGTAGCCATTCCCTCCCCCCCCCCCCCAATATGTTAAAGTAAGGCTCTCACACAGCTAGATTGACAAACGCGTTATCTTACTTTATGTTAAATACGTTGTTTTGTCATTGCCAACTTATGCTCCAGACATGAATTCTATAAAATACTTCTGGGACTACCTTTATTCACAAATCTCATGACTACCAGGACAACCTGTCAACAATAAACACCTGGGAAAATGTCTGCTTCAATAATCCCAACAGATCACACCCACCGTCAACCCTTGTCTTAAGTTGTTCTGGTGCTACATGACGCCTTTAGTTGTCACATTCACTATAAAACTGATATTCAATGACATTTTGTTATGTTGAAAAATACATTTAGTGTTAGAATAGAGATATGGTTAAAAACTCATTTTTTTCTGCAAGCAACACACACCGTAATACCAAGCATTAAATCCTAAATCTTGAAGTCTCAAATTCTGATCACCTGCATGCAAGGTACACAACCACAAAATTGCACCTTTAGGGGTGCTGCAGTTTGGAAGAGAAGTTGTAATTGTGAAAGGTTTACGGACGACGCTCAATTGCACCATTAAGTTTAAGCTATATCCACGTGTGACATCGAAACCTGAAAATATCATTAATATGCATTTTTAAATCATATTACAATATTTTACAATTTGCAGTGCTTAGCCGTAGCATTTCAGAACTAGGCTATCACTTCATCCACTGATTTGCTCCGCAAAATGCCAAATGGACGGGAAGTTTCTTAAAGTGACACAAAGTATGTTCCATGATTTTTCATGTGGCTTAACTAAAAGCCAAAATAACTTATGACCTAAGTTAAATTCTAATCACTTTCCAAAACTTGTATCTTTTTCTCTCAAATGCCAACATTATGATATTTTCTTGTTTTCAATGATAATCGGAAAACGGCCCTGTAATTCTGTGTCCAATTGACATTTGGCTTAGTTAAGTGACTTGACACTGTGTTTGTCTTTGTGTCTGTTGGAGTAGACAGAATAGCAAGGGAGGGAAAGGGAAAGAAAACGATATAATTTGAAAGAGGAAGAAGATCTTTTAACGACCAAAGTTATCTCTGGACTCAATTATTTATGATCTGGCTGACATAGATCTACGGGTAACGAAAGAAAATATGATACATACTCCAAAGGTGAAGTAGGTAGTGGATAAAAATGGAGAAAGGGCCTATAGATAAGCAAGTTGAAAGTTATTTCTCATTAGAGATGTTAAAAGAAATAGAACACTTGGCTTTGGTTAAAGAGAATAGGGAAAAAACGAAGCGATGATTGGCGGGTGGACAATCTGCCACGCTCATATTTAAAGAGGGATCAACACAAAATTTACAAATTTGAATCTCTGTGTCATTAAGATTGTATAGGGACAATGCCTGCTATGTCCTTTTGCACTACAAATTCGCAAACAACATTTAACAGTAAGGTTAACTCAACTGCATTTTTTGTACCATTCTCACCAACTCTAAAGCGTAATAACTTTAATTTTACTCGATAAAGCACACTTACACGCTTCTCATTTTCGAAAAGGCATTGATATCCTGAGGCCACAAAGCAAATCTGGTAATTCTATCTAAAATAGTTTCTAAGAATAGTCAAAGAAACAAATCAAGGGCAATAACTCAGTAGAAAATATTTGCATCCTTTGAGCTAGGTACGCTGACGAGTAAAGACGTGTCTCTGTCGCTCTCAGTCTCTAACTAAGTTGTTGTATTTGCGTTTCATATATCTATTTACATTATTTTGAAAAATAATAATAATGTAAATATTCATCAGTTTGTGGAGGTTGGTACACTTGACCTTGCTAGCTAGTAAGCTAGTCGCGCTTGAGTGCGCTTTGGTGCGCTTGAGTCATTTATTCTTCGTTGATCGAAGGGCTGAGTGGCCTTTGTACCAGTTTACATAACATCTGCTTCGCGGATAGCTTAACTGATTGATATTACGAAAACTCTGCTTCGCGGAGTTCTGTTTTGTAATTCAATTACATTGTTGAGGGATCAGGAATGCATTCCGATACTGAGGATGACATTGATAGGGACTTTACTAGGTCATAAGACGAAGTAATAGAATATTCAACAGAGTCTGAATATTCCAACAACTTTCAAACCATGCTTTCAAAACGGCAAAAACGAAAGTTAGAGGATGATAACCAATCTGATATTTCAGAACCAGAAGTAAAGTTCATTGCTGTTCTCTCCCCTGTTTATCCCCGTACCACACTAAAGTCTATCTCTTCCATAGCACTTGCTAAAGATGTACAGAAAAACGTTGGGAATATTGAGAGCCTAAAGAGATTTGAAAGGGATGATATTGTACTTCGGTGCAAATCTAGACAACAACTACAAAGGGCATTGGGTTTAACTAGACTTTGTGGTAAAAACATCAAAACTCATGTTCCCAAAAGTCTCAGAGAAAGCAAAGGTGTAATATACCACGTTGATAAGGAACTTACTGAGAAAGATATAGTTTCTGAACTTAAAGGGTTCACGGTCACTGAGGCCAAACGTCTGCTTAGAGGCAAAGAGAAAGATATCACAACATCTGTTCTTCTTACCTTTTCATCTCCCTGAGAGAGTGACAATGCTGTATCAATCATTCAGGGTTAGGTTATATGTTCCTCCTGCTCTGAGATGTTACAAATGTCAACGTTTTGGGAACACAGCAAACGATTGTAACAGCCCCTCTCAAATTTGTCCCCGCTGTAGTGGTAGCCGTTCATATGAGGATTGTCAGTCCAAAGATTAGCTAAAGTGTTCAAATTGTGGAGGTAACCACAGTGCTGCATACAAGGGCTGCTCAAAGTATAAGCAGGCTGTTGAGGTACAACGTGTTCGGGTAGAAAATAAGATCTCCTACAAAGAAGCTATACACATAGTTAAAGAAAATGCACCCTCCTATGCAAGTGTGGTAGAACATAGTTCACAATATACTGAAAACCCTCCAACAGCTAAGACCCAATAGCAAAATATACCATCTACACAGACAACTTGCAAGTGCAAATGCAACAATCATAGCCAAGTTCCAAAAAACACAACTGTTGAGGCACCACAGCAATCTGTGCCATCTCCCAGAAATGTTGCAATTAATTCAGAGAACCTTGTCACTTTCTTACTGGAGGTGCTCACTGTATGCTTTAGCTCTCCAAATAGAGAAAATCAAATAAGCAAAATCATGGAAGCTGCAAAATCCCATCTTAAACTTGATGTCCCACTCTACTCTAAAATCATGATGGAGTCGGCATTGGTCCTTCTCAGCATTCTGCAGTGGAATGCACAGAGTTTACTAGCACATGGGCCCCAGCTAAAACATCACCTAAGCACACTCGATACCTTGCCTGACATTATTTGTATCCAATAAACATTCCTGTGGCCAGAATGTCATTTCAAAATCAATGGATATATCGGTTTTCGGCAAGATAGAGCTACCTTTTTACCCAAATACAAACCATCCCCGCAGAGGAGGATGTGCTATTTTTGTAAAATCAGATCTTACATACAAAGTTCACACCCTCCCAAAACTTAAATTTGATGCAACAGCTATTAAGGTCTTCAATAGTAACCAACGTGCTGTTACAATATTTAATGTTTACAGCAGTGGTGCACCATCAGTCTTGAATTACACAAATATGCTCGAAAATGCAGAAGCTCATTTAATCATTTGTGGAGATTTCAACAGCCATCATGAGATGTTGGGTAGCAAAAAGACCGATTTGGCTGGGTCAGTTATTGAGACCTTATTGATGATGCTGATTTAGTGGTGATTAATACTGGAAAGGCTACTCGTTTTAACGTTGGCAATCTAACATATTCGGTACTAGATCTCACCCTGGTAACAGCTTCTCTATCTGCAAAATGTGAGTGAGATGTATACCAAGAGGGTACTCTGGGAAGTGACCACTTTCCAGTTTACACTCTAGTATATTTTAACGTACTTAGAACATCTTCAACCGCGTCCCTCGATTAAAAAATTTAGGTCAGCCAACTGGAATGAATTCGCTAGACAATGCAGAGATGAAATTACTGAAGATCTTCTGTCATCAGATATTGAATTATCTAATAATAACCTCACCTCTAAGATTATTGAAATATCAAATAAATGCATTGCTAAAACCTCTGGAAAATATCAGCCCAAAGTTTCACAGTTCTGGTGGACTAAGGAATGTGATGAAGCTAATTGTGCTCAGCATAAAGCATATAATAAAGTCTGCAGAACATCACTTCCTGCTGACCTCGAAAGCGTGCTGAATATCAACGTATAGTCTGTCGGGTTAAACGCTCAAGTTGGCGCTCTTATATCTCCACTATCAATAGACATACCCCTTTATCATCAATATGGTTCCCCGTGGGGTTCCCGGGTTAGAATAGGGCCTCGGTATCTCCATGCCTGTCGTATGAGGCGACTAAAATGGGGCGGTCTGTTTGCCGTGGACTGCAACCTGTGTCGTTGGAGGAAGGATGCTTGGTGGTTGAGGGAGGCGTAGCTGAATAGCTTACACTGACCAATACACCACTTCGGCCCCGACTTCATCTAGACAGGAGGCCAGATGGGCCCGGTTTGGTCAATCGGCTGGTCATGCCAAGCACTTGGTTGCTTAGTTCTTCTCTATCCCTCTGCTTTTTCATATCATCTTTGCTCAGCTTAACTCTTTTCTATCCCTCTTCTACATCTCTCTTCTCCATTTCTCACATCTTTCCTCTCCTATCCTTCTCTTTGCATTCATCTTCTTTTCTTGCTCTTGTGTATGCTCCCTTACAGACATTTCCACTTTGCTTCCAAGATAGCGGTGGCTAATGGGTCAATCCTGTTAGGAATTGGCAACTCTTAGTGGGAGTATATCACCCTGGTATCCCCGGTGCTGCTAGTTGGAGTCCCGCTGGTATGTAGCACCGCCCTTGTTGGAGCTCCGTGGTGGGTGGGGACCCTGGATGATGAATCTAATATCCCCCCAAAATGGGTCGAAAGGATAAAAAAAAGCGAACGATTTCAACAGATGAGAGTCCCTCTTCCGAGGAAGAGATAACTCCATCAGTTGTGTAATGTGTAACATGTGTAATATTTAATGGCTATTATCAGGGAATATTTCATAATGTTAAAAAGTATATCAAAATAAGAACATTTATTATAAACTATGTTTCATACATGCATATGTTTGATGCATGCAATTGTGTATGTGGTAACATGTTGTTAAGGTATAATAGATGAAGAAAACAACTGTAAACTGTGTTGGTATCTCATTTATAAGCATTCAGGGAATATGTATAATATTTGCTGACTTTTATCAGGGAATATGTATAATCCCTGAAAATTTCAGGGAATATACATACTCACTGAGTGAATCAGGGAATTTACATAATCACTGAAATTTTCAGGGATTATACATATTCCCTGATTATACATATTAACCAATTCAGATGTCAGATCTAACCATGAATGACAATGTTATTGACTCAGTTCAGAGCCATAAACACCTAGGCCTTATATTCCAACATGATTGTTCTTGGAGTAATCAAATTCATGACATTGTTAAAAAGGTAACCCCGATGGTAAATTGTCTTAGAAGCCTCAAATATCGATTAAACCGGAAAACGTTGGAAACCATGTACATAAACAGTTCATTCCACCTGTATTCGACTACTGTTGTCATATATGGGATAATAGTTCAAAGCAGCAAGCGGATATGCTTGAAATACTTAATCTTGATGCACTGAGAACTGTCTGTGGTGCCGTTCGTGGCACCAGCCATCATAAGATTTATAAAGAAACAAAGTGCAAACCATTATGTCATAGACGATACGTTCATAAAATGACGTTGTTCTATAAAATGGTTAATCATAATACACCCAGCTATCTAAGCAACTTGGTACCTCCTAAAATATCGGATGTCGTTGATTACAATCTTCGTGATGATTCGAAACTCCAGACTATAGATTGTAAATCTGTAAACTATGCGAGATCTTTCCTTCCTGACGCTGTTAAACTTTGGAACTCATTGCCGATAGAACATAGAAATTCGCCATCTTTATTGACTTTAAAAAATGCTCTCCTCCATGATAGTGAAACATACAGTAACTTTGACCTAAATTATGGCAGCAGATTTTGTCAAATAATACATACTCGTCTAAGACTTGAATGCAGCAACTTAAATGCACACAAGTAAGAAAGATTCATATCACAATCACCCGATTGTGCTTGTGGTCATTGTTATGAGGATTCAACTCACTTTTTCTTCATATGTCCTCTTTACAGCACTATAAGACACAAAATGTTTTACTTTCATAGAGGTTTTGATGTAATATCAGTTTTATTCGGAAACACAAATTGTTCCGCTACCAAAAATATGAACTTTTAACATCAGTGCACGAATTCATAAATTTAACAGGCAGATTTGCAAAATGACTTATTGGTTGATTATATTTAAATTTTTTGCACTCATTGCGTTTGTTGTATTTATAATGAACTGTCGTTCCTGTATATAAATATATTGTAAAATCACCATGACATGTATCACATTTGTATCTTGGAGCGGTATTCACATAAGCCTATGGCTTGTTTACCAATCCAATTCTTCTTGAAATAAATATGTTTAAACCATACATATTAACTGTAACATATATACAATATTTGCACTTGTGGTTAAATTTGATCCTTGGGTAAAGTGGAATTCACTAAACTCTCAAGGTGAGCTGAGTTTATTTGGAATTTAACACCGCTTTCAAGAGTATTTCACTTATATCACAGCTGTAAGTATTATGGTTGGGAGAAAGCCCACAACACCACTATTGCTATGCACTGCCTGGAACTAGCGAACCATGGGTGGCACTGTGCTGAAATTCAGTGTAACATAGCATCCAAACATTACTGTGTGTAAAACAGTTCACTGCTGCAGACAAAGTTACAGAGCACCTGGCAGGATTCAAACCACGGACCTCCTGATCCAAAGACCCGCCCCCTTCCCATCCTACTTTGCGATCAATCTGTTGCGTTATTGTTCTCCATTCTCTTGAATATCATCAAACCCGATTGATCTAGTAACTCTATTTTCAAAGACTCAAATTTAAGCAATTGCTTTTTTCACCAAGGACTTAGATTAATATATATATGTATATATACAATTCACTTCCTAACAAAATTTTGAGTTTTGGGATGAAGAAGTTCGCCAGGAGAAACTGAAAATTTGGATGACAAACAACAGGTCATACAATCGGCTCACCTGCCTTTAAGGCCTCATGAGCTAAAAAGGTAAGATGTGAAGTCATAAGAAGAAAACACTATATAGACAAAATATCCTTTTCCACAAAAAATCTGGCATGGGCGTAGCTAGGACCAAATAAGTAGTATGCACTATGAAAGCGTCCAAGTCTCCTTGGGGGGCCTGGGGGCATTTAGTTCCAAACAAAGCAGACGCACACTGGATTTGTATTGACTATGCAAATTCTTCTGTAACATTTGATAAGAGGCCTTGGAAACAATTTCTGGCATCACTGGCATTCTTGAAAATGACTTACAATAAAAAGGATACGAAAGTCACTAGTTCGAAATTTAAGAATGTGACTCAGGTACACTGTCTTAATCATAATTAAAACCAAATATTTTAAGCTTGATTTTACTTACTGAATATAATACACATACTGTCCAACTTAAATGAATATTACAATTAAACAACTGTTATGAAAATTAGAAGTTTAAAAAAAATGTATTTATTATGTTTGAGGTTCTTTAAATTTTATCATATATGTATATAAAACAAGTACAAATTTCTATGTGTTAGTTGAACAAGAGATACCAAACTCCTCACAGTGCTATGGTCTCTCAGTGTATCGAGCCTTTAACAATTAGCACTGGACATGATCTATCTTTTCTATCAATCTTATACCATCTACCAGTTTCAATTGTGAGTCTGTGGTTACAAGTTCTAATTTTTTAGACGTAAGTTCAAAGGAAGTTGCAATAAATAGTTTTCAATACATAAATTATCCGTAAACTTATCATAGTAATAACCTTTCGAAGACTGAGATTCAAGAAGTACAGTTTTAACACTTTTAACAAGCCAATTTGTACTTTGAAATTCTTGCTTTTGCCAAATGTAACTATAACCTGTAGTTGAAAGTAAACATTGCTTTAAACATTGATCAAAAGGGAGATTAATTTTGAAGTAATGAAATGTTTTTCCTTGAAAATATAATATTCCATGATAATGAAAACAAGGACAGAAGACCGATGTCGAGTTCTTAGATGCAGTCGGACACTTGCTCCACATTGGTTAAATGTTGCAGAACTGTACAGAAAGACTCAAATTTGTTGAAATGGATCAATATTCTAAAGATTCATCTATCTAATCTGTTTTAAATACTGTTACCACAGAGCAAAATTTAATAGTTGATGATATTGTTCTTTTTCCTGATTCTCATGGACTGGTCCATTATCAGGTATATATATACAGCCAAAGGAATAGCCGTGCACTCAACCATAAATGTTGTTGTTTTAAGCTGTCTAAGTTTTGGGATGTGTCCAGCCCTAGGGATGAGGTTGAAGAGATACATGTACGTGTTACTGTATAATAAGCTTCGGAATCGAATCAAACGCAATTAAGAACATATTTCATTGATGTTGCATATTTGATGAAATAAGTTGGAGGTCCAGAAAGATTAGAAGATTTCTCAAAATCACAGATAATCTAAGACTAAACGGGAGTTTATTTTATGTGCAAAATGTTCAGTTTTCTTTTACCATAAGAAAGATAAATTGGTGTACAAAGATTCCTGCCATTTATTGATTGATTGGAACTGATATATATAATAGTAGTAAATTTGAAGAAATGATCATATTTTTAAGGAGGATACTCAGATTTGTGTTATAACAATAATTCAGTGTGGTTGTTAAATATAAAAAGCAAAAACCTGTTTAATGAAATTGTGACTAACTTCAAGGAAAAAGCAAAGTATGTGACAATCTTAACTCAACATTTATTTCATAGAAAGAATAGTGTCCATTCAACAAAAACAGTTTTATGTAAATCATACACATTTAGTAAAAAAATATTAGCATCATGTAGAATAGAATGTCATTAAACATTTATACTGTCTCTGGAAAAGCATGTCTAGTTTCGTAACAAAACGTGTGTGTGTAGTTTATCATGCAAGACAGGAACCTTTTTTACACCTCCTCTGAACACCAAACATAACTCTGCAATAAATTGTACAACATCAGAAACAGTACTGAACAAAATATGCAGAGCTGAAATTGAAATATAAAACAAAATCTAAAAATAGTTCTTATGTTTTATTTTACAGTCGTTCATAAACGTGACACTCAAACATTCATGTTTCTAAAAATCAAGCCCAGCCATAGTGACTATGAAAATATGTACAATCTGAAGAGGCTGTCCTCAATAACATTTAAATAAAGGTTGGAGTTACTTAACTTTCATTCACAGGTCCAAGAACATGCCTGCAATGCTAAGGATAAGTCTGGACCAAAATGACTACTGTCAGTATTTGCTTGGTTCGCTGACAGCTTGTACACATTTGGCCATGGTCTGTGAGGCCCGACTGATGGAATCTGTCATGTAGAAGTCTTTCAGGCTGGTTTGAGATGGCGTGAGAGGGGAAGAGTCAAGAGGTTTCTTCACCAGCTGTAACAAACACAGAACATCTTACTAAGCAAAATGTTTCATAAATACTATCAACATTTGCCAAAGACGGAAAAGTAATTCTCTTATTAGATGATTTTGTTTTCATTGTAATATTTCTAATGGCTTATGGTCCATATCTTACCATTGGCAAAGAGCCTTATATAGTCTAAATGGAACAAAAATGCCCCCGTCTCTTCAGTAGAAACACATAACATTCCCTTTGAGAACAAGAAAAAAGTGAGCATGGCTCACATACCCCTGCAGCCCAGCTGATTTCCCTCTTTTAAACTCACATGTAAACACAGTTTATCATACAAAGTCCTATGTTTTGTGCCATACAGCTAAGATCATATCTCCCCATTGGAGCAACAGACCTGTTAATGTCTTTCAAACTTGATCAAGAGCATCAACAGGTGTGTCCAAAACCAAAATTTCATTCACCTAAGTGTGATACTGTCTGAAAAAACTTGTCCCCATTGGAGCATCAGATTTGTTAATCACGACAAGTCGAATTGCGCATTCAAGGGCCATAACTCTGTGAAACATAATATTTCGGAAATGTCTTTCAAACTTCATCAAGAGCGTCAACAGGTGTATCCAAAACCAAAATTTCATTCACCTAAGTGTGATACTGTCTGAAAAAACTTGTCCCCATTGGAGCATCAGAATTGCCAATCACGACAAGTCGAATTGCGCATTCTGGGGCCATATCTCTGTGAAAAATAATATATTGGAAATGGCTTTCAAACTTGATCAAGAGCATCAACAGGTGTATCCAAAACCAAAATTTCATTCACCTAAGTGTCATACTGTCTGAGAAAACTTGTCCCCATTGGAGCATCAGATTTGTCAATCACGACAAGTCGAATTGCGCATTCATGGGCCATAACTCTGTGAAAAATAACATCTGGAAATGGCTTTCAAACTTGATCAAGAGCATCAACAGGTGTATCCAAAACCAAAATTTCATTCACCTAAGTGTCATACTGTCTGAGAAAACTTGTCCCAATTGACACATCAGACCTGTTAATCACTCCAAGTCCAATTTAAGAAGCAAGGGCCATTTCTCTGTCAAAAATAAAATTTTGGAAATGGCTTTCGAACTCGATCAAGGGTATCATCAGGTATATCCATAACCAAAATTTCCTCTAGGTGTAATTGTTTCTGAGAAAATCTGTTCCCATTGTACACCTTATAACCAAGTCGAAAAAATAACGTTTCCATGTAAACGACAAAAACAGTGAACTACAGAAAATTCAGAAGTGGTCCAAACTGTAGACAAGGTTATGGTTACCAAGAATGCAAAGTTTGGTTGATCTAGACCTAACAGTTTTTGAGTAAATTGACCGGACAGAAGAACGGACTGAAGGACAGACGGAAGGACACTTCGTAGCGGTGGGAATAACAAGTGGTTATTCTATAATTCAGCACTACATAATTGTTGGACATGACAAGAAGAAGTAGAACCATGGGTTTTCCAGCTCATCAGGTAGAAATTTTTTTATTAATATAGTTTAGATTAACAACTTGTACATAAAAAAATAAGACATTGCCACGTGTAATCTCCATCATAGATAAGACCAATAGGCCAGTAGAAATCATGAAAAACCCGGACATTTTCGATAACAGACAAATTTTGTGTTTAAATGGTCCCTTTAGCAGTGCTGATGAACCATGAAAAACCCAACCAAAATCAACCATGGGCAACATGTATTTTTGGGCCAAAAACCTTAAAAAATGAGGGAAATTGGGAATTATTTATTTAAAAATATAGGTATTGCAGGAAAAACTTTTGAATTGGCTAGAATGATAGATTGTGCAACATTACATGATTCCCAAGTTCATTTCTGTTGCAGATTTAACGCCATGTCTGTTTTGGGGTGAAAAAGCATAAAAAAATGAAAGAAAATTGGAATATTTTATGAGAAGTATTTATGTCGAAAAATAAAATGTTGTAGTGATTAGAATGATAGATCATGCAATAATACATACTTTTCAATGTCATTTATGCTCATGGTTTAATATCATGTCTGTTTTTTGGTAAAAAACATGAAACATCAAAGAAAATTGGAACATTTAGAAACCGTTTATTTATTGAATAAAACACCTATGTGGCAATTACAATTTAAGATCATGCAACAGGACATACTTCTAAAGGCTATTATTACTATTGACTGAATAACATGTCTTTTTAGAGGGGTTAATATAAAAAATACGAATCCTTTTACGAAAAATATATTTGTTGAAAAATATACTCTGTATTGACATTTCTAGATTACTTTGCATCAGAAATAAGCATTCTTGAATTCACTGCCTCTGATTGATCTTTAAAAATGTCTGAATTTCAGATTTATACGAGTCAATTTTTACAATCTCTAGGTATCTCTTATCAAATATTTTTTTAATTTTCAAAATTGAATTAAAGCTCTTCACATGCACATTTTATATTGAAGCACTGATAAATGTGATTATCCTTCTAAAACCACCAGCATGACAGTTTTCCGGTTCAGATTTCTAAGGTTTTCCTGAACTTGAATCTGTAAACTATTTTTAGATGTTCTAAATAACTGAAGATAACTATATAGCACTATAGATATACTTGTTATCTATCCCATGCTACAAACAGAGAATCTCACCCAAGTGTCTTCTAATATCAAATATATCAACACTATTCTATGAAATGTGCCTCGGATATGTTTACTTTTATAGACTCGTGTTGATATATTTGATATTAGAAGACACGAGGGTGAGATTATGTTTATCATCCAAAATCATATTTCATTTCCATTCCGTGTAAAATGTATATTTCTGACCACTGCACTCCTCCTAGACTCTCAGTGCGGTGAAGTCATATCACTGATGTTGTCATGCTTATGACGTCATAGCATTCTGATGTAGCATTACTTGATGATGTAAAACAATTGTGATGTCATGAATTTGACTGTAACAGGGCTTTGTTCAAAATCTACTGTCAAAACAATATCTACTAGCAGATATCCCTTGATCTTCAATGAGCGATTGCTCCTGTAAAACACAGTTTTGGATAATAAAATACAGTTTTTGACAGAGGGTACAATATCATTTGTCTTTCACAAAGCATACAAAATAGTTTCATCAGATACAGATTATTCATTATTCTAACAGGGTTAATAACATTGCACTTAAGATAATGTTTTAAGAAGAATGAAATATTCTAACTTATTTTCCTGGATCCATTAAAATTTCATATAATGGTAAAGACATTGACGATTGTCCAGAATCTGCAGAGAATCGTGTGCTTAAAGGTACTATAGCACGCTTTTTCGCTCCAAATTGGCTCTTTTAAGGCATATGATTATATAGGCACTTACTTATGCTTTCAATCGAAGCAGGAAAATACTTATTATTCTTTACAACTGATCTGTAATCAACAATGAAAACATTTAAGACAGCTGAAGTCGGCTTAGAGATATTTAGTTCTATGGTCAGCTGTGCACTAAAAAATATGAACAGTTGAACAGCTGAAAATGGCTCAACTAGTAATGTGTGTAGCTTTGGAAATTACCTAAACTCTGAACTGAGAATAAGGGATGAAATATTGTATATTAAAGCAATCTTATAACATAATCACTTTAAAAAATGTAGTATAAGCATTGTAAATGGATTATGATCGTTAGTAATCGAGAGATATTCATTATCTGTGCATTTGTTGTTTAAACGAAATATTGGTGTGCACTTATACCTTTAATACTCCATTAGATGCAAAGCACTGAGCACACCGGAGGGAATATCTCCCTGTTTGTTAGATTGACAAATGATGATGATAGATGTATGCCTTTCACAGGATTAACAAATTATCAGTTTCTCTAAACTATCATACCTTTTCAAATTATTTGAGTAATACTAAGTCAACCATGCATGCTTTGATTTAAAAAAATTTGAGTTCAGCTGTAAGGTCTCATTTAATGACAAATGTGGTTGAACGACGCTTTTGAGATTCATGGTTATGTAAAAAGCAATTAAAATTTGAAAACATTTGATATGGGGGAAATTTTTGTAGTTTTTTTAATCTAAGTAATATGTTCAACAATTTTAATTGTAAATTCTTAGTGTTAGATAAATACTGATAGCATTTTTATTATATGTCAGAACTGATTTGTGCAATTATTAGCAGATCCTAATTAACTTTTGAGATAACGAAGGCCCTAGGTGGTATCTGCATAGACTAAAGCATTTATCTAATTGTCAAAATACTTTTCCATAAAAAATATTCACAATTTTCATTTTAAAAGTCATAAAATACGGCTTCCAAACTTTTGTTGTCAACAACAATGTCAGCCATTTTGGCAGTTGCCATGAAGGGAGATAACTCAGGTGATACTAGTCACACAACTTATCTTATATGGAGAGGCTTCTGCACAACTTTTAGGTAAATTTTCAAGTGGCCATAACTATTTTTGCCCATGGTTGATTTTGGTTGGGTTTTTTCAGAGGGTAAGGGACATGTAATCTTTCATTTTTTCAAGTCATTTGTCTGTTATCGAAAATGTCCGGGTTCACTTAAATTTTGGGAAATTTCGACTGGCCTACAAAACATAGTTAACCACTAATAATTTGCATTGGTGATGGCAAGTTTCCAAAAGATCTTAGTAATATAGACTTTAGATTGCTTCCGAAGAAGATTCAAACACGTTCTCAGGTGTTGACCTAATTTGCCTTTTACAGCCACACACAATTTAAATCTAAGAACCACCTCTTCTAAAAGGCACAGAAGATCTTAATAGCAATAATAGCAGTCCGGAATGTATTTACCCCATCAAATAACCATCCACTCTGCCCCGTCATCCTTACCTTTGATTAACCCCTACTTCCTCACACCTTTTCATGCAAAAGGACATGACTCGGTATATCAATAAGTGTATACTTGAATGCAGAATGCAATACACATTGAAATAATACTAATAATATACATGTTTATTTATAATGTGCTTGATTCGACAATGAAGTATTCTCAAAGCACTGCCTGTCGTAAAAATAAAAGCAAGATATTTGCAAACCATATGCTGGATGGAAATAAGAATATTTGGAATAATTATTGTTAACAGTTCATATTGTCTTGACAAATGGGTTTTCAATTGATCCCTTCATGAGTAAGGATATGGTTTTGGTTTGATGGTTGTTTGATTCCACAGATCCCTGTAGCTAAACAAGCAAAATGCAAACACCCAGAGTTTTGTCAAGGAATGTAAAAAGCTGTTATCTGCTGACCATAACACTCTAAAAGCACGGTAATTTGTCACTAGGTAGGCCAGGCAGAACACCTTGAATTCAACTTTAATATTTTGAGTCGAAACTTTCCTACGCAAGTCAAAGGTAATGAAATATTCATCTAGATGTCATGATTTCTTTCAAAACTTGACCCCAGCTTACAACTATGGAACTTGGTCAAAAACGTGATGTTCCCATGGGGAATACAAATTTTAGAAAGTTTTAAATAGGCAAAACCTTTAAAGAAGGTAATGGATAAGAAGTTTGAAAACTTTGGTTGATACCTCAAACATTTTTTTTTGAATTGATCAAAATGTAGGAGGGTAAACAGAATGACCTGTATATACTCCTGCATATGAAGTAAGCTTTTGAGCTACAACTAAATGAAGCTAAATGTCCTACCTCCGCAAGCTGTTGAGCCTGTTTAAAGTAGTTGGCATCCTCAACATCACCCACCCGCGCCAAATTGGGGGACACCTCGCCAAGTCGTCGCCGCACCTCCTGCACCTTGTCATAGGGCAGCGTCACTCCACATATCTGCAATAGCATAACTTCTAACATTATAACTGTATCAGTAAAACTTAATCACTACTGTTTCAATGTGATTTTCCTTATTGTGGCCACATGTGTTTATGATAAGCTAAAGCAGGTCAAAGCAAGGGAAGCTGGTTATATTCCTGCTATTTTAAATAGAATAGGATCAGTATGAAACTTATTATCACACACACATGTATGCTATATGACATCTACAAAAATCATCTCTTAAATTAAAACTTACAACCTTAACTCAGGTAATACATAAAATGACACTTGTTTTGTAAAGTAATATGACAGACTTCCTTGATTAACAATCTCTATGTACATTTCACAATTAAAAAAATAGAGCCATGGGCTCTGTAGCTCATCAGACTTTTGATAGAAATAGGTATTTGGGTTTAGACCATGGGGTCACGGGCAGTGTAGGAAAGATAGCCTGTCCCAACGTCCAAGTTATTCACAATCAAATAAAAACGGCGCATTGCCCATTTGGGGTCAAGGGGTCACCGAACCTACAATTCAGAATCCCCATTGTCCAAGGAGTCTACACACAACTATTAAGCTATCAAGACCTTTTGGAACTGGAGAAATAGATGAAAGTAGGATTTTAAGGTTTTGGGGTCATGGGGTCACCAAACCTACAATTTAGAATCTCCAGTGCCCAAGGAGTCTACACACAACTATTCAGCTCTCTGGACCTTTTGGAACTGGAGAAGAAGATGAAAATAGGTTTTTCATGTTTTGACCCCTCTGACCTCATTTGGGGTCATGGGGTCACAAAATCTACAATTTAGAATCCCCATTGGCCAAGAAGTCTACACACAACTTTTCAGCTCTCTGGACCTTTTGGAACTGGAGAAGAAGATTAAAATAGATTTTTAAGGTTTTGACCCTTGTGACCTCATTTGGGGTCATGGGGTCACAAAATCTACAATTCAGAATCCCCATTGTCCAAGGAGTCTACACACAACTATTAAGCTATCAAGACCTTTTGGAACTGGAGAAGAACATGAAAGTAGGATTTTAAGGTTTTGACCCCTGTGACCCCATTTGGGGTTAAGTGGTCACCAAACCTACAATTTAGAATCTCCAGTGCCCAAGGAGTCTACACACAACTATTCAGCTCTCTGGACCTTTTGGAACTGGAGAAGAAGATGAAAATAGGTTTTTCATGTTTTGACCCCTCTGACCTCATTTGGGGTCATGGGGTCACAAAATCTACAATTTAGAATCCCCATTGGCCAAGAGGTCTACACACAACTTTTCAGCTCTCTGGACCTTTTGGAACTGGAGAAGAAGATTAAAATAGATTTTTAAGGTTTTGACCCTTGTGACCCCATTTGGGGTCATGGGGTCACGAAATCTACAATTTATAATCCCCATTTGCCAAGGAGTATGCACATAAAATTTCAGCTCTCTAGAGTCATTGGTTCTGGAGAAGAAGTCGAAAAAGTGAAAAGTTTACGGACGGATGGACCGACGGATGGATGGACGCCGGACGCCATGCCATGCCATAAGCCCATCGGGTCTTTCAGACCTGATGAGCTAAAAAGTGTATGCCTATCTGTTTCATCTAGTCCTATTTCTTTCAGCTGTTTGCGTTTAAATCTAAGTTTTCACAAAATATAGGACTCGAAGTGGGGCTGCCAGGTGAATTCAACTTATTTAACAAAGCTGAAGTGTTCATTTATGTGCATATTTTCATGATAAATCCTTCTTGAAATGAATTTACGTCAGGTTTTTACAAGTCAACATTAATTGATTATTCAAATTTTGATTAAAAAAAGGATAGTAAATTGTTTGCCCGATTAAGTTGTTCCGTAAAATCAATTTTATGTGACATCAACGGTGGTAACAAACATAAACAACATGTTTCATAATTAGGTGATATTGTTCTCTTAGCTTATTGGAAACTCAGGAATTTTAGGGTGGGGGCAATTAAGTTTACGTACTGTACGAAAGTGAAGAATAAAAGGGGGAAGAGCCTTATGATGATTTTCATATCATATTATAAGAATAATCAACAAGATGCGAGGAATTACGGTTAATGGAATAATGTTATTGTTATTTCAATAATTCTCAAGGGACAGATAAATGTAATTCAAAGCTTCGAGTTGGTCGTTCTTTTTCTAACCCAAGTCAACTCTAACAATATAAACGGTACTTTTGGAAAAAAATCTCTAAAATATCTTTTTCTTCGTAAGTTTACTGAAAAATGTATCGATATCACTATATCAGTGAGACTCAAGAAAACATCTTTCCCGTCATCACAAGTCTCTTGAAGCAGGGCTCTTATCAGTCGGTCAGTTGTTTTTAATTTCGCTGTATGTGACTTTCTAAAAGCGGCCTCCATCTTCATCAGTACAAGTGCGTGACAATTGTTTGAACAACTAGTAAAGTATATTTTTTTCAAAGGAAAACTGCGCCCAAATAATAAGTTGTTGATATTAGCATTTTTAAAAAGGTGTAATTATCAGACACCTCATTTACATTGAATTTTTTCATCTCTAAATGTTTAAATGATAAACATAATTTTGTGCAAAGCTTTGAAATTATGTCAAGCAGAATATTTCTGTGTTCCAAACTTGACTTTAAAAGGTATTGAAAGTCAATAAACTCAATGCATGTTTCCCCCCTTAAATTCAAATAACAAAAAATTAGGACTGATAAACAAAAAGATATTGAATCATTATTGCAATATAAATCTGTCACAGGCATGTACCATCTATATATTTTTTGGAATATGTCAAGCAATATTAATTAAAACATAATTTAATGCTGTCATGACAGAATGATGACAGGTTATGATTTATGGGGTGGAGTGTCTAGAAAGAAAAGAAATATTTTTATGCAGAAGTTGGGAGCAGAGCTGGAGTTTATTTTATTGTTACAGGCGATGCAGTCAATAGTTTAGGGGTAAAAATAACAAACAAGGGAATGTTGTTTGCTGTCACTATACAAGTAAAAAACATCACAAACAAAACAATGTACATGACAATCCTTAACTTATTATTTGTAAATATTAAATAATAATTAATATATTTGTTATTGAAACAGCAAAAAACAAATATGAAAAACAAAATTTAATTGCACCAATAAGTTCCATAGTGTTTCTTTTAGATATACATTTTCATAAAATGATTTCACTTTATTTCTATAATTGTCTATAAATGGTTTGTGATATCATGTATTTTGATAAACTTACGTTTAAAACATGTTATCTTAATTCCTAGAGACTAGGTGAAGGGCGATGGCTTAGTTTATTTGCCCATGATTATTTTTATATAATCCAAAAAAGCTGGATGAACAGAATATTTAACACATTTTTTTATTTGGTCAGATAAAAATAAAGACTGGTCATTTTGAATCATAGAAAGCTTAATAAAAAATCTGTTTCGTACACCGACCATGCACAAATATATTATTTAACAAAATTAACATATAAATGGACAGAACTGCCAGATTCAACAACCAAAACTAATTATAATTTTATAATGTTCAAATTACTAAAAAGTATGCAGTATACTGTAAAATTTTCACGGGGTGTTATTTTCGCGCAAAACATAAAAAATGACTGATTCGGAGGGTTTAATTTTGCTCATATTGACTAAGCAATAGCAAAAATTTGGTGAGCAAAACTATATGCACCCTGCAGAAAAGATTACAGTGATACAAGTAGTAATTATCTGTCGGTTCTCATGTAATTGCTACGTCCATGTTACGTTTTGTTCACTAAGTCATTAACCCGTATATGACCTCCACACGTGTCAAGCTTGGCCTATCAGATGACCAGAAAGCTCTGTGTATTTTTTATGTCTACAAAGCCCATCGAACTGAGAGCGTGACTTGTGATGACTATGTTTGCACAACAAACAACGTGCATATCGGCGTACACACTTGTGAGAGCTCTAATTAGTGACTCGTCATTAATGAATGACACAAACATTCGTGTGAGTAATATAATGTGTCAACCAATATATTTGTCTGTTATTTTTTTCCTTCACTTTCATAAGCATAATATTTCGCGAGGTTTTAGTATTCGCGCATTATGGCTTTGCGCAAAAGCACTAACATTAAACCCCCGCAAAATATAATGATTTTACAGTAATTTTATATTGAACAAACTCCTGTACACAATTGTATTGTACATTTGTACATTTGTTTATACCTACAAACCAAGAGGTATTTTGCTATTTGAAACAACAAAAAAGCAATAACATTTATATTTTGTTTATCGATGTGCTACAGACATGAACCTGGGCTCATTTGATTCCTCATTACCACATCAATATGATCTACTTGTCCATTTTACAAAACGTTCCAAAAATGGTAACGCTCTTATCTGCAACCATGCCACACCATATGAACACCTGCAACACTCTCACTTTTGCGGGTAGGTCAATGAGATTTACACATCTTGGTCTAATTCCTACACAGATGCAAATCTCAAATTTCAGATTTTAAGCATGATTGGTGTCTTAAAAAATGATGAAAGAAGCCCATATTTGAAGCGGAGTAAAACCCAATTTACAAACTTTCATCTTCATGGAACATAGATGTTGTACTGAAAATTTGAGCTTCCTACACCAGCAAGTTTTGTTTATGCTGAATCATCCTAGATATGTACCCTGCTGATGTGGTTGGGGTAGGACAATGAATAATCTCTAGATCAAGAAAGTACAAATAAAACAAGCAGACAGAGTCAGCTATATCCCCCGCCAAAGGGAAAGGGTAGTTAAGGATACTAGTTGCGGAATATTGAACAGTGATCATGTTGTTTTTCTACAAACAACCTTTAAGAAATCCTATGTTACATTTCCATGGAAACGAGTAAAAATAAAAATGCAGAAGTTGAAAACCCCAAAAGGCACATCTCCGCATGATGCCCGTTGCACATACCAAGTTTCGTTGAGCTAGGTCTCACCGTTTTGGAGTTGTGCTCCGGAAACATTATCGGGACGGACGGACGAACGGAAAAAATGCAAAGAAGTTGAAAACCCCAAAAGGCACATCTACGCATGATGCCCGTTGCACATACCAAGTTTCGTCGAGCTAGGTCTCACCGTTTTGGAATTGTGCTCAAAAAAACATTAACGGGTAAAAATATAAATGCAAAGAAGTTGAAAACCCCAAAAGGCACATCTTCGCATGATGCCCGTTGCACATACCAAGTTTCGTCGAGCTAGGTCTCACAGTTTTGGAGTTGTGGTCGGAAACGAAATTCTATGTTACGTTTCCATGGAAACGGGTAAAAATAAAAATGCAAAGAAGTTGAAAACCCCAAAAGGCACATCTCCGCATGATGCCCGTTGCACATACCAAGTTTCGTCGAGATAGGTCTCACCATTTTGGAGTTGTGCTCCGGAAACAAAATCCTATGTTACGTTTCCATGGAAACGGGTAAAAATAAAAATGCAAAGAAGTTGAAAACCCCAAAAGGCATATCTCCGCATGATGCCCGTTGCACATACCAAGTTTCGTCGAGATAGGTCTCACAGTTTTGGAGTTGTGCTCCGGAAACATTATCGGGACGGACAGGCGAACGGACGAACGGACGGAGACCATTTCAATATCCCCCGCCAACTACGTCGGGCGGGGGATAATTAGAATTTCCATTTTCAGCCTTGAAATTTTTCACAAAAAGAATTTCATCAATTTTTTAATATTGATAATGCTTGAGTGACCTTTTCTTGACAACCTGGACCTATATCTTGTATTTACACAAAATGTTAGCAGCACTGCCAGAGGTTAAAACACTTTTTCCACATCTACATACCTCAGACAAGGCCCTGATGATCTTCCAGTCCACCCGAGCCATCCCTGGTGGAGTGACCGCGGTACGGGTAAGTTGGGCCCGACCCTCAGTGTTGACATATGTCACATCCTTCTCTGTATAGGCTGCACCAGGAAGAACAATGTCTGCCATCTGGGCCCCTTGATCTCCATGGTGACCTAAAGATGCAGATCCGGGTACTTTTAGAGATAATCATTTGTATTTGTTATCTACAAAAAGTCAAACTGTTCAATAGTTTACAATGTCTACAGTAAGTCATTAGAGATATTATTAGCTGAGTAGAGTAGCTGACCTTGATAAATAACAAAGCAGTCCTGAGGCAGATCCGCCCTTGTAACAGCTCCCTCATCAGCACCAAGAAGGAAGAGGATTTGGGGCGGATTCTCTCGTATGTGATCAACACCAGCCTTGTAGCCGAGGTCAAGTGCAGCAACCTGACTGGCAACCTTAGGGAAAGGAGGAAAATATATCAATTAAAACCCACTTGGCCTTAGGAGTATGTACACATTTCAGCTTTCTACGTTTTTTTCCTTTTACTGAAAAAAAACATATCAAACATTTTTGTTAGCCTGTGACCCCTGTGACCTTAATGAAGGGCTCAAGCATCACAAAATAAGTCATAATCCCCATATAGCCAAGGACCATATTCAATCTTTTGGAGAGGAAGACAAGACATTTCTTGTGAGTTTGCAAACACATAAATCAAAATCCCCATTTATACTCTTCTTCTCTTCTTTGGTTTCATTATTATGATATTCATTTCAGACATCTCTCAGATTCATCTCAATATATAAAATACATGATAAACATTTGTTTTCCTTTGTTATCAAACAACAGTCTTATACATATCATGTAGGTGATAAGACCGAAATAACAAGTATCATATACTAGAATGCAAATGGTATAACCTGCCAAACACTATCCAATATCCAATGAAAATCTATCCTCTGCCTGCTTTAGATTAGTTTCCAAAAATATGTTTGAGTTATTGACATGCATCACTGTCCGTTTTTTCGATCAAATTGTAACCTGTTAGGCTACATAACAAATACAAAATTATTTTATTACTCTTTTTGTGCCTCTATTGATGTATAACAGCAACAAATCAACATAACTTAGGGTTAGATGTACATTTTAGAAGGACGAAGTGTTTAAAATTGTTTTCCATTGCAAAAAGATCAAAGGAAAATAGTCCGCCCATTGGACAAGTCAGAAATACAATGGCGGTATTATCGGTATATCGGTATTGCAATACAGAGACAACATGATACGTACCTGTGCGCTCTTCTGAAAATATCCAATATATCGGATGTTTTCAAATTAAATTTTTTGTTGTTGTAAAATTGCAGAAAAACGAAACAAAAAATTGTGATTTTAATGAAATTTGTAACACAAAGTATTAATTCGCAAAGTGAAAATAGCACAGACATGTAAAAGTCAGAAAGCAGCCAATGAATTATCACTCTTTACGAAACGACGGGCCAGGTCAGCATTGATCACTGTTCCAAAAACTGCTTTTTAGTCGAGAGAGCATGGAAAAACTAAAAAATGACAAGTACCAATATATTGCAATACATATTGCAATACGCTTTTCTGTATCGCAATTTATTGCAATAAGGAAATGAGGAGCGATACCCATCTTTACAATGGCTGATTGGTCAAAAACCTGGAGGGGCAGGGCTTAATGAATCCGTCTATTTCAAGATGTGACGAGCTCTGACCTGAATGTTGTTGGTGTCTAAGAAGTGAATCTGTTGGAATGTTAAATTCAATAGCCTCAATACTGTGGGGAATGTGAGATTACAAAAATCATATGTGAACCTTGGCGATAATTTCTCACATGTCCTTCAAAAAGTAATCTTTTGATCTTTTCATTTGCCGACAGTCATATTATCTGCATAGTTTTCCCAAGAAGAAATATTTGCTATCAAAACTTGACAGAAAGCTACGATAGAATATTCTGAACATAAAGATGTAACAATTATGAACTTTTCACTCACTTGAAAATGTGTTTGATCAAATAGAACTAGATAGGTCAATTTATGTTAGAAAGACAAAGGCAGTTTGTACATTGATTTGTGATTACAAATAAGTAAAGATTTTTAATTCTTCATCTCTTTGTAAAGTAAGTCATGATTATGATAATATTTTTATCATGTGAAAGCCAATTGAATAGTGATTCAGAAAAAGTTCACTTTTCTAAGATTAGCGGAATGTTGTCACTCACTTTTGTTGAATGTATGTCAAGGGGTCAAGTGACATTTATGTGTCAATATGCCAAAAGTTTGGTGTCATGATATGCTGCCTACAGCACGCTACATCTTAAAAGGAACATCAACATCCCGCTAGGTAACATTTATACCAAACTTAAAGTTTCCAAGTCAATGATTGACAAATCAAAAGTAACTAAGCATATAACCACTGGGCCTTTCAGACCTGATGAGCTCAAAATCAGTTTGTTGAGCATTTGGATAAATTAAAGTCAAAATGGGCTATATTGACTTTCTATTAATCATTTTAAATGTTCACTGACCCTCTGCAGTACATTCAGTACTCTCCAGTCGTCCCCACAGCCACTCTTGACCCTGACTGACTGAGCGAGGGTGGAGACTGCGGCGTGTAAAGCAGCCCCATCCTCTCTCTGGAGCGCTCCGCTACCCACCACTATCATTGGCTTCTTCGCAGAGGTCAGCACCTACAGCCACAACATATTGCCAGTTAGGTGGGAGATAATGTGATATTACCCATATGGGCGAGGAGACACAGGTGGATATTTTTTTGATATCCGCACATGTGCTCTTTAGTGATTCTCGACGTTGATTGGTCGGTTACCCTGAGAATGAAATACGATTGGTTGACGGGACTATTTTCACGTTTCATTGATAAATGGAACGTGCCGAACACATGCATCGACTTTCAAAGAAAAGCGTAGATAGATGAAAATTCTTATACATTTATTACAAGTTAAAATTCTAACACATACAATTTGACACTTAATCAAAATGTTTCGCTATGACTGTAATTTACAAGAATGATAATTTTTTCCCAAGCAAAATACTTGAAAATAGGCGTCGCGTTTGTAAACAAACATGGCTGCCATAACAATATTCATGAAACATCAAAACATAATCTGAAGATTAACGATACGTTAATGATAACTTAGAATTGATCATAATCATTTCACAACATAAAATCACCTAAAATCACATGAAGCCAACGTTTGTTCAAACCATACACTTTTGTCGGTGCAAAAACGTGCAGGTCTGACGGACTCGATCTAGGCCTAGTTCGAACACGCTCGCACAAAACAAACCTTTGCACAATGGCGTCGTACCCACGCAGTATGCAGCTGTTTAAAATACTAATACAAATCGAGAAACGCTCCGTACAAATTTTTGTTGTTGTTGTTGTAATTGAATATTTAATTAGTTTAACAAAGGTTCATCGACTACACGATAAGTAATCAGATAAGAGTTATCGTTCTTGATACTGGCAACAAGACGTGATTGAAAGCAACATCCAAGAGAAGAAATGTTGTTCAAACTTCAGATTAGTTGACAATATTGACATACAAACTCGTTTCGATGCTTTCATTATATATTTCTCTTCAAGATATTGCCACTTTTATCTGTTGAAATGTTAAAAAATTGACAGGTTTTTCCGATTTTCATTTCAACACTGTGCGTTCAGCCACTCGCCCGTTAGTAAGTAGCCTAGGTAGTGACGACGACACACATTCACATAAGCATAGTCATGCGATAGCTTCTAAGAGTATTTTTGTCATGATCTTAATGGGTCTCAAATATGAAATCATGTTATGTATTATTTGGGGAACAAACTTTCGTCAGTTTCATGGCCTTTTTAAACAGAAGTACATTGCGTAGCGCTGTTGACTAATTTACTTCCTGAGATGTTTGGTTTTTACACGCGTTTGAATACGGATCAGCTGATCAATGTCGATCACTACCGTCTCTTAATGACAAGGATTTTCAGTCGTAATTGGTTATTTTAATTGAATATGGGTAATATATAGAATAACCAACTCGGTACGAGTGATTACGGGAAATATCCACCGGTAGAAATAATGTTCAGTCGCTCGCCAAGGCTCGCGACTGTGAACATTATTTCAACTCGTGGATATTTCCCGTAATCACTCGTACCTCGTTGGTTATTCTCTAATTAGGTGCTGCTTTGGATATATATTCTGATTTGTTTACTCTACCAAAAGCCCTAATGCAAAATTAAATTTAAAAGCATCTTTAATCTACTTAAAGGCACTAGTGCACGCTTTTACGGTTTAAATTTGACTATTTTAAGGTTTAAGAGGACTTATGCATTAACTTTAGCTTTTTCTCGATGCAAAGAAATACTTAAAATTCTTTACAATTGACCTGCAATCAACAATGAAAAAATTTAGACAGCCGCTGACGGCTTGGACATATAAAAAATCTATGGTTAGCTGTGCACAAAATGGATAAATTATAGACAGTTGAACGCGGCTGAACTAGTAATCATGTGCAGCTGTTGAATTTACCTAAACTCTGAACTGAGAATAAAGAATGAATTATGTTTTATGAAAGCAATGTTGTAAATAAACCGATTTAATAACACAGCATTAGCATTGCTATTAGATTGACGCAGCCGTTTCCGCTTATAAGCAAAATCTTAATATTTCCGATATCGTAGTTCATGCGGATTTAAAGTTACGTTGTATTTAATACTTGCGGTCTTTAAAATCAACTTTACTACCTGAATACGTAAATATTTGTTAAATAACTTACGAAGTAGATTACTTGAGTGAGGATCTTGAATAATATAGAGAGATATGCAGTATCTGTGCATTCGTTGTGTTTATGAAATATTGGTGTGCACTAGTGCGTTTAAGATTGTTTTAGAAATGAAAACTGAAAATTACTGAAATTGAATCGTGAATACAGAAAAAATGTTCAGGACAAAAGTGGTTAAAATTTTTATTCTCCACTTTGTTCTAGAACATCTAATTCTAAAGAAGTCAACATTATAAATAGTACTATTCCATACATGATGTCCTTCAGATTGGATACACCATGATAATTTGATCTACAGGTTTTGACTTCTGTAATTCATGACAAAATAAAGATGACAGAATAAGCACCATTCACCTGACTAAAAGGATGGGATCCGCTGGACAGGTCACTCAGTACTGATGCTGAGTCTCCAAGATGCTGCAAAAACAAAGGGAGGTACTCCTACATCTTCACTTACAAAATCAAAACATTCTGAGCAGAACTAGTAATTATTTTAAATGAATTATTATCTTCATGCTTGATATGTAATTCAAAGGGACAGAATAACCAAAATATTGCCACTTATATTATGGTCAGGGATGGTTAAGTATTTTATCCTGGAGTGTATGTAAAAATGTGGCCATTCCCCAACTCGTTATTTTCTTCATGGCCCTTCCCATTTAAGTAAAAAAAATTTCATGACCCTCCCCGAAATCATATCTGTGAAACTTCTTGAAATTAATCTTTTTGAAGATTTATGTTCAGTTCTAAATTCATAATTGTTTCTTTGATACTTTGAAGAAGTTTCTCCTTTTAAGATAACACTTTTATATTAAAAGACTGATGAAAAGAAAAAAATTTACCCTAGCATTGATGGTTTTAACATGATGTTTGATGATACCATTGCTTATAATACATGAATATGTTTAACATAGTGTAAATTTTATCTTTCAAAGTTGAATGAATGCATTCTAACTTTACTTTTAAAATTCAAATTTTATGTATAAATAAGAGAATAGGTGAGCACTGCTCACTTGTATATCCCAACTTTCAACAATGATCAAAAGAGCTCAAGATATTGCACTAGTTTGAAATTCTATCAAAATACATAGGTCTTGCCCACATCATTCCACTGAAAGCTTGAAACATTGAATTCATGGATTGAAAAAACCATGGTTGACACGTTTCACTTTTGGATGCTAGCATCCATAGTTTGGGAGATAAGCTCTAGATAACATTTTTTCAAAGCACAAAAAAGTTTAAAAACTACAAATACCTTGAGAGTAAAGGACCAAGAAATGTAAAAAGGCAAATCTTCATATTGAAAATATGCATCCATGTTGTATAAAAATATAGCAAACAGTAGCAAAGTACTACTACTACTACTACTACTAATAATAATAATAACAATAATACTTTATTGCCTTTCCAGGAATTTGTTTTACATCAACAGAGCTTGAAAACATTTATACAATCACATGAGATTTTTTATATCAGTACATGAATCAATTATTTTCACATTTGTTTAATAGAGATATTGTGTTTGGAATGAAAGATGTTTTAGTTTCTCTTATTTTCGATACTGGAACTTTGAAGCGGTGGCCTAAGGGGAGAATGTGATATTCCAAATTTAGGTAGTGGGTTGGGTCAGATATAAATCTAACAGCTTGATTTATGATCTGGCGCTCATATATATCAGTTAAACAGTCAAACTTGACAAAAGCGATCTTACCCGCAATGTTTACAATTTTGTTAACTTCTGATTCTTTTAATATTTTAAATTGACAAATTGTTGCCAGTTGGACTTCAATCAATTTAAATTTAAATGTGTTTGCTGCCATTCTTTTAATTTTGATGATACTCTGAGACTGACTTATTTAAAACAACTTGAATGTTGCTCAAAAACAAGAGCCTTAGCCTTTACTCTATAGGTTAACAAAGTGGATATCTACCATGATAGTTTGAGATAAACCTATTAGTGCTATTACCTACTATTGAAACAACTATAAGCTGAGATTTGGAAAACAATAAAAACTTTGACACAAATGTAACATATCTGTTGTTTTTTGGTTTGTTAAATACTTTGCATTTAATACTGTGCCATGAATATGATAACAGAAAAACTATTGATTGATTCAAGTGACCAATTGAAATTTTTGGTTGTAAATAACACTCCCAAAACTGAATTGCACTTTTGGCAATATATTGCAATACGTATCACAATACGGCATCAAATATCGCAATATATCGCAAAAGTCGAATTGCGCATTCAAGGGCCATAACTCTGTGAAAAATAATATTTTGGAAATGGCTTTTAAACTTTAATGACTTCCAGAAAATTCCAAAGTGGTCCAAACTGTAGACAAGGTTATGGTTAATATGTGTGCAAAGTTTGGTTGATCTAGACCTAACAGTTTTTCAGTAAATTGACCAGACGGAAGGATGGAGGGAAGGACGGATGGACGGAATGACCAATATAGACTATAAACCCCCACTATGAAATGCGTAGGGGTCGTATAAAAATATTTATGATAGGTGCAATGATTAAAGAATATTTGGATTGACAGACAGTCAAGCGGAGTGCTATATACAGACTTGAGAATGGACTAAACCCAAAAACACTTAAAAACACTCCCCCACCCCCCCAAATGTCAATTGCAAATTTACATTGATCTAAAAAACGTTCAAGATGACACCAAAATCCCGGAAATCCGATTTGCGGAAAATTCTCATTTTTGCATATGCTTTATGCTTGCACCTGGTGCAAGTAAGTTTGCATTTCAAGTATATTAGAGAGTCCTATGTCATTGAAATGGTATTTTTATATTCTTGAAATGTAGAATGAGTGTATATGGAATATGAGAGAGACAAATCAGCACTATATATGGCATTTAGGTCAAGGTCAAAGCTAACTAACATTTAATTTTTAAAAATCTGTTACTTTTAATAAAGTTATATAAGCTATTTGAAAAGGTTTCATACTCACATCATACTCATATGTAAGATCAACAGGAGTTCCAACCATGGCTACACGCAAATCATTGTGGATATAACTGTAATAAAAAGTATATACTAGAAAAAACTACAGATAAATCAATTTTAGAGTTAGGCTGATTGTGTCTGATATTGCTTGTATCTGAGAGCTATTAAGTCCATGAAACTTCAATGTGATCATGCTTTTTAGTAGATATGCAAGCATGGTATGAGAAATCTAGCTGCTGGTCCTAGGTGTTAGCACAGAGGTTCAAAGTGAAACCAAACCTGACCACAACACCCTATTACTCCAAATGAAAACCTCTTTAGCCCTTGAATAAACATCAAGTAATCAAACCTCCCAACCAACATCGAGTAAGCAAACCTCCAAATGATCATCAAGTACCCCAGCCACCTAAATCAAAAACTACCCAAGCTCACCCAATCAAGATTCAGTACTCCAACCTTCTAACTCAATAGTACCCTTTCTCTCTCGATTATCAACCCTTGCCAACCCTCAAATCAAGTACTCCAGCCTTCTAAATATATAAGTACCCTCTCCTGCCCTCTCAATGGACATCAAGTACTCCTGCCCTCCAAATCCATAAGTACTGAAGCTCCCCCAATCAATATTCACTACTCCAGCCTTCTGAATAAACAATTTCCCCAGCCCTCACAATCAACATCCAGTAACTACACCTCTCAATGAACATTTAGTACTCCAGTCTTCTAAATCAACAAGAACCCTAGCCTAATAAATCTACATCATTGTGCTGCCAAGATTGCAGGTTTGCGCCCACATTCTTTGTGATGGATGGCTGCTGAACTCGATCAGCATCAACTATCAACTAGCTGCACCTCTTTCTGATCCTGGCGTTGAAGATAGGCGCCTCATATCGTGGGTTGGTTCCAACCAGCAGGATCACATCAGCATCCTCCACACCGCTGATACGCGTGTTCAGTAGGTAGTTAGAGCGCAGGTCAGTTCTACAATATGAAAAAATCCCTTAATGTCTGACATGCATATTATAATGTCCAAGGTAGATTTTTAGGGGAATGACCCCTGTGTGGTCAATAAATCTATAAATCATAATCCTCACTAGTAAACGAGCCTGTACACAAGACTTCAGATTTCTGGAGCGGGTGATTCTAGAGAAGAAGTAAAAAAGTTTGCAGACAGATATCGGACGACATGTCTTTCAGGCCGAATGAGCTCAACAGTTGATGTTGTGTTTGCAAAGATTTTGTCGTAAAACATGTGAATTCTTACTATCATAGTATATGAGATATTTTGTCTTGATTAAAAGCAATAAATACTTCTCAAAATTACATTTGCATTTCTCTTTGTGAAGTGTGTTCCTTTCCTTTTAAGCTGCTAGTTCAAGTAAAAAATCAAGTTTGGTTTGAAAGCACTTATTCTGCAGGGAATGCTGGCAGTTATTTGTTTCTACACAGGAAGCATGTGAGGTCTTGCCAGAACAAGATATCTTCAACACGGTCACGGCTATTTCTACATCAGATTCATATGTTCAGATATGAGAAAACACAACTTTGATAGTCTCACTATGGGATTCCTTGCCCAATAACTGTCGCTCACATTCAATTCAAGTAGAGATGGGAAGAACAAATTAAATATTTAAGAATTTGTTTACTTCTTCAAAATAGCAAGTTTAATGTATGTTTTTTACCTAATAAAGCGAGAAATTTGTGGGTCATGATCAATTAAAAAGTTATCACTATTAATAATATTGCTGCCTTCCACAAATTACTCTATTTTTGACGGTGTTCGGAAAAAAAGTCCGCGGAAAAAAATCCTAAATTTGACTAGGAAAAAAAGTCCTCCGGAAAAAAGTCCTATTTTCGATTTTAGGAAACATATATTACGAAAACATAAATATTTGGTTGTTATTCACTTTATTCAGATACATTGTTTGTTTGATCTTTTATTCACATGCAACATACAACATGCAATACATTAGCACTGATTACACATTTTGTTGTTATTCACTGGTGATAAAACAAAGCCTCTTTCTTTTACATTGGCTCCGATTACAAATGTCTGATTACAAATGTCTGATTACAAATGTCTGATTACAAATGTCTGATTGTCTACTCACTGGAGTTTATTCAGTCTGATGTTCCTTGAAACACCATTCAAGAATTCAGAGACGTCCTCCCTGACCTAATGTCATGACATAGTCTTTGCAAGCGACCTTGCAATTAACAATAACAAAACAAAGGTTGAGTTGATTCACTCAGAAAAAATCACACGAGACTCACATCACATAAACATATTATCTAATATCACAGTTGATTCAATAGATGAAGATAAACTCACACATCGTTAATTCTTAATTAATCCGTTTTTAGATATCCTTCTTGATACCTCAAGTACAAACAATTCATGTTTTCTTTACAATATCTTTTATGCTAACCTCAATTTAACGTGTTTTTTTAGTAATAGGACTTGATTTAAACATATTTATTCATGAAAATGTACAAATCATGAATGGATTGGCCAACAAGCTCCTAGGTGCTTATTTTAAGGCCGCTCCGAAGCAATTACACATGAGAAAATATATATATATACAACTTTATGGTAGTGACACATATCTGATTGCAATCATAGCTTCATAGATAGTAGTTATGCATGAATAACATTTCGCTTGTTTGGCAGTCATTATGAAATATCAAATCGATCTGATTTCATTATGTAATGATGAATAGAGTTCAATAATCTATTGGAATCACTTAATGAGAGCGATGTGCATCCCCGCAGAACCGTTTTGATACCAAATCCTTTCAGATAAAAGAATGACTTCTGTCTTAATTCTATGTACTTATGGCAAGTGAAGAAATAGTGGACAGCGTTTTCGACTGGGTGACCACAGGAGCAGGCCGGGCTTTCGATGATATGTCTGTTGAACTTATCAGCGTTCAAGTCACTACAGTGGAGCCTGAGGCGAGAGTGGATGATCTGGCAAATTCGTGGACCATAGTTAAGATCGAAAGTAGTAGTTTTATTGCCGGGTCCTTGAACTGAATTTCTGAAACCGGATAATGTAATAGGACTTTTTTCCAGGAGGACTTTTTTTCCAGTACTTATTTTCCGCAGACTTTTTTTCCTATAATTATTTTTGACAGATTTGAAAAGCAAAATAAAGCTCATGTTTTCCATGAATGAATTCAGAATCTTTCCAGATACATGCTTCATACATACAGTGATGTAAAGAACATCTACTTATAAAAAATTATGATAGTGGTTAAAGAAAAGAAAATTAAGCACTTTTGAGACGAAACAAAGCATGTTTTTGACATGTTGGCAAGGATTTTCCCCTGAAACTGTCTATAAAGATATTTCTAAAACTATGATATGATGTGCTCAGTTGAGTTAGAAAATAATTACAGGAATAATAATAAGGAATTCTTGTAACCTCTGCCCTTGTGTTGGCACCAGACTTGTGGGATTAATTCAGATTTTTGTTTATTGCTGCATCAAATAAAACTAACAAACAAGCCAATTAATTTAACACTGTTGTACTGACCCTGCCCCATCCATCGGAAAGATTTCCTCTGTACAGAGTCCATCACTGCCCAGCCTGTTGAGGAAGTCCTTGAGAGAGACGAGGGCCTCTGCATCCACCAAACCACCTGCCACAGCTGCCACCTGCTCTCCCTTCACTTGGCCAACCTGTCAAGGGCAGTGGGGGCTTTAGTAGTGATGAACAAGACACTGTTAACTATGTCAAAAACATTATAGACCCTTACTAGATCAGTGATGATACTACCCATAGCACAAACTGGGTGTGTATGGCTACCTCTCTGCAGCAACGATGATTAGAGAATTATCCTTGTGTATATAGATCATTCAATTTTGTCTTTCATGAGTCTCCCTCTAGCATTAACCTCTTTACAATATAATGTGCACAACTAGGTTTATTTTCCTTCAATTTTACCCTTAGTAGGCATAATTTTCACAAAGTTTGATAGCCATGGTTCACCTCATCTTCACAACATCACAGCCGATATGAAAAGATTTTTAAACACGTTTTCCCCTTGCCGTGGGAAGATGAGTTCACTTCCAACACAGCAGGGTTCACCATTACTTCATAGTACACAACAAACCAGAGTCGATATTCCTTTCCTTTCACACTTCATAATTTCTGAACCATGCAGCACAAAGCAATTTACTTTTCCAAATGCATCCTAGCAAATAGAACAAGTGTTAAAGCGAGCAGAGCACAAATACTTTATTTTCCTTGGTTTGAGAATTACAAAATAGGCAACTACACATAAATGTGAATTGATAAACGCTAGGTAAAACTGTTCAACTGTAGAGTTCACTTAGAGGAGGGTGAAACTGTCAAAAACAACCAGAGTCAGCTGCCCGAGGAGCAGAATTTTGTAGTTTTATGTTAGATCTCTTCATCACACTTTACTGTTTAAGAGGTGTTTTGTACTGTTGTCAATTTGATTTAATTGATAATTCAAATTATGATTATATATATTTTTAACCAAAATCTGGATGAAATGAACATTCAGCCATTTGGATGTCGTTAGAGATATATATTCTAACGAAATATCATTGTTTCTTTTTTTTTGCAATATTTCCATAGTGTAGCTATCATGTATACAACAGGGGATAATTTCAAGAATCAATTCAAATTTTTCTTAAGCACTTCATGATTTTGAACTGCAGCCAATCATAAAGCATCCCCAACAACCTTTATTCACATTTGCATTTTATTTCAAAGATGGTGTTCTCATTAGTTATATTTTCTGTTTTTGTGTCCAGCTCTTTTTGTTGTATTTAAGGAGCGGTGTTCAAATAAGCCTTAAATTCACCAATCCTTATTCTAACATGACAGTAAATTAGAATGAAAATACTGCTCTCTGATTGATCACCAAAATAAATTTTGGAGTGATTATTTCACTAATATATATAATATTTTCGCTAACGACCGATTCACATTCATATGCGCACGTTTACAAACTCCATTCGCAGAACTTACTGTTAAAATCGCCTTACAGACAACAGCAAAATGAATTTTAAATCAATTCTATACAAACATTGAGAATACCGTATTTTTTATTAACTTTAGAAGATAAATCCATTCTGTGGTATATTTTTTGTTGAAGTAGATTATTTTTTATCACTAAATTTAATTTCAATACTAATAGCGATATTCGTCAAGTGAACAGAAGGGACGTACGTTATTCTTCAACTTTACAAACTCTTTCCCTTTCCCCCTATCATTCATAAGTGACCACATTTCTAGACAGTCTATTCAACCATGACAAACTATAAAGTTTTCTTAACTGTTCATTCATTGAGTTCATATCTAGATCTAGTTAGCGCTTGCAGTAAACAACTACTTTCAGAGTAACGGCCCTTGATTTGGTCAGTCCTTGTCTGTATTGTAGGGGTGATAGGTGTCCTATGTATTTACGTGAAAAACGTAACTCTGAAGTTAGCTCGGTTTGAAATTAAATTTAGGGGTGAAAAATGCTCGACATACAACCCCAAAATAAAAAACAGAATGGATTTATCTCCTAATTTCATTTAATGAAATAAAAACATATGTTTAAACCATTTGAGTGAGGTAATGGATTCAAAATGTTGACTACCAAGCAGACATCATTCCTTGGGAATAAAAAAACAAAATTGCCAGATCATGTTTAAGACAAGTTTAAAAAATGCAGCCCAGATGAAAATGATGAAATTAGTGACAAGTCAAGCCCAAGAGTCAGTCATGTTGTGTTTCTACAAACAACCTTTAAGAAATCATGATGTTGTAGTGACTTGTTATTACCAATTTTAAATATTGGTGATGCATTTTTGTGATACATTTAACCCGACTGTCCTGCATATTATTGTATTTGAACAGTCACAAGTATCTTAGAAAAATAAATACAAGAAGTTGAAAACCCCAAAAGGCACATCTACGCATGATGCCCTTTGCACATACCAAGTTTCGTCGAGCTAGGTCTCACCGTTTTGGAGTTGTGCTCCGGAAACATTAACAGGTAAAAATAAAAATGCAAAGAAGTTGAAAACCCCAAAAGGCACATCTCCGCATGATGCCCGTTGCACATACCAAGTTTCGCCGAGCTAGGTCTCACAGTTTTGGAGTTGTGGTCCGGAAACGAAATCTTATGTTACGTTTCCATTGAAACGGGTAAAAATAAAGATGCAAAGAAGTTGAAAACCCCAAAAGGCACATCTCCGCATGATGCCCGTTGCACATACCAAGTTTCGTTGAGATAGGTCTCACCATTTTGGAGTTGTGCTCCGGAAACAAAATCCTATGTTACGTTTCCATGGAAACGGGTAAAAAAAATAAAAATGCAAAGAAGTTGAAAACCCCAAAAGGCACATCTCCGCCTGATGCCCGTTGCACATACCAAGTTTCGTCAAGTTAGGTCTCACAGTTTTGGAGTTGTGCTCCGGAAACATTATCGGGACGGATGGACGGACGGACGGAGACCATTTCAATATCCCCCGCCAACTACGTTGGGCGGGGGATAACAAGGCAGTGCATAAACTCAATATGCGGATGAATGAATTATGTAGCCTTCATCATGAAGATGGAAAAGAAGGTGAAGTTATGTTCTGCAAAGATTGTGAAGTGGTAAAAAAAGTCAATGGTTCATCAATCTTAGGAAATCGCAAGCTAGTAGTATTATGCATAAGGGAGGTTCACATTGAACTAGCAAGGATAAATGCGATGAAAAACTGACATTCATTCATTTCCAAGGAAAAAATTGCCTAAATTGATTGAACTGCAGAAAAAAACTGGCTGCACAACATTGAAAGGGGACGTTTATAGGCATTCAGACTCTACAGTAGAAATGGAGCATGCTTTAGTTGAAAGTACCATGATGATCTATAAGAGAGAATTCAGAAAATTGAATTTGCTGGACTTGTAAATGTAACTCAAGATAAAATAAACTTATCAGTTTATCAGAAATCAAGAAATCAACATAAGGGAAAACCAGAGACAATTTTCCTGATAATTTTTCAGTGCATAGTGGGACATCTGAATGAGTGACTGAAAAATCAGGTGAGGTGACATGTATGGGATTTAATGCTGCTTTCAAGATTATTTCACTTATATCCCAGCTGCTAGTATTATTGCAGAGAGAAAGCCTGCAACACCATTGTGGCTAAGCATTGCGGTGAAACCTACTAGCATCGGCTGGAACTAGCGAACCATGGGTGGTACTACGCTGAAATACAGTGTAGCATTGCACCCAAACCTTAATGTGTGTAAAACAGTTCTCTACTGCAGACAAAGTTGCCAAGCCCTCGGCTGGATTAAACCACGGACTTCTTGATCCGAAGCTGAACATGCTAACCACTGCACTATCCTGCCCCCTGAATCAGAGAAATTCCTCCACAGTGGAATATTAACATTCATTAAGTTGTCAGGCTTGTATCACATGGCACAAGCATAATGTCTGTTCATCTTTCAGGCGTTTTCATACATCTACAGACAAATGATTGTCCATATTTAGTGCACTGCGTTGCTCACTGAGTTGTAAAAGTTGCAAAAGTGGTCCAAAAATATCAGCACATGGTGAACTATATTTACAAATCTCTGAATATTCGGCTAGATGATATAATTAAGTGCCAGAACTAACCAAAGTTTTTGATGACGCCAAGTGTAAAACAACCCTTGTATCACTTGTATTGGAAATTGAGAATTATGCAACAATATATCTGGCATACTGTGACACTGTTTCAGAGGGAAAGTCTATCCATATATTACACTAATTGCCAATATTTCACTCTATTTTACAGTTGAAAATTTCAATGAGAAGTTTTAGCCAATGCTATTTCTTGTACAACAGTATAACAAATGGCCAATTAATAGAGTTGTATACTTCACCTCTCCTCCCGTCTCTTCAATATCAAACGAAAAAGATATAAAAGTTTTGGTTGAAATTATTTGAAAATCTAGTCAAACTTTGCATGCCTTAATATCGCAATGAGGTACGATACAGTACGGTACGTCATTGCAGCTAAAACTTACTTGTCCTATACATTATTTCTTGAGTAACTTTGATGAAAAGACACAAAATAATTCTTCTTTTGCTTGAAAATCATTTGCTGTTCTGAATATAAGGTGTTGAACTTTTCCTTCACTACCTGCCTTTCGAAGTCATCATGAACGGTCGAAATCCTTGGAGGATTTTTTATTAGGTATCTCGAATATTCTTTCAAAAGACTAAGATGAGAAACGCACTGTTAAATTTTAAATTCATTCAGTGGTAAACTATGGTACTTAAAAGACTTGGGTCTTAGTCTCTTGGGACTTAGATTTGACTTGGGTAAGAAAGAATAACCAACTCAAAGCTCAGAATTAAAGTTTTTTTGTCCCACTTGAATTATTGTGATAAATTCATCGCTAAACCTTGGGATTTATCAAGACAGACAAAGCTTAATTCCTAGCACTTTGTTGATTATTCTTATCACTTGCCAACATAAAATTATTGAAAAAATTATTAAAATCTCAATATTTTAGATATTTAAAAATATTTACCCCACTTCTAAAATTGCATATTACCTATACTTCCGATAAAACGATTGGAAAACATGTTGGTAGTAGTCATCCCCTCTTCGTTCTGCAAGTCGGGGAATATGACAACGACAACACGGCCTCGTAACCGGAAGGTGACGATCCAATCCGTCACGCAACCACGTCGATGAAATCACATTCCATATGAAAGGTCCAACGGAGGCCGCCTGAGGGGAGAAAGTGAGACATCGCTGGGCGGGCTTAATCCTAGAAGTGGGGTAAGTATTTTTAAATATATAAAATATAGATTTCAATAAATTTTTAATACTTACCCCACTTCTTATATTGCATGTTAATCCGACAGACATGGACGGCGGGAAGGCCGAGGAGAGGACCAATCCGTCAGGAAAACATACAAGGAAGAATGTCAGAACCCCCACAAGGGGAGAACATAACATAAGCCAAGTGCACTTAGGGGAACGCCACGACAGACCGTGGGAAAGCCCTAAGGCAAAGAAAGCGACTGAGGTATAATTACCTAGTGCAAGGTCGGCCGTGTCAGCTGTTGCGCGACAACTAGCGAGCCGAAAGACTGGAGTCCCTGGACATCCTCTACAGCCAGATCATGGAGTTAGTGGCTTGCAAAGACCGAGGTGGATCTCCCAAAGCAGCCCTCCATGGTGGCTGGAACCTAGATGTTACGATGTAGAGCCATGTTAGATGCTAACGCCCGGATCTCGTGAGGGTTGTTAGCTGTAGGGTGAGGTTTGCCCGCTGCATCATAAGCTACCAGTATGGTCTGTCGCAGCCAAAGGGCGATGGTGTTCCTGTTGACCTCACCCTTGGCGGTAGCCGAGAAAGGAATAAACAGTCTCTTCCTTGACTTCCTCTTAGAAGAACGGTCGATATATTCCTTCAAAGCCCTTACAGGAGACCTGGAGAGTTCTTCTATCTCTGAACTGTCCACGAACAATGACAACAGCGGAATAACAAAGTTCCTGTCCGGCTGTCCTGGAAGCTGGTTTTTGGCAACGAAGTTCCAAAGCAGTCCCAAATGAACAGCCCCATGACACACCTGTTCGAACTGGACTCTTGTGACGTCCAAAGCGTGGACCCTGACTGCAATAGCCAGCGACAGGAGCAAAACAGTCTACCGAGTCAGGTTCTCAAAAGAACCCTCCGTTAACGGTTTGCATGTGGACCCCGCAAGTGACGAAGTACTAAGTTAAAGTACCAAGCAGGGGGCCGAAACTTCAATTTCTGGTGCTCAAGTTTGAAGGACTGCGGGAAAGCTCTGACCGGATCTTGGGATTGATCTTCACAAGACCGCACGAAGGAGATTCACTATTGTCATAGAGTAATCTCGTAGACACCCTATGGGCGCGGGAGATGGCGCTAGCTCTTCGGGACGAGTATCCCTTCACTTTCAGAGTTTCCTGTAGAGGGTCCATACGGACAGATGAAACCATCCTAGGTCGGGGTGAGGAAACCGACAGAGTGGATGGACCAACAGCTGAGGCCACGGAGGAAAAGGACTTGGTGCACTTGCGACGAGGCCGCAAAGCTCTGTGTAGCATGGTCACATTGGCCAAGTGGGCGCGACTAAAGTAGTCTGATCCGCTTCTCCGAGTCGATTTTTGTCACAACCTTTAGTAGAAGAATGGGAGGAAGAGTTGGGAGCCAGCGGATTAATTGCCAGGATAACCGTCTGCAACTCTAGATTGTTGCTGTGCAAATTCGTCTGGTCTCCCGACCAAAGCCCGTCCCCTGACTGATCATCCATGTGAGCGCCCAAACACTGAAGAGAGGCGTCCAGGAACAGCTGGCGGCCCTGAATCCAGTCTGTAAAAGAGCCACCTGCGCAACATACGACAGGACTGTTGACCATTGAAAATACCTGTGGAAGGACACTGGAAACGTCATTCTCAATGAATAAGGCCAGGAACCTCTGAAGAGGTCGTAACCTCAGACGACCTCTGTCTGTGAGATACTGTTCCGAAGAGAGGAGTCCTAACAGGGACTGCCACTCCCTGAGGGACACTGCACTGATCAGCACCTGGTGAACAAAAGCTAGGAACGTGGTCCACCTGTCCGTGGGTACTCTGACGAGGTCTTAGTCTGTTAGGAACCGACCTCCGATGAAAGTCAACTGCTGAGAAGGGACTAGTTGTGACTTCTCTACGTTGATTAACCACCCTATTAAGTGGAGAAGGTCGAGGGCCAACTGGGACTGTCTTAGAAGCCACTAAAGCACACTGTGGCTCATCAGGCAATCGTCGATGATGGGGTCGAACTCGATCCCCAAAGGTGTAGAAACCATACACTCGGCGCCGTGATGCGTGGGATAGCCACAGGGCCGTGGAAATATCCCAAGGGACTACCCTCCACTGGTAATGGGTTCCCTGGAACACAAATCTGAGGAACTTCCGGTGTGGTTTCGAAGATGGAAACATGGAAGAACGCGTCCTGTAGATCCCGACTGACCAAGCAAATCTTATGTGAAAGTTTGGAACGCAGTAGATGCAGGAAATCGGCCGGCTCTGCAAGGCACCCCTCGGGCGTCTCTAAAGCCCTCTTGTCTAACAGTGTCTGGATGTTTGAAGCCAACTGTCCAATACTCGCGTGATGGGGGGAGGTGGGTCAGAGGCAGAGACTTGGCTATTGCAATTCGTAGGCTCCAGTTGTGACTGTCCTAACGTTCAACGTCTCTTATAGGCTGGCTTCGGCTTGGGCTTCCGGGAAGTCTATGGAACTTTGTGCTGCCGGGGTGATGGAGGCAGCGTACGACAAGGTGAGAGTCGCCGATGAGAGGGACGCCTAGGGGAAGAGCTCCGAGGTGAAGCACGTCGTAGAGGCGAGGAGACAGGCGCTGGGTAGGCGAGCGTCGATAACACAGGCTCCGGACGGACGCCTGAAGTGATGGAACTCCCGTCCTTCCCTGTCGTGAGACTCCTGAGTTGACAAGGGCCGATGATCGTACTAGCCAGCGAAGGGTAGTCGCGGTAGCGTCCGCATACGTCCTGCTGAGGTTCAAGGGGAGAAGTGCGACAGTGTCGCCGATAATCCTCATCCGACTCAGGTTGATTGACGGTGGCTGACCTCACACTCCGGGGCCAGGGATCCTGAGGAGTGACATCTATAGGCACTTGTTCAGCAAGCGCCCTATCAGTTGCATGTCTGGAGCTCCCACGTTCACAGCACACTCAAAATCCTCCCGAGAGATGCTTAGTTGCCTTGAGGGGGAGGAGATCGTTGAGGCGCCTGGTTGGTAGGCGGGGGCACCTGTTGTTGTTCCCTTGGAGAAGAAGGCTGTTCACCACATCCTGAGGGGGGGAAATGAAGCCTCCTTTTACTCCATGGAAAATTCACTGAATGGTGGGCCCTCTGGGTAAAGCTTTCAGAAAAGCCCTGAACTCCAGGGATGATAGGGGCCGGCAGCAGAAGCAGCGCGAGTCCCAGACCCAATCTGTAACCACACAGTCCAGGTGAGGGTCCTTCCAAGACTAAAGTGATCTGCATTTTGTGCAAAAGACCTGAGTCATTAAGCTGTAAAAGAAGCGCCTGTAAAATAAGCAGATAGGTCAAGCACAAAGCAGAACCAACATGCTTATAATAACGAAATTATAACATATGTGAAACACACATATAAAGTTTTGCGAAGGATAATTAAAATGACAAGCATGAAAAACATCGCAAAACAACACATGAAGCAAATAAAATAGATATAAAAACATTTACTTAACATTATTTAAAATTTACTCAAAAAACACGAGTAGAAACACATTAGACATACAAAGTATGAAAAAGATATGCGAAAACGTTCAAGTTTAAAGCAAATTACACACATGGCCCCTACGGGCCTCCGTAATGTAAAATAAACCACACTGTAGCACCGACCCAAATCTCGAGCAAACTCGCTTGCTGAGAATGGTGGTATTACATAAACGAAATGCTAATAACATATGCAAAGGGTAAAGAAACATTGCCCAGTGCTAAAGGAAAGTGTTATTAACTTTAAAGAAAAATTTGAAGCAGAAAAATTTGAAATCTCGCAAAACCACGTGCGAATGCGAAACCATATAGACACCATATAGAGTCACGTAGGCAGAACGAAGAAAATTTGTGGTGAAAAAAGTGAAATTCTAAGGGTTAAAGCAAGCATGAACGTTACAAAATGGATATTGGATACCAGAAAGCAGGCACAAGCGAGTAACGAGGGGAAACATGCAGGTCGTGCTTGGAACACGGCCAAACTGTTGACGAATTTCAAACGAAGTGAAGCAAGGTAAGTACGATCCTGCTCACACACTAAAAAGGATAACAAAGAGAACATACCGTGAGCGGAAATCAGTCAAAACAAAACAAAAACACAACACAATTAGTTCTGAACAAACACGTCCAATTGCAATAGCGATTAATATGGAAAGTGATTTCGTCGACGTGGTCACGTGAAGGATTGGATTGTCACCTTCCGGTTACGAGGCCGTGTTGTCGTTGTCATATTCCCCGACTTGCAGAACGAAGACAAGATGACTACTACCAACACGTTTTCCAAACGTTTTATCGGAAGTATCGGTAATATGCAATTTAAGAAGTGGGGTAAGTATTAAAAACTCTATTTTTTCTTCTAGAAGGATGAATGTGATTCTGTGAAGAGTGATTCTGTGAAGCTAATATAAGCACACAGTTGAAAAATTATCTATTCATTACACAATTCACTTTTAGAAACTTTGCAAGTTCACAGTTTTCAGCATATTTGAACATGACAACCATGATTACAAAGGTTAACTGTAAGCAGAGGCTTGCGGTTTAAATACAATAGCATCTTTTTACATCTTAGAAAATGAAAGATACCCACAATGTGTTGGGCATAATCAATACATAACCAATCCAATATCCGATTTATTTAACACTTTTAAGTTGAATCAAAATGACCCATTATACACCATAGGTTCTCTTTATCAATCTACACACTATGTATGCCATATCTGAACATCTTTTGGATTTTTAATTTGTATAAACTTCATTGTCGCTAGTCAAGTGAGAATGTAATAATTGACAAATATATTGGCTGGAATAACATACATAATATTGTAGCCTTCACATTGCTCCGCTTCAAAATACTACTAATCCTCTCCAATCCAATCATTCTGCCCTGGTGTCCCCGAAGTTTGCCTTTTTAAAGGCTATTTGTGATTTTAGTTCTAATTACTATTCTGCTTTTTTTATATATATATATTGAACTGTTTAATTCATTTTGATAATTTTCGTAACACAGTGAGCTAATCTTTTTAATTACATTTGCACTCTATGAAATAAAGATACAGCAAATGCCGAAAGGAAGGTGAGTTTCATTTTTTCTTTTGATTCATTATTATTTTACACTTCATATATCTCATAAACTAAATTGACAATTTATTCTTTTTAAAAAAAACCAATAAGGGTTGTCTCTAATTCAATATAGAGTTTGGACATGCAGATCGCAAGCACCACACATACAGTCAATTTCTTTACTCTTTCATCTTATATATACACACTGAAAGGCGGTTATATATTAAACCTTCTTTTTGCACTTCTTATCTACAGAATCATTTTGTGCATCTAAAAAAGTTTTACCACAATAAAATGCAACAAATGTTGCAAATACCAGCTAGACATGTCACACAGATGACCTTGACATTAGAATGAAGAAGTAAAGCAGCTGCTCAACTCTCAATTTCAGAGTCAAAGTTCGCAGTAATCAACTTCGTGGGGAGATTAAAATGTTTCCATTTTGTGAAACCCCTATACACACCCTTTCAAAACACTGTAAATAATACTATCTCGACTTGAACAGAATGTCAGCTACCTTTGGCCAGTCATGTGCTATAGCTACGTTTTTTCTATGTTTAACTTGGTCATGCACATCCCCAGGTTGCCCCACTGTTAGGTAAACTTTATAAAAGAAGATTTGAGGGTGTACACACTGCCACGCCCGTATTTGAAGGGGGAGGTCAATAGCAAACATACATATTTCATGTCATCATGTCAGAAAAATGTTACTCTACAAGTTTCCGCCTGCAGTGCCTATAGGTTTTGGAGGCGAATGCCTTCTACACCTTTATTTGAGGGGGATTTGAAAAGATTACGTAAGATGGATGCAAGATGTTGGACTTTGGACAACAGGCCATGCCATATGCCTATCTGACCTTTTTGGTCTGTCATTCTGTGGAGCTAAAAATTTACTAACATTGTTGAATTATTAGAAACATCAAATTAATGGAGAAATTTCTTTGTATATATATTTTTTACAGGAGCAGTCCCTCCTGGAATCTGCAATTCCGCGGTTGCAGAAAAAATCGCAAAAATAGGGTTCCAATGCAGAAAATGGTATGGTCCGCGGAAAAGTTCTTTTAATGCAGAATGCCTGCAGAATTCATCATTTTCTGCCGCAGAAATAACTCATTTTATAAGTTGAAATTTAAAAAAAAAAAGAATACATGGAAAAGTTTGCTTAAGGACAAAATTATATATGGTTACACAAAACCGAACTAAAATATTGGTTACAAAGTATGTTTTTCACAACTCAAGATTTTACATTCAAAAGTTTTTCCTTTGAAAGAGTTCAATATCGCCCAGCTCTAAAAGAAGTGTAAAATATGTGTTTAAAATGCAGTATTTTATCATTTCAGGCTATTTTTTTGGTGTTTAAAGTTGCAGAATCTTATGCAGAATTTGGTAAAACTGGGTGCTGAATTGAGTTAAATCTGCCGCAGAATTTTTAATATTCCTCCGCGGAATCCAGGAGGGAGTGCAGGAGGAGACATGTATTACAATATTTCTTTTATATGACTGAAAGAGGTTTGAATTGAGTTTCCGTACAAAACTAACATATCCATATCGTCAGTATTTATATGACTTTAAAAAGTTTGAAATAAAGTTGAACTTTAAAAAGCAATCCTTAGGCTGAAATTAAATAATCCTTCAGTGTTGGTAGACAATATTAGTCTTTTGTTCAATATCACTGTGTACTACTTTGCAAATGCATGCTTAGAAAATATGGTAGCCTATAGCCTGAAGAGAAGACAAAATAAGATGACATGAGATAGAAAATTCATTTTCAGAAGTGTCAGCTATGTATCAACTGTTTGTTTACACAACTCTCAGATTTGAATTGTAGAATTGTGTGTAGAATTGTAAGCCAATTTACTCCCATAACCATTTGTACAGACCATACATTATAAAACAATACACAAGCTACATTGTGGGAATTTCAGCCAGTGGCGCCAGTAAGAAATTTCAGTGGGCGACAGAAGCGAAAATGGTAAAATTCACAAGAACTTAAGGGTAAAGATATGATATCTTAATCTCTTTTCTGATGTGCCCAATTAAGCGTTTACAATATTTTGCATTAACAGGGTATTTATAAGAGCAACTGAATACTTGTCTCTCATAAAAACTTATAAAGTAGAGATTTTTGTTAAGTAATTTGATTTAGGACCCTTTTCTCTAAAAGAGGGGGACAGTCCATCTGCATATAAATTCATCATTCAACACTCTGCCATATGGTGTGCATAGAAAATGTTAGATAGAATATTTAAGATAGATAGAAAGTGCTGACCCTCTCTGCAACAGTGATGAGTGCATCTTCCCAATCAGTGGCCACTAGGCTACCATCCTTCTTCACAAAGGGTGAGGTTAATCTCTGTCTCTTCAGGCCGTCATATGAGAAGCGAGATTTGTCAGAGATCCATTCTTCATTGATTTCCTGGGGAAAAGATGACATAATGACTTTTAGGAAACATTCTTGTCCACAAACATTGTAACTTAGTAATTTAGTTAAAAAATTCTTTTAAAATGTTTTTATACCTTCAAAGCATGAATAATGGGCTATATATTAAACATGTAATGCATTCTGTTGTAAAGAACATACATTGACATAAAGGTGATCCAAAGTACATACATGCATTGAGAATTGCTTGTAATATGCTATTAAGACAATATGATAATGACTTTCATATTTGTTTTTTTCAAAATAGGATTAAATTAAAGTCAGTGAATTTCCAAATCTATGTCATAATGCTTATTAACCCTTAAGATGCGGGTCCCGGAATATTCCGGGATGAAATTAGCTTTGTCCGCAAGTCCCCTTAGCGAGATGCGAGTAGCACACTCTGTTTTTCTCACGCTAACTAATTATTGCCGCGGGTCTCAGTAGCGAAGGACGGAAATTTATTGCCTAGCAGTAGTCTCAGTTCAATGCTTGTACTTTCCGTCCGGCTGTCGCTAAGCTACCGTGTTTTGTTTCGTTGGTGTTCTAAATAATGCGCGTACATGTTCCGAAAATTATGCAAACATTGATAACATTTATCGTACCGAAAATAAGCGTTAAAATCACTCAATTTTCCCCCACTCCCCGCCGCACGTGCTAATAGCCTGTGGGCACTTTCTCCTCTCTCGCACGAGCTTACCGACCCGCGCGTGCTATCGTTTGCTTACAAGCGTGCACTCACACCAAACTTACAACCTTCTATCACACGCCCTATGCTCTGAACCCTTGGGCGTATTACAATATCGGTTGGATCATTTGAAAGAGCAGAAAATTGTCTTCAATTCAATATGAAATACATAACTACGCCACCTGAAATGAAGATACAGCATGTGCCGCAAAAAAGGTGATTTTTACATATTTTTAGTTTTACACCATTTTGTCACACTAATTATCACATGACGTGCTCAACTTATTTTGACAATTTTTATATTATAAGATAGAGAGAAAGATTGTCTTTCATTCCATGTAAAATTTGTACATGCGCAAAAATAAATAAAGACTCAGCAAGCGTCGCACAAAAAGCTAATTTCTCTATTCAAATCATGTAAACTGAACGGCGATTTTGACATGTGCCTTTATTTCGTTCATATCTTCTCAACAGCTAGGCGTATTTTGAAATTGATTACCTTGTGATAAAGAAGAAATAATTGTCTTCGATTTGATATAAAAAAGTTATATGCAGTATATAAAATAAAGATACAGCATGTGCCGCAAAATTGCAACTTTTCTTTATTCTTTGTGTTTTTACCATTTTCTCGCTATTTATATCAGATAAACTTCTCGGGACATTTTGAAATTTCATATATCAAAATATAGAGAAAAGGATGATCTTTATTTCCATATGAAATTTGTATGTAAACGAACATCAGTAAAGACCCGACGAGCATCGCGCAAACAGGCAATTTCTCTATTCATATCTTGTTAACCGAGAAGTGATTTTTTCAACTGCTTTTTACACTTCCTATCCATTTAACGGCAGAGCGCATTATCAACACTTTTATATCACAATAAAGAGAAAAGGATCGTCTTCAATTCTATATAAAATTTGCAAATTACAATGAAACAATATAGGAGCGTTAAGTGATGTCGCAATTATCAAAATCTGTTCTCAAATACCTGAGGGTACAATCTTTGCAAACTATATATATTCCAAACCAAGCGGTACATATTTATCATATTTATCATTTTCATATCAACGTAAAGAGGAAATAAATACCTTCATTTTCATGTGTAATTTGCCCATATTTGCATCAAAATAAAACGTGTGGAAATTATGCGACAAATGTCGCGGTAAGGCGATTATCAAAGACTTTATTCACTAGCTATACCCACTTTATGTTGGTAATAACTTCTAACTACAGTGCAAAAGATTGTTATGATTTATTTTTTCGTAAAGAAGAATAAATTGCCTTCAATTCCATATATAATTTTCTTGTATACAAAGCGAATAACTTGAATTATAAAATTGGAAATAAAGACAATTTCTGTTAAGTGTGAGTGTATTTTTCAGCGGGGACACCCCGCCTGCACGCGCTGAGCGCGTGCGTTTGCACGGGGCTACTAGCTTAGTAATATTACTGTGGGGGTCAGAACGTTATCGGGGTTTATCACTGCCCTGCTTTCGTTATTTATATCTTTCGTTTAGGATGGCGTATCGTAATGAAATTTATCGTAAAATATGGAGCAACGAATTAGCTTCATTTCCGTACATAATTTGTCTATGTGCACTCAGTGATTAAATGATTTTATAGAGTTTGAAATATAGACAATTTTTTAATAATTGTAAAATTCGTGCTAGACAAATTTTTGTAATAATTTTTATATCGATGTCAAGAGGAACTATTCGTCTGTAGTTTCGTTTTCATTTCGCGCATGCGCTCTTAGAATTTATTGAGTTATGGCGCCCGAATTGAAAACAAGTTTACTTTGGTTGTAGAAACCGTTCTAGGGGTGATAGAAATTTCATTCAAAGTGTCAGGTAAGTATCATCCATTTGTAACACGGGATTCGCCGACTAGCTTTGTATAAAACGACGATAACGTCCGTATTTCGCCATGTAAACACGCCATATGTTGTTAAAACGGTCGCATCTGGCGGCGCTGGAAAATTCGGCCACAGGGGCTAATTGCGCTATAACGGTAGCGAGGCGAGTGCTGGAAAATTCAGCCACGGGGGCAAAACTGGTCAAAATAATATTCAGCAACGTAAGGGTTAAGAGTTTCCTCTCATTTCTTTTGACCTGTAGGCTTGGTTTGGCAGTATGTAAGCAAAATTTCATAGAAAAAATTTGCTTCTTTGATTTTGTCCATAACTCACTTACATTGAGAGGGAGAAATTGGTACTGAATCTGGTAGTTCTGGCCAATACCAGGACTTTTTGGATTAAACTGCTTTTTTGATGCCTATTAAGTGAAGAAAATTTATTTTTGTGATTTCATATCTTTTGTCATTGTCTTCCCTTTGAGAGAGGTGAGGTGAAGTGAGTTGGGGTTCAACATCTCTTTTGAGAGTATTTCACATATATCATGGGCTGCCAGTATTATTGCAGGGAGATAGCCCAAACACAAATGTGACTATGCATGCGGTGAAAGCTGCGAGTATCGGGTGAAACTAGAGAACCGTGGGTGGTACTGCACTGATATTCAGTGTAGCATTGCACCCAAACCTGACTGCGTGTGGAACAGTTCTCCACTGCAAACAAGGTTGCCGAGACCCTAGCCGGATTCAAACTCCGGACCTCTTGATCCAAAGCAGAACACGCAAACCACTGTCCAGCACCCTATCTTTTTCAAAGAGGTTACCTTTGATGTCAATAATGTCACTAGGGGTGCGCGGTATATTGATCATAGAAAAACTTAAATCATAAAAGTATCAATATATTGCAATACACGTTGGAATACGCTTTTCTGTATCGCAATATATTGCAATATGGAAAAGAGGACCGATACCGATCCTTAAATGTCACATAATGAAAGTCTTGCATTATATCCTCAGGGGGCTTGATATTGATGAGAAAAGATTATCAAATTTTAGAAGAAGTGAAAATTCTAAAATGATATTTTTTTCCATTGATGTGAGATATCTTATAGACCAGAGATTCATTTCATTTGGTATTCTTTTGAATTTATGTTGATGGTTTGAGTCTACCTTGTTACTCAATTCAGTATCAAAGTCTATTCCGAGGTTCCAAAGTTTGTCTGTGTCTAAATTCCATTCTTTGCATAGCTTATGCCGTGATCTGTTTTTTTAGCCTATCTTATTTTGGAAATCAAATTTGTGTAAATTGATCCCTTTTTAACATTGAAAAGATCTTGTATAAAATATGTTCACCTCGTTGAGCCTGGGAACAATTCGCAGCACTTCGTTGGTCCTCATGGTCACGACGATGTTGCTACCCAGACCATCCATGACATCAATACTCTCAATCTTCCTGTAACAATAACATCACATCAATACTCTCAATCTTCCTGTAACAATAACATCACATCAATACTCTCAATCTTCCTGTAACAATAACATCACATCAATACTCTCAATCTTCCTGTAACAATAACATCACATCAATACTCTCAATCTTCCTGTAACAATAACATCACATCAATACTCTCAATCTTCCTGTTACGATAACATCACACAATAACATCACATAAATACTCTCAAACTTCCTGTAACAATAACATAACATCAAATTTTATTAGTTAAGTTATATTTGTTTACTTTTAGAAAAAACTTTCGGTGATTAACTTGAGTTCATTTGAATCCTCATAACGTTTACAACCCTGTTACACCCATATTTTTGGGGATATGACAAATTAATTTACAATTCTTGGTCTCCATCCTACAAAGATGACACTCTCAAAATTTGAAATAAGCAGAACTGGTCTCTGATAAAAAAAAAATAGTTAAGAAAATTTGAGGGTAGGTACCCTCAGAGCGATCAAAACCCAATCTACTAGCTTTATCTTCACTAAACAAAGATGTTATTCTAAAATTTTAGCATCCTACTCAAAGTATTTTTAGTTTTGGTGAATCACCTTAATACACACTCCTGCCACAGCCAAAATTATTTGTGGTAGGAAAACGAAATTTACCAAATTTGGTATCCATCCAGCAAAGATGAAAATTTTGTTTCCTGAATATTTGAGAGTGTCAAGACTGAAGTTACAAATTTGAGTCTTCGTTTTAGAAAGATATTACTCTGCCAATTGGTTTTTGGAAAAGAAGATTTTTGTAAATTCTTGGAAAAATGTCTGTTAAGCCTATAAAGAAAATGTACAAATTTACATAACCCAAAGTAAAGCAAGGTAAATACCCACAAAGTTTGAGCTTTGGGGATGCAGCAGCTTTGGAGGAGAAAATGTGAACAGGTTTCAGATGACAGATGCTAGATGCATTTGAACACTAATCAAATTCGCGATTGATGAAATGGTTTTGAATTAATGTACTACCCGTTACACTTTCTTGACATTCTTTACCGAGTTTTTTTTAGGTAAATATATTATAAACCAAATTAATTGAATAGATTATTAAAAAAACGTGTCTTTTAGATAGTAATATAGTTCGGATCACATTTTATGCATAAATCAAACATACAAAAGTCGCGATCATCGAGTAGCTCTTGGCGATTCTTGCCTCACTCTGAGGGCATGAGCTCTCTACCCAAAAAAGACAAGAATTTTAACTTGAAGTGATCCCAAACGTAACAATGTTAAATTAACTGATTCAATTACAGTAAACATGATAAACAAATCCTAACTGAGAGTTTCATATCACAATCAATCCAAAATCCGTTACAGATCTGGATAGGTACGTCATTTGCCAGGCATTTGAAAATCTGCCACAGATTTGAGGCCTGCCATGGATTTGAGTCTTACAAATATACTACAACTGTCACCTGCGGCAAGAGTAAATCTGTCAATTTTGACCCTAAAATGTGATTTGTCAATTTTGACCCTAAAATGTCTTATTTGGTGAGGGATTCTAAAGGTGGTTTCCATCACATCTGATAAGCTAAAATAGTAAGTTCACCTGCTAAGACCATTGAATGTTTGTGATTGCTTTTTTCTTACCCAAGCGGGCACAAATATGCCGGGTATTTCATAGTTTTCATAATGGTCACGGGAATTAGTTTTTCTAAAAATAACTCGAGATCTGATTGGCTGACAGAACTATTTCTATTCATTCGTTCAGTGAGTCCGTGTCAAAGAGAATTCACCACAAACATTGTTTTTAATTTCATGTGGAATAATATGAAACTTAAAATGTTTTATATATGGTTTGTTTTACTATTTCGTTCATTAAGGATTGTCTTGCTTAATATATGATCCACAAACATGAAATGAATTGCAGAGACTTCATTTAACTGCGCCATGACATAATCGTTATTCGTCGCGCATGAATACAATGACCGAGTTTACTTGCATCTCGCCTTCACAAAGGTATTTTCCAAAAGTACCGTAAATATTCTTAGATTTGACTTGGGTAAGAAAAAGAATAACCAACTCGAAGCTAGGAATTACGGCTTATCTGTCCCTCATGAATTATTGTGATGAATTCCTTGCTAAAGCTCAGAATTTATAACAATAATCCACTCAGGACAGATAAACCGTAATTCCTCGCATCTTGTTGATTATTCTCATAGGGTTGAGGCTAATGATAGACATTCAATCGAACATGAGGTTCCTTAATGTGAAATGAATAATTACTTAGTCTCCCATGGCCTGGCTGTGAATGCATAAGGCTTAGATGTGAGGGCTCCTACTGGACACAGATCAATGATGTTACCAGACAGCTCCGACCTGAACATCTTCTCCACATATGTCCCAACCTGCATGTCATTACCCCGACCCGTGGTTCCAAGGTCGTCAACACCTGCAATCTCACTTGCAAACCTGGCAACAAAAAACTGATTAAGTCCACTTGCACCCTGAGAAATCAATGTACATATATGTAACAACTCCAACCTTTTAACCCCCGTTCTTCTGGTCATATGTCCAGGACTTGCTGTTCCGTTCACTGACTTTACTCCTCTGAACTTCATTGGCTGATGGGGTCATTCATTGAGGTGTTGGTTGTAAGTAGAGGATAACTCCTCTGGAATAACCAAGTGATTGGAACAGAACTATTTGTTTTAGCAAATAGATGGCAAAACTGGGATGAGTGAATTCCCTCTTTGATGGAATGTTTCACCATTTACTGTTTCCCCTGAAGTACTGTTTTATTGTTATTGAATTTTGGAACAAATAAAAAGTTATTTCCAGATGTTTTCAATGTTGAAAAAAGTTCCACATGTCCATCAGGTACTGTCTATTTATCAAAGTTGAACTAAAAAAATGTTTAACTTCTGAACTCTGTCTACAGATGGGGCTTAGCTCATGGATGCATGATCATTTGGGGAGGAAGAACACAACATCCACACCACAAATAAATACTTTATTTTTTCTTTCTCTCTGTTCTTGACATTGATGTATGGAGTTACAGGCAACAATCCAGGGGTGAAGTTTACGCAATATTTATGTATTTTTTTTTGTGAAGATATCTTCCAGTACACATATCTCGAACCTTTCTAACATTTATACTTACTGAGCCCACAATCCAATGGGGAAAAGCTTGCTGTTGCAGACAAATTTACATACCTTAGCAGTGATTTATCTCGCAATGTTAACATCGACGAGGAGGTGCATTACAGGATTGCCCATGTCAGTGCAGCTTTTGGTAGGCTACGTGACTCTGTCTGGGATAGGAATGGTATCACTCTGAAGACCTAATTAAAGGTATACAATGCTGTTGTCCTTCCCTCATTGCTATATGCCTGCGAAACATGGACGGTATACAGCAGACACACAAAGCAACTCAATGCTTTCCATATGAGATGCCTAAGGAAATTACCAAACATCAAGTGGCAAGACAAGATACCGGACACAGAGGTTCTCCACAGAGCCCAGATGGACAGCATCCATGCAAAGCTAAGGCTCGCCCAACTGAGATGGGCAGGACACGTGTGCCACATGCCAGACAATTGGGTACCAAAACAACTGCTCTACGGAGAATTGTATAGTGGTCAACGATAGCACGGAGGCCGGCGCAAACGTTACAAGGACACCCTCAAGGGTTGTGACCTCAACCCCTCCACATGGGAATTAGTTTCACAAAACCGGCCACAGTGGCGCTGCTCTATCAAGAATGGTGAACAAAACAGAATTCAAGTTGCCAACAAAAACACCTTGCCTGCAAGACCAAACAAAACTCTGCTCCACCCCACAACAGCCAGCATATCAACTTCACCTGAGCCATCTCTGCACCCACAAACTACCTTGAAGTCATGGTTATCTTCAGATATGAAGGAGAGTTGTAAAAGCCCATCCGCCTGATCTCGTGTACTTCCTTCATTTTCACTTAAGCTGATTCAGTAATGTTCTGAATTTCCTTCAACTCTTCAGTCCCTCCGGTTGACTTTGGAAAATAGTAATAAAGATCAGTCAGTACTTTCTGAAAAGTTTTTTTTATATACTTCTACTGTCAGCAGCCTTAGAGGTTGACATGCAGTGAACAGACACACAATTTGGACTTTCTTTCTTGATCCTTGTTGCCACCCCCTTTTCTTTTCCAGTCATTAAGCTTGCACCATCAGACCCAAATCCAATTACTTTATTCCCCTGTATGCCTTTTCCTTTAAGAAAATCACCCAATCTGTTGAACAGAACTTCTCGAGTGACAACGACATCTGATAGTTTCACATTTCCAATGAAGTGGGTCTGGCAATGCAAACTATCAGACACTGTTTTACACAACAAGTTTCTTTTGGACTATATGTCAGCGCTTTCGTCTATCATAACGGAAATGAACTCGCCCTCTCTCAATTCTTTTTTAATTTTTGTTTCAATCAATTCCCGAACACTTGAATAAACTCATTAGCAATGGTCCTAGAAGAATATGTTGCATTGTCTCCAACTCTTAAATCACTCAAATAAAGGCCGTTTTCTTTTTGTAGTGTCAATAATGGTGTGTACTTCAATATTTGGATATTCCCCCTTGCAATGTAATAAGCAATTCTCATTGCAGTCACAAGAGATTTTTCTTTTGCAGTCACTTTCACATGTGCTTTTGATTCAGCACAAAGTTTTCACGACAAATCCTGTGATTCAAGATGTCTTGTGAGTGTACTGGTTCTAAAGTTCGTACATCCTTCGCTTCCGGTAAAGACATTTAACTTCTAACTACTCTGACATAACTTACATATATTACATATATAACAGTGTATAAGTCGAGTTTTTTATACCAGAAATTGAGGGGTCAAGAAGGGGGGGTCGACTTATATACGAGGTCTATGTTTGAGACCTAAAAATTCTGAGGTCGAGTGATGATCCGCCGGTAGAAGGAGACGAACAGATGAGATTCAAACCGTAAGCCATGATGTCAACTCATTGTCAAAATACTGAAAATTCCTAAAAATAAATAAATTACAACGATTGGGTTTCCAGTTTGACCGATCTGAAATTGACCCGTTTGTAAATAATCTTATCGATCGACCCCAATAAGAATTTTTAATGTTTGGCGATGAAAATTACTGTCGAAGTTGAACATTAGCCAAGACTTATTTCCCTGATCTAACGTTATTTCTATCATAACTGTTAGTTATGAAAATGAATTAAATAAAAGACGTAATGTAAAATCATTATATTTCACCGATATGCACGTTCGATGGGCTTTGTAGACATCAAAATTGCACAGAGCTTTCTCGTCATCTGATAGGCCAAGCTTGTCACGTGTCGAGGTCACATACGGGTCAATGACTTTGTCAACAAAAAGTAACATGGACGTAGCAATTACATGTGAACCGACAGTTAATTATTACTAGTATCACTGTTATTTTTCTGCACGGTGCATGCAGTTTTGCTCACCAAATGCTTAGTCAATATGCACGAAAATTAAGCCCCGCGAATCAGTTTTTTTTTTATGTTAGCGCGAAAATAACACCCCGCGATTTGTCATATGTTATACTTAATTTTCCACATGTTGATTTGTTTATTAACATTTCAGTTATATCAGAAACATGGCTAGAAACGATCGTTCATTTTGAAATTCTATAATTTTATAATTCATTGAAATACATTAGTATCGACAATTTTCTAGATATTTTCTAGGTTTTAGAATCATCTTGATCTAAATCACTTTTAATTTCAGCCACGTGGTCAGGACCGCCAGCGGAAATGTTATCGGCACGAAATTCATCTTGTACCCCTACCTCATCAGTAGACGTAGATTGCCACGCTCCCGTGAAAAAATCAGTGACTCTTCTAGCTTTCTTTGAATTTGATGAAGACATTTGGTTTGTTTTTCACCGCGTAAAATACTTAAAATTTCACGACTCGGACTATCAATTTCGGAGAAAAGCAGAGTGAAAGGTTATGACAGAATTATCCAATGAAATGAATCCTTACATTTAAATCACATACGGGCATTCTGAATTAACCAATTAAATTGATCCTTTGTCTGAGGTCACTTACGGGTATGAGTTCTTGGTAATGTGCTATAAATAGATACGGGAATTTCCAAATTTCGTTATGAAAACCTTAACATTTGAATTGAATTAGAAACTGAGTGCTATGCACGATATGCATATAGATGCATACTTAAAATTCTTTAAAAAGTGAACAAACACCAGCACACACGTATGTATTTTTTATTATGATAAATATACAAAAATCCCTTAAAAAACAAATGTTTACTGTATTACAAAACACTGACGTATTACAACTCACTTTGAAAATTACGATACATCAACTTACCGTAACTAAATCTCCCAACGTGCCGCGTGTTTCATGTCGACCTGCCTCCATCACGCGCTATTAGGGGGTCGACTTATATACAAGGTATATGATTTTGACAGCAATTTGGAGGGATGAGAAAGGGGTTGACTTATACACAGGGTCGACTTATACACTGTAATATACGGTACATGTCATACCACCAGAATTGTTTACTTCTAACCATGAAAATGTTTTCTTCCATGCTTCTTGATTTAGGATTTATTTTACGTTTTTTCATCTTACTTTCGGTTTCATTCACTGAAACTCTCTCGCTCATAACAGTTTCACTGCTGCCATGATTTGACTGGTCATCAATGTTATAGTCCGCCGGCCCAGAGGGGTCCCCATGCACCCCCCCCCCCATGGCAGACTGAGACTAACTTTTTTTGAAGCCTTGACATGTCTATTATGCAAATTTGACTGGTAACAGTGTATAAACTGGGACGAAATGTGTCATTTTTACATATTTCCATGGGTACCCCCCTCAGCCACTTATTCTCTGAAGCGTCACACCAAAAGGTGGATATCCCCATATCTTTGGTTCTAATTATCATAGAACCATAATCTTGGTATCTAAATGTATGTTTATAAGGTCACTGAATCCATTGACAGACATTTCAGATAGCTACCATAGGTCATTTGTACGAAATTTTAGGTTTCCATTACAAAAACTCATCATTCATGACTTCGACCGGTCACAATTCTATTTTCTCTTCTCTACAGTTAATGGATATCATTTTATTTTACATTATTTGCACTGATAGTAGAATTATGAGTACCTGTAACCATTTTGTGTACCTATGTGTACTTATAACAAACAAATTAAGTGTCCAAAAGCAAACCAAGGGACCTACCGTTAATCTACTATCATTGAAATACACCAACTCAGCCTTGGAAATTTTTTTTTCTTCCTCTCTATAGTTAATGTATATGATTTTATTTTACATTATTTGCACTGAGAATAGAATCTTGAGTACTTGTAACCCTTTTGTGTACTTATGTGTACTTATAACACATAAATTAAGTGTCCAAAAGTAAACCAAGGGACCTACCGTTAATCTACTATCATTGAAATACACCAACTCAGCCTTGGTAAAACACTATTTTTTCTTCTCTAAAGTTAATGTATATTATTTTATTTAACATTATTTGCACTTAGAGTAGAATTATGGATACTTGCAACTCTTTTGTGTATTTGTGTACTTATATCAACCAAGGTTAAGTGTGCAAAAGCTAACTAAGGGGCCTACAATTAATCTACTATCATTGAAATACACCAAATCAGCCTTGGAAAAAACTCACAATTTTGTATTTTGTTTTACTGTTTTACTTCTAAATCATTGGGGATTTAAAGGGTTCAAAGAAGAAATATAACACATAGGTATTAATTCCGTCATTACACACATCACAGGCATGTGGTACAGGAGTACATTCTTGCAAATTATTCATTTTTAATCTCCATATGACTGTTTGAATCAGCTGCTTTTTGGACATCAGCAATTTATCAAAATCCTAGTTTTAAGAGAGAGCATCATCATCAATAACATCACCAAACACCACACACCACAACAACGTTCATTATCATCCTCAAAGCTGTCACGTTGCGGGGCCTTGATGTCGACCAACTCTCTAGGAAGAGCGCACTGGCTCTAGCTTCCCACCCATAAGAGTCGAACTATGTCTCTCATCAGCAACAAGAACAACAGACATTTGAACAGAGATGTATTCCATAGAGCCTCCTGCTAAATGAAATGCATTGTATGATACTCTAGGCTTTTGATGGTATCATGACAGTGTCCATGTTACATTGTTTGACTCATGTTCACAGCAATAGACATTCAGTTGCAGACAGCCAACTTTATCAATAGTTTCTGTCAGGTCCACCATAGACAGCAAAATAAATCCTTATAGGTCTTTTATAAGTGATATGTACATAAGGAAGACACACTTTATCTTAAAATTCACGTTCCTGAGTACATCATTACCTTGCAATGAGCCTAATCCGATGAGTCCAGCTTCAAGTGGGATAAGAATGTCTGAGAAACAACTTCCATCCATTTACTTGCCACGCATCCTTATATATGATCATTCCACTCGGTATGTTCTTATGACTATGATATGGTTTTTATATCTATCATAGGTCTTTTATAAGTGATATGTACATAAGGAAGACAAACTTTATCTTAAAATTCATGTTCCTGAGTACATCATTACTCAATCCGGTTGGTTGTAGGATATATGAATTTTGGTACATTTAACCACAACAAGTAAACATTAAACAATAGTGAGGAAACCTAATTATCAAGATTAATCATATGAGAATGTAATACAATATGGATTTCCAGTAAATGCACATTTGAAGGCACCTTGCTCACCAAACAAATCTGATGGCACAACCTAACAGCCACTTGATCTGACAATGAAAACTTTGAAGTCACCGTAGAAACGAGAAACTTAATGCTGTAATTTTATCAATAGATATATGAAACAAAATATGTCTGCATCTCTAGACAACAGAACTGCAGTGGTTACATGACAATCCGCAAAAGGCCTAAAGTTACTATCACACATATATGATGTATCCATGTGGTTAAGTTGTGCTTTCTTCAGCAAATCAACACAGAAGGTGCTTAATAGTAATCTAGGTTTCAACATTCAGTCTAACCACATTTGATCTGGAAGTTTCAATGAAGGCATGTCCTATCACATGGCATAACAATGATAGATATAAAAACCATATCATAGTCATAAGAACATTCCGAGTGGAATGATCATATATAAGGATGCGTGGCAAGTAAATGATTGGAAGTTGTTTCTCAGACATTCTTATCCCACTTGAAGCTGGACTCATCGGATTAGGCTCATTGCAAGGTAATGATGTACTCAGGAACGTGAATTTTAAGATAAAGTGTGTCTTCCTTATGTACATATCACTTATAAAAGACCTATAAGGATTTATTTTGCTGTCTATGGTGGACCTGACAGAAACTATTGATAAAGTTGGCTGTCTGCAACTGAATGTCTATTGCTGTGAACATGAGTCAAACAATGTAACATGGACACTGTCATGATACCATCAAAAGCCTAGAGTATCATACAATGCATTTCATTTAGCAGGAGGCTCTATAGAATACATCTCTGTTCAAATGTCTGTTGTTCTTGTTGCTGATGAGAGACATAGTTCGACTCTTATGGGTGGGAAGCTAGAGCCAGTGCGCTCTTCCTAGAGAGTTGGTCGACATCAAGGCCCCGCAACGTGACAGCTTTGAGGATGATAATGAACGTTGTTGTGGTGTGTGGTGTATGGTGATGTTATTGATGATGATGCTCTCTCTTAAAACTAGGATTTTGATAAATTGCTGATGTCCAAAAAGCAGCTGATTCAAACAGTCATATGGAGATTAAAAGTGAATAATTTGCAAGAATGTACTCCTGTACTACATGCCTGTGATGTGTGTAATGACGGAATTAATACCTATGTGTTATCTTTCTTCTTTGAACCCTTTAAATCCCCAATGATTTAGAAGTAAAACAGTAAAACAAAATACAAAATTGTGAGTTTTTTCCAAGGCTGATTTGGTGTATTTCAATGATAGTAGATTAATTGTAGGCCCCTTAGTTAGTTTTTGGACACTTAACCTTGGTTGATATAAGTACACAAATACACAAAAGAGTTGCAAGTATCCATAATTCTACTCTAAGTGCAAATAATGTTAAATAAAATAATATACATTAACTTTAGAGAAGAAAAAATAGTGTTTTACCAAGGCTGAGTTGGTGTATTTCAATGAAAGTGGATTAGCGGTAGGTCCCTTGGTTTGCTTTTGGACACTTAACCCTTAAGATGCGGGTCCCGGAATATTCCGGGATGAAATTAGCTTTGCCCGCAAGTCCCCTTAGCGGGATGCGAGTAGCACACTCTATTTTTCTCACGCTAACTAATTATGACCGCGGGTCTCTGTAGCGGGGCCCGGAAATTTATTGCCTAGCAGTAGTCTCAGCTCAACGCTTGTATTTTCGTTCCGGCTGTCGCTAAGCAACCGTGTTTTGTTTCGTTGGTGTTCTAAATAATGCGCGAACATGCTCCGAAAGTTATGAGAGTATTGATAATGTTTATCCTACCGAAAATAAACGTTAAAATCACTCAATTTTTCCCCACTCCCCGCCGCACGTGCTAATAGCCTGTGGGCACTTTCTACCCTCTCGCACGAGCTTACCGACCCGCGCATGCTATCGTTTACTGAGACGCGTGCATTTTGACCCTATGCACGCCTTCCTGGCGCACGCCCTATGCTCTGAACCCTTGGGCGTATTACAATACCGGTTGGATCTTTTGAAAGAGCAGAAAATTGTCTTCAATTCAATATAAAATACATAACTACGCCACCTGAAATGAAGATACAGCATGTGCCGCAAAAAAGGTGATTTTTACATATTTTTAGTTTTACACCATTTTGTCACACCAATCTTCACATGACGTGCTCAACTTATTTTGACAATTTTTATATTATAAGATAGAGAGAAAGATTGTCTTTCATTCCATGTAAAATTTGTACATGCGCAAAAATAAATAAAGACACAGCAAGCGCCGCACAAAAAGCTAATTTCTCTATTCAAATCATGTAAACTGAACGGCGATTTTGACACGTGCCTTTATTTCGTTTATATCTTCTCAACAGCTAGGCGTATTTTAAATTGATTACCTCGTGATAAAGAGGAAATAATTGTCTTCGATTTGATGTAAAAAAGTTATATGCAGTATATAAAATAAAGATACAGCAAGTGCCGCAAAATTGCGACTTTTCTTTATTCTTTGTATTTTTACCATTTTCTCGCACTTTATATCACATAAAGTTCTCGGGACATTTTGAAATTTCATATATCAAAATATAGAGAAAAGGATGATCTTTATTTCCATATAAAATTTGTATGTAAACGAAAATCAGTAAAGACCCGACGAGCATTGCGCAAACAGGCAATTTCTCTATTCATATCTTGTTAACCGAGGAGCGATTTTTTCAACTGCTTTTTACACTTCCTATCCATTTAACGGCAGAGCGCATTATCAACATTTTTATATCACAATAAAGAGAAAAGGATCGTCTTCAATTCTATGTAAAATTTGCAAATTACAATGAAACAATAAAGGAGCGGTAAGTGATGTCGCAATTATCAAAATCTGTTTTCAAATACCTGAGGGTACAATCTTTGCAAACTATATATATTCCAAACCAAGCGGTACATATTTATCATTTTCATATCAACGTAAAGAGGAAATAAATACCTTCATTTTCATGTGTAATTTGCCCATATTTGCATCAAAATAAAACGTGTGGAAATTATGCGACAAATGTCGCGGTAAGGCGATTATCAAAGACTTTATTCACTAGCTATACCCACGTTACGTTGGTAATAACTTCTAATTACAGTGCAAAAGATTGTTATGATTTATTTTTTCGTAAAGAAGAATAAATTGCCTTCAATTCCATATATAATTTTCATGTATACAAAGCGAATAACTTGAATTATAAAATTGGAAATAAAGACAATTTCTGTTAAGTGTGAGTGTATTTTTCAGCGGGGATACCCCGCCTGCACGCGCTGAGCGCGTGCGTTTGCCCGGGGCTACTAGCTTAGTAATATTACTGTGGGGGTCAGAACGTTATCGGGATTTATCACTACCCTGCTTTCGTTATTTATATCTTTCGTTTAGGATGGCGTATCGTAATAAAATTTATCGTGAAATATAGAGCAAGAAATTAGCTTCAATTCCGTATATAATTTGCATGTGTGCACTCAGTGATTAAATGATTTTATAATGTTTGAAATGAAGACAATTTTTAAAATTTAGTAAAATTCGTTCCAGACATATTATAAAAATAATTTTTATATCGATGTGAAAAGGAACAATTCATCTTTAGTTTCGTTTTGATTTCGCGCATGCGCTCTTGGAATTTATTGAGTTATGGCGCCCGAATTGAAAACAAGTTTACTTCGGTTGTAGAAACCGTTCCAGGGGTGATAGAAATTTCATTCAAAGTGTCAAGTAAGTATCATCCATTTATAACACGGGATTCGCCGACTAGCTTTGTATAAAACGACGATAACGTCCGTATTCCGCCATGTAAACACGCCATATGTTGTAAAAACGGTCGGCGGCGCTGGAAAATTCGGCCACAGGGGCTAATTGCGTTATTACTGTAGCGAGGCGAGTGCTGGAAAATTCAGCCACGGGGGCAAAACTGGTCAAAATAATATTCAGCAACGGAAGGGTTAATTTATGTGTTATAAGTACACATAAGTACACAAAAGGGTTGCAAGTACTCAATATTCTATTCTCAGTGCAAATAATGTAAAATAAAGTGATATACATTCACTGTAGAGAAGAAAAAATAGTTTTTTCCAAAGCTCAGTTGGTGTATTTCAATGATAGTAGATTAACGGTAGGTCCCTTGGTTTACTTTTGGACACTTAATTTATGTGTTATAAGTACACATAAGTACACAAAAGGGTTACAAGTACTCAAGATTCTATTCTCAGTGCAAATAATGTAAAATAAAATCATATACATTAACTATAGAGAGGAAGAAAAAAAAAATTTCCAAGGCTGAGTTGGTGTATTTCAATGATAGTAGATTAACGGTAGGTCCCTTGGTTTGCTTTTGGACACTTAATTTGTTTGTTATAAGTACACATAGGTACACAAAATGGTTACAGGTACTCATAATTCTACTATCAGTGCAAATAATGTAAAATAAAATGATATCCATTAACTGTAGAGAAGAGAAAATAGAATTGTGACCGGTCGAAGTCATGAATGATGAGTTTTTGTAATGGAAACCTAAAATTTCGTACAAATGACCTATGGTAGCTATCTGAAATGTCTGTCAATGGATTCAGTGACCTTATAAACATACATTTAGATACCAAGATTATGGTTCTATGATAATTAGAACCAAAGATATGGGGATATCCACCTTTTGGTGTGACGCTTCAGAGAATAAGTGGCTGAGGGGGGTACCCATGGAAATATGTAAAAATGACACATTTCGTCCCAGTTTATACACTGTTACCAGTCAAATTTGCATAATAGACATGTCAAGGCTTCAAAAAAAGTTAGTCTCAGTCTGCCATGGGGGGGGGTGCATGGGGACCCCTCTGGGCCGGTGGACTATTATCACGATCCAAGACGTTAACAATGCTTGTTTCGCTTGTCATTGTCGTTCTTTTACCCAAAACTCTAAAGAAATCCGACATTCGTTTGTTTCGAAACATTTTTACCCAAGCTTACTTCACGTAATTTCAGATTTAACGTTTCTGTATCGGTACCAAAATGGCGCAAATAAACTTCTAGAAATTGATTTACCGCACATGCGCAGTGAATGAAGTTCCAGAAAACCTCACATCAATGAGATCTCATGATTTCGATGTCAGATGACACTGATAAATTTACCATGATAAATTTACTTGTTTTCTTAAAAAAAAAACAATACTCACTGTACGTGTTTATTATTGAAATTTCGCGCAGTAAAACTTTCTACATGCTTGAACGACATACAAATTTTGTGACACATCCCCCGTCATTATTGATTTTTTGCGAGAGCTGTAAGTAAATATGGGGGAATCCCGCGAACAAGCGGCTAAATGCAACAATAACTTTGTAACCCATGGGAACGAATAAAAAAACAAACTTGATTTGAGTGAGTGAGTGAGTTGTTGTTTAACGCCGCTTGGGCAATATTACAGCCATTAGCGGCGTCAAACTTGATTTGAGTTGATAAGAACTCAACTTCTTTTCGTTGTGTAACAACCCTAAACCTGATCAGTCACAACATTCCTGGAGAGGTGTGTTGTACACATCTTAAAAAGTTCTTTAGTAAATCATTGTTTAAATGTTTGCTTAGGGTTTGTCATACCATTGTGACATGACTTTGTTGCATTCTCGATTCTGATAGGAATTTTTTTTTTTAAGAATGAGATTCCTATGTATGATGTAACAAAGGCCAACCGTTTTGACGTCACCATGTTTGTGTTACTGTCACAATGGTCTTCAGCTAGTTTAAGATGTTTGTTCTTTGGGTTTATATTTTTGCAATAAGCTTTAAAAAAATATATATTTAGGACTAAAATAAAACAGGTATGTTGTAAGATCACGCTGTTATGAATGTCACTGTTTGGTGTTATCTGCCCACTGTTTTTAATGTGAATTATGCAGAGGATTCACATATAAAGAGACCTTACCACACCTATTAAAAAAATAGACCAGTCTCAGAGTACTTCCACACAGAAATACACTAAACTGCAAAAGAAACGACACTCTGATTTCTGACTGAAAGAGGTCTTGAATTCACTTCATTCTGGATGATCATCAAATGACAACAAAACAATGAAATTTTATCAGCTTCTTATTGACAAATCATTCAACAATGTTGCATAAAATTCAGACATTTATTTCAAATACATTTGTTTTTAAACAAAGTTAAAGTCAGTAGCATGTGTGCCCTCCTTGAGCTGCAATAACTGCTGCACAGCGTCTGTACATGGACTGGATCAGCCGGTTGATATAAAGCCATTGGAACCTGTTGCCACACTCTGAGAAATGTCTGACGCAATAAGATCGCAGTTGTCGGCCTTGGTCTGACGTCATTCATCCTTCTCTGAATCTCATCCCAGAGGTGTTTGATGGGGTTTAACTGGGGACTAAGTGCTGGCCATTTCATGGTATCGACTCCATTTTGGTGTAGAAAGTCCATTGTCTTGCTGGAATATGCCATTCCAGTGACAGGCGAAATGTGGCACTACATGAGGTCTTAGAGCCTGATCCATGTAACGCAGCGTCGTGATGCCACCCCCTTTCCTGGTTGCAGATTTTGAAAGACAACAGGACCCACTCTCTGATTAAGTCCAATTCCTCCCAATACCTCCCATCCCTTTCCACAACACACTGGTCTGCAAAACGTTGACCACGCCGACGCCATATTCTCACTCTTCCATCTGCAGTGGAGACACAGTATTGACTCTTCTCAACTGTCGATACCGCCAATGTTGATGTTGAAAGGCCCACTGAAGTCGTTGCCGACGATGATGAGGAGTGAGGATGGGTCCACGGTGTGGCCTATAGCAATAAAGATTCCCGTTGGCGAGCCGTCGACAAACTGTGTAGGCGCTGATTGGTCTGCCTTGTCTCCCTATCGTCTGACGTGCAGTTTCACTGGCCTGGACAAATGGATCCTGATGATGCTACCTCACAATATGGCGGTCCTGTCTCTGAGTCTCTTGCTCGTCCGGAAAGGGGGCGGTTATTTGTGCTGTTGGTGGCTTGAACTCGTTGCTGCAGTCTGTAAATTGTCTTCTGTTGACTTGGAAGTGGTTGGCAACAACAATTGCTGTCTGGCTGGCTTAAAGTCTTCCAAATGCCTGGTTCCTCTGAGCTGCTGTTAGTCTCGGCATGGCGTTTTTGTTGAAGCACGAATGATACACTCACATTCAAGGGTGCCTTTTATAGGGCTGGTATAACGAACATCACGTGCAAAGCAACTCGCATGATGCACCATCATTGGATTTAAAGCCGCGTTAGGGAGATCCGTCTCTTAATTTTTTAAGATCCTTAAAGACTAAATGGCTACGTTGTTAGATGGTTTAGGCAATACTGAACATAATTTGTTTGAAAAATTGCTTTATTTACTTGATGGATAGGTTCCAGGGAAAAAATGCGAAAGTGACGTTTCCTTTGCAACTCATTGTAATGACACAAAAACAGAGTTGGCTCTTGAATTTCTAATAACTGACCATCATGTTACAATATCGATTAATAGTTGGCGGCTCTATGGCAGATGCTGCAAATATAAGTTTGAGTGTAAATGAATACAATAAAGAGGAAAGTCTTCCCTGTTGGTAATTGAGTCTAACTTGTGACGACTGTACTCACCTTATGCATCTAGTACAATGGATACATCTCGTCATGATGGTTTTCACAAGTGGGCCCACATTCTTATCTTCAACTGCCCTGTAATAGTATGGCATTGTCAGTATGAACTGTTTGAAATTGGCAGTATCAGAAAGACAAGGAGTTTAAGAAATTATCAACTTCTTTATTACGATGAAAGTAATGTTCTTGAAAACAGTACAACAACCAAATAATAAAATGTTGATATCGTTAATAACAAAGAAATTGATAATCCATAAAACTCCTGTCTTCCTCTCACTGTCAGTTTGTTGAATATTTACTAAAACAAGTGCATTTGTACTCTTCAACATTTAATTATCACTGTATTGTTATAATACAAATTACAATATAACTTTACCTATTGTACAAAATAAAGCTATTGGTTCTGAAGTTCATCAGCCTCTTAATGATACATATTTTTTTTATGTTTCAACAAAAAAGTATAAGTAGGTATCTAACTATTCTCATCTAAATATTCTCATCTAACTATTCTCATCTAATCATTCTCATTTTTGTCATAGAGTTGGCACCCAGAACAAAGCTTAGTAGAATGTTTCATCTGATCTGGAGAATATTAGCATCTACAATCAAGAATGCCCATGGCCCTTCTACAGTGGAAAAATCCACATTGGCCAAGGTACCTGTACACAAGATTTCAGCCGTCTAGAGCCTCTTGTCCTAGAGAAGAAGAGAACAATTACTATCACTAGGTTAAGAAACAATCACAATCACTAGGTTAAGAAAGACAAAAATAATTAATCCTTATAGCCAAAGAATGTTAAAAAAATGTCATCATTAGAACTTTTGCACCTGGAAAATAAGACAGAATGTTTTTAAGGGTGTGGCCTATGTGGTCCCTATAGTTGGTCAAAGGGTTACAATATCTTTGGATTATTATCCCCATCAGGCAAGCCTTTAACTTCTGGAGAAGAAAAAAAAATAGGGTTTTTAAAGAGTGGTCCATTTCAACCTTTACTAGAAGCCACAGTGTCACCAAATGTACAATTTAGAATCCCCATTGCCTAATGAGTCTCAACACAAAATTTAGTTTTTATGGCCATTTCCATCTGGGTAAGATTACAAGAGCCCCTGTGATCCTAGAAGGCGTACTAAAGTCACCAAAATTACAATTTTGATTTCCCATTGTTGCGTAACAAGAGTTGAGCTTTTCTTAGCCTTTTCTTCTTCTGAAGAAGATGGAAATAGGTTTATACATGTAGATCCCCGCCCCCGAGGCCTTTATTAGAGGCCACAGAGTTACTAGATCAACAATTTAAATTCCTAAATGCCTAAAAAGTCTCTCCACCAGATTTCAACTTTCTACCCAATTTCCATCTGGCAAACAAGAGAAAGATATTTTTTTGGATCACTGCCCCCTATATTCCGTGGTAGGGAGCGAAGGATCACCAAATCAACAATTTTGAATGTCCACTTCTGCTTAAGGAATGTCTACCTTCTGTAAAAGATGAAAATAGGTTTTCAGGACATGGCAACCAATTCCATGAACTATTATTTTCAATAAGGAAGTAATCTGTACTTTCTAGGACTTTTGCTCCTGGAAAAGAAGGGAATAATGCCCAAAAAGTTTTAAGTACTGGTAATTAGTATTATATAATTGATCCCTTTAAAAAATTTCTATGACTGTATCCAATTAAAGATTCCTTAGAATGATTTTGCTGAATTGTATGTAATTTTTGTACAATGTTGTAAAGAAATAAAGAAAGAAACTGTTTAAACAAAAACATAATGAAAGCAACATACTTTTGACAAACTCAAAAAATTTCATAGAAAAGATAGATTGTTATCATAATACACATTCAAATCCCAAGAGACAAACTAGCACGGCCGGAGAAGAGTGGATCATTTTGGTCTTAAATCAAATCAACAACCTTCACATATTTCTGGATCTTTGATGAACTGAACCTCAAAAGAGGCCAAAAAAAAGAACTACTTAGCGGTATGATCCCCTGCGACTCCCTACAGTTTTCTCCCAAATACACTGAGGGGTCTTTTTTTTCAAACAAAATTATTTTTCAAACATACATTGTCAATATTGGTTAAAAATGACACACCTTCATGAAATCAGCAACTTATAGTTTTAGTCAAAGATGCAAATTTTTACCAAATTATTTTCCAAATAGTTAACGACACACTTTCATGTTATTATGCATGTTCAAATACCAAATTTGATCAAAATTAGACGATAAGTTTAAAAGAAATCAGTTAGACAGGACTTGTTAACAATCATCTTAAAAAAGGTCTTTTCCGCCCATACCCCAATTTTTTTAAAAATATTTTCAAAATAGTTATATAGGACACATCATCAAAATATCTGAGTTTCCATGACAAATTTTAATTGAAATAGTTGATTAGTTACAAAGTTATGAGCCAAACACAATGTGTAATGTACGGATGGTGCTCATAATAATTAGCAATTTTGCTTTTGTGGAGAAAAAAAAGGTTTTGTTTACCATATGGCACCATGTGAGAGCCAACAGGTTCAGGTATTCTAAACATTTTTTTTATTTCGAAAGGAGTTTGAATACAGGATTTCAGCTTACTAAGCCTTTTGCTTCAGGAGATGAAATTAGGTTTGTTAGGGTTAAGCAATAATGGCTCCATGTAGGGGCAAAACGGTAACCAAATCTTGAATATCATTCACACTAGGCAAGGAGTCCGGACAAAAGATTTCAGCCCATCTCATTAAAATCAAATCCTTGAATTGCTCCCTATTCTTCAACTGGTTTGTTAATTGTCACTCATCTTTTATCTGATGGAATCCCCTATATATTCATGTCCACTGAACTTTGAACATGAATTAATTGACAGCCAATCATTTTTGTAATGGACGACCATGAACCTACCAATCAGATTCCATCTTTCTTGGGCACCTCGGCTTATCAATTAAAATGGCTACCCATGAAATAAGCTCTGTTTCAATTAATATTTGTGGGACAGATATATATGATTCAGTGTTTCAGATTAGCACCTCTTTCTACTAACATACATTTATAAACAATCCTATAAATTGGGTAATTTCTGTTACGGTATACTCCTTGCAGCGTTACTCTGTAAAGAGATGTTTGAACTTTTTAAGTTACTTTCAGAAATTTGAAAGCAAGATAGTGATAGGCAATATTATATAATATTATACTGTGAACACAAATCCCTGAGTTGAAATGAGCGAGAAGTAATAACCCAAAAATGGCTTTGAAAAGACCTAAGGATTTAGATTTTATCACAAGGTCTTAATTTCTCAGCAAAAGTATCAAGCCCTTCACCAAAATCCTTCTTGTGGGCAAGTATGAAACATAGAAATAGAGCCATTGATGTGATGTTCTCCAGGACCAAAGACGATTGAAAATTAGAGGGCAGACATCTGCCATGTCCATATTTATAGAGGAGTCAAAACCACATGTACAAACTTGAGTCTCCATATAAAGATGTTTTTCTGAAAAATTTACATTCCTATGCCAACTTGTGTTGGTCTTGATTAACAACCCTATGGTTGCATCCCTGCCATGCCCATATTCTTGGAGGTAGGACCATGAAATTTACACATCTTAGTCACAATACTACGAAGATGAAATTTTTGTATTCCTAACATAAATAGTTTCTAGAGAATGAATTAACATGTCAATTGGTCTCCAAGAAAATATTTCAAGATTTTAGGGAAAATGACTGCCTCGCTTTTATATGAGGTGGGGCTCAGTCCTAAATTTACAAAATCAGAGGTGCAAGGCACATCCCACAATATGAGGGGAAGTCAGCAAGTCAGAAATGAGAATGGACAAAATCTAGCCGGGGGGCCGTGCTGGGCCGCGCTTACACCCCCCCCCCCCCCCCTCTAAAATGTTTATTGCAAATTTACATTTATCTCAAAACGTTCAAAATGAAACCAAAATCAAAGAAATCCGCCAATCCATGGAAACTTCTCATGTCTGATAAGTTCATACAAGTGGATATGAAACAAAAGTCAATGGCTGTCATATTCATTTTAGTTTTTAATACAATCTCCCTGGACCTTGATGTACTTTGCCCATTTGTCTTTGAGACTGTCTAACCCTTGCTGTAGAAGTCTTCTGACTGGCCTCTCAGCCATGCCTCAGAAGCTGCCTTGATTTAAAACTTATTGCCAAACTTGTACCAAGCAAGTGTGATTTCAAATTGCAAAGCAGATAGAAGTTGCTATCTGGGCCTATTCTGGACTTACATAGTCAATTTAGGGGAGGGGGGGTTAAATTGTTTCAAAGTCACATGGTTGAAGTGCACTGGAGCGTTGTCATGAAGAAGCATAACGACGACAATGATATATGGATATGTACAACTTCTTTATTACACAGTGGCGATGTTTCAGTATAGATCCTTATACCGTTATCAAGCATAACTCTAGCAGTCAACATTCCGCTCCTCTTCTTCTTGATCTCAATTGCTTCAACAAGTCAACATAGTAGGTTCCTGTTATGCTTATTTTAGGTGGTTTATAGTCTATAAGTATCATGCCCCTTGAATCCCAGAAAATGGTTGCCATGATCAGTGTCCAATCTAGGACGCGCAATCACGCAATATCCGCTAAAAAAAATCAAATCACCATTCATAAAAAAGCCACTGCGTGATCTGTCGCGCACCATAATTTTGACCAATATTTTATAAAACTTTCAAGATATAACGTGTTTGGAAGTTAAAACCTTAATGATTATTTGCCTAACTTGATTTTTCTTGGTATGATGATGTTACAGCCCATAATTAATTTTAAATAAAATCATATGTCACGGCGAGTAATTACTGATGCGTTTCATGTCTAAAATATAATTGAAATAAAACACATGTGAATGGCTCTCTTGAAAAGATCAGCTGGTCTAAGCCAATCATAATGCTTTAAACAAACATGTACCAAATCGCAGGGCATCTTATATGCCACGTTTTGGTTGGGGCTTTCAAAGTTTGATTCTTGATAAATGAAAGGTAGGTTTCGTTTGACAATGTTATGATCAATGGATATCTAATAACTGTTCTCATCATTATTATCTTTGATAATTCATTTTGGTTCTTATTTCGTTGATCATATTTACCAAATTGATTATTGAAAAATTCATATTCAGTTGCGCAATTTCTTTAAAAACAAGATCGACTATGATTTTCAATATACGTTTACATGCATGTACTGTTATCCATCTTGCAAACATGTAATAATTTGTGTAGGTTTAGCGTTTACCACTGACAAAGATCTGTTGAGTGAGTGAGTTGGGGCTTTAACGCCGCTTTCAAGATTATTTCACTTATATCGCGGCTGCTAGTATTATTGCAGGGAGAAAGCCTGCAACACCATTGTGGCTATGCATTGCAGTGAAACCTGCGAGCATCGGCTGGAACTAGCGAACCATGGGTGGTATTGCGCTGAAACTCAGTGTAGCATTGCACCCAAACCTGACTGCGTGTAGAACAGTTCTCTACTGCAGACAAAGTTGCCGAGCCCCTGGCGGGATTCGAACCACGGACCTCTTGATCCGAAGCCGAACGCGCTAACCACTGTGCTATCCCGCCCCCTGGATCTGTTGACGTTTATTCCCTAGTTACAAACAGAAACAGTGAAACTTGTACATCCCCCCCCCCCCCCACTTTTTAAAAATCCCTCCCATTTTTTTTTCACCATTGGGCCACTGATCCCCCCTTGTTTTCCAGTCCTAGATTGGACACCGAGAATCCGAGTTCTGAACTTCTTGGGTGCAGGAGAGGGCTTATGCTTTCATTACATGGATTCTTTCAAGTTAAGACATTAAGGTTTGATGAACTAAAAAGGGGTGCTAAAGATGAAAACACAGAGTTTTTACATTTGACACTGTGTTTAACCTTCTGCCATCTGGTTTGTTCTCATAGCTCACCTTTTACCAACAAACTCTATGTCTGTAAATCTGCTTCTGTCAGCTCCAAAAGCCATGGACTGGTCCTAAAAAGACAGAAGAGTTTAAATTGATTTAATATCTATCAGAGTCCTTCAGTGAACAAAAAACTTGGCAATGATTCCTTGGGCATTTTTCAAAACTTAATCTCAACAATGACTCCACATCCTATTTGTTTCAAAGGAAATCAACTGTTTTTTAAGAAATCCTATAATTTCGAAAAAAAGTATCACATAGCACAGGCTAATAATACTGATTCAAAGTTTGAAAGAAGCTATGTACTTTTTTTAGTTCTGCTCTGGAAATGTTTAATATGATAAGGACAGACAAATTAACGTAACATAGTATTAAATGCAAGTGGGATAAAAATACTGGCATGGAAATATTTCGCCATAATGTGTCTTTTGAACAATAACAATCATTGTTTGTAGTAAATTTTAACATAACTCTGTATTGTGACTGCCTGTTACTCTGGTGTCAGAGATGTTTTACAGAGACAGAAATGAAATATATTGAAATTTGTTTAAAATGAATTTAATCAAATCAAATCAGATAATGATAGATAACTCTAGCAATATCCTTTTGTTTCCCATTACTCTCCCTTGACACTATCCACCTCACTGCTTGTCAGCCATGTTGAATTCTCCTTGTCAACTTAGTAGGGGAGGATTAGTTAAAACTCAGGGTGAAGTAGCCTGCACAATCAAGAGGTTAGTTTACTTTTAAATAAAAATAATATTTGTAATTGTTCATAATTATTGCTTAAACATTTCCTCAAGATTGGAGCTGCCTAAATACCGAATAGATGACAGTGGGAGCCAAACAGAAAGCAATCCACAAGGATATCACTTCCCTTAACATTCATTTAATTTCCAATTTTGATCAACAGAACTAGTATACGGTCAATAATAAGATCATAAGCTTAATAAAATGTGTAATTGTTAATAATTTTAATTATAATGAGTTTCAAATAGATTGACGGAAAATACTAGCACTAGGATGATTTTATGCCTTATTCCATAAATAACATTTTGACAGGGCATAATTATTAAAATCTAAATATTTCAGATTTTTAAAAATACCCCACTTCTTATATTGCATATTGCCTATACTTCCGATAAAAGATAGGAAAACGTGTCGGTGAATGTCATCCAGTCTTCATTCTGAATGTCCGGGAATATAACAATGACAACACGGCCTCATAACTGGAAGGTGACGATCCAATCAGCCACTTGTCCATGTTGAGAAAATCACATTCAATGGGAAGGGTCCAAAGGAGGCCGTCTGAGGGGAGGATTAGAGACATCGCTGGGCAGGCTTAATCCTAGAAGTGGGGTAAATTTTTAAAACTTACCCCACTTCTTATATTGCATGTTAATCCGAAAGACATGGACAGCGGGAAGGCCGAGGAGAGGACAAACCGTCAAGAAAAACACACAAGGATGAATGTCAGAAACTTGGTGTCGTGTCCTTCCCACGACATCAACAGGTTGTCTACCGCCCACGCTGCTGGATTTGGTAACGGAGGGACGTATAGCGGCAGGTGAGCAGTGAACTTTGTCGCAAATAGGTCTATCAGCAGTCGATGGTAGAGTTGACAGCAGAAGTTGAACGCTACCAGATGAAGCATCCACTCTGTCAGAAAAGGTTTATCTGGTCCTACAACCTGGAATGTGCCAGGCCCTGACCTTGATGTTGTGGGTGCCAGGAGTTGTCCAATGCAACGAGCAACCGAGACCCGCGAAGAGTTGTGAGCCAGTGGGTTATCGCCAGTATAAGCGCCTGCAACTCCAGATTGTTGCTATGCCAGGTTTTCTGGTCCCGACGAAGGCCCTGCCACTGACTCATCCATGTGAGCGCCCCATCCCTGGAGAGAGGCGTTTACAAACAGTTGGCGGTCTGGAGGCTAGTCTGTCAAAGAGACACAGGCGCAGACGTTGAAATGCCAAACGGGAGCAACCTCCACTGGTAGTCGGTTCCCTGGAACACAAATCTAGGGAACTTCCGGTGTGGTCGTAGATGGGAAGGTGGAGGTACGAGTCATGTACATCCAGACTGACCAACCAATAGTTGTGTGAAAGCTTGGAACACAGTAGTCCAGGGTAATCATCCGGAAGTGAGGCGGCTCCGCAAGGTAGAGGTCGTTGAAGACCCCCATGTCGTGAATCATCCTCATCTTCTAGGGGACAAGAAAGATGGGAGAGCAGAACCCTTGGGCTTGTTTTCTAAAGTCCTCTTGTCTAGCTGTGCCTGGATGTTTAAAGACAACTGCGTCTGCTGGGCTGTCGAATACTCTCATGATCGGGGCAGATGGGTCAGAGGCGGAGACTTGACTATTGGCAATTTGTAGCCCGTCTTTAAATTTTTTAGAATGGGTCTTCTAGTACTGTCCAAATGGGCCAGAAGACCCCCAATCTTCGCCTACGGGTTTATTGGATATTGGGACGACTGGAGGCGGGAGGGTTCAGTCTCAGGATTGTCTCAACGTTCAACGTCTCTTATAAGCAGGCTTCAGTTTGGGCTTCCCAGGAGTCTGTGGAAGCTTGGGCTGCCTGCGCTGGTTGCTGTTGGTGTTGTTGGTGGAAGATGTCCCTCGGAAACTCTGATTCTTCCCACCCTGCCACAGAGGGCTCAGCAAACCGACTTCCCACGGCCGGAGAAAGCTTTACTCATTGAGGACACCGCAGGTAGTGTGGCACCATCTTAGTAGCCTGGAAGGTGAAGTCTGCCTGTGACACCGCAGACTGTTCCTTGTTAACATCCAGGATTCTGTCCCACGAACAGAACAGAAGACGTCAGTGGTGCCCGAAGCAGCGTCTTCTTGAACTCCTGTCACATGCAGGGTGCCAAGAGTCCATTGGGCCGAATGAGTGCCGTGTTAACGAGAGCCGCCCGCAAGTGGTCAACAACCACGGACACGTGTTTGACTGCCACCAGAACATCGTGGCTAGGTGGTCAAGACATGAAGGGTTAACTTCAGTCAAGTCCTGAGTCGGTGCTTCCATGGACAAAGCTAGGTCTGATAATGGCTTAATGTTGCAGCATAGCCCTGTTACTATGTTCTGCAACTTGACATCCTGGACTTTATAGAACCCAAGCGAGGTGTCGACAAACGCTGCACTGAATCATCCTGCATGGCCCCTGTGTCAAAACCCTCTAGCGAATGAACCTTGAAACCTGCAGAGGTGTTTTTTGCCAGCCTGAAAGAAGGGTTGGGGGATAGCCGGGAGAAGTCATCATCCAAATAGTCGAGGGCATCCTTCACAATCGGATGCGGCAGAATCAATAGCTTCGGCTCATCCCAGATGGCAAATCGCTTGTCAACGTTTAGGCCTGGTGATGGGCTGGTAACCAGCCTGTTGGCAATCCATGCGTAGACACCGGATAGCTCTAGGTGTGTCTTTTCTTCCTGAGAAACGTCCTCTACGTATTGTTCATAATCCGGCACAAACTCATGCTCCTCCCTAAAGATAGGTGAGCTAAACCGTACCCGAGAAGAAGTAGAAGTTGAGGGCTGACGAGTGATAGGTGATTGGGATCGTGGAGGCGAGTGAAGTGGCATATGACGAGGCAAACGAGGTGGCGTATGACCAGGTGAGAGATGCCAAGGGGGTGAACTCCGGGGAGGTGTACATCCCAGTGGCGAGCGCCGAGGAGACAGACGACGGGTTGGCAAGTGTTGAGAAGAAAGCGGGCGTCGGGCGGACGCTGACTTCGGTGACACTTGTTGGTGGTGAGACTCCCGTCTTTCCCTGTCATGACAGTCCTGTGGTGACTGGCAAGGACGAGAAACGATGATTGTACTGGCGACATGTAATTGCACGGGTTGGTTGGAGGTGACGGCGTCCAAATACGTTCAGCTTAGGTCCGAGGAGGGGTCTGGCGGTGACGTCAATGATCGTCGTCATGGAAGTGGGGTAAGTACTAAAAATTAATAAGACTAACAATCAAACTGACCCCACATGCAACCCAGGGAAGGAATAGTAAGGAGTATGACAAAGACTGTGTTCACTTCCGGTTGTATTATGTCACAATCTCATTAAAATAAAATCTAACATTGCTGCCCTACGTTATGCAGATTATGGATCGCACCAGGCTCCTTTACTCAAGCCGTAAGGTTAACCTTTGCCTCAGTTTGACCTCTAACTCCCATTGGCTTGCCGCAAATACCTTTAAGCAATCACAAAGCGGGTCTCTTGATGGCCTATCTATGAGATTGCAAGCGAATTCGCATCTTGGTAGTTGAAACTTTTATAACTTTTCGACTTTACAGAGAACAAGTTGAAGTAATTTGCATATGTCCTTCAACTGAATAATAACCCAGCAGAGTAACTTATAACATGTCAGTCCTTGAGGAAACTAGGGTCAATCTCATTAGCATATAAACTTCGCATTTGACTACTATATAATTAATAAGAAACCTCTTATTGGTATTTATACATGTTTAGGCGTTTTTCGTTTCTCAACATGTTTATGATTTATTTGTTTCACGAAATTGAAAATTATTCGACGATTACTACAACTAAAAGACGAAAAGTACATTCAACGTATCTGTTTCCAGTAGAAGCATTTTGGAATAGTACCGTCTACTTGAGAATAACGTTGAGGTATGCAGATTTTGCTTTGCGAAAGATAGCTTCGATTGACTTTTTTGTCCGACAAACCGAGCTAGAGTAAATTGAAAGTACAGGGAATACATTAATTTGGATATTGAGGCAGTTAGACATTCAGAAAAGAGTTGGAAATTTTCGGTTTCCGAGTTCTGAAAAGCATAAAAGCGAAATACAATTCGCAAGCACCATAGATTAAGAGGCGACCTCGCTGATTGGCTGATTTGAATTATGTCAGAGGCGAACCTGACAGCTTGCGTAACGGAGCCTGGTGAGATCTACGCTCGTAATGTAGTGGAGCTTGTAGGTTTCATTTTAATGAGATTGTATTATGTCACTTCCAGTCATGTGTTAAGTCTGAGGGAGTTGACACTCTTGCTCTGTTAGTTATACGTGCTTAAGTCTGACAGACTACCTAACTTTAAGTGTGAACCAACTGGTTGTAAAGGCACTGATTTAATGAGCTTATGCAGAAATCCAAACCAATGCCAATTCACACACTGAGGCTATAAATGACAAATAACCTTAAATGGAACCATGATTCAATATCCTGGTTTCCATGAAGAAGAACAGATCTACAATCTACAATCTACAATCATCGGGATGGTTACAGTATGGACATTACTTTTGCAATTCTAATTGATGAGAGCTACTGCTAGTAGCTGGGCAAGTCTCCTAGAATTATGAGCATTCTGACAAATAATAGCTTGCTGAGACTGTTAGTTGAAAATAGTCTCAGCCTGTATGGACTGATCAGAAGCACCTCCTTTGATGATGCGGGCAGGTTCGTAACCGTTGATAAGGAATGGAGTTGTTACATGCGAGTTTTCCCATGATATTAACTTGACCTTAAGCATTATCCGCTGCATCTGGGTAACTGGACATGTCATTATCATGTCATATCCCTTAACATAAGAATAAGCTGACAGACACCTGCCACTACCCATTTATGTAAGAAGGTCTTCTGTACCTTGCACCCGAATCAACGTCTCTATTGTCCTTTGACGCAGAGAAGACCTTGGAGGAAGCTGTATTGTTAGTCACAGCATCTAAAATCACAATCCTTATCTACTTTCTTGAGATTTGTCAGTATTAAACTGAAATCAATGACATAAGATTGTCTTGAAAGAAGTGGGAAGGCAGAAGCATTTTTATTTTTGGCCTTTGTCCCACTTGTGCTAGGCAAGGAGTTCCAGGCCTAAAGCAAGATTCCACTGGATAAACTAGTGCCAGTTGGGTCAGTCTGATTCAACAAAACTAGATCCTGTTGACTGGACTGTCCCCTGGCTCTGGGACCAATGATAAGGGTCGTGGATCTCCTCCACTTATGGATTTGATACAGTAATACTAGTTGAAGGTTGTTGTACACCTAATTCATGGACATGGACTGCCCCCTGCAAAAACTAATCACATTTGACATAACTGCAAAACCTAATGGTTACATCTAAACAAACCATGTTTGTATCAGTGTCTTGCAATTAGTTCTTGGTAAATTAAGCAGTAACTTAACACCTCCAATTGCAGTACCTGTTTAGACTGCTCCTTCCCCTCGATTTGAAAGCCTGCAGAGAGGCCAGGTTTGCCTAATGCATCCCCACATAAAACTGGTACGGAAGGGGGAGTTAGAAAATGTTGGTTCAAATTTAATCTAAATATATAAGTTATAGATGCTTTTATATATATATATGTGAGAAGAATTTATATAGCAAGCACTAAATAACCATAGTCTGAAATAAAAAGAACATGTAAATAAAATGTCTTGATACAAAAATTCTCATCAAGTTAACAACAAAGTGAAAAACATCGCTACAAAAGTAAAGATGCTTATCCAAAAGATCTCTAAATTTCCACCTAGTAGGGAAATTTCTACCTAGTTTTTCGTATATTTTTTATTCAAAATAAAATGACTACCTCATATACAGATTTTATGCAATAGTACCCAAAGTAGGATCCCTTCTGAAAAAGAATCTTAAAGTTATTTTGGAATGATGCTCCCAAAACAAAGACTTTATTCAAAAGATAAAGTCCATGTTGTTGCTATGTTAAAAACAATAATAAGCAAAGGTCAAACCTATAGAAAACTTATCTACATGATATGGAGAGACAGTATACCAATGTTTGGTGATTATTGTTCAAATGTTTTATAGTTATGATCAAGAAATAAACACTACCCTACAAAAAGGTTATGTCCAAACTGTTGCTTCAAAAACAGAAAAAAAAAAAATTGAAAATGCATTCAAATCCCAAAAACACACATCTGTATGTTTCTTAGAGGCAGTATACCAAATTTGATGATGATTGGTCAAATAGTTTGAGAGTTATTCTCCAGAATCATATATCCGAGTCCTTTTCACAAAGAGTGTAATTTTCAAAATGCATACTTGACAAATAATTTTGATAAGGTACTCATACTGTATCAATTGATTGAGCTTGAGCTTTCACAAAACAAAGATCTTTTTCAAAATGATTTAGAAAATGCTAAAAAAAAGTCCTTACCAAATGTAATTTACATTTCAATAATTTATCAACTAGACATAGTTCTATCTTATGGATAGATAAGAGCATATCAAAGTCTTGCAATTGAAATTGAAAATCTACAAACTAGTATAGAATTCAAATTATATCAAAAGTAATTGACTGGAAAGAGGTGAATTTGGCTCGCATGATTAAGGATAGAATACTCAATTCTTATTGAGAATCCTTTGTAAAATTTATCACAGCAAGCATAAGATTTTTCAGAAATAAATTAATCATACTTATAAGTCATTGATCTTTTAGTTTTTCAAATATCACAGACATCTGTCATAACAGTCAGGACAAAACTGATAATAGTTTGGACAAAACTGGTAATACCGTATTCGACTTAATAACCGCCCACTCCCCTATAAGCGCCCACCCACCACGTTTTTGAGTGAACAATATGCGTCCTGATTTAGCGCCCACCTATCAACATTGCTTACCTTGCATGCTGATTCATTGAGGAAGGTTTTTCAGTCTTGCAATAAGTCTTTTACTTCCACTAAAGTGAAGAATACAGGGTATTTCAAGACCCCCAGCCACCACCAAAATGATAAAACTTATAAAACCATATTTCAAAGACATGTGTATCGTAAGAAAACACTTTCAAGACTAAACTTGAGGACAATTTTTATCGTTTTAATTAGCGCCCCCTTTTACCAATTTTTTAAGCGCCCCGGGCGCTTATCACGTCGAATACGGTAGTTTGGACAAAACAATGTTAATTTTTCACTTTTCCAGCATAAACTGACCTTTAAAAAAAAGAGCCATTGGCTCTGTAGCTCATAAGACTCCCTTATAATCTATTTAATAAATGGTCACAGGGTCGACCATCATATGACTTGCCATAGGATCAACAAATCCATTCATTATACTTATCAGCTGAGGAGTATGTACATAAAATTTTATAATATATAAAATATAACTCTTATAATCAAGGATATCTATTTACCAACAACTGGTATTTCTTTTTGACCTATCAACAATATCCAATTTAACTTAAAAAAAGATCAATTCTTGTGATAATGTAAGTCAAAGAGTTCACAATGTTTTGTAATATATGGTTACTTTTAGCAATACTCTCACATTGCTAGTCTGCAATTAATCTGTATTTCTCTCCATATTTACTGCACAGATTACTAAATATGCTAGTTTGAAAGTTTAGACGGACCTGTAGGTCACATTCGCCACCCTGGTCACAGATAGGACAATCCAGGGGGTGGTTCACCAGCAGGAACTCCATCACTCCCTCCCTGAAACACATTCATCATACACACCTGAGTCTCTCACATAAACTTTCATTTCAACTTACATATGTATACAATGGAACCTTGTAAATGCTTACTCAGTAAGGATGTAAGTCTCAAGTCTGCGAGTCTCCATTTCCTACATGTGATAACAACTATTCCAAGGTTGCCACAATACAGAGAAATATCAATGTACCTTGATGCGATAGACATGATACAATACACCAAAGGGTTCACATCAATATACATACAAGAAGCAGTTGAGCTATATCCCCCGCATTGGGCAGTTTATAAAGTAATTATATATATATCTTTTCAATTTATGATTTTTCTATGAATTTATTAAAATTTACGAATTCTTTGCCGAGTTTTTGCTGAATTATAAGTCATTAGAAATGTTGTTCACAAGGAAACTGTTCAGTCACCAAACAACATGAAATCAACAAAATTATTATTTTGGACAAACTTACAAAATTAAAAGGAAATTCAAATCATGTTTGTGATCGTAATACACAAATCAAATCCTAATAGACAACACATATAGGCAAAGAAGACTGGATAATTTCCGCCTTTTTATGATCATAAATATCTTAAATGGTTTTTTTTTCAACATTCATGAATTTCTGGATCTCTGTGATGACATGGCCTTTAACGAGCCAAACAAGAACAATTTATTATCCCGACAGGATTGGCTGTATTTTCTTCCAAATACATTGTTTTTTCAAAAATATCTCTTGACACAATAATAATGACACATCTTCCATGTTTTCAGCATCTTCAAACCAAATTTAATAAAAATCAGATGATTAGTTGAGAAGTTATGTATAAGATATATTTTGAAACAGTTATCAAACAGAAAGACCACTTTTTGCAATAAAAAAGCAAAATTTTACAAAAATATTTTCAAAATTATTGATTATTACACACTTTGATGTAGTACGTATCAGCATACCAAATTTTATCGAAATCAGATGACTAGTTTAGAAATATGAGCCAGACAGGATTTGAAACAGTTTTTACGAGTCCCCATATTTTTTCAAAACACACACAATTTTACAAAAATATTTTCAAAATTGTAAATCATGACATAACTTCATGTAATTATGAAAATTTGTTGTGGGGGATTACTAATGTAGAAGCAGGCAAAGCTCACACCCTGTCTTTAGAGACATTTCTGTGTTAATCTTGTCTTCGTCTTTTAGTCTCTGTTTTAGTCATGTGTCCATGGTTAAAACCCAAACATAAATTTCACCCTTAAAATGTACATCTAGGGATTATGGTTGATAAATGTATTCAGTTGTGTAGCCCACATATACAGTAAAAGAGATGTGCTCCAGATAAAATGACTGTCATACAGTCACTATTTTAGTTATGTTTCAAGGAAACTGCAAAAAAAAAGAAATTCATTTGTAGGGGTATCCCTTAAAAAGCACATCTTGGGATCACGGTTGATATGAGTATCAAGTTTAGTGAAGATAACTCGAATAGTTTAGGAGATATTCTTTGGACAAAAAGTCAATGTTTAAGTGATGTTTCTCTTGAAACTAAAAAAAATAAAAATAAAATTCCTTAGTAGTTCTATGCCTCTATAAAACATATCTAGGAATAATGGTTGACATGTGTATCAAGTTTGGCAAAGTTGCCATGATATGCTGCGCAAAATGACTATCATAAACACTGTTTGTCATGTTTCCATAGAACTGCAAAAAATAAAAATCATTTCAAGTGTTATCCTCTAAGGCACATCTTAGGACCATGAGATATGTGTAAGAGGGGATAACAAAAAATTTTGAGCCTCACACTGAAAGAGCGAAATATTTCAATTTAAACTCTTTCATTCTCAACTCTTCACACTTGTTCCATTAAGGTTTGCAAGGCACAGATACCCAAGCAGTAGTTTCCACAGAAGAAATCAGTTCACAATCACCAACAAATCTCTGGCCACGGAGGTGTTTTTTCAGTTTGAGAAAGAGATGGAAATCACTTGGAGCCAGATCTGGAGAATAGGGTGGGTGAGGAAGGATTTCATAGCCACACTCGTGCACAGCTTCCATTGCAACTCGTCTGGTGAGGACTAACACACAATCCTGGTGAAGGAGGAATTCACGACAGATTTTGCCACCGCAATTGTCCTTGATGGATTCAGAAGGTTAGCATGATATTCCCCATTGATTGTTCTTCCTTGGTTGCTGTCCCAAAGGAGTGATTCACATCACTTTGTTGGTGGATCTTCCATCATCCAGATCATTACGATAAAGCCAAATTTCTTCACAGGTTACAACCAAAAAATGAAGACCTTCTTGGTTTGCCTTGTACAGAGTTAGCAAGGCTCCACTGATGTTCACCCTAGACAGCTTCATTTCACCAGAAAGCATTTGGGAACCCATCGTGTAAATTCCTTGGACATTAGGAGTTTGTCACAAAGTATTCTACGCATGGATCAATATGACAGGCCTGTTGCTGCGTCTTACTCCTGAAGACTTTGCCATCAATGTTTTCTGAGTTTTTACTGGTTGACGGTCTCCCTGACCTGGGGTCTTCTTCCAAGCTCCCTTTTCCGCATTGAAATTCTTTCACCATGAGTTTGATAGTTGCAGCAGAAGGGGAAACGTCACCATCAACCGTAGTCAATCGCTCATCAACCTGTTTAGCACTTTATCACTGCTCTATACCGAGTTTTCTACATTTGGGCAATTCACTTGCAGGTAGGTCTCATAAACAACTGGCAAGATATCAATTTACATCATGTACCGTATATTACAGTGTATAAGTCGAATTTTTTATACCAGAAATTGAGGGGTCAAGGAGGGGAGGGTCGACTTATATACGAGGTCTATGTTTGAGACCTAAAAATTCTAAGGTCAAGTGACGATCTGCCGGTAGGAGACTAACAAACGAGATTCAAACCGGAAGCCATGATGTCAACTCATTGTCAAAATATTGAAATAAAATTACTTTTATAAATATTACATATTTTACTGTTTTTTATTATATTTAATTTCTAAAAATAAATAAATTACTACGATTGGGAATCCAGTTTGATCGAATTGAAATTGATCCGTTTGTAAATAATCTTATTGATCGACGCCATTTTGAATTTTTAATGTTCGGCGATGAAAATTACTGTCGAAGTTGAACATCAGCTAAGATTTATTTCCCTAATCTAACGTTATTTCTATCATAACTTTTAGTTATGAAAATGAATTAAATAAAAGATGTACTGTAAAATCATTATATTTCGCCGATATGCACGTTCGATGGGCTTTGTTGAAAATTTGCACAGAGCTTTCTTGTCATCTGATAGGCCAAGCTTGTCACGTGTTGGAAGCCACGATAATTAAACCCTGCGAATAAGTCGTTTTTTATGTTAGCGCGAAAATAACACCCCGCGATTTGTCACATGTCTACTGAAGTGTAGTCACATCGGAAATGTTATCGGCACGAATTTCATCCTGTACCCCTACCTCATCAGTAGAAGTATATTGACTCGCTCCCGTGAAAAAACCAATTACTCTTCTAGCTTTCTTTGAATTTGATGAAGACATTTGGTTTGTTTTTCACCGCGTAAAATACTCGGAATTTCACCACTCGGACTATCAATTTCCGAGAAAAGCAGAGCGAGAGGTTTTGACAGAATTATCCAATGAAATGTATCCTTACATTCAAATCACATACGGGCATTCTGAATTAACCAATTAAATTTATCCTTTTGTCTGAGTTCACTTACGGGTATGAGTTCTTGGTAATGTGCTATAAATAGTTACGGGAATTTCCAAATTTCGTTATGAAAACCGTAACATTTAAATTGAGTTAGAAACCGAATGCTACGCATGATATGCATATAAATGCGTACTTAATGTTTATTGCGTATGGTGTGGCCCAGTATTTATTATTTTTTGCACCACAGTCCATTATAGATGTGTTATTTATTAATTACACACATACGCACTCTAGGTGCAACATTGCGCATGTACCGAGAAGTAAATGACATAAAATTCTTTTTTAAAAAAGAACAAATACCAGCACACATGTATGTATTTTTTATTATTGATATTTATATATATAATACATTTATTAGAACAATCTCTCATTAAACAAATGCTTACTGTATTACAAAACACTGACGTATTACAACTCACTTTGAAAATTACCGATACATCAACTTACCGTAACTAAATCTCTCAACATGCCGCGTGTTTCATGTCGACCTGCCTCCAACACGCGCTATTAGGGGGGGTCGACCTATATACAAGGTATATGATTTTGACAGCAATTTGGGGGCCTGAGAAAGGGGGTTGACTTATACACAGGGTCGACTTATACCCTGTAACATACAGTAATATGGATTGTTTGTACTGTCCGACTGTAATAAATATGTGCGGCTCAAATCTTTTTGATATCCCCTCATACAAAGTTAACAAGGCTAGCATATATACAGTTTTTTATATATACTCTGAACAAATGACTCTAGTCATAGAGTTACTGTTTAAGTCATGTTTCCTTGGAAACCACTCAACATTAGAATTCCTTTCAGGTTTAACCCTCAAACAGAACGTCTAGGGATCATTACTGATATGTGTAAGAAGTTTGGTGAAGCTGGCATGTATAGTTTTTGGTTGGTTGGAGCTCTGTAGCACAGGCCCTCGGATCATTGAAAATAAATAAATAAAAAAAAATTTAAAATATTTTTTGAGAACACCCCCTGAATAAAATTGTTCCTCTGTTAATAGTATATGGAAAGGCCGGACACTCCATTCGCCCCCACCCGCTTTCTTGACCGAATGCTACAATAAATACACACGCAATCAAAATAAAATCTATGCAGACATGATGTCAAATGATTTGCCTTTCTACTCCAACTCACTTAAACAAATATATCTTTGGGGTTATTTATTGAGGACGGTCGAAAGACGATTTCCACGCCCAACTTAATGCTGATGGGACAAATGGCCGCCCGTCACCTTGACCTTACGGGGTGTGTGGCCGCAGCGACAGATCTCATTGGTTGCAAGAACGGAGAATTAGAGTTATCTGTTCCTAACTTTGCATCAAACCAATGAGATCTGTCGCTGCGGCCACACACCCCGTAAGGTCCAGGTGACGGGCGGCCATTTGTCCCATCAGCATTAAGTTGGGCGTGGAAATCGTCTTTCGACCGTCCTCAATAAATAACCCCAAAGATATATTTGTTTAAGTGAGTTGGAGTAGAAAGGCAAATCATTTGACATCATGTCTGCATAGATTTTATTTTGATTGCGTGTGTATTTATTGTAGCATTCGGTCAAGAAAGCGGGTGGGGGCGAATGGAGTGTCCGGCCTTTCCATATACTATTAACAGAGGAACAATTTTATTCAGGGGGTGTTCTCAAAAAAAATTTCAAATTTTTATATATATATTTTTTTGTAATGATCCGAGGGCCTGTGCTCTGTAGCTCATCAGTATGTATATACATTGTTTGACATTGAAGACTCTGATACATAGTTTAAATACAACAACACCAAAATGGTCCAGTGCTAGTGTATGAGACAATGATGTCATAAGACAAAATTTGAAGAAAATTGTTTAAACCTAAAACATAATATGACATCTTAAAATCTGAAATTCCTACTATTGGTGTCTGAAAAAGTACATGAATATTTGAGGGTTAGTACCTTGCCATGCCCATATCTGAAGGGCGGTCAAGACCAAATCTACTCACTTTAATCTTCATGTAACAAAGATGTTATTCTAAAAATTGAGCTTCCTACACTAACAAGTTTTGATTCTGGTGAATCACCACTCCCTAGGGGTGAAACGGTTCACTACTACAGTAGTTGATTGCAGTATTTTACGTTTGGTTCGGTGCACCATACATCAATATGGATTTTTGGTTCATACAGCATATTTAATTTGTGTCCAAAATATCATTTTAATATTTAAAAAAACCAATAATATTTATTCAAAAAGTCAATGATCAAAATCTTTTTTATTTATTATCATTAAACGTCTTCAAGTTTCGAAGTGGTAACGATACCTGTCACCATTTTCCTGGAAGTAAACATTTGAAACGATTTAGTTTGATCGTTAACTCTCAACAATAGTGTTTGAATCATTTTTCGATGACTTTTCGAGATATTGTTCAAAGAAATATGGCGACCATTGGTTTCATACCGAACCGAAAATGTACCGAACAGCGGGTCCTGTACCGCAATACGCACCGAACTAAAGGTAATAATTTAAAATTTCCTAGCATTGATGATTTCTTGAAAAAAGACAAAAGAAGATTTGAGGGTGGACACTCTGCCATGCCCATATTTGAAGGTCAGAGTAAACATCAAAGTTATAATTTGAGTCTTCATACCTGACAGATGTTACTACTCAAGTGCAAACTTCTTTTAGAGAAGATCTTAGCTAATGCATGCCAAGCCCATATCTGAGGAGGGGTCACTCGCAAATGTTTCAAAGTTTCAAATGATAAAGATGCAGGTACGTATAGATTTCTGGTTATATAAGGCTTCTAGTTCATGCCAACCTTATAGCACCCACCAACAGAATTGGATGAGCTAGGGGCAACAGTGTAGCTTGCTGGCACTGACTCTTGCGGGCTGGTGCCCCGGGGGTATAATGTTACTAATTAGTGCGTTGGTTACAGAGTGCCCTGATGGGATGTAGATCTTGCTTATAGGCCCGTTGGAGTCTGAACATAGTCAGGGTCAAAGGGTCACAAAACCTATAAATTACATAATTAAAATTCCCAACAGAGAAGGAGTTGATTAAATAGATTTTTAGGGTGTGGCTGCTATGGCTTTTATATGGGGTCACAAGGTCAAACACTGGATTAATAAAAGAGTCTGTACACAAGATTTCAGATTTTCTGAGTCAAGTGAAGAAGTTGAAATAATAAAGTTTACAGATAGACGGAAGGCCCGAGAGACACTGGACATGCCATGCCATAAGCCCATCTTGCCTTTCAGGCCAGATGAGCTAAAAAGCAGCTAGATACAAAAAGATTTAATAATGTGTTTGGAAATGCAGAGTTTAAAATGTTCCTTTTCAGTGTATACACTCAGGTGTTGAATTGGAAAATGGAAATCTTGCCATCAAATAATGGTTGAAATTTCTTCGACACAAGATCAAAGTATGTCATAAGACATATTCTGGAGAAGGTCCTATTAACTTAACAGTTCATTGCTTTAACGAAATAAAGGGATGGTAAGTTTACTACAGATTTTCTTGGTGGAATGTCCAAGGGTTGCTAAGGAGAAGACCTGAGGAACTTTCAGCCCTTGGTACCGAGAATGAAATAAACAAGGTTGCAAAGTTTGTCAGATGAGTCAAAAGTGTGAGCCAAAAGGGATCACTGACTCAACTGATCCTGTACTACATCTCTTAATCACAGCATACAAGTCGAAAATCAATGTAAAATTCAGTTGTAAAGTTTCTTTATTTGAAGAGTTTCTGAATATCTTTATCTTTAGATGCCAGAAGATCAAAATCACAATTTCTAAATTTCAACAATCGACTGTACCTAGCTTTCCTTGTGAGGGGTGAGTCCGTCTTCACTTTCATACCCTTCATCACAGGCATAGCACATGATGCAATTGGCTGAAATATGAAAGGAATCATTTTGGGATTTTGTTTCTGTTTACATCCGGTCTTTGCTATAATGGATATTTACGGCTACAATGCCAAAAAGGTTTCTTCTCAAAACTACTCACAAAAAATCATTGAATCAAGTTCGAGCTCCAAAATTACGTTTGACTATTTGACGCGCGCCACTGTCCGTTTTTCGATCATAATTGCGACGTTCTACCTTCATATTGTCACTGTAAAAAAACAGTAAGCTTTAAAATGTGTCTTTTAGGTAACAGTCGATACTTGGCGATCAAATGACACCATTAATTAAGTTTGGCATATGCGACTCCAACAACTCACGGAGTGGCTCTTTAAGGCATTGAATATATTACTCACTTGTAAAAAGGCGAGTGATCTTTTGGTAAGTGATCTTATTGTACATGGCTTAGAAGATAGGGTAATGTCTGCTGATATATTTTAAAAATAGAGCCATGGGCTCTGTAGCTCATCAGACTTTTGATAGAAATAGGTGTTTGGGTTTAGACCATGGGGTCATGGGCAGTGTAGGAAAAGTCCGAGACGGGTAACTTTGGTTGAGGACGGGCTGTAAAATTATTTAGTCCGTCCTTGTGTTGGGCCAATTTTGTCTAACCATAAATGCATTTATATCCAATAACCCCGAGAGAAAAAATAAACAAAAGTAAATAGCCACATAAATTACGGACTAAAGGGCACTTAGCAGGTTTTGTTCATTAATAATTCAATTACAGCAAAACTATAACATTTTTTTTCAAATTATGCTCTCTTGGATAAGAAAATTCAGATATAAGTAAATCAAATCAAGTGATAAACGTGTTTACTTGAGTCGGGCAACTGAAACGGCCTATTGCCCATTTGGGGTCAAGGGGTCACCGAACCTACAATTCAGAATCCCCATTGTCCAAGGAGTCTACACACAACTATTAAGCTATCAAGACCTTTTGGAACTGGAGAAGAAGATGAAAGTAGGATTTTAAGGTTTTGACCCCTGTGACCCCATTTGGGGTCAAGTGGTCACCAAACCTACAATTTAGAATCCCCAGTGTCCAAGGAGTCTTCACACAATTTTTCAGCTCTCTAGACCTTTTGGAACTAGGGAAAAAGATGAAATTAGGTTTTTTAGGTTTTGACCCCTGTGACCCCATTTGGGGTCATGGGGTCACCAAACCTACAATTTAGAATCCCCGTTGGCCAAGGAGTCTACACACACCTTTTCAGCTCTCTAGACCTTTTGGAACTAGGGAAAAAGATGAAATTAGGTTTTTTAGGTATTGACCCCTGTGACCCCATTTGGGGTCATGGGGTCACCAAACCTACAATTTAGAATCCCCGTTGGCCAAGGAGTCCACACACACCTTTTCAGCTCTCTAGACCTTTTGGAACTGGAGAAGAAGATGAAAATAGGTTTTTCAGGTTTTGACCCCTGTGACCCCATTTGGGGTCATGGGGTCACCAAACCTACAATTTAGAATCTCCAGTGCCCAAGGAGTCTACACACAACTATTCAGCTCTCTGGACCTTTTGGAACTGGAGAAGAAGATGAAAATAGGTTTTTCATGTTTTGACCCCTCTGACCTCATTTGGGGTCATGGGGTCACAAAATCTACAATTTAGAATCCCCATTGGCCAAGAAGTCTACACACAACTTTTCAGCTCTCTGGACCTTTTGGAACTGGAGAAGAAGATTAAAATAGATTTTTAAGGTTTTGACCCTTGTGACCCCATTTGGGGTCATGGGGTCATGAAATCTACAATTTAGAATCCCCATTTGCCAAGGAGTATGCACATAAAATTTCAGCTCTCTAGAGTCATTGGTTCTGGAGAAGAAGTCGAAAAAGTGAAAAGTTTACGGATGGACGGATGGACGGACGGACGGATTGAGGGATGGACGGACGCCGGACGCCATGCCATAAGCCCATCGGGTCTTTCAGACCTGATGAGCTAAAAATCTATGAAACCAACCTTTGGAGATTTCTCCACCTCAACAAGACACATCCTACAGTTGCCGGCGATGGAGAGGCGATCATGGTAGCAGAAGCGAGGGATCTCTACTCCAGCCTCCGCACATGCCTGGTCACCGTTACAGAAGAATCATTGCTGAGTTCAAACTTTCATTTCATTTCACACAAAAAAATAGTGCTCCAGATAAGATTTTTAGAATCTATAAAATTGATATTCTATCATGTCACATCTGGTAACAAAACACTGCAACAAATTAAGACTTCACAGACATTCAACACAACAATTGTCAATGCACTCAAAAAATCAAAAATCACAATTTTGAAAACGAAACTGAAAGCACTACCACGTGATAGTGTGTGGAGCAGTCTGATTAAAATCGACCATGTTCCGAAGAATAAAAGTTTCAAAATATTGACTCCACTAGGTCTGACCGCACCCTACTGTAGAGCACGTGCTGACACCAGTTTAGCGCAGACAAAACCTAGTCATTAGCGAACCAATCACATCATCGCGTTTAAAATAAGGATAGTGGCAGTCAATGATAACGAATGGTAAATGAGAGTTACTTGCCCCTAACTACTGATACCGAATGCTTTTGCCGCACGCATTGTGATTGATTAGATGAGTTTACGTAAGAATGTGCGCTACAGTAGGCTGCGGTGGAGAAGATAGCCTACAAATATAGAGTTCGAATCTCGGTAGATTCAATATTTGGAAACTTTTTTTCTTCTGAACAGGTGTGTGGAGTTTATCATTACTCTTCACATAGTGAAACTGGAAGCAATAGAGTACTGCAGGGGATGAGGTTTGAAGACGCTGATCAAAAACTGATGTTGACTATTGAGTACCATACAGACACACTTTACAATTGTTAGCATATTTACTGTATGCTGCAATTTCAGACTGATGCGCATTTTGTGAATCTACATCAGAGTATTATAGACAGATAAACAGTTGATCTGGAGCTACGGTGAGAGTCAAGTTTTCTAACTTTCAGATTTTGCATAGACTCAAGAACTACCTGTTAAGTCTATCTACACCATTAATTGTTCCTGATATTTGCCTTTCTTTTACGCATTATGCTTGACACAAACAGAATTATGATCTTTAAAAAAATTATTTTGTTGTAAATAATTATCAATCAATGAAGTCTTACCGAGGTAATAAACAAATGTAACATACGAGAAATTGACAACTAAGCCTTTCGTAAGTAAGTATAAAACATTTTATATTGAAGTATTATAAATCTTTTATTAAGTCTAAAGTGCCAATTTGTATAAGATTATAAGTTTATATCCTTACCTGCAAGACTGTTGTCCCGGGATCTACAAACACCTGCTTGTCATCAACAAACAATTCCACCTTGTCTGGGGCTCCTGTTGAGCTGCTCCGCACTGCAATAAAAAAGAAAAAGTTTTCAGTAGGAATCTTGCATACCTTCAAAAATGAAGGAGAAATGTGTTTTATCTGTGTTGAAAACTCCCAATAATCGAAACCAGACAGCTGGACTGAATTAAAATAAACTACCAATTCAGATTACATGCCTTCAAATCAGAACATCTTCAAGTAGGAAACATATATATACTTATAATACTAAAATATAATCTATAAATTATCATGTGGTTATGCTTGCTTCACATGCTTCAATTATCACCTGTCATGTTTCCAAGCTCGTCAATAGGTTTATTGCCAATAAAATTCTCTTTTCACCATATATATATAAGGACAGGACAGTAATTGTCAGATTTGTTTCTTGACAAAGATAAACTTATCACTGATATCACCTCTTGTTGTTATACCTTTCGTGTAATTATACCAAACACATCTATGCGTCTTTGCAAGTTAATAACATTAACCAAACACATGATACAGCTCTATCATACAATAGTTCCTAACGTTTTAAAATGCAATGCCTGATTTGACCAATGACCAACAAGAGATAAAACTATCAATCCTAGTTTTTCTCTGAGAGACAGAGAGTACATTTTGAAATCAAGAATTTAAGTGAAGTTTTTGGGACAGGAATATTTGTTGCCAATAACTGTGTCCTTTAACATTATGATGTCAAAATTAGTGAGTGAGTGAGTTATTGTTTAACGCCGCTTGGGCAATATTTCAGCCATTAGCGGCGTGAAGTCAAAATTAGAAACCTTAAGTAAACTATATGTATGATTATCCTTGAAAATTAGACACATTGTCAGAATGTTAATAGAAAAACATTTTATTGGAGATATCACATTGCTTAGTTGTTAGTGGAAATTTTGACATAGGGGAAATTTTACAAAGATTTTTCAAAACTCTTCAATCAAATTTTTTTTTTTAAATATGAAAGAACAAATATTTTTTGATTCATGATTTTGTCAAACTTTTTGGCATATTTTGTAATGAAAACAATCCATTCAGCTAAGTGTCTTGGATTAAGTCACAGTGCTGATATAGAAAGTTGAAACAAACTAAGTACTTCATCTTGTAAAAGATTTAACATTCTGCACGCATTAGCTTTCATTTAAAGGCGAAACTATTCAATTGTAGACATATCAATATTACCGTCGATTGACAAAATAAATACCTATCTTTTCTGGTAAAATTAGTTTCACATACACCCCAACCACAAGACAAATTAATGGTGTCATCAGACTATCCAACTTGAAGAGGCCAACTCAGGTGGTCAGTTAGGCGCAAGATTTTTACTCTGGTTTAACATTACATACTGTATTTCATTTTGCATGTTTGAAACTGGAAAATTCAGAAATATTTCAGCCATAAGAAGAATATATGAAGCATTAAAAGTTGTTTAAATTCTAGTAAATATGATAAGAACAAGAGAAACGGTACCTGCTGAAGGGAGAAGGTTGGTGGCAGATAGTACCCTCCTCACCGGCCCCAGCCGTAACATCATTGGTGCTCTTCACACACCTGTCATCAATCATCAACATTACAATCAATTACGACGCATTCTCTAAAAAACAAAAACAAGTCAAATAATTTCTACTTAACATATTATGTGTCAGATGTTGCTAGAGAGCAAACACTGCAGTGTCTACAAAGAACAATAAAATCAAAGCTTAACATCCTCTTAAAATTAAATAGAATGTTTGTTGCTACCTTACTAAATTCATTTTGATCGTAAAAGGTTTTTTTTCATCTTTGCATATTTTATTGTTAATAGAATACCTATACCTTAGATTAATAACTTAGTCAATTATGATGTCTTTTGACAACAACAAAACGACAATTAAGAAAAACTTTGCCGTAACACCATAAACTACCAGACATAAACATAAGTTTGTCTATCAAGTAACCTCATATTAATTATAATATGCCACTTTTTCTAAATTAGGTAGATTTATAGCATGTAATTGAAATCAGATAATATTATCAATTTCATTATATTAACCATAAAGATGTAATGTATGGTCAAACCAATCGTGACAAATCAATTTTTAACATTTTAACATCGTATCGCATCGCAGTGGACGTAGTGAGGTACATTGGATTCACATTCTTGATGTTCTGTACTTACAGATGAGTATTCATTAAATGTTCAAAAGGTTACACCATAATAACCCATGTTCATCCTAAAAGTATATACAACACAAAACAAAACAAAAATTTTTGTAAATGCATACATACCAACACTAATTCTGATACTAAGAAAACAAGAACCATAACATTTTTTTTTATTGGCCCAACTATTTTATGATTGTCTTGTGCATACCGCCAATCTTCTTGCCAACAACTAATGAAAAGGAGAATGTCTGTGATCTGACCCAACGACACCAGTGTAAAGAGTGCACTGGTGAGGCAACCAACAAAAAAATAAAACTTCTTCTAGAAACAGTTACGTTGAATAAACGATTCGTCTTTTAGTTTGTAGTAATCGTTGAATAATTTTCAATTTCGAGAAAAAAATTAACCATAAACATGTCCGGAAATGAAAACCATGAAAACATGTCCAAATACCAATAAGAGTTTTTCTTGATAATTATATATATTAGTCAAATGCGACATGCATATGCTAAAGAGATGGACCCTTGCTTCGTCAAAGATTGACATGTTATAAGTAACTCTGCTGGGTTGATATTCGATTAAAGGACATATGCAAATTATTCAACTTGTTCTCTATAAAATCGAAAAATTATACGAGTTTCAATTTCAACTTGCGGAATGACATGCAATCTCTTAAAAGGCCATAAAGAGATGCGCATTGTGATTGCTTGAAGGTATCTGCTGCAAGCCAATGAGATTAAGAGGTCAAACTGAGGCAAAGGTTAAACTGACGGCTTGAGTAAAGGAGCTTAGTGAGATCTATATTCTGCGTAACATAGCACAAAAGTATTAGATTTTATTTTCATGAGATTGTTGCAGGTGCAGATCTTCATGATCAAGTTCTATCACTCAGGTTTTGAGAAAGTCAGGGAGGAAGTGAGAGAGCGAGTTACTGTTTAGCGCCGCTTTGGCAATATATCAGCAATTAGCGGTATGAGAAAGTCAGGGAAGGATGGAGGTGAAGATAGGTGCAATATTTTAAATGTATATATATAAACATGTTTGATCGATCATGATCTTTGAAAACTACTTTGAACCATTGTTCAGTATTCAGTAAAAATTTATAAAAAGTATTCGTCTAAAGACATTTATTAACAGTTTGAACTTACATTGATTGAAAAACATTTACTTCCTGAGTTCCTGTCAAAATCATGTGACTGTCATCTGGCATGTTATTTTTAACTCACAGGCCGATCGACAGTTGGGGTTGTCTCAAAAGCATTTGATCTATTTTACCCGTTTCTGCTGGCCGCCAAATAACTTTGTTAATCAATGCATATTCTGCGAAGGTTGTAAGTCAAAATGCTCTCGCAAATTCAGATTTATCACCAATTCAAATTAAAATTATTATATTTTTGATCAAGTTGAAAAAATTCTTAAGACTTATTTGAACTACAAGATTTGATTTTCATATGTATAACTAAGGGTCTAAAAACTCAGATTTATTGCATCACAGACATCTAGATAAGCGGCACAGCAACCGATGCAAGACTATTGGTAATTGTGTATATCTGGAATTTTATTGAAAGGGTTGTTTAATTACAAATGTTATCAACTGTGTTCATGAATTATACCTTGTCAAGTGCACAGCTGAAACGATTATTACACAGTTGCGATTTGATATAAACATAAGATTTTTTGGCTTGTATAAAATTTCACATCAGTTAAGTTTACTTAAACCATTATTCTTTTGGTGAAAAATCAGTAATTGGATGATATCATAAAAGAATAAATGTATAATATAAATTGAAAAGACAGCAAAACATTATGATGCTCAGGGGGGTCTACGAAGTAATTATGTTTACATTTATATAGCCATCAGAAAAGCTGATATTCCGTTGTATCAATTAATGACTTAACAGGTGCTCTGAAATTTTTTATTTCATTTCTTTTGGGGTTTTTTTTATTTCATGCTTCAAATTTATAAAGTATTTTGAAATTGCCCACCCGAAAACATAAGATGCATTGACTGCGTCACAAAATCTGAGGGACTTGAAAACAGTTGACATCACAAAAGTTGCAATCATATTCACCTCTTCGAAGTTAAGAGATTTTCTTGCCATAAACACAGGTGTACTTTATTGAAGTACGTTTTCAGGAAGAAAAACCAATGTTAATAATGGTTATATAAGAATTAACTGTAAATCATATTTGTTTTATAACACCATACATGAGGTTAATATTTTGCAAAATAGTACTGTCATAAATAATTTGAATAAACGTTAACTGTCACCAGATGAATACGTTAAAAATGTTTTAAATGGGAGTTCGAAATGCCTGCTGAGAAGCCTTGTTATGTATAGTACGTGATGAAAGTCGATGTTTCCCAAGCTGGCAACGTGCAGACGAAAGAAAATATCTGGCATGCTTTACTGGAACAACTTTCGCTGAGAAAGTGAACTTATGTCAACCTGTGTTACCTATTCTTACATGATGTCAAGTTGTCAGTTATTGACCTAATACTATCAGGTCTATTGAACTCAAGTGATTTGTTACATGCAACTAAACAAGTTTATAAATGGCCACATTAAACTTAACTTACACGAAACGACCGCTGCAACAGTGAACCTCAATGACACAAGTATGGCTGCGCCCTGTGTACGAAATGAAAATTGGAACTCACAAACGAAATGTAATACGATCCGCATGGAATCATAAAAAGGAAAACAAAATGATTATAATGTGTCATGGACAAATGCATGGAAATAAAATTTCAACCCAGCTGCAATGATTTTGAAATAATGTCAGCGATTATCTTGCAATTTTGTCGACTGCAGGTGAATTCGTAGACCAGATTGGTTCTTAGACGTAAATGTCCAGTGGATTCGTAGACACATGGGCGGTGGTTTCGTAGACGTTCGTAGAATTTTATTATAATAATCGGATACTTGGTGTTGTTTTTTTTGTCTGTTTTATTTTGAATAAATAAACAACTGTGGTATGTATAAATGCATATCTGTCTAAACATCAATCAACATCAAACGGGAGATTAATTAATTACCGGTATCATATACCCGGCAGATACGGTAACTCATTTACAGTCAAAACTAATCACGACATACTATTTTTATAAATCCATCTAAAACCTACAACCACTTTACTTTTATGTTTTGAATTACACCGACAACGCAACTCACAATATTATTGTTTTATGCCGAGAAGACGCAATTTCCTATTCAATCACATATGATATATATAAACTGCAAGTTCGGAAATGCAATACATTCAGCATCAACCATGGCTCTGATGTGTCGTATGTTCGAATGATGCACGCTATTCAGTGTGATCGATGTGACCTCTGGCACATAGAACTTTGCGAAACGGCACCAAGCAGACAACTTACAGACAGCTAACCAGATGGACTTCCTGTGCAAGAGATCTACTGTAGCGGAACCTAATAGTGTTTACAATGTGCTAACAATATGAAATACGAAAATATAGTGCTTATAACAGATATTATTATCAATTGTTATATGTTGATAATATTAAATGATAATTTTTTTAATAATTTTATATTTTATGACACTTATTCATTCTTAAATTCTGCCCGAGGTTACGTATCGCTGAAAACGATAATAGGAATATATATATATGAATAAAAAGTGACATACAACGATACAACATACAATAAGACCTACAGACAATTTATGTACAGATATCTGTCAGATTTATCATCAAACTGTGTCCCTCGGGAGATGTCGTTTTGACAGTAGATTTTTAACAATGCCCTGTTACAGTCATGACATCACAATTGTTTTTCATCATCAAGTAATGACATCACAATGCTATGACGTCATAAACATGATGACATCACAATGCTATGACGTCATAAACATGACGACGTCACAATTCTATGGCATCACCGCACTAAGAGTCTTATTTAGAGTAGTGGAGTGTTCAGAAAATAGAGAATACTAAACGACGTCCCGTTTAATGACATATTTATGAAACGAGTGTGTGGTTTGGTATTTAACGAGCGAAAGCGAGTCAGATACCGATACCATTCACGAGTTTCATAAAAATGTAATTATACGGGACTGAGTCTAGTATTTTATTTATTACTCGCTGAATTATATCAAAGAAAATCGCCGGGATAACCATTGTCGCTGCGCCGCTAACATTGTGACGTCATGCTTAACGATTGTGACGTCATTTGACGTCAATCAACACGCGATGTTATTACACAATGTGTGATATATATAAACTGTGTAATAACTTTGTAGATTTATCAATAAATATAAACGGCGGTATCTTCAACGGGAGAGTAATGATATACATTTTCGAAATGAAAAATGATTTGGATGATAAATAGAATCACACCCTCGTGTCTTCTGATATCAAATATTTCAACACTCGTTGATAAAAGTAAAACTATCCTCGGCAAGCCTGGGGTATTTGTATATTCTATCAACTCGTGTTGATATACACTGCCGTCCAGAAGAAACGCCTACATAACATTTTTATATAAAAAATTAGATAATTTCTAAAATTTATTATATGGTGGTTTCAAGGTTATGCTGAAACAATAATTGGTATATCTACTCATTGAAATCATTGATAAAACGCAACCTGCGTCAATAATTTTGAAGAAAATTGATTTTAAAGAGAAGATCATGAACAGCATCAAAATTCCGTTGCACGTGCCAAATTCAAGTATAAAAGGGGAATGAGCTGTCTCAGTCGACATTTCTAATGTAAATTACCAAAACGAAAAGACCACAATTGCCGCAGGTGGAGCGTGAGCGAGCAGTTGGGGTGCTCCAGCAGGGTGCGACTCAGGACCACGTGGCCAGAACCTTTAATTGCGACACATCAACCATTACTAGACTGGTGAGACGGGTTCGTGACACTGGTGAGACCTCAGATCGACCAAGAACTGGACGTCCGCTCGTGACCACACCCAATGAATACCGCTACTTCCGGTTAATACATCTACGTAATCGGTTTCTCACTATGACCTCATCTGCAGCGTCATCATTTGGACATGCTGCGTGTAGGTAGACATTAAGTAGACGACTTCGAAGATATGGTCTTCGGATGCACTGACTATATTCCGCAGTGTAACCTTAACCCCGGCCGCGTCATCGACGTAACCGACTGAGGTGGTCCCGTACAATAATGAGATGGCAGAGCCGGAACTGGGCTTGTGTGTTGTTGTCAGACGAAAGCAGGTTCAAGCTGCTCGTAACTGACGGAAGAGCGCGTGTGATGCGTCCCCGTGGGGTGCGCTTCATGCGTGAATGTGTTCAAGAGGTAAGAGCATTTGGAGGTGGAGGGGTGATGGTCTTGGAAGGCATCTGTGGAGACAGAAAGACAGACCTCGTGGTTGTAAATGGTAATTTGAATACCCAGGAGTAAATTGACCAGGTTTTACAAACAGTTGTGATTCCATTCCTGCAGCAGAACCAAAGTTTATTGATGCAACATGACAATGCGCCTATCCACACTGCTCGTCGTACAGCCAACTTCTTGCAGGCGCAAAACGTGGATCCAATTCCATGGCCAGCTAATTTCCCTGACCTCAATCCCATTGAGCACGTATGGGGTTACTTGGATAGACAGATTCGGAAGCGACAAATGCAAATTTTGAACCGAAATTATCTTATTCAGGTCTTGCAAGAAGAATGGAGACGCATCGCTCCTGTAGTCATCCGACGTTTAACCACGTCAATGCGTCGACGAGTGCATGCCTGTATTGCTGTTCGCGGTGGCCACACCCGATATTGGACTCACATTTGTTTGTAAATCTGTTTGAATAAAATTTCTCTAATTAAACATTGATCGAATACAGAACAACTTACCCTTGTCTCATTTAAACAATCACCATTCTTTTGTAACAGCAGTTGAAGTTCTGAAACTTGGCAGTATAGTGCAGAAATGGTATGATTTCATCATGCTAAAATATTGCAAATGTGTTGTTAAAAGTTTTTATGAAATCTTATTAGAAATGAACTAGGCGTTTCTTTTGGCCGGTAGTGTATTTGATATCAGAAGACACTTGGGTGAGATTCTCTATATATATACAGAAAATGACCCACATTAGTATGACCATAGCATAGTATATAGTTTCGTATCCTTGAACCAAAGGCAAAGCTAGCGCCATCAGTCAAATTATAATCACTATATATCGAATTGAAAACAATATTAAGTCAACTACAAATAGCTAAGATATTTCAGTATCACTTAGATGGATTCATCTACGACTTCACCGTCTACGAATCCACCGTCTACGAATCATCCGCGTCTACAAAACCGGTCTGGTCTACGAAAATACCGCATCCCATTTTGACGATATAATTCATTTATTGTAATTTCGTTGTATTCTCGATTCTGATTGGTTGATTCGAAAAAACTTACCCTATGTTGAATGACAATGAATACCAGGAAATTAGCAAAGGCGAATCACCGCGAATTGATACAACATGTTCACAAAATAATTGATTATCGGAAAATGAAAATTAAGTTCCTAGATATGAGATCATGTCAAACAAAAGGTATCAAAAATTAATTAAGTTACTCGTGCTTTTAATTTTATAGTTATTCGTCTGAAATAGTAGAAACGTACGTACTTTATTTCCAAGGCAAAATCTGAGACATCTGAGAAATGTAAAACAATTATTTTCTACAACCTGTGTAAGTATTCCGTCTGACCTGAAAATATGGTATATCGGCCAAATTTGAAATAACGTTTTATCACATTTTCCCTTCTGTATGTTTCGTTTATTATAGTCAACCTAGTTTTCGTATTAACCATTTTAACTGCGGAGCTAGACAATGATTACGAAAAATTAAATAATGAATAGTTTACAATAGTCGCCTGTAAGAAGTTTATGCCATTTTTTATTTTTCATGATTTATATTGAAAATATTAATGATGGTCTTTCCTTAAATTTTAATACTCCGCATTGTCCGAAATCCGGCCTTTTACTTCCGGTCTTTACACGACGGACCACGTTTTCTTTCAGGCCTTATACTTTGGCACCAAAATGGGCTTCGGGGACCTAAAATCGAAAGCAGGACAAGAATCTCTTAATACTTTCCTCGCAGACCGCAGTTATATTGAAGGGTAAAACCGATATACCTAGTAAATTACAATTCCATTGTTATTACAATGTTAATTTCTTGCCCTACGTCTTTCCGACATTGCATGCCATAAGAGTCAGACCCATGTCAAAATATTGTCTGAGTTATTTTTCTTAAACCAATTATCGTAATTGTACACTTTTTTGCTTTCTATTGTATGGCAAATTTTGTCTTTTGTTTAATTAAACGTACCATAGAACTAGAAGCAACATTTCCTCTTTCTCACTGATCTCAGAAGGAAAAAGGTTTATGTTTACATTTGAGACAAAATCTCTTTAAAGAATAACAATTAATTCCTATTGAAGAAAAATAGCCAGAGGCAACTGAAAACTTTGCAAATATTACGACAAAGAGCACACTGGTTTTACCAATGTTTTTGATCATCTTCTTCAAATTTGATGCGGATGTTACAAGTCTATCTATAGGTTGGTAATGTGCCTCATAGGATTCACATCTCTAGAGTGCCAAAAATATTGTTAACAGAACTAGCAAAAATAAGTAGTTGTTTTAGGCGGAAGCTGTAGTCATTTAGTTGTCAATAAGTTTGAATGTAGAACAAATTTGATGTATTTACAACTAAAGAAGTTGTTTACAAATCCATCAAATTCTTATTTCTTCATCATACCAACTTCTAAAATGCCACTCAAATTAGTTTGCATGTGTTTGATAGTACTTACTTGATTGATAAAATTATTAATATGTATTTATATTCATGATATATGTTTAATGTATCAAACATGTTTCCCTAAAGAATGGTTTTGTTATATTTATTTGACCTACATACACTGTCAATGTAAAGCATTGGAACAAACTGAAGTCTGAAACCAAAAGTGCAACGGAAGGTTGCATTGTAAAAAAAATGTTTGCATACATTGTTTTAAAAAACTGGCAATAAAAAAAATAAAAAAATCGATGAATTTTTTTTCCCGCTGTATTTATAATAAATTCATGCACATTTCGCCATAAATACTCCCCCAATTGGCACAATAATCTGACAAAAAGTAGTGAACCTTTGCAAGTTTTTTATTCACTGTAAATTCTGTTATATTCTATGTGAAACAGATTATACTAACACAGACTCCGAAAAACCTGATTAGGATAAAACAAATGTACATTGACAGGGCTCCAGATAATTATTTGGACTCACGGTTATTTCACTTATTTCAAATTGAGGAGTGAATTACCACAAGAAAAAAACTAGGAATATTTCAAGGTTTATCATTTTCAGATCCTCATTCCAAGTTAGCATCTTTTTCGTTATTAGTCGTTGATTATATTTTCCACACTTTTAACCTGCTTGGCATATCTCCGAAGCAAGATGTGCTACGCCATGGAGATATGGTCCTCATGTAGTTCAAGTAATCAAAACAAACTTGAAAAAATCCAAAATGCAGCCCTCAGGATGATTTGTGGTGCTCTAAAGACAACGCCAGTCTCAGCACTTGAAATAGAAACAGATATCACCCCTTTGAATCTTTATATTGAATCAGCTGTCCTGAACAAACGTATCAAACAGCATTTCCAACCAAAGGAGTCACCAGGAGTCATCAAGGATAATCCAGCACCCAATAGCTTCTTCCAGAGATCAGAGCTACTTCTGAAGCAAAGGAACATTGTCACCAAGTAAAAAGAAAGTTGACTTCCAACAAACAGCCATCATGAATGACCAACCACCATGGATGTGGTCTCCTCCTTCCATAGAGTTGAATCTCCCAGACAAGGCATCCAAAAGGGAAATTCCAGAGCGATTGCATCAACTCTCTCTGGAACTCATTCATGAGAAGTATCAGGACCATTCAAAGATTTACACAGATGGTTCTCTCAACCTTTCTGCTGAGCGAGCAGGAGCGGGAATATATTTTCATTACTCTGGTGAAGAATGCATTATCCCACTTCCTCCCAGTTCCATCTTAGAGGCAGAGCTAGTTGCCATTGAAAGAGCTCTTCAAACAATAACAACAGCAGATGCACCTGATGCCAAATATGTTATTCTCACAGACTCAAAGTCCTCGCTGCAAACCCTTTCATCCTATAAGCCAACTGACTACTTCCACCTCTGCAGTAGGATCAATCAACTGCTGTCAGCAAATAAAGGAATGGTGACTCTCCAATGGATCCCTAGCCATGTTGGCACCTCAGGGAACGAAAAGGCAGATGTCCTGGCCAAGATGGCGGCAAACTGTGGACCAGTCAACAAACCAGTCGTAACCATTCCGCTGTTAATGGGTGTAGTGAAATCATCAACCAAACAGCTATGGGTAGAAAATTGGAACAATGGGTTAACCGGAAGACAATACCATCAAATACAGTCTAAACCAAGCAGTGTTCGTTACACAAATGTGAATCGCAGGGATCAAGTCGTCCTCAGCCGAATAAAGTTAAATCACTATCCTTGCCAAAGCTTTCTGCACAAATTCAATCTAGCCACCAGTGCTGCCTGTCTACTGTGTGACTCAGGGGAGGAAACCATCCGCCATATCATCTTTGATTGTCAAGAACTTCAAGATGCAAGGACATTTGACACTAGTGCTACCCTGTCTGAACTTCTGACAAATCAAAACAACTCATGGAAAACTATTGTGGACCTATTCAGAGAGAGGGAAAAGAGGATACGTGCCAGAGCGAACAATGGCTGATGCACGAACCTACTCAATAATAATAATAACCTGTAAATAATCGAGTAATTTATCTTTGACGAAACATAAAGTAAGTAATCTTTGTTTTCATACAGGTTGGCATTAAGTTGGATGTGAAGATCAGAGATGTAGAAATGAAACTTTATTTTGACAAGTCACCATCACTCCTGTAAACAATATCTGACTCGTATTCTGGGAAAGTTGTGCGTATGTAAAGACTAGCTCAGTGAAACTTGGTACATGGCACAATCATGTGTATCGATGCCTTTTTGATTTTCAACTTCTGAATTTTATGTTTTGCTGTTTCTATTGAAACACAAGTGAAAATAAGGTTTTCCGGGTGGAACCTTAAAAGCAAGCACAAAGATCTAAACCGTGATCTTCTGAACGGTAAATTCATGAGCATCGATATGCTGCATATAAGTTACTTAGGGTTCATTAAAGATTACAGTTTTATACCTATGCAATTCAGTAACAATTTATGAAGTCTCTAAATAAAAAATGAAAGTTGTGTGAAATCACCCCAATGAAGTCTTGATGTCAAAATGCTACTTGATTTTAGGGTATATTTAGAAAAAATGCCACTTTCATTGTGGCTGTGAAGAAGGGGCTGCTCTGCTTTTGCTGTGTATCACAAATGCTCATCTAGTTTGATTCAATATAAGCAGCAGGTTACATTGCCATGTTAGTTGCAAATACTGTCCTTGTTTGTTTTGAGCAAATCAGTGCTTAGTCTAAATCTCTTTAAATCTGACAGAACCCATCAACAAAATTTCACTGGTTAGTGATTTGGTTGATATTTCATATTTTGCATATGTAAAATACGTGGGAAGATATAGTGTCAGAGTATATATGAAACCTTAATTTAGGTGACATAAGGATGTGAGGATATGAGAGTAGAAATAGTGAAGGGAGGGGGAACCTTGCATCCAATTAAATATTGTCAAATTTTTTTCATTCCTATATGACTAATATTTGTTAATGACACATTTTCCCAAACGACATTTCTGTTTTTTGTAGGTATGAACCCTCGCAGGCAGACGCTGTGGTATTCTCAGCACTGTCAGGTCCGCCTCCTGCCAGTCTTGCACATGCCCTTCGCTGGTACAACCATATTGCCTCATATGAAAATGAGAAAAACAGGTAAATATTTGAACAACAATTTATGAAATATATTTCATGGTTATTAGCAAAGATGTCATAATGAAAATATGTACGCACATGTTTGATATGCTAAGTAACCCTTTTCCAAGTTTTTAATTTCATTAACAAAGACGTCGTTCACCAGACACACATTTCATAACACATAATCATTGTAAATGCTAATATCATTTGGATGATCTATTGAATAAGATACAATATTGTTTTAAATGTTTCGAAATCCCGCATTTAAACTAATAAGCAAATAACAGATGTAGGGCAAGTTTGTCAACATGTGCGATGTCATGCTTGCCTTGACCATCTCCAGTAAACCTCTCTTCTTTTTTCCTGCAAAGTAATGATTGATAGGATATTTAGACTTAGATGATGCAATGTGAAATCAACAGTACATGCAACCTTCACGAAGGGGATACTCGCTGTCTGGAGCTAGCAGTACATGCAACCTTCACGAAGCTGATACTTACTGTCAGGAGCTAGCAGTACATGCATCCTTCACGAAGCTGATACTTACTGTCAGGAGCTAGCAGTACATGCAACCTTCACGAAGCAGATACTTACTGTCAGGAGCTAGCAGTATATGCAACCTTCATGAAGCTGATACTTGCTGTCTGGAGCTAGCAGTACATTCAACCTTCACGAAGCTGATACTCGCTGTCAGGAGCTAGCAGTACATACATCCTACACGAAGCGGATACTCGCTGTCGGCAGCTAGCAGTACATGCAACTTTCACGAAGCTGATACTTACTGTCAGGAGCTAGCAGTACATGCAACCTTCATGAAGCTGATACTTGCTGTCTGGAGCTAGCAGTACATTCAACCTTCACGAAGCTGATACTCGCTGTCAGGAGCTAGCAGTACATGCATCCTTCACGAAGCGGATACTTGCTGTCAGGAGCTAGCAGTACATGCAACTTTCAAGAAGCTGATACTTGCTGTCTGGAGCTAGCAGTACATGCATCCTTCACGAAGCGGATACTTGCTGTCTGGAGCTAGCAGTACATGCAACCTTTACGAAGTGGATACTCGCTGTCTGGAGCTAGCAGTACATGCAACCTTTACGAAGCGGATACTCGCTGTCTGGAGCTAGCAGTACATTCAACCTACACGAAGCGGATACTTGCTGTTTTAATTTGCACTTTTTCATGCCAATTCCTGTAATTTCTATAATCTAAATCTACAGTTAATACATATATTGTAATAGTATATACATCTACAGCTGCCAACTTGTGGAGCTGTGGTGTGTGTAATGTGTGATAAGATGTACCGGTCCGAATAGAAACCACATGTTTCAAAGTCGACTGTTACTCATGATTTCCTTGGCAAACAACAAATGCCCTCAAAAGTGCTGCTGATACAACTTTTATATGTGAGCCAGAAGAGGGAAATTGACTTTGAAAAAAACCAAAGCATTTAACACCAAACAAACCTATCACATCAAGTTGAAACACTTTACTATTACAAAGACTTTTAACTTTGAAGGAGAGTGCAAAGGAATCCAGACAAGAAGTTGACAGTACAGAGGCAGAGAAGGGGTAGAATTAAATAGATTTAACCCCAAAATTTGACACGAAGGTTGGTGAGAGCACAAATATTTCATTTAGTAAACTTATATGAAGCAGGTGAACTGAAATGAGTTCCGACAAATGAACTGGAAGGATATGATATCTGATAATTCAGTTCTTGAGAAGAGTCAGGGAATGAAAATAAAATTTCAAATATCAGAACCAAAAACTATAAAAAAAATTCAGAATCAGAAATGAGTATTATTGATGAACATATAAATAGAGGATGTTAAATGATGTTTGTCAATACAATGTTTATCTCGTCGAGTCATCATTTAATATTCTATTTACTATAGATAACAATCTTTAATCATTAGTAACGGTATTTTTAAAAACCCTCACTGCCTCTCATGCCCAAGCTCAACTAGTTCAAAATAATGAAAGCTAAAAATGGTTGCAAAATACAATATATCCTGTAAAAAACAAACCTATTTACAAAAAACCCCACTTCATAAACTCAATTGGACCAATTATTTCAAACCTTTTTGAGTCAGCTTGACCTGACGAGTGACGATAAACTATATCGCCTTTGAGTCGAGTGACGATAAAGGTTATTGGGTTTTTGGCTAGATAAAGACACGTTTTAGAATGGACACTGAAAAGGCACTTACAATTAGTACACAATGAGTAAGTACGTTTAGTCTCTCAAATCTGAACAGTTGCTCAAGTTATGTGCATTCCACCCCTACAGGCTGTCACATTTGGCAATTTTTTTACAGAAACCTTGAAAGGTAAAAATTAAGAACTCTGAGATATTGTCATTGGAATTATGACAAGAAAATGTAGCTGTCTGAATATTCTTTAGATGAAATTAAATGGTGGGAACAGATAAAGAAAAAGGTTGAGATAAAGACTGAAATTGTTATCTTGACGGATGCAAACAATGGAGGCTGGGGAGCTTGTCTTAGACAGCTTATAGCCAATCCTGAGAAATGTCTGCATATCTTTATTTTAGAAAGGTTAGCCATTGAACTTGTGATAAATCTTTCTTGTTGAAATCATATGGGAATTCATATACTGACAATTCCACAGCAGTAAGTTCTGTCAAAGAAATGGGTGGCATGCAGTCAACTGAGACTGATTGAGATAAAACTGCATGGATTGATCACCAGATAGACTTAGCTATATTCAATATTGCAGACGTAGGCAATGTATCTTCTGACAAAGAACAGAATGGTCAAAAATCAACCTTCCAAGGCACAACTGCTCACCCGAAGATTTCGTGACTGTGGACAGCAGTTTATCAAGGAAACATTAAGTTTTACTGGACACAATGGATTAAGTTTGCAAGTCAAAGACAGACTGATTTCCTTTATCCAGCTTTTGGATCAAAAGGTCTGTTGTTCGAATCTCTGCAACGGCAATTTTGTCTGCAGAAGAGAACTGTTCTACACACAGTAAGGTTTGGGTGCAATGCTACATTGAATTTCAGCGCAGTATCACCCATGGTTTGCTAGTTCCAGCCGATGCTAGCAGGTTTCACCTCATTGCATAGCAACAATAGTATTACAGGTTTTCTCCCTGCAAAAATCCTAGCAACCGTGATATAAGGGAAATACTCTGAGAGTGGTGTTAAACCCCATATCACCTCACCTTTATCCAGGGATAGATGTGGTTCTTGATTTTCTGTTTGAATTGTTTTCTGAGGGACTTGGATACAGTGCTTTGAATACGATATGTAGTCCATTATTTACATTTATTATTATAGTTAATAGAAAATATTTTGATGCATCCAATCTCAGGGTAAAACGTAAACACTCTGGCTCCTCTTATATAACCTGGGTTATAATCTCACTAAACTTCACTTAATTATTCTAGGCCTGATCCCCTCGTCAACAGCTCAATATCTCATGTTACCTCCGAATGCCTGATGACTGAATCATAATCAAATTTCACGCAACAGGCAAGTTTCGTTTAATTAGTTTAATACGTTTAATCATCATTTATATATAAAATGAAATACGGTAGATGAAAATTTGTGAATATCCATAGACAATTTGTAATCAATTCTTGAAATTCGTAACTTATAACTAGTTGATCCTGCAACATTCCTCCAAATTTTGTTGCAATCATGTAACAAAATTTGTTTGTCATAAAATATTTTACTAATATTTTAGGAATTTTGTTCATGTGCTTGAATTTTGTAGACCTTAACAACTTTATAAACAGTTCTTGGAGATTAGTCGGTAATTGTGGTTTTCTAACCCTGAATTGCTAATAATCTAAAAATGTCAGGAATTAAAGACGAAATAAGTAAAGTTTAATCACGGAAGTGTCGGACACTTAGATAAATATTTGTACATGAATCATGATATCTTATCTGAATCATAAAAGACCACAATGTATTCGTAACTATCTTATTTATTCCTAAAAATTTCAAGATAATTAGCATCCTCAATTAAGTCGGGCTGCTATCAGTATGTGTGCAGTTTGCACCACTGCGGCATGTTCGTTTTGTTTATAACTTCTTCAAAATAAGGTTTCAGACCTAAAATACATAACTTTCTACTTGAACCAATGTTAAGGAACATGGAAAGGCACAACCCTCTGTTCATTGGCTGCTCTGCTTTTGTGATGTCCCTTAAACACTAATCTAGTTTGAACATGTTTTGTGGGTTTTCAGCACAAACAGCTATGTATTTTCATAAACCTTTCATACAAATTGTAGGTGCTGTTCATGTAAATTTGCCTGCCACCAATAATATGGGCTGAGCAGGGTTGCATATTTGCATTGATAAACCAAACCAAATCTAGTTGGAAGCTCAAATGTTCATCCTTAAATCTACTTTTGTCTTTTCTCAAGATATCAGTAATGCTGGTTTGTACACTCCTCAGCTGATGATATTTCTGTTAAATGGATTTGGATCCTGTGACCATTTATGATTTGAATTATAGATTGCCTGTTGAGCTATTGAGGCAGTTGCTCTGTTTTTTGACAATGCAAGGCAAGGGAGAAACAATTTTCTCATTACTTTTATATATGCTCACATTATTTTTTTGATTTCATTTATAATCTGTTTTTCCTGACAGTTTTCCCGGTCAGAAGAAAGACATCAATTCATATGGAGGAGCTGCACAACAGAAGAATGCAGCAGCTGAAGACGACGACGATGATGACTTTGACATGTTTGATTCTGACGATGACGATGATGCAGAACAGGAGGCCCTGAAAGCAAAACGTATTGCTGAATACAAGGCAAAGAAAGGCAAGAGTAAGTGGGCCAAAACCGAGGTGGAATAGTTTATTGAAACTTGATGTATTGAGCAACCATAATGTGAAGTGATGCCTTTTGTGGTTTTTAACTGCTTCCATCATTTATTTTTGGCAGTTTCCATCGATACAGCCCTTAGAATTTGTTTCCTGGCTATAACTCAAAAGCAATAAATCCCAGCTCATTGAAACTATATACATTGAACAATCATTTGTGCTTGTGTGCTGTATGGTTTTGAGCCACAGGGTCTACATTTTAAAACCCTCACTCATTTTCATCTATTACCTAGAAAGTTAAAACCTTGTTTACAGACTCCTAAGCTGGATGGGATTATAGTTTTGGTGATCTTGTTACCCTTAACAATGGCCAAAGGGACCATGCCCTAAAAACCTATTTTTATCCTCTTCTCCAGAAGCTAAAGGCCCAGAAAGCTAGAACCATGTGTACATCTCCTTAGCTGATGGGCATTCTTATTTATAAGTTTTGTAACTCTGTACCCCTAATAGGGGCCAAACTCTAAAAAACCTATTTTCATCTTCTTTTTCGTTTTCAGACGTAAAAGGCCTAGAAAGTTGAAACCTTGTAACTCGTTAACAGATAGATTATCCTTTATAGGCTAGATGATTCTCTGATCCCTAATAAGGGCCACAGGTACCTTTAAACAAATAGATTTTGAGAAATCGGATTTATCATTTATTGATGAAAGCTCCAAGAAAATCTTTTGACATGCTTATATTCAAGGTCAAATGCCAAGGTTGCAAGTTGCAAAATCCTTTAAAAAATTTGGGAAGGTTTTCACTGCAATTGGTCTAAGGTCAAGGTCACAGCGAGGTCACAGGTTATGCATGGTTTTGCAAAAATGTTTTCACTATTAACAAGTCTTTTAATCATTACATGTTTGTTATAACCATAGAAAAGGGATCATTGATTTTGTGACCTTGAATGTCAAAGATCAAGGTCACAAGATATTAGTGAATTTTGAAACAAGAATTAGATATTCAGAACTTAAATCAACAACTTATTGATTATAGCCCCTGGAATTTTTTTTGTCATGTTCCCATTCAAAGTAAGGGGCGGGATAGCACAGTCGTTAGCACATTCAGCTTCAATTAAGAGGTTCATGCAGTAGAGAACTGTTCCACAGGCAATAAGGTTTTGAAGCAATGTTACACTGAATGTCAGTGCAGTACCACCAATGGTTCACAAGTTGCAGCTGATAGTTGCAAATTATTGCAGACTATCCCCCTGCATTGATATTAGCAGCCTTCGTATAAGTGAAATACTCTTGAAAGTGGCATTAAGACCCCAAAATCACCTCGTCTTGGTCAATGGTCAAGGTCCCTATTTGTATGTATTAATTATGAAGAAGTAACAACATTTGAGAAATTTTTTGCTAATATCAGTAGAATGTCAAGGTCAGAAAGAGATCATTGCTTAAAGATTTTGTTAAAATGCTTTTTATCATCTATGTTAGTTATACCCAATGAAGAGTGATCATACATTTTGTGACCTTGAATGTCAAAGGTCAAGGATAAAAGATAAGGATAAACCTCATTTTGTGTTAATCTGATTAATAACATTTGGGGAAAAAATTTTGTTAATGTGAGAACATATGTTTAGTGGAGATTTTGATGTTTTGTTGCTAAATATGGAAACGATATTCATAAAGCTGTGTTTTCAAATTAATTTTCTGTTGGTAATTATATTCTTTTTGCTGAACATTATTTTGACTGCCTTTTTAGAAAGTAAAGAGTGAATCAGCATGACATTTGGAGAGTTGTACTCTTGTTTTTCATCTTTTGAAAATTACACTTTGTAAACAAAAGCTATTGCTCCCAAAAGATATGAAGCATCTTGATGTTTCAGAGCCAGCACTGATTGCGAAGAGTAACATTATCCTGGAGGTGAAGCCGTGGGATGACGAAACTGACATGAAGGAACTCGAGAAACATGTCCGATCTCTAGAGACTGACGGACTTAAGTGGGGGAGTTGTGAGTCTGTCAATATCATAACTTTTTCACCATCTCCTTAACTAGCAGTGGGCAATGGCAAAATTCAAGTCATGATTCTGCACAAAGTGAATATACCATAATCACATTGTTCCAAAAAACCTCAAAAAAAAAACTATTTCAACATCTGCCGGAACCATCTTTCTCTTGTGTACTAGCTCCTTGACTAGTGAGGATTATGATTCAAAGATTTGGTTACCCCGTAACCCATAAGAAGGGCTACAGAGGAGGATAGTTGTAATGTCAATGTATGTATTAATACATTGTAAAACGATTACAGGTAAAGAGCAACTTCAGTCGTGAATTGATCAGAATCAAGTATCCAGCACTGTCATGGTAGAATGTCCTTTAAGTATGGTCATTCACTACATATGAAAAATGATTGTTGTCATCCCATGTTATTGTCCCTTACATAATTATACATTATCCTTACTTGAACATACCAAATGATTGATCATCCTAGATAGAATGGGGCGCTTATTATTTTGTGAGTCACAAACATGCTTTTGGGGCAATATCGAATATCTCTTTAATGTTGGTTCTTGAATTTTTGTATTAGCAATTTCAGCTCATTTGGCCTGTCCGTTCAGTGTTTGTAAACTGTTCACGACTTTATCTTCTTCTCTTGAAATCTGAAATTTTGTGTAAAGACTCCTCAATGTAAAAGGTTTTTAATTGATAGATTTGCTGATAGTCAGACACCTAATCAGGGCAAGCGACCTTGCCCTAAACAATATTTAATCTTCTTCTAGAGGATCAAGAGGTGTTGAAAACTGAAACCTTATGTACAGACTCCTCAGCTGGTGGGGATTCTGATGTATAGATTCGGTGACGATGTGACCCAAAATAAGGGTCATGGGAGCCTGGCCCTATAAATGCAATTTTCTATTTTCTACTTCGGTGCGAAATTGAAACCTTGTGTACACACTCCTTAGCTGATAGGGATTATAATTGATAGATTTGCTGATCATCGGACACCTAATAAAATCCTATTTCCATCTTCCTCTCCAGTAGCAAAATGCCTAAAACCTTGTGTGCAGACTCCTTAGCTCATAGGGATTATGATTTACAGATTTTGTGATTATATGGCACCTAAACGGTGACCATTTGTAAAATTAACTATGGAAAGCCTGATGAACTTCAGAGCAAATGGTTCTAATTTTTTTGAATTTTTTTTTTCAGCCAAACTTGTGCCAGTTGGTTATGGCATAAACAAGTTACAGATCATGTGTGTGGTAGAAGATGACAAGGTTTGTTGTATTTCTTTTTAAAAGTAACAGTACTAAAGAGTAAATCTTGCAAGTGGTCAACAAACAGTTTATTCTTTTTCAGAAGGGATACCCCTTTCTAAGAAAAGGGGTATTAAGAGGAAGGCAGTAGTCTCCCTCCGATCCCCTCCGAGGAGAACTCTGGTTCGGAGGAGTGGGGCCAGCTGTCTTCCGCTAGGGGCCACCCCATCACCGCCTCTATTGACACCATTAATTCACTTATTAAGGGGCAAATGAAAAGCCTCATGGGGGAGCTGATCTCTGAGCTCTGTCAGGTAACCCCTGACAAGTCTCCAAATCGTCGAGAGGTCTGGGGCGACCTGTAACACCAAGAGCTATTGGCTCCATCTAGGGAACGACAGGAGGTCAACGGGTTGCGGTTCCACATCCCCTTACTTCCTTCGTCTGTTCTTTTGGTAATTCCTCAGAAATCCATTCAGGACTCAGAGGTGATGGGGGATTGTTCAGAAGAGGAGATGGATGTCGGCGGGGGTTCGAAGCTGGATCCTACCGACCTCCCGATTTCTGAGGCCTTGAGGGGGTCTGCGACAAGTTCTTCCTGGTGGGGCCTTATCCAATGCAAGGTCATACAGACGCGGCACCGCATCATTGATAGTCAGTGTTATTCACCGCCGTCCAAAGCCTTCTCCGGTTGGAACACTGGGCTCCACTGCAGGTAGGGGAGGTTATGCAATGAAGAAGGCAAAAGGGGTTAAAAGAGACCTGTCAGAGGTGTGGAGTGCCCCTGGTTACATGGATCTGTTGCCTTTCACCAGAGCTTCCAGTGGGGGGCAGACTTTCCCAGTTTCTGCTGGAATGGGAGAGAGTTATGTCGAACCCCTTGGTCCTGTTCACGCTCAGGGACGTACATTTGCCTCTCTTGAAGCTTGGGCCACCTTCTTTTACCCCGGTGGAAAATCAGTGTCAGTCAAGTTGATTTGTTATTCTAACTCGACCGTTGAAAAGTAGATCTATATACTGAAGTGCCACATGAAAAGAATTTCAACGATGTCTGTTATATACAATCTAATTGCGTTTTCTTTCATTTGAAACGTTTGACCACAAAAAATAAACGTCAATATGCTCTGTTTCTCTTCAGCAGTTCCGGCTTGCCCAATTGATCTATTTTTAGAACTGTCATTTCATGTCACAAATCAAAGAATTACAAAGATTAATAAGATATAAATGTTTTGAATGTAATTATTTTGACCAACAATAAGTTCCCTTCTCAGAAATGATTTACATTCACTCTTCCTAACAAAAAACTTTCTTCATCAAACTTTCCATGCTCACGAGTGGCCTCAATCAACATTGACAGCACCATACTGGACTGAACCATTTGCTTAGGGGTGATAGTTTCTGTACAATGAGAGTTTCATTTAACATTTTAGTTCTAATGAAGAGAACAAATGCAAAGGGTAGGGATAGTGTGATAAATAAAAAAATTAACAAATTTTTATGTAATTTGACATTGTAGGGAGTAACAACCTGTCATCCCTATTTCTTGTTAGGCCAGGCCACATTGCGGGTACATGGTAATCTATAAATAGCAACGAAGCTTATTTATTCTGACAAATGGCACATCAATGGTTTGAGCTTTGAGTTTATAGTGTTTATTTATTTTGTTTTTAGAAATTATTGTAGCATTATTGACTTTCATTTATAGAGTAAAAGTAAAGTATTTTATACACATAATATTCTAGGATATTTAGTGAGAGTGAACTGAAAGTTAAAATTACAACTTGGTTTTGTTTGTTCTCCATGTCTGAAGAATTAGGTAAAAAAAATTGTTATTCAAACAGTTAAACAGTTATTTCAATATGACTAAACACTCATTAATATTTAATTCAAATAATTATAATTACTTAGTATCATCTAAGACAATGTTTTGTTTATTTTATGAAATTGATTTAAATAACAGATTTTGCATTATATGAGAGACTGAGAGACAGACTTTTTTACTTGACGTTAGATTCATAACTTTAAAATAAAATTATGATGAAATGGAATTTACTCATTAAAACAAAAAAACAATTAATATGTATGCTGAAATTTAAACAGAAACTGTTATTCACTTAAGTGACTGTTGACCTGAAAAAGTGATCAACTGAAAATTTATTTTGATGAAGTTAAGTTTCACTGGCCCTGTGTCCAGTGGAATCTTTAAAAAAAATTCAACTCCTGCGTTTGCTCTCTTAAATTTACAATAAAATCTTCATTGTATGGAGGTTGTGTTTCTATTACTTACTGGTTAGACGAGGGTTTTTTATACTCGATTTACGGATCTGCTTAACCTAAAATTTGTTAAATAAACTTTCTATCACCAACTGCTTTTAGCCACTGTCTCATATTTCTGTGTAAGTTTACCAGTCATCGCAAGAAACTTGAAAATTTATTGTAGGGGACTTCAGGTAAACTATTTTCATTTGTCATTAGAAATCATACATCTATCTCTTAACTTCCCAAGGATTTCAGTTACACTTAAAGAAAGTTTTAATTTTTCATGTTAAAGTGTAGGGCTAGTAACTTTTTGAAAGGACTAGTGATTTTCAAAATCTACTAGCCCACAGGACTAGTGAACATTTCTGGTGAGCGTCTATCCATGGGTGGGGGATTGGCTGTCGTCAATCGACCTCAAAGATGTGTACATCCATGTTTCCATGCACCCTCAGTTCAAGCAATACCTTTGGTTTGCGTTTGACGGACGTGTTACCAGTTTCGTGTGCTCCCCTTCGGCATCTCTACACAGCAAAGGTGTTCACCAAACTGATGCCGAAGCCGGCGCAGGTTGCCAGGTTGACGACTGGTTGATCAGAGCTTTAGGCCACCCAGGGGATTTTGAACATTCTTCTTAGGCTGGGTTGGAAAGTAATCATGAAGAAGTCAGACCTTACCCTTACGCAGGACTTAGTGTTCTTGGGGGCTTGGTTAAACACGGAACTGGGCACAGTGTCACTGGCTCCAGATCGTGTGACCAAGGTGATCCAGACCACACAGCAGTTCTTGCAGTCACCAGCTCACTTCATTTGCTGGGGAATATGGCGGCGACGGTGGTTATGGTTTGGAGGGCTCATTGTCCCCTGCCACAACGCGGAACGGGGGACTATGAATTCAGCGGCGTCTGTACGTACGTACGTCCGGATTCTTGTTAACGCGATAACTCATGAAGCTCAGCACCTAGAGTGTTCATATTTGGTGACAGCTTTTAATGGAGGAAGACTCACCAGTCGACTTTGGTGACCTTGACGTCAATTTCAAGGTCACCATGACACCACGTAAGTCCGGATTCTTGTTAAAGCGATAACTCATGAAGCTTAGCACCTACAGTGGTCATATTTGGTGACAGCTTTCAATGGAGGAAGATTTAGACGCCAGTCGACTTTGGTGACCTTGACGTCATTTTCAAGGTCACCACGACACCACGTACATCAGGATTCTTGTTAACGCGATAACTCATGAAGCTTAGCACCTAGAGTGGTCATATTTGGTGACAGCTTTCAGTGGAGGAAGACTAAGATGCCAGTCGACATTGGTGACCTTGACCTCATTTTCAAGGTGGATCTGTTTACGTCCGGAGTGACGAATCAGACACCCATGTTCTGCTCCAGGACACCAGACCCCAATGGTCTGGCATCAGACGCCTTTGCGATATACTGGACCGGCAGGGTACTATGGGCATTTCCGCCCATGCCCCAGGTTCCCAGGGTTCTGTCGCAGGCAGGAAGTCCTCCACAGCTTTTGTTCCTGATGACACCGCTGTGGACGGCCCAGAGTTGGTTTCCGTCAGTACTCAGATATGTGGTACAGCCTCCTGTACAATTACCCTGGCTACCAGATCTTCTGACTCCGGAGGAGGCGCCACACCCGAATCCCAGGATTCAGTGGGTGGCTTGACCTCTGTCCAAATCGCCTCCAAATCGAGACAATACTGGCTTCAAGGAGGGATTCAACAAACGTTCAATGTGAAGATAGATGGGCCTGTTATGCACGCTGATGTGGCAATAGAGGGCTACTTGTGCCTGAGTTTTTTTCAATCCCGATAGGATGACGGTTTGACCGCTTTTACTGGCAGTGAGCGAGGTCGACGCAGCCCCACATCCTAAATGGGCGTGGCACCCTCAAATGTTATATTAAAAGAACAAAAACAATCTGTAAGGATAAGCAGTTGTTCTGCTGCTATGGGAGGACCAAGTCCGGCCTACCGGCATGGAAGCAAACAATCTCCAGATGGATTATTTTTGCAATTTGTCTGGGTTACACCCACAAGGGGTTTCAGCCTCCAGAAGGGTTGAAAACTCATTTGGTTTGGGGGATAGCAACCTCTAAGGCTACGCTATCCCTCAGTGAAGAGATCTGCTCCGCAGCCATTTGGAGTCGACCTAGCACGTTCATGAGACACTACCAACTCGACAAGCGACAAATGAACGTTTTCGGTTTGGCAAGTCATACACCCTCTAGCTGATTGAGCTTTCGGTTATGTTGATAAGCCTAGTTAAAGAAAGTCCCACTAGCTGCTTCTTGAAAAATATTAACTGGTATCAGGGCTAAAACACTGTAGTCCCAGGGTCAGCACTTCATTCCAAGGCCTACGAAGTGGCAAGTCACATGACCTGGCGAGTGTATTTACCCGTTTTCCTTGATTAAGGGTTTTGAGACAGAATTCCACTTCCAGAATCCTTTCTCTGGGAGTCTGTTCTATGCAATAGTACCCAAAGGAGGATCCCTTCTGAAAAAGAATCAAAACAAACCTGCAGAGGTTTCAGATTCTTTGAAGAGGATCCTCTTTGAGGTACGGCCACCCACCTCCTCTTATTCTGTCTGCTAATACTTGACTGATAAGTGGTGGTAATAGTTACCTGCCCTTGGTACTATGGCAACCGCTAGGGTTTGGGTTGGTGATATATGAGTAAAACACGTTTTATGTGTTTTTTTGTATATTTTTCATTCACAACCTGTCATATAGCAAAAATAAACAGATTTTAAGCAATAGTACCCCGAGGAGGATCTGAAACCTCTGCAGGTTTGTTCGAATTGCATGGATATGATGATAGCATGTATGAATATGTCCTCAAGAATATCATTGGATTAATGAAATGGTTAGTGTCAAATCTACATAGTTCTAGAGAATGAAATAAAAACCGATTTACAAGTAGGAGAATTTGGATACAATGAAACATTGTAAATGCAGACAAAATGCTTAGTACATAGCTGTGCAGCCTTGCTCCCTTTTACTAGTCATGATCAAGTAGTCTTTATTATATGTGAGCCTGTCTTATCTTTAATGTACTTCGATTGAATTAAAAACATATTCATATTTTCTTTCAGGTTGGCACCGATTACCTTGAAGAAAACATCACAGCTTTTGAAGACTTTGTACAGTCAGTGGATATAGTGGCATTTAATAAAATATAAAGCAAAGCATATTTTTTTATCTGTACATTTGTCTACCTGTTCTGAATAAATGCTGAGAACATATATACTGTTTTAAGTTCTTATAGAGGAGGCTTAATGCATAATTTTAATTGTTTATATTAATATCTGTATCCTTATCACTTATAAGATTCAAAACAGCCAAAAAATGAGAAAATACACTTTAATTTGACTATTAAGACACCTTTTATACCCCAGTTTTGGATAACAACCTGATCAGACTGGGGAAAGCCTTGACAAAATCAACTATTAAAGCGATACTCAAAGCCATGCCCAGTAGGTGACACATGAGGCGGCCACTGAAACTCCAGCTCTTTAGTTTTGTACTGTATTGGTAAGCTAATACAAACAGCCAAATAGGGACATTAGCATTACTTAAAGAATTTCTGAATACCATATACTACTGCCTGATGATATTAAGTTTCCCTCTCAGTCATAATATCCAATTTGATTTGATTGTGACAATCCCTTTATAGAAAAATTCAGAATTTGGGTGGTGAGAGTTCAACCACATAATAACACATATTGTTATATCATTCTTGATGAATGAATATTTATTGATATGAAGAATAAATTGTCTCAAATAACATGAAATTTTTTAAAGAACGGGATACTTCTAAATTAGTTTAATAATAAATTATCATATTTTGCAGAAAATATTCTTTTCATTTAGTTATCTTTCGAGACAACTTAGTACTAAAGGGGATGTTTTGTGTGCAGTTACCTTGAATATACTGTTATCTTAATTACATATCACAATGAGTGGATCGCTGCGAATGGCTGAAATATTGCCCAAGCGGCGTTAAGCAATAATTCAATCACCCACACTGATTGACTCTGTCTCTATCTTTGAATATAAGATACATGGCGCAAGCGTTAGAAACATCCTATATAAACCTAAAGGATTTTGGTAACCGTTCAAAACAATCTACTTTTTCAATTGATTGTCATCATGGATAGAATGTCCTCCTGTTCCTGACTTCTATTGAAGATTTTACAAGCACTTCCAGCATAGCTGATTTTGCACTTTGGTATGTTTATGAAAGTTCCGAAAGGTAGAAAACGGTGGATTTTGATACCATTACCTAAAGTTTTGAATTTGGAATAGAAATAAATTTAGCTAAGAGGAGGAGAAGGAAGGGGGAGAGGGGAAGGAGGCGAGGAATGGGGTTGGCAGTTGAATTGGAGATGTGTTTTTAAGGTCATTTTCAAGTGCTTTCTGCCCACTGAGTGATGGTATCCTGTGGTGTGTGCCTCTGGATCCTTGGATCCATAGGTATATATGTCATAGCAGGCGCCAACCAGCAAGACGATAGGCATTACCATCTCGCAGGTTGACACCGTTGTAGCAGGCCATTTCTTCCCCAGTCTAAACTTTCCGCGGGGAGAAAATAGCCTAGGCCAAACTTTCCCCGTGAAAGGTTTGGCCCTGGCTATTTTCTACCCGGGGAAAATTAAGACTAGGCCAAACTTCAACTCCAAGTTGGCGACAAAAACAGTACGACCGAGATAGGTGTCTGATTCCATTGCTCGTTCCTCCTAATTGTCAAGGATAAAATTGTTAGATTTAACTTTGAATAGTCAGGATATGAATAAGGAATATATTGGTGAAGCGGTTGGTTGCACAGACTTCAAGAAAAAACGTAATTGCAATATAAAGTTGGAGTTTATCGCACTTATATTTTCGAAGCGGGGCTTACTACTTTAAAAGTGTATATTCCTACCCTAAAGGAGCTTGAATGTTATAGATATCGTCACACACAGTTGCTATCGAACGTAATTAAGATTTCTGTGCAATTGAAAGTGATTTGCTTGAGTTATTAATTAGTTATTGCCAAATTAAAAAATCAACAAGTCAGCGGAGGGAACTCGGTTTTAAATCGGCTGAGGGAACCCAGAAATAAAGGTTGGGAGGGGACCTTTTTGGATGGGGAGTGGACATAATAGGGTATGGAGGGAACTAATTTCAAATCAAGTAAACTGTAAACGAGACAAAACTCCTTATTATATAATTTTTAACTCGACCACCCATTTCAAACATTAACTGAGAAATTGAATGTTTAGACCCCCGAAGTGGCAATGGTGGAATTTTGACAAAAAGACTATGAGATAAATCCCTATGACGTTTTAGGAATTGATAAGACCTTCATATTCTTGACGGAACCACACTAGATCTCTGCAATTCAAACACGGTAGATAAGTTAAGTTTTTACTAGATATATAATTAGAGCCAGAAAGCCCCATTGCTATAATATCAGGGGCGTAGGAACGGGGGGAGGAGGAGGAGGAGCTTGGGGGGGCTAAGCCCCCCCACTTTTTTTTTTAAGCCCCCCCCCCCCCCCCCCCCCACTTTTTTTTCGAAATGTTTTTTTCAAATCGATTATTTTCCCCTTTCTACTACATATTTCCCAATAACTGGTCTAGTATTGTTACAAAACAGCTACTATGCACTACTTTGAGGGTAGTTTCTAAAACTACTCTGAGCGTAGAACTAAATCATCCTAATTGACGATAAGATGGGGTAAGCAGTAAGTTTCCTTTTTTTTTTTTTTTTTTTCAATCCAAGCCCCCCCCACTTTCAAATTCGCTCCTACGCCCCTGAATATTAAAATGCTCAACGCCATCAACTGCTTGGTTGTCCAGGATAAAAAAGATGATTTCAATATTCAAACAGTATTGGATGAATTAAAGAAAGCTGGTCACTTGCAAATGTAACGACCTTGACCTCGGGAACCTAGCGGTTATTTTAGGCCAGGCGTATGTTACACACCTAGAATTGCTCTTGAGGGAATGAGCTTACGGGATCGTCACAACTCCTTAAATAAACCAGAGAGAAGCGTCAGTTAAAGCGAGTCTTTTAATATATCGTATAAGAAACATACACGAACATATGATAATATCAAATAATACATGATGATAAAGAAACAATTGACATACTTAATATGTATTGATTAAGTATAACATCATGTTGCAACTGTACGCGAACTTAATATACCAAAGGTAATGTGTTCGAAATATACAGTAAATATAATATTGTGGGTAGCTATAAACACTTCGTGCTTAGTACTTCTACAATCAAATATAATACCATTGGAAATATAAGATTGCAAACCTAATGAGTGATGAATGAATGAATGATATTTACAATTGTTATAACCTGTACGTGAACTGTATGTACCAAAGGTAATGTGTTCAAAATATACAGTAAAATATAATATATGTGTTTAGCTATAATCACTTCGTGGCTAGTCTTTCTACAATCAAATATAGTACCATTTGAAATACTAAGATTGGAGTGAGTGAGTGAGTGAGTTATTGTTTAACGCCGCTTGGGCAATATTTCATACTAAGATTGGAAACCTAGGTAGTGATGTATAAATTATACATACATACATATATATATATATATATATATATAATATATATATATATATATAAATATATAATTATGCTTGAACGATAATGTACCAAGGTAATGAGTTCAACAACATAATGTAAAGGAATTTATAGTACAAAGATATATTTTAATATGCTATTTCCAACGCCGCTAATGGCTGAAATATTGCCCAAGCGGCGTTAAACAATAACTCACTCACTCACTATGCTATTTCCGTAGTCAATCACTACAACATTGTCGTAACATATTGAATTGAAATATAGAAATATCTTATATACGTTATTGCATGTTTGATTCAAATAGCCAATATATATACAAAATATCAAAAGGTGTGAACCAAATATAATGAAGGAAATGTATTCACTACACGATATACACTTCAAATATGATAACAATATACCAAATGAATCTACGCTAAACATTGGGCAAAAGTGGCACGTGTATATACAGGTGAATGATTACATTGTCTATACAACATAAATGATGCTTAATACGCATGAGTCCTATGCACTTGACTACAAATAGGTCACTTTGCTGAAGATAGTCTCTAACATAACCTGAACCTATGTACAAGATAACTAATGCAAAGTAAAGAAATAAATATCAATAGTACGGAAGCCTTTTAGGGCCACGCTATTTTTTTAATTAACTTGAAAATTCAAGAAACTAAGTTGAAATTTCAAGATACCATGTTGAAAATTCAACATACTAAGTTGAAAATTCAAGATACTATGTTGAAAATTCAAGATACTATGTTGAAAATTCAAGATATTATGTTGAAAATTCAAGATACTATGTTGAAAATTCAAGATATTATGTTGAAAATTCAAGATGTTATGTTGAAAATTCAAAATACTATGTTGAAAATTCAAGATATTATGTTGAAAATTCAAGATACTATGTTGAAAATTCAAGATACCCTGTTGAAAATTCAAGATAATATGTTGAAAATTCAAGATGTTATGTTGAAAATTCAAGATAATAAGTTGAAATTTCAAGATAATAAGTTGAAATTTCAAGATACTTATGTTGAAAGTTCAAGATAGATCAGTTGAAATTTCGACTTAGTATCTTGAATTTTCAAGATAATTATATATATATAAGGATTTGCTCTGTGAAAGTCAGCATTACTTGGGTGAGAAGTCTCCTTGATACAAATAAACAAAGACTCCATGTAGATATATAATATAGATATACATACAAACTTAACCAGTTGATAATAAACTTATCCAAATAATAATATGTACAATGTGTGTATGTATGTACATAAGTATGTGTGTATGTATGTTGTGTATGTAGATATGTACTGTCTATGTACAATGTATGTGTTTGTGTGTGTCTGTATGTTTGCTGTAAATGTATATGGATGTGGCGTGAGATTATCTATATTGGTACTAGTATATATTGTTGTACTAGTAGATTATGTTGGAATTAATGTACTCATATTGTATGTATGTATAAATGGTAGGTTTCGGGGAGGTTGTGTGTATTTTTTTTATATCTTTTCTATTGGATGATTAATCACAGGCCACATTAATATCATCGGGAAAGTATTTGTGATATGTATTTCATAATATGAATTCATATGTGTATCTGAATCTTTACTTTATATAATGCTTCGTATATGTTTGTTCTATGTATGACATATCTTGACAAAACCGCGCATGTTTGATTATAAGGTTACCCGCATTCTTTGTAAGAATGTTTATGACTGTCTCTTATGTATAAATACACATACACGTTTTAATACAGAACATACATATCACTAATAATTTCTGATGATATAATTGTGGTCTGTGTTTATTCATCATAATGTAAGGTGTCAACTGAATTCTTTATATGTCATTCTTACATACATAAGATCAAGATACTATAAACGTTTATTCCAACATGTTTATACATAAGAAAGTACATAAATACATCATTCCCACATCCATATGCATTTACATGCATACAAATACATACACACACATGCATACATACACACATTATTACTGATTAAGTTTGTATATTTATATGTAATATATATCTACAATAAGACTTTGTTTATATGTAGGGACGTCTAATCAAGGAGACTTCCACACAAGTGATGATGACTTTGACAGATCAAATCCTTATATATATCATTATCTTGAAATTTCAAGATCCTATGTTGAAACTTCAACTTATTTATCTTGAAATTTCAACATAAGTATCTTGGAGTTTCAACTTATTATCTTGAAATTTCAACTTAGTATCTTGAATTTTCAACATAATATTTTGAATTTTCGACATAACATCTTGAATTTTCAACTTAGTATCTTGAATTTTCGACTTAGTTTCTTGAATTTTCAACTTAGTTTTTTGAATTTTCAACATAATATCTTGAATTTTCAACATAATATCTTGAATTTTCAACATAATATCTTGAATTTTCAACATAATATCTTGAATTTTCAACTTAGTATCTTGAATTTTTAACATAATATCTTGAATTTTCAACATGGTATTTTGAAATTTCAACATGGTATCTTGAATTTTCAACTTATTTTCTTGAATTTTCAACCTAATATCTTGAATTTTCAACTTAGTATGTTGAATTTTCAACCTAGTATGTTGAATTTTCAACTTAGTATGTTGAATTTTCAACCTAGTATGTTGAATTTTCAAATTAGTATGTTGAATTTTCAACATGGTATTTTGAAATTTCAACATGGTATCTTGAATTTCCAACTTATTTTCTTGAATTTTCAACCTAGTATCTTGAATTTTCAACTTAGTATGTTGAATTTTCAACCTAGTATGTTGAATTTTCAACTTAGTATGTTGAATTTTCAACCTAGTATGTTGAATTTTCAAATTAGTATGTTGAATTTTCAACATGGTATCTTGAAATTTCAACTTAGTTTCTTGAATTTTCAAGCTAATTAAAAAAATAGCGTGGCCCTAAAAGGCTTCCGTACAATAGCACATGCTAACCTTAATATTCAAAGAAACAATATGAATGAGCGTAAAGAGAGAAGCGTCTGTTAAAGCGAGTCTTTCCATATGACAGTTCAAAGTTTGAGGTACTATATATATACCCGTTACCGTATCAGACATCGCAATTAATTATTGAGACTGACACTTCACTGTCTATTGGCCAGTCCATTGAGTCCTTTGTAATTACTTTGATTGACATATGGTTAGCTCAGTTAAATCAGACTTTCATAATTATTTAGTTACTAATCTCCGACAAGTGACCCTAGCCTGTTAGCCATATAACATGTAATTGACTCATTCCCACTGATGTAATGAAAACATCATTACCCAGAACAGAGTTATCCGCCCGTCCACCAGGTGGCGTGACCCGTCATCCAATTAGATTCAATCACATGACAGAGTCGTTGGTGTTCAGACGTTGTTTTGTCTCGCTCCCCGATTGTGATAGCTACATAGCATAATAAAGGAATTCTTGACCTTTTTCTCTCTTACAGCCTCACTTTCTCTTTCGTGTGTCTACCTCTCCTACGTGGTATTTAATCCTAAGGGTCGAATACTGTGTATTCAGAAGGTTTTCTGTTTGAAACAATCGGTTGTTTCAACCAACCTGGGCTTGGTTCTGCACGGGCTTGTCGATTTCGCTCGTGCATTTGCTGCACGTGTAGGTCGAGGGACGGTCTTCGATTGCTCTCGTTTTTTGTTGCCTGCAGGCGCCTTACGCTTCGCATGTGGTGTCAGCGCTTCCACGGGCGCCTACTATCGAGTAGGCGCTTATTTAGGTCGTGCGACAGTGCGATTGAGCGCCCCTTGCGCCCATGTCTCTCTTTCTTAACTCAGGGGAGCTTCCCTCTTTGGGAAGCATCTGAGTGGAGACGTGACTGACTAGCGGCGCTTGGATAGCGCTCCCGACGCTGCAGAAGTTTGGGACAGGAGGCGAGATGTACCAGGCGCTCTCTCCTCGTGCCTGGTTTGGAACTTGCGCCTGACGCCTCAGGCGCTGGTTGGCTAGTGGTCGAGGCGCTCCAGGCGCTCTCCCCGCTTGCCTGGCTTGGTACTTGCGGCTGATGCTCCAGGTGCTGGTTGGTGGGTGGTTGACGCGGACCAGGCGCTCTCCCCTTACCTAACCTCGAACATTTTGGACTTGTGGTCGAGGCGCTCCAGGCGCTCTACCCTTGTCTTACTGGAACTTTTCACCTGACTCTTCAGGCAATTACTTACTTGTGGTCGAGACCCACCAGGCGCTCTCCACTTGTTTGTCAATAGTGGATTTGATACCGTGCGACTCGGCGTATCCTTACGCGAGCTTCTGCGGCCGCTGCGGCTCACGCAAGTCGGCGAGTTACGACCCTCATGTGGTCTGCCGGCTGTGCAGAAATACCTGCCCTTAGGATAACCACTGCGCCGAGTGCGCCGTTCTCACTAGGGAGCAACACCGATCAGAGGGCAGGCATATGATCTCCCGCGCAAGCGGGACACCATGTCAACCTACTAGAGTTGGACGCCATACGTCTGGCTATCGACCATTGGTCGAGCCGTCTGAAGAACCAGGTGTTGTGCGTTCACACGGACAGTTCGACAGCAGCTTGGTCAATCGACAAACAAGAATCTACCAAGGCGGGATCGCTGTTACAACTGGTGATAGAGCTGTTTCGTCTGGTGGACAACCTCAACAGCTCAATCAGAGCTTTGCACATCCCGGGAGCAAAGAACGTCCTCTCGGACGCACTTTCTCGCCCGGATCAGCCTCGGTCCACGGAGTGGATGTTGCACCCTCGAGTGTTCGAGGCGATATGTCTCAATTTCGGAAGACCGCACATCGACCATTTTGCGACATGGCTCAATCACCAGTTGCCGATCTACGTGTCACCAGTACCCGAACCACTTGCTTGGGGTCTAGACGCTCTCGCGTTAGGGTGGGAGGGGATGGATGCTTATGCTTCCCCCCCCTCCCCCCTGCCATCCAGGTGGTGGCCAAAATCCAGGAGACCAACGTCTTGCGATTACTCCTGGTCACTCCGAAATGGCCAGCGAGGCCTTGGTACGTAAGACTTTAAGAGGTCAGACAATTCTCCCGATTAAAACTGTCGCTCGCTAGGTTGCCAATCCTCAAAACAATCTTGAGAGTTACTGCTGAACTTGACGAATCTTGCCCACCACCTACAGTGGTATCAGGCTAAGGTCACTTGTCGGAGGTTAGTAACTAAATAATAGTACGTTTTTGATTAAACATCATTATTTTTACTTACTGTAGACAAGTGACCGCGTCATTCCCGCCCACCTCCACTCTTACGTATCCGTCGTTAGTTGGAACTCGTAGGTAATGTGAATGGATCTAATTGGATGACAGGTCACCCCACCTGATGGACTAGTGACGGGCGGATAACTCTGTTTGTTCTGGGTAATGATGTTTTCATTACATCAGTGGGAATGAGTTAATCACATGTTATATGGCTAACAGGCTAAGATTACTTGTCTACGGTAAGTAAAAATAATGACGTTTAATCAAAAACATACTATTTAATTGGAACGCTTCAGGCAAGCCGGCAGGCTAATTCTTAGCGGCACTTTATCAAAACAATAGGTGTTTGTATGCGCAATGGGATTATCTAAGGGTCACTTACTGATATAACCTGAGCGTATTATGAAGAAAATATTATTTACAAAATATACAAAATATATGGCTAAATAGAGATCTATGATAGTACCCTATGGCTTTGAGGAACTTTTGTCCTCAAAAGCATTCTTAAGAAAAAGAAGACCAAATGACTTTGAATGAACGATACATGTATAAATTACAATATACAAAAAAAAGAATAGAAGGTTATAAGCAAAGCAATATAAAAAACATGAATACATGAAATGACATTGTTTATACATATGGATGTATTGCTCAGATCGTTCCTGCCCATATTTATGCTAGATGTAAAACATGGTGTTTATTGAGAACCGTGTACATTCTATTGTGCATTAAAAGGACATATGCATCAACTTATTGAGATATAACTTTTCTCATTTTTCGGGCTTGAAAGATGGAGATGTCAATGACATCTGGCACATTCAAGGATCTATATGAATATTTGTTTTTAATAGTAAACTCCTGCCAAGTTACAGAAAGTTTTGGAAAGAGTGTACCAGTTACTTTAATGTTATTGACGGTAAAGGGAGCTTCGAAATCGTAATGTGTTGGGCAGAGTGAAAGTTGTGTAATAAATACATTGACACACTCTGATTTTGTGGTTAATTCTAACATGAGTCCATTTGGGTGAGAGAAATGAATACGATGCAAGACTAACAGAACAACACAAAGCAAAACACATAATAATCCCAGAAGGATTGAAACAATATTGTCAGAGAGATTATTCTGAACAAAGTATACCAATCCTGTTGCAGGAGTATTTGAGGGAATGTACATAAGTTCTGCAGGAAGAACAGCTTTAACTGAGTCTGGGCGTGTGATAAGTATGATAGCTGCAGATAGCGCTTTGATTTCAAAGAACAAGGGTTAGAGTTAACATATAGAACATGCCAGAGACGACGGCAACCAATGAATTGATAGAAAACCAGGAAGAGTCCACAGTAATGGTGCCATCTAAGATAGGTTCTGCCATTGTCTGAAATATAGTTTCATCGTTCTTGGCACTATTGGCAATACGTTTAAGACTAAGATGTGCTTTGTTATCATTGACTAAAACGTTTGATATTTGATGTGTATACATTTTAAAATTTGGAATAGAAAAATTTATTGCCTTTTGAAATGTTGTATCACCTTCAATAGTTGTAAGAGCGGATGAATCAAAGAATTGTTGCAGTAAGGCAAGGTTGACAGGGAAAAGTTGGGAAATGTCCTGCGAAGAATTGTTGCATGATGAGAATTCTTCTGTTGCAATAGAACAGTAGCAAGGAATTTCTATGATACAAAATGAACAACCTTTTATCATTCGATGACCATCAGGACAGGCGAGACGGAGAAGAGGTTGTCTATATGCTAGAATGTGAGATGAATCTATCATAGATACCTGTGGTGCTTGTGGTGCAGTGATATAGCGGAAGTCACAGATAGTTTTGACGTGTTCTTGTTATTTTGAAAGACAGCTAGTGAACAAGATGCTTTTGTCATAGAATGAAGTGCAACTCTGAAAGGACAATGAAGAGTTTTGTCATGACCTGAACATAACGAAATAACAGAACTAGATAACTCTACATAGTGCTGTTTGTCATGTGAGATGGCAAGGAAATCTGGTAAGTCCAAGAGTTGAGTGGAAATGGGTGATGTATCATTTATGGGCAAAGGCATGGATAATATTTTGTACATGTCATATGGTTGGGTCAAGGAGAATATTGGAAACTTGAGTGAAACATAGATATTGGTTTTGGACCTAGTAAAGACAAACTTACCCTGGGCAAAATAATAACTCGGGGAAGATTGCAATATTCGAAATGATGGATAATCTTTAGAGATAATTTTTTATATATGATCAATTGTTTGCTGGAGGACTTCTGGGGGTAAAATTAAGGGGGATAACTTATTCTTTACTTAAACGTACATGTCTAATTTGAATTCTTCAATTTGGTGTTCTAAAATTGATGCTTTTTCAATTTGGTCAATTAAAAGAGAGGTTAGAGTAACGAGAAGTGATCTAATAGACTGACTATTCTTCTTTAAAGCAATGGTTGTAAACTGAATTGCATCATGATTTTTTTTATACCTTTTAATGCATTTTTGAAACGTTTATCAACGACTTTCATAAAGGATGACATATGAGCAGCATGTTGTGTCAGTGTGTTTGCCGTGTTATTTTCAACTTTGGTTAGAGCGTTGATATGCTGTGCTAAAATATTGACATCATTTGTTGTTGCGGTACCATACAATGTCTTTGACAATGATCCTACAAAACCTAAAATAGCTCGTTTTCAACGAGTTGTAGAAGGAATCCTTGATTCCGGAACCAATTTGATAATTTCATTCCGTGTGGCATTTAATTGAGTTATGCATCTTGTCTTTACAACATTTAGATGCATCTGAAATTGGTTTAAAAGAGCACAGTCATCATTTCCTTTGTGACAGCCACTCATTGTTGGAATGCTTGGAATATTGGGTAGCTTGACCTCATAAGTATGAACCCAATATTCAGTTGCCAAGAAAAGTTGTGTCGTTGGTTGAAAGATGACTCCATAGTTCAGTCGTTGGATTGGACGTGTGGACATGACAGGATGAACTAAGACAGATAGTAGCCATAAAAACACCAGACTCCATGCTGATCCTTAGAAAAAGCGAAAATAATGGAACTTATTAGAGATGGTGGCCTTGGAAAAGCAAGCGCCCGTGCACTGACAATTGCAGATCCTAGCACTAAGAACACAGAAACAAGTTACTGTAAGAAGGTTTGGTCAAACCATATCTGCCAAATTACCATTGTGAAATTGTAACTAAGGACGTAGGTGTCTAGTATGCATATTACCAAACTATCTGAAAAACTTAGGTTTACGTTTCTTGGCCCGTCCTGAAGCTGTCCAGCGTTTGTGGAATTCGCTATGAAGACCACGACTGAGATTTGATTCAGGCTCCCATGTGGTTTCAGAGTATCTTGTCCATTTAACGTTATAATACTTGACACCTCGCATAACTCAGCAACGAATGATGCGATCTATGGGAAAGATCTTGCTGGCATGCGAGTGTGAATTTTGTGATCTGCCTTGATTGTCTGATGCATTTTGCCGACTTGGTGTGATGCTTGTCTTCTGTTTTGTATTATTATGCTAGGATGTTGTGTGTGCGATGGTCCTAGCAGAAGATGCTTGTGATGTGTTCCTAGCAGAAGATGCTTGTGAGCTATGCCTAGGAGAGGTGGCTTGTGATGCTGTTCTAGAGGGCGCTGGTCGTGTGGCGTTTTGGGGAGGGTTGGTTTGTTGAGACTGTGTGGGTGCATCTGTCTGTGAAACTGGGATATTATGATCTGGTTGTCTGTCAGGAATTTCTAGGTGTACTGGAACTTCAGGTCTTTCCGCATATGCTTTTAGCCAGAAACAACTTAAGCGATTTGAATGATAACTTTTGAAACGGGGTCCATTATTGCACTAGAAATTTATGACGGAGCCACCTCTGTTGGGAGAGAATCACGCAGTACGGCAGTTTTGTCTGGTAGGTGTGACTGACAGTCTTTTAAAATTTCACTTCGTCACTCGTGATGTAATTATTTTCCACCCGACTCAATGAGATAAATATTGTATTTGTTAGGGAAAGAGAGATATCCTCTAATTCTTACCTAAACGTGCACAAATATGCCGGGTATTAAAGTGTGTTTTTTTGGTCATGAGAATTACGTTTTCTCTAAACGCAACTAAGGACCCGATTGGCTGACAGGACTTCTTTCTATCCATTTGCTCAGTGAGTCTAGCCTACACGCTTGCATACAGTTTGAATGTGTAAATAGAATGATACGTATTCGACGGTTGAAAGATGGAAGCCTGAGCATGTCGATGTTTCTTATACAAATTGGTTGTTTACATAAATGATACCTATCACAAGAGAAATACGCTGTCCACTCTTTGACATATGAGGAATATATATGAATATGTAACATTTTCATAAGACAACATGCCAAGTCGAAGCAACTTGGTTACAAATACGCCTATCCTCTCGAGCACAGGCTAATACATGTGATGTTATTATGCGGGATATCCTGTCGTCACCTTTATATACAAACTACAATATCAATTTGTTTCTTCAAACTTTGTTTCTCAATTCACTAATACGGTAAATCTGACCTTGTATTGGTAAAAGGAAAAGTCAATGTCCCAACATGTCCCCTGCTTTGATTATAAAAAACTCCTGGCAATACATAGAACAATATGGCTGTTGCTTATGTCAATACGTTTACTGACACAGCGATGGCGCTACATATCATTACCTATGAAATATGAACATGTTTAAAGTAAGCAGAGCTTGGATCACCTTTACGTAACACTTATGATTTGTGTTAGTGTGGCATTTGTGTTCAATCATATCACATGTCACATTCAAAAGAAGATGTAAGTGATGACGTTGAAGCTTATGGTAGGATACATAAAACTTGCAGTTATCAAGTGATAAAGTTATGCTCTGGGAACGTCAGTCGGGGAAATAGTATTATACCGTTGAATTTAATCCCCTACTTGCTACCCCCTTGCTGCACATTTAAAATGCATGATCATGGATATGCACTCAAAAACAAGAGTCTGCATAAAGTTATCACAAACCACTTTTTCTGACTATTTTGGCAGTCTCAGTGGCGTGAGATAAGGTTGTATTTTAAGGCCTTTGTTATTTTCCATATTTATTAGTCAAATACATACAGTTATGGAGCAAGATTGTGATAGAGGTTTATTTGTTGACTCATATTTTCAAGAATTATTCATGTTATTATTTGCCGATGATTTGTGCTTGTTTTCAGATTCTGTTATATGATTACAAAAGCGAATTGACGTACTTTTGCAGTTTTGAAAGACATGGGGTCTCTCTTAATTTTGATTAGACTGAAATTCTTGTGTTAAGAAACGGTGGGAAATTAAGAGCTTATGAAAAATGGTACATGGATGGTATTAAGCTAATTTTTCAACATATTATACTTATCTTGGTTTAACATTTTCAAATAGATTATCCTGGTAAAACAATGTACATATAAGTTAGTTATGAAAGCTAATAGAGCAATGGCAGCAGTCAAGAATTTTCTCTTGAATTGAAAACTATTTCCCCACCTGTGCTATTCAAAATCGTTGATGTCCAGCTAAAGCCAATGAAACTGTACGTATGGTTGTGAAATATTGGGAGTTAGCTCGTTTTTTTAAATATGTTTAATATGTGAGTTACAAATGTTCAAATGTTGCTTTACTTGCTGAGTGTGGACGAAATTATGTATAAAATGACACCCTGCAAAGAGTTTTCAAATGTTGGTTTAAATTATTAGAGTATCAAGAAACGCGATATCCAAAGCAATGTTAATGATGTGTAAGCTAGAAACAGAAGGACGTAATACGTGGGCTCAAATGTTAAAAAGATACTATTCATGTAAAGATTTGGATATGTATGGGAAACTAAGGGTGTTGGCAACAAAAGTGAATTTTTACGTAACTTTGTATTAAGAATAAATGATTGTTGTGTACAAAGCATAATTTGCTGACATAAATGACTGTTCTTCTTTAGACCTATATTCTACCATCAAACAGACTTTCTGTACAGAATCTTACCTGGCAACTATCAAATCGAAAGAATCACGCCGTAGAATTATTTTGCTAAGAATAGGTGGTTTATCAATAAGCAAAAATACTGGAAAAAGAGAAGAAAAACCTAGATTTTTAAGATTTTTTAAGCCATGTAAAGATGATGTTATCGAAGATGAGCTACACTTTTTATTCAAATGTCCTTGTTTTATTGAATTAAGAAGAAAGTATATCCAAAACTTAACTGACAATGTTGATATCTCTTACTTACAAAATGTTTTACAACGTCAAAACTCAGAAACTCTTTCATCCTCCTCATGTTTTATAAGAGATGCACTCACTCTGCGTTCAATGATATTATCATCCAATTAACTTACATTGTATATTAAAATGTACTTTCAAATATAATATTGTATTGTTTTGTATATATGTTTTGTACGTGGACCTAAAGCCTTTTACTGAAATAAAGAATTGAATTGAATTTTAATTTAATAACCGATGATATCTAATGCAATTTGTTTTTCTAAAATACCGCATTGACACAGTTTTGGAAGAAAGGCTTCACCAAAACATTCTAACTTTCAAAGCATTGGTATCTTTCCAAACCTAATTCGTGGACATTATGAGAAGCTTGAGAATATTCAAGCTATAAGAAATATGGACTCTTCATATAATCATTTAATTGATAAGAAGAATTAATAGTTGAGGACATCAGAAGTGGCAACGTTGATTTGAAATCCGCATCTACTCAATCTGATTAGTTACAAGGATCTAAGCTGGTCGTCTAACCAGGACTTTGATGGCTTTCCAAAAGATTTTGTGGCTAATTTTGGCTTGGATGTAGTCTGATATGGCTGATTTGGAGTCTTTCTTTGTACAGATATATGGTGTTCCTTATTTCTAATCGGCAGGGGGCGGGACGTTTCACCTATGTAGGATTTTCCATATTCGCAATGAATGTGGTAGACTACTCCAACAGGGTCTTCTTTAGTGAATGAAGGGGGCTTCCCATTGGCTCGAGGATGGTTTTTGATTGATCTGCCTTTCTGGAAGAGGACGTCTATGTTAACTTGTTTCTTAAGGAGTCTACGGATCTGGTGGCTGACTGTTGGGATAAAGGGAATACTGAATATGAAGGGGGCTGACTGTTGGTGGGGTGATTTGTCTTTTAGTCTCAGGGTGTCGTTGATGGCGTGGTTGACAAGTTGGGCTGGGTATTGGTTATATCAAATAAAGACGTGGCGCTTGTTAATTTCAGCTTTCAAAGATTCGGGGTGGAGCACACATTCTTAGCTCTTCTGGTGAGGGTTACAATGTGCCTTTCTAGACTTGTAGTGGGTGGTTGGAGGTAAATGAAGATATTGGTCATAGTGCATGGGTGGGTTTTCTATAGACGCTGGTAACCAGTTCGATTGGGCCTTTCTGGACTAGGACATCTAGGAACACTAATCGGTCATCAGTCTTTTCTTCCATAGTTAACTTCATACAAGGGTGCTGGGCAATAAGATGGACAAGAAGATGGTTGGGGTCGTCGTCTGGACTGATGATACTTTGCGAAGACAGCAAATCGGTTTGATTGGCGAGGAATGACAATGAGAGAGAATACAAGTGAGTCGTTAAAAAAATCGGTTGGATACTCAAGGAATCTTTAGAGTCAATTTGCGCTTGAAGAGATTGAAGATTATTGTGCTGTGAGACCGCTCACCGTGAGAGAAATGCTTTGTGTCAAAACAACCAGAGGATCATCAAATACAAACGCTGTAAAAGGATACCAATCAATATCTGCTATTGCTGGGCCTACACTTAAAATCCTATCATTCCTTTTTTTGTAAGTCACAAAGTAAATGCAATGCATAAATACATCCATTTGTAATCATTTACAAACACAAAACGTTGCGTTTGTATAGTCCAATCTTGAATTACTAGATGGATCGAAAACAAACTCGTTTTCGGATGTACTCAGCGCTAGCAGTATGGGTTTCACGAAGAGAAATCATTATTGGTCTCGTTCATTGTTAAAAGAACAATACACACAGAAATCTTCTTTTATCTTGTTTGAAAACACTTCATTTGGGAGAAAAGTTTATAACAATGGAAGGAAAAGACTATCGGAAGAGCGAACGTCCGTTGAAGAGTATTTGTATGAGAATTATTTTTGCTTCAATGCAATTCATTACTACAAGATAAGTCAAGAGTGAAGTTAAGACGATAGTTCCCATATTCGAAGCATATTTAGTGGTGAGAAAACAATCAAAAGTTTGATCACTTTTAGTAACGTTTTGAAACCGTATTTAATAAGATGAAGTTTTTCATTATTTCTTTGTCTGTGTTAAGTCTCTGTGCATTGTATTGCGAGACGACTACAGCTATATCACGTATTGACTTAACATCTGTCACTGGAGGAGGCTTACTGGATTATGCTACAACTATCTACGAAAGTGCGAACGCTTCTTCTGTAATCAAATGCGCCTCGCTGTGCGAAAGAAGGGAATGGTGCATAGGTGTCGCCATTTGTACAGGGAATGATCGTTCTTTGTTGGGATGTAACCTTCTTTCATCTGACGTTACTCAGGGGTATCAATCCGGTGATGACGTTTCTGTCTGCGACGTTCATTACTCTAAGGAGCGTTTTCAGGTAAGGTCGTTACAGCCATACTTTCATTTATCAAGCACTAAAAATTGTTTCCCAAGAAGATTAGCAGTACAATTTTTTAAAAATGTTTTATTACTCTAAAACCAATATATATATATAGATTAACATTAAATTTCACAGCAAGGGCTGATTTATTGTAATTCTGTGAACTTAGAATTAAAATACCGAAACATAATATATATAAATGATAACTCAAATACGGTGTGTCCTGAATTCTTAGTCACCGGGTTGATGTTGATTCACCTGCATTATTCTGGAAATTCACGCGACACTTACTTGTGGACGCAGTCGAGGTTTGAGGCTACATCTCGGTTGAGTTGTCTGAAGTGTGAACTACGGAGACAAATTGTGTGCAAGATTATCTGCGACCCTGAGATTGAAACGAAGGTAGTTGCAAGGACTCGCTTCATTCAAGTTTCAAATGTTTCGTTATATAAGAAACCTCGGTATAAGTGAAAGATTGAAGGCAGGGAAGATAAACAGCGGGGTAAGCCTAAGGTCACGATTTCAAATACTAGTTTTAATTATCTTTAATTGTAATGTTCCTGTACCACCAATGGATGTTTGTCGGAATACAGTATTGAATTGAATTGAAATTCAAATCTCAAACCAGCAGCTACAACAACTACTACCAACCCTACACCTTCCCGATTCGCATCTTACTTACATACATCGGCAAAATATCTTATCACATTAGTCGCACGATAGGCAGGGAAACCATCTTACTTCTCTACGCCTACCCCTTTCAAAACCTTAATCAGGGCTAATGTTAGGAAACGCAGCACAAAACAACAGCAAAAAAGATTGGCCTATAACATCAGCTGCAACTAAGGCAGCAACTACATTGTGGGAAAATCCAGACCACTCAACATTCGACTCAAGGAACACAAAACATCCACAATAAAAGCAGACACGAAATCAGCTGTTTAGGAACAAAGCACAACGTTTCCACAGCACAAAATAAATTTTTACAGTGGAAATAATCAAATAACAAGGAAAATCCACTGGCGGTCATTTTTAAGAAAATGAGATGGATCCGCATAGCGTTACCGATCATAATACGCCTATTTCAAACTGTTGTGAGACCACGTGATCTATCTCAAAAGTGCTACTGCCCCTTTAAGTATGCAATACAACCTTCAAAATTAATGTATTTTTTTTCATGACTGTGGCAGCGAGAACGCCAATGATTGTTTTGGGGATCAGTTGTAAAGTTTTCGTTGAAAACCCGTTGTCCTATACAGGCCATATCGCCAGTGTTTGTGAGGATAGTGCATATCCTTCTATATTTTCATTAAACGATTAGATACGTTCCTTTAGAATGAGATCAATGGAGTTTGATACAAACTCTTTCACAGGTTTGGTATAAAATGTTATTCTAAAGGAAGTTTTACAATCCGTATTCACTCTGCCACCGTATAAATTGCCGACAGTGCGCTGAAACTTAAGTTTCCGTCAGTTCGAAACCATAGCGGCGGTGGGACATTGTATTGCCATAACAACATATCATAAGCATAAAAAAGCCATTGCAAATTGTCATATAACATTAGTTACCATTTTTATCCCCCGTCGCATGGCGGAACGGGCCGGGGGACTATGAATTTAGGGGCGTCTGTCCATAAGTCCGTCCGTATGTCCGGATTTTTGTTAACGCGATAACTCACGAAGCTTAGCACCTAGAGTGTTCATATTTGTTTACAGCCTTCAATGGAGGAAGACTCAGACGCCAGTCGACATTTGTGACCTTGACCTTATTTTCAAAGTCACCACGACACTTTGACCAATGTGTTATACATTGTTAACGCGATATCTCGTAAAGCTTAGCACCTAGAGTTTTCATATTTGACGACAGCCTACACCGGCGGATGACTCAGTCAACATTGGACTTTGATGACCTTGACCTAATTTTCAAGGTCACCTCGACACTGTCATCACTTTGTAATACATTGTTAACACGATATATCGTAATGCTTAGCACCTTGAGTGTTCATATTTGGTGACAGCCTTCAATGGAGGAAGACTCAGATGCCAGTCGACATTGGTGACCACATTTTCAAGGTCACCACGACACTTTGGCCACTTTGTAACACATGGTTAACGCGATATCTCGTAAAGCTTAGCACCTAGTACAAAAATACTGAGACTTACAATGCATCTATGATTGATAAACTACAAGAAACTATCACAATCGAAGCTAAAGATTCGTCAAAGGATTTGATCACTGGGACAAATTTGAACATTCAATCCTTTATCTGGCATTATATTTGTTTGTTTCACAATGAAATGGCTGGCTTGAAAGCAAAAAGACAAAATCCTGATAATTTGCGTCATGGTGTTTCAATTCGTGCACTAACATACTGTGATTGGTTTACCAACACACAACTCAATCTTCAAAGCAACTGATCATGGTCTAGTAATGTTGGTCCGAACTGATTGTTCAACAAGAGAGCTGCAAACCACTTCTTCCATGGAAATTATGGCAAACATTGTGTTTTGTACCACTGCCAGAATCCTTGTTGTTGTCCTCTATCGGAAACCTGGAGCAATGGGAAATGTCCTACATTTTTGCTTGAAGAGAATCTGAACTTTCTCCCACATCATATCTGACATCCTGTTATCATGGGAGACTTTAATATGACCAATATTCAGCCTCTAACTTATCTCATGTCCAATTACAACTTTAGGTTGATCCGCACAACACGCTCTCCAACACACATTCAAGGGGGACAGTTGGATCTGATGTTCACCAACAGGGAGGTTTCTCTACCAATAGCTCCAGTGCCTATGTACTTCACTGACCACTTCCTTGTCTACACAGCCTTCTCAGACTCGGACTAGTGCTACTGTGTTCACTCAAGGATAGTGACAGTGAATATAACATAATCAAGAACAAGACGCTAAAAATATAAAGTTATGGGACAATACTGTCATTTTTTAAACCAAATCATGCTTATGATTTGTGCCAGAACACTAAATAACACTCTACTTCTACTGTATCCTTCATGAATTCTCACTTGTATTTTGTTAGAAGGAAAGAGGTGCGAATATACATACTGATCTGATAGTGACAGTGGTTAAACTTTTATGTCAAAGAGTTTTTCTTGAACTACATCACAATGAAGAGAAGATTCTCAATTGTTCATGACAAGACACATCAACTTACAGGTAACATTCATTGTACCAAAAGATAAATAATATTATTTTTACATAACGGCGGGGGACATTGCCATGTTAGTGGCAAACACTTGTTAATTCTGCACTGACAATGGTTCGCTAGTTCCAGCCAATGCTCGAAGTCGATGTTTCGCCGCACTGCATACCCATAATAGAGTTGCGGGCTTCCTAAAGGCAGTAATACCAACAGCCATGATTAAAGTGAAACATGCTTGAAAGCGTTAATCCCAAAAACCACCTCATCTATACACTGCCACCACTTGACACGATATGGCTTATCCTCCTGTAGGGGTTTGCTGGCTTCAGTGAACCCGAGGGCTATGCCAGCGCTGGACAGGTCAACGATTAGAAGTCAATATATGTCTTTCTTTGCGTATGTTCCTTGAACCTTTCGATTCTTTTTCTCCCTGATCTGTCTACTCTCTTTTTGGTGGCAACATCAATGTGCTGAAGGACTGAAATAATGTTGAGAACACGTTAAACCCTTCGCACTCACTAATATTACACTGACGTATGTTACATGTGATATGGAAGGCAATAATTGACATAAAGACACGTCTAAAATATATATGCATCGCACGCTGTATAAGAGCTACACGCATTTCCCTCGAATGAGGAAATAAGATTGTCCAACCTCCTTTGACCATTGTCAATTGATGCCTCCATCTTCGCCTGGTGTGCTAGTTATACCCATGTTTCTTTAAGACTGTTTCTGCAATTCAACTCAACTGCACTTTATAATGAAAATTTCAATGAGATGTTTCTTGAGACAAGCTACACTGCGACTTTGAAAGTAATACAAAGATCATCAAAATCAACTCAGTCTTGTATCTTACCAAAATGATTTGTTTCGGAAATGAAGCAAATTTAGAGAACAGTGGTTTGAAAATGACGCTGGCAAACCTTTTTTCAGGTTTTCAAAGCAATTAACTTTTTTACAATAATGTCAAGAATAAATGAATTAATTGGGCCGTGCTTCTATTAAATTAAGTGCTTGGTGCAAAATATAAAAATATGATAGGGAATGTTTCTTGTGTCACGCTGTTCGAGCATGCCTCCTTTCCCCCACCTCTCATCAAATGTAGTTTTATGAAGTTAATTGTATATTTTCATTAATCATTGTATGTATATAATGTACGCATTGGAAGTACACATCATGCACTATCCATTCATGTACCAATTTCCATTATTTATGTTTTTATTTGTCAACTAGGGTTAATTTTATGTGTTCAAATGTATTTTTCATGCCCTATTTACCAACCTTTTATTATGTATCATTTATATGTCAATACCTATGTTATTTAAATTTACATGTAGTTATAGAATAGTTCGCCCTCTTACTATCAGATAATGTTTTATGGCGTAACCCCGATAGTTATATTAGGAGATTTTAGTGTAGCCGAGAAACACAACTTGCCGTGTTCTCTCAGGGTAGCTAAACATTTAAAAAGGGGCTTTCACTGATGTCCGCACTCTTGCTATAAAAGAGCTGTTGGTTTCGCTATTAGTCAGAGGGAGCCTGTCGTTAGGCCGGGAGGTAACAAGTGGCACTTGCCGAGAGATTGGATTGGCGAGGTTAATATTCCTTTGAACCTCTGAACCTTTTATGAGTATGTTATCACTTCTTTTAAAGACTGTAGAAATGAGGAAACTATTTCTTTGACAGTGGGAATAGGGTAATGCTCTCTGCCGACAGAAACGTTCATATCCTTTGGATCAAGGCATTTTCTAAGCTTGTCACCTTTAACGACTGTCATCATTGAGCTCACCAAGTCAGTTAGCTCTGTTACTCGTGCAATCGGTTCATTCACTTCCATTTCACAGAGCTTTCTTGGGGTTTTTTCTCCACTAAGGCCTTCAGTTGGGTCGATATTCAGGTAATAAGTGCCTGGAAGTGAGCCTGTGGTTGACCTAACTATAGGAACTTGAATCAAACCTAGTTCTTAACACACATCTCTTGACAGCACAGGCTTCTGTCTCAGGTGAACATCTACAGTCCTGTCCATGTAGGTTACAGGTAGGGTGACCATACCTTCAAGTGCATGAAGAGTGTTACTTTAGAAGCATTTGTTAGTCTTCTTTACAGGAAACTTCATTCCCATTTCAATATATGTGTCATATGATGGGAGTGATTTGTCTGTTCCTGTGTCAATCCGTACACCCAGTTTCTTTCAAAACATTAACATCTATCCACCATTTCGTGTGTCCTGGCAGCTCGATAGTGTGCACAAGATATGAATATTCATCTGAAGAATATTCATCATCTTCATCTCGTCTAGATTTAGATTAGCTCTGCTGGCACAAGCAACTGTATCAACTTCACTGAGCTTAGCTTTTTCCAGGCTAGCAAAGCGCCTTAACAAGTTGGCACAGTGTGCACTTTTTGCATGGAAGATTGATGACCACATCATCTAGACTGCCACTTTTCTTTGGTTTATTTGTCTTCTGACATGTCACTGACCTGAGAAATATTTTCTACTGGCATGGGGCTGTTTCTTCTTTAACATCCTATTTACCTTTGGGTCTTCATCACCAATGGCTGCCTTACTCTGAAGTGAAGCTTAATAATTCTGGCCTTTCTGAATTGCTGCACCACTGGTTAGTTCATCATCTTTGTCAAGCCTTTCTATCTGACTGAAACACGGTAGGATCTTAGAACAATGACATCTCATAGCATTCTTTCAGGTTCTGCATAACCACAATCAATCACCAAAAGCTTCAGATCTGTTATAAAATTGTCATACCTCTCGTTCTGTTCCTGTCATCGCCGTTGAAGATCAACGTTGACCTAATTTTTTTAGAAGCAAACAGGCCATTCAATGTTTCATTTTTCACCTTTACTTTGGCCCATGTGAATGTCACATACACTTCCCTTCTTTGTCACAATGTAAGTCATTCAGTAGTTCACTTTCTGTTTGGGTGTAACGTGTTTTGAACATTATTTCTGTTGTCAAACACGTGGATGAAAAGCATCTAAAAGAGGGTGGACAGATCAGGGAGAAAGAGATCGAAAGGAAGAGGGGAAAGACAACAGGTTTAGAACATCTCAATTTTGGTCTGCCCTTCGATCTGTCCAGCTTGGATGCCCCTACCAGGAACAAGTAAGCTCCGGCTGGCATAAGCTCCGGCTGGCATAGCTTTTGGGATCTCTTAAGCACAGAAACCACCACACCACGAGTAGGAATCGAATCAAGTGTTGGATTAGACAATGGACCACGGAATGTAAATTGAAGGTTTTGTTTAAACCGCTTCCATCATCGTTCAAGATCAACAGCATCCAAGCTCATACGAGGCGTATAACTATCACTACTTACCATAATTAGAGCCTAGACTCGCAAGTTTTTAAGATAAACTCTATTGCTCACTGTACAGGCAATTCTCACCTAATTTCGAGAACAAGCTATTTTCGTTTGGTTTTGATGAAAACCGAGAAAGTCACTCCAGTAAAACTTTCCGTTTTAACTCTTTGAGGTCTGGGTCACAGAAAACATAAACTCTTAAGTTTTTTTAGCTTAAAATAGACTTTTCTGGCACCATGTTGCGTATAAAAAACACGGCATTACATCGACGTTACGTTTATTATCTATCAAGTCGATAATGCAGTACCAGTCAATAAACTGATGGGATACATGCGAGTTGATAACATTCATTACAACTGCTACAAGTCGATAAACTGATAGGATACATGCGAGTTGATAACATTCATTACAACTGCTACAAGTCGATAAACTGATAGGATACATGCGAGTTGATAACATTCATTGCAACCGTTATCTATATTTATATAAAGCATAACAAATTATATACCCTTCCCCTATACTAGTAGGCCGTCAGACAACCAAGCGCCATTTTGACAAAAATTTCGCTAGACGGCTGCCCTTGACAGAACTGACTCTGATTGGTAGTTTAACACATTTAAGTATTTTAGCAGCATTAATGTGCTTATATATCAAAACCGAATTAACGAGGCAGAAGGAATCAATAAATGACCTTTAAATAGTTTGTAATTGTCTATTTCGACCCTTGTCAATAGAACTACCTCGCATACTGATTTACAATTTCATATCTGCTGATGTTACGTCTAGGATGGCTGTCTGGCGATGACGCTCATCGTAAATCCAAGTCGAATTTATGTCTCATCTATGGTTTTGGTAAAAATGAGTACATTAACGAGAATATTTTATCAACGAATAGTATGAAATTTAATAAAGAATCGGTGGTAAGTAATTATCCCCCGTCGTGGTGCGGTCCCGTTTGTCCATCCCGTTACGGGTACCTGTCTTGCAAAATCAAGAGTTTTTGATAAATATTTCTGAAACTTTACATATTCTTTTAATAGATATCAGTGATGCACTTGTCCCTGTTTCGTTTAATATTTTGCCCCTGACTAAGAATGGTCGACTTTTCTATTTTATAATTACACTGTGATTGTCGAAATTTAGGGTGGGTGTAATGACTTTTTCTAGAGTTATGGCCCTTGACTAAGAGCACTTGAACCAAGATTTTTTTAGAAGTCCTATACTTAATGATAACTTCTAAATCAAAACTTATGGTTAAATTTTCTTCTTAAAGGCTAAAAGTCAAGGTCAAGATCATATCTCAAATGAATTTCTTGTTAATACTGTATACACTATACTTTCACTTGAAATGCTTCTTCAGAAGGTTCAATGTCTGGCGGGGAATGAAGGTATTCTCTAAGAGAAGAGGACATTGTGATGGATCTGAGGCTCGATGTCGTATTTTGACTCACTCTGACTAAATGGCGCTTGTCCGTCCTACAGCATATTTGTATTCGGAAGTAGATATTATTATCTACACTTTATATACTAATATATATTGATTATTCTAAATTTCATGAGCTTTGAGAATGTAATATTGTAATGAATAATTTCAGTTTTGGAGTCTCTTTGGAAAAGGTTTTATAGTAAAACATTTCATGACAAAAAACTTCGGAAAAGTCCAAACTTTCGTTTCACGTGTTCATTGCTTAACACGTGTTCATTATCAAGGTGTTCATAATGCCTGCTGAACAAAGTTGCACATGCATTTCCCGGTGCGAACTGGGTATGTATGAAACTTTAAAATATCCAAACAATATGAAGGAGCCAGTGTGTAAATTCAGACACAGCCCTCTGCATCTCTTCCTCTATTGTAATAGTTATTGTGCGCTAACCATTATCAAATGTAGGTGGAATGCCATTATGATTCGATATTGTGGTATTGCACAAGTGTATCACATCATTGATGCAATTATTCTCATTGACCCTATTTTTTAAATAGTATTTTAGTTCTTAAATTTTGAAATGTATTTTCATGATGCTTGTATGCTTGTAAGGTACATCTACATGTAGACATGATGTAAATAAATTTTATTTTTCATTTTGGAAATCAATTTTTATGATGAACGCATGAAAAAGTTTGGTTTTGCTTAGGTAATGTTTTGTACTTCAATCTTTATTTCACAAGTTTGATTACAGAACGTACTGTCATGTGGCTGGTCTCCCTTCCCACAGCAGGCCATGACGCCGTGTAGCATCAAACCGCCTCCAGCAGCGACTTCTGGTTGTGTAACAAGTCTAGGGGGCGGGTGTCACTGCCCGCCTGGGGCTACTAATGCTAACTGTACAACCTTTATTGCAGGTAAGATTCGTAAATGTAACAATTCTCAACAATCACGAAAATATAAAAGTGAGCACGACTCGCATATCCCCGCTACCTGCGCCACAAGTCTTTGAAATATATAATTCAGAATCGGCTTCTTAACTCGATCATGAATATCTTCCTGTCTATCTACATCTGAAATGTTATTCCCTTGAAAAAAAAACCTTTTCGAATTGGAGAATCAGATGTGTCAATTGCGCTAAGGGGTATGATAACATTACATTGTTAATTACGCTAACCAATGATGTGGCTTTACATTTTCTGCGTGTCTGATCTGAGTACATGTACTTCTCCATTGGGTTGTGTCAGGCTACCTATGTACTATGTTAGATATGTTAGTGGATATGTTATTGATTAAAATTATGGGAGGTAAAAGGTCACAGACAAGGCCGTCCATCACGAGTCATATATCAGAGGATATTTGACATTTCTCGTCTCGAGTGAATTAGAAATTGATATTTTCATGAGTTTCATACGAGTGATAGGGTTTATCTGATTAAAATTGTAAAAAGACGACGGAGAGATGATTGAGACGACGGCTCAGTAGCACTGCACAAGGACAAAAAAACCAACAACGTTACAGCGTGCATCAAAAACATTTTCAACCTCGATTTAGTCTTTATTTAAATTATTTTAATCCTTGATAGAATACATAGAGTACCTTTTGAACAACGTTGATTATCTTTGATTGCATCCAATAATGGTTTTTAATCGATCGCAAATATATCTGAATAGACAGAGGTTATGTTGAAAGCTTTTAGGTGAGTAAATTCAATCGTGAAAACCGGCCAGCAATCTGACTGTTGTTTGAGCTAAAATTGGTTTGAAAAAATACTCTTCTCTAAAAGATTTCAACTATTTCTAAGATACTATCTTGCCTGCAATACTTAACGACTTAAGCTCGATCAAATAAAGGCGGATAAAATGAGTTCCTAACTTCTTTCTGAAATCCCCATGGAGTGACAATCCAGAGGAATGTGGACACTATGACCTCTTATATTGCAATCCAGAGCGATGGTGACAGTCTGAGCTCTAACATGAAAATCCGTAAGAATATTGACACCATGAGCTCGAAAATTATAACCCAGAGGGATGGGGACAGTTTGAGTTCTAACATGACAATCCAGAGGGATGTCGACTCTCTGAGCTCTGACATGGCAATCCAGATGGATGGGACAGTATAAGCTATAACATGACAATCAAGAGGGATGTGAACACTATGGGGTATAACACGACAATCCAGAGGGATGTGGACACTATGAGGTTTTACATTACATTGCAATCAAGAGAGATATGGACACTTCGAACTCTAATATGGCAATCCAGAGGATGTGGACACTATGAGGTCTAACATGAAGACCCATAGGGATGTGGACACTACGGGTTCTTACATTGCAATCTAGAGGGATGTGGACACTTCGGAATCTGACATGGCAACCCAGAGGGATGTGGACACTATGAGGTCTAACATGGCAATCCATAGGTTTGTTGACTCTATGAGCTCTAATATGGAAATCCAGAGGGATGTGGATGTAGTAGCTTTGAGAGTGTTTACGTTAGGAAAGTACCACAAAGCCACTGTGGTGTGAGATGACCATGGTTTTTATTTCAAGAGTATGCAATAAAAGAAAGCCTGAAACATTAAAATAACAACATAAGATTACATTCAATAAATGATATTCATCACATTGTGCAAATATAAATACATCTAATTGTACTTGTATATCATGAATATACAATATAGTATTTGAAGATGAATAAACCATTAATACATGATGATAAAGAATATTAAGATTAACATATGTCGTTATGCATATAAGTTAATCATAAATCGCGTTGCCAATAGATTACAATGGCAATCATAACATAATTATAGCAAACTCACTTAGGACGTAAAGTGATAACTGATACATGATAACTACACATGTGTTATATATGCATTACTCGACATATTTTATAATAATATAATTATTGTTATGATTGTTATGAATGTTGAATAAGACATTGATATATTTAAACAAACCTGAATGGCAATAATTAAGAACACAACGTACCAGGTTGGTATGACCTGAACTGCTGCATACAAAGCAAGTTTGTCTACCTCCAATGTCTACGTCATCTGCAGGATAGATAATGACGTATGCAGATTATACTATTTACAAAAAAGGGTTAAAAGAATAACTACGGTAAAAGTAACACACAACCATATCTTAACCAATCACACTTACCAACATACATTCACATAATATATACACAAGACTTAAGATTACTAACCTTAGCTATATGAATCATTAACACAATCCAGATCTCCTTGATCCCGATCCTATGTATATATCAGGATACAACACAAAATCACATATCCAACGACGTGTCTTACAAAGCTTATGAGACTGACCAAGAGGTTGAAATCACCTAACCTTTATATGCTATGCCTGGGTTAACCTCGAAGAATAGAACACGCTTGGGGAGAGATTGCATTGGGAAAAGGCATGCAGTGTAAGTTAATAATGTAGACGTAAGATTAGACTGATATTTAAAAAGCTATGGTAATGATATAAAATGTTGAATATAGAATAATGATTAAAATGGTTAAGATATAGTTTATTTAATGAGAATGTATTACTCAACAAAATACGACAAACCAATATATTCAGTACTTTACTTTACATCTTGAAATACTGACTGCCGCAAGGACACTATAAGCTCCAACATGACAATACAGAGGAATGGGGGCACTATAAGCTCCAACATGACAATACAGAGAAATGGGGGCACTATAAGCTCCAACATGACAATACAGAGAAATGGGGGCACTATAAGCTCCAACATGACAATACAGAGAAATGGGGGCACTATAAGCTCCAACATGACAATACAGAGGAATGGGGGCACTATAAGCTCCAAAATGACAATACAGAGAAATGGGGGCACTATAAGCTCCAACATGACAATACAGAGGAATGGGGGCACTATAAGCTCCAACATGACAATACAGAGGAATGGGGGCACTATAAGCTCCAACATGACAATACAGAGAAATGGGGGCACTATAAGCTCCAACATGACAATACAGAGAAATGGGGGCACTATAAGCTCCAACATGACAATACAGAGAAATGGGGGCACTATAAGCTCCAACATGACAATACAGAGGAATGGGGGCACTATAAGCTCCAAAATGACAATACAGAGAAATGGGGGCACTATAAGCTCCAACATGACAATACAGAGGAATGGGGGCACTATAAGCTCCAACATGACAATACAGAGAAATGGGGGCACTATAAGCTCCAACATGACAATACAGAGAAATGGGGGCACTATAAGCTCCAACATGACAATACAGAGGAACAGGGTCACTATAAGCTCCAACATGACAATACAGAGGAAAGGGGGCACTATAAGCTCCAACATGACAAAGAGAATAAAATCGCTCGCGAACAATAATTTTCGGTCATAAGGGAGAGTCAAAGTTGCAAATCTGTAGAAAGAGAATTTTCCGACTGTGTTTGAAAGTCGTTACTCATTAACAACAGTCTTTTCAGCATTGCCGGCTACCTTATTAGAAAGACAAAAATGGATTCTTTTTCTTACATATGCTCAATATTAATTTTTTTATCAAATACTATTGCCCCTACATATAGATATTGGAATGAACTTAGTTATGAACAAAAACAATCATATTTGCATTATGATGTGATGTATGCATTTCCATCATAATCATAATTACAAGCGAAACACTAATAACATTAATATATGTCGAAACTGATTGTGTGACTTTAAGGCGTATTAGCTACGCCTTTTGTATTGCCACTGTTTTTTTCCAAAAATGTGGCCGAAACATCAAATAACCTCAAATACACGCCGAAGCAGATGCTTAACCGCACTGTAAAAAAAGTCCCGTTTCCTTTACGGAAAAATACCTGGCAGCTTGGTTGTCAACAATTTACCGTAGGTCAAATTGTAACGGTACGACCGTTTCTTGACAATGACGTTTTGCAGTCTAATGTAACCTCATTTATAATTGCCTTTACGGTTATTGCAGCGTCTGGTGAATGTCAAAACACCGTCAGGCGATGAAATACGTAGACAACCTTCAGGTTGTTTTCCGCATTGTGTATATGGTTTATATACAGGTTATCGTGACATTTAATTTGGTCATGTTATAACTTATAACTTATACTCTTCACTGATATTTATGTGTATTTGTCTTGTTCTTGTTCAAACATTGCTGACATTGTCTTTGCAAGGCTACTGAAAATGTATTTCTTTTATAGAGTGGTTCAATAGCTTTGCTTTACATATATACAGGAGGACAATGCTATAAGTAATCTTTTTGAAGTTTAAATTCAAAATCCTGTAAGAACAAAAATCCTTCAAAATTGTTACCTTATCAGCTGCTGAAAGGGATCTTAAATATTGAAAATTTTCTATGACTATACTATCCTGTAAACGTATATCTTCCTAATATAGAGAAATTGCCTAAACGACTCCATTAAAATGTTATTTTTTTTAGCCTCACAAATCCATGAAGTAAATAAATCAAGACTCAGCAACATTTGATTTAAATAAAGAAATGTTTATGTGTAGCAAAGGGATGATCTGACTCCTAATATAACTTTGATACTCTTTTGTGTGTAAGGAGGTAGGGGGTAGATTAAACTGCGGAAATGCTGACTAGATTAGATTTGGTTTTTACCCATCCTCAACAAATATGGTCGAACTTTGCAGGGCAGGAAGCTTTGAAATCGCTCGTATGTATATCGCGTCATGCATTCGGCACCGTTGCTTTACCGTTCTTTACTGCAAACAACATTCGGGTACAGTAATACCGCGTAATGTTTTTACCGTAAGGTCGGAAATGATAATGCATCGTACATTTTAGAATTTTAAATTCACTTACCCGTGAAATATTGACACGGCACTATACCGTAACACTTTACATTAGTTTTTCAGTAAAATATACGGGAATTTGCAGTCCTGTTTAATGGAGCTAAGATTTTTAAATGTTGCAGATTGCAAGTCGCTCTATTTGGGGAATGGTGTTTACACTATCCAGCCCGCAACCTACATCAGCCCCTTCCAGGTATACTGCAACTCGTTTCGGCTGGTCATACAAAAACGACGCGACTGTGAACCAGACTTCTTTAGCAGGACATGGCAAGCATACAAAGATGGTTTCGGCGATTTGGACTCTGACTGTTTTTGGCTCGGGAACGACAAGATTAACCAAATAACAGAACAAAATGATTACACATTGCAGGTGAAGACTGGATCAGTATTCTCGTCCAAGTACTCGGGATTCACACTTGGAAACGAAACAATTGGCTACAGGCTGAATTACGTAGAGTTTATAACCTGGGAATGGATTGGTGATTCCTCTAAAGATGGATTCGGAGACTGTCCTGAAAATCAAAATCTGAAAGGGATGCAATTCTATACCTACGACAATGATAACAGTGCACAGTGTGCTACCTACCGACAGTCAGGTTGGTGGTACAACAGCGCATGCGCTTTCGGTGACTTGAATCGGATCGGAAAAGCAGAATGGCCCCGATCAACCGACGGAGTACTCGGTCAACACGATTCTGTGACAATGTCTCTCTATTAACTTTTGTCTTGTAGTTATAACGATGTTTCTTTGGAATGTACAGATTCTTACGAGCAAAGGTGGCTTCAATAAATCATTTCCTTTGAAGCATAGAGTTTGTTATCTCCATGTCGTTAATAAACATCTGTTCGATAAGGGGATTATGAATATTCACTAAGAAATTAAATCAAACGAGAAAACATCCCAAGAATAATCGCATTTAAGATGCAAGCGTGTTTCTTTGAATCAAAAGAAAGAAGGAAATGTCGGGCCTCCACTGTACTCAATATGTTATCGAGTTGTAGTGGTTTCAGAGATCCTGGGTGAGCTTTGCCAGTCGGAGCTTGCATGCTCCTTACATTTTCTATGCACTGGACTCGACTCTTTAACCTGTTCTGCTTGGAACACTGAAGACATATAACTTTATCAAATGTCTTGTAGGATATCAGTTGTCACACCGAGCAATCTTGTCTTCTCAATTCAGCACATTAAAAACTGAATTTGACACATGCTCATCCTTCTGTGAGTAATGGGGTGAACTTGCCAACACGAGGATCATATTCTTTCAAAAGTGGGATGACAGATAGGGGAGAAAAGTAATGAAAGGTACAGTGGGTAAAAAGGCAAAATGAGAGTTTAAGTGTGTAAGCTAGGGCGTTTTTTTTACAAGGCATCAAATGTAAACGCTGTCTTGTTTCCACGACAACGCTGTCTAGTTTCCACATACCTTCAAACGCTGTCTAGTTACCACATACCTTCATGTTCAAAGGGGACAAATTAACTGGAATTTTTACACAAGGTGTTGTTAGGAAAAAAAGTGCTACAACCTCATCAGCCATTCGTCTGGGAAAAAAATGAAACTTATAAACCTCCAGTGACGTCACTCCATTGTTCTTGCGGGACACTATTTTACGTAATTACCCTCAAACCTGATTCAATCACGCTCCCCCGGGCAGTTATCATGATAATGTCTCTACAACCCGGGCAATCATCTTGATAATGTCCTCTGCCCCGGGCAATTATCGTAATAATGCCCTATGTCCCGGGCAATTACCTTAAATATTTTCAATGATAGATTTTCTTGTTAAAGTCAAAGTGTAGATTAACTAATACTTTTTAAAAATAGAACACATCTTACTACCCCATCTACAAATGGTTTTAGCAATATGCCGACTAGGAGCGACAAAGTTCACACATTCCGGAACGCTGAACCCGACGCTCTGACTTCTGAGCCACTGTGACAGCGCTGATGGAAGCCTTCAGTTAGTTCCTTTTATAACAAAGGTCTGAGTTTGAGTGGTTTGATATTTTATACTATTATGTTTATTTTTAGGTAAACTTTTACTAAGCATATTTTTTCTATCATTGTTACAAATTATTTGACGATCTAGAGATTTTAAGTCGATTTTAAAGTGAAAATCACGATGGGGCAACGTAACACTGCAGATAAATGCTGGCCGCACGTGCAACGCATACCAAGGCTAACGCGGCTGCGTTCGCGTCATGCATTTCAAAACCGAAAACAAATTTGCCCGACTCTCAACTACTTTTCATTACAGTGTCCACCACTTAATATTTCAGCACAAAACTGTTTTTTCCCGCTGTTTCTGTAGGTTTATAAGTTGGATATAACATGACCCGTGGGCATTTTTAAAAAGTATGCCCTCCTCCCTCGGGAAGTGCCCGTGGGCATTGCCTGCGGGCGTCGGGCATACTTTTTAACAATGCCAGCGGGTCATGTTTTATACTACACTTATCCAAATGCTGCAAGAAAGTGATAACAACAGAAACTTATAAACATTGCTTATTAGGAATGATATCCAGTAGACCTTTTTTGACTTCTTATGAACCATGGTAAAAAAAATATTTGGTGAAACAACTTTTCGACATAAAAACCTTTTGTCTTTACAAAATCAGACACTTGTAACCTAACAGCACTTTTTCAGTTAAGTGGAGGTGACTGGAACTAGTCTCAATACTGCAAACTCATAAATACCACCAAGCCAGGTCTTTCCTTTTTCTTGTGACTGACTCCATGATTCTTCGATGATCTACATAATAATGATAATGAAGATAATGATAACAACACTAATAACTCTTTACTGTCATGAAATTCAATCTGTACATAAGCACCCGGCAGTTCAGCGCCAGTCAAAGTGCTGTTTTGTAATTGTCAAGCAAGGAAGCAACAACGCTCGTCCTTTGGTATGGCACGACCGGGAATCGAACCTTAGTCTTCCGGGTGATGAGCAAACACTCTACCAACTGAGCTACAACCTGGCGAGAGGTTTTGGAATTGCGACCAATGTCAGTTATCCGATGAGATGTTCAAACCCAGTTGAGACAAGTTGAGGAGGTACATGTACAAGGTCAGGGTAATCTGAATTGAAGAGAAATCAAACATTCATGTATCTGCAGAAATCACATCTGCCCCTTATCGTTTCATCTACAATGCAGTTGTTTAGATCTATGCTAAATAAATAAATGTGTGTGGGGAGATAGGTGATAGGATGCCCAAGATAAAGTAAATGCATCAATATTGTGACAATTAACATTGTGAAGGGAAACATGATTCAATCTCGAGTATCTGAAGTTGTTTCATTACAAAAGGAATGGTACAGTTGGGAGTGATACGTTATAAGGGGTTAAAACCAAATAAAACAGTAAAAAAAGACAATATTTGATATTTAATCGAAGAATCAAACAAATAAAACATGCCTTGAAAGACATGCGTATTATACTAGATATTACTTATGAATTTATATTATAAATATATTATATATTTTATAATATTCAAGAAACAGGAAATTCAGCCAGTTAGCCTCCTTCGATAATACTAAGCTGTGATGAATATATTCCTTTCAAATCGAATACCCATAAATCTTCACTCTCTCCAGACAGAGGTAGCTCCGTCATAAATTCCTATACAACCTCTGTCTTAATACGAAGGTTTCTTGGTCTAGAAATGTAGAACGCTGATTGAATGCAAAACGTTTGTAACGTTCTCATTCAAATCGCCTAAGTTATTTCCGTAAGTTTTTCGAAAGCTAAACTTTATTCGAATATGGACCTTGCACTTAGAGTCGTCACAGAACACAAACGTCTCATTTTGCGACTGTATCATTGCACAGGCCTGTGTGACAACAAAAATATGTTATTCATGCATTCCTTATTTTCATTGGCTGAAATATTGACAGGTAGTTCAAGTTGCAATATTGTGCAGGTAGGGGAAACTGCAGGAAGCCCGAGAACCTTCGTATTAAGACAGAGGCTGTGAAGGAATTTAATTATGACGGAGCTACATCTGTTGGGAGAGAATGATAAACCTTTAGCAAACTCATCAATTCTCCGTGAGTTCATACCGTCAAAGCTGTTGACATCCGAACAGACAGGTTATTGTAAAGTGTCCACTTTGGTCTTTAACAATGCGGTTTCACTGAGGGGGAACATATCACCCATCATGGTTACATTTGTGTAACTTAATACAAAATAACATTTTCGGCGATGAGGACAGAGAACATGTACACATAGTTTATAAAGGGATCCTTTCTAAACATTAAGAGTAGAAGCAACCCCCCTTTGATAGATCTAACTTATTCCCATTTACAGGCCTAACGTTTTCTTTTCCTTAATTACGAAACCACCACCAATTTCGGCATAAAAAGATAATGTCTAATGACTCTTTGACGAAAGGCCGCAAAGTTTCTCACTTTAAAGTACATAGTATGCAGGTCAGAGTCTGAAATAAGTAAGAAGCCTGAGCGAAAAATTCAATTCGAATCTCCATTTCATTTAATATTTTTTTATAATTTGATTAATTGACACATTTTCATTTGAGAGTCTTATTGTTAGATTATAAAGTACCCTGTCAAGAAATAGTTACTAAACCTTTAATCAAACTTTAAAATACACTTATAGTAGCCATAGAAAGATACAACTTCTCTAACCATAACTGTGTCTTTCTCTTTAATTCTTACGCCAAGGATTCAATTTAGTCAACCTTGTACCTTAAATAGCTTGGCATAATTCTATTAATGAGGAGGAACTGACTGAGATTTTTCTAATAATACCTAACCACTTTTTCTCTATTCGTATTATTTACTAAATATGGTTTGATCGCCTAAATGATACCAGCGTATTAAAGAAAGTTTTGAATTGGTAGTATATGAATTGGTTCTGCGTAGTTATAAAACTTGCCATCACTATTATTTATATATCATTTATTAAAACAATTCCAGATTCTGAAATTCTTTTGTCATTCATTTTCTTGGTAATTTTCACATTTTCGTTGTGCCGAGGAAGTATATTTGATTTGGCCTTTACCCTTTTTGTGCATAGCATCCTCGAGCTTTTAAAACATCTTTCCAAAAGGCATTTGTTCTCGGGGGACAAACGTACTCCATTATGGTTATTTCAATATATTGGTAGAACTCAAAGTGGGCTGTAACTACGTTAATGTTGAACATTTTTCTAAATGTCCATAATTAATGGTTATCAGAGTTGAAGAGTCTTTACATCCAACTTATTTTTTGCTCTTGAGCGTTAAAACCACCTTCACTGTAGTTTTCAGAAATTATTCTATGTTTGGTTTTTATCTTGTTTCCCTTTCCAAATGAAATCAAAACCCAGAATTCAAAGTATTTTATGATACTTGCGCTTTATGACCTGCATATGATAATGAATCAGTGTTAATGAGTTATATCTTGAGCGTTAAAACCATCTTCACTGCAGTTTTTAGTAATTATTTTATTTTCGGTTTCATCTTGTTTCCCTTTCCAAACGAAATCAAAACACAGTATTCAAAGTATTTTATGATGCTTGCGCTTTATTAAATGCATATAATAATGAGTTAGTGTATCATGAACAAAGTTACGTTCTAGAAAAAAATACTCCCAAAAAATCTAGAAGAATGTAGGGGCTGTACCTGAAGCAAGTCAATCACAATCTAATAAGATCTGACTGAGTCTGAGGACTGACTAATCGGATCTCCTTTTCTCTCAACACTCATAACTCACACTCAGAGTTATTTCCCTCTTTATGATCAGGATTTCTTTAAAAAGAACACAACAACGTCCCACTTTATCGATACTAAAGGCTGCAAGATGCAGGCTGTCAGGGACTGGGTTGAAAATCTAGAACCTTCATCAGTAACTTCAGCTTGATTAACAAAACAGCAAAGCTGTTACTTGTCAACAAGCGGTATGTTTTCAGCAGATACATCAAGCAATGAGAAATTTGTACCGCGAGTATCAGCTTTACATTTTTAGCTCATCAGGTCTGAAAGACCCGATGGGCTTATGGCATGGCATGGCGTCCGGCGTCCGTCCATCCGTCCGTCCGTCCGTCCGTCCATCCGTCCATCCGTAAACTTTTCACTTTTTCGACTTCTTCTCCAGAACCAATGACTCTAGAGAGCTGAAATTTTATGTGCATACTCCTTGGCAAATGGGGATTCGAAATTGTAGATTTCGTGACCCCATGACCCCAAATGGGGTCACAAGGGTCAAAACCTTAAAAATCTATTTTAATCTTCTTCTCCAGTTCCAAAAGGGCCAGAGAGCTGAATAGTTGTGTGTAGACTCCTTGGGCACTGGAGATTCTAAATTGTAGGTTTGGTGACCCCATGACCCCAAATGGGGTCACAGGGGTCAAAACCTAAAAAACCTAATTTCATCTTTTTCCCTAGTTCCAAAAGGTCTAGAAAGCTGAAAAATTGTGTGAAGACTCCTTTGACACTGGGGATTCTAAATTGTAGGTTTGGTGACCACTTGACCCCAAATGGGGTCACAGGGGTCAAAACCTTAAAATCCTACTTTCATCTTCTTCTCCAGTTCCAAAAGGTCTTGATAGCTTAATAGTTGTGTGTAGACTCCTTGGACAATAGGGATTCTGAATTGTAGGTTCGGTGACCCCTTGACCCCAAATGGGCAATTGGCCGTTTTTATTTGATTGTGAATAACTTGGACGTTGGGACAGGCTATCTTTCCTACACTGCCCATGACCCCATGGTCTAAACCCAAACACCTATTTCTATCAAAAGTCTGATGAGCTACAGAGCCCATGGCTCTATTTTTCTCTTTTTGGTTTGTGTGGATTGTTAGTCTTTTTTGATCAGTTGTGTTGATAGCGATTTTCAACATTTCTGGCAGTAAACTGAGTAGCTTAAAAATCAAGGCAAAAAAATTGTCTTCATTAAATCCGTTGCCTGACTCACCCTTAAGGAAAAACCTGTTACCATGGAGACATGTGATGTCCAGAAACACAAAACATATAACAACTGAGTACACGTTGGCCTACTCCAGCATTTAACTGACGTCTTCACACATACTAGTTCCAAATACGAGTTCAGAATGAATTGATGCGAGCTCTATTATCTCAAGATTTGGCTAAACCAAAGGAAAACGAAAGATGACAACCATTGCAGGGGCAAGGCCAAAGCATGAAGTATGGTATACCCCCACCAACGTGTCAGCTGCCAATACAAGAAATAAAGCTTGTCAACTCACCCGAATACAAGTGCGACTCAACCGCACATGTTGGAGCATATATGATACGCAATATTCTAAATGAATGCTATGTAAAGCGACAGGCTGATGGAAAATTACATATTGATGCAGATTCAAATGTATTTTGCCTGATCAAAATTGGTTGCTAACTGCAGTCTGTTATAGTGTTTGAATAACAATTGTGCCCATTGAAAATACTCTTAAATCCAACACAGCAAGGCCAATTAAGAACATTATTATTATTATCCTCCTTTTCTAAAGATAAACGCCAGTTTTGTATTTAAATCCTTGGAAAATTGATTCTATGAGCAATTCCTTTTAGGCCTATGGAATGTCCAATGTTCGGTTAAAAATCGTTTGTGTCAATTAATGTGAAATATTTCCCCTTAAAAGTAAGTCGAAATTGCTTTTCTTTGTTCACTAAGAACTACATGAAAGTAAATCCTATTGTGTAATCTCCAGGCCTGTAAGTCCGAAATTATATGCAGCTAAGGGCTCTACTACCCTCTGACGAGTTGGGGAATGGTCAGCTGGGCACGGGAGAAACTAACTTAACTCAAAGGAAAAAGACAATTGTTTCATTTAAGTCTCACCTCACAAAATAATGTACATATGATGAAATACATATGAGAAAACATAAAAAGGATTGATCCACCCAATTCGGAATACGAGGGACTATATTACATTAATGCAATGAATCAAATGTATCAATGTGGATTTTATAAATGCTAAAGTAAAAACATAAAATCTAAAAGACATATAAATATACATAAGGAAAAAGGTTTTGTCTGAGAATAAAAAGGACCATATTGCAGTAAAAGTAATTGTATGATATGACAGAAACATAATTTTGCAATGTAAGAACGTAATGTTATTAAGAAATCATTTCGGATATTTTGAATAATTGTAATTATACAAATTGGTAATTTTGAGATCAAAAGTTGAATATGTTCAGAAAGTCAATATTTTTTGTTTTAATGTGTATTATTCAATTATACCTATTCCACTGATCAAACTTTATTATGGATCTCTTAAGTAAAAGTCACTAGTAACAGCAGTATGGACCTCCAAAATCTCATTTTTTGGAAAAGACCCATTCATTAAAAGGTACTAAGTGGGGCGATTTTAACCGTAACAACGACTATAAAGCAAACAGAAGTATAGGGTTACTGAAACAAAGTTAAAGAGGACCACCTTTATTCCAAAATCGCCTGGCTATGGCCATTTTCTAAAAATTATGTAAAATTCTTATCAAATTTCAAAACCCAATTATGTCCTTATTGTGAAGGATACATGATTTTTAAAAGTGTAAAATTGTACCTGTTAAAGAAATTGTTGTTCATGACTACTAACATCAGAATCCATCGCATACTTTTGACAAACGGACGATAGTTATTTTGGGTGAAAAATCAGTACCATTACGTTTTTTATCTTAAGTTCTCAAAATGTCATCATGTATGATGATTTTAAATATACTACCGAATTTCCTTAATTCCACGCCTGCCTTAAATAGACGCCTGCCTCGAATAGACGCCCTTGCTTATGGCTTTCTGAAAAAAAATGCCTTAACTAAACGTCTACACTTGCTGCATGTTTGGTCGACATGTCTGGTGACACCAGCATCGACAACTGTGGGGAAAGATCCGTCTCTATTCGGTCTACAGGCTGTGAAAAGATGAGGTTCACCGTCGTTCTATGCGCAAAAGCAAACGGAGAGAAATGCAAGCCATTCATTGTCTTTAAGGGCAAAAGAAAAGACAAAACTGCGCGATATTCATGTTGAAGATTCGCCTAACGGTTGGATGAATGATGATCTTACTGGAAAGTGGCTGGACAAAGTCTGGGGATCGTTTGCGTTTGGAAAACGATTAATCGTTTGGGATGCATACAGATGTCATGTAAGTGCAACTACGAAGTCAAAGTTACGAAATCACCAGACCGATGTTGCTGTAATCCCATGGAGTTGCACTGGCTTAGTGCAGGCTCCCGATGTCAGTTGAAACCAGCTTTTCAAAGCAGCATACAGACGTCTATTTGAGACGTGGTTATCAGAAGCAGAGCACACTCATACACCAGCCGGCAATATGAGACCCCCATCCCGTCTCCTGATGTGTCAATGGGTCTCTCAAGCTTGGACAACGTCACTTTCGCGTGAGGACATCCAGAAATCTTTCAGGAACGGTGCCATTACTGTTAACACAGATGGAAGTGAAGATCATGAAATAACCTGCTTCAAGCAAGGCAAGGAAGCTTATTGGGGTCTTGAGGTTCTCCAGAAAAAACACCAAGAATTAGTGCAACCTCGGGCTGAAGATGATGTTTATCCTTTCGAAGATGTGATGATCCCAGGCTACGACAGTGACACAAATGCAGAGGAAACAGATCTCTCACTCAGCGATGCTAAATAAATCATGGTTCAATCTGACAGACAAGTTCACAGCTTCGAAGCTTTTCATTGTGATAGTTCACTGTGGTCCTTCGTAAATGGGACTCTTTGTCTGAATTATCGATGGAAAATTACTCTTATTGCCAAAACGCATCCTGACACTTATACAAACCGAAAGTTTGTTCACATTCTTGCATTCTTAGTGCAAATATCATGTTATTTTCACTGATCTGTCAATTTCATCTTGCCAAGGTTCTAAAACTTTGCACTCTCAGTCTGGTGACCACATGATTAGCGTGAGAATAATTATGTAAACATGGACAAACGATGTTGCTATGTCGGTGCAGCTGAAGTAAAGCTATCGACGTCCAAATAAAACGATTTATTTTTTATTTTCACTAAGATAGAAGTACTTTAATAAACTTTTGATATGCAGCTAGGGAATTTCTTCGTGAACAAACTCTAAGATATACGGTATCACTGATGAAGAGAAAATACTTTTAAGCTGGCTGTAGTTTAATTTATTTTAAACATTACCTCAACTTCCCAAAACACTTCGTTATTTACTTCTTAGTAAATTGTCCATATCACTCAGATCTCCGGTATGACCTATTCCAAAATGTAAGTACTTCGTACCCGAGTTTCACTCGGTTATCGGATATTGAACAAACTACATTCCCCTAACAACTAGAAACTATTGTAAATCCACTGGCCGCTTTAATTAGCCGTATGTATCAACGTATGATGACAACTCAATCACAATTATTTATATTCTAGCCCTCCCGTATTTGATAAATTTCTTGTATCTCAATTGCTTAACTTGTATACACAATGTTTCGGGTGTCTCATTGACCATATGGCCTGGTGTTTGTATATTATTTTTATGTTTTTAAACTGTCACTGTACCCGATTTACAAACATGTGTCACAATAATAAAATATATTGTCTGTCTGTCTGTGAACAGATTGTCTTCAAAGGATACTTTCTATTGTCCATGCCATGATGTACATGTAGCTTGTACTCCACTTGAAGAATAAGTATCCATTAACATTGCCAAACTTTGACTTGTAAATATTTCACATTTTTATCTTGAAATTTGATTTTCTGGCAATATGTACTCACTGTGTTGATGAACAGAATTCAAGGATAATTTGGGAAATTTGACTTGATTTGATGATTCATTAAATATTAAAATACTATAAACTTTTTCATGGACAAATGTTCGTAAAACTGGACGAAACACAACCTTCAATGTATTCTACGTTTATCAAATTGTAACGCGAACTGTCCCCCATACTATTTGACTGCATTTGCGCTATCACGACTACATGTTTTGATGACCTAGATACAGTTGTTTTGGATGACGGCTTCCTGTCGCTTTTATAGCGATGCATCCAAAATTGAGAGTGATGATATTATAAAGGCTTTATATGACAAAGGTAAGTATTTATATGGAAATTGTTATGTTGTTTTCCTTCCCGCATAGAGAGGCGAAACGGGTTATGTGCGCGAATATTGATTACGCCAGGATATATGACAGTACAGCTTGTAGCTAGAACTTGGTATTTACATTCGGGTCCGGGTATATATAAACTCTGTCGAGGATTTTGTCATAGGTTTTATAATGCATTAAGCCCAAGCTTAAGGAACCTTTCGCCTCACGAAACAGATGACAAAAGGTTTATGCATAAATGCAGAGATGTAGTATTTCTCAATATTTCTACAGTGATACCATTTTTGCAACATCGTCATCATCGGCACACCATAGGAGAGGTGAACCGCAGGCAATATTTAATAACAGGAAGCGTATATATATGCCACACTTAAAAAATTCATGTTGTAAAATAAAAGGCCTTTATGCGTATTAAAGTCAAATTTCTTTCTGTTTGTCATCATTCTAGTTAAAAGACAATGTCTGGCCGTCTTAACAAACATTTAAGTATCATTTATAAATAAAGAAGTCTGAAACCACAAACATTAAGAGTATTTAACAAACTAAGTTAGTGTTTTGTACATCTTGTATATGTCAATCATGTAAATCCTTTGATTCGTCTTAACAGTTTTTGTTTACCGCATAGTGATTATATTTCTTACCTATATGGGCCTTCCATATCAAAAGTTTGAACTTGAATAATAAAAGTGGCAATTCTTGTAATTATTAACTATTAATTACAAAATGATTTTGTTACACGTTTTTCGGCGATTCTGATTGGACGAGAGCTCTCAAATATATGCAACCATTTTCTATGAATGCAGAAAAAATTTGCTTTTATACCTCGTGCATTCATACTTTATGACGTCAAAATTTGACAGAAGAAATTGACGCAACGGCTAGTCCGGTTATAACAACATCGCGTTACTTTGTTTTTTTTTGCAAAATAAGAAATGTACGCATGTCATCATCTTCATAACTGAATGGATAACCAGATAATACTTTCCTCCCCCAAAAGAAACAATTACCTTCTCCGAAAGCTCTTTTTTTCAATAACTACGAGGCCTGAAGTTTGATACCTCGAATCGTTTCACAAACGGTAGCCATTTGGAAAGTCAAGCGATATGTTAATAAAGGTTATTCTTAAAATGCGGACTCGAGTTAAGAGGAACTTTGATTGCATCAGCGTCAATGCTGATAAAAATGTAATTAAATCTTCTTCCGTTTTAGTTCATGTATATCTCAATTTGAATTCCACTATGTATAGTCGTGTGTAACAAACTGCAAACTGACGTAACGTTCACGACAATTATTTAAGATTTGTTTAAATTATTCAAAATATCTGAGTTGAGTTGAGTTGATTTTGTAATTATAAGGATTGTTTAGCATTTTTTGTGCCTCTCTAGCATCTCCATCTGCAAACATTTTACAACTGATATAGCAACTACTACGCTACGCTACGTGATGTTATACAATTTGCTGCTGTTATACATCGATCGAGGCACAAAAAATGTACAACAATCCATAATTGTTTGATCATTGCTATATCAGTTGTAAAATGTTTGCAGATGGAGATGCTAGAATTGAGACACGTGCTCGTGTTAAAAGCCGCTCCCTGAAAAAACTTCCTTTGTGGTAATTTCGGCCAAAAATATGGTTTAAAGGGAATAGGAAATCATGTTAAAATTACACTTTCTACATGTAACACCTAACTCATAAACGTAATGATATTAAATTCCATTGAAAACAAAAAAATTGGGACCATGCATTTAAAAGATACAGGCTATGTAAAGTAGCTGAAATCGACTGTCCTTTTTCTAGGACAGTCGATTTCAGCTACTTTACATAGCCTGTATCTTTTAAATGCATGGTCCCAAGTTTTATGTCACGTGGTAATGTGACGTCATGAAGGGAACATGAACATGGCGTCAACACGTAATGAGTACCAACCGAGTGATGGCTCCCCGTGGCCTTCCGACTCATCTGACAATGGAGATGAGTCGGATAGGACTAATATTTATTGCCGGCAAGTTCGACCGAACCGCAGAATCCGTATAAATTCGAGCCAGTGAAGGATTCCTCCTCATGTTGTGACGGCAACGGCTTTGACGACCATGACCGACTGAACACTGCGTGCATGGTAACTTTCAAGTTATTTCATAGGAATGAAAGCCTTGTCATTTTATGTCAAAGCTATATTAAAATTCAATTTGAAAAGGGACTTAATTAATAACATTATCTGTTAAGTAGATTTTTTAACAAGTTGCTTGGAATAAAAATAATATTGATTATTGTTTATAAGAGTTATTTCCCTTGGCCATCGATCGTATGAAGATTGACCATATTCTTTTCTTAATTATTCTGTGAATTGTAGGATTATGTAATATCCTCGATTTCTATTATAGTTGATCTTGTTTTGCATCTTTATATGTGGCCGTTTCGTTATAAAATACACTCATTCGAAGTTATCTAAAATAGCAAACGAGTAAACTCTTTTTCATGTGTCACCTGTTTTCGTAGTATTTAGTACTATTTACACATGACATCCTTGCTCGCTTGACGTAAACTGGCCCCGGCTAGATAGCACTTAATTTGTTGTTTTGAATATACACGATCAATATTCAATAAATCTACCCAACTGTAGACTTCACTAATGAAAATCAAGTGCTAATTCATGCTTTTCACTTACATGATTCTTATTGTCAAATATATAACCAGTGAGGAGTCCCTGAATCATTTTTAAATCTGTGCTGATGCAGAAGGGTTATTGCTAATATACATTTTGGCATTTGTAGAATTTTACAGTGAAAAATAAATGATGCATCATTTTAACATGATAATTTTGCTTGGATCGCATCTTTAGAAATTGATGTTATATCATATACAAGATATAGGCTGTTAAGAAGAATTTTATATCTACAGTACATGCACACTTGCTAGGCTTAAATTCTATTTCCTGAAATATTTATATCAATGTGGTAATTGAATGAGCATGTGAACTTTTTAAACATGTAACAAGTTTAGTTTGAATGGTGTACTGTGACCAGTATTTCTATAAATAAATTGCACAGCCAGCTAACCAGGTGTTCATCTCTTTTATTCCAAGATTAAATTCATTGGACATTTATGATGGCAAGTATTCAGATGAGATGTGTTGATAGTGGTAAAAGCTGAAAGATACAATAAAATCTAATTACCTAAATGTTTTTAACATTCCAATATATTTATTTCTCTAAAATCATTAAAACTTTGCTTGTTAATTATTCTAGATAATTTCTACAACAACTAGTGAATATTTTACGAGTGCTTCAAATTTTACTATTTCAAATCTTGAGCTGATTATTAACATAGATTTAAAGCTAAATTTCAATCATTAAACTGGCAATAATACATTTAAATGGGGTACTATTTCATCTATAATAAATTTTCAACACTTACACCGTGGGGACTGTAATCTTGTTTCTTTTAAATCTATTAAACTTGGAATGAGTACTTCTGTTAAAAAAAGCACATGGTGCTGTCAAGATTTTCTATTTTAACTCTAGAACTGAAGATTGCAAAGGGGAGGTAATTTAAAAAATGAAGTGACATAAAATCCTTTATGTAACAGAACACTCCCCCTCGGATGATATCACCCAGATATCATAACTATTCAATAAACATATTAACCTATATTACTTCTATCAGAAACATAAAATGCAAATACTAACTAGTGGACATGGCAGACTAAGGGTTAAACCTAAATGTTCAGCTATAAACATATAAATTCAAGTAAGAGCACTTTCTCTAAATGTTCACTTCTCTTGCTCCATTTGTGAGGGCTAAATATCAAGCTACTCATTAACTTTAAATAATGGAATGAGTTCTGTGACTGGACGAGTGTACACATAGATTTTCCCGTTTCTGGCAGTTCTGACTATGACAGTCCTCACACGTCCATCATGACTAGGTATTGCTTCTCTCACAACCGCCATGGGCCAGTTGTTTCGAGACACATCTTTGTCCTTTAGTAGCACAACATCCCCAGGCTGGAGATTTGGTACATCTTTGTGCCACTTTCTTCTGGGTTGCAGAGTATGCAAATATTCTGACCTCCATCTAGACCAGAATATATCATCTAATTGTTGCACTCTCTTCCACTGAATTCTGTATAACTGTTTAGTATCAACAGGATGGTATTCTTCACTGAGGCTTGACACTGGTGAAGACTTCTGAGTTAGGAGTACAGCAGGGCTTAGCACACTGGGGTTGTCAGCATCTGTGGATATGCTAACAATTGGACGGTTGTTGATTATTGCACTAACCTCAGCAATAAGTGTAACTAAGACATCATGAGTGAGGGATGTCGCACCAACTCCGGTGAACATGGAGTTAAGGATATTTCTACAAGTTCCTATCATACGCTCCCAGGCGCCACCCATGTGTGGCGCATGGGGAGGATTGAAAATCCAGTCAATTCTGTCGGCTTTCATGAAGGATTTCACATGTCTATCTTCAATGTTAATAGCATTGATATTCAATTCACTCACAGAACCAATGAAATTTGTCCCTCGATCTGATCGCAGTTGCTTTACTTCACCTCTGATTGCTATGAATCTCCTCAAGGCGTTGATAAACGCTGACGTGCTCATTTCATCAACAACCTCTAAATGGACTGCTCTTGTAACCATACATGAGAACAAGATTACCCATCTTTTAGAATTGGCATAGCCTCCTCTCGTTCTGCGAGCGACTATGTTCCATGGTCCAAATGTGTCTAGACCTACATATGTAAAGGGAGGACTTTCTTCAAGACGATCATTAGGAAGATCAGCCATTTTTGGAGGCTCTGTTCTACCTCTCAGTTTCCTACAAATTACACATTGATGTATGATGGATGAGATTAATCTTTTCACACCTATTATCCAATAGCCTGCAGATCTAACAGCTCCCTCAGTGAGTTGTCTCCCTTGATGTCTAATCTTGTCATGGAAGTGTTGAATGAGGATTTTAGATACATGCGCTGTCTTTGGCAGAATTAGGGGGTTCCTAATGCCTAGGTCAAGCTCTGTATTCCTGTTTAGACGACCACCAACATGGAGCAGTTCATCCGAATCGAGATATGGATTCAATGAGGCGAGCGGACTATCTTTAGGAATTGCCTTCTCACTCCTCAGGCATTGGATTTCTATTGAAAAACACTCATGCTGAACTTCATGTATCACAAACTTCTCACTTTCTGTATACAACGAGACACTCATCTGTCCTTGTTTCTGATTATGACGACACCTCGCCACTTGCTTCAGCTTGGCAACAGCGTTCACAAGATTCATCCAGGAAGAGAATCGATGAAATCTATTAGTCCCTATTCCATGGGGACCAGTTGTGCAGTGGCTATGTTCTGTCACAACTTCTGTTTCTTCTAATTCTGTATGATTTCTCTCTGCTCCGTCTGTTTCTGTTGCAAGTATGTTTGTACTCTGGGGTCCTTTGAGCCATTTGCTGTCCGCAAGGTCTGATGCATTGAGAGTTCTCGTACCATCATCAGCTGGATTCCTGTTTGTTGGAACATAATTCCACTGGTCTGATTTTGAGAGTGTAAGAATCTTGGAAATTCTATTTGATACATATACCTGGAACCGCTTTGTTCTGTTTCTGAGACAACCTAATACTATTTTGCTATCCGAATAGAAACATACTTTTGATGGCTTGATTTGAAGACATTCACAGACAGTGTGAGCCAACTCAACTGCTATCACTGCTGCACACAGTTCTAGGCGAGGGATGGTGTGACCATGTGATGGCGCAATCTTCACCTTCCCCATCACAAATCCAATCTGTTCCTGGCCATTGCAGAGCAGCTTACGAGTCGTACGAAGTATTTTAATGAGATTGTTTTTAAATTTGAGAACATAAATTAACAACAAGTATAGTGGAATCATTGACGGAATGTAATTATTACGTACATATTGTTTTACTGTAAAAATATAAAATAACAGAAATAATTGACGTTTTAAAAGGTTAACGTAATTAGAAAGCCGAAAAAGGATTAAATTTCAATAATATCTCTTAGCTACGTTAAACTTTAATTAAAGATTGAGTGACAAGGTAAACAGAACATATTTACAGAAAAGCCATGTTCATATACATGAATTACGTTGGACCTTCTATTTTTCACCATATTCTCAAGAGAGCATATTTATTTCTAAAGCAGGCGTTAGCCTAAACATTTTTCAGCACACTATTTATTATAGAAGTTACCGAAGCGCATAAAAAATACATCTTCATTTGCATAGAAATATATTTCAATTTTGGATGCATTGAGTTGAAAACACAAATAAAAACCAAGAACTATTTGGTTGAAGCTTTACAAGAGACCTTGGACTCGAAAGTGTCAAATGAATAGAATACTCACTCCTGCATGTATAAAAATGGTCTTTGACAGGGAGTTGATTTAGTCGCTATTATTTCAGAGAGTGGGACAGAGAAGATTCCCTACACCATGGAACCAACAAGCAGCCGAGTCTCACACGTGTTCTAATCAGTTGTTACGGATTCCAGTATATGCTAATGGGCATACTCATATTTATCGAGGTAAACCCAGAAAATATTTCTTTGTTGCATATTGACCCTTTGATGCGTCTTCTGGAAAAACTATAGGTTGTATACCTTGTCTTATGATGTTTCAAGAAAAGATAATGTAAGATTAGGATTTTTTGTTTCTTTAAATGAAGCATGTTATGCTAAAGCCCTGAACCCAAGTTTACAAAAACATTTTCAGTATTAAAACAAAATTAAAACCTTATGTATATATTCTCAGTGAAAATCATATTAAACCGTTTTAAAACCCATTTCAGGTAATACTTACATATATTATCTAATATCATTTTAGATATAAGCATTCCTAATAAGCATATGATACCAAATAAAAAAATATTTCTGATTGACAATAGTAACGTATATTCGATTCTCTTTTAAAATGAAAGATGATTTAAAACTCACAAATTCAGAATTGTTTATCTAAAGAATTCTAAAAAAGGTCTTAAAGAATTTCAAAATTATTTTTAAGAATGTTCAAAATAATCTTTGAAACATATTAAGATTGTTCAAAGGCGTTTATTTTTAAAAATTTCAATTTTTTTTTATTTTTCAAAACTTTCGATTCCTTTATCACAAAGTTCTTAATGGCTTTATGTTTTGCAATTTAGAAGAAGGAACGACCTCCAAAAAAATTCAAGAATTGCATGGTTCGGATTTACTTGATTTCCAAAGAATTTTTGAAGAATTCAAAATTTGTTTTAATATTTTCGAAATTAATTACCACTTTCACATATATTTCAATTTTCAATATTAAATAGATTAACACCACTTCCTAAATTCCTGAATTTTCAATTAAAAAATTTCATAGAAATGTTGGTTAGAACTTAGTTTTAAAGTATTTTCAAAACTTAAACAATTCATTTCAAGGATTTAAACTTTTGATTAATTTCTGAATAATTTAAACGATTAAAAAATCATCTCAAGAATAGTCATGTGAGTTGCCACAGTTGAAAATCCCCATATTCCTTAGGGCGTTGTGTTCATCCATATACTATGGATCGGCCCGGTACAAGCAGTAACTGTCTTGCTGCTACTCTGGTATGAGATGGGTCCGACTGTCCTGCCGGGATTCACTATCCTTATACTACTCATTCCTATCCAAACTTGTATAGGCAGGATCTTCGGCAAGCTCATGTTACTACTTTCTCTGATAGTTGGCATAAAAACTTTGATAGATATATTCCTTCTCTTGTCATATTCCTTTATGTGTATTATGAATACCATTCCAAGGTTTAAGAGACGGGTTATTCATGCTGTCCTCGGATCTCTCTTTTTCTATATTTTAAGTCGGATAATTCATATTTCATATTTTAATAAAACCCTTTATTTCATAATATTAAAGTCATTGACGCACATCAATATTTCCCCGACTATCATTATCACACCTATAATAATTTTGTATCTCTCGATTATTATTATTATTATCTCGAAGATTATAAAAATTAGAAAAAATGAACGGCAATATTCAAATTTTCATGCAATCTGAAGACCAAAGCGGCAGCACCCTTAGTTAACAAAACAACAGCTGCTTATTTATATAAAGGAAATCTATGAAGTTACAGAATATTTTAAAAAAGAATATTTACTATCTCTTGTAAGTTAAGAGATTGCGATATGTCGAGAAACTGCACATATCCCTGGCTCATCCCAATAGAGGTCTCTCGAGATTTGTTGTTTTCTTTGTAACTAAGGACGCCCTATTTTTCTCGTTATCAGTTGCAGGTCAATTTTAAAGATTATTCAATAATGTATTGCATCGATAAAACCTTAAGTGAGAAATTTGGTCCAATGTTCGACCCAAGGGCAGAGTTGATATAGTTTAGACCATGCAATATATAATTTAATAGCTACTTGAGAGTGTGCCTCATGCGATGCTTACGGCAAAAAAAGGAAAACGCGCCACAAATCACATTTTAGATGAGCTACATAACACATGAGCGAAGCATGACGTGATAACTTTTTACATGACGTCAAGTCACCATTGATAAAGTGATAAATTCATTTTGATCATCGTTTAAATTCTTTTGTAACAGCAAACGATTACCCTCGTAGCTTTAAAAGCGTTTATCAAAGATCTTTCCATGGCGTAGTTCAACCAAAGGTTCATCATGTACATTCAGTTTTGCCTGTGTAGATAGGATGAAAACAGTTGTGCACACAGACGAGCGAGTGCGTGTTATGAAGGAGATCATTTCCGGGATGAGGGTCATCAAGATGTACTGTTGGGAGAAACCCTTCGCTGAACTTGTGAAGAAGATCAGACGGTATAGCCTTTTTAATCATTACGAAACACTACCTTTTTACAATGAACTATGATAAATGATTGAGTTTTTTTTATATATGAATTCTGATATGGTTGCGTATTGATATAGTTCTTAATACGTGACTTTGCTTTGGATTTAGGTATATATAGTTGATTAGATGAAGGAATAACCATATAATCAAAACAGTGCTATTTTTCCCTAATAGATACGTTGTTTTAACAAAAGTTTTTTTTTCCTATGTACTCAACTTCCGAATACTCTAGAAAAACTTAATGACGTTTGACCTTGCTAGGTTTTCCGTTGTTATAGAAACGGGAGAAATATTTCAAAATGACTGCCTTTTAGAAATATATGTAGTGTTATTTCTTGCTTACTTCCAGGAAGTTATTTGTTTGTAAATATACTCTTCAAAAAAAGAAATGTTACATTCCAATAATTTTGAATAAGATAAACATTAACAGAAAGAAATTAATAAAACATTAAAAAATCAATGAAACAAGATTATTTCCATACAATCTTAATGAAATTGATGAACATGTCGCCCAAACGCATTTGATAGGAACAGTTTCGCTAAAATCCACCTCCTGTTATTGACATGTGCACGTGCAACTTAACTTGAATCTGCTGCACGTGCAGTCAAGTTCTGACAAAGGGTTATAAAGCCAGCATGTTCTCATTCCCATCAGTTGGTCCGTCTTCTTGAATTGCTTGATGCAATAATGCCACGTCTAACACAAGCACAACGTCACACTGCCATTGGCCGTTTGCAGGCAGGACAGACACAGCAGACTGTTGCAGGAGACATGCATGTTTCCAGGGCAACGATCAACAGGCTATGGATTCGGTATACCACATCAAGAACTGTCAATGATCGCCCTAGAGTTGGGAGACCAAGAGTTACTACCCCTGCGCAAGATCGCTATATTCGCCTTCAACATCTTTGTAATCGCTTCAGGACAGCTTCACAAACTGCACACAGTGTGCCTGGGTTACGTAGGATCTCCGATCAGACAGTTCGTAACCGACTGAGGGAAGCAGGAATCCGAGCACGTCGACATGTTTGACGTAACATCCTGACACCACGTCATTACGCTGAACGTCTTCGATGGAGCAGTCATCGTGAGACCTCGTGCATGGTGGAGGACAGTCCTTTTCAGTGACGAGTCTTGATTTATGCTGCACAGGGCTGATGGAAGGGCAAGAGTATACAGGAGACGTAATGAACGGTTCGCTGCAAACTGTGTGCAAACGGCTGACAGTTTTGGACGGGGGAGCGTGATGGTGTGGGGTTGCATCACTCACGCAGGTCGAACAGAGTTGGTGCAAGTTGCAGGTTCAATGACAGGTGTACGCTACAGACATAAGATTTTGCAACCCCATGTTCTTCCTTTTCTGCATCGCCATGGAGGGACTTTTCAGAATGACAATGCCAGACCGCATATTGCCCGTGTGTGTCAGGACTACCTCCAAAGGAACAACATCAATGTGCTACCCTGGCCTACCCGATCTCTCGCCGATAGAACATCTGTGGGACGTTCTGGACAGGAGGCTTCGTCAACGTGATCCTCCTCCAGGAAACCTCCAGGAACTGTTCCAGGCTCTCCAACAGGAATGGAGGAACATCCCACAACGTACTGTTCAACATCTTGTTGCTTCCATGGGTAGGCGCTGCCAGGCAGTGATCAACGCTAATGGTGGACATACCCGGTATTAAATTGTGACACCCTATGGTGCTGTTCACTGATACTGACGTTTAATTTTGTGAGCAATCCATCAATTTTATTGATGTCACAATCAACTGATAACCATAGATTATTTTCTCATTGCTGGTTTTCGTAACATGTGGTTTCCCATTAAAATGTGTATCATTGAAAGTGAATGTAACGTTTCTTTTTTTGAAGAGCATAATTTTTTATATTTGTAATTCAATTCTAATTCAATTTTGTATTATTGGGTAATGTACAATTACCATTCCCCTATAATATTGTTCAAATAAAAAATTCACGCAAAAATTATTCTCAAGAAAATTCCATTACAGCACCAAGCTAAAATATAGCTTCCGATACCTCAGCGTGGAAGGACTCCGAGACTTCCTGGTGATCCTCCCGTATTAAGTGACCTCATCTCAGCCTCAAACTCAAGACGTCTTCTTACTCCTGGCCTTCATCAGACCATTCAAGTTCCTGTGGCTCGGGGGTCATGTCTGAAGCTTTGCAAGGCATCGGGAATAGTAGTGTCTCCATCAAAAGAATACCGATCTTTCGAGATGATCTATGTTAGTAAGTGGTATATGTTAAGTATATTTTTGTGAGTGTAAGCCGTCATTAGATAAGTCCAGATCTTGTGGCTCGGGGTCATGTTTGAAGCTTGGCAAGGCATCGGGAGTTGTAATGTCGCTATCAAATATTAACGGTAAGGATGTTTCCAGATGACCTATGGTAGAAAATGGTATATTTCAAAGTATCTTTTTTGTGAGTGTAAGCTGTCATTGGGTATGTCCGGATCCAGTTCTTGTGGCTAGGGGTCATGTTTGAAACTCTGCAAGGCATTGGGGATGTCCATGTCCCTATTGGTAAACATGTTTCCTTCTGACCTTAGGTGACCTGGACGTTCTCATGTTTTCAATGGGAACTGTCGTGTTTCGTTCAAAAGGATATAGACAAAGTTGCTTCCCCGTTATCAATTGGATATCTTCATTTTCAGAAATGTCAATATCACGTTTGTAAACATTTCAACCAATTTTGGTTCTTTTAGCTTGATTTCATGTTTTCACTTGCCATTGTCACTTGCCACTGTAATATTTTCACCCAAATGATCTTGCCGAAAATTACTATCATTCAATAGTAATAAGCCTTTTGAAAACCAATCGAGTTTCTTTGACCTTGAGACATATCAAAGCGTACGTATAGTTAAAGATTTTTGAAGGTAGAACAAGACATGGTAATTAAATGTTATTTATAGCAAGTTTTATTAATGAATCATCACCAAGTAGAATTTCTTTTGAAATTCCAGACTTTTCTGCTGCTGGACGAAATTGAGGCTAAAACTGCTGCTATTTCTGATGCTAAAACTGACGACCAGTGTTTTGTTGATGTCCAGGATGTCACTGCCAAGTGGGAGAAGGTAATGCCTTCAAAATCATCTAGCATACTGTCAAGAAATTAAGTAATCCATTCCACGAAACCATTTGTCAAAGCAATGACTTGCAATAATGTTTCTTGTACGAAGAGGTGTTTCCCATAAATCATATAAAGTATCATGTTTTTTAATACTCGAGTTAAGATGTATGAATAAAGTGTTCAAATGGAATTTAGATTCATACGATTCCTTGTTGATAATTTATTTTAAATCTTTTTTATACTCAACGTTCAAGACAATATAATTAATTCTTCACCATGTGGACTATCACAACAAGCATCATGAATGAGTGAACCTTTGTTTCGTTATCTTTCGAAACAAAGATTATTATCCTTTGTTGAGACAACGGCATGAACTATATCCTTTTATACTTCATATGAAATTCAAACATTTATCTTTGACCATAGCTGGTTTTTTACCCAGCAGGCACAAGACGTCTTTTAGGTAGTCTTAAGGTACTTTCACTTCACTTTCACACAACTTTATTATAATGCTCTTATATTTCAGTTTGAAATATGTTTCCTTTGCTTATTGAATATAACAAACCTTTCCAAAATTAGCAATTATACATTGAAAGATTTCTGTTACTTTACATGAATATTACAATATATTTTGTAGGTAAAGAAAATATGTGCATCAAATAATATATAACACTCAAATGTAATCAATATTCATCAAAAGTACAAATTCATAATAAGAAAAATAACAATTATTCTGGGTGAAGAGATTCGAGCTTCAATCCAGATCGAAATAGTAGTTAATGCAGTGCTGTTCCATGCAGAGTTCGGACCCTTACATAAGCTTTAATAAGGCGCCATTTTCAATCCTTTGTTCTCAAAAGAGATTAGGCGTTCTCGATATCAACGTATCTGAAGTTGTATTCCTTACGGATTTTTTCCTCTACAGTTTAGGGAAGACTATGTTTTCTGTTTATAGGACACGCGTATTAGTTTTACCTTGTCAGTAATCAACATTCTCATTCGTCGGTATCTTTCCTTTGTTTTCAATGGTCGTGCATCTGATGGTACAGCCTCTTCCATTAAAAACTATCAGCTTGTAATTTTGTGATGCAACTTCAAAATATGTGTGTAGTGTTTTGTTAGTATACATATCTGAAGGCAAATAAAGCTTTCTCTATTTTTTGGATGAAACCAAATAATTCATGAAAAAAATCTTTCTCTGGTTTTTTTGTTATCCGAAACTTCATAGTGGAATATTAATGATCAATAAACCCTTATTAAATGCAGAAAACCTGATTCAGTGTCGAACATTTTCATTTTCAGATAACTGTCACTTTAATTCACTGCAAAAGAAACCTTATTATAATAGTTGACTTATGTAGATTCAACTGTCATTAGTGTCTAGTTAGTAATATAAGTTTCCTTTCATGTCTGTGTATACATTTATATCTTTATTAAATAGTTTTTGCCGGAGCTTACGTAGCTTACCAAATAATTAACAGTGTTAACATATATTTTGATTTGCATCTGAACATATAGGTACAAATGTTGACCATGATCATGAATTGAGATAACAATTAAGGTTTAAATTCATTTTTGGATACTTTGACAAATCTGTTACAAGGACGATATCAAGGATACAATTCCCAAGAACGGCGGAATGCTTAACAAGATTCTCTTCGCAGGTGTAGGAAGAAAATGGCTTTGAATCAGGACACTCACACTTTAAGAATTACTCTTCAGCTTTGGACCATGATATGAAGATTTGACAAATCTGATTCTAAGTATAGTTTAACATTCAAAACATATAAAAGCAAATATTTTTGTATTATTATTACAATATATATGTTGATTGCATTAAATAGATTTTTAAACTTAATAAATGTTTCATCTTAATTGAGCTTTTTTCTTGTTTATTTTCAAGGCACAATTGCTCATCACTATAGATTGTCTTAGACGTCTTTCTAGTCCAACAGATTAGACTATATTTTTAGACTCCTTTTTTCCTCTCTTGCCACAGTTTGACGCACTTCGCTGATTAAACTACATGAGCTATTTATGATGTGTCACACGGGGAGGAAACTGTAGCTTTCATTCAACTGTTTTATGTGATGGAAGCTCATGTCGTTGCTCCAACTACCACTTTTATCACATTTTTAACGACTTTGTGATCGTTTCTCATCCTTAAGGATATCGATATTTTACCCATTGGTGATAGAACACTGATGGTGACCGAGGAGTTAACCTCAGAGATCAGAGGGCAAAAGTCAGCCTGGCACGTGCTCTGTACACAGGCTCCGACGTCTACCTCCTGGACGATCCGCTCAGTGCGGTCGATGCCGTCGGACGTAACATTTTCGAAATGTGTGTTATTTTGATTCAATGTTATAAGATATAACATCCTATCAGTATTAGCCTAGTTACATAAAATTATGCGCGAGAGCATATATCCATGGTGTACTTTCAATATGGTAAATTTATATGCATGTGTATCCGGTGATTACAAAGTGTACTATCTATCTAGATGTCTTGTTGAAGAACTCCTTTACCCTAGGACTATCAACTGATTTGGCTGTAATCAAGCAATAGGAAAATCTTTTAATCGGTTACACTATTTCTTAATTTGTCTCTGCCTTAAGGTGCAGTTGAAGTCCGCTATCGAGGAGTTACCAGGGCAACTGGAGGTATCGGAGGGGGCATAACTTCAGCGTGGGACAAAGACAACTCATCTGTCTGGCTAGAGCAATCATCAGAAAGAACAAGATCCTGCTCATAGACGAGGCTACAGCTAACGTGGATCCCAAGTAAGCACATCTAATTTACAAAGAATTATGCTTTCTGCAATATTTAAGTAACTTGACAGGTCACCAAAGAGATTTATTCACAAGCATCTTTCCCAAAATATTTTAGGAAAGAGCTGTAAAAGAATAATGACTTAATAACACATAAAAAAAATTCCATTTTGCTGAATTATGTCAATCACCCTACCTAAAGCTTTGCCGTCTATTTCAACAAGAGAGTTGACAGACGAAAACGTCGCCAGCTACTCCGTAAACTTGTGTACATTTTACAACTAAAATGTTACATGAAAGTTGGAAACAAAGTTCATATTTGTAGATGTTGGTTTATCTAGGGACATTTAATGAATATAGAATGCGTTTATTGTTGTTATGACTCTAGACTTGTAATCTCGTCTCGGCGTGATTGAAAACTTGACTGAAGTTTACGCTACGTAGTAAACATTTATGAATGGAGAAAGTATAGTTCCTCGTCTTGTTCATAGAAGTCAAGGTCATATTTCAACCAAACATCTACACCAAAAGTAATATATGTGTATCTGTGCTCATATCGAAAATATTAACTGGCTTATTATCAACCATACGTATAATAAAACATACGTTATGTCTGTGACTCTTTAAGCAGTGAGGTACTCTATTCCAATATTGAAACAAATCTTTGTTACACGTTTGCACAATTTGTCGATTATCGTGTACCTCTTGAACCCGATAAAATATAGGGGAGCTGAGAGACAACCATGCTTCAACTACGCGGACAATTTACAGGGCTGGAGCTGGAGATAAAGTGTAATCGGCCTGTGATTGGCCAATTTCTTCGGATTGAGAAAACAAAAAACTCGCCATCCGATACGCTTCAAATGTGTGAGGTCGGCGTTTTTGTTAAGGAGCTTATGGAGATTATGTAAAGGCCACAAGAAAATTATTATCGAAAGGTAATGTTTCTATCAAAACAAGGGAAAAAGATAGAAACTTTAGATAAACTACCTCTGTTCTTTCAATCTGATTAAAATCAGATGGAATTCCGCTTGTTTAATTTCGTTTCGTTTTATTTCCGTTTCGTTTCGTTTCAGTTTAACAAGCTATATTGCATATTGGTAATGGACAAATGTTAAGCGCGCGATACGTCATCTGTTTTTAAATCAGATTGCTGTTCTTATAGATATTGACGTACTTTTCTTTGACATTGAAAAAACAGTTTTACACTTTAACATTCCAAAGACAGAACGGGTCACAATTGAAATAATGATTTGCAGATGTTAAATGCAAAATAATCCAGACACATATGTCATTCAACTGAACAGATGTGTGACTCTACTATTTAGTATTATCTCGTTTCCAGCACCCAATATCCATCGGCGCATGCGTATCTGCTATAGAGTAGCTGGACCCTTAGACATCTCTAAACATCTAAGAGTTTTTCAATCGGTGACAAGCCTTCACATGTTAACAATCACTGTTCGGTTTTAAATTTGGTTCCATATTCGACATGTTTTCGCACTTTTTGAAAGTTGTACAGAGAGCATATGTCCACAGGCACTCTATTAGTTCTGTCTTAACACTAACCACATCCTGCTACTTCAGTGTATTTGTCTCCGTCTAGCCCCATCATAAACCCTGATATCCTTCGGCCTAAAATGCTCATATCGCTTACGGCTGGTTAATCATGGCTATTTACAGCCTACATTGACATTTTTTGAACTCTCATCCGGGTGATGCCGCTATTGCTGGATGCGAGTCTTTTCATTGGCTTGCTATATTTAGCGATACGAGCGTTTTTGGCCGAAGGAGATCAGGGTATATGATGGGGCTAGACGGAAATAAATACGCTGATGTAGTAGGATGCACTATCCATGCCGTCACATTTTAAGTGGTTATACAGTCTCAAAAGCGGTTTATCTAGCAAGGGTATACGTTGTCGAATCTATGTCTATATTCAGGTTATAGTTCATGATAGTCTTATGTAAATTTATGTAGTATATAGATATTGTTTTCTTATGATCATGACAAACAATTATTTGCAGTTATTATTGCCTTGAGGCACGAATCTTGACATCAAAAGGCGTGTGATTCTCAAATCAACGTTTTTTCTACAAGAATGTAAGAGGTGACTTCTGATTCATAAATATATCAATTCATAATTTGTTGCTATAACACGAGTGAAAAAAAAGATTTAACAGCAACAATAACAACATATTCATTGCTTTCTGACAGTGCAACTTACTAAACGGGTAACTTGAGTATATGTTTTTAATTGATGAAACCCAGTGCTGAATTGTGAAGAGTGCTGGAACATTCAAGCGAGACTGCGTCAATATAGAAATGAGACTCATGGTTATCGGCCCGACCTCACAACATAGAGGTAATTCCGCAAAACCACCTATGATCAAGTTTAGAATGCGTGTTGAGAATATTAATGTTTTTATTGCGAATTTGACGAGTTTTGTATCTCCTGGTAATAGAAATATGCACTCAATGTATCTTGAAAGAATGTGAAGACTATCATTGCGTTTTGTTGACTGTGATGTTTGTTGTACGAACACGTTAGTGTTTGCCTGATAAATCAGGCGAAATCTAAAGACTCAGTCCTGCTTGTGTAAGATTGTTTTTTTAATTTGCCTCAACCGGAATACTAACTCGTTTCAGCTGAGGTTTCCTCTGTTAACAACCCGTATTCCTGGAACAAAGTCAATTTCAGTCAGACTGCACCTTGCTACATAAACGTACTACTTTCGGCGAAGCTGCTTAAATATCCTGATATTTATGATAACAAGTTATGGACATTTGTTTTTGACAACATGAAATTTCCTGTCGTTATAAAGTCAGCCTGACGTAAAATATCTCTAACTCATTTGAACTCCGATCCGGGTACTGAAAATATTTTTCGAGTTAAAGGGTACGTTATTTAGTTTGTTTGTTTTGAAATAGCGGTATGAGGTATTTGAATATAGAGATGTCAGGTAACTGAAGGAGTTTCGCTTTGTGAGGACCGAGTCTCACTATAATAACTTTGAAAAAATATGAGTCCGTCAGAATTGAACCCTGGATTTCTTAATGACGAAAACCATCACATGCCGAAAACACTTACGATGAAGATGACTATCAAAACCACGAACATATTTTTTTTAGGAATCTACATCGAATTTCAAAATATTTTCTTACTTTTGTTACACGTTTGGGGTAGGTCAGCTAGAATTCTGCCAAGCCGATTGAACAGCACTTTTAACATTAATGGTGCCTTCTTACTAGATATATTCAACCAATCACACGCTGTTGTAGAGCTTCATTTGAATGAGCCAATCACAAGGAAAGAATAACGAACAAATTTGACCAGGATATGAGCATTATCTTTAATATGGAAAGGACACACAAAGCAAAAGTAAACGCCGACGAGGAAATAAACAATATAAACAAATGGAAACCGTGTTCATATCGGAACTTACAAAACAAGTGATCTGTTGCATATTCATGCCTTAGACGTGGAAATAAAAGAAATTACGCGCTAATTGATAGATAGATAGATAGATTGATAGATAATATTCTTTTATTTGCATTCTTTGAAGTTTTCTTAGGGAAAAAACTGATTGAAGGAAAATTTATCAAATTGTTAGACTACTTTTTGAGCTATGATAGTATTTTAAAACCGAGGTACCATGTTCGGTAAAGTTACCTTAATCCATGCATATGACTTAATTAATTGACAAATAGGGGACCAGGCTAAAATGGACGCATGCAATCTACGTGAAAATTTCTTCTGAGGATAAACAACTATTAAGCTATCAAGACCTTTTGGAACTGGAGAAATTTCGTCTGAGGATAAACAACTATTAAGCTATCAAGACCTTTTGGAACTGGAGAAGAAGATGAAAGTAGGATTTTAAGGTTTTGACTCCTGTGACCCCATTTGGGGTCAAGTGGTCACCAAACCTACAATTTAGAATCCCCAGTGTCCAAGGAGTCTTCACACAATTTTTCAGCTCTCTAGACCTTTTGGAACTAGGGAAAAAGATGAAATTAGGTTTTGACCCCTGTGACCCCATTTGGTGTGGTCACCAAACCTACAATTTAGAATCCCTGTTGGCCAAGGAGTCTACACACACCTTTTCAGCTCTCTAGACCTTTTTGAACTAGGGAAAAAGATGAAATTAGGTTTTTTAGGTTTTGACCCCTGTGACCACATTTGGGGTCATGGGGTCACCAAACCTACAATTTAGAATCCCTGTTGGCCAAGGAGTCTACACACACCTTTTCAGCTCTCTAGACCTTTTGGAACTGGAGAAGAAGATGGAAATAGGTTTTTCAGGTTTTGACCCCTCTGACCTCATTTGGGGTCATGGGGTCACAAAATCTACAATTTAGAATCCCCATTGGCCAAGAAGTCTACACACAACTTTTCAGCTCTCTAGAGTCATTGGTTCTGGAGAAGAAGTCGAAAAAGTGAAAAGTTTACGGATGGACGGATTGACGGATGGACGGACGGATGAACGGATGGACGGAAGCCGGACGCCATTCCATGCCATAAGCCCATCGGGTCTTTCAGACCTGATGAGCTAAAAAGCGAAAATCATATATTGGATAATCATTAGTGATCGGTGATGTTCAAGCCATTCCCCTATGTTAAAGCCGAATCTGAAAATATCTATGTCCTTAGAAAGCCTAACATAACACGCCAAACCCAATCAACTCAAATTTTATCCTCTACCTGTTCCACTCAATCATCAATAATCGCCAATCGTCAATGTCCAGTTTTCCTCTTCAGCTTTGCTTGGCAGAAATTCGCGTGCAATTTAGCTCTTAGCTCATACTTTCATGTTTAAGCCAATCAGAACGGATTTTTTCATTTTTCAAATTTCTGAGCATGCGTTCAGAGTAGCCGTTTAAAATTCTTCCTTTTGCAACACATATTTACACATTTCGTATCAAGCCGTTTCATTGGGAGTATTTCATATCAGCCCTCAAGGGCAGGTAATTTGATTACAAAATTTCCGGAATAAGATTCCCAGGGTTGATTTGTGAAGATCATCGGAACCTAGTAACCGACAATGGAATAAGCAGTGTGATATAGTATCTTTGAATAGCTGTTCAGCTAATTCAGCGTTTTAATCATGAAATTCTAGTTTCCCCAAACATACAGCGATGATTGAGGCTTTGCCAAGGCTTATATTTGTAAAGGAATAACAGTTTGAATAGGTAAGTTTGATTGAGAGGTGCTCGAAATAAAACAGAGGTGAGCGTAGGATTTTAAAACGTAGGTGCCTATGATGGGGGATAATATCAAATCACACGGAATTAGGGTGAATTTAAAATTAAATGATGATGAATAGAGAGTCAACTACTGCAACGTGTAAGGCAACTAGAATTGTGGATGGATATGTTGATAAAATAAAAACAAGCTAACTACCATGAACGTGATTAATGTTGAAATGCTGTCATCAGTTGACTCAAACAGAATAATTTTGTCATCAAACCACGTATAATTAAAGTCTTAATTCCGAATTCAAGAATATTGAAATCCAAGCTCAACGCGTAAGAAAACTAAAGAAGACAGGTCGATATATTAATCAAATAAAAACAAGAAAACTCAACTTTTTTAAAGGCACTGTAGCAAACTTAATCTAACGAAAAAAGAAACAAATGTTGCCAATTGCAAGGTAAAACGTTTACAACTAAAGTTAGATTTCTTGAGGGGCGGGATAGCGCAGTGGTTAGCGCGTTCGGCTTCGGATGAAGAGGTCCGTGGTTCGAATCCCGCCAGGGGCTCGGCAACTTTGTCTGCAGTAGAGAACTGTTCTACACGCAGTCAGGCTTGGATGCAATGGTACACTGAAATTCAGCGCAGTAGCACCCAGCCGAAGTTCGCAGGTTTCACCACAATGCATAGCCACAATGGTGTTGCGGTCTTTTTCCCTGCAATAATACTAGCAGCCGCAATATACATGTAAGTGAAATAATCTTGAAAGCGGCGTTAAAAACCAGCTCACTCACTAGATTTCTTGAGCTAAAAGAAAAATCGTTGACGAGTTATATTTACGCTTGTTTTATATGTTACTCGAATAGGAAAATCAGCCATATGAGAATCTTCTGGACATACTGTGTCCTCTGTCAAGGATCCACTGATGCATGAAGTCGAAAGTGTCGTTGTTACTGAGTATGATCACCCGTTCCCCCTCAAACTCACATTGTGCATTGGCGATCATAATCGATGTTTTTGTGAAATTGACCTTAAAACAAAGATTTCGACTTCCTTCCAAGAAATAGTCTTTGACCTTTGGCATGATCCTGAAGTAGATACATATCTAATAAATATATTTATCCTCAAAACTTATGATTACCTAAGGCTGACCAGTTCCATTTAGGGGGAGAAGGAAAACAAGATGATTTGTTGTTAAGGCCCGCATTTAGCGGACAAGTTTATTGACATAACAACAACAAGTAACAATCTTATTCTCAAATGAATTTTGAGAAATTATTAGCACCCCCAAAGGTGGGGACAATAATAGCGCCTTATCATGTACAATGATATCGTGATCAAAAACTCAATGAGGAGGAGGATTGGGAGGAGGAGGTTTTAAATCCAATTTCAAAGACTAACTCGGTCGAGTGCCAAAATAGAAGTGAGGAAATAATATCTCCGCGTTTACAGCAGATTGATATGACGTCATTAAATTACGTCATGTCCGTTAAAGCCCAAATATTTTGCGGGAAATAAAGGACCGGTTCCCTAGGCACGCTTCGCTGCGCTGCGCGACTCGGGGCCCCGAGTGGTTTTCGTATAAAAACATTTTAAGTTTTAAAATTGCATTTATCCTCAAAACTTATGATTACCTAAGGCTGACCAGTTCCATTTAGGGGGAGAAGGAAAACAAGATGATTTGTTGTTAAGGCCCGCATTTAGCGGACAAGTTTATTGACATAACAACAACAAGTAACAATCTTATTCTCAAATGAATTTTGAGAAATTATTAGCACCCCCAAAGGTGGGGACAATAATAGCGCCAAAATAGTGGAACACTATACCCCACCCGCAGACAGCCTTAGGGACAATTAATAAACAATATTGAAACTCCTCATAAGTCTTTGATCACAATGATTACTTTATATTAAGTCATAAAACAATACTGACCACATTAAAGATACAAGGAAAAGTTGTCACTAAGTTGATTCACAGCTGACACGACACGACATGTTATTATGCTCACTGTCCTTTACCCGGTAGATAATTGAATGTTAATGATCACGTGTGTCAAGTGTCCAAAGTGTCCAAGCAAAAGTCTCCGATCACAGCCTTATGAATCATCTGAACCAAGCGTTCTACGATCGGACTCCGACTTGATGGCTGAAATTAAACAACAAACAGCAGTTTCCTTTCTCGACATTTCACATTCTAATAACAATGTCAAATAATTTACTGCAACATGCAACTTTTTCTAATAACATATTTACAGTAATACCTTGAAACTTCTATTATCATAAGTCTCATCTAGGTATGCTTTTAGAACTGATTACAAACAAGATATATATAAACATAACATACAATGCATGTATCACTGCCAAGTTCTTTCTAATAGAAAATTTGATAGAATGCCTACGTTTTTGCCCATGCGAAAACCGAAAGCTTCCATCTTAACTTAATATAACTGTGTGACTGGAGAATTATTGCACCTGCGAATAAAAACCCATCACAAGTTCAAATACGAGTCCGCCGGTCGATTTTGCCCATGCTAAAAACAACCGGGCCGTATATATCATTTAAGCACTTATAATAATAGCATACTATAACCGACAGCAGATCCTGATTCACTTGGTTCAAAGCTGTATCCTTATATAGGATTTGAAAGCATCAGAGCTCCAACGGCCCCTCTGCCTAATTTTTGCATCAGACCAGCCTTTTCGAGCAGCGGAGCTTGCTGCACCTATTCTGAAACTGTGACCCTTATATCTAGAAGAGTCTAGCTTAATAAAGCCAAGAACATTCTTTAACGTTTCACTGAATTTCGATCTCGAAATTGGGCGAAAACTGCTGTCACAGAATAGTGGCCCTGCTGAAAGAGACCTCACGGAAAGGTAATCGCGCAAGGCTGCAACCGGGCATAGCTGATGGTTTAGTCGTTCCAGTGTTACAAGTTTTAAAGAATTTGATTTGTTATGCTTAAAATTGGAAATACTTATGTACGCCGCATCGTCAGAGAAAGAAACATCTTGCACCTGCAAAGATGCTGGTAGTCCCTGATTCTGCACCGTAAGTTCTCCAATCCGGAAGAAACCGTGAAAAGCTACGAGAAACATTGAACGAAATAAAGATTGTTCAAAAGGCCTACTGATAACTACACGTAATGCCTTAGTCATTTCCCCCAAAATATCTTCTGTGATCGGGAGTCGATTCTCAATTTTACCATACAAGCGGTTAGCTCCCTGCAGTAATTTCTGTACAACGAAAGAATTTGAATTCTCTTGTAAACCGCGAATCTTGTGTATGTAGCCTAGCGCCGAAATGTAAGTTCTCATTGTAGCAGGAGATAATTTCTGATGGAACATAAACGCTACAAAAAGTGACCAGTTTGATGCTGCTATCGGAAGAGTTGCTTCCTTTCTTAAACAATTTGTACAGAATTCTACAAACAAGTGCCACGCTCTTTTGTACGTGCACTGACTTTTAACACTAAGTGCTGCACCCATTAGTGTGCCTACATGAAATGAAAGTTGTCTGGAAGAAGGGATGGAGGGATTTGCGTTTTGAACCTGTCTGCCCAAACTGCCTGAGAGAGGAATTTTGTTATCTGCAACCGAGAAAGCAAGTCCGCCGAGGTGTTAAAACGACCTGGAATATGCTCGGCCCTAAAGTGAATATTGTATTCCATACATGCCAAAACTAACCCCCTAACGATCGCCATTATCATCGGATCCTTAGACGATTGCTTGTTGATAATATACACTAAAGCCATGTTGTCTGTATGAAACAAAATACACTTATCCCTCAATTCTGCGGACCAGAGTTTTAGCCACCATGATAGGAAAAAGTTCCAATAAAGTTATGTTCCACGACTTCCAATTATCCGGCCACAGACCGTATGCCCATTTTGAGTTTAATACTAAGCCATATCCTGTAGATGCCGCCGCATCTGTAAACAAATGCAGCGAGGTATTTGATTGCCAAATTTGTTTAAGGAGAAGAGATTTACCATTATGATTGCTGACTAGATCTAACCATAATTTCAAATCCGCCCTTGCTTCTTTGTTCAACCTAATTCTATGATGTGGTTTACATACGCCATTTGTCAGATCAAACAGTCTACGTAAGAAAGGCCTTCCCGGCCATATGACCTTGCATGTGAAATTCAAGTAACCTAATAGAGCTTGCAGATCACGAAGTTTTATTTTCTTCTTTTTGTAGACAGCTACAATGTTTTCCCGAGCTTTACAAAGTTTATCCAAAGGTAGTCTTGCTTCCATTAATAAACAGTCTAACTCTATACCCAAGAACTGCAAGCATGAGGATGGGCCAAAAGTCTTATCTTTTGCCATGGGCACCCCAATATCGTGGCATAAGTCTAAGAACGCTTTGAGTTGTATACGACATTTCTCCTCGTCATTTTCGATTATCAAAAAATCGTCTAAAATGTGAAGCATGTTTCTGATGTTCAATTTTTTGCAAGCTATCCAGTTGATAGCAGTACTGAACTTCTCAAAAATCTGACACGAGGAAGAACAACCCATGGGTAAGCACTTGTCAAAGTAAAATTCTCCTTTCCATTTAAAACCTAAAAGATGATGGTCAATCGGATGAATAGGTATAATTCTAAATGCAGATTCTATATCTGTTTTCGCCATACTAAATCCCTCACCTAAATCAGCAATAATGTCCATTGCCGCGTCTAACGATGTATACTGTACACGACTAGCAACTTGCGGTATGCCGTCATTAATAGACTTCCCTACAGGGAAGGACAAGTTATGAATCATTCTGAATTGACCTGGGGTTTTCTTTGGACATAATCCTAAAGGAGACAAGTGTAAATGGCCAAATGGGGATTGCTTGAATGGACCAGCTATCCTGCCCGTTAACAGTTCCTTATCTAATTTCCTCTGTACTTCATGAGGATTGGTTTTAGCGCTGTTTAAAGAAGTTTCAGTTGAAACCAAATCACCTCCTTCGTACTCTAGACGAAAACCATGTTTAAATCCCTGAATAAGATAAGACGCTAATTCAGGATTGTAACCCTGTAACCAAAACTCCAATCTATCTGCGTTTACTGGGGAAGGGAGACGACCTTGGCCCGTGTTGGGAGTCTTTAAACTTTTGACTACATTTGATTGAACTATGGTTACCTCCGCACTGGGGGCACGCATGACTAAATCTGCAGGATTGTGCATCCATGCATTGCAATCCCTTATGGAATTTGAAACAGAAACCTCTCGGTACCAATTGTTTTGCTGGATATCTGACTCTCTGAATGTTCTGACTAGAGTTGGGACGAAAAGAACCCTTCACAAATGTAAGTGACTGAAACCAAAGTTCCCAATGGACCGTCCCCCAGTCTACCGTGTTTACGACCCTCAGTGTTCTAAATGTAACATCATAAGAATTCCAGTTTCCCCCTTTCTGATTCAAATCTCTTATAATGCTGATGTACTTCAGCATTGCCTGTGTTTGCTCTGGATACTTCTGAAGATATATCGCCATATAAACATGAAAGGCTGTAAGCCATCTGTCTATCGACAATGCAACGCCCTTAGAAGGCCCAGGAAAGCAAATTGACTGCCCTTCTACATTGATAACTAATTTCTGATGCTTAACATTGTCACTTAATAATGACGACATTTCAACAAATTCATTGTTCCAAATCTTTGATTTCATTTTATCGGAAACCCCCGTACCCAGAGGAATAGAACCAGTTTTAAACAGTTCGAAATCACTACTGCTTACTGACAAAGAGACATTGTCTACAGTAAAGGGGTTAAGGATCTCCTCACCGTCATCAACGATGCGGACCGCTGAATTCTGGACATCTTCGGTGACTTCCGGTTGTGCAACCGGGGCAGGTGCCGAGATGATTCTCTCATACGAAGCAGTCGAAGTCTTCATTCGCTTCGTTCTTGTTTTAGATAAGGCTTGACCAACACAGTCAGGGGGCCCGGTCACCAAAGATGTCCGATCCACTTCGCTGACCACACGTTTCTTACCCCGAGGAAGACGGGGCATCTTCCAAGAATATCTAATAACATAATTTAAAGGAAAACCAGTTTCTGCTTACTTTATATAGAACTGCATAACATTATCATAAAAAATGGTAAACATAAGTTTCCAACTAGACGTTAGCTATCATCAATGCTGACGGGTAATATATTGATATTTAGCATGGTTGCAAAAGTCATAGATCACATGCAATAACAATTGGCATTAATGCGTTAAAATTATACGAATATTATATAATAGTAACTAAGATTACTATGGCCAAGCAACTAACATACTAGACAACCACTGATGTAAATTTGTTGAGAAGCAACATACGGGATGAGGGTCAAAGAACGTTGAACTCAAATTACAGAGCTTTCAACCAGTTGTACAAAATACAAAATAAAACAAGAAAACACTGCCGTAGACTAGACCAAAGCTAGTCAACATAAAACACTGCCGTAGACTAGACCAAAGCTAGTCAACATAAAACACTGCCATAGACTAGACCCAAGCTAGTCAACATGATTAGCAGAAGAAGCCAGCCAAAATTATACTAGACCAACGCTAGTACCAAGCTAGTCAATAATGTTAAATGAATACTAGACGAAGCTAGCACATATATGTACTAAAACAGCTGGATAAATATAAACTACTATACACTGATAGTACATGAAAATCAGTAACAAAAGAGATATACCAGACTACACGAGTCAAATCTAATAGCTAAAAATTATACTAGACCAACGCTAGTAAAAACAGACTAGACCAAAGCTAGTCTCGAAACAAAGAGGCAGTTTCATTACAATACAAATTAGCAGCTAATGCACATTACCGAAGAAATTAAACATCAGTGGTAAGTCTGTATATAGCCGCAAAACCTTAAACTGCTGATCAAAATGTCTTAACTAAATGTTCAAGGGACTTTATCCCAGGTTCTATCTCACATATCTCTCATCAGTTCAGTGACAACTTTCAATAAAGCGTGCATAAAATATGAAATTAACGTTTGCATAAATGATGAAAACTACCGAAAATAATTAGCGTTTAACGTTCGTGTGTTGTACTGCTAATCAATCGGAATTAAACTTTTGGCAAACTTGAGGCATGCAGAATGCAACCTCTCAGGCTTCTGTAGAGTTTGTAATTGCCTTCTTCTGACAAGTGAACGCCATCAACACTGAAAATATCATGGGAGGAATTGAACATTTTTTTTTATGCTGCCAAAAGTACAAACCTGTCTCCGGGAGCATTACCTTCAGGTACTGATTAAATTGAACCCGTTTTGTCTCATAGTCGACCGCTACAGCACTATCAGACAACCTAGGGAATTCTTCACAAATATATAACTTCAAAATATTGAAATCATCCCGCATTTTAGCAAAGAAATCAACAAACTCCCCTGCAAGTTTTACTGCATCAACACCAGAGCGGCACAAATCATTCCCCCCAAGCTGAACAATCATGATCTCGGGATTCCGGTGTTTTAACATGTACCAGAAACTATTCACACTCTTGAGGCGGTCCAAAGTCAGCCCACCATAACCCAAAAGTGCAACCCGCCTGTGTTTCAATCCAAATTCATACCTGTACCTACCATGGCCGAAACCAATATTCTTATCCAAACGTTTGATGAATGAATGTCCTAAAACAATTACATTCTCTTTCCATGGCAATCTATGCAAGGGAATTGGATCATCCATAGTGTAACAGCTTAAAACTATGAAAAGTATACCAACCAGATCTAGCGTGAAAAGAACTATATGAAATTTTCACTAACTCAAATGCAATTCAAAAATGTTGTGCACTTGTGTTAATAACAATTAACACAAATCCAATTTCAAAGACCTACTCGGTCGAGTGCCAAAATAGAAGTGAGGAAATAATATCTCCGCGTTTACAGCAGATTGATATGACGTCATTAAATTACGTCATGTCCGTTAAAGCCCAAATATTTTGCGGGAAATAAAGGACCGGTTCCCTAGGCACGCTTCGCTGCGCTGCGCGACTCGGGGCCCCGTCTAAGTGGTTTTCGTATAAAAACATTTTAAGTTTTAAAATTGCATTTATTTAGACAATTACAAACTTGCTTAAACTATACGACATTAATTTAGCACCCTTGTTCATCGGACACATTTTAAAACATTTTCTTTGAGGCATTTTGGACTTCCTACCAAGCTTTAACTATATATTTAATGATAAATTTATATATAAAGCAAACAGCATCCATTGTTCGTCATACACTAATAAGAATCGTGTTCCTATAGGCAATCTGACAATTTACAAACTTCCTAAAACATACACGACATTCAGCAACTCTTGTTAACTGTACACATTTAAGTAAAATGTTCTGTGAGGCAATTGGGACTTCTTACCGAGTTAGACATAAATCTTACCGGGTATCTAATAAAGAAACGTGCTCTTCAAGGCAATTTGACAACTTACAAACTTACATAAGATAAAAGCACATTCAGCACCCCTGTTCATCATACACATTTTGAGGCATGTTGACAACTAAAAATGTAGTGCCTTCAGCAACCCCTGTTCACCGTAGTGATCAATGAATTATGTTCAATGAGTCGATTGTGACAACTATCGAGTTTCCTAAAATAGTTAGGGCCCTTAGCATCCTTTGATCACCTTCAGTATCTCGTAATGATGATATCTGACAACTTACCGAACTCCTTAAAATATATAGCTCCCTCTGCATCCCCTGACGCGGTCGGCCTTGTATCATACAGCGAACAGGTGGCCTGTTTGAATACCTCTCTGGTGTTACAGAATTTTGGTAAAACCTGTGCAAGTATCAATACGATGGCAGTGAGCATAAGTTCCATTGATAACATATGTTATAATAGGATCGTCAATGGTGACCATGGTTTGGGCATGTAAAAGCGGTATGTTGGAAAGATCCTGTTTGAGTGACTTCATCGCGGGAAATGTAATACAGGCAAGGTGTAAATACAATATATTGTTGACTTCAGTAGTGATTGACCTCTGTGACCAATGTTTTTGATTATCAGTTTCAACAGGTGAAAAATTAAATCAAACAGAGTTGATAATGATTGATAATGTATTGGAAAATTTTATATCGTTCATTCGATATATAGAGTCTACTATGATAATATCGTGTTACAACGCATTAACATCACTGAATGGAACTTCTTATTTATGTTTAAAAACGAGGAACGTATTGCAATCAAACTACGATCCCATATAAATGAGATTGATAGTGCACAAACACAAATAAACAGAAAACAAAGAGCATCCATTTAAGTCAACGTGACAACTTCAAGCAACTTACTCAAAAGGTAGGGTCAAACGGTACTTGATCTATCCTCGATCATACAAATCGAAAAAAATAAAATTGTCAACTCAGTATTATGAAATTTCAAAAGGTAACAGTTTATAAAGTACGAAAGATTCAATCACAAGATAACAATCATTCAGTATTTATCACGTTCCCACTCATCTCACAATGATATTGTATAGTTATCTCGCGCAGTGATCATAGTGAAAGGATTGAAATGTCTTCAAATGTTAAACGGGTCCATCGTTAAGACAGTGTAAAGAGGACCAAGTAAACCTCTACCAAATTGATTTAACATTAAATTTCAATCATATGGATATGTTTGCTGAAACAACGTCTCCTAAACAGTTGGAGTTGACGCTCAAGGACCTATTATTTGAAAAATATATAGCAGAAAAACGCAAGAGAAATACCCATCCGACCATATTGTTTAAAAGCGAAAAATCCAAGAGATGAGACACGCGCGAAGCCAACCCAGAATAACGATAATGTTTTTTATCATTATTTTCATCCCGAAATTGTCTTCTTTTATTCAACATACATGTAGGTTCAAATTGTTGACAACAATATCTATCGTCTTAACCCCTTTGTTCCACTTTGAACCAAACACCAATCCCATCGTTCATAGCAAACAGGTTCTGCCTCACTGATGTCCTTGGTTTTCTTTCAGTATTCAAATAAGATCTGTTGATAATCGTGTCTTTAAAGTTATAAGGTGTCTAGACATGAGTATTTATTATTTATATCTACAAGTCTGCTGACTAAACTTTTCTTGACTTTCACAGACAACACAATTTGATGCACCTGACTGAATTTCTTGGCACACAAAGATCGCTTTATTCCATAGTTTCCACAAAACGGAAACACCTCCATCGGCTTTGTCTAGTGTCTGTCGCACCAACATACCTCACTCTGTTCAAGTACTAACTATTCATGCATAAACGTTGGTCTCTTGTCCAAAAATTCCCATACAAAGACATGAAAGACAATCCTTTTAAATCAAAGGCTGTACTTTTGAGAAGTAAGTAAAACGCATTAATTTCCTCGATTATCATATTATTCCTTGTGCTATGTGCTAAGATGTTAGAAAAAGTAAGAATTGATAAGTTGCACGTTAATGTTAACTTTGTAACTGCGGTACTTACGACTATCTTTTTTCTCGATGAGAACTGGTGAGGTGAGATGATTTCAATAGTATTTCACTTTCAAAATCTCTGAGACTCTGCATTGCAGGGAAACCTACGAACATCGGTTGGAACATTCAATTGGTGGAGAAAACCATTTGAGCTGATATTTAGTGTAGCGTTACACCCAAAACTCACTGCAAGTAGAAAAGTTCCTTGCTGCAGACAAAGTTGCCGAGCTTCTGGAGGGATTCGTACAGCGGACCTCTTGATTGGAAGTCGAGAGGGGTAACCATTGCGCTATATCGCGCCCTCTCAAGAGAGCTTACAACGTCTCGGCCGATTTTTTTGTACCATTTGCCTCTGCTTCGTGTCCGAAGCTTTCTCTATACAAAATTCTTACACTTGTGAGAGCACTAGCATTCAAGAGTATTTTCATTTTACCAAAATCTCCAAAAACAGGTACTTTCACACAGATTATTAATAAGGCAAAATGAAAAGCTGGTTATGTTAATGAATTTCTAAACAAATTGGTGAATAATATCTCTTTGGAAACCATATCTTAAAACAACAAAGAGCCGCCATCGATTCAGTTGAATGTGACTCCGAGTTTCAAACACAGCAGGTTTATTTCCTGATTCAGGAATACAAAGTTATGCAAATAAAGCACCTTCTGCTGTGTTGGGGATGCGGTTGTTAAACGATTCATTAAATATATTATAAATGTGATATGTCGGATATCCTTTTACCGGAGTTAGCTTAATCATGCATGCATGTTTGAATAGTGTCTTTATTTGTCTTAAAATTCCATGATCTGCCGATAATGAAGATCAAGTCATGTCAGTTGGGATACTCCCTTTCTGGTTCCCATAACAAACTCAACAATGGACATATACAGTTTTTGCTTTGTTCGTGACTTTTTATTCTCCATTTCGGATAACACAATGCATAATCTTAAACGATGTGGAAAAATAAATAGAAGATATTTGACATTTCTCGTCGAATACCATGGATATCTGCTTCACGAGATGAGATATTCATGGTATTCGACGAGAAATGTCAAATGTTCTATTCATTATGTTTCCCAAAACCCCGTAAATGACCCTAACTATATCACTGGAGAAGCTAAAACGCTTCGCTAGCGCGGCCGTTGCATGACGTCATTCAATTGTGTCATGACGTCAGAGACGACGTCATATGATTGTTGCATCATTTCACTGAGTAGAATACCATTTTTATTTCACTCAGTGAAAATACGGGTTATATTTTCACCGATAAATTGCATATTTCACCATTCGAAATATAATTAACAATAAAATATAAATAAAATATTTTGCATAAATATTGCTAAAGTGACTTTAATAGAAGAGATAAGTACAAGTTAGTATTATTGAAAATGAAAAGCGTTTTGTGACAATGAGTACCAAATACCTACTTCAACATATTCAACTCTTCATTTCTTAGAGTCTGTGTTTTGTGTTGACAACACATTAATGCTTCAATTCGGAGGCCTTAACTTGTGATTTATTAAATTCCTTTAAGTCTTAGTTAATACAATCAAAAGTTATGAAATAACGCACATCCATCTTTGTTTCATTTCAGAATCGAAGAACGTATTTATGTTTTATATAGCTATTTAGCTTTCTGACCGACTGATGCAACGTCGGTTACGCCACAACTAACTCAAGTTCAAATACGTTAGAAATATAAATAAATAAAAGCTGTTCCACTTGTTACAGAGGTAATAGTAAAAACAAGACTCGTGTAGAGGAAAAGAATGTCTGTCCCTGTGTTACACACACACAAACACACAAGAAATTACGATACTTGTGACCTTTTTCTATAGCAATACTAACAGCGAGCTCATATCTCTACCATACGTTGGTGTGATTTTAAATCCTCCTCCCTGATAAATCAGCATAAATGCATCCGCTCTCGCTCCCTCCTATACCCTGATCTCTTTCAAACCAAAAGCCCCCTACTAGATCGGCTTGATATTAGTGGCTTCGTTAACCAGTTATTATTTCAGTAAATTGAATGCCGTTTTGCAAGTAGCGTGAAGCTGCTGTCTTGAAACTTAACGGACTTTTCATCCGGGTGTCGCCCCTGATGCTGAATGCGAGTCGTCTCATTAGCTGGTTCGAAAGTTTGCGTTTCGAGGCTCTTGGCTTGAAGGAGATCAGGGTATATGGAAGGAGTGAGCGCGGTTTCATATACGCTGATTAAGCAGGATGATCCTCCTTTACTCTGTAAAGAAAATGCCTTTGAGAATAAAGCCATAAACTTCAATGGCTATCACATCAGTGGCTGGGAAGCGATGGTCATAGGTGAACGCATGTACACTGTCAACGAACATCTGAAAGAGAAAATATATTTAATCCCGGAGTTAGTTATCAATATTCACCGGTATTTCGAAAACATACTCCTACACTGGGCTCTTCGAACAAATATTGGGATTTTGTTGCTGAATTTCAGTGCAGTACCACCAACGGTTCGTTAATTCTAGCCGATGCTCGCAGGTTTCACCGTAATGCATAGCCACAGTGATGTTGCGGGCTTTCTCCTGCAATAATACTAAAAATACAAGAAATACTCTCGAAAATGAAGCTAAACCCCCATATCATCTCATCAGGTTCCACAGTACCCGAGTTCTTATCCTAAAATAACCCTATCTCTAATACGAAAAACAACGCTTATCAAAACCCATAGAAAAATTGTCTCCAACCAAACCTTTTCTCAAGCTTTATACCAAAAACTAAGTTGACATACTGACACTTTCAAAGTATCAGCAACTCATGTGGGTATGTTTTTTCGTTTTTTTTTCTTTGGGTTCACTCTAGCCGTAAACCTACATGTATTTCTAACATAAACATTACGATAGAAAAGGCTAATTCAAAACCTGTATGTTAACCATCACATTAAACGTCATGTTTGCAAATATACACCTAGACAAAAATAATGCAACAACTGCTTTATCATTGTCGTGCTAAACATAATGAAAATAGGTCTTATTCAAATTCAAATGTTTAAGATTAAACCATGTCTGGAGACATGAACACCAACAATGTATTTAGAACTAACCTAATAAATCATTATTGATTAAATTTATCAAGGGTAACGGCAAACAGGAGTCATAGGGTTGGACTGTCCTTATCATTTCTCCAATCTTATCTCTATCCATAAGAAAGACGATAAGCTCTAAAAGAATGATTTCATAAACAACCACTACTTCTCGATAAATCAACATCATTAACAATGTTTGACACATATGACTCCAATAAAGATTCTCTGTGTCCCTTTAACTCATCTCACCCTAAACTGGTTATCCTCCGTGCAGATAGTCAGGTTTATGTCCTGTCCATTTACTAGCGGCCAGGTGGGAGTCTCCTGTTCTGCCGTTCCCCAGTCCCCGTTAGTCTGGCTATTTCTCACGATGACTCCATTGCCGCTGTCAAACTTTACCGACATGGCCACATTAGTCTCATCTTTTACAAGAAGAATTTCATCGCTGAGGAAAAAGAGAAATGTTTACAATGAAACTGTGTGGTACTCTATCCATATGAGAGACCAAACGTTTGTCATGTAAAAATGTTTTATAAACGTGTTTTTGACATGTACCGAATTGTATTCTATAGCTGAATACCGAGAGTTTTTTTCACTTTCCACTGAATAGTGCAAATATCATCTAATTTGGGTTTGAACGTTAATAAAATAACTTCAGCAAATCTGACAAAGGATCACTCATGGTCCATGATTGAAATAGCAATTTTTGAACTTATTTAGTGGACGCCTCTTCTCTTATGCAAAATTTTGAATTTAGTATGTTGAAATAGACAGAAGGGCTCACATTTTCGAAATTTTGATTTCGTTAATTTCGAATAAGATGTTTCATATTGACTTTCTGAGAATAAAATCATAAAGGGCTTTGTAGAGAAAAATAGAAATTAGTTTTTTCGAAATGTTGACCCCTGATCACTTCGATGACCTGCCAAAACTGTTACGGTTAATTGTTGGCTATGGTAACATTTGCAGAAGAATTAGGCACATCTGTTTTGAAAATATAATACGTTTCTTTTTCGCAATGCTATGCAACCTCAAATGTACCACATTTGAATCTGTTTAATTGCTTTTTTGGTGAACTTGGCTTAATACGTTTTGTACTGGTGAGGTATTCATAAAAGCAAAGCTTTGCTTGCTTATCGAATCAGAATAAATGAATAAAAATATGTGTAAACCCATCCTGTCTCAGGGTAAGACGTATAGCTAACACTCCACTCTCTGGGTGTAAACCCCAACATAAACTTCGCGCCGTGACCTATGTCTTACAAACTCTCTAAAAAATAATCGACCAATGACTGAGTTTGAAAGGCAATTGAATATAATATAATATATATTATACCTTCGAAGATCAAACCGAGTGAGTGAGATTAACGTGTTTTGAAAAAGATTTCAGTTATTAAACACGTGGATGACCACGTGGCACCAATAAGAGAGCGGCCAGATCAGGGAGAAAGGGATAGAAAGGATGAGGGAAAAGGGCATAGTGAGAGACAGACAACATGTTTTAGACCAACTCAAGACGCCCTATCCAGCTTGGGTGCCCCTGCCAGAAGTTGGTAAGTTCCGGCTGGCATAGCTCTAGGGGTCTCTGAAGCACTCAAACAAGTGGTGGAAAATCCACCGATCCCTAAAAACTGGATTTATGATTTCAGTTTTTATATATATGGGCTCATAGTTTGACGTATTTAATAACTGAGATATTGTTCAAAACAATTCACTCACTCACTCAATTGTTTTTGAAGAGCGAAAGCCAACTGCAAGTTGAGAGGCTTTCTTTGGTTAGCGCCATCGCGATAAAAGTTTTTGATTGGCTGAATCATAGGTCACGGCGCAAGGTTTTTGCTGGGGTTGACATCCATGTTAAGAAGAGTGGAGTGTCAGCTATACGTCTTACCCTAAGACAGGATGGTTTAAACCATACCTCAAAGGCGTCCTTATTTATTTTTATTTTCATTTTAGACATGCACTAGAAATGTTTGCCTTTACAACTTTTAAGTAACTATAATAACAAATCTGTGACCTTGACTTTCAAAAGGGTCAATCTGATATAATTGAGATTGAAGACTATTCCATTGTTTAAGCAGTACAATAATTGTGTACAAATGTAGTTAATGATTGAAAGTATCAGTTATGATTGACTCCCTTTACTCACTGTGCATTGTCTGTTGGTTTTATAGAGGGAAGGAGAACACAGCGCCCTGACGAAACCCTTCCATACGATCCGAACGCGTAGGAAGGATTCGCCTTTGAATAAACAATCTCGTCTTATTTACTTCATTATAGAACTATAAGTTTGATAAGTATAGGATATTAACCTCTCCCTAGGGAGAAAATGTAAACATGAGAGTAAAGAGAAACCCGCAGACCGAATGCCCCGACCTCGAATGTTAACATTTTCAACCAAACACGCGAGAGCTGTAAATATCTGTAATATAAAGCGAAGGAAAGGACGACAAATTAGGTAAAAAAATTGAATTGTATAACCATTGCAAGTATCCCACACAGGCACCCATTTATTGCCAGCTTCCGGCTTATAACAGCACTCTCTCTGTGTGAAAGACATTAGAAATACACTTTGCATACGATTTTAGAATCAAATATTATATATAATATATATATATCATTTTGTTGTGTCATGACTGGTATTGTAATTTTCATTCATACAATATGTTAATGAAATTTACAATACCAGTCTTGACACAATAGAATGAACATCAGCTGACATGAATTTTCGGTACCTCGGTTGTTAAAAGCGTTGCTTGACAACATGTAATTTTACAAATGCATTAGTTTGTTTCATAATTTCCTACAATTTATGGGTGTTGTGTGAAATGTAAAACTAAAAAAACGCAAAGTAAAAATACAAATTCTATAGAATGTCCCCGGGATATTGGATGTGACCCTGAAAGTAGGTTTACCTTACAAAAGAAAAACCTCCTAAAACTACACAAAAATACGCCTGAGGTGTAATTTCGTTGAGAAGAAACAGAATTGAGGACAGAACTGAACTGCTTAATATCGAAGAACTTGGTACTCCATAGGCAATCTTTTTGATATGCTTCTCTAAGGTTTTCTTGAAGGATTCCTTTCAATTCAAAAGAAATTATTGTGAAAAGTAAGTTGTCTAAATAACATACGCCAAACGTATTAAATGGTGCCGATCTGATGAGAAGCATCAACTGTCAGTTGATGACATCAATACAATATTAATCCGATGAACATCATATATAAAGGCGTAATGCCGTGATTGTAATGATGATGATGATTTGCTCACGCAAAAGGTGTCTTAACAAAAAATCTAAAAATGACAGGAAGAAAGATTAGATTTCGACTTCATACATGTATCAGGTTGTTGTTATATGTTCAATACAAACTGTAGATCGTCATGAATTTGTCAGTGTTTTATACATATGTGTCTTTAAAAATAAATAATCCAAAAATAATTCGCTTGAAAGACGCAATTAAACTGTCGTGGAGACACCCTGATAGAGAAAAAAGGGTCCTACAAAATAATGGCAGGGATATTCAAACCCAGTCCACGATCCAGCTTGACATACGCCGTACAGTAGAGTAGGGAAGTCATCACAGATGAACTGAGCTTTGGACCCCTCCTTCTGACCGTCAATAGAGAGTAGTCTCCCATTAGGTAAGGTGACAGGAGGCACCTCACAGACTGACTCTTCTGTATGCAATATTGAATACATGATTCCTATAATATTTTAAAGTAAAACGAATACCACATAACATTAAAATATGTTCTTTGTCTGTCATTCAAATTTCAGCATTGTCTATTAAAATGTATCGATCATTTGATTAGGAAGGAATTTGGAATGCCAAATGGTCAGGAAGTCAATGCCCACAAATCATAACACTAAGGGTAAACTTAGTGCCACCCTGGACTAAGGTTACCTTAGTAATTTATGGTTGCCAAGCAGTCTTGAAGAAATTCGATCATATATCAGAGGTACATGAATTGTTTTCTGGACAACAATAATTGTTAGCAATATCATGACGAAATTAACATTTGCCAGTTATGGAATCCTCGATGACCATGGCATTTAGTGCACATTTCTTAAACTGCCATCAGGTGTCTAGGTAGGGAAGTCTATAGTACGAATGAGTGAGTTTGGGTTTAATCTGTTTTCACATTGTTTCAGTCGTTATACACGTGGATGAAAATCATCCAAAGATTGGACAGTAAAGGGAGAAAGTAAGAGGGAGAGACGGAAATGAACATTTGATATGGTCTGTCCAGCTCCTTCCTGCTACATCAGCGTAATTGAATCCGCTGATCGAGCTCCTTCCATATACCTTAATCTCTTTCGAGCCAAATCCCTCGTCAGGTTGGCGCGTCTAGATGTTTGTGGCTGTGCTCACCTGCAATAAAATGTCGGAACAGGCGCATGAATCTACTCTTTTGAACTGAATTAATTTTTCAATCCGAGTTGTACCGCTGTTGCTGGATGCGAGTCGTCTCATTGGCCGGTGATTAGCTAGTGATACGAGGCTTTTGGCCCAGAGGATAACAGGGAATATGGAAGGATCTCCATCAGCGGATTCAATTACGCTGATGAAGCAGGATGGTCCAGCTTGTATGCTCCTACAAGGACCTTATATACACCGGCTGGTAAACCTCTCGGGTTTTCTCAAGCAGGCAAACAAACACACTGCTGTAAGGTAGTCTGTCAACTGGTGCCCGCACTAATTTGAAGGCACTGAAGACACGGCGTGCTGTTGGCAGCAAACGCAGACCGGTAGAGTTTCCATATTGACACGTCAATATCGTTTGACATACATTCGACGAAAGTATGTAACTTAGTAAATCTGAGATAAGTAAACATTTTCTGAATCACTATTAACTTGGTTTTCACCTTATGAAAATACTATTGATCTCAATACCTTTTTTAAAATGAAGTAAATGATTAAAATTGAATTGAATTGGTGTCTAACGCCGCTTTCAAGATTATTTCACTTTTATCGCGGCTGCTAGTATTATTGCATGGAGAAAGCCCGCAACACTATTGTGGCTATGCGTTGCGGTGAAACCTGCGAGCATCAGCTGGAAGAAGCGAACCATGGGTGGTACTGCGCTGAATATCAGTGTAGCATTGCACCCAAACCTGACTGCGTGTAGAACAGTTCTCTACTGCAGACAAAGTTGCCGAGCCCCTGGCGGGATTCGAATCCGCTGATGGATCCGAAGCCGAACGCTAAATGAGTAAAAATCTTCAACGTGTTTGTAATTACATCAACATACAGGTGCGCGTTTTTTCATCCCAACAGTGCTTTTACCTATCTAGCTCAAAGTGGTCAATTGCATTTTCAAGTGCGTTAACACTACATAAGTTTTGCATTATTATGAATAGAATAATCTATTCTAGCTTTGTGTCAAGTTACGACAACTTCCATTTCTTCGACAACTTCCATTTCTTCGTTAAAAAACTACTGACAATAATTTTTCAGCAAATGAACGGATAAAAAAATTGCTTTTTGAAAAACACATGTAAAATAATCACCGGATTAGAATTACGAATTTTAGAATATCACATTTCTCCAAAATGAAAAAAATTCACTTACAGTCTAATAGTTTGTCAATTCTTGTTCCGAGATATCACAATAATTCCAAAATGTCAGGAAACTACTGCCATATTAAAGACGTTCCGAACGTTCGTCAGTGCGCATCTTTTAGCGCATCCGAACGTGAATTCACTATCTTTTTTTTTTCATTTTTACAATTAGATTGCGGTTTTCCAAAATGTACTCCAATTATTTTGTTATCATTTGAAACAGAGAAAATGTCACTGATAACATTTGTGTGTTTACATTCTGCATAAAACCGATTGTTGAGGAACTGATACAAGTTATCAGTTGCAGTCACTTTGTTGAACATTGTTGCAGTGACGTCATTGACACACAATGTACGGAAAATAGACTGCATGGAAAGTCTTCACAATATATGACTATTAACGGAACTTTTATGAATTGAAAGATATTTATCCATCTTGAAAATGATGTGACTTGTAGAATAATTAGACCGGAATATTAAGTTACCCTCATTAGGGCCATAAGTAGTATCGGTTTTGGTAAGTAAAATCTCATATCGAATAGCTTTTTTGCTGGAACATAAACAAATGTAAAAAACCGTTGCATCGTCATCTCAAACATAAAATAGAAATTCTTAATAAAGCATAGAAATAGAACTCATAACCAATCTTTTTAGAAAAGTTTTAGATACATTGATGAAAAGTCAAAACGGTCATCGAGACAAAATGAGTATTAAAAAAATCGGGAATATATCGCGGAATTTTTACATTTCGGTTTGGCTGTATTTATTTTGCAAATTAATTATATGAGTGGTAATTTTCAATCATGTACACACTTACAATTGTGGGAAAACATTTATAAACATATCATTCACTGTAACATTTACCAGTCAAGTGAAATTAATTACCTTGGTGAAGATATATTTAACAAAAGTAAAAAGTAAAAAAGAAATTGAAAATATGACCGTGGTCTGCTCGGTGCATAAAGTAAATCAAATTGATTTGATTTTACATTCATCCTGGAGATAACAAAGTTATTTGTTATCAACTCAAGAGTATGACTTCGGACCCCTCAATTACTCTTAGGCCGAATATTCTTTTCCTCTTGAAATAGTCCAAGAGTGTCTATGTTCGTTTAGTGTGAGAAAAAATCCAATTCGGTTACGTACAGCTGCTGAACAAATTTTTGTTACACTTATCATAATTTCTTATTCAAAATAATAATGTTTGGACATTTTAATGGTCAAAAAATTTTAAGAAAAATATTTTACAGACAAAACTTTTGGATTAATATGTTAGAGGTTCATATGTACACTATATACAAGGTACAAAAATGTGGTATGCCGGAGACAATCTTGCTATAAACCAAAAGAGGCATGCGGCAGGCACTGAAATTGTTATCTTCAAATTTGATTCTCAAAAGAAACCATAGGCACTAACTCCATGCTCTTAAGCACTCTCTATTTCTAAAGCTAAAAGGTCAAATTATCATTAAAATCAGTCTGTGCCATTGGTATCTTCAAAACTTGCAAAAGAATTAATTTGATATAGCTCGTTTCGGGTTCGTCAACAATCAGCCGGTTAACGAGAAACAGATAATAATGTTCCAACTTTCAGATACCGGGATACATTATAAATGCTCAGACACTTTCAATTAATTATGAAGCTCATTCCGTCATTTAATACAAGTTACTTCAATTTCTTGTCTCACGTAGTTATTGATAGCTCAAACAGTCTGCTGTTCTTTAACATAGAAAAAGCATTAGATGTTCCTGGTAATTTAGTCTCCATTATGGTGACGTTAAACGCTCTTATAACTATTTTTGTTCTGAGAGTTACAAAGGGTATATTCTATACAAGAGATGTACGTTTCTCCGGCATGTCCAACTCGGACTTTTCCGTCGCTAGTAGACTTTTGTGTGCAGGCCTATGTAATGGCGACAAAAAGTGTTCATCGTTTGTACACAATCGCCATGATGGAAGGTGTCAGCTTCTCTCAAAGATGTTTTACTCATCACAGCGCAAGACAATCCACCATGGAAATACAATATACAGACGCGTTGGAGGTAGTTAATATTCCACCGTGCCGTAGTCAGATTTTTTTATCTTCAATTGCTTTTCAGAACTCTTTTTTGTGCCTCTATCGATGTAACAAATTTGATAAAAATTGCGTTTAACGTCGAGAGAGGCAAAAGAAATGTAAAACATTCCTTATAATTACGAACGTAACTCCATGTCAAAAGATTTTCTGAATTATCTAAATTAATCCTGAAAAATTGTTGTAAACATAACGTTAGTTTGGAGCTTGTTATTGAAAAAATATATTTTTAATCCAACTTTGGAAAAACATGAACTAACACGGAAAATGTTTCAATTTCGTTTTCATCAGCAATTTATCAGCGTTTACGTTCATGAAATCAAAGTTTGTCCCCATTTATGGAATAACTCTCATAAGCATATCACATGGCATTCAAAATGGTTACGGTTGGCGATACGATTCGAGCAATTAAACTTCAGGACTCGTATTAAAAGCAAGACATTTCAGTGATGGTTATTGTTTTTTCTTGGAAACAAAAGTGTTATCTGGTTATCAACGCAATTATGAAGATGAAGCTTACATTTCTACTTTTGCAAAAGAACCACAAAAGTAACGCACAGTTGTCATAACCGGACTAGCTGTTGGGTCAATTCGTTCTGTTAGATTTTGATGTCACAAAGTGTGAATGCACGAGGTATGAATTCATTGCTGCATTCATCGAGAAATAATTGCACGAGCTCTCATCCATTCAGTCGCCGAAAACGTGTATAGACATCGTTTCGTAATAATAAACATATATTTGCAGCTTGATCAGCAATGCATGTCTCTGCAATTTGATACCCTTCTATGCTAGCTTCCAGTTACCTTCCGATCGTAATAACTATCACTCAAGCCATCTATTTTCGCACAAAGCAGCAAGGCTTAAATCAGCAGGGGATTGAGACTGCTAGGAATTGTGCCTTACATATAAGTGTGTAATGCTATTGAAGTGAACATAATCGCTTTTAATTTCTGTTTCATATTTTATAACAATATCCAAATTACGGACTTACAAAATTAGTGTATAATCTCAGGGTATGGTCTGATCTTATGACAGTCTGATGGTTTGAAAAAATAAATTCATACTAATTTCAGTTTGCAAAGTTCCATTGATGATTTCAAACGGGAAACTACTTTCTTTAGACGGTCAGGTGGAAGGGTCTAAGGATTGGTTTATCTGTGACGACTTCCACTTCAGCAACATCAGTCACGGCATCTGCAGATCAGATGGCGTCTGGGAAGGGTTGGATAAAGCTTGTGTTCACGTGGTAAGAAATTCGTTTTGCTCTCACCTCAGAGATTGTGTTTTATTATTTCATATATAAAAGATGTGTTAAAATGGTGTTATTCATCTCCTTGAATTCATCTAAAGAAGTCGAGGGCGCTTAACTCAAAACACGAATTTTCGGACGATTGTGAGGATTATACCTTGCTGATGAAGTTCCATGTTTACAAAATTTGACACTTCAAATAGAAAATCATGTTAAGAATTAAGCTCGCGGTTTCGAGAATTTAGTTTTTTTTATCAACCTAGGTTACTCAAGGCCATATTTCCTCAGTTACCTCCGTAACAGATAGAACTCCTCCTTGCCTGCCTGTATAAAAATGATTTTGATAAATTAGTTAAGTAGTAATCAACGTTTTATCAGCATATGAACTGTCATCGTTACAGTTGCAAAGACTTGTGTTACTAATTTTGTGTATACACAACTCTTACAAGAAATACGTCATTCGTAAATGTTACATAATATATGATTGGATGAAAATAACGATTGTAGCCGTGTCGCAAATTTTCACTAAGGGGTTTGAAAGATGTGGCCATTTTTCGGAGAGACATTTGATAATTGGTGCAATTTACATAAGTTGCATATACAAATCATTAATGAAGACAATTCCAGGCTAATACCTAAAAATGCGACGATGATAATCATTGGAACATTAAGGTTTTAACCGTATATTCTCGATTGACCATAGACTATTTCCTTAAAATAACGGTTTTTATTCATCCAGGTAAAACCACCGTATGTTCTTCAGTCGAAGAATAGGATCATCCCAGGAATGTGTTTTATCGTCATGGCTACAACATATTTTAAAAGAAAATGGTGAGTATGAATTAAAAACAATTCATGATGCTTTCTTTATTATCTTTATTATCTTTAACTCATCAAATATATAGAAATATGTGTATTGTTTTTGCCTGGGATGCCCAATCCGTCTCCAACTTTCAATCCAACCTAATTATCTTAAGTTGAGGATGGAAAAGTTTGGCAGGGGACATAATCAAATGTATAATAGAACTCATAAATGTTATGACAGCTCGCCCTAGAATTAACGAATTGAAAATATATCATCGCTTATATGTAAGCATTATAAAAAAAATTATTCATTCTCTAGGCCAAAGATTTACTTCAATGATGATGAGGATACAATGGAAATTTTGCATATCAGTTTCCGGTTTCGTGGGAACTTGATTGTACGAAACAGCTTCGTAAGTGGACATTGGGGAAAGGAAATAATGGGTACCCCTCATTGGCCACTTAAACGTGGGAGAGAAGCCAACATTACAGTCTGTATTGAGAAGTGTTGTTTTAGGGTGAGTAACAATAACTCATTTTACTGTCAATCACCAGTAGAAGTTTCCGGGCGATGCAATTCTCTGAAGTAAATATACTTTTGGGTGCGCACTTCCCGTGTTTATAACTTTTGGATTAATGAGGCTTGATTACGTTGATCTTATATGAATACCTTTTTACATGATATTTACACTAAATTTGACAGTAATGAAACAAACTTTTGTTAAGCAGATGATAACATAGTGTACAGTATATAACCAGATCAAATGCATTGGTATCCCGAGCAGGAGTCCATCTGCGTGTGTACTTCTTCAGCTGAGTACAATGGGTTCGTTCACCGAGTAATACTTTGTATAGATATCTATATAATCTAGATATCTAGATATCTATAAGCATTTTCTCGCAAGATATTGCTTGTGATATTGTGAATTGTATGCTGTTGAGTTGTCATGTTTGAATACGAAATCCTTTTCTGGAAACACAAGACAACTACAATTATCAGTAAGCCCATCGATGAAAAACTGATCATACCTGTCACCTGGGATTTATACAGACGCCTAGCTTGGTATATTTACTAAAAATGAGTCTCGAAACTTTAAGTCAATTGGAGTAACAGTTTAAGAAGTCGTTCGTGTTTCCGTATTGATAAGCACCTCAAGACTGATTCATCCGGGAACAAAACCATCCAATGTGGAATGCAAAATATCAAAAATTTTGGTTCATTGTAGCTGACATGTTTGGGAAGTTGTTTAAGAAGCCATTTAAGGCCACACATTTGTACGTAAAGATTGTTTATGTCACTTCTAAAACTATCTTTTGGAAATCGAGGTATCTTAGAAGTAATAGCATACAACTTGATTACGTTCATACCACAAAATACTAATGTTCAACATATTTAATTAAATTTTTCAAAGATTAAGATGGAGACGGCCGATTTCACTGGTGGGGGAGGGGGAGATTTTAGTGCTGCTTCACATCGATCGTTTTCAAGGTGGAGCCAATACACGTGAACTCGAGCTCGTGTTATCTTATCTGTTAGATCTGCAATTCCCTCTAGTACCTTTGCCAATGTTCAATATGTTAAGTTAGATATTCAAAGTGTGACCGAAAACCTGCTGTCCATCTCTCACTATGCCTTTCTTTCCGTCTTTTCCCTCATCCTGTCGATCCTTATTCCCCTGATCTCTCCACTCTCTTTTGGATGCTTGTCATCCATGTGTTTAATAACTGAAATATTGTTGTAAGCACATTAAACCCCACCTGACTCACACTCAAAGTGAGACAGGACAGAATGAATGTTAAAACCATATGGTAAGCACACCGTGTTATCTATGGTATGTACCACTCGTTGTTTAATATGTTTAGTTGATGTTTAGTTAGATGTGACAGGACAGAATGAATGTTAAAACCATATGGTAAGCACACCATGTTATCTACGGTATATAACACTCGTTGGCTTATATCTTTAGTTAGATGTTCAAAGAAAGACAGGAGATAAAGACTCTTTTTAACTGTAGGACAGTACGTCAATTTCGGCTTTTAAATCGTTGATTATCAATGACCTTGCTGAACCATTATGGTTTATGGCGTTTGCAAAAACAAGCACTATCACAAAATTCCACATTTTTTTCTTGCTAGCAAATCGTACAGGTGATATAATATACTATATTTTTATATTGCGCTGTTTCCATGCATGAGCATGAGCAAACTTGTATAAAATGCTGTCAATGTACAGCAATTACTCAGTCACTAATGAATGCATTGCTGTAGCACAATCAGCAGGCACACATCGAAAGATTCAACAAGAAGACGAGATGCATGTGGATTTTCATGGGTTTATTTCTTCCGAGTACTCTATACCACTCTGGCTGTCGATCTTTCTCGCCCGCTTCCCTGGGCATCCTCACGACGCCCAGCGCGCTCTTCTCACATGGCTGGTCGTGGCTGTCACCAGCCCATCGCCGGGTGCTGGCTGGGACTCTACTCCTCAGTCCCGTGGCGGAGACTCAACCCTCTCTCCAGGTCGATGGCTGAGAACGAACTTCCCTCTTAAGACAAACCTGGGTCTTATTTACCCACAGACTCAGTTGTCAACACAATGTGACTTGACAACAGCCTATGGATTATTTCTTAGGGATTACTTTGGGGTGGGATTAGCAGTTTATAACATAGGTTTCATAACAGCTATGTTATAGGCCAGTAGAAACTGCATTGAACCTAGACATTTCTGATAACAGGCCAATTTTTGTTTTAATAAGTTGTGTGAAACCTACTTACTCACACACAAAAACCCAAGAAAAATCAAGTGTGGGGAAATTAATTTTTTTTCAAAATTTCAAAAAAGTGAAAATTTTAACTATTTTTCAGACATTATTACTAATCATTACAAATGCTGAGTACACGCTTTAAGAAACAAATGTTTTTAATCTATTTCTGCTTCAATCATATTCATTCTTACAATCTTATTGAAATAATATGACCTGTGCCAACAAAAAATTTATTGTAACACATGACAATATCATGGCGGCCATTTTGGATTCAAGATGGCCAGTCCGTCAACACACACATGCTGATTTGTCTTCAGTATGTCAACTAATTTTCTTGTGATTGAAAAGAACTGACATATATCAATTTTTAAAGTTGAACATCTTTATTGGGACATTGTGCAAATAAAAATGGCTAAAGATGGAAATATTTCATCTCATATTACCTGAAATTTTCATGAAAATCATGAAATCATGGTGTCAAGAATTCGGTAATTTGGTCCAATATTTAGGAGATTTTCTTCAAACAAGAAAAATTATTGACAAACTTTGATTAAATAAAGCTGAGGAAATGTTACCAATTCCTTTAGTGTTTTATAAACAACGAAGGCTGTCTCATACAGATCTGATCATGATAATTGCAATGGTCCGCTAAAAATCTTGAGAATTTATTAGTCATATCACTGTCAAAGACATAAATATGATTAATGAGGTTAATTCTCACTTAAACTTTGTGAATACTGTAAGAATAATCCCTGAAGGGGAAAGTCCAGTCATTCTTCGGTGATAGCGCCAAGAAAAGGAAATGGATTCAAACATGATCCCTTACACTTGCAGTGGATGATACATGGAATTCTCTTTTTGAGTGAGGTGAGGTGAGTTGATGTTTAAAGCCGCTTTCAAGATTATTTCACTTTTATCGCGGCTGCTAGTATTATTGCAGGGAGAAAGCCCGCAACACCATTGTGGCTATGCATTGCGTGAAACCTGCGAGCATCGGCTGGAATCTGGGTGGTGCTGCGCTGAATTTCAGTGTAGCATTGCACCCAAACCTGACTGCACGTAGAACAGTTCTCTACTGCAGACAAAGTTGCCGAGCCCCAGGTGGGATTTGAACCACGGACCTCATGATCCGAAGCCAGAAGCGCTAACCACTGCGCTATCCCGCCCCCCTCTTTTTGAAACAGCTTGTTACAAAGTTGTGACCACTATAAACATTGAATGTCTTTTAGCAGGTTGGTTGGGGCAGCATATTTATTAGTTATTACATCAACAGATGTGAATTTTGTTGACACTGCAAAGAGGTATTACCGTATATCAAATCATCAAGCCGGTTAATGTCATCTGTGCTGCTATAGAGAGAACTCACAAATTTTTCTCCTGCTTCTTTGACAATTTCTTTGGAAGATGGTAGATCTCCAAAACTTGACACAATCTTTCTGAGTTTTTGAGATTTCTGCAATAATTTCACCTTTCCCATTCCAAATATAGTTGACGTCGAGTCACATCCAAACATCGCATGTACAAAAGGGAGCAAATGACACAGCTCAGTTCCTAAACCTCGCTTACATTGATTTATAGACACTAGTTGTTTCTTTGTCTTCATAAAGATGTTAGTGTTTGGTTTGATGTGGTGAATAAGTAGGACAAGGATGTCTTGTGTCATCAGCCAAAACAACAACTTCAGCAGAAGTCTCAGCATTGCCTGTCCACTGCCTATCTAACAATAACAACATCAGCATCACCTTCATCAGCTGCATGTTTCACAGATATGCCATCCTCTTCCAGCTTGTTTCCAATGAGAACGACCAAAGCTTGTTTGTTATGCTTGTTTGAAGTGTTTGACACTGTATGGAGCAATGTCTGGTGGAAGATGACTTGCCAACTGATCCAGTAGGTCTTGAACAGTAAACTATTTTCCATGCTCAGTCATTACAGGGAGTTCTCACACCATGACTTGAAAGTTATGTCCTGGATATCTCGTGCTGACTCCTGAGAAGAATTGTTCCTCTTTCTATCATGGTCAGATATGAAGGACTGCATGCAGTGTCTGTGATATGTTGCCTCTCTCTGTGCGAATGTCTCTGCGACGATGATGCGATATTAGCTGCCTTGTCATCTGTTCTTTCAATACAGATAGAAAGATGTGTTTCCTGTAGCAAGCTTTTCTTCTGTGAACCAACAATCTCTACATGGCTTACACCAGAATGTCTTCTTTTATGTTTTTGTATTTCCTCAAATTCAATCTTCTTAGTGCAAATGATCATGCAGTGAGTCTTGAACTCAAACTCACCACCATCAGATGTGACAGACCTGAGAACACATGGCTGTCTTGGGCTTTCAACACATTAAAAGAAGAAGTGTAAGACTTGCGACAATGTTCATTATCTTTCTTCTGGTCCAAGAGAAGCAAATAAATCATCTTTTCGTTGAGCTGACACTTTTAGCAATGAGGAGAATCCTTCACTCCCAGTTGCACCTCACCAGGATCTCTTCGACCAATGACGCAAGTAGTCATGCCTTTTCTGCATAGCTGAAAGAAATCACAAACATTGATTAAAAATATATTAGATAATTGAATAACTAACAAGTTCTTATGGTCAATTAGGCCTCTTTTGGCAGAGGTAACCCTTTACAATGGAAAAGATATCATATTCATAAAAAATACCCACAACCCCCTCCAGGAAAAACACTTCAATATTGAAATGCTTACTTTAAGAAATTTGTAACAACTTAAAGCTTGACCCCGCCAGTTTAGCCTCAACAATGAAACAGATGTCTGAAAGTCAAAAAGAAACTGGCAAGCATAGCTAAGAATAACAGATGTTTGTGTTTAAACCAGTTTAACTTTTAAACTGACTTTCACATAAAAAAAATAAAAGTATATAAATGAATTTCAAATGCAAATATTTGTCCTATTATTGTCAATAATTGAATGTTTTTAAATACCACTATATATGGGGAAAAAAAGATATAAAAAATTTATCAATAAAATCCATCATATTTTAAAACTGAAATCAAAATTCACCAATTTCTCTCATGAAAACCAATCAAAATTTAATCAAATATTTTTTTAACAAATGGGAAACACAAAGGAATATAACTGGTTAATTTCAGTGCCTGTAACATTTTGAATAAGTAAATAAAAATCAATTAATTTGGATCATTCATCTCAGTGTCACAAGAAATATAATCATCAGAATATATCATCAGGAGAATAGTATTTGGCTCCAAAAAAATGAAAGCACCTCCCCACATTTGAGAGCATTATTTGATTAAAATTTTCAAATACAGAATAATATTTTCATAGCTGTCCTTTTTTCTGCATTAAAGTGTTAAGTGCAATTGTATTTCACTTTATTTTTGTAATTCAGAAACATCAACATTAAATGTTGAATCTATACCATAGCAGTCTATTTATAGAAAAATCTAATAATCAAATGGTTGAACATAGTCAGTGTCTAACAGCATTCATTGAGACAACATATGTTGTAAAAGTTCAATGAAGTCTTTCCCTAGGTTTTCTCTTAAGTCATTTGCTCATAAAATAGCCATATTTATTGCAATGCCAGAGGCTTGTCTTGTTGGGTCGCTGTGAAATTTGACTGAGACCTACTGCTGACAATTCTGATAAATAAAATCTTTAAAAATTAAAACATTTCAAATATGTCTAGGTCACAGGAATATATGAAACTTTAGACAATGTTTGGCCAAGTTTGAGCGTAAAGCAGGTAGAAATTACTAACCTTTTCTCATATTTACTGTAAAATCTTCAGTTGTCCCCAATGCTGACGGCCTTGACCTTGGGTTGTTGACAATGGATACAATAACGTCTTCCAACAACTATTTACATGTGAATAACTTGAAGCATGACATTCTGCCATGTTTTCAAATGTGAAAAAAAACATATTTCCCCACTCTTGATTTTTCTTGGGTTTTATGGACATGTTCATCAAACATATTAGATCATTTTTATGTAATAATTTGCTTGTTATCACAAATGTCTAGGTTCTTTTATTTTGATGTTGATTTCTACTGGCCTATTACATTGCCACTAGAAAATCTCTTTTTGTTTATTTTTATGATACGCAAAGTGAGCCTATTAAGAAATTATCTCTAGGTGATGAAACTTAAGGTACGCAGCTGTTTGTTGAGAACAGTAAAAGAGTGTTGATCATTGGAGAATTGGACAATCAAAATAGCTGCTAAGTTCCCTGTAGTTGGGATCAGCATAAATTGAAGATCATCAACCGTAACTTCCTTTTGACTGATTACTACTGATTACGACCGTTATTCTGTAAAAACGTTAATATCACTAATTTTAACATTCAAATGTTTTAAAAAGAATTTTATTTGATTCCATGATTACAAAACTCTTTGGAAAATTCAACAAATGATAACATCATCAACCATTGAATAGATAAATGTTGTATAAAAAATTGGTACAATCTCACATTGCTATCATTATAAACGATGCAGTGTCAAAAGACAGAATCAATAACAACACTAATTAGCTGACCACCCCTAATTAATCGATGAACTTACCCGACCCACTTTATGTTGTAGGAAAACTGATCTCAAAACATCTAACTAATCTCTTTACTGCCTCATCACTACAAGGGGTTGGTTAATTTAGTATAAACATCTCAAGTTGTAGATATTATAGCATGTTACAGAACTCTTTTGCTTGATCCGTGAGTTGAGTTTTCAAACTATAAACTTGTGACTTAAGTTCAGTTATTTCACTCGACTGGAAAGACGCAATGTTTTCGACGACACCAACACGTGTTGTGAGCTGACTAATGTCGCTTTGAAATTTCTCCATACACTTTTCCAAATTTTTAAATCTAGCGTTTCCAGTTTCAATTTTATCTGAATATTATATTTATATTATATAGATATTATAGCATGTTACCAGAGGCGATAAGAATATTCTCAAACAATTTCATCTTGTACCATATAAAGTATATATATAAACATATATACATAGTTGCAAAATTGTCTTAAATAATAAATAATATTATACATTTTAACGCCTAATATCCAGTGAGAGGCACTGCTCACTAGCGTTACATTATTACCTGAAGGAATTGTACTACAGCAGCTACTTAGCGCTTCCGTACTTCCCTTATTCAGATACCCATTTATACAGCTGGGTTGTGGATGAAGTGCCGTGCCCAGGGACACAACACAGGAAGAGACCCAAGCCACAAATGTTTGGTGTCTCCACCGGGATTCGAACCCGGGTCCCTGGCGTGAGTGGCAAGCAAGCTTACCACTACACCACTGTGCCCCACCTGACGTCTTGTTTTGACATGGCTGGCCTAGTACGTCCCTTCACAGAAAGATGCGCTCATGTTACTTCTGAATGGATATCTGTATGTTAAGAACAAGGTTAAAGAACCAAACTGTTCTGAGAGAACAGATGAACTGTTAAAAACTAGTAACTAAAACGGGATTTTTCAACTGTCATTTGTTGAATTGTATATTTTTTGTGTCTTCACTATCTGTATATTTACTTTTGTATGTGGGCCGGAGGCCTTAAATACAATAAACTCTTTGACTTGGCTTGACTTGAAGAAGGAACGATTTAATAAGTTTTGTCGTGGAAAGTGGTAGGTATTTTATCCGGTACACTACTGCACATAACAACACACCAAAGGATGAACGAGAGATCGAGTTCATTGGAACGCTGTGTAAGAGAGCCAGAGAGTAGACTACGCCCATGCAGCAATTCTACACCACCCTCATCTACAATATAAGTGACGACGTTACCCCTCGCCTCCCGTCCTTTCCCAGCATAATGAGGGCCATGTATCGACATCGCTGTCCGAACATCGCATCACTACCCAGAATATTGGCTGAAGTTGGTTTAAACATATTTATTTCAGAAAAGAATCGGATTGCTAAACGAGCTAGAGCTTATGTTAATATCGCTACAAACTAAAAATATAGAACATGTCATGTTGAATGTACAATGAATATATGTGTATCATCCCAACTTGGGATCGCGTTATACTCTTAAATATTTTTCAATTGTGACAGCATGTTAAGCAAATTAAAAAGGTATCCTATTCAATTATACACTCAAAACCCACTCTTAGGGAATACCAAGAATGCTAATGCCTTGTATTCAGTTCAATTTCTTACACTTTAACCGTTCTGTTAAGCAAGATTTCAATGTACTGATTGTTTTTTTATAGTCGAATCTATTATAAGAATTTATATTTCCTATTCTTACTAAGTTCATATTTATATTAAGCTTTGTCTACCTTACATTTGGTAGCTTTACAATTCGGTTGGTATCATTTATGAAATGTAAACATATATTATTAGGAATTCGTTAACACTCTGTGACAAAGATTTGTCGCCGTTAAAATAGATTATGGAAAAATATCTAAACTGTTCGGGAACCAGACTCTGATAATAGGAACCTTTAATTCTTTTTACATTTTATACAATCAACCATGTAGATAAACAAGATAATAGTTTGTTAAAACAACATGACCTTCATATCTAGTGTATTCAATGCTTGATTGTAACTAGTATACCCAGGTATGTGAACAAATCTTCATTTGGTCTGAAGCTGCACAAGATGTGTTTCAGTTACTCTTCAGTGTTTTTGTTAGAAGGAAGTTCCTACCAGTCGTTTTGTCAAAAAGGAACATCTACACGAAAGTGAATAACTGCAATCAATCAATGTTTATTTCTCGGACACAACCCACGGTTGTACAAGAAAATACAAATATACATATATTACATAAACATAAACAGACAAGAGTGGTGATATCAGCAACACAATCCATTTGGGCGTTTCGTAAATAATACATAGATATTTCGACAGGTTTTTAATATCTGACATTCACTTAGTACATATAAGGCTTTTGTATTTGTACATATTCAGCCATTTTAAGTAATATTCATTAATACAGAGACGTCGTTCTGTTCAAAATAACTTTACATTTGAATACGTAATGTATTTTGTTTGCTATGGCTGGTGAGTCGCACAGAGGACATGTTCTATCCTTACGGGGTAGACCACGCCACCGCCGATTTCTACCGGTAAGCTATGATAACTTCGTCCTTCTTGTCCGGATCTATAAATAGAGTCAGGTCACCAACTTGTTCAGTGAGTCTACATTGTTCTAATGAGCTAATGCAAGAAACAACAATGAAAAGGTAACAACAATTCTAACATGACACGAAAACGAGAATGAAAATACTGCTTTCTGATAGGTTACCAAAATAAATTTTGGAGGGATTATTTTGCTAATAATCACCTCTAAATATTTACGACCGATTCACATTCATTCGCGCACATTTACAAACTCCATTCGACAGAATTCATAGTTAGTCCGGATTGTGAAGGGATTGAACCGAAAGCAAACATTTTCAACAAAGACCTTATGAAACCTTCTTTCCTAGGGTGCTGAAAAAAGTAAATTTTCAACAGCTATGTAGGTATAATGTCGTTTTGAGGTTTTCTAAAGAAAGAAATGGTCCACATGGTTATGAAGACATTTTATACACTTTTTCAGTGTTTACTTGTGATCTTGTAAACTCATGTATGTATCAATAATGTAAACTACTTACCATTGGCTAAAAATACATAATTCAACATAAATGTTTATCCACAGCATGCATTAAGTTAAATTCGTTTGTAATGAGGAACGCATTTTCAAAAAATAGTTACCTAGGTAAGTACATGTAGGTTTTCATTTGATTGTAATAGGACTTTAAAAATGTTTATGGTTGGATATTGGATATAGGTTGTATCAAAGTAGATTTTATTTCACCATAGGAGGGACATTTAAGTAATACATGGAACTCATCTTCGATGACATGACAGTTATTTTTCCTACATCTTTTGCACAGTCTTTCTTCTTTTGGGATTTTGTGGCGTCGACCCAATTACATTTTTAGTGGAAAAGTTGAACAACGAAATTTTGCTAGAATTCTACGGAATATGAAAGGCAAATCAAGAGTCAGATATGATTCAATGTTAAGCATAGATTTGAAATGTCTAGAGGTTGAGCACGTTAATGAACATCACTCGGACAACACAGTATATACCAGAGATTTTAAATGTGTTTTTGAATACCTAAATCTATTGTTATGCTATGGACATACCTATTTTCGTTGCATGCATTTTTTTATTTACATAAGTGAAGTTAGCTCTCCTTACACAACTCAAGTCACAAAACATGACAAACAATAAATTTTGTTCAAAGAACCAATGTTCTTCAATGTCTGAAAGTGACCGACCAACTACAGATATCTCCATACATAGCAACATATGCATGTTTCTAAAAATCTCATTCGACGACCTTTTTATAATGGTTGTAATTTCTAAATGTAAGCTCACTCAAGTGCTCCTAATGCTTGGTCTTGCTTGAAAATGCCTGCTTCAGGGCTTTTGACATGAAGAGTAGCAGCAATTGAAAGAAGCTTGTGGATGTTAGGGAAACATCCATGTCAGAATAAAAGATCGAATTATTGTAAAGCGTACAGAGCAACTGATCATCCGTTTTGTTTTCTTTGTTTATCATCTCCAAACAGAGAGTAGTGAGTGAGAGTAGTGATCAACCCACTTTCTTGTCAACCTCTTGTCAGTGGTGAAAATAGTTTAAGAGTTATCCAGATCCAATATTGAAGTATTTCAAAGTCCATTAACGTGATCAGCAAATACTTGAGTGTTGAGTAATTGGCCACAATTGCCGGTCGCAATACACTGCTTAGATACTTATGTTGAGTAGATACATTACATATAAACAAGTTGCATACTTTTGAATGCCAGGAAACAATTTTGAAAGAAACGTTGATTTAGCATATAAGTAAATAATAATTCCTGTTCCGCGAAGCAATTACATTTAATGGAATAATATGATATTGATCAGTTAATCATTATTAAATCGGTCATAATGCAAACATATTTATGTATCAGAGCTCTCTAAATCTTATATTATACTCGTAATAGAGGCCACGAAGTTTAATTTACAGTGATTGAGTAACCAGTCTTTTTTCGTTATTCCATTTATGGTGTCAGAGTAGCACTTTTGTTTAATGTATTATTTGCTGTTAAATCAAAACATGATATTCTTTCTCAGCATCTAAGTACAAATTATAAACACTGATGTTCTGTATGGATGCAATTAAATGTAATACTTTATACGATGTATGTGTATCCAGGTATGTAAATGCAGAAAAGATGTATTGAAACATTGTATTTATATAAGTGTATCATGTTGAACATTGTTATGCATATGTTGGTGCTATCACTTTGCATACATCGTCTAAAACTGGGTTTACTTGTACAAAGAGATGTCTAGCTTGCTTTCGAATGTTGCATCAAAAAATATATCATTGCCATGGAAACGTCCAGTGGGGAACATCTTTATGGTAAAAAGAGTAAGTATATCAAATCTGGTGAAGACGGAACTATAGTTTTAGAATTATGCTTTTAAAATTGTACCGCAGAAATAAGTCCAAATTGATGCCATGGAAACAGATAAAATGGTAAAGAAAAGGATTCACCCCTAACCCAATGGCGTTTCTACATTGTATCATTAGGAGATTAGGAGATAAAAAAAGTTGACCTCATCGTTGATAATTCAGGGTAAACTTGTTAAAGTCGGCTTATCCTCGATAATCCTGGGTAAACCTTGGCAATTATCAAAACGTTCAGCATGGATTAACAAGAATGAGGGCGAATCTCGAGTTAATAGTTTCAACTGCTTCCACCAACGGCGTTGGGCTTTCTTTTACCCTATAGGAACATTTTGCTCTCAAGATGAAAAGTTGCCAAAAACGATGTTGCCAGCATAGCACATCAACCATATTTCCAAGCATTAAATATTTCTGTTGTTGTATATATTTTGATTCTTATTCTTTTCTTTATCTTCTAGTGGATCTTTTACGCACGTCTGTCATATGATTCCATTCGAAAGGCACTGAATTCACTGTTGTTAGTCTGGTTCCATTCATATTGTTAATTTCTTATAGCTTGTTTGATTATATGAATTATCAACAATAGCTATAAACATTAACGAGAGAGAAAGAAAAGTTCAGAAAAGAACGCCAAGATAGAGCAATTCGAATGAAAACATGAAATCAATTATGAAGACAATGCCATCGTTTGCAGGCAGTTGCAGATTCCAGTGCAATCATTTAAGTAGGAAATTTCTGATAGCTAAGTTCCTTAACCAACTGCCAGTCTGAGTAGCCTTTGATATTCCTGAGAATCTGGTTCCAGTATGGAGCCATTTAACGCTCTTTTCTTTATTTTTGTTCTGAGAGTTGCCAATGGGTCTTTCTACAAAAAAGATGGACGTTTCAACTTGATGTCAACTTCGGGCTATGATATGATGGAATTTTCTTTCGCACGGAGACTTAAGTGCGCAGGCCTTTGTGATTGCAACAAAAACTGCACAGCTTTTATACACAATTGCCATGATGGAAGGTGTCAGCTTCTCTCACAGATGTTTAACTCATCACAGGGCAAGAGAAGCCAACATGGAAATGCAATATACAGACGCATTGGAGGTGGGATATCGTCAACGTTACTGAAGTTTCTTGATTTCTTCTTCTTCTTATTTTGGCCTGTTATACAAGATTACATTTTTAGAAAAAATATATATCCATCAGGCTCCGCATTATGTGCCGGTGGTGTACATTTATATCGTATTGGCTTCATTTTCAGTGTGCAAAGTACCATCAATTATTCCGAACGGCAGACTACTCTCTTTTGATGGTCAGTTTGAAGGATCCCAGGCCTGGTTCATCTGTGAGGACTTCCACTTCACCAACATCAGTCACGGTATCTGCAGACCGGATGGCGTCTGGGAAGGGTTGGATAAACCTTGTGTTCACGTGGTAAGAAATTTGATTTGCACTCACCTCATAGTTTGTGTTATATTATTTCAATTTATAAAAGATGCGTTAAAATGGTGGTATTCATCTCCTTTAATTCATCTTAAGCAGTCGAGGGCGCTGAACTCTAAATACGATTTTTTAGGTCTAAACTAGACGATGGTGAGGATTATACCTTGCTGATCAAGTTCCATGTTTAGAATATTTGACACTTAAAATGAGTTCTTATGAAGAAAAATTATGTAAATGTCCTTTTAAAGAATAAAGCTTGCGGTTTCGAGAATTTAGTTTTTTTATCAACCTAGGTTCCAATTCCTCCTTGCCTACCTGTATAAAAATTATTCTGAAAAATTAGTTAAGTAGTAATCAACGTTTTATCGGCATATATATATATATATATAATGTTAATGTGCCGGCTCAGTCTTTACTGAAAAATAATTCGAACTTTTTTCCGCCTCGTGGCAGAGACAAACATTTAGATGAATACTGTGATTTACTTGAAAATGTACCCATACATGTAAAACAACCCAAACAAAACTTAACAAAGGGTGAGTGTAAAGCTTTACATGATTTAAGAAATAACAATGATATAGTTATTATAGAGGCAGATAAAGGGGGCGCAATTGTTATTATGGATAAGGTTTATTACAAAGACAAAGTAGTATCTATAGTTCATAATGAAGCTTACTATAAAAAATCTAATGCCAAAGAGGAAAAAGTTATATCAAACAAAATCTCCAGACTTTTGAATAAATATACAAAAGACATTTCGGATTCTGAAAGAGACTACCTAACCAATTTACAATACACAAAAACATAACATAAAACAATTCAAGACGCTATCTCTAATGAATGCGACAGTGTTATCTCTGTAAAAGACCCTAATGACCTTCCATTTAGACCCATTGTCGGAGGACCTGAAAGTCATACTCAAAGACTAAGTAATTTCATAGATATTATCCTCAAACCTCTATGTACGCATGTTAAAAGTTATATAAGAGATGATATTGATTTTTTATGTAAGCTACCACAACAGGTACCAGAGGGATCCAAATTGGTAAGTTTTGATGTGGTAAATCTATATAGTAATATAGATACAGAGCTCGGACTAAAAGCTGTCAAATATTGGCTTTATAAAACTGGCCATGAAATACCAAATAGATTTTCAAATGAATTTATCATTGAAGCTTTAAGTCTAGTAATTGAAAATAATGTGTTTTATTTTGATGGATGTTTTTACTCTCAAAATAAAGGGGTAGCAATGGGCACAAAAGTGGCGCCAACTTATGCAACTTTAGTACTTGGATATTTGGAAAGTTTATTCTACTCTAAAGTTGGGGAGGTTTTTGACCTTTCAATGAAAGAGTACGTAGAAAATTCGTGGAAACGTTTTTTAGATGACTGTTTCATCATACTTAAAAACGACAATAACCTTCTTCAAACTATTCACGAAATCCTTAACTCTCTTGACCCTTCCATGAAATTCACCATGAAATGCCATGATGAACATTTGAATTTTCTTGATGTCATTGTTAAGATAGATACAGGAGGTATCATAGCAACGGATATATTCTATAAGAAAACAGATTCACATCAGTATCTGGACTTTGGTTCATGTCACCCCCATCATACCAAACGCAACATTCCCTATTGTTTAGCAAGAAGAGTTTGTACAATTGTTTCTGATGATGATGTTAAACTCAATCGCCTTGATGAACTGAAAAGCTTTTTACTTAAACAAAACTATCCAGAAAAGTTGATAAGTTCAAAAGCTTTGAGTACGGACCAGCAACAACTGAGATCTAAAGTGGAAAAGAACATCGATACTCAAAATAATCTTAATCTTGTATCCACTTTTAACCCCAATCATGATAATGTTATGTCTATCGTGAAACGTTATCTTCCTATTTTAAGTCCTAGTCAAAAAATGAAAAAGATTGTCGATAAATGCAATTTAATAAACAGCTGTAAGCAACCCAAAAACTTACGCAAAATTTTGACTACTTCTAGATTTGACTCAGCTGAGATTATTCCGAAAGTATCAAAGTGTGGAGATTCACGTTGCTTCACGTGTGAAAGTATTATTGAAGGATGTTCCATAAATATTTCACCAAACGATACATTTGTTGTTAAACAAAACATGAATTGTGACACCAAAAATGTTATCTATGTAATCATATGTGCTGGATGTAATGAGAAATATATCGGGAAAACAGAGCAAAAATTAAAGAGGAGAATGAACCTTCATCGATCCCACATTAAAAAGCCCCGAAATCGAACTATCCCTCTCAGTGAACATTTAGAAAAATGTGGTAATGGCAAGTTCAAGGTTTTCCCAATATATAAACTCAATTATAACAATGATAATGATTTACTTTTGAAAGAATCATATTTCATCCGTAAATACGCGCCAAAATTAAATGGCAAAACATAATGTTGCTTACAATACAATTTGTTGTTGTCAAATTCATTATGACGTCATTAGTTCCTGTGTGACGTCATAGTATTATGTACTTAAAATTAGTGTCAGTTACTGCATTAAACGGCCTGATGAAGCAGGTACGAATGTACCTGCTGAAAACGTTTGCCAAATGTAATTCAACTTCATCTTCTTCTTTTTAATATATATATATATATATATATATATATATATATATATATCATTGACATTATGTTATTTAAAAAATTTCAGTTACTTAAATCTATTTCAGCAACATTTTATCATTATTTACAAGGCGCTGACCTCTAGAGCGCGGATCTTCATGTACTCTCATAGCTTCATCATTGAAACCAAAAATGACTGACTTCCTACAAGGACCCTGAATGGAATATCATTTTAAGAGTTATTTTCAGTCTGTTGGTCACAATGCGCATTTCATAACTGTAGTCAAGGGTCAAGTTGTTTGAGAATCCATTCTATCCCCATTAAGTTACGCAAGACGTATCATCCAGTTACTTGTTGAACAAACTATTGCTCAATATATTGAATCCTGATTTGTTTCTATTAAAGTTAGTTGTGATCAGAAAAGTTTTGCAAACAGACCATTTGAAATGTCGCAATTACTTGTTGAAGATCTGAGTTCCTAAATCTGTTCATACAAGACAGAGGTCAGAAGATGTAACAAGGTATTTGATTTGACAAAAACAGAAAGCTAGTCATTTTGAAAAAGAATTTTTCAAAACACATGTTACAGAGGTTTTGTTAGAAGTTATCAGTTGATGGCCTCTTTGGGGAAATTCTACGATTGGGACAATGATGCATTTTAAACAAGATCTTTTGTTAGGGCCTGAAAATCGTTACAAGCATATAGTTAAAAGATGGATAAAGAACATTCCAAAGCCGTGCCAAAATGTGTAAACATTTTTTTCTTCACTCAGGACAAATCGCCCTATGTTATTGAGTCCAAGGACCGGATCATTCCAGGAAGATGTGTAATCATCCTAGCTACAACACATCATAATAAACAATGGTGGGTATAAAATAAATTGAAACTTTCAAGTTTATGAGTTTCAAATATTAATAATAAAATCTTATTTGACATAGGAAATGGTATATTCAATACTTATTGAAGTTTGGTTCCTTCTGGGCAACCTATTTTACCATCAAATATTTAGCCCCAAAGGCTTATGTCATTGAATGGTGTCTGGCTTCCCGTCGACAGACAATCTGTCCGTCTGGCCGTCTGTTTGAAAACTTTTGACATGTCCGACGTCTTTTTAAAATCCATTGGCTGAAAAGAATATCGTGACTCAATTGGTATTCTGAAATGTAGATTTGGTGACCCTGTGACCCTAATTAGTGCAGAAAACTTAAATTGTGTGCACAGAAACACCAGCCAACGAGGATTAAAAAATTTAGATTTGGTTATTTTGAGGCCCAACAATTAAGGCCAAATAATTCCCCGAGCGGAAAGGCCAAGAAAGCCTAAGTTCAGCCTGCTAAAATCGAGAGATTTTGTGACCTAATAGTGCCATGCATGCACAATCTGTTATATGTAGACTCATTAACTGCAGATCCAATGGATCTATTAAAAAAAATCAAAATCCCCTACCATCCAAATGCACATCCATTTCATCCCCTGGATCCGCCATTGGATAAACACATTTTAAAAAGTTTTGCTGTTATAAACATAAAGGCAGAATTACTTCATCACCAGGCCAAGGGTTGTCTTCAGTGCCAAAGCAAGAGAGACAGAACAAATGTTGCATATCAGCTTTCGGTTTGACGAGAACGCAATTGTAAGAAATAATATAATAAACGGAAAGTGGGGAACTGAGGAGAGGCAGTCCCCTCGTTGGCCTCTTGAACATGGACGGGAAGCCAATATTACAGTCTGTATTGAGGAGGCCTGCTATAGGGTAAGTGATAATTAACACTTTAACTCCCGATAATGTCATATCATGAAATGGTATTCTTTTGAGTCTGCACTCCCCATGTTCAAGTACCAATTTGAACAGCTGTTTGGTCAGACTACAATTGTATAAAGTGCCTTGTTGTATCTTACAACACAGTGTACAATGATGAAACTAGTGTTCAACGAGTGATGGTTTCTTTCTAAGCTCATTTTGCACCTCAATCGAATTCAAAGATCCGCGGATAATCAAGGTGCATCAAGTGGTACTTAGGGTCTTTAGTACCCCTCTGATAGATGAATTTAAGTGCCACCAAAGTTTTTCAAAATTTATCAGGGCAACTTATTTATTGTTATTTTCAGCATGTATTTTGTTCAGCAAGTAACCAGTTATGATACAAACAAATTTAAGCAAATTTTTCAAACTTAAAACTTCTCTGTCCCAGGTATTAGCACTAATGCTGGATGAAGGTCGTTGTACTGTATAGTGTTACATCAGGGTAATATAAGAGCCATTTGAATGCAACTATGCTGATGAAGCACGACAATCCTCATTCTCCCCCAACAGAGGCAGCTCCGTCACAATTTCCGGTACAACCTCTATCCAAATAAAAGCGCTTCACGGTCTATAAATGGAGAAACTTTACTGAATGCACCCAAAGTTGGTTGTGCAATCAGTGACGCCGTTTTCAACGTTATTATTCAAATCGCCTCAATATATTCGGCGACTGCATCATTGCATATGCCTGTGTGAGAACAACTAATCGACTAATCATTGGCTTGAATATTGCAAAGTAGTTAATGTATCAATATTGTGCAACTAGTGAGAGCTGTCGTAAGCTCAAGAAGAGCTCGTACTATAACAGGGGTTTTATAGGAATTAAGGACGGACATAACTTTGTGGGGAGAGAGCGGATGTTCCTTCGCTTGGGATCCGTTCATTTGCATAGTGCTGCATTGTCTTTAAATGATAACATATTCTCACTGTTGCAGGGATTTGTTGATGGTGTAGAGATGTTCACCTTCAAACATCGTACTCCAGTGAATGATATTGAACTACTGAGTATTGTTCATGTTCATGTTAGACGCCTCACGTTCACAGACTGGAGACTTTGATGATACTCTGCTCGGCCAGCATGACAGACGTATGTCCAACATGGCACAGATACTTGTACAACCTGTTCCTGTGTCATATTGTTTGTGTTGTTCAAGATATGCCAACTAAAATTACTATTGAGTTTTCGGTAAAATTTATTACGATTTTGGCACACATGAGTAGGAATAATCATTCATGCATTGTATTGTCAAACAAACTCTTTCAGGCTTTAAAGGGGCACCGAGTATGTTGTAGGGGTCAAATTTTTCAAAGTTCATAGATAGTGTTATTTGATCAATAAGCAGATGTTGTTTCTGAAAATTAACACCCTAATGCTTATCGCTCCAGCACATTGACAATAAACAGGTTACAGTCGAGATGGATGAACAAAAACCAAACACAGGCTGAAGCATAATTTTGGAAACTTACTCACAACAGATATAACTGACAAATATGGGCTTGCAGTTCTTAGACGATCATTTAACTAATGTACATGTATAGTGGACGCAGGTTTTCAACTTTTAACACTTATTTTGGCGTTTGACGTTTTTCATACGCAATTAAAAAGGGAAAATGCAATAATTTTGGCATTTAAGAGGTGAAGATGCATCTTTAGATAAGGAATTTGAACTCAGGTCATTTATTATTTACTCCTATATGAGTCACATACATATTTTGGAAACATACACTGTGTCGCTTTATAGTCACGTTCTAGTTTTTTCGTATTTCTTGTTTATTGATTAAAGTTGATTACAAAATGCTGTTTTGTAACGATAAGGTGTATATTGATAAAAAAAATGCAAAAACTTTTGATAAACATTGTATTGTCATGCTACAATGATCAAAGAGGATAACGCCCAGGCAGAAGAAAGGTTCCACTTTTATTTTGTTCATGAAAACATTGAGAGGGGTTTGATTCTAAGATTCTAAGCATCAGACGCCTGACGTCTTCAATGAGGAGACGTGAACTTGCCTGCATTGATGCCCAGGGTGATCACAGTGGCAACTGATGACAGACTCTGTTATTCCTGTGACTACTGAGAGTTTCTGTGTACATCTTTAAACTCAACATTTGTGTATTGTTTATTATTAACCCCCTGTCTCAATCTTTGTGTTTTGGGGCAAATTAAATACCGATATTTGGATGATTTATGATACTTGAAAACTATTTCTGTTTATAAACCAAACGTCAGAATTTTATATGCATTTTATTTTATTTTATAGACTTGAAAAATGAGTGAAACCTTTTTTTCCTAGTTTTAAATAGCAAGGTAATGAGGGAGCTTTATTGATCCGTATACGTTGATGAAGTAGGCTGCTTCTTTAAAAATTCAAATGTTCGTAAAACAATTCTTACACTAATGGATGTAAAGGCTGATCAATGATTTTAAGCACATCTGGCCTGAAAGGTGATTCGAATACAAATCAATAGTAAGGTGTATGACCTCTGCTTGCTTTAATGCAAACGGATACAAGCTAGATATTAGATTAGAGTGAGTCTGTGAGCGAATAAGGAACTGGGAACTGGTTGCTGACTTCACAATTTAAGTAAGGAACTGGGAACTGGTCGCTAACTTCACAATTTGAATAAGGAACTGGGAACTGGTTGCTAACTTCACAATTTAAATAAGGAACTGGGAACTGGTTGCCAACTTCACAGACCCTTTAATGCAAGCATACACCCTGCTTATCATGTAGAAGGTGAGACGTCTGACATCAGCACGCGCATGCGCATGCGCATGCGCTGCCATTCAATTGAAGAACTTGATTAAACGTGTTTTGTTATTATTTGAAACACTGTTAATAACTTTTGATATTTGACAAACGATTGATTAATATTCATGAAATTGAAGGTAGGCCTACAATGGATCTCGGTGCATCTCTCGAAAAAAATTTAAAAACTCATTTGACTATTACTTTATACTGAAATTTAAAATACAGCAGTGACGTCATTGTTATGTTTCAATCATACATTATCCTTCATGAATCTACTCTTTCTATGTGAACAACTGAGTAATACTAATTTGAGATTTTCCCCGCAACGATCTTAGTTCTGGTCATTATTTGAATATGTAACCTTTTTGTCATAGCACTTCGATAGAGAGAAACAGCGAAGTTTTTGCTAGGGTTTACACCCAGGGTAAGAAGAGTGGAGCGTCAGCTATACGTCTTTCCCTGAGACAGGATAATTTCTTATATGATGCCACTACACATCGACCGCCATCACTTTATTTGTATAGGTATCAACATGTTTCTGCATCCTTTTTCTGTGCTTCAGTCCTCCAAGTCGTGCTTTCGATACATCTTCGGTATAACGCAGTACAGTTTTACCTCTGGGATCCGTTGTCAGGCTTCGTTGAGAATGTTGCAGTCGCAGGGCTCTGTGTTCTGTTGCTACTGTAAGAGCGAAGTTAATAACAAGAAGGTATTGTATTCTGTAACTGCTCAGAATTCTCACTCCCAAAGATATTTTACTGCCACATCAAGTTTTCTTCCTCCACACTTATTACTTGAACTTGACCTATTGACATACCGATACCATCAGCAGACCGTTGTCTTATCACGGAAATGTGATTTACTCAGAGAAAACAATAACTGCGAAATCGCACTGTGCCAGGTAGAGATGGATGGACGTCAACATCTCGTAGATCCAGGGTAATCTGTACTGTTGACTTTTCGGACTTCGGTGATGAATCTTCTTAGGGTGACATCCATCCTCTCCTAAGCCATATCTTCCTAATTCATTTTGAAAATCTGGTCCTTTGCTTTCCGCTTTGTAACAGTGTTTCTATTTTCGGCCCACTCTTTGTAAGTTTTAACAACCCATTTGTAGATTTTCTAAGTACTCTCGGATACTCTGGAAAATGGAATCAATAATTATTAATTTCTGTTCAGAAACAGACCATCAACTAATGGCATAACTCGCAGAATTTTGTTCGAAAATGATTAAGGAAGGTATTGCGAATTACAAATGCATTAAGACAATGTTATCAAATTACTACATATTAACAAAATCATAAAAAGACAAGATAGTAAATAGGAACAGAACTTACTGTCGTTTGCTCATCAGAGTCATTTCGGATTTTTTGTCCTCAGTTTGACATGCACTCTGAGATAAAAGATGGTCGTCATCCGATGAAAAATATTTTATCACAGTCGAAGAGGTGAATGCGATTCTTTAATTTCTCTTGAAGCCTGTGTTAACACAACATCATCCTCTATAAAAATGTCTTCGAACTGTGGATAAAATCAGCCATGTCGTCCCAGTCAACAACAAAATTGCCATACATAATGTCTAAGTTGAATTAAGACCACCTTCATTTTATACCAACTCTTTCACGTAAATTAAGATGGTAACTTTGCACGTGCATTAAGAATATACTAGCAAGATGGTTACATTGCACGTGCATTAATGTACTGGCGAAATGGTAAGGTTGCACGTGCATTAAGAATGTACCGGCAAGATGGTAACGTTGCACTTGCATTAAGAATGTACTGGCAAGATGGTTACGTTGCACGTGCATTAAGATTGTACTGACGAAATGGTAACGTTGACGTGCATGAAGAATGTACCGGCAAGATGGTAACGTTGCACGTGCATTAAGAATATACTAGCAAGATGGTTACATTGCACGTGTATTAATGTACTGGCGAATGGTAAGGTTGCACGTGCATTAAGAATGTACCGGCAAGATGGTAACGTTGCACGTGCATGTAAGAATGTACGTTTTCCAAACAACTTTTAGATTGACCGGTGAACCAGTTGGGACCATCTCAAAGATTTTAAAAAGATTTTTTTATTGAAAAATGTTTTTTGTGTCATAATCATGCCGCGACTCGGACATTCTTTTACACTAATATAAGGTTACTTGTATGAATCCGAGGTGCAGATGTAGTCGTAGAGTTTTGCTAAATCAGCCTGGGCAACGCTTTGGTAGTGTTTGATCTCACTGCATCCCATCGCCTTGAACGCCGTCGTCGATTCTGTGAAATCGGCGTTCCTGATAATATTTTTTTCCTTTTCTTTTTTTCTCCAAGTGTCTTTGGATGCCATGGCGATAAGACGTCAAAGTTACTCTCGTGTAATGTTCACCTTTCTCTGATCGCACTTCCGGGTAGAATTTTGCAAGGGCGGCATTAAGTTCAACTTCGTTGAAATTCTCAAAATCTGCCGTTTAGCCTCTTTGATGTAAATAATCTCGAAAAGCCTTCACAGATGTGTTACTAGATCTTTTGTTATTTTTCGAATCAATATTTTTCAGAATCTCCTTTTCTTTTTCTCCTGAGATGTCAGCTAAACACTCCCCTCTATTTTCGGACGTTGACGCCATCACTGAACGGCTAAGAATAGCGCGACGAACGATGACTTCAAACCAAGCGATTTGATTGGATGAAAGGCAGGGGAAGCCTCAAGTCAATATCGTAATTTATCAGAAAGCTTAAGTCAATATCATGTCATGTAAACCACCACGTGACGGTGTGTTGACCAATTGCTGAGCATAAAATTAGTGTCTATTAAATAAGGATGTTATCGTTAACGAATATCACGATCAAACGATTCCCAAAGATGTTTAATGGGTGACATGTCAGGTGAGCATGCTGGCCGAGGCTAAACGTCGATGTTGTTGGCGGTAAAGGAAGTTCCTAAACTCACTCCTTGTTCCTGTTGTTGAAGAAAGGGGTAGACGACGGGATTGAGAAAGTTATTGACATAACGTTAAGCAACCAATAATCCTTCACCAAACCGGTGACATCACTGTCAGGGAGCGGTTATTTCAATGTAACGTGTGCAGATACCGGTCGGGTTGTTGTGACGCTCGGTCGGACCTTCGTCTGGCTGAAGCTAAGTGTCGGTGTGTCAGCCTCCCATTTCAATCGTCCCGCTTGCTCGCTCTCGTAGCAGTCAATTTTGGCTTAAGTCTTAAGGTGTTTTTTAAAAAACTTAATTGTTGTCCGACATCCCGTTTGCATTAGATTCATAACCAAAACTATTTGGCTTTTTTGCTTTGCATGATAATTGCGAAAACCATTATTTTACAAAAGTTAGGAAAAGAGTGCAACGATGCCAAATAACCATAGAAAACAGCCATTGTTTCATTTTGGCGATGTAAATATATTTTCATGCCATTGGGTTGAATCTGAGTTTTTGTTAATGGCAAATTGCTCGTCAGTTTAGATCTGCATGAACAAAACATTTAGTGTTAATGATATACATGTAATCGTAGCAGTAATTATTGTAAATACCATTTGAAACCCTTCCTGGTGAGGGATTATTATTATATTGGAATAACTCCTTGGTCAAATATGAGAAGTTCTTAAGCTATATTGATATTAACATGTTTATGATAGCTACATTTCGTTTATAGTTTAGATGAAGCGGTAATAGATATAACAATAATTAAGTGATTGTCAACTCCTAAAAATTAAATCATTACTTGTTGTAAACAACCGACAGAGATCGAAACTTTATAATTAAAATGTTTATATCAAAATTCTAGAGGAGTTGGCAAGTCAGCAGTTTCAATGGTTTCATTGATCAGGAATGGTGAATCATTAACGAAATTTTCTTCGCTCTACTAATTTTGTTGTGCGGTGGCTTCAGTTTAGAATCATTCAACCAATTCTCCATAGATATATAATAGATATATATTAAGAATTCTCCCAATATGTCTATTGTTAACTTTTCTTATGTAATATTGAAGTGTAAGCATGTTCACTCTCTGAAATGGAGTTAAAAACTGAAACAAACCAGGCAGAAATCATTATAACCTATAATATATCATTATCCTATTCTGGGATTTCCTTAAAGAAGTAATGATCCATTAATCATTTTCATAAAAGATGCTTTTTTCAAATGTTAAAAGAAGACATTACAAGTTGAACACACCAAGAGAGAAAAATCCTCTACTTCAATTTCATAAAAGCCATAGCTATTTCTGCTGTAACTATGACAAATTTGTCAAATTCTGGTCCAGTTGCCATTCGTCGTTCTCTAACCTTTCCTATTCAACTGTCCTGTTCATGCATAGAGCCATTGTCATTAAGTATAAGGAAATGATTTGATGCGAATGATTTGTATGATTTACTGAACTTAAAAGAGTGAAATAATTTTTAATCGTTCATTTAATCGTTCATTTTGTCTCAGTCTTTATGATAGCTTCACCTCAGCACAGTGGTGTATTGGTTAGCCCTGGCCCTTCACGCCGACGACTCGGGTTCGAATCCCGGTGGAGACACCAAAAATGTGTGACCTGGGTCCAAAACTGTGTTGTGTCCTTGGGCAAGGCACTTCATCCACATTGCACTCAGTCCACCCAGCTGTTAAAATGGGTACCTGAATATAGGGTTGTACGGACTTAGCGCTTAGTAGCAGCTTTGAAAGTACACTTTCCCTCAGGGTAATGATGTAGGCAGCGCGTTGAGCATGTCTTAGGATGTGGAAAAGGCGCCATATAAATATTCACATTATTATTATCATTATTATTATAGATGCGGAAAGGATATGTCACTTACAGGGAAGTGAATGACTGTGTCTTTTCTGTATGGTTTCATGTACAGAGTCAAAATAGCCATTTTACGACCATCACTATATCATGGTATTATAAGAAAGACAACACAACTTTCTTTCTATGAGCCTATGAAGGAAAACAAATATGGAAAAAGGAACAGATACATATTTTCTGCAAATGCAAAAAATTCAATCCGAACGGCAAAGACAGTATATTCGGTATCAAAATGGCAATTTAAAAAATTGGCAATCCAATGCATGGCATTGAATATTGCAATATGACATTATGCTGCAGCTGTAACTTTGCAAAACATTATGACATTCTTGTATAATGGCTTTGTTGACCTACCTGATTTGTTTTGTGTAAAACACTCCAATTCAATTACATTGCGTACAAATATCCCACTTAAAATACAACTGTCTCCTTTAAATAGAAAATTCATTTAATTACTTTTATTTCATTTTTTGAAATGTCTGTATTCATTGGCAACACAGTCCTTATTTTGGAACCAGTAGGAACTAGATTGTACAACATCATTACGATACGTTTAGTTTCTCTCAATTACATACACATCAATCCAAATGACTCTATCTCTCCATGATAAAATACATTCGAATCTCGCTTGAGTAAATATTTAAAAACTTCGGAGCTCGGTCGATTTTATATAGTCTGAGACGAACTGTGAGCCCTTCACAATCTAGGAATTAGCCCATTCCTCAGTTGACATAAAGGTGAGCTGTGAGCCCTTCAAAAACTGGTAATCGACTCCTATACTCCCTCAGTTTGACATAAAGGCGAGCTGTGACCCTTTCACAATCTAGGAATCGAACCCTATACTCTCTGAGTTGACATAAAGAAAGGCGTGAGCCCTTCACAATCTAGGAATCAAGTCCAAAACTCTCTCAGTTTGACATAACGTCGAGCTGTGAGCCCTTCACTATCTAGGAATCATCCAGTATACTTCCTCAGTTGACATAAAAGCGAGCTGTTAGCCCATTCATAATCTGAGAATCGGCGCCTATAATCCCTCAGTTTGACACAAAGGAGAGCTGTCAGCACTTCACAATCTGGGAATCGACCCCTTTATTCCCATACTTTCACATGAAGGAAAGCTGTGAGCCCTTCACATTCAAGGGATCGACCCCTCTACTCCCTCAGTTTGACATAAAGGCGAGCTGTGAGCACTTCACAATCTGGGAATCGATCCCTATATTCCCTCACTTTCACATAAAGCCGAGCTGTGAGCCCTTCACATTCAAGGGATCGACACCTGTACTTCCTAAGTTTGACATAAAGGCGAGCTATTAGGCCATCATAATCTGGGAATCTACCTCTATACTTCCTATAATTTGTGATGAAGGCTAGCTGTGAGCCCTTCACAATCTAGGAATCCACTCTCTGTTCTAAAATATGTGTATGAAAACGGGATAAAAGCACCTTTAAAATCTTGAATGGATCCCTCAGTCAGTGTAAGAAAATATCGAACTATGAGTCCGTCACAAATAGGACCCGATAGCATCAATTGGATGCATAGACAAATAAAACCCTGAACAAGCTAGATAATTTGCCTTTTTATAAACTAAAATGCACTACTAACATGCACATTCCTAGAATGTGATTGTTCCCAAATTGTTCAGGTCGGACATTCTGCAGACTGTTTAAACAATCTAGGAATATAAAGAATTCCTAGACTGTTCGAACAATCTCCAGATTGTTATCATTCCTAGATTGAACGGAACACAGACACCTTGGACATGTGCAAGTGCTCATTAATTGTGGTGCAATCACTTCCCTGAGAAGTGCCACAATCTGAAGATATCTTGTTTATGTATTTCGGTCGCATTCACCCGTTCTTTCGTGAGAAATTTGTTAACCGCACAACGCTCAGTTTCAAAACTTTACATGCTTACAGAAGGGTACGTGTGTTCAACTGGCTGTAATTCTCAAGTAAATGATTTGGAAGGGTTGTTTATGTCTGTAAGCTGTCGTAAGATGGTCTATCTCAAAAGTTGACAACAACAACGATGATATCGACAGGGGTGTTAAATATTTACTTCTATGAACTAATTGACTTACGCTCGTATGTACAAGTGTTCACAGTTATATATTTATACGTTATCGAACAACCTTGCTCTTCCATATTAAGCTTATGCAGCGTGTTATGCATTCTTTTACCAACTTGAATTTCAAACGATTTATATTGTTTTAAAATCACTTAATACAGTCACAGTAATACAGTCATTGCACATTGAATATTGCCCTATTTCAATTATCCTAGTTCCCTATGTGACTTTACATGCACTCAAAATCCATTTGTAAGTGGAAGGAATCAGCTTCTATCACCTTGTATGTCTTGAATATTTAATGCGGTGTATGATGATGATTTATGAGACTCTAAAGAAGAAAAGGCTTCACAAAAGTATTATTACCATTTCTAAAACGATCAACGATTAATGCAACATGTTTCAGCTGAGCTGTTGAAAGCAAACTAAGTGAGTGACATTTTTAGATTAAATAAAAATCACACGAAAATAACCGTTTGATCAAAAGAAGAAGGCACATAACTTTCAATTGCAAAAGCTTAAAGTTATAATTGTCTCTGTTTATAGTTTGAGTCATTAAAATTGAAATGCGAGTAACTCCATTTTTCGTTTGCATTGTCAGCTTAGCGGGTTAACGAAAAGACAGCAGTGTTCTGAAAAAATTAGATAGAAAAGATTCAATTCATGTGATATGCTCAGATACTTCCAATGAATTATACAACGCAACCACTCTTTGTACACATGTCTTTTTGCTAAGTCCGTAAACCAAACTGCTACTAGTTGTTACTGGAATAGCTTTATATATCACAAGTTAATTTAGTTTACAGTATGGTACTGTTAAATGCTCTCTTGTGTATTTTTTTTCTGAGAGGTTCAAGGAGTTCTTTCTATACAAGAGATGTACGTTTCAGCAGCATGTTTACCCCGGACACTTCCATTTGGGACTTTTCTTTCAAACGGAGAATTTTGTGTGCAGGCCTATGTGATGTCAACAAAAAGGGTTTTTACACAATCGCCATGATGGAAGATGTCAGCTTCTCTCACAGATGTTTTACTCAGCCGATGGAAATACACGCGAACGTAGAATTACAGTATACAAACGCGCTGGAAGTGAGATATCTTGCCAAAGTTTGATTCTCTTCCTCTGTGCTTGTAATCATAATATCAGATAACGTTTTATGAATATATATTAACAGCATTCTCATCTCTGTTTTATCAACACTTTGATAGTTCTTGTCATCTTTCTTTGCCAATTCGTTAGCATTAGTTAGAAATATTTTGAGCGTTACTCTTTATATCCGTTGTGGGCGCTACATTCAAACCTTTAAGCCTCAAATTAGCCGGTGGTGAGAGTTATTCGTTTGCAGAGAAGTTGATGAAATTATAATTTATCTCTCATAAATAATTTACAATATCATCCTACTACATCGGCGTATTTGTATCCGCGGATTCCCTACAGATACCCTGATATCCGTTGGATCAAAAGCCTTGTATCGTTATAATTACCTGCCATTAAATTACTCGCCACAGCAACAGCGCCACCAACCGGGTGAGAGTTAATACGAGTACCGACGTATTTAATATTCAATCAATTATTGAATTGTTTCTGCAAAGTACTCTTTCTATATCGTCTGCAAAAAGATTCCACTGGACAACGATAGAAAAGTATTTTATGGGTATGCAAATGTTTACAAATTCATCATTTTTTAACATTGTTGCACTATTCATACGGCTTGTTTGTTTTTATAACATAGCCCAGTTTATTCTAGAGATTGGTAATTTTTATATGGGCTAGATGTATGAAATCAAATCACTTAGATACCTTGTATCGTACACATAGCATAAATTATAAATGTTCACGTGGCTTTAATAAGAGCCAAAACAACATCATGTCCAGAGATAAGTTCAATAACCCCCCCCCCCCCCCCCCCCCAAACTTGCATTACTATCTCTGAACTTAAAATGTTAACATATTCTTGTTTTCGATGATAATTCGAAAACGATCATATAAATGTCAAAAGTCTAAAATCTGAGTTCATTTTACGTTAAAATTAGTTACTTGATAGATACGCTCAACTCAAGTTTTTTTCTGCGGTAGATGCAAAATTACGATGAAGTCATCTAACCTCGCCATTGTCCGATTTTCGATCATAAATCACAACATTAACCAAACTATTGTCACTATATTAAACATTAGATAGGCATTAGGATGCTGATTTTCTGAAAACAACCACTACTCCTTCAATACGTTAAACCACTTATAAAGTTTGACATTTCTAACTACAACAACAGACACTTTGGCACCCTAACTTTCGCCGCAGAATCAAGCCTACAGCGGAATTTTGTGTTGAAGCCTTCGCCAATTGATAATCTTAAAGTCATAGGCTCATTTTTGCAAGGCAAATTGTAATGTACGCCAGACAAATAGTTCATCACTCACAGAAATATTCATCCTGACGTTTGCAACAATTTTCAGAACTCTGCGTGCATTCTAACCCTCAATAATGAAGTTCAAAACACCCTACTCTATGTTTTTGTCGAGCGACAGTCCTTACAACGTCATTATACAGAGACATGACGCAGAACACATGCAATTTCCCAGCTAAAAATGCAATGAAAATAGCTAATCCTTACATTTTTCGAATACAGAGAGAACGAAAAGGTGATAAACTCAATGAAGGATGCGTCTGACATAAGTAACGGCGCTGCAATTATTAGATTTCCGGTATATCCCACTTGTGATAGGGCTTTTCAGTTGCCCTTGGGTCTGAAATGTCAGACGCTAATAAGCAGTGTGACACTAAACTATAAAACGGACATAATAATGATAATCTTTGCAGACGCAACATGACGATGGTTGAAGTGATCAGCTTTTTACTCTTGAAGAATATTAAGTCCAGCTAACTTGCCTTACAAAAGTGATTCTATGAATTTGATATTGGATTTGATTACCAAGGATGGTCTGTTGGCATATCGTCGAGAATCTTCTTCCTATCAAACAGGCCTAGAAGGTTTATATCTTGTGAAGAGGAACCTTTCACCAAATTATGAAGGGCCTGGTTAGCAGACCTTTAAATCTATTTTCATCTTCTTTCAAAGACAGAATGCCAAGAAGGCTGACATTTTGTGTATAGACACATTGGCTAACTAGGATAAGAAATTGTAGTTTGGTAATATTGTGGTCCAAAAATGTTATTTGCTTATTATGATTTGTTATTCTCTGCCCTGGACAGCTGATTATATTGTACAGACACCTGGGTGTTATAAATGAGAGATCACGTGACTTTGTTGTCATGTACATGCAATTAATGGCACCTGATGAGCCACAGGGACACTTCCTCTAAAAAATTCTAAAACCAGAGTCCAACCCCATCTCACTCTACACCATATCATTGATGATATCCTACCGGGAAAATAAATTTTAAAGTTGGATGTGTATAGACATTAATAAAGAATTATTTCATCACCAGTCCAATGGTTGTCTTCCGTGTTAAAGGCGTAAAAAAGGAAATGTTGCATATCGGTTTTCGATTCGACGAAAGAAGTATTATACGAAACAGCTTCATGAATGGACACTTTGGTGTCGAGGAAAGAGAAACCCGTTATTGGCCACTTAAACGTGGACAGGAGGCCAACATTACAGTCTGCAAAGAGGAATCCTTCTTTAGCGTGAGTTACAATTACTGTTTTTACGCTTAATACCCAGTAGTTGTATCCTGGTAATTCATTTCCCTGGATTAATTATACTGGGCGGATAAAATTTCCTGTACTCTCTTATCACACAATGGAAAGTTTAGACTTACGTTAAAAATTATTGTTGTCTCCAACAGCTTGAACTAAGGTTTTTGTCATAGACCTTTATATATTCTAATACTGATTTTGGCATGGAAAATCAGGGTTGTTGAACAGATTTCAGAACACCTCACTTGAGGTCGACATGTCTTTGGCAAAACGTTTCCAGACCAGATCCGAGACAGGTTCAATGGGATACATAACCGGAGAGTTACCAGGCCAATGGCAAACATGTAAACCTTTTCTCGCAAGAAAATCCCCCTAAAATGCCAATGTGTGCTGATGCTTTGTCATGCTTGAATACAAAGTCCTCTTCTGGAAAGTAATATGTATAGCAAGGTTATTGATAATTAATAGTGGCCTCAACTTGTGGGTGATTTTTATCTTTTATCATCGATTGCAACTATAGATTTAATGTGTTTTATATCAGGATTTTGTTCATCCTCACATTCCGGTAAAAGTCTTAGACGAATATATTTCTTACCAGCAACTACATGCAATCTAGTTAAAACTAGCTGTTATATTATAAATAAAGAGTTAACATATCTAGGGAACCACACAATTGTGCTGTATCGTTGGAGCGAAAGAACTATCCAATCACAAGTAGCAGGTACTTTTAGTAGCAGTTTAATACGACTGTTTCGCCGTTCTTGAGCACCCTGGTTACAACATCCCATTGTCACGTGATCAGTTATGTTAAGATACTGACAAAGACTCTATGCAGCTAACGTGATAACATTTTGTCTAAAACCAAATCAACAGAAGGCAAATCCCAATCACATATATAGTTGTTTATGATAATCAAAGAGACTCATCAGGCAAATGTTTGCATGTGACAGTAGCCAAGATTCCAAAGCATCTTGATAAGTTCAAAACAGACTTTGTCCCTAATTGAGTGGTCGTTTCGTCAAAGGTTAAATGAAGAATACCTTATCAGTAAATCCCTAAATGTACAGTAATGATTTATCATTATTGCTTGTTTGAACTAGTTTAGGCTCCACGTAGTGTTATTTCCAGTTCTTTAGTTGCACAAGTCATAGGAATATTATACTAGACAAACTATTGTGGTAAATCTGATTAATCTTGGATCACCATATCTTCATCAGTAGAAATGCTTATACCTTTTGGGTCGGGTGCCTCGTGGGATAGCAACATCGCCAGAACAACATTTTAGCAGCTAAGAACCGCCCTTTACGCATTAAAAAGATACCTGGAGTTGTTATTTCATTCAATACTCCAATTTAATCAAATTTTATCAGGGCAAACGGATTGTATGCTGACGATAAGTTCTTTATTTCTATGTTCAGCATTTAATGTGTTCATTAAGCAGCCTGAAGCAAATATGCTCAACTTATCATGACTGTCATCCGGGTTTGAGTCTGACATTGCTGAGTAAAGGTTAGTTCTTTATGTAGCGAAGTAGATGTCGAGATACTGTAGGAACTCTGTGAATGTAAATACACCTAATGAGCAGATTGTTCCTATGCAGTTTTGTACATTCTACAGTGGCGGTAAATGTTACCATGTTCCCACTGTTACAGGCATTTGTTGACGGTGAAGAGATGTTCACCTTCAAGCATCGCATTCCAGTGAATGAAATTGAACAACTGCGTATTATTCATTTCCAAGTGAGACGCCTTACGTTCACAGAATAGTCTATGTGATAGTCTTCTGGTTGCCATTCAGTACAATAGTGTGTCAATCGTGGAACTGGTACAACTGAGGCAAACGCATTTGGCCAGATCGACTGAGGAAATGGTTCATTTTATTTGCGAACAAAGGAGCATTTGATAGTGATATGAGTGATGAACTATTTGTCTGGCATGCATTACAATTTGCCTTGCAAAAAGGAGCCTATGACTTAAAGATTTTCACAGTTACATGTTTGGCGTTGTTTTGAGTTTGTGATTGTTCATAAGTTTAACATTGTATAAGATTGTTGTATTGTTTAGTGGGTCACACTTGCACTTGTTTTGATAGACTTAGCTGGCAGTGTCTACAATGTTCTATATATTTCTTGATTGCTTGAGTTGGATACTTTTGATTGCAGTTTGTCATGGAACGTTAAAGGACATTCTAGAAGGTATGTAACCTATATATAGGCCGGAATTAGAACTCTTACTCATCTTGCTTCTTACAATCAACTTTGCGATCATCTGCCTTGCCATTGGTTTTGGATTCATCTATCTCCTATCGAGATCAACTGACTGTTTTCTACATTCAACAACTATGTGATTCATGAGGACTGGTAAATATATTTAATTAGCTAATTAGTGTGACTCATTTGATATTGTATTATAGCTTGTATTAGCTTGATATTGTAACCTTAAACTCTTTGTTTATTATTTGATTGATTAAATTGTAATTAATATACAATTTCCTTGTTATATTTTGCTGGTTTGACTGGGGACATTTTCCTATTCCAAATGCATTCGTAACAATGTCTAGAAGGCAGATGGAATATTAATCAATAAAAAAAACAGTTGTTTTACTCTTCAACCAATTCTTCGGGGCGTGATAGCGCAGTTATTAGCGCGTTCGGGTTCGGATCAAGAGATCCGTGGTTCTCAGTCAAGGCTGGAACTAGCTAACCATGGGTGGTACTTCGCTGAAATTCAGTGCAGCACTGCACCCAAACCTCGCTGTGTGTAGAACTATTCTCTACTGCAGACAAAGTTGCCGAGCCCCTGGCCGGATTCGAACCACGGACCTATTTAGTCGAAACCGAACGCGCTAACAACTGCGCTATCACGCCCCCACAGCTAAAATTGAAAGGGTTAAACCCTCCTGAAGACATATCTTAGTGATGTGGAGAGACTATATATCAACTAACAAAGTCCACCTTACAATAAACAAAGTCCAAATCGTTGGCATGGAAAAGACAAATGAGAAGATGTTAAAACACGCAAAAGTAACATTTAGATGATTTCGAGAGGCAGAATACCAAATTTTGTGATGACTTGTCAAGTTCTTTCCGAACTATGATCTGGAAACTGTATATAAATACAGAATTATAACACAAATACTTAACTATATTTATTTAGAGTCATTAGTGAAAAGCAATGAAACTACATTTTTCTGTTCTCAAATTCTTAGGTGACCTTCACACTGTCCCGATTTTGAAAAAAGATGCCTACACAAAATAAAAAAATTCTAGTTTAAATGATTTTTTCGGTTATCAAGGTTAAAGAATCATCGTGTTTTGAAACAGGTCAGATGCAGTCATGAGGCACCACGATGTCATTGATGTTATACACGTAATACTGACCGATTGTAAATCTGATAGTTGCATTTACCTAACAGTCCTAATTTTGTACGAATATCAAACAATGGCAACGTAATGTCAATACAACTTCACATTGAGAGTCCGATGTGTATTAAATTTTAACATATCAGCATCATATGACATCCTTAGGGTTGAAATTTCAATAGCCAATAGTCATTTCTATTGAAAATCAAAGTTCAATATGAAGTTAAACACAGGAATAGGTAGATTCTGAAAGGCCTGATGGGGGAGAAAGAAAGAACAAATTACTACCGATATGTTAACGCTTTTGTTATGTAAATAATTTATTCTGTACAAAATAAAATAAAAATTTCCGTTCGTCAGGCATTGAATTAGAAGGGCCAAGCGTATCATTTAGTAATTCAAAGTTCCAATCATGATAACCTATATGTTGTTGAGTTACCAAAGAAAACCACCAATTCTTGGCAAGATAAAAAAAAATAGTTTATGCTTAAGCGCTTAATATCTGTATAAAAATCAATACATTTACTTCATTGTCCCACTTATTTCATGAGAATGTTTGAATATTATACTTTATTGCATATACATATTATAAAATAAGAACAAATATGGGAATGTTTATGGAATGGAAAACGTCTCCAGTCGGTAAATCGTACTCTTGCTCCCTGATCATGAAAAACATTGAACCTTTAATATAGTTTACGTCCTCATTCAGCACGTCATGGCTTCGCCAATACGGTAAAAACTGCAAAATAAGGAAGAAATATTAAACAAGTTAGTGCATTAAATCTAAGTTTAGTAAAGTTGTAAGTCCCAACTGCGATCCCGCCCCATCTCATCCAACTTGAACCAAAACTTTTAATAATCTTCTGATTCACATACGAACTTTGTTAATGAAATATGTTATGGGTGTTAGGTGTATACTTTTTATACCTACAAAGACAATAAGACTTAATGTTCGACTACATGGCTTACTGGCTCGGATTCGTCTCTCCTCGCATACGAGCCATTGAACATAACATGCTTTGTAAACAGAACTGATTTATACGTATATTTGATTAATAGTTGATGTTAAGTTTGTACCGCATTTAATTACGAAAAGAAATATTGAAAAATAATTGTACTCTTAATTTGAAAAAAATTACTAAACGATGAACACGATTTATTTCTACACAGGCATTCCACGTTAGATAACAACCAAACAAAACATATTTATTCAACAAATGTGAAAGGATTAGAAAACAAGAAAATCTTGATCACAATACTTTATATCTAACAAAGAGATCAGATATGTTGAAAATAAAAATACCATAGAGATACGAAATCAAATTCAAAAAGTACTTGAAGGATTATTTACTAAGTTTTTAAATTTAAAAGGTTTTTGCATGACATGTAAGCTATATGTTCTTCAAGAAAATTAAAGGCTTCAAGAGTACATTATGAAATTAGGACAGTTTTTAATAAGTCGTTTTGTTACCTACGAGGGCAGACATATCGGGGTTCATATTTTTATAGGATGCCCTAGGGCAAATATCACTTTTTCATTGTGACGTCACGTCAAAAACAATGCTTTGAAGTCACAGTTATACTATGACGTTGTGTTCTAAATGCGCCCAAGCTTGGATGTTGATTTTGATCAGTTAACTTTGATTTCTCGACTTCGGTAAAAACAGAATATCATATTCGTGTCCATGACATACTATAGTTAGGACACTCGTGCCTTAATACAGTTAATCCTTCGCTCTCTGTGTGGAAAACATAGTATGTCATGGACACTCATATAATATCCTCTATATATACTAGATAGGTGTAGCCAGTACCTCCAAGCCGGATGGATTTAATAATGTAAGGTTTGAGAAAAAAGTTTGTTTTTAATACAGTGTAGGTAGGACAAACAAATAAAGAAGTGGAGCGCATATTTAACATTATGTCATAGGAGCATATGTCTCGCAAACACTGTATCCAAGCCGGAGGTGGGAGTGGAGTGACTGGCAAAACCTGTTGTCATAATACATATAAAACTGAATTGCGTTTGTGGTAATTTCTTTTAATTTTCTTTAAATTCTTCAAGATTGCTGGGCATAACAACGCCTGAATTTTAAATGTTGACTATGTTTTGGAGGTTTGAATAATTTCTCATTGTGTATCGAGATGCGTTAGAGACACCATAGACTACTTGTTTCGGTTGTCATGTATTAATTTATTCACCATCTGAAATAGGAAAAACTTTTCGACTGTGACTTGAAAAGCACAAGGCTTTTTATTTTATTTTTGAAAGATATTAAGCGTATTACTTTTCATTTTAGATTGTTACATGGTTTTATATTATTCCAAAAAAATACTTCTCAAAATGAAATTGACAGATATTTGCACATGTATAGTAGTTTTTGAAATGACGAAACAGAATCAATACATTGGGATAGTAATGAAACAAACATAGTTTTGACACCCAAACATTTAGTTTAACACGAAACACCAAACATGGTATTGCCACATGTAATGCTATTACAAAGTAATCGCAATGTGTTTTTTTGCACGAAACGTTTTTAATATTTTTATTACGTAATCATCACGATGTATCATTGGAAAATAAACGTATGTTGCTGTCAATGTCGTTAACAATGTCAAGCTCAAGAATATAAATCAAGAATTACAGTGGTCCTAGAACGCACCCTTGTGATACACCGGCAACTACAGGTTTGAATATCAGCTATTACTGTTTAGAGCTTAGATCTATTCTAGATGTAGCTTTCAAATCATTGGAGTAATTCGTCAGAGATATTAGATATTAGATATTAGTTTGTGGATAATTTTCTTATGCCATGCAAAATACGGCTTTTATTTCTGTAGCTTTATAAATCTTTTCAGCTATGAAGATACTGATAGGTTTATAGATTTGAAGTTGACAGTTACGCGGAGGACACAATGAACACGACATTAGCATGTAAAATTCTATTGTTGGTCTCCCAATTTGGCTAGCGAGGCAAGTTAACATCTATCTGTAAACACACTATTGGTTAAGATACAAAAAAAGGCCCGTTCGCAAAAAAATCTGTACGAATCTGGACATTTTCAAATTCGTATTTCCGTCTATTGTCAAATTCAACGTATTATATAAAATGCTTTGAGATGGTTTTGTCAGTTTTTCTATCAACATTTGATATTTGAGATTAATGCATTAATTTCACATTTTCTCTATTTTACTTAGGGTTAAGTTTCACTGAGTATATATGTTATTAAACAGAGGGTTGTAATTGTTTTCATTTCATGTTTACCGTGGGTCATTTGTGCACTGTAATTTCAAAACCATTTGAAGCTTGCAGTGGTGTTTGTTTCAGAGAACATTAATCTACTTTATGAGCAGGCTATCTCATTTTTGTGGTGGTTTTAGCATATAAGGCAATTTATACATGATAACTTGATAATCCATTGAAGTTTGTGTCTTAGAAGTCAGGTATTTACAAGGGTGTTTTACACTTTAAAAAGATGGTTTGTAAGTTTTTATGTGATATTTAATTTGTTAATAATGTGGTCCACAATTCACTTAAGAAAGTTGCTGAGACACACTAAGAAAGGGTGTTCTGTATGTTTATTTCTGAATGACATATGTGTCATTTTACATGACAACTTTACAATCAACCAGAAACATGTTACTAGTAACTTGTAGGAATCAATGAGAGCATTCTGACAGTTCATGATCTAGTATAAAATAAGTGAGAAATTGTCTGGCAATGAAGTTTGAAGGAAGATACTGGAAACATAATCCATCTATCGTTTTGAGGCTAGTTGTTTTGAATAACAATTCTTAACACACTATCCCTTTCCAGTGAATTATTCTAACATATTTTTTTTTTGTGATTGTTTTATTTCATCATCTAATCTATGTTCGAACGCGACTTTTTGAATACCCGGTAACGGCATTTAAGTACATTGTCCTGATGCAAAGATCAGTTATTACAGCACTGTGAACAGTTTGACGCTTTTTCACAAAACATTTTGTCAAAACTGGCTTGGATAAGTTTCATTCCTCTGAATCCAAATTGAGTTGCCAGTTCAATCTCAGGAATCGTTTAACTCTCTATATGACTCTTATAGTGCTTTTACAAAGTTTTTAACCATAGGGAGTGCTTTTTGATAGAATGTGCGGTAAATTCTTGGCTCATGTCCAGGCCACAAGTCTTTGGACCACCTGATTCAAGTATGCCTTAAATCTTAAAGGAGCAATCTAATGGGGTATTAATATAAGGCGAAAATTTCAGATCTTACACAAGTTAACATATGTAAAGAATACAATGGAAAACTTTGATAATTAGCAAGAATTTCTGAAATTCAGGAACTCTCATGATAGATGACAGAAGATTTTAACATCCTATGCAACTTCAAATAAGTTGAACCCTTAAATTTTGCTGCAAATAGTAAAAATGTATTCGAACATCTGGTGAGAAACTAACCACTAGTCGGTTGACAGTAACATACGAATTACTGAGAAACTCTGCAGCGTACGTCATTATTGGATTTCAAGAACATGTTTTGGTCAATTAGCAATAGAGAGGGTTAGATTGATGTAGATGACTATTTTCAAAGTAAACGACCTTATAGATTAGATGTGTATTTTGTCTGATTTCTCACTCCCAATGCTACAATGAATTTCAGCGCAGTGCCACCCATGAACTAGCCAGTTCCAGCCGACGCTCACAAGTTTCAATGCATAGTCACATGTGTTGCGGTCTTTCTCATTGGAATAATACAAGCAGCTATGATATGAGTGAAATATTATGTATAAGTTGCGTTAAACCCTCAAATCGCCTCAGCTCACCTTATGATGATGTTCATTTGAAAGATTCGTATAGATTACCTTTCACCATTAATGGCCATGCATTCTTATTCAGGAAAAATTAATTTTGTCTTTGGATCTTGTGTTGAGATTAAGAATGGTCATGCAATGACTATTGTTTTGTCCACTGGTCATCATAGTCTTGTGTCCCAATTTAATAAGTAGATCGTTTTTAATGTTCTGTCCCTTCATTTTCTTGTGCTTTTCTGTTATTTTATTTATCTATTGTTTAGAATTATTATTATTATGAGAGATTCATTTGGTAGTATTGTTGTTGCTTTTGAAGTTTCAAATATGCATCTTATATTCAGATATTAGATGCTTTTTGTAGCCCCACCTTACAGCATAATCGTTGGTATGTAGCGTTAATTTTGACTGGCACTCGAAAAATTTTGTCATGTGCAAAGCTCCCAAACTATACAAGCTGAATTCACCCAACGTAATGCACATGTCAACCAAGATGCGTACAGGTGAAGGTAGTAACTAAATTTGAATGACTTTTTTGTGGTATCCATAGAAATATGGCTTGAACCATGACACCAGGAGCAAGCCTTTTTTGCTAATCATATTTCTCAAACTTTACCAACCAACTTCACCAAACTTGAAATACATGTTCAACATGGCCAATAGATATAACATTCGAAGATAGCACTTACATCTGAATTATATTTTTCACATTTTTCATGGCGATATGAGTCAACATCTGACTCTAGGATGGCCTTTTGTCGATAGCATATACAGAACTAGGAAAACTACCTTCACCAAACTTGATATACATTTCCACCAGGTTCAAAAGAGGTACCATGTCTAATTCTGAGTAATGTTTTTCAATCTCTGCATGAAACAGAAGTCAAGAGCCGAATCGGACTATTCAAAAGCGACCTTTACCTTGCGTGTCACGTGTCCACTATGAACCATAGATGTACTGTCTGAAAGTAATTAACGACCTTAATTTCTAAATCGGAATTTTAATTTTGCAACTTCGTTAAAAACATTAGGTAAGCAGTGTCTCGTTTGTTTGTAGTTATCATCTCAAATAATACGTGTTAGCTCCTTCTTTGTATCGTAAGCATAAAAAAAATGTGAAAGCAAGATAGCATCTTAAAGATATCAATATCCAATATTTTCCCTTTTATCATTTTATCTTATGTTTAGAATGTTTAATTGGTAGAATACTGTCCACATTATTTCCTCTTATACATGAAAAGTGGACAATAGTGTAAATCCCAATGAGACTTTACTGTTTTACTTTTATTGCACTTACAACCAATGCAGTGTCCAGCGGGATCACGCGATTCACGCTAAAAAACAAATCACCCCTCATAAAAAAGCCACAGCGTGATCTGTCGCGCACATAATTTGGACCAATATTTTGTAAAACTTTCAAGATATAACGTGTTTGTAAGTTATAACATTAATGATTATTAGCCTAACTTTGTCATTCTTGGTATGATGTAAAATAATGTTGTTACAGCCCATAACCTATTAATTAACACTTGCAAAATGATACCTCACGGCGAGTAGTAATCGATGCATTTCATATCTAAAAATAGAATCGAAATAAAACACCGTATGTGAAAGGCCCTTTGGAAGGATCAGCTGACCTAAGCCAATCATAATGCTTTATACTTACATATACCAAATGGCTGGGCGTTTTTTTTTTCGTATTTTTGTTGGAGCTTTCAAAGTTTTAATAAATGAAAAGTAGGTTTCGTTAGACAATATGTTATGATCAATGGATATTTAGTAAGAGTTCATTTTGGTTTTTATTTCGTTGATCAAATTTACCGAAATGGTTATTGAGAAATTCGTATCCAGTTGCGCGATATCTTTAAAAACAAGATCGACTATGATTTCCGATATACGTTTGCATGCATCCGCTGTTATCTATCTTGCAAACATGTATCAATTTGTGTACGTTAAGCATTTATCACTGACACGGATCTGTTTATTCCCTAGTTACAAAACAGATACAGTGAAAACTCATACATTACATATTTCATTTGCAACTAATGTATCCCCCCAACTTTTTGAAAATCCCCCCTCTTTTTTCACCATTGGGCGACTGATTCCCTCTTGTTTTCCAGTCCTAGATTGGACACTGCTATCATATCTAACTGCATTTCGGATCTGAGTACTGCATCATAGGAGTCAGTTCACATGACCTTTAACTTAGCCAATCATAGCTGAGTTTAGGAAACAGAGACACCTTTTTATGCCTTCTATGTAAGTTGGCTTGTTATCAGACTAAAATTTGGTCTATGAAATGTTTTAATAATTTACTGTTCCGTCATCCATAATATTTTTTTCTTTTGGTTCTTTCAGATGTTTGTGGACAGTGTGGAGGCGTTCACCTATGACCACCGCTTTCCAGGAACTGATGTTACGCTCATTGATGTTTTTGGCTTTATTGTAAAACTCATTTACTTTACAGAGCAGAGGAGGATTCAAATCATACCAACAGCTGGTTTAGGTGGTCGATATGAGTCCCCAGTCAGTATTGCTATCGAAAAAGGTCCCAAATATCGTGATTTCTCGTTTGTTTCACAAAGGATGACATTCTCCTCCAACAAAGGCCTCTCTAGTCATCAATTGCTGGACAACCTCTGTTTTAATGCAAGCGTTTCTCAGTCTAGAAATATAGAAGCGTGATGCAATCAAAGTCAAAGTATGTAGTGGAATAATCGATCTAAAGTTATCATTAATCTCACCATAACACTTCAATTATTTCCACATGCTTTCGGAAAGCTTAATTTTATTCGAATATATGCTTCGCACTTCGAGTCTTCTTTACAGAACACTTTTGCCTCAATTAGTGACTGCAACATTCCATATTTCTGTAGTATAAAAAAAATTTTAAGGTGTTTTCATTTGCTGAAATATTGCAAGGTAGTTTATGTTGCAATATTTTGGGAATCTGTTTGAAGTTCGAGTAAAGACACAGAGGCTGACATTCTCTCCACAAAGGTTACTCCAGTCATTTTCTCCTGTTTCCTCTGTAACAAGTGGAGCAGCTAATGTACTGTCCTGATTTAACTCGAGTTAGATGTAGAGACGCCGACACTGCATTGGTTCAAAAAGCTAAGTAGCCTAATAAGTAATTGAATGTTGGTGTTTTTGAGTATTAGAAAGTAAGTATTTTATGTATAACCACATGCTAATATAACTGTTATATATTTATCTCAACATCTTATTTTCAATTATTGCTTGTATTTATCTACTCTCTTAAAAGCACTGTAGTAACTCTTGGGCAAAAAAGTTAAGTCTAGATTGTCCACATTGTTATAAGATTTTGCATTGTGTCAAACATTTTATCACTCAACAAGGTTATACGAATTGGAGAATAAAAAGTATGTAGCGACAACTGCAAGTATCGATTACGGTGTCTGCTCCTATTTGTTTGAGATAGGAATTTGCTTCTCATAGCAACCTCACTTCAAACGTTCATATGGGAAATACCTGAATTGTTTATACATTATTTGATTCAAGTTGTTAACATTTGATTTCCTTTCATGGAATTCCTTTATCTAAATAAGCGTACTACTTTGATATTGGGTAGATATTCTTAAATTGATGTTGAATAATAAATGGACAAAAGGACTTTGAAATATAAAGTTTAAAAAGGAGAATTGATATGATGATGTAATGCTCATATCACGAAATTGTCCACATCTAATCCGGAATACGTTACTTTTTCAAAAAATATATGTTAGTGTTGCCATACATTAGATTCAGTGCTCGGTGAACAAGATATACCATTGTTATATACAGGCCAGTTTTAAAGCATTCCTTCACTGTAAATCATAAGGATAATGAACAAGATGCGAGTAATTGCGGTTTATCTGTCCCAAGTGGATTGTTTTGATACATTCCGAGCTTAAGCTTATCAATAAAAAAAAGTTTTGGCATCAAATAAGATCTCGAGTTATTTTTATAAAACGGTAATTCCCATGAACGTTGTGGAAACTTTAATACCCGTTTGATATCATTTCCTGCAAACCATAGTTTTTCTTGCGCATTAGATCCTTGGGAGAAGTCATTTTATCGTTTCACACGGCCGCCAATTTTTTTCATTCAGTTACGATAAAGAAGAAAGTGTGTTGATTACAGTCGGTGATTATAGGTCTGTAAAACCTTGATCAGTGTACTCATATCCTGGACGTTATCTGCATAAAGTGTTGATGACATACATATTTCAGGTATATAACATTTTAAAGACCCAGGTCACAAATACTTTCTGTAGCCACGATTCAAACAAGGACCTTCCTCGTGCGTTAAAGTACAAATGACCTCACCCTTCAAAATGAAAGATCGATGTTATTTAGTTTGTCATTTAACATTGTTCGAAAACGGAACTATTGATAGCGAAAACAGACAAATGACTAGAATATGCTTTGGACATAACCTCTCGCGTGAAGCCAAAGGGCTCTTTGAATACCACAAAAACTGGGCTGAGATTTTCCAGTCTCTCTAAGTGCTTGAAGGGAGCGAGCGCAGTTTCAGTTTTCGCTACAATGCATATCCTCAAAGGTGTAGCGGGCTTTCTCCCTGCAATTACACTAGTAGCCGTTGTATAAGTGAAATAACAGTGGCGTACAGCTATCTATCAAGAAAATTGCGAAATTCCGAGGGACCGATAGATAATGGTGGAAACAAATGTACTCAGTTCTCTAAAGTACAGCCTTTGATTTTAAAGGTTGGTCCTTTTTGTCTTTGATTAGGAAGTTTTGGACATGAAAACACTGTTTATGCATTAATAGTTAGCACTTGCTTGTGGAGTGAGGTATCTTGGTGCGAAACATACTAGTCAAAGGCTATGGAGGTGTTTCCGTTTTGTGGAAACTTTGAAATAAAGCGATCTTTGTGTGCCAAGAAATTCAGTCAGGTGCACCAAATTGAGTTATCTGTGAAAGTAAAGAAAATTTGTTTCATCAGACTTGTAGATATGAATAATAAATACTGAAGTCAAGGGAACCTATAACATAAAAGTCATGCTTATCAACAGATCTAAGTCGAATACTGAAAGATTACCAAAGACATTAGTGAGGCAGAACGATGGGATTGGTGCAATGTTTTTCGGTTTGCGCGTCATCTGCGTTTTTTCTCCGACTAAAGATCTTCACGTTGAGGGTCTGGATGCTTGATTCTGATTGGATGTTTCGTCCAATTCACAGGGTATCAATTCACGATTGAAGTTGCTAGGTTTAACTGAAAACAGTTTACATTGTATTAATAAAAAAAAACTTCCGACTATCCAACTGGTAACTTCAGAGTCGGTATTCCGCTTCTACGTGGGATTAAAGAAATTAAAGAAATAAACCGTTTTTGTTTTCGTGTGTTTACACGTAGAGCAAATTGTTTTGATTATATGTCATATTTTGTACCAAATAAGACGTTTGATTTATCAATATGCGTAAACTACGCTTTCCGCTAATAGGCATGTAGCAGCATTCCTTCGAATATGGAAACAAAACAATGACGTCATTTCGCGAGCGCTTCTGACTTCATAAATCCTTATCACGACGTCATAGTGGTTTACTGTTAGAGTCATCTATTTGCTCCATAGTGATGTTGCGGTCTTTGTTTGCTATCAATACAAGAAAACAGACTTTTTAAACGATTCTATATTTACATTTGTATAACGTACTATGAAAAAACATTTTGGGAACATGCAGTATTATGTCTACTTTGTTAACGGTTTAACTCATTTTCAACGCAAAACGCAAAATCCCCGATACAGACGAGTTTATTTGTGTCTCATTGATCATTAGTTCATCAGTAAAATCGACATAGTAGAATGGAGATAAACTTAGTGTGTTTTAAAATCAGAGACATGTTCTACTGGATTAATAGCGAATAAATTTAAAATTGAAACCGAACGCGCAATTATCTCCTAATTGTTTCAACCATGGTCCACTGGAATTCCACGCCCCGAGGTAACGACATCGAAGCTTTTTCCCAGCAGAGACTTGGCAATTGGCAAGGTGAGATGACACCATGCGAGTTCGTATGCCGGGAGAACATATTTTTAAAAACTTTTTTCCTCGGGACACGGTCTATTGTAATCAGAGATGAACATCAAATAATTGATTGAGAATTATGCGTTTGTATTTCATTTGAATTGTTATTTCTATCATTAATCTTTATAATAAAACTGTTCAGGGTTCGTAACCTTACGAGAATTATAGCCTGGTTGACATTTGAATTTGAGATACCTTGATCTTTAGAACACTTAACCTTGGCATTGGTCTATATTTAGTATCGAAATGATGTCAAAGGTAAACTGGAGCCAATCAGAAATGTTTAATTGCTTATTACCTGAGCGACAGGAAAGGACAGTATAATGGAAGCTTTGAGTCATGACTGTCATTGGCATTAAAAGACAGCGGTATGTCAATGCAAATGTTTATCATGGTATAATTCTGTTACCTGATGTCGTATTCTTCAACTTGAATCTAAGCTAAAAACAAGATGACAATTCCGCGATGTTTAAATGATAAAATTATGTAGTTGTTCTTTAGTGATTTTGGATGGGCTCGCGAGTGACTCATCTCTGCAATTTTTCGCTTTTAAAAGATATTAGTTGTTGTATCGTCAACTCCAGCTGTTTAAGAGACGTTTATTTTCGACAATAGATACTCCTGTGATATAACTTGTGTTTATTCAATTTATTACAGGTTTACTTGGTCATATATACATTGTCTTTACCGTCGACCCGATTTACCTTTGAAAACATTTCAATCCTTTCACTGTCGATCCTATCACTTTTCGATTTGTATTATCGAGGGGAAACCAGGTACAGTATGTTCGCCGCTTGAAGCTGTTAATCATAGTTTAATGAATGCTCTTTGTTTTCTGTTTATTTTGTGAAAGTGTACAAAGAGCGGAATATTCATTCAAATCTCATTTAGATAGGATCATAGTTTTAGTGCACTTCATTGTTCAGATACCCAGTGTACCGTAGCACAGTTCAATGAGTTTGAAGTTCTGTAACAAAATATACAAAGTAAAGTAGTCTCTTTATATCGAATGAATGTTATCAAATTCGCAAATACGGTATCAATCAATACATGTATAAACATATTGTTTGCTATGACCTGTTATAAAAGATAAATTCAACCCACTTGTCACTGAGGTCAATCAAAATGATCTTTCCACCATACTTCTATAACATTTCTCCACACTGAAGTCAATCAAATATGATCTTTCCACCATACTTCTATTACATTCTCTCCACTGAAGTCAATCAAATATGATCTTCTCACCATACCTCTATTACATTCTCTCCACAGAGGTCAATCAATAAGATCTTCAAACCATACTTCTTTTACATTTCTCTACACTGAAGTCAATAAAAATAATTTTTCCACCATACCTTTATTACATTTCACCACACTTAAGTCAATCAACTATGATCTTCTCACCATACCTCTATTACATTTCTCTCCACTGAGGTATCTGGCGTCAAATTATACTCTCGCTGATGTGACACTACAAAGACTATTTCTCCATTATTTTTTTGGAAACAAAGAAACAAACCACAAATATTGTTCAGAACACCTTTCATGATGAAATGTTCCTGGTAAAGTTTTATACACAAATCTAACTTAAAATTACCACCAACATTTTAATTTCACTAGCATTTTTTTCAATCAAACTTTCGAATACAATTGAGCACATGATTGTCGTGTGTATCATACGTATTGGTCCTTACTGGGATATTTTCTCACGCTATGCTTACGATAAGTGTAGTGAAGTAAGTTAATTATGCATGTGCACGGAAACGTCTGATTCTGAAGCTTGGACAAAACATCCTTGCCGATTGAGAAAGTTTTCTGTAAGGGAATGAATAAGAACTGTTGCTGTATCAAGTGTATAAACAGACTTTTAGAAAAAGACGACACGTGACATCTCTTCGCCTTCTTCTCTTCGCAGACATCGAGCAGTTTCATTATTCTTCAGAACAGAGATATGGAAGTTGAGCCAACTACCATCGTATTGATGCTTGCACATGTTTTACCAATATTCTGTAACACCAGACAGGTATTCGAACAGATCCTAAGTATGAGGAATCTTAATACATCAGATGTCCCTCTTCTGAATGCTCAAGCTCTTAACACCGGAAGTTGTGGCCGGATGTGTTTCCAGGAACCTTCCTGCTCACACTTCAGATTCCAGAGGAGCACCTGTTCGCTGTATGACACAAGGCCGACCGCATCAGGGGATGCAGAGGGAGCTTTATACTTTAAGGAGCTCGGTAAGTTGTCAATAATACCAGAAAGAAACTCATACTAAGATACTTAAGGTGATCAAGGGATGCTAAGGGTCCTATCTGTATTACAAATTCGATAGTTGTCACAAAAGCCTCCAAAACCATTATTCAATAGCTATTGTGCTACGGTGAACGGGAGTTGTTAAAGGCTCTTAATGTTTTAAGAAGTGTGTGAATGTCAAAATGCCTCACAGAACGCGAATCAAATATATGTATGATGAACGGGGGGCTGAATGTCCCACTAGTTTAAGGAAGCTTGTATGTTTTCAATATGCTGAAGATAATACGATTCTTAAATGGATAAATGGGAAAAAAATGGATCAAGGGTTTCTTTTCGCTCTCTATGTACGTTTGACTCAGTAAAAAATTCCTCAAACAACATTTTACTAAGATCAGTAAAGTAAACAGCAGTTGCTGAACGTCATGTGTGTTTTCTCAAATGTCAGATTGCCTAAAGGAACACAATCCTTATATGTTTATTGCTAACAGTGGATGATGTTTGATTTCTTATTTAACAATATTAAAGTTTGGTAAGAACTCAAAAAAGCCTCAAAGAATTTTTTGAAGATGTGTCCGATGAACAGGGTTGTAAAAGGTCCTGTAGTTTGTACATTTTCCATATTGTCTAAAAACATCTTTATTAGATATTTACGATGAATTAATTATTTGTTCCCTTTTTTAATCTACCTCAGGATCAATGCCAAGTCCACGTGGCTACGTGTATGTAAAAGGTCGAGATCTTGTGTTTAAGACCAATTTCACAAAAGTATCGATTTCAAACGCCCATGAACAATGTAAGTTGGAAGGGGGACGATTGATCATCCTCAATGACAACGACACTTTCCACTTCATACATCAGTGGATGATGGACAGAGGATACAGTAAGTTTAGAAAATTCCAATATGGCTGATTCTATTTCATATTCAAGAATTGGTAACTATTAAAACTAAATGTGAGGATGACTATTAAAACTTTGTTTGGAGCATTTGATATCATCTTTGAAATACAATTACGCACACTGTACACGAGAGCTGTTTTCATTAAGAGACAATTACAAGCCTCGTCGTCTTCACGTTTCATTTCTGAATTTCAGCTGGGTTCTGGGTCGGGCTGAGGAAGACTTCTAAATGGCTGAAATGGACTGACGAATCAAAAAATGTTATACCGTTGATACAGCCGCTCCCCCTAGCTGGTTGCGGCGTCTTGGTTAATGAAGGAATCTTATTAGATTCATGTAAACATAACGGGCAAAAATTCATCTGCGAAATAATTTGAATTGGTTAATACCGCCATTAGAACAGATTGACATCATGCGCACTGTACCACGTTTTTCTTTGATGTTTCCTTTGATTTAATTTTTCGATAATACCTTAATATGAGTTCTTAGATGGCATGTATATCATTAAACCTTAAGAGTAGTGCTATCTACCGTGTATCATAGGGGGTCCGAGTGTAGGTATGCGTGTGTTTGGGGATTGGGTTCGAATCCCGCTAGGGGTTCGGCAACTTTGTCTACGGTAAAGAACCGTTCTTTGCTCCACTTTCAGTACGGTACCAGCCATGGTTCGCTAGCTCCTGTCGATGCTCGCAGGTTTCACCGGAATGCAAAGCCACAATTGTTTAAAGTTTTAAAATCCTTCGCTCACCTCTGTTATTTGCTTATTGCAGCCTCGGTTACCAGGTTTCGATTATCTTCACAAAACACCCCTGGGAACATTCTCCAGGAAATTTTGTACTGCCCCTTTGTCTTGTTATGAAACATTAACCCAATGAAACGGCTTGTTAGGAATTGTCTTAATATGTGTTTAGAGAGCCAGAAATTTAAACAGTCGCTTTGAACGCATGCTTAGAAATTCGAGTTAGAAAATCAAAACGAAAGCTTCCTCCTTTATTGGTTGATACATGAAAGAATGAGCTAAGAGCTAGAATTGCATGGCAGTTTCCGCCAATCAAAGGTGAAGCCGAAAACTGGACATAGATTAGTGTCGATGATTCATAAGTAGGGAGAGTTGGTAGAGGATCAAGTTTGAAGTGTTATGTCAGGCTTTCTTAGGGTGTAAAGATTTTCAGATTCTGTTTTAACATAGTGGAATGATTTGAACATCACCGAAAACTAATGATTATCTTATATATCTTTTTCGCTTTTTCGACTGATTTGTAGGATGTTTTAAAAGAATATTATCGTTGTTGGTATTTTCAGAAGTATAAATTCAAGTGGGTCTCGGACTGTCTCTTCAAGGTTGATGCATATTTACGTTTGTTCATGCGCATTTCACCTTTATTTTTCTGAAATATTAATCTCATCCTAGATATGTATGCAAGTCGATATGTTTATATCGCTGTCCTCCATTTATGACAATGTCATTGCATAAAAATGACTGTAGCACGTTTATATCCTCAGTAGAAATTGCCACGTAAATTGCGCATGCATGCGTCCATTTTAGTGTGGTCATTTTTAGTCAATTAAGTCATGCATGAAATAATATAACTTTAGCAAAAAACAAACGTCGGTTATAAAATATTTTCACAGCTTAAAAAAGTCGTTCACAATTTGGTAACTTTTGTTTTCCCTTTCCTAAGAAAAACTTCCTAGGATGGAAATAAAAGAATCAAAGGTTATTCAATTAGCGCATAATTTCTTAAATTTCGACGTTTGTGTTAGTGTTTTATGAGGTATGAATATGTAACAGCTCACTGATTTTTTAAAATTATTTATATAGATATAGATATATACAAAAGAACACGGTTTCCATTAATTGGTAGTGTTTGTTTACATTTACTTATGTGATGTTAATCCTTTTCATATTAAAGATCATGCTTATATTCTGGTTTCAGTTGTTGGTTTATTCTTTTTCGTGATTGGTCCATTCAAATGAAGCTCTACCACTGCGTACTCAATTGTCATAGGTTGAATACACCAGGTTGTCAGGCACCAATAATTGTTAAGGTGCGATTCAATCGGTTTGATACAATTTTTAACTGATCGACCCCAAACGTGTAACATTATTTTATCGTAAGAAAATACTTCTTAAATTCGATTCCTTAAAAAGATTTAATATCGCGGTTTTGATTTTGACACTCATCTTCATTGAAAGTGTTTTTTGCGTGTGATAGTTTTATTCATAAAGGAATCCAGGGTTCCATCCTGTCGGACTCATATTTTTTCAGAGTTATGAAAGTGGAGGCTCACTTTACTTCATTTCCCCGAAATATATACCGGCAAATGCCTCATACCGTTATTTCTAACCGACCAGTTAAATAACGTACGTTTTTAACTCGATAGTATTGGCAGTACCCGGATCGGAGGTCAGTTAAGTTAGAGATGACTATATAACGTCACGAAATTTTCATTGGCCAAAAACATATATTTATAACCATAAATAACGTGGTATAAAAAATATCAGGATATTGTAATGGCTTTGCGGTACGTTGATGTAGTAAGGTGCAGTCTGATTGATATAGACTTCGTTCCAAGGAATATGGGCTGTTCTCAAGCCGTTGTCCAAAAAAACCTCAGATGAAGGAGTTAGTATGCCGGTTGAGGAAATATCTTTTTCAAAGAACTTTTATTACTTTGAACACGTTCGATTTTAATTAGGAGATAAATCCCTTCTGTTTTTTTATTTTGGGGTTGTATGTCGTGCATTTTTCACCCCTAAATATAATTTCAAACCGAGCTTGCGAGAAATGCACAACATACAACCCCAAAATAAAAAACAGAAGGGATTTATCTCCATTCTAACATGACTAATTAGAAAAATAATGAGGAATTTATTTGCCTTGCGCAACAACAATGTGATTAGGTCGAACCAGTACAGACCAGTTCCACTTTCTTGCAAAACTACGGTGGTACAGTTCATTTTCAGAAACACGCTTTAATAATAAAAAAATATATCAAAACATAAACCAACAGGTTTATAATAAAATCCTAAAGTATTTATTTCATTGACGATAAAATTAACAAAAGACAGATTTTTTATCCCGTCAGAATTACGTTTTTCACGAAAATACATAGGACACCTATCACCCCTATAATACTGACAAGGACTGACCTAATCAAGGGACGTTACTCTAAAAGTAGTCGTTTACTGCCAGCGCTAACTGATTGAATAAACGATCAAGAAAGCTTTATAGTTTGTCATGGTTGAATACACTGTCTGGAAATGTGGTCACTTATGAATGAGAGGGGGGAAAGGGAAGGAAAGTTGAAGAATAACGTACGTCCCCTCTGTTCACTTGACGAATCGCTATATTACCGCGCGTTACTGTAAGAAGCGAGCTCGGTTTGAAATTAAATTTAGTGATAAAAAAATAAACTACTTCGACAAAAAATATACCACAGAATGGATTTATCTTCTAAATTTCATTTTTTTAAAATACGGTATTCTCAATGTCTGTATAGAATGGATTTAAAATTCATTTTGCTGTTGTCTGTAAGGCGATGAAAACAGTAAGTTCAGCGAGTGGAGTTTGTAAACGTGCGCGTATGAATGTGAATCGGTCGTAAATATTTAGAGGTGATTATTAGCGAAATAATCACTCCAAAATTGATTGTGGTAACCAATCAGAAAGCAGTATTTTCATTCTAGTTTTCGTGTCATGTTAGAATCTAACATAAGCAGGATTTAGTCAGATTTCTTCTGATTCATCAAGAAAATTTGAAATAAAACATTATATTTTTCATCATTCATTTCAAGGCATGGAAACCCAATGAAGCATCTTTAAGGCCTCATTCAGCACGACTGATTGAGGAATTCTTAATGTACCATAATGTTCATGTTCTCCCATGACATGCCCGTTCACCTGATATGAACCCAAATTGCAGGAGTTTCGTTAACGTCATATGACATACTTCCGAGTGTAATAAACTAGGTAAAAAAATATTTACACACGTACTCATATTGAAAATATGTCACTACTTGTGGGTTATAAAATATCAGATATAAAGTTAGACAAAACCTTACTGGCACGATAAAAGTCGTTTCTAAGAAAAAAGTATACAAGTGTCTTTCAAAAGTGTTAGGGAAACGTGAGATGTACAAACAACACGCCTCCATACAATGATGATGTGACAGCGCTTACATTTCACCGTATCGGATTATAAGAAAATACCTTATATGGGCAGTAACACACTTTTTTGTTGGTAAATAAGGTGATCATATGAAAACTTAAAAGAAAGTTACCAATCAATCGGTTTTAAGCACGAAACAGTTCTGCAACGAATGAAACATGTCCGGTTAAGCTAAGCGACTCCATTTCCCTGCCTTAAAAGATGTTCACACTAAAATGACCGCCGATACTGTTTGCTTGTGATAATGCATAATGCATAAACATATTCATTGGGAAAAATGGAAGAAATATAATTTAATAAAAACCTGCTACAGCCCCTTTAACAACTCATGGACTGCATCTTGTCTGTTCAAGATGGTGACTTTATGTACAGGGTACTCATGCTCGAGGTCGATCTGCCACCAGGGGGCGGGGCCATCGTCTTTAGTAGCGGTGCAGCTTCCTTTTATTGAAACAGGGACCGTATGTCCATAAGGTCCCTGATTGAAATCAGTATTTCTGTTACCGTCTACAGCTTTTTCTGGACCGGTTACATGTTTATAACTCGAACTTGACGTTACCGGCTTGTTATTTCTTAAAGTAATCTCTGAAATAAAGCATTTTTACTTTTGAAATCATTTACATACAAAATCTTAAAATCAAAATATAGATTATCTTATCACTTTTTAGATATCATTAACGAGTTCAATGTTGTTTTATATCATATAAACAATAGTAAGCGTTCAGAACAATAAGGCTGTCTGATAAACTTGCCCTCTCAACCTTATAAATATGCAAATTAGGTCAATTACAATCAATTATTGCGTATTCAAAAAGGGTTTGAGGTTTTTTTGTAATTTTTAATAGGCGGGATAGCGCAGTGGTAAGCGCGTTCGGCTTCGGATCAGGAGGTCCGTGGTTCGAATCCCGCCTCCCTGATCCGAAGCCGAACGCGCTAACCACTGCGCTATCCCGTAACACTTCTCCACTAAAAAGACTACTTAATCCTTTTATTCTAGTCAATAGTAAAGTTATGGTGAAAGTCATTGTGATAACTGAAACTTATGCTAAATGTAACATTTAAGAACATCACACTTTATTAGTCAATAGTTTTAAGGAAATTTTGCATTAGCTTTATTATTTTTCTCTTCTATTTGACTACGTGTGGATGTAAATTCATTCATCTAATTGTTGCAATATGTATATGGTAAATGTATGCTTATTATAAGTTGCATAAAACCTTTCAAGGGAATAAAATATCCCTATGTCACCCTTGACGGAATGTTTTGACGAATTTATCTCACCGAATGTCTTAATGCATTATTAAAAAGACAAACAGAAATAAACAACATCTATGACATGATCACGTGACTTTGATTGATTGACATTGGAAGCACGATTTACTCATGCAGCGGGGTGTAAGGGATTTATCATCTCTTGGTGACAGTGTACATGGGTATTTGTTTAGGGTCACCTTGACCAATCAGACTATCGGCATTCTTACATGAGATAGGACAATAGTTTGTAACACACACTAACAGATTTGAAGAACTTATTGATTAAAAATGTATTTGAATTAGAAACAAGTGTTTGTCACTAACATGGCAATGTCCCTCGCCGTTATGAGATATTTAGGAGCTAAGCTTTACGAGATATCGCATTAACAATGTATTACACAGTGGTCAAAGTCTTGAAAATGACGTCAAGGTCACCAATGTTGACTGGCGTCTGAGTCTTCCGCCATTGAAGGCTGTCACTAAATATGAAGACTCTATGTGCTAGGCCGTACGAGATATCGCGTTAACAATGTATGGAAATGAATCCTTTGACTGTATAAATAAAATGGTGGACAAAAGCGCATATGTTTGGCATGAATAAAAGAAATGTTAGTAGAAAATAAAATATTTAAAATAAAGGTTTATTGTTTTATTTCATAAAAATATTTCTAAAAATTATAACATATATTATCAAAGCATCACAATGTCTTTTGTCTTCTTGAATTTTCCCTTATCATTGGATCTGTTTCTTTTCCACCATCAATCTCTCCTTCTTCGTTGTCTTCTTCTGTAGCTCTTGTTACTTCATTTTTTGCCTCTTCAGAAGCTGTTGTAATACACCCGGGTGAAGATGATACCTCAGACTCACCCTCCTCTTGGAGCTCGCTAACTACAGCATTTTCACTAATTACAACCTCTGGTTGTCGTGCATATTTTTTTGTGTTTTCTGTTTCTGTCCCCGTCGAATTTCTTTCAGCCACATCAAGTTTTGCTTTCACTTGGTCCTCAATTTTCTTATCGTCATTTCTTGTTATATGCCTAGACGTGTAGGTGTTGAGGGCGATCTCTGCCAGATGTTCTGCTTCTGTTTTGCCCGTCTGCTGAACCATCTGAAAGAAGTGACCTTCACCTTTCTTCAGCAGCAGATGAGGCTCGTCAAATTCCATTATCTTCCCCTCGTCAAGGACCTGCAGTAAACGATTAAAGTCGATTAAAAACTGCAGTGTATTAACCACTCTTAGAGGGTAAAAAACCTCTCTGTGAAAATCTACAGTCACTGATATATTAGTGTACATGTATAACTTACAAAGAATGTGAAACCAAGAGAGAATCTTGCCCTAGCCTCATGAGAAAAGCTTGAGAGATTTATCTACGATCCTTCTCCTTTATTTAGATTTCATGAAATATTCACTGTCAGTGCTGTTATGTAGCGGTCTTTAGCGAGGTCTTTCGTGAGGTTTTGTGACGTCTGCGCAATTCATGTCATTTCTTGATTGTGTCAAATAGGTATGATGTCATGTACTTGAAAATTACAGGACATAATTCAAAATCGTCCCTCGAAACAATATTTTTTAGAAGATATCGCATGATCAACAGCAGGTGATAAATGAGTGCTCCTTTACAAGATGAAACATATATAATTCATTTCATTGACAGAATTACTTTAAAATGTAAATCGCCACTTGAAATTCAATGCTACGCCTACATATCAGCACCCTCTCTGAGTCCGATATGGTGTGCAATCTGTGTCTCATCAAACGGTTTGTTAAAAGGAAATTTTAAAACAAACGAGACAATATTGTGATTAAAGAAGCAAGAGTAAAGGGTACCAAGCACCACCTTGTCTGAGTCCATGATGAAGTATAGTATTTACCAATGATTGTGTTAAAAGGAAAGAAAAACGAGAGAATGTTGAGAGAAAAAACAAGAGTAAAGGGTACACACCAACACCCTGTCTGAGTCCATGATGGTGTGCAGTCTGTGAGCGATTGTGAGAACTGTACACTGACGGAACTTGTCTCGGATTGTCGCCTGGATCAGTTCATCTGTTCTAAAGAGAGAAAGGTTAGAGATTACAAATAAACAAAAAACAAATTCAAAAACCAAAACATCTCCTAATATATCAAAAATGTTTCATGACTTAATTATGATGCACCTTATGAACTTCAGGCAATGTTATCCATTTATCAGTTCTGATTAACTTATTAATTGTATATTCTTTGACAGCTCTTTCCTCCTCATATTTGTTTAGGAAAAGATGCTTGTTCATCTTTTTGTTGACCTTTTATGAATAAACACGGTAGCGTGATTGGTTCTTCTGTCAATTACCCTAGATATTGCTGAAGACATGTTGAACCCGTTTACTTCATAAGTCCTTTAAATTAAATGTGCTATGTTATCATACTAACTTGGGATCCACGTTAGCTGTTGCCTCATCTATGAGAAGGATTTTGTTCTTCCTGAGGGTTGCTCTAGCCAGACAGATGAGTTGTCTTTGTCCCACGCTGAAGTTGATTCCTCCCTCAGACACCTCTGTCTCCAGTTGTCCTGGTAACTCCTCGATAGCGGACTTCAGCTGCACCTGATAGTAGACAAAGAATAAACTAATAGCGTATAAATGATTGAAAGCTGTTGCAATGCTTATTTACATGTTCTTCTGAAGAAAGCTGTTTGGAGTTCAGCAACAACGGTAAGGGTTATTCAAATTTGGCCTATTGCCTTATTGCAAACACATCAATTGATAGTCCTTGGGCAAAGGAACAACAGACTTGGGCCTTCCAGCTCAAAGATGTTTTAAAGTTGACAGTGTCCTCAGTCCGCATCTTAAAATTTGATTGAAAATTTAGAAAATTAATTTTTGTAGAAGTGTGTAACTTAAGGTTAAACCAAATAATTTGTTTTATTGTTTTCTCTCCTCTTTCAAATAATTATGGTAATTAGTTGTGATAGAGGTAAAGTTATGGTCATTACCTTATAGGATAATCAGAGCGTCGTTAACATGTTCTTTCAAATATTAGGTCAAACTGACCGAGGTTCGGACACCACCCGAGGTCGTCCGAACTTCGGACACTTTTGACTAGGAGTTAACGCAATAATAAGTGCATTGTCGGCAATATACTTGTTTTGAAATATGAATTTCTAGTATGTCAATTTATTCATTTCATTAAATAGACAATTGATCGTAAGTAGTATATCTAATCGACATTTTGCTATGGTCTACAAACAATAGATCCATGTAAGAAAGTGGAAAAATATTTGTTTCAACGTAAATGTTGACTATCAGGTTAGGACATATAGGAAGCTCCAAAACATTTTAAACTGTATTCATAAACAATGAGAAACAACCAAAGAGTTAAATTGTGCTGAATATTGGTATTTATGAATGGGATATTTAAGTAAATGTGGAGATATTGATAATATGTCAAAATGACCTTGCTTCGGACAGTTTTGACCATGGTTCGGACACTTTTTATATTTCCTTTATACGGACTTGTAATGCTGTAATTCAACCAACAAAAGTTCTGGAAACATGCATTAACATACGACTAACATATTTCACAAAGTTATTAATTTCAAAAACATACGGTTTAGCGAGTACGGCGTTTTTGCGTCAAACGCCTAGAAAACTGATTGTGACGTCATAATTTTGTAACGACGCATGCGGCAGTTTTGGGAGAATCTAACATCGGAAAGCATGCTCTGTACAGATGACAAATTAATTCATCTTTCCGAAAAACCTTGATATTATTGTACATGAACTTCTCACTGCTTGTTTTGGAATATCTGAGGTCATTTTGATAAATATTTCAAGCTATGGATACATGCGAAAAGATTATGTGCAACTGTCCGAAGTTAGGTCAGAACTGTCCGAACCTCGGGCGATTTCATATAGGCAATAAAAACCGTTATTTTTGGATAATTTATAAACAGTTCTGCATTTTAAGATAGAAATTCAAAATACATAATACTGTTTGATAGTTTGGTTTGCTCATATTTACCTTATTCAAATTATCTTTAATAATGCAGTGTTTCAAATATTTGAATCGATACACTGTCCGAACCTCGGTCAGTTTGCCCTATAATAATCTACCAAAATTGGATTAAACTCCTATAAATGTAGAATGACATGAACGAGTAATGAATAGCAAATACGGTTACCTCCTCTAAACTCTTCCAGAGCTGAGGGTCCTGATGGTGGTTGAAAGGATCCAGATTCTTCCTCAGGGCTCCAGTAAACAGCACAGGGTCCTGAGGAATGATTGAGATGGTCTTCCTCAGATCGTGCAGACCGATCTCCAGAATGTTCACTCCGTCTATCATCAGTTTGCCCCTTGGTTCAACCAGGCGGAACAGCATCGTGATTAGTGAACTCTTCCCGGCTCCAGTCCGACCCACTATGCCAACCTTGAGGGTGAAAATTGTTCAAAAGGATTTTCATCTTCTTAAAGCTCGCAGTCAAATCTCTGATTTAATGGTGTGTCATATGAAATGAACCTGCCTTCGAAAGTGATGCTGAATCATCAATGTTTAAGATTATTTCAAATAAATATTTCTTTGAATAACGGTGGTTGTGGATGTCCTTTTATTCAAATGAAATATTTTAATTTCAATGCACCCGAAAGCATTCGAATGTAAATCATCTTATAGCCAAAAAATGTCCTTTCAAATGTGGAAGATTGGTATACATCCTTATTATCATTTTGCATTATCATCCAGTGTCCATAATGACAGTCCGAGAGCAACAATGTGCCAAAGATGGCATTGTCCGAATATGGGACACGAGACTAAGTTCTAAATGTCTTGATGATTTTCTTTGTATAACCATGTTAAATAGTGCCGGTTACTGAGCATAAGTCGCCCATGTAGACAGACGGATGGTTTTTCTGAGTATCATCCCACATTAAAACCATATCAATGTAGATAGTAAAATGGCATAAAAGTGAGCCATCGATCCTTTAAGGGTTATGAGGGACTAGAATAAGAGAAACATAACATAAATATGAAAGGTTAATACTATAAATACAGAATGTGTTAGTTAAGTACACAGAGGTGAAATTATATATACAAAATATGCTTCGTATATTGTAAAATATGAAAGTAGGTTTTGCAGTAAAATAGACATTGTCTTTAAAAAGTAAAACTGATTCATCTTCATCTCAGAGTTCTTTAAATGAACACAGACTAACCTTCTCCTGGGCTTCGACGCAGAAGTTCAGATTTTTTAGAACAGTTGGCCCATTTTCTGAATATTTGAGACACGCCTTCTCTGTTTGGATAATTCCAGACTGAGGCCAATCGGATGGAGGTTTTTTCTCTGGAATAGATTCTACTGGAGCTTCTGATGGCAGTCGTGTGTATTCCAGAACTCTTTCCACTGATATCATCTGTCAGTCAGAAAATTTACACTGAACATCAAAAGAAACGCTAAACGTTCAACTGTTTAATTACAATCGGAAATGTGTATACGTATTTGGGGACCCCTGTCATAGGAAGGCTTATTGATTAAGCCTTATTAGAGTTACTGGTTTTGCACTGATTGTAATTTAGACAAAATGCTTTGGGTTGGTGTACGGCATATATGATGCTTCTGGGCGGGGCAGTGCGTCTTTTGTGACGACGTCAATGAACATATTATCGTGACGTTATTGTAGAGGCGTGGTTTTACTTTTTCAGAGGGATTAAGGATTCTATATTCCTGGAGTATATTTTTCAGTTTCTCTTCTATGCCTCTGAAAGGACTGACAGTCCGGTTCTTCGCGTTGGATCCGTATAGTTTTCTTGTCCATATATAGACTCCGATCAATAATGATTGTTTGTTCACGCACTCGGCTAGTCATTCAGTCATTCAATATAATTTGTTATGATGTAAAAGTTTTTCTACCTGTGTCTCCACCTCAGCACTTTGTCGGACTCCCCACTGAAACGCTCCAAGCAATGCCATAGAGTATGTAACCGACAGCCCAACAAAACCTGCATCAAGCGCTGTGAACACATATAAATAGGTATTAAATGTAGTCTCTCTTTTTGAGGGCCATTTGAAGCCATCGACTCTTCGACAGACCAAAAAGGCATGTACTTAGTGCAATGAACACACTCAACTATAATACTAATTATAATATATACACATATACACATATATACATACATATTTATATATACATATATACATCTGAAGCAAGAACACTACCTAACTGGTCCTCAACGGGCTCTTCAGTAAAGGATAATATAAGTTCCCGGACACTTACTCTCTAAGGCAAGGTCACTACAAAGCTGGTTCTTAACGGGCTCTTCAGTAAAGGATAATATAAGTTCCCGGACACTTACTCTCTAAGGCAAGGTCACTACAAAGCTGGTTCTTAACGGGCTCTTCAGTAAAGGATAATATAAGTTCTCGAACACTTACTCTCTGAAGCCAGTGAACTACAAAACTGATTCTTAACGGGCTCTTCAGTTAAGGATAATGTAAGTTCCCGGACACTTACTCTCTGAAGCCAGTACACTACAAAGCTGGTTCTTTACGGGCTCTTCAGTAAAGGATAATATAAGTTCCCGGACACTTACTCTCTAAAGCCAGTACACTACAAGACTGGTTCTTTACGGGCTCTTCAGTAAAGGATAATATAAGTTCCCGGACACTTACTCTCTAAAGCCAGTACACTACAAGACTGGTTCTTTACGGGCTCTTCAGTAAAGGATAATGTAAGTTCCCGGACACTTACTCTCTGAAGCCAGTACACTACAAAGCTGGTTCTTTACGGGCTCTTCAGTAAAGGATAATATAAGTTCCCGGACACTTACTCTCTAAAGCCAGTACACTACAAGACTGGTTCTTTACGGGCTCTTCAGTAAAGGATAATATAAGTTCCCGGACACTTACTCTCTAAAGCCAGTACACTACAAGACTGGTTCTTTACGGGCTCTTCAGTAAAGGATAATATAAGTTCCCGGACACTTACTCTCTGAAGCCAGTACACTACAAAGCTGGTTCTTTACGGGCTCTTCAGTAAAGGATAATATAAGTTCCCGGACACTTACTCTCTAAAGCCAGTACACTACAAGACTGGTTCTTTACGGGCTCTTCAGTAAAGGATAATATAAGTTCCCGGACACTTACTCTCTAAAGCCAGTACACTACAAGACTGGTTCTTTACGGGCTCTTCAGTAAAGGATAATATAAGTTCCCGGACACTTACTCTCTGAAGCCAGTACACTACAAGACTGGTTCTTTACGGGCTCTTCAGTAAAGTAGACTATCAGTTCCCAGACACTTACTCTCTAAAGCCAGTACACTACAAGACTGGTTCTTTACGGGCTCTTCAGTAAAGGATAATATAAGTTCCCGGACACTTACTCTCTAAAGCCAGTACACTACAAGACTGGTTCTTTACGGGCTCTTCAGTAAAGGATAATATAAGTTCCCGGACACTTACTCTCTAAAGCCAGTACACTACAAGACTGGTTCTTTACGGGCTCTTCAGTAAAGGATAATATAAGGTCCCGGACACTTACTCTCTGAAGCCAGTACACTACAAGACTGGTTCTTTACGGGCTCTTCAGTAAAGTAGACTATCAGTTCCCAGACACTTACTCTCTGAAGCCAGTACACTACAAAACTGGTTCTTTACGGGCTCTTCAGTATAGGATAATATAAGTTCCCGGACACTTACTCTCTAAAGCCAGTACACTACAAGACTGGTTCTTTACGGGCTCTTCAGTAAAGTAGACTATCAGTTCCCAGACACTTACTCTCTGAAGCCAGTACACTACAAAACTGGTTCTTTACGGGCTCTTCAGTAAAGTAGACTATCAGTTCCCAGACACTTATTCTCTAAAGCCAGTACACTACAAAACTGGTTCTCAACAGGCTCTTCAGTATAGGATAATATAAGTTCTCGGACACTTATACTCTCTGAAGCAAGGACACTACAAAACTGGTTCTTAACGGGCTCTTCAGTAAAGTAGACTATCAGTTCCCAGACACTTACTCTCTGAAGCCAGTACACTACAAAACTGGTTCTCAACAGGCTCTTCAGTATAGGATAATATAAGTTCTCGGACACTTATACTCTCTAAAGCCAGTACACTACAAAGCTGGTTCTCAACAGGCTCTTCAGTAAAGGATAATGTAAGTTCCTGGACACTTATTCTCTGAAGCCAGTACACTACAAAGCTGGTTCTTTACGGGCTCTTCAGTAAAGTAGACTATCAGTTCCCAGACACTTACTCTCTAAAGCCAGTACACTACAAAACTGGTTCTCAACAGGCTCTTCAGTATAGGATAATATAAGTTCTCGGACACTTATACTCTCTGAAGCAAGGACACTACAAAACTGGTTCTTAACGGGCTCTTCAGTATAGGATAATATAACTTAGCGGACACTTACTCTCTGAAGCCAGTACACTACAAAACTGGTTCTCAACGGGTTCTTCAGTAAAGGATAATGTAAGTTCCTGGACACTTATTCTCTGAAGCCAGTACACTACAAAACTGGTTCTCAACGGGCTATTCAGTAAAGGATAATGTAAGTTCCCGGACACTTTCTCTCTGAAGCAAGAACACTACAAAGCTGGTTCTTAACAGGCTCTTCAGTAAAGGATAATATAAGTTCCCGGACACTTACTCTCTGAAGCCAGTACACTACAAAGCTGGTTCTTAACGGGCTCTTCAGTAAAGGATAATATAGGTTCCGGGACACTTACTCTCTGAAGCAAGAACACTACAAAGCTTGTTCTCAACGGACTCTTCAATAAAGGATAATATAAGTTCCCGGACACTTACTCTCTAAAGCCAGTACACTACAAAGCTGGTTCTTTACGGGCTCTTCAGTAAAGGATAATATAAGTTCCCGGACACTTACTCTCTAAAGCCAGTACACTACAAGACTGGTTCTTTACGGGCTCTTCAGTAAAGGATAATATAAGTTCCCGGACACTTACTCTCTGAAGCCAGTACACTACAAAGCTGGTTCTTTACGGGCTCTTCAGTAAAGGATAATATAAGTTCCCGGACACTTACTCTCTAAAGCCAGTACACTACAAGACTGGTTCTTTACGGGCTCTTCAGTAAAGGATAATATAAGTTCCCAGACACTTATTCTCTGAAGCCAGTACACTACAAAACTGGTTCTCAACGGACTCTTCAGTATAGGATAATATAAGTTCTCGGACACTTATACTCTCTGAAGCAAGGACACTACAAAACTGGTTCTTAACGGGCTCTTCAGTAAAGGATAATATAAGTTCCCGGACACTTACTCTCTAAAGCCAGTACACTACAAAGCTGGTTCTTTACGGGCTCTTCAGTAAAGGATAATATAAGTTCCCGGACACTTACTCTCTAAAGCCAGTACACTACAAGACTGGTTCTTTACGGGCTCTTCAGTAAAGGATAATATAAGTTCCCGGACACTTACTCTCTGAAGCCAGTACACTACAAAGCTGGTTCTTTACGGGCTCTTCAGTAAAGGATAATATAAGTTCCCGGACACTTACTCTCTAAAGCCAGTACACTACAAGACTGGTTCTTTACGGGCTCTTCAGTAAAGTAGACTATCAGTTCCCAGACACTTACTCTCTGAAACAAGGACACTACAAAGCTGGTTCTCAACGGACTCTTCAGTATAGGATAATATAAGTTCCGGGACACTTACTCTCTGAAGCAAGGACACTAGAAAACTGGTTCTTAACGGGCTCTTCAGTAAAGGATAATGTAAGTTCCCGGACACTTTCTCTCTGAAGCAAGAACACTACAAAGCTGGTTCTCAAAAGGCTCTTCAGTAAAAGATAATGTAAGTTCCTGGACACTTACTCTCTGAAGCAAGAACACTACAAAGCTGGTTCTCAACGGGCTCTTCAGTAAAAGATAATGTAAGTTCCCGGACACTTACTCTCTGAAGCAAGAACACTACAGAAGGAGACCGCAGCCACAAAGAGAGCACACATGGTGTCAAGTCGGGCTCCTAGCCATCTGCTTGAGGAGATGAAGAGGAACCAAGCCTCGGTGTGGAGATCCTGGTGACCGTCGAATTCTGCAATGAACTTATCTTGCATGTTTAAGGCTCGGATTGTGTGCAGACCTTGTAGAGAGGCGCTCAGGTGGGAGATCACCGGACTTCGAGCTGGGGAGGAAAGATGACATCTATTGTTTTCAGCTGTTAACTTGACATAGCATTCAGGGGTAAAAAAGCATACTTCTAGCTGTTTATCAATCACAGGTTTGTTCATTTTCAATCCTACACATAATACACTGTATTTTGTTTTGTAATGTGCACAACCTTTTTTGAGAACGTTATCTCATGTTAACATCACGAGGACTCGGTTTTGGATGATAATCTGAACAGCGTTTTTCTCGAAGATTCTATGTAACGTCTGAAGCATTCAAATCACTTATCTTTTAATTCAAATCTTCGTACATGATCCTCTAATAATCTATGTAGCGTTCAATGATCCTAATACTTGCCAATTCAGACATTCTGATGTTCCTGAAGGTCCTATTCACGGAGAGCTAACTCCAGACTAACAAATACATACCACTTAAATATTTTACCTCACTTATTCAAATTGGGAAAAGGGCTATCAAAATTAAGATCGAAATTTACGTTATTACGTTGAAGTGTAGCCGTTCATGTTCCCTGAAGTTGAAATGGATTAAATGCACAAGCGTTGTCGACAAAAATGACAACATTTGGTTCATTGGAGCCTCATGATGCTCCAGGAAGTAGGAAAAGCTAGGAGCATTTATCATCCACAGGCATTTTATAATTCAACATACTTGTCCCTTCAAGTCTCTTGATGCTCCTGGACGCCCGTAGGTAGTAGCGTCTGATGATGACGAAGAGTCCACAGAGAGGAACAGAGGGGATGAACACCCAGGGGTTGATCACTCCCGCCACCACGATGATACCCAGGATCATGGTGAAGCACTTAGAAATTAGAAATTAGAAATGCATAGCATAAAGATAGTGATAACATGTTCAATGGTCATATTCGGATTATTCGATATTGAGTCAAATAACAGTAGGCTTATATTAAAACATTTTAGATACCAAAGCCTTTAGCGTAAAGGTAAGGCTGACGTCAGCCTATGGATACAAAACTGTCAGTTAACGCATCATTTACATTAGATTTCATATACTTAACTATTTGGCATCATCGAGAGAAGTTATGACAACAAAAAGATTTAATGGGATGTAAAATTCAGCTCTTTAATATCCCATAATCGCAAAGGGTCACGTTTCGCAATTACGATTTTACGACAACATAGACTAAACTCAAATACTTTATTTTTTGCACATTAAACCAAGAAGTGTCTTAATCTTGGTTTTAAAAGTAACCTTTATTTTAAAAGTTAAAAGCTCCTTCAAAAACCCTGCTATCCTTCGGACCATAGGCCTCGTATCCGCATACAAGTTCTATGGACATACAACTTCTTTATTCCAGCATTGCTACTATTTGGTGTAGTAAAAAAAAAAAAATCCACACACCTTGTTCTCGATACGCTGGTGAAGCGGGATGTATAGCAACCGAATTTGAGCTTGTTTAATGAATACCTTATCTTTGGAAATGATTTATTAAATTTTTAAAAAACTGAAAATGAAAGCATTGACAATGTTCAAATCTTCAAGAATAAGTTGGAATCACCTGCATGAAACTGAAGAAGGTAACCGGAAGTGTGTCATCCATGTTGCTAACGTCTTTAGAAAAACGATTTAAAATTCTCCCTGAAACGATATGGAGAAGGGAAAGTATATTATTTTTGCGATGATTAAGAAAAGTTTTGTTTAATTTGAATAAGTTAAAGGCGTGTCGATCAGAGTTACAACAATGACATGAGTGTAAAATAACATAGATTTCATACAGTGGTATCAACATAAACACATTTGCCAAGTACGGCAATGAACCACAGCGACTAATGTACACTTCTATCATTCTCAAGGTTGAGATTGTTTATCTGTACAAAATATTGTCTTTTTTGTAAAGATGTAAAAAGACATGAAATCAGAGAGGCAACAATTCTGACCACTAAACGTTGGCAATTGGATGATATGGGTCCAACGAAGTGAACTGATTGGTGTATATGCTCTTTGAATAGATATGACTAATTTCCTGTTGAAACTGAAGTATTATCCGTTACTGAAACCCCTGGTATAAAAAGGAGAGAAAGTGTCCATACCAACAGGAAGGCGACTGGAGCTCTGAGAATCTTGGCAAACATGAGATCATGGAGACCCTGTGAAGATCTGATTGCTATAAGGAAGAAAACGAATGCCCTCAGCAGACCAAACAGGAACACTGCAGCAACCAGTCCGGTAAGAATGTAGATGTTCAGATTTTTGTTCACATCAGGTACAGTGCCACTGAAGCAAGAGGAGCTGTTGATTTGGCTGCTGCAGTTACTCAAATCCCACTACACGAGTGTATGTAGTGGGTCGGAATTATGTAGTGGGATATAACGTGTGTAATCACACTTGTGTAGTGGGATTCATGCGCTTACAGACGCACGCACACACACACACACCCACACACACACACACACACACAAACACACAAACAGACAAACACATAAAGATTATATTATATTATGTAATATATACACATATGTGTAAATCAATACATAAACCAAAGACATTATTATTGGAGGACACAATAAAAACTAAGTATTGATTCTCAAAGTATCCATAACTTACAGGCCATCATAGCATATATTCTTCTATCTCATGTGGTCAGTCATAAATAATGGGAGGAGTTACGGTTTCAATAAGACTAAAGCTTATTTTTTACAGTTCCAATTTCAAAATATAATACTTTTTAATAGCCTAATTCAGTAATTTTAAATTTACAAATGTAATTTAATTCACCATATTCACTGTTTCATCTTCTCATGTAAAACAATGTGAATAAAAAACAATTTTTAGTGATTAATTTTTGATCATGTGTGAAAGAATTCGCCTGGGTCCTAATCTAACGCTGAATTTAAAGTGATCGAAAACAGGACAACAGATCAAGAGCACGTTAAATTGTCATGTTAGCTGACGTTTGTTTAGGTTTTGCATTTCGTAATCATTATGCCTGATATTTAGTTACAGAATACTTACAGAATAACAGATAAATATTTACTGTATTTAACATGATCAACACTCACCCTTGAAAACTCCTTCTTCCGAAACGATGAGCGCTAGGTCACTTCGACGTGAACGCCTGCTCGGCCATTTTTTGTTCTTTCACTCGCGATATTGCGCTAACAGTTTCTTAAATTATGGCAAACATTTGCTGGCAAGACCGTGAGACATGCATATGCGGCTTCATTTCTGGGTTTCGATCCTAACGTTGTAGCCACATAATTAGGTTTGATGTAGGAATCGTCTTTGAAATGTGCTGAACAAATGTAGCTGTATCTACTTAGGCTACTGGGTCCTGATTTCCAGTCGGCCCGGAATCTTTGCACAATTTTTGTCCATTGTTTTGCGATATCGATATCCCATGGCAAAATATAAAGCATTAAGTTCTCTTGTGTGGTGTGGCTACAGTCTACAGCCACCCACTACACACATACGAGGTATTTCCGACTCCCCTGTTCCCGACTTCCATTCATCTCTATTTAACGTAATGGTGAACCATTCCCTTCATGACGTCATTAGGTCAAAGGTCGAATTTTCTTTACGTTTTTTTAGGTGACCAAGTTTCGTAGCCAATTACTAATTATTCTGGTCGGTTAAAAATTATCTGTTCTATATCTATAATAACATTTTTAATCTTCAAAATAGGTCACATTTCTTATTCCCTTTAAGAATGGTCTGCGAAGTAATGAGTGCATAAGAAAAATGTAACTTATCAATACAATGATTACAGCAAAATGTTCATGTCGAACGCGTATTACATTACCCACATGGACATTCATTTGACATTTAAGCCATATAAATGTTCAGTTTTCTTGGACGAGAGCTCTCAATGACATGCAACCATTTCTCTATGAATGCAGAAAAATTCGCTTTTATACCTCGTGCTTTCATACATTATGACGTCAAAATTTGACAGAAGAAATTGACGCAACGGCTAGTCCGGTTCTGACAACATCGCGTTACTTTGAGGGGCTTTTTTGCAAAATAAGAAATGTACGCATGTCATCATCTTCATAACTAAATGGATAACCTGATAATACTTTCCTCCCCCAAAAGAAACAATTACCTTCTCCGAAAGCTCTTGCTTTCAATAACTACGAGTCCTGAAGTTTGATATCTCGAATCGTTTCACAAACGGTAGCCATTTTGAATGTCACGCGATATGTTAATAAGGGTTATTCTTAAAATGCGGACTCGAGTTAAGACGAACTTTGATTGCATCAGCGTCAATGCTGATAAAAATGTAATTAAATCATCTTCCGTTTTAGTTCATGTATTTCTCAATTTGAATTCAACTATGTATAGTCGTGTGTAACAAACTGCAAACTGACGTAACGTTCACGACAATTATTTAAGATTTGTTTAAATTATTTAAAATATCTGAGTTGAGTTGAGTTGATTTTGTAATTATAAGGATTGTTTAGCATTTTTTGTGCCTCTCTAGCATCTCCATCTGCAAACATTTTACAACTGATATAGCAACTACTACGCTACGCTACGTGATGTTATACAATTTGTTGCTGTTATACATCGATCGAGGCACAAAAAATGTACAACAATCCATAATTGTTTGATCATTGCTATATCAGTTGTAAAATGTTTGCAGATGGAGATGCTAGAATTGAGACACGTGCTCGTGTTAAAAGCCGCTCCCTGAAAAAACTTCCTTTGTGGTAATTTCGGCCAAAAATATGGTTTAAGAATGGTCTGCGGAGTCATGAGTGCATAAGAAAAATGTAACTTATCAGTACAATGATTACAGCAAAATGTTCATGTCGAACGCGCATTACATTACCCACATGGACACTCATTCGAAATCTAAGCCATATAAATGTTCAGAGTTTTCTTGGTTTGGTATTCGCAACATACTCTTTCTGTCTAAGGAGTCTACAATAATTCCTAGTTTAATCTCATTTGCACAAATGTTTTGCTGGTATTTTCGAGAGTTTTAATATCTTGAACCACAAAACTTATTTTTGATTCAAGATTGTTCTCACTCTGAAGACATAACTGATCATTTACCCTTAGTTCCTACACCAAAGAATCCTATATATAGCTAACCAAAACATGTACACTGTGTCACTGTTACGCACTTGATAACGGGTCACAACGCCATAACATTCATAAAAAGAAGAAAAGCAATATTGTCAAGCGGAAACCGTTTTTGAAATATTAATATTTTGAATTTGACGAAGAGATTAGACAAGCCATGTTTCTGTGACTCTGAAAGTAATGATGGTAGCATGTAACTTAGCATTGGTAGTTCATTTTTGTTGCTTTTTTGTTATCAGGTTCTGTTTCATCCGTCAATTCATCATCTGTCTTCTATTATCAGTATCATTTGGGCCATATTAATTTTTTTTGCACATTTAAGTTTGCCTGTTATGTCACATTAACAATTTTTAAATGATAATCTTCTCAATATGAATATCAATGCACTGATATATCAACCCACAGAGTTTCCAAAATGTTCCGAACAATAGCGACACTGATATGGTGGCATCTATATTTTTAATAGCGCAGCTCAAGTATGAAAACCTGAAAATTAACTAGAATGCTTAAAAAAAATTAGATGACGAGTTAAGGTAGACAACAAATCGTTCACTATTCAAGAATATTAAATCGTTCACCAAATTTAAAGTGCATGTGTATGAAAGCGTTCACTAAGAGTTTGATGGTGTTGTTTCAAATATGACAGCTCGAAAACGGCACATCAAAGAGGCTTCAATTTGGCATCAAGATAGTTTGATAAATGTTTTTAATGTTTGTGGTTTAAAATTTTTCTTCAATTATCAATGATACCTAAAAGTTTAAGTTTTGATATTTCGGATGGACAGTGTGTCGCGGCCAGACGTTGTGTTTCAGGCCTTTAAGCTAGAATGATGACAAGTACATGTATGGCTAATATAGACAATATAGACAATTTTTCTACACTTAAAACACAAAACGTTTTCACCTCTCGCGCATCAAATAGTTCACTTCCTATCATTAAATATTGCCTGCCGTTCACCGCTCATACGGCATCAGCACTAGTTATCACTCTTCTACATTTGAATTGAGCAATGTCACACGGTTCGAACGAACCTTTACCCCTCGAAATAGTTATTCAAGGAAATGAACAAGGTTCCCTGCGATAGCTAATTTTTTTGTGTGCATTTGGTATAGGATGTTTCTAGGATTAAACGTTTTAAAAGTGACAAAGAGTATGTTTTATGAATTTTGTATGTTGCTTAACGGAGCCAAAATATCATTTGACCTGAGTTTAGTTCAAATCGCGTATCTAAGATTCATCTTTAACCCGTGAATGCCAAATTTATGACATTGTCTTGTTTTCGATTGTAAATTATAAACGGCTACATTAACGTTACGAAGACTTAATCCTGCGTCCCATTTATATGTTTATTAGTTGACTAACCTACTAACCTATAACAAGCTATATTTCAAGTTGTGTCTGTTATAAACCAGATTCCAAAATTACTTTTCAGTCAATGACGCGCGCCATTGTCCGATTTTCGATCATAGATCTTGACGTTTTCCCTATTTATTGCCACTATACTAAGTTATAAGCTTTGAGATGTTAATACGTCTGTGCCCCTTTAAGCTACTGTTGAGGAAAATATTTCGGGTTGTAAAATGGTAGACATAAGCATACACGGTGTTAGTTTAGGATGAGGAGCTAATCAGCATTAGATCAAAAGAGACAGTTTTATGTGAGGCTTCATGCCGATAACTATGTTTACACTTTAAAGTGGTCAGTATATTGTTTTAAATCAGACGTACGTTTTTAGAAGCATATTTACTTAAATAATATTAATGATGAATAGTTATCATTTCATTAGAATTAAGTCGAAATCCAACGAAAAGTTTAGAAATAATTACATTCAATGACCGCTGGTATAATATCGTGGTGAATGGGTTCCTTGTATGCATGATCACGTGATGAACTCAATAATTATTGTTCACTCTCTTTTAGCACCACCTGTGTTTCAAGGCTTCTAATTTTCTTATTTAACAACAAGTTGTCTTCATATTTGGCATATATTTCCATCCCTAGAATATTTTACATTATCAAAAAAAAAGTATATGAATATTTAATGGAAGTTTTTTTTTTAAATTGGACTTTTAACGTGTTATGTAACACCTCTAATGGTTGAAATATTGCCCAAGCGGCGTTAAACATTAACTCACTCACTCACACCCTCACTCGTGTAACTGTAATTAACAGGAGACCGAGGGTACATACTGACATTATCTTTCTTCTGCAGCTTCACTAGTATGTACCATTTTACAGCACGGGATATGTTTTCTCATAAGTTCCCGAAAATCGATTTATCCAACAAAATTCTATGCAAAATACAATAAAAAATTTACCTCTCGTTGATATACATTCGTTCGCTTCATTGAGTAAAAATGTCACGTTCCTACGGTATTTGTGTATACATTCCCCCTGTCCATAGAACAGTTGGTGACGGATCTTCCAAATGTTTCCTTTATAGTTCAAAAAAAGTTCGGAAAAGGTCTGGACACCACTTTAAATGACTTATTTTTTTATTTATATATAACTCATATACATACGGAATCGAGACATTGTTTTGATCAATCTTGCTCGAAATTAGAAAATATTTATGCCTGGTTCTGCGCTACCCGTTCGGTTTCAATCAAAATCTTTTTTCGTTTTTATTTACCCAACCTGTTTACATCCAATGTATTATGTGTTACATTTCTTCAAGAAATATCATTATCAATTTAAAATCTATTATATTTGCTACCAATCCAGTATAACATGTCTCTGATTTTCAAACACACTAGTTTCTTTTTAACAAAGAAAACTGCCTTGTTTAGCGAAAAAAGTGTTATCAAAATAAGTGTGGAAGTGATGTGAGATCACATACGGCTACTTCCAACAAGTTTGCAAAATCTAAATAAGCGTGTTGTTTGATAAGAGTTGGCAAAATATTTCATAGCTATTTTCACAGATTAATTGAACCAAATTTGATTAACAATATTTCAAATATTCCGAACTTTACACGTGATTTGCTTTAAAAAGGTTCTTGGAATATATCTTACTTTTACATGCGGTTCATGGAAGCCAGGTAGACTAGAATATACGAGCCTCGGATCCATCACTCTTGTTAAAAGAGTCACTGTTTCAGGCCGTATCCATGATAACCTCCAAAAACTAAAATTGACCATAACCATAACAAAATAACGAGGGTTCAAGTTTTGGTGAAGAGATCTTGCAAAGATTGAGAGATATGCCCCGAAAAAAAAGAGCCTGCTTAGAGATTCACTGCGTACGTTATGTTTCAAGGGAAATATATAAATCTTTCAAATGATTCTAACAGAACATGGTGGGGTTTTTTGTGTTTATTTGAGAAACAAAGTGCCCCGTAACGATTTCATAATAAATGTAACATGGTGTTTTTGTCTTTATTTGAGAAACAAAGTGCCCCGTAACGATGATAACAGGACATTAATTCAGGACATTGAGGAACGGAAAACTTCACAACTCGAAAATCGTTTATACAAGAAAGAAGGTCAAAACATCCTACAATGGACAAGTTAACTTGTATTTATCGCAAAGGAATTTATTTAGTTTCAATTAATAATCAATAATAAAGCTTAGAACTAAGAGTCATATTTTTGTTGACGACCAAATCCTTGGCGTTTCACGACGGGCATCACAGAGGTTTCTTTTTCTAGTGATGAGTTCTATTTATATCCGAATCCAAGACCAATGAGACCAGCATCATCGTCTAAAAATATTCACAAAAAGAATTTTTAACCTATGTTTTTCTAATTGTCAAACACAAATTTATGACACGGCAAAAAAACTTTAAATGCGACTTAATACTCAATAAGTTATGTATATAGCAACATGGACTTCAAACTCACATAAGTATATATGTAATGAATATGAGTGAATAGTTTTTAAATGGAAGTCGCCGTAGTTTTAGATTATGAATACACACAGAACTTAATCAAACATTCCCTTTGTCATAAACTGAAAATCGGTGCTCTAGGTGATAAGATGAATTATATAAGTTTATAAAGAATATGATATAATATGTATTGAATAATGGTCAACCATGGTATGGATTGCTGCATGTAAATATAAATTAAGATTTAAAGGGAGAGGATGTTATTTGATAAATGAATACTGAAATGTTCTGCTGGTAAAAACTATGCAAGGAACATAACCAGTTTAAGTCATTCGATTAGAACGGTCTTTGTCGTTCGGGGTAGTTGATAAAACATGATTGAATGTACTTACCATCCCGTTTGATAACTGAAACAAAGGGGGAATCAATGCATACGCTACCAATACACATATCCAATTGAATATTGAACCTATATATATATTATAGATGTTTTGGCAGAAACAACACATATGGCTTTTAAACCACAATAAAATACTCTAACCGTTAAAAATCAAACGGAAGTGCAATGGACAATAAGACATGGAATAATATCGACTGTCATCTCCACAGCTAGTTTTTCTAGTACTGTCGCTCTATTCTGAAATTATATCTTATCCTATTGTTGGATCAAACAATTAATCATTTAATGCCATTGACTGCAAATACATTTATCTCAATTGAATAAAAATGTTTAAACCAACAAATCACAACTGTTAGCTTTCAGAAAAGTATGTACTTACAAACTGGTCTTCCATAGACTGAAAATATAAAATGTATTAATTCAGTAAATGAATGAAATTTCTAAACCTTCTTAATAAAAAAAATGTGTACATCGACACGACACAGATAGCTTTTTTGCTCTTAAAGAGGAAGGTTCCAACATCACATAAAACATGTCGAAGAATCTTTGTATGGTGCGACTGTTGAAAGTGCCAACTTAGGAATATGAAGGAGGTGTGAATTCGTGTCTTCGTAAAAAAATCTTTAAAAAAAATTAATAATATAATAATAATACATATGAACTTTTTAGACTTCTGAATATTTGAGAAAAATAGAATATTAAAGATGAAACAATTCTTACATCCAAAGTTTGCCCCACGAATTGCGCCTTTTACAGGTGGAGACACGTCTGTATAAATAAAGCAAATGATACTATTGCACTTTAGACATGTATGAACTGATTGATATATGTAGGCAAGGAATAATCGTAGCATTAATCTATTTCTTGAACGACTTGCTCCTTGCAGTAGCCTATATGTTTAGATTGATAAGGGTCACAAAAAAGACATCATTCTTAAGTCATTTATATGCGTCTTTTGTGACAATTTGCAATACAATGTTTCTCATAGCTTCAATAAAACCGTGTTAACTAAAACCGGAAAAAGGATTGGTAAAGTACATCTCATCCTTCCAGTTCATCAGTAGGAGCATCCTGCTGAACCTTTATACGTCGTGTAAACTTTCTACGCTATAAGTCATTGAAAAACTTTGGATCTTGAAAATCACTATGACACTTGTACGTTGTTTGCTTATCCGAAGTTATCAACACCAAAGCATATTTTTCGCATGAGGAAGTTTATTGGCCAGTGACTGTCCAACCAAGTTACAAAAAAATTCCAAAGGAAAGGTATACTTTGCCGATTTTCAGAGGCAAAGTAACTTTCGCTGGTGTGACTATACCGTTTAAAGGTGTTTTTCCCATAAAAATATCTTTAATGCCCAAATTTTATGATAAATAAATTCAGAAAAATCAATGTTGATGAGAGCCAAAACGCGTGTCCGTTTCTTGGTAAAAATACTCATAACAACCATAACAGAAATGCCTCTGAGCACAGCTGTGATTGCACATGAACATCGATGTAATATTGACCTTTCAAAACTTATTCCAAGAATCATTGCCTTTTGGAAAGTGAGAAATCAAGTACCTTCTTTGAAATTGACAGTCATAAAATACTTTCAAAGTTGATAATCGTTTTGTACGTGACCTTTACCTGTAAATTTGAAGTATAATATTGAAGCAGTTATTATATATTTACCACTTATCAATAAGTATGAGGGTCCCATTTTGGTTCATCGATCTAAGTAACTGGCCATAATTGGCAATAACACTAGCCAAAATATTCATCGAAACAACCCTAGATTTCTATATGCATCACTGATATATACCCAAGGCTTGTTCCGAGTTTCAGAAAGAGTAAGCAAAAAAGAATTAATTGTACATGACATTCACTGTCATTCTAAAATTGTGACGTCAACTGATCAAAATGAATTTTCATTACTCCAAAAACAACAAACTGCATCATGTCGAAAACGCGATATGAGGATATGCGCATAACTGACTTATTATATCCAAGGCACGTTAAAGTTTCAGAAAGATTAATAAAAATGCGTAAGAAGTTGGTTTCGCAAGACAGGTGTAAAGCTATTGGTGTACCTGAATAGCTCTCGTTGATCATTGGTGCATACACTTCAATAAAAAGGGGAACGTTATGTGAGAGAACATGTCCCTAAAACAAAAACTTAGAAATCTGAACGAAAAGATACCATTTTAGGCCCACTAACCCGGTTTAGTTAACGATATCTCATTGCAACTAACATGAAAATACAAAAATCTAAGCAACTCTTTTCAATCATTCTTAACTTACGTAACATTTCATAATAAATGTAACAAACCATTTCTATATGATATATGAATGCGTTCCCATGTAAGGAAAATATCATTAGCAGATCAATATGCCCTTTCGATAAAAATATGATCATTTATATCATTTACACCCATTAATGAGTAAACTACCCCAATTGGTAATTGTCACTTCAAAGTTAGGATATCTGTTCATAATCAGTAATTTTTAAGACTTTCTTTAAAAGAAAATTCTAAGTCTAAATTTTGAGTATGACGATCCTAAATACGAATTCTCATGACCGTATCAAGGGTGTATATAATTTGAAGAAAATACGGCCTCAGAAAGAGACGTCTAGACTTAAATAGAAGTCCGTGCTCCTCATTATAAATATCTTATGTATCTCGTGTCTTAATTGGCACTATTCATTACAGGTATATCAAAACCTAGATACTTTCTCATAATTGGATGTCCCATTTAGATACGGGGTTAGGATTTGATGATTATTTTAAATAAGCAATAAAGGAATATTTATCTCCCATATTCCAATAATAATGAATTATGAGAATCTAGTTAGTGTACTGATTACATGATTGAACTAAGGTTTCAATCCATCCGAATCACAGCAAGGAATTTATGAAGAAAAAATTCAAATTAATCAATGACAATTATTTTTTATATATTCTGACAAAATAACAACACGCTTTCGACGAATAAAAGATTTTGTGAAAAGGTATTCGCTTTACATGACTACTAGATGCTTTACTCATTATTCTATCATGTAATTATGAATACACATGCATCGTTATTTTGACATATCAGGAAATATGTGTATTAGTATAACATTTAGAAATGGTTTTTTTCTTCCATTTTTTAAATATAAAATATACTTTCCTTTACTAGAATAATTATGAATCTTACATGTCTTTACTTGGGAGGGGGTGGATCAAACTAACAATCGAAAACAGTCATGAAATACATATAGAGCAAAGGTCACTCATTGTTGCACAAAACATGACGTGTTGAGGCGATATTCAAGCCGCAAGAACATGTTTCCTTAAACTTTGTTTTCAGAACTTGAATGTCCTCAAACCGGCCATTAGTTTTCATTCACCTACACATAAACGAGCCTGCAACAGCGCTGAAAGTGTATTTGTCAAAATAGAAGATCCCATGGCTGCAGATTTAACTTGAACAATCATCAATATAAAAGTTCTCGGAACAAAGTCATCACATAATTAGGTAACCAAAGACATCTTATAATTTGGCGACAAGGTAAAAATGGGTGTTTCAGCATCTTTGTGGAAAGTTTGAGTGTGACTACGTCCGTCTAGTGGCATACACTTACAAAACATGGCATCCCTAGGGAGATCGATGAAATCAACACAGAGACTGGCAGCTGGGAAATGTGAAGGTATGAATGATGATAGTAAAAAGAAATCGACTCTTCTACTTTGTGAAGTGGACAAGACAGCCTACATACGTCTCAGGAATGTGTCTGCTCCAACCAAACCGAAAGAAATGTTTGTTTACATAGTGAAACACAGACTAAAATTACGTAAGAGGGATAGGAAATATCAAGAAATTGGCTAGTATATTAAACTTTGGCACTCATCTTGATGATTCACCTAGAGAGAGGCTTGTTTGAGGTATTAATGATGATGAAGAATGGTACCAAGGAGAGAAAACACTTGATTAAAACAAGGCTTATACTCAAGCACAGTCAATGGAACTGGCAGCAAAGAATGTAAACGATATTAAAATCAGTGCTTCTGGTATTCAACACCTACATGGAGTTTTATGCAAAAGACGTCATCATCTCAACATTCATTTGTCTACCGACCAAGTGACATGTGATTTATTGAAACACAAACTCTTGACTATCATTTCCACAATGCAAAGTGTAACAACTGTGGTAAGATTGGCAACTTTGTGTAGGTGTGTCGCCAGTCAAAGAGCAATAGAGGCTCTTGTTGTGGTCGTAACTCATCGGTTGAGAGCTGAAGCTCGAAGTAGGGGTCATCAAAAACGTTCAGCGGTCAATGACAGCAGAACCGTTGAAAGTGACTTGTCGACTTCTTCGAAACCTATTGTTGGGAGGAGAGAAAAGGAACCACCACTGTATGTTGACTCATCACATAATGGTCAGCCTTTACAATCGGACTAAAGACAGATGTAACATTTTCAGTAATAAATGAGGACACTTACAGATTGTTAGAGAAAGACACATCCAAACTTTGACCTTCTCATATCATGTTAAGCACTTATCTAGACGAAAAGATAAGAGTGGATTGCCATAATGTTCAGACTATCCTCAACTCTCATCTTGATGTCTTCAAGGGGAAACTTGGTAAACCGAAAAACAGAAAGGTGAAGATTAAGATACCTCTTCCCCTACAACCACGTTTCTCCATGCACAGGAATATGGCGCAGGAATGCTGGTCTCATTGGTTTTGGATTCCGATATAATAAGAACTGGTCACTAGAAAGAAACCTCTGTGATGTCCGTCTGAGTTATGCTTAACAATAGCTATTGTTAGAACAGTAGTCAAAGAAACTCACCACAACAAACCCTCATTAGAGTTTCTTTGAATACCAATAAATACCTTTTGGGGTATGAGAAGCTCCTGTAATTTTCCAGCGGACAATGGAATATCAACTCAGTGGCGTACCACATGTGTGTGCATATCTTGATAGGATGTTGAAGATGCTGAACCCAATAGAAATTTAGTGAATTTCTGGACAGATTTCAGAGATCAGAGTTACCTCTTAATGCGCCAAAGTGACACATGAAACAAATCGGCTGCATCAGCTGGAGGAATAGTCAATGCTTTTCTGTCGGTCCGACCTCACCCCCTAATGTGACAAGGTTTAAGTCATTCCTTTAATTGATCCAGTACGAGAATCTTGTCAAATCTTTCCACTTAATAGTCGACTGCAAAACGACAATTAGCAAGGACCAAGAAACATGATATAGTGTTTCAGAAGGTGTAGAGTCTTTACTCACTACAACCTGGATCCGCCACTTAACTTAGCAGCTGATGCTTTTCCCTATGGAGTTGGCGGGTCTTGCCGCACATCGTGATAGATGCTATCGAGGCACCTGTGGCATCTTCATCACGTTCATGGTCGCATGCAGAAAAGAAGTATTTAGAGCTTGACAATGAATCACTGTCAAAAGTCCTTGGCATAAAGAAAGTATTTGTTCGACATGGAATTCAGCTGTTCTCGGATCACTCACACTCATGAATGTGTTTACATTTACAAATTCAAACGACACTTCATTCAAATATTTATTTTATGAATGTTGCTTGCCCCGATGATTATTTTTCAAATGATGAAAACATACAACAAAAGATTGATAGGAATACGCCATGTTGATCGATAGAACCGAGATCAAAGGTTACCATGGACGCGTAATCAAATAAATGTTAATTATAAAAAAAACTATGCCTTTATTTTCTGTTAACGTACTTCTTTTGATTGTTCTTACCGCTAGGCATCTCAGATCAGTATTGTTCGGGGAGTCACGTAGCTGACAAGGGGGGTTAGGTCTCTCTTTGCCACCAGATCACCAGGGATTCACCAGGATTAAGATAATTCATTATGGTACAGGTATAAATCATCTAAGCATGAGCCAATGTACAAAACTACCTCATCAATGTTTCTATCTTACGATTCCTCATGGAATGAACATATAAACGACATTGCTAAAAAACGTTGCCCCAATGGTGAATTGTCTAAGAAACCTTAGATAACAGAAAACGGAAACGGAAAACATTAGAAACCATGAACAAACAATTCAACCTGCCAGTATTTGATTATTGCAGTCACTTTTCGGACAACTGTAACAAACAGCAAGCAGATATGCTTGATTAGCTTAATCTGGATGCCTAAAGAACCGTCTGTGGTGCTGTTCGCGGTACCAGTCATCATAAGATTTATAAAGAAACTAACTGTCAACCACTCCGTCAAAGACGATACGTTCAGAAATTGACTGTTTTATAAATGCCAAGTTCTCTCGGTAACCTTGTACCTGCTTAATTGTCAGATGTTACTTACTATATTTTACGCTCTGATTCAAATCTTCAAACCATATACTCCAAAACTGTAAATTATGCAAAGTCTTTTCTTCCGGATTCAGTTAAACTGTGGAATTGATTGCCAGATGAACTGAGAGAAATACAACCACTGTCTACATGGAAAAGTGCCCTTCAAAACGATACAAATATATACAGTAAATTATATTTGAATTGCGGTAGCAGATTTTGTCAAATTATCCATACTCGTCTCCGACTTGAATGTAGTGACCTCCATGCACACAAATATGAACGATTCATATCCCCAACCTCATCTTGCACTTGGTAATATATACTTACTATGAATACATTTTTTCTTTCTATGACCTCTCTATAACCATATACTTCAAACCATGTATATTTATACGAAAGGATTTGATCTAAAATCAGTGTTGTTTGGAAAAAATTCTTCCTCTAAAGTAAACAACTAAATTTCAGTCCACTCGTTTATAAATTTTACAGGCAGATTTGACTCAAAATAATGATACAATGAAACAATATGTGTAATAATGATTTGTGTTCTTTTCTTTCAGACATATCACTCTTACTGTACATTCATCATGTCATGTAATCTGTTGTATGCCGGAGCGGTATTCACATAAGCCTCGGCTTGTTTGCCTATCGGGTTCCATTCTTTGGAAATAAATATGTTTAAACCTTATGTAATGAATGGTGATATGTGCTACACATCATACATATTGAAATGCTTTTTGTTGTTGGAGATGGCCCCTGCGTCCGCTATTGACTAATTAGCACGCATGACTAACTTTCATATTAAGAACAGTAAGTGTTGACAAAGTGAGAAGACACCACTAGTGGTGGAGGAAGACAGACAGACAGATAATTTATTTGAGTCTCACCTCAGCATCAATAGTACAAGCACGATATGAATATATATACACTTATGATTATAAAAGATGTTGAGCCAATCTTTAGAGATTTATGAGAGACTATAAACGAGTAAAAATAAAATAAATGACATACAATACATAATAATAGGAATGTAGCGTATTCGTAACATATAACCAGTTACTCTGTTATCCATCCAATATCTCAATAAAACGAGTGCGCGCCTGCAACAGCAAAGGATGTAGCTAGCTAGCAAATTATATGAATGCCGATTGAAGACTCGTTACAACAATTCTGCGGAACAACTCCCTGTTGCAATTTTGTCACAGTCACAGCACATTCCAATAAAGATATTACAATTGTTTGGACATAAAATTTTCAAGTTATTATCAAAATGTATGAGATAGGTTCGCTGTTTACTGTAATGTACTGTAGACTTTAATGTACAAACATGAGATTAATAGCTAGCGAGACCCACCTATTAAAGCTTCTACCTGTTTTTGCAGGACACTACCTAACATGTTAGAACGACTTTGTGTACTTTTTCACTTTCTCAAATCTAAAACCTGAAAAAACTCAAAAAATTTCATAATTGATTGCCGGTTTGTATGAAACTTAGAACGCTTACTCAATGTGATAGGTGACTGACGTATCGATAAAAACGCATTTCTTAATTATAGATTGAATTCGGAACGTCGCAACATATTCATATGCATCCTAATGTATACACAATAAACAACTTCCAGCTTCTTAAGACTATTACTATCCATACAATTTTGGCAATATCTTCACTCATTACTGATATAAAGCTAGTCAATTTCTTGTGGTACCAGACAAAGGGACTATGTTAATCACAACCAAGATGAGCAACTCTCAGCGCGTCCTGATGCCATTTGCTTTCATTAATCAGCTGGGCCACCTTATCTTCAGCTAATGCAAGGTTGTATAAAATCTTAATTAAAGTTTATTACATGTACATCGTAGGCATCACACGGATCTCCGAACAACTTTTTTGTGCATGCGAATGGTCACAATTACAGTTTAAACGATAATCACCATAAATGTAAATCTTAAAAGCAATCATACATTTCGTTTAGTTTTTATGAAATGTAGGTCAATGTAGTGAATGACCAACTTGATGTTTCTTTTACAGTTCATTATATTTGCATATAACCCTGCGCTATATGTTACTTCAACTACACATATGATGATTTTAGCAATATCTTTAATAAACAATTTTGAATACAAAATAGAAGTGCACTTATGTTTCATTTAACGTACCATTATCTGAAGTTCTTTTGCCGTGGACTGAAAATAAAATTTGAAGGCGATTTAAATGATTCAGATGAAAAATAACTTTACTCATATGTTAAGTATTGCAAGTCTTTTATTCAATGGACAAAAATGATAAGTTCATGTAAGACTGGCCTCTAGGGATGACTTTCGGAGGCATAAATAATTTCTGGGTGGATTTTATGAGCTCGAGGTTTTAATGAAAACGAAAGGAAATTAACATTCATCTTTAGTGAAATGTACGCACAATGCCAATTGTGGAACTGCACTTACACTAAATGTCACAAGCATTCAATGACATAAGCTTTTGCCCACAAAGTTGAGCCTTTCACCAACAATTCAACAAGGCTACGCTGAACAGACCTTAAGACGGTTTATAAAGGAGTCTGTGTAACATAGATGTTAATCGATGTCATAGACAGGCAAAATTTCCTTCTAGGAAAAACAGCAGAATTCCTTACCGGAAGGCCACTGTGCAGTACTTATTCCCCCAGAGAAAAGATAATTTTTATCATTTTGTTTTCGCTTAATGTTTGTTCTCCCTAACACACCCCAGGGGGGAATTACTATTTAGCAGAATGTCCCATTACTTCGAGAAATGAAGTAAAGTGTAAATACTTTGTCAAGGTAAAATTTTCATCACGTTTAATTACATCAAAGCCTGACATAGCATAGATAGCACATCATATCATAGAATGCACATCATATCATAAAAAGCACATCATGGCATAGATAACGCATGTACACATAACATACATGTAGTATAGATAGCTAATAATAGCATAGATATCGCATCATAGAATGGACAGCACACCATAGCAAATCATAGCATAGATAACACATCATAGCAAATCATAGCATAGATAACACATCATAACAAAAAATAGCTAAGATAGCACATCCACAAGATAGCAGAATATAAATAGCATAGCATCACATACACACAGGCATACGATATTCCAGCCATACTCTGATGTTTGAAAAGGGACCACACTTAAACTTTGACAAAATCAGCAGTTTTTTGCATTTAAAGTCATAGTCTCATTTTTGTAAGGCAACTAAACTGAACTAATTATTCTTCACGAACAAAATCTGAACACTAACACAAATATTTCCTGTCCCATTTGCAAAGATTTTCATTTTTATGCCCACGTTACAGTTTTGGATGAAGCAGCTTATTGGCATATGCCGTTTCAGACCGATGAGGTACCGAATCAAGTGCAATCCCATCGCGAGTACGAAACACCGGAAATCTAGTCATCGCAGCGCCGATACTTATGACAGACGCATTCTTCATTGAGTTTACCAGCTTTTTGTTATTTCTGTGTTTGAAAAAGCGTAAGCTATTAGCTATTTTCATTGGATATTCAGCTGGGAAATTTTATGTGTTCTTCGTCACGGCCTTAGCGAAATGACGTGGTTAGGACTAACGCTCGCAAAAAACATAATATTCGGGTAGGTAGTTTGAACTTCATTATTGAGGGCTATAATGCCTGCAGAGTTCTGAAAATTGTTGCAAACGTCAGGGGAAAGATTTCTGTGAGTGGTGAACTATTTGTCCGGCATTTATTACAATTTGCAAAAATGAGACTATGACTTTAAGCAGCATTCAGAAAAACAAATTACAACAGTGAATCATCACTTTTCATGTACTGTCTTAAACCATAACGAATTTCTGTGCAGTACCCATGGATCTCTAATTCCAGTCGATGCTCGCAGGTTTCACCGTAATGCATAGCCACAATGGTGTTGCGGGCTTCATCCCCGCAATAATACTAACAGCCGCGATATAAGTGAAATACTCTTGAAAGCGGCGTTAAACCCCATACCTCCTCACCTCAACAGCGTTACCGATGCTTAAAGTATTTTATTAAATAATTGACCAATTCCGACAAATGCAGATGAACTTCGCACAGATGCTCCGTGGTGTACAAATGATCCCTGTAGTCACAATGCACCGGAGAGTAGTGGCAGTGATCAATGCTGTGGTGGTCGTGAACTTTGTATGGTCTGCTAGGTGTCTTTCAAGCAATGTTTATTGTGACTGAAGTGAGATAATCTGCGCGAATCCGTGCTTTTAGCTTGAATTCATATTTGGGTTAAGAAATTCCCTTGATGTGTTCAAATACATGTTCTGATATTACTCATATGTGTGACAGACGTCAATCATTATAGCATACCTTGAATTTGTTTAACTGCATTTTTTGTCTATAACCGGGCGGTAAATTTCTTGCATTTACTTTATTATTTTTGAAAATTTACCAGCGTATCTTTTATGCGTGAGTGTAGAATCTCTTTTTGGATAGAAAACGGTATTATTCACCCATAAGGTTAATCATAAGTAATGAGATATTTTCAATATGAGCACATGTGCAGCAGTGATTTTTTGCCCAGCTCAAGTCTTATCTTGTCTTTGACGTCAAAAAACAGTCGCTTACTTTTTTCTGATTACTTTCATGCGTTTTAGACGGAAATGGTATTAAAGAAATTATTACACTGGAAGTGTATCATATGACACGAAACTATCCATCGGGTATTACAAAAACTTACAATCGTTTCGTAAAAGTCAGTTAACACACTTTCTCCGGTTGTCACAATTTAAGCAGCATACTCTCATGTATATGTACAGTTATGCGTGTAACTAGTAGGTCAGTTCTCAAAGTATGTATACTTACAAGTTTAATATATATTTTTCTAGATGAATTTGATATGAAAAGGACTAAGTACGAAAATACTTACATGCGTAACTAGCCCCTCTCTTGTCAGCCCGTATAGAACTTTCCTCGTCTAATGCAACTGAAAACAAAGTTTTTTGGAGTTTTCTAAACAAGAATTCACTGTCTACAGGAAGAGCTACTCGGAGTAAATCATGCTTGACAGATACAAAATACCTTCTTTGGGACTAGTCTGGACCTGATCAGTCAGAAACTTACAATTCAAAGTGTTGCAACGACAGACATTTTCGAGATTCAAATATGGAAGTAAAATTAAAATATCAAATATTAAACAAGATAACCGATGTACATGTATAGGGTATGTGTTGAGTTTACGACTCTAAGGCAACTACTGCCATTATTAACCCTAACCTCTGTAACTGCCCCAGAGTTCTATTCATTGGGGCAAATAAACTCCATATAACCAACTCGAACGTGCGAAATGCCCCAATAGCTCCCACAACAAGTGTATATATTCGAGGCTAGGGTAATGAGCACGAATAACAACTCGATAGATCGATGGGCAGTAGTTGCCTTAGAGTCGTAAACTCGGTTAGGGTTAATAATGCCTACAGGGAAAAACGCCTACAAGGAACAACGCCTACAGTGATTGTTGTGACTGCGACACGCTTACCTGCACACAAGTGAACTGTTCCAAATAGTTTGGAATAATGCCTACAATAGAGCATAAGCTAACAGATTAAGAAAGTAAGAGAAAACAAGCAATTGGTTTGATAGCTATGTATTTGATAGATACATCTCATATACTCATACTATTGAGAAGGTATTGCTTTCATGAATTAAAACAATCCTTTTAAACTAAGTAAAATCTTAAACATTCTCAAGTCATGTTAATAAACAGGATCTATCATTTTTGTAAGCAATACACTAAACTTCAAAATAGTGTTATTTTATGGAGAAGTGGTTTTAGTTTCCAAAATTTAGTATCTTAGTGCTAAATTTTAGGAATATTCTCAGCCGGTGGTCTGGGACTATTATTTTATTCGCTATACTTCCATAGCATGCATAACCAAATTAACCGGGGAAAAAAAACCACCAACATTTTAAGGATTTAATTCAAGTGAGTCCAAGTTTAATTGTCTCGACATTATAACATTTTCTTTTAGCCACGATCTTGTTTTACTCTGTAGATCTAAGTCTTGTCTTCTTGCCATTGGCTGTCGAATAGATGTGCACACCTGAAAAGAACATGCAAAATAGGATTAAAGATCCGAACGAGTAACTTTACATGAATTTCGAAAGACAAAGTTTTACAATTTCAGTTTAAACAAAAAGGGTTCGATTATATTCGAAATTATTGACTGTATAACGACATTGGCTGTAAAATAAAAGTAATCACATCAATGACACGATTTCAATTCTAGAAATGATCTGCGAAAACATCCATTCTCAAGATAGGCCAAATATATGGCCGCCGTAGGTTTGTTTACATCATCTACCTACAACGGGCATTCCCTGTGCTTGACCTATCTTTATTTCGACTAACTTTTCAGCTTTGTAAAATTTGCCATGTATCCGTGACAGCATCTATCGGTAAGTAAAATCTTTCCTGAATCCAAATCCGCTGTCAAATCCAACTTATCGTTCCTCTGAGAGAAAGGAAGGCCATGCAAAGACGATCCCTCCATGCTTTACGGAAACTTCCTGTTCACTAAATATGTGCAAAGCGACTCGGCTCTCGTTGGTCGAATATGGTGTGTACGAAAACATGCATGTGAATTCTATACGAAATAAGATTGATCACTCAAACCACACATATTCATGAACTTTCATAAGAGACAAGGCATTTTATCAGGAAATTCAGTTTTGCTTTGACACGTACTAAAGTTCTAACTTTGCTGTTGGGAATTCAAAACGCCTCCTTAATCACCGAATGACTAATTTATAACATAACAATGAAAATTGTTCAAATGAAATCGAACATAAGCCTTTTACATAGGAAAAAGTATTAGTGTTGCGTCTCAATTACAAATATGCTGTTCATTTAACCAACAAAAAAGTCAAGATAAACTTTTTTTCAACACGCTTCAAATCTTAAGAGTCTTAAAAATTGCATATGCTTGCTGAGAGCGCGCTGTATACTTTGTCCGACGTTCCATCAAAATTCAAGTTACTTAATTGATATGACTGTGGGTCGTATCAAACCGATTGTCAATAAAATCAATAGTTTTCAGCAACAGTCATATTTTTATATGAAATAATGCAATAGATAAATTTTGCTTGTTTGTCCCACGCAATACACAGAGAGTCACTTAAATAATACACTGATAAAACCATTTGAATGTGATCATGCAATACATATTTCAACCATGATGAGTGTGATTTATGAAATACACAAGTATATCCAATTATTAAAATATCATTGTCATTGTGTTCTCATATTCTTTAAGTTAAGAATGAATTTCAAATGCTATGCGTACACGTGTATACATGTAGTTATTTTACGCATAAGCGTCAGACGAAACGAATACGTAACACATTCTCATTTTACATCGAAATTTTAATCAAGCTGCCTCCATTAATTCACATATCTGAAATGAAATATTCGTGTTATTTTTTCTTATAAAGCCCTTACATATTAGAAGTGTGTATGCTTAAAACTTCAAGCTCCAACAGCAAAAAACTAGATAAATGAACGCATTTTCCGACTCTTACTAACGGCAAATATTTACCCTCAAATAACTTTAATAAATGTTTAAAGCTGATATATTTGAAAATTAATTTTTAAAACGATAAAATTTCTAGGGAGTGATATTCAAAGGATAATATATAAGTAGAAAATACATGAACATTTAAAACGTGAAAGTCAGGTTTATGATACGGAATTAAGTAATATCATTGTTTTCATAAATGTAAAAGGCCGTTCATTAAGCAGTCGGATCTCGCTGAAATATATATTACGAGATAACGGGAATATCTGCATCACAATGTTGCAACAATCTGAATGTATAATATCAAGATTATTATAATCGTGAACAGGATCCAGATACATTTGCGAATATATAAACGTCAAGCTCAATAGAGAGTGAAGAATAAATAAAAGTAAATTATTTTGTGAATCGTATGCCCTTATTTAGGTATTTTAAATAAAAGGAGAAACATTCAAAATATTTATTTGTATCACTATCGGTACGACATTCATACAACCGTGTGAAATTCCTTTTTCAGGCTTTTTATACATAAGTAACACTTAATCATTGCTATGACTTGTTTCGAGCACTTTTTACAATTACAGGAACTTGATGACCTTAAATGATCAATCTCATTTCGTATAAAATTCACATGCATGTTTTCGTACACACCATATTCGACCAACGAGAGCCGAGTCGCTTTGCACATGCGTAGTGAACAGGAAGTTTCCGAAAAGTATGGAGGGGTCGTCTTTGCATGGCCTTCCTTTCTCTCAGAGGAACGGTAAGTTGGATTTGACAGCGGATTTGGATTCAGGAAAGATTTTACTTACCGATAGATGCTGTCACCGATACATGACAAATTTTACAAGCTGAAAAGTTAGTCGAAATAAAGATAGGTCAAGCGCAGGGAACCTTTGCGCACTTGCGCTTGACTCTGTCATAGGACCGGTATGCCCGTTGTAGGTAGACGATGTAAACAAACCTACGACGGGCATATATTTGGCCTATTTTCAAGTTAGACAAACAGTTACTGGTTATCTAAAAAGACACTACATATGATAACAATTTCACAAGGATTTTCATGCGTGCGTGTTACTCACCTTAACATGTGTGTCTGCGGTTATCGTTAATTGTTGTCCATACTATAAACATATTGTAAGGTCTGCTCCATCGGCAAGTTCAACAACAGCATTACAAAACGCCGGTTACCTTTATCCTGATCAAAATCCAGTTATTTAGCTCGTCTTCTGCTCCTACTTCCCGTGACGCCCTCACCGCCACTTTATTTCAATACGAAAGCATCGTCTCACTACTCAGTTTACAAAACAAACTGCTAACGACGATGAGTCGTGTGAACATGTGGCGAGAAACATCGTGTACGAGAATTGCCTGCCCTACAGCCAGTCGCGATCGTAGTCACGTTATAGCTTAATTAGTTGTGCGTCTTGAACAATACCCATCCTAGGGCATTCATGATCATTACCTTAAATATAGTTTTATCATCTTGTTGTTATAGTTTTATCGTACCAAATAGGTATCGTGTGCAACAAATATGACCGCCAGTGGTTTTCGCTTGATACTTGAATATTCCCTCCACAACTTCAACTACAACTACGGATAATGGGCTTGAGTATCAGATGTTTTGACCGACTGAACAGAACACATTTGGAATAAAGTAATATTTATGATGAAAAATTCATAATATATACATTTTTTTACAAAATGTGCCACTGCCCCGTTAACTCTCGCAATAGGATGTTAATTAGGTCTGTAAGGTAGGATGTGGGATTGGAAAAAAACTCCACTTAAGAGCCACTCCGTGATTTTAATAACATATTATTTACCTTTGATACGAACCTTAATGTCATATGTGGTGATATAAAATCAAAACATCTTAAGTTTTCATGTCCAAAAGACATTTATCATACAATTGATAATGTTCTCGACATAATAAAGTCAACGGATATTTTCGATATCCGTTGGGGTCATATGCGGATACCGTTGCAAATTACAGAGGTCAAGTGCAGGAACCTTTTTCTGAAAATTACTATGACGTCACACGCTTTATCATTTGGATTGCCTGCACAAAGGGATGGCTTCAGCAAATCATTCTTCATCGAATGCATCAAAATTGAGTGGAAACAAATGACAAACGGACTTTATGCAGCTGTTTCGTGAAGTTCATGATCAAGCAGTGCAAAATAACTAAATTATATTACATCGCTGGTTGAAATCAACCGAAATATATAGGCCTAGCTATTTCAATGAATAAACTGAGTTATATTTTACTCACGGGAACCCAAGGCAGATTGAACCACATGTTCAATGACCTCATAAGTAGCTTCAATATGTTTTCATCATTTATTGGGTTTTGGAAATTAAGTAGAGTAAGTATTAGTTAATCTATCCGTAACGCTGCGTTTACACAAGCTGCCATTAGCATTTCGAAAAGGGAAAGAGCTTTCGTTCTAAGTGAGATACGCTCACCTGCCTGAGTACCAGCGAACGCTTTCGGGTTCAAATCTACACGTACTTTCGAAACGAAAATTTATTTTCGTTTACATCTTTTTATTTAGAAACAAATTCTAAGACCAACTGGAACATTTAGATCATGCCAACACAACAGCTCTGTTGCCTCAAAGGCAAAGAATGGGGGATTAATTTAATGTCAATTTACCGTAGATACCATTACGGTGTTCATTTGCATATATCAATGCGCACATTTGAAGATAACTTTTACAGCTCCAGTAATGACGGCAGACCTTTTTTGGCAAAACGAATACAGAATGTATGATAAAGAGGTTATCATGCGAGTATGTTTTAGGATGGTAAATATCCTGCATTAGGAATAAACAGGATGTATTTAGCTCTCCAAGGCTCGCAAAATACAATGTTTATTCCTAATGCAGGATATTTACCACCCTGAAACATACTCGCATGATAACCTATATATATATATATATATATATATATATATATATATATATATATATATAATGTGTCTGTTTGGTAACAGTCGATACTTCGCGATCAAATGACACAATTGATTATGCTTGGCATATATGACCCCAACAACTCACAGAGTAGCTCTTTGAAGAGTGTCAAATGGACCTTGAGTAACACAAAAGCGTTAAATGATTCTGAAGGCGTAATGATATAAATTTAAGGTTATGACGTCACTATACAAGCCCAAGTTTTCAGTGGTCAGCAGTAATACAATAAAGTTTGACCAAACTGAGAAGGAAAATGGGGAATAGATAAATAGGCCCTGTGCTTTTCATGAACGCAATGAATAACATTCGTATTCGCTTGATTCTTTAAGAAATCCAGACTTTGAGTTTTAAGCGTTATGCCCTCTTCTGCAAGGTCGTGTAACCAGTCAATCTCACCAGGTTGTACCAAGCTGTGTTTCTTCATCTGACCACGGCTCCATAAAAGCCGTGTCATAAGGCCATAACCGTGACCTTTCACCTTAAATTATACTAATGAATGCAACTGCAAATATTTCTTTTTCTACAGTTGATTTATTTATCTGTCCCCATTCAGAAAATTACTTACTTTGAAATTTAAAAATAGAAATAAATTCCTCAAAACCCTTTGACAAAATGATTGTCGAACTTATTTTGAGATAAATGCTTTGTATACCTTTACAATGTGTCATGGTTTTGTTTTGGTGAACTTCTTCACTATAACTTCCCAAATTTCTGAACGCTGCTTTTGGACGAAGAAAATTCCAAATCAAACGCAAATACTGTCACAATAATGAATCTTCATCGGAGTCGCAGACATAGCTAAATTTCCGACTAAACATGAGCGTATTCGTCATGATATTATACAAACACACGACCATTTTGCATTCATCCCAGCTCGACTTTTCGCGGATCCATTCAGAAAAAGCTCGAATCCCGAGGTACGAAGGTTAGATATGATGTTTTGAATGTCAACGTTGCCAATGTCTTCCCAGCCTCGATGATTCTACTATGAAATTATTTCATCTATATACATTTCATGAGACTTTGTTAAGAATTTCTGTGTGGTAAATTTGCATGTAAAACTTACGCTCCAGTAGTTCGATGAGCCTCGAGTCAACGTTCATACTGCAACATGAATTCCAAAAGTCTTATTATCAAAGGAGACACAACAAAATAAAACGTTTCTTTCGATTCTTTGCACTAGCTTAGTTAAGTTTGTTTTATTAATGGCAATTATGTGTATGAACTTATTTTTTAAAATATTTTAACTCAGAATTTAAAGTTAAGACTTACCGGGTTTGTGGTGTGTATTGCCCTGTGATGATAAAAGTTAAAACATTATATCATCAGATTGAGAAACAATGTCAATATCATGAAATCATGAAATAATCTGTTATAGTTTCATAATGTTTACGGCAATCTTGAAATTATCGGTAATTGTAAAAAATATGTATAAATCTGATGGAAAATTAAAAAGAACTTATGTTTAAGACAAATTGTATGTTTTAACCACTATAATATGTAAACACATATGTAAAATGAAATCCGTTTTTCTTCTTACACTCTTTTCCTTTTCGAAATAACGTTTCAGCTTATTAGCAAATTACCATAACTGTCGGATATGAAATCAGAAACGTAGACTTCAACAGATACTTTTTGTCTTCTTTTGGTGGCATTTTAGGACTAGCTACACGTTTTGATGACAACTTCCTTATTCTGAGATTTGCGACGTTTCGATATAGATTCTTGTAGAAGCTTGAATGTCATAAAGAGATTATCTTTATAAATACACACATGCGGGTACAACAAAATGAGATTGTTAACAATAACAACAAATAAAGGAATAGAAACAATAGGGAATATATAGATGGGATGAATACTGAAGCAAATATGGGAGGAGGTGAAGCAGTGTTTGTGGAAGAAACTAGTGTTGAATAATGAGTAAGAAGAGGGAATGTAATATCTTTGATCTGTATCGTTTGATCATCAGGCTTTAATTAACTTTCCCTTAGTGAAGTCTGAATTGTGTTTGGCCTAGATTGTTACATCTTCCCAGTTGAATTTGTGATAAGGATTTGTTTAGATTTGGACTGGTTTCGCCCATTAGACTTCAGGAGATTGTTGATAGTGGATGAAGTCGAAAAGGTGGTGTCTATGAGAGCTTGATGTTTCAGGGGTCTGATTACCTGATAGGAAGGCTTGCCCATGAAGGGGGTGTATATTTTGATGAGAGCAGTTTCAGATCTAGGGGTTTTGACGTGTGCGATGATGTTGTTTCTATAGTTTTGTTCACTTGAAGGTTCACGTTAAGGTCAATAAAAAAAATTTTCATGTGTTGTAATTCTTCATCTAGGTTTATCGAGCAAATATTCTAAGCAATGGTGATGCCGGATTTGACTCAAGGAGGATGTTTAGACTGGTAATGGACATACTTAATTGGTTCGTGTTGGTGGGTTTTCGGTGGACTGTTGTTTGTAGTTCGTTTGAGGTGGTTCTTGTCACTAAGACGTCTAGCTTTTTGGCTTTTTGGATTCAGGCTCCATTATGAACTTCACTCCGGTGTGTTGGTTGTTAAGGTGGCTAAGCAGTTCAGTCGGATCGTTGTCGGGATGTTGGATGACGAGGGTGTCGTCCACCTTCCAAATCCAACACATTGGTTTGACTTGAGAGGTCTTGAGGGCCTTCTCTTCGAGGCGGTCATGTATATTTCAGTTAGGATTGGGAAAAGAGGTCAACCCATGGGAAATCCGTGAATTTGTGCATGGATGTTATATCCAAGGTGACTTATGTAGAGTTAGTACAGGCAGGTGTGAGACTGATGATAGAGTCTATGGAGAGGTTGGTTTCAAGAAGTCCCTCAAGGTTGTTGAGTTGTTCTCTAAGAGAAAGGAGGGCTTCATCACTCGGCACATTAGTAAACAGGTGTACAACACCATATCTAACAATGGACCTGGGTTGGAAATATTACGGAATTTGGCACATAAGTCATCGAAGTCAGTAATGAAAGCGTCTACAGTTATCACGACTTAATTCAATTCTCTGGTGTTGATCCTGTGCTTTAAGTTTCGTAGCATCCATATTGCAGACACTTTGGACATGTTCAAGTGCTAATGAAGTATGTGCAAACACTTCCATGAGAAATGCCACACTCTGAAGATATCTCACCCATTTTTTATTCAACGTTCGGACATAACGCAGCCCTGGACCCGTGCCACCATATCATCTGTAATGCTTCAGCAGGCCTTCCTGACCGTGGGCTAACGTCCAAGGAGCTGCGACCCCGCTTGAACTCCGCTGACCAATTTGCAACAGTAGAATATTGAGGGGCCATATACATCTGACATACGTTTATGTATGTTGGTCCCGTTCACCCCTTCTTTCGTGAGAATCTTGATAAACGCATGATGCTCAGATTTAAAATTCTCTATGATTATATAGGCTGTAAATCTCAAGTAAATGATGGGGAAGGTATGTTTATGTTTGTAAACTGTCATCAAATGAGCTATCTCAATAATAACTTTAATGATGATGTCTTCAAGGGTGTATCACTTCTCACTTCTATGAACTAATTGACTTCCCCTAATATTTTGTACCCATGTGTGTGTATATATATCGCAGTTCCTCTACAGCTGCATGCCAAAAGTTTGTTCACATAACTGAAAGTACTAGTGCAAATATCATGTAATTTGAGATGCCTTTGAAGTATCGTAGCGATTCGAAAAAGAAACGTATATAATTGAATTTTCAATACAGATATGCAGATTCATTCTTCTTTAAGGCAAATGATTATCGTACCCCACATTTAGCTGAAACAGTTTTGGCAGGCCATTGAGTTGACCAGGGATCACTTATTTTTATTTTTCTCCATAAAATCCTTTATAAGTTATCAACTTTTGTAAAAATTAGTCAAGTTTGTTCCTTAGCACAAATTCAATGTGATTAGGTTGGTTTTAATCTCAGAGAGTTGATATGGAACATTTCATTTGACATTTAACAAAATCGAAATTTTAAAAATATGACCCTTTCTGTCTATATCAATATGCCAAAATTCGAATTTTTGCACGAGAGACAAGACGATCCCAAAATGAGTTCAAGAAAGGCTATTTCACACATGACAGTGGGTGATCTATTGTCAGTTTTGCCGAAGTTATTCTATTTACGTTGAAGCGAAACCCAAATTACATGATATTTGCACTACGATTCAGTGGTAAGTGAACAAACTTTCGGTATGCAGCTGTATATGCCATCCACGCTATAACGATTCACGAATCTGTATCGAAACGTCGCAAATCTCAGAGTAAAGAAGTTGTCATCCATAAACATCTGTACTTAGATAGTTTTTGTATTCCATAGGTTGCAATTGAATATGAATTAAATGCCGATTGGAGATCACCAAATTGGTAGTCATTTTGAATTGGCAGAGCAAGGTGGCGATTCAGCATTCGTAATTTCAAATATTTCGATAGATCTAAAACGTTGGATATCATAAATGAAGCTTTTTGAAAAGCAAATGATAATGTTTCAGTTAAACCATAATAAAGAAAATGATAATCTATCAGTAACGCCATAATAAAGAAAATGATATGTATCAGTAACACCATAATAAAGAAAATGATATGTATCAGTAACACCATAATAAAGAAAACGATATCCGTATCAGCACCAATGTTAACAAGCAAATCATACTATATAAGTAACAAAGTTATCAAGCAAAAGATGCTGTATCTGCATCACCGATACAAAGCAAATGATACTGTTACCATATCAATTTCCTGTATTAGTATCGCCGTTAATAGGCAACTGTGAATGTCTTCATATCATCGTTATCAAGCAAATAATATTGTAACCATATCATAGTTATCAAGTAAATTATGCTGTTTCAGTGAAATTGAATTAATGTTTTACTCTGATACGTTTTGCATATGATGAATGGTTTACCTTCCAATACGCTATGCATATGGTGAATGGTTTACCTTACAATACGCTATGCATATGGTAAATGTTTTACTCTGATAAATTATGCATATGGTGAATGGTTTACTCTGATACGTTATGCATATGGTGAATGGTTTACCTTACAATACGTTATGCATATAGTGAATGGTTTACCTTACAAAAATAGTTCCACTGTTGATGAAATCTTGGAAGATTTATTCATTCATATTTATCTATCGGTGAAGTGTTGGCTTTGCCGTCTTTAGTAAAGTTTTACGTGAAAGATTATGTTACATTAGTGAAATGTCGAAAGATAGTGTAACTTATGATTTTTTTAAGTTATAACCATATCGACTTGAATGTGACTTTTAAATGACAACTTTAATCCCCAAAAAACCATTATCAACAACGTTAAGCCTCCTGGAAGTGAAAGCTATTATCTGTTCACCATTGAGGCAATTCAACTTCCATAAAACCTTATGATATTTTATAGGAAAGAAAGTAAGAAATATTAATTGGTTTAGAGATTTCAAAACAATCAACTGAAAAGCAGAGGCCTTTGTGATACACTTGTTTGAAATGATTAATTTTCAAGGTGTTGAATTGTCCTTGGTACCAATGAGATGTTTAACAAGAAAACAGTTACCTGTTACCTAATTCTGGCAAAATATTGGTAAGATAGGTATATCTAATGAAAGAAACCGTAACATTCCTCTGGAAGTAGGTTATAATCAACCGCGACCAGGCTACTGTTCTACATGTGTGGAAAGACACAAGTGATAAACTGCTCAATAATGTTAACAGTAGTAGTGTGAACAGCGGTCATGATTTGTCAGGTTCCAGGTACTGGCATGCATGGTCCCCTTTCCATACTGTGTAACAGCGTGCCCTCCTTTTTCAATCCTTATTGAGAATTGACACTCGCGATTTAGTTTAAAAACGTATGAATCTTCTGTGAAAACTAATATAGGGAACATTAATATCTCTTCAGTTATATTCTTACATATTCCTCATACTTATACAATTTATTACGATTTTAATTGAGAGTAGCAAAAGTCAAATTCGCCGCAGTAAAAACCCAACTAAAATATCTATTTATTACAGTGTCATGTCCAACACGGTTTATCCATTGAAATTTAACAAAATTATGATTTAATTTCTATTTTATCTGGTAGCAAATATCTTGTAGTTTCATTGTATATAAAAGTTAAATTAAATTACTGACTAGGATTTTTGGAACTGAATCCTCCTACGCGATCGCTTTTTGACATTATGCATTATTATTACATTATTATCGGGTCAAGGGCAGTAAATGAAAAACTGCTGTGAAGATAATATTCGGACAAGATAATATATTTTGGAATCATGGGGGGGAAATCGCTATTTTATGTTTCAATTTGTGAAATTGTATCCATTTATAAAACTCATCAGTTTCCTTTACGAACCGTTCAAAATATAGAGACTTATTTACGACTTTGCTGTCACTGAAATAACGGTAATTTGGGTGAACCGTTGTTTTAAAACATATGCTTATTGTGGTAATATTTTATTTGACATTATGGAATTATTTTAATATCCCGGAACAAGAATTCACACAAACATCTATCAGGTTTTTTTTGTTTGTTTTTTTTACTTTTTGAGTAATGTGAAATCTTAAAAATTGTAAGTGAAATCCGGTGATTATTTTACACATGTTTTTCGAAAATAAATATTTTGATCCTTTCACTTGCCGACAAAGTCATATTATCTGCACAGATTTCTAACGAAGAAATATTTGCTGTCATATGATCATTTTGAACGAGAAGGGTAAAATCACTGTTAGGAACAAAAAAGCGCACCTGAGCGTTGAATTGTGATTACAAACAAGTTGAAGATTTTGATTAATCACTTCTTTATAAAATTTAAAAAGTTTTGAGAGTGATAATGTTTTGAATAGTGATTCAGAAAATGTTTTTTTTTTCTAAGATTTACGGAACTTCGTCATACACTTTTGTCGAATGTATGTCAAGGGGACAAATAACATAATATATACATAATAACATATAAGTAATAAAGAGGATCCGTAACGCATAATTTTGATTATTACAAATTATTATATACTTAACAGCAAAAGAAACGCGAAAATTTAAGAAATCAATTTATAACTAAAATTTCGGAATTTTAAAAATCTGGAATTAAAAGGCTAATAAATCATGACATGCTATTCATGTCTGAGATAACAATTGGAGGTAACCGTACAAGTTTAGAGAGAACAACTCCCCCAAACGCAACAAAGCTGGGGGCGTTGGGTAGATGTTGCAGTCAAACCAAACTGCACGTGCATTGCTTGAAGGCTGGGGGTATAAAATGTGTTAAGACAGTGTGCCTGACAGTTCAAATTTGCAAGCAAAAGGTATGCACCGATTGACGTCAGTGGAGAGTGGACAGGCTTTTGGCCGCTTGATAGCCGGACAGCGTGCTCAGGTGGTTGCTACTGCATACAACGTCATGTCAGCACTATCTATCGTCTTCAACAACGCTACAACGCCACCAACAGTACTGCAAACAGGGTCCGTAGTGGACGCCCTGAGTGACCACTCCCAGGCAGGACCGCCACATTGTTCGGCAACATCATCAGGATCCCTTCAGACCAGCCACCGTAACTGCTCGTCAGACCATTGGCACTCGACAGCCCATAAGTAGTGACACGGTACGACGTCGCCTAGCAGTCGACAATCTTCGTTACCGACGTCCAGCTCGACGTCTAACCTCACCGCCCGTCACCGACAAGCACGAATGCAGTGGGCTACACAACACCGACATTGGCGTCAGCAATAATGGAGGTCCATAATCTTCTCAGATGAAAGCAGATACTGCGTTTCAAACTCGGATGGACGGACGAGAGTGTGGCGTCGGAGGGGTGAACGTTTTAGAGATGATTATGTGATGGAAAGAGACGCATGGGTCGGTTAGAGCTTCATTGTGTGGGCTGCTATAGGACTGAATCAGAGAATTGGACCCCAAGTCTTCCAACATCTAAGTGCAGGACGAGGACATGGCATAACGGCACAACGGTACATTGACCAGATCCTCAAACCGCACATTGTGCCTTTCTTTGCTCGACACCAGAACCAGATGTTCCAGCAGGATAATGCCCGTCCCCACACAGCCAGAGTCACTGGCGACTTTTTACGCCAACACAACATCAGAACAATTCAATGGCCGGCCCTTAGTCAAGATTTTAACCCAATTCAACATCTGTGGGATGAAATCCAGAGACGTTTGAATCATGTGGTTCCAAGGCCGAGAACTCGTGCTGAACTGGAAGCAGCTCTCCTCAGGGTTCACGCGCAGGTGCCATGGGCTTTTGTTAATCGGCTCATTAACTCCATGTACCGACGCTGTATGGCTGTTCTGAACAACCAAGGAGGGCATACCCGGTACTGACATTGCAACGCTCCCTATGTGACAGATCCACCCAGTAAAAGACATCTTTGGAATCCAGTTGGACTATTGTCAAAGTGTTAACTGTAAAGGATCGAATTCCATTCTTACTTTTGTTCATCTTTTGAATTTGTAAAACCATACTTTAAATAAAAGATGTCTCGCGTTTCTTTTGCTGTTAAGTATACGTATTCGTATAACTTATAAGAATCAATAGAGCCAAACAATAAGAAAATATACGCCTTTATTCGACTACTTGGAGACCTATTCCCTGTTTTGGGTAACGCCTAATCAGACTGGCGCAAGCTTTGACAAAATCACCGAAGCATCACTCGAAGCTACTAGTTTACCTTTGCTGAAAAGAAATATCAGATCAGGGACGGAAAGCCATGTTTTCACTAATGAATAATATGAAATCTCTCTTTCCCAACCCTGAAACTTTGTTATCGGTATTTTATTCCTATATTGGGGGTATTTTATGCTATGCATCCGAAGTGTGGGGTTCACACAATGGGGATAATATTGAAAAATTACACATAAGCCCAACTCACACTATGTACGATCGACTACGATCGCTGTACGAAAGTGTCGTGTAGTCATCGTGTTGTTGTTTTGTGGTTATTGTGCTGTTACTGTGTGGTTATCGTACAGTGATTGAACTGATCGTGCTTTTTTTCCAATACGATTGGTTCAAATCGCAAACATGTTCCTGATTTCAGAAAATCGTGTTGTGGGCGTGTCTTCAGCCTTAGTTCACGATAACTCCACAATCACAACACAACCACAACACGATCGTTTCCCTCTTGCAGTCGTACATTTTCGACATGATATTATACCTTTAAATGATAGGGTAGAAAAAAGTTACGAATTAATGCTGCAAAATTTTGATTCAAGATATGAAAAAAGGCAAAAATAATTTTCATCACATCACAAGCAAAATTATGTGGTATCCAATCAAAGGTATGGTAGACATATAAACTGTATACTGCAAAAGTCGCATATCAGAAAAATGAGTGTTTAAGATCTTCATGATATTCTGAAGACTATGTGCATAGGACTTATCAAATTTATGTAAAATGTTAATACGCAATCGTACAAAAATTCAAAGAAGTAAATAGAATTTAACTCCCGAACACATTGGATAAAAAAAATAGTGATTTCACTGGTAAATGGAAAAAAAATGATTGCTTTGTTTGTTCTCTGTTAGAATGAATCACATATTGTCATCAATTAGAAATTTAACTGAATCTTTTCTAACAAAGCAGGTAATAATGATAACAATTTGGATATTTATATTGCGCTGGACTCACGCGACATTGCACTCTCAGGCCAATTGTAAAGTTTTTACCACTGACTCACGTTTTTGGAATTAAAATTGATGAGCTAATGTCAAAACAGGTAATTTGGGCGCAATATTCATATAGTTGAAGGAATTGTGATGATCACATGTAGAAATGCGGATGTTTCATAGTTTGGTAGGAAGCGAATTATAATGTACATTTCATAAGTTTCTCGATGTTAATTGCAAGTTGTAAACTTCCTTACGTGGTCTGGAAATTCAACTGCTTTGAATCAAAAGGAATGCCTGTGAAACACCATCGGTAGTTATTCGCATGAAGCCAGATGATGGGAGAAAAGCTCAGGAAGATTGTTCGAAGATAATGTCAGAATTAGTAATATATGCCCTCCTGTCTTTATCGCGATGACATTGTCTTTCATAGCTTCATTGCATCACAGGATGAATAACAATTCTACATTGATCATTTAAAAGCAATGATTAACCTTGTTTCCCTTTGCACAAATTATGTAAAATCGTGCATTATTCTTACACCATTCGTGATTGCATCGTGAAAGCGTTGTGTCAAGTTTGTGTTAATTGTGTTCTGACCGTGTTAGAATCGTGACCTTTCGTGCATTGGTTGTACTCACATCGTGTACCTCACGCACAGAAACCGTTTTCACATAACAGATCGTAAAAACCACAATACGATACCAGTACAATCAAATCGCAATGTTACCGTAGTGAAATCGTGCGTAGTGTGAGTTGGGCTTTAGACTTTTGTAGGAGGTTGTTGGGTGTTAAGAGATCAACTCGTACTGCTATGATTTATGCTGAACTTAGGCGCTTACCTTTAAAATGTAAAAGAATTAATTTAGTAATATTTTGGGTAAAATTGTTAGGAACTAATAATTGTATCCTAAGGGGCTGTTATAATTATTCATATAATGAAGTTGAATTTCATTCTGTAAAAAATTGGGCTCATGAGGTTAAAAGTATCTTGTTTTCTATTGGTTATGCAGAAATATGGTATAAACAAGAATTACAACCAAATTTCTTGCCTGTAATAAAACAAAGAATTAATGACCAAGCTTTTCAATGTATTTTAAGCCAGATTGTGTGTACAAAATTTAATTAGTAAGGCGAGTAAGGCACTTTTTTCTTTGAAAAGGTTATTTATTAAACGCACTAGTGCACGCCAATATTTCGTAAACACAACGAATGCACAGATACTGCATATCTCTCGATATTACTCGCTAACCTCACTCAAGTAATCTACCTCGTAAGTTATTTAACAAATATTTACGTATTCAGGTAGTAAAGTAGATTTTTAAAGGCCGGAAATATTTAATGTTACGTTACATTATATCCGCATGAACTACGATATCGGAAATATAAAGATTTTGCACATAACCAGAAAAGCGGAAACGGCAGCCGCTATGGTCAATCTAATAGCAATGCTAATGTGTTATTAAATCGGTTAATTTACAACATTTCTTTCATAAAACATATTTCATGATTATTTCTCAGTTCAGAGTTTAGGTAAATTAAATAGCTGCACACAGTACTAGTTCAGCCGTTTCCAAGTGTCAATAATTTATCCGTTTTGTGCACAGCTAACCATACATTTTTATATGTCCATGCCGACAGCGGCTGTCTTAACGTTTTCATTGTTGATTGGAGGTAAAGTGTTAAGAATGTTTAGTATTTCATTGCATCGATAGAAAGTTTAAGTAAATGCATAAGTCCTCGTAAACCTTAAAATAGCCAATTTAAACCGTAAAAGCGTGCACTAGTGCCTTTAAATACCCTAATATGCCGCGGTTGGTTTGACGTTCAAGTTATTTGATAGTAGGGTTAAAGCCGTATTACTTTATGACTCTGAAATTTGGGGATTTGAGGAAAGGAAATCTACTGAAATATTTCATACTAATTTTTGTAAATATGTACTTGGTGTTGGAAAGCAGGTCTCTAGTAACGGTATTTTAGCAGAATGTGGCAGATTAAGCATTTATGTGGATTATGACGTTAGATGCATTACTTATTGGTGAAAATTGTTAAGGATGTCAGAAGATCGTTATCCAAAACAGTCTTATCTTCTTATAAGGAAACTAGATTCAGTTGGCAGAACAACTTGGGCAATATCTGTTATGTTCCTTTGGTTTCGGATTTCAGGATGTTGGTGATATCACATGTTATATTTCTAATTTTAGAATCGAATTGTGTACTGTAATAAACAACATATTTTTTGCAAAATACATGAGTCTTTACATCTTAGATAATATAAAGAAGTTAAATCGTTGTTAGATATTGAATATTATGTATCCGCTATTAATATTTGTGTATTAAGATTACATGCACTTCCATTGAAATGTAAAATTGGGGGTGTTAATGTGAATAGAATTTGTAAAATGTGTGACTGTGGCCTGATTGAAAATGAAATTCACTTTTTGTTTGAATGTGACGCATATTCTTCAATAAGAGAAAATTATTTTACATCTTGTAGACAGGGTAACACAATAGAAGATTATCTTAAATTAATTAGCAGCAAATGTAGTAATTCATTGTTTAAATGTGCAAAATATATTAAGGAAGATCTTGCTCTTAGAAAGCGTACTGTGTCTTCTGTAATAACTTAACTACTTTTTATATTTTTATGTGCTACTCTTATTTTGTGAATTATATTCCAATTGTACATGGGCCAATGGCCTACAAAACCGAAATAAAATAAATTGAATTGAAAAGATAGATTTCTACCTCAAGAAAATATAAGATTTATAAGTATATCATTGAAGGTTGTACTCTGCAGTATTATTTAAGAAAACCTATTCCATTGATGTATAGAAAATATTTATCCAAATTCCGCCTGTCAGCTCATAATTTATCAATTGAATGTGGAAGATACAAAAATATAATTGCAAGCAAAAATGTATCCATTGTAATCTAATATTGAAGACGAGTATAATTTCATTTTAGTTTGCCCTTTATATCTAAATGTTCGACAACTTTATATTAATCCTTATTACTGGAAAAATCCAACTGTTTTCAAACTTACACAGTTACTAAGCATAAACAATGTTAAACAACAATCTTGGCAAATTTTTGTTTAATGCATGCAACATAAGAAATCTGCATTTGATATAAATATATGCATGTACATTATCAATAAAAGATAATCTCTGAATTACCCGTCCACATGTACCATGTTATTCAATGTAACCACTGATAAGTTGTTCAACTTAAGGTTAATAAAGAATTGATCCATGAATTGAATTGGTTTTCTCTGTATTTTAAAGCTAATTCAACAGCCGAATAGAGGTAATAACATGACCGAAAGAATCCATACATGTAAGTACGATATATTATTGCTTCATGATATAAACTTTCCTTCTCAGCCGTCATATCTACTTTGATTTGACTGTGACAATCCCTGGACGCGGTTTTCTCAGGTGGATTTATATTTTAAAAAACCCCAGATCAATCACTATTGGATAACACGCATTGTTATATCATGTATTTATCGTCATGAAGTTTTAAATTGTCTTGAAAAATGAAAGTTTTTTTTTTATTAACGGGAGACAATGTAATATATATATATATATATATATATATATATATATATATATATATATATATGAAAAAAGTTCACCAATTTGAAATTGATCTTCAGCTCCCAGGCGTTATATATTGAAAAATACGAAGTCAGAAGTAAAAAAAAATCCATTTTAATGGCTAGCGCTTTCAGCTCAACGAGCCTCTTCAGGCCATACATACATACATAGGGACAAATGCCACTACAGTAAATATATATATATAAATATATATATTTACTGTAGTGGCATTTGCCTCATATTTCGCAGAAAAAATTCTTTTCTTTCACCTTAATTTCATGACAACTAAGTACTTAAGTGGATTATTCGTTTGTAGTCTCCTAAATATATTGTTATCTAATATAAGATATCACAACGTTTGACAATGTCCCTGTCTTTGAATTTAACAATCAATACCTGGGGCAAGCGTTAGAAACATCCTATATTATACTTAAAAATTTTGATAACCGTTTTGGTAACTCACGATCTACTTTTTAAAATGATTTTCGTCGTCGGTAGGAATGCATGAGCCTAATCTCCCTCTCTTGATTTATTGTTTGACTATATATTCTAAAAATTACAAGTTCATTGGTTCATAAGCATTGGACGTCGTGACAACTAATGCTAAGAGTTACGCCATGGCGTAAAAATCAAATGAGTGTAATAAGAGCCAATTGAATTTCAATTCTTAACCTAAGCTTATTGTTGTGACAACATTGGGCAAACGTCGTTATTGATGTAAAGAAAATATAGAAAACGTAAATGAAAATATAAGAAAACTAGAGACATACGCCGAGAGCAAGGAGAAAGTTTTGTCGGTCTTAAACAAGGCCAGGGTAGAGAAAAGTCTTCCACCATTAGTCCCTAGGGATATAGAGAGGGCCCATAGGCTATCTATCAAGAGGAGTGACAAGACCCGCCCTATTATAGTCCGCATGTGTCATTTGGAGGACAAGTGGGATTCAGTAAAGATGAGGAGTGTTTCGAAAGAAGGGGGTGGTGTTGCTAATGACCTCACTACGTATCAACGAAAGGAGTAACATCTACATCGTAATGTAAACCCTAATATGCACTTTTATTTTAAGGGAAATAAGTTAATGCAAGCTCCTAGAGAAGCCCCTCCTACAACTAACGGTGCCGAGACACAACCTCATGAAAGGTCTCCCTCATGTCCTCCAAGAAACACTTCACGACAGGGTAGCAGTCAAGGTTACCGCCGCGGTCTCAGGTCGGCATCGCGTCGCCCTCACAAGGAACGTTCAAAATAGGGATGGGGCCATGGCTAAGTTTCTCATACTCGCCTCTTTACTAGACGATTTACGACGTGTAGGGAAAAAACTGACCATAAATATGCAAGCGATTGTGTCAAGTCGGATTTTGTGAACTGTGTGTTTTGGAACATTGGTGGAATAACGCATACATTATTTGACAATGAATTTATAGATTACATGAAATCTTTTGATATTGTTGAATCAGTGAAACCTGGAGTAATGATATTGATATTACAAACGTTTTCCCGATTTTGAGGTGATTGTTAAAGTAGCCAATAAAATATCTACCTGTGGGAGACTATCCGTAGGATATTAGGGTTAATACGTAACCAGTTTTGCATATACAAAAATGGACCAAAATAACTGATAACGGTGATTATACATTGTTTGATCGTGCATTATTTGGCTTAATAACAATAGTGGTGGTTGGCCGATTTCGAAGGGAAGTAACTCCGATGATCTCTATGGGAGTTTACTGTATTAGTTACGTATCGATCTTATGTTGAACGATTAAACCCTATAGCATAACAACATACGACAATAATGATCTAAAATACGTGTATCTATTTATCCATACCATTCGTTACTTTTAATTCGTGATTTATAAAATATTAGGTTAATCGAAATGTGGCCCCCATCGCCTCGCTGCCTTATATAGCCGACAGAGAGGGGGCCAACATTTGCAGATAGCCGTAAAAAGGCTTTTCGAATATAGTTACATTTTGAATCCGCCTAAAAAGTCCATAATTTAGCATGAAAAGTGAGATGCACATAAATAAGAATCTGCTCGTTCAAAATAAAATGGCTGGAAAAATGTGTTATGTTTTTATTCCCATCAGAAATAAAGTAAAAATGTCCCGCGAAAACTAGGGCACATGTCATGAATATTAATGAGTGGTGGTCTCTCATTGGTTAATGCTGATGTCAAGGTCTAGGTCGCGGGTCATCCCACTGTTTCTAATGATTCCCATTGGCTAATGCTATTAACCTGTAAGGGTCAAGTCAAAGGGTAGGAAAATTAGCATAATCTTACTATCATTTGTAAAATTTACGAGGGTGATTATATCGTATTTATTTCGAGGATTTTATGAGGATGGGAAATGGACGAGATACGTAAGTGTTTTGAGGTGATTGTTAAAGTAGCCGATACTGTGAAAGAAAGTTATTGACATGTCCAGAAACTTTCTGGTTGAAGAGAAGTTGTCCAATTGTAAAGTGTAAGAAAGATTTTTGTGCAATTTGTGGTTTACCTAAACTTTGTGATAAAACAATTGAATATACTTTGAAGATTTTCAAGAAGGTGAAGTAAATTATAGATACTATGCCACTGGATTTCGCCCTCTTTTTCCTGAACATTCCATGAAGGTTTTATGTTATTTCAAATATCAGCTCCGGAAGAAGAAAAGTTTTGATGGAAAACATTAAGAAGAAATGTACTGAATGCAGTTTTTTATCTGAATGAACTGAACTTGCAATTTTGTGTACATCAGACATTTCTTTATCCTCCTCGTCAATCAATTGAATGTACTATTCGTATGTTGTTCGTACTATGTTCAAAGGATTTGTGGAAAACTTTGATGATATTGGATCATCCTTTTGTGCTTGTGACCTTTAATTGGAAATGTTTTTTCGACATATTTTCAAGGAACTAAAAGATATTACATCTGGCCTCCCTGCCAAAGAAGGACGCAGTTACTCTATATGTGGTCCATGAAAAAACAGAGCTATGTGACCTTTTTGAACGATGCATCAGACCATGAAATTGCAAATAATTTAGCTATGAACTGGTCAAAGATAAGTGAGATAGATATTCCTGAATTTGCCTTTGGGTTGCATGACGATGAAAGTGACTCATTATTTGGAAATGTGTATTTTATGTATAAATTCATCATTGTTTCTCAAGACATTTACAAACTGATAATAATTCGTCGATCAGACGGGCTTACCTTTGTTGGAAACCTGTACTGGTGGTCAAAATCTATTTTATCCTCAGGAATCTAGTCAAAGTCATATACCTGCTGGTTAGCAGTGGAATGTTTTAAGCATTTCACTGGGTATTCCTTCATGTGAACCAGTGGATGAAAATGTGCTGATAATTCTATTCATAAATAATTTCCATCATGTCTCTTTCTAGAGAAATGTAAAAGGTCATATGGATGAAAAACCACGTTAAATTAATGCAATGATTACATTATTACGGGCATTCAGGATAATATATTGTTGTCATAAATATATAAAACACTTCTTGAGAATGGATATGAAATTGATTGAAATTGGTGCCATATGTGCTGATGTTACTAAGACAATATCTTTCTTACAGGACCATAAACTTATTGCCTCCAAGCAGGTTTGTATTTGTAGTGAAAACATGAAGTTGCAAAAAGACAGCAAGAATTTAGATATGCATATGTGGCGCTGTATGAAATGCCGAAAGACAAAGAGTGTAAGATATGGAAGTTTTTGGGAAGGCCAGAGAATTAGACTTGGTATGTTACTGATGTTGTTGTATCTGTTTTGTATTGATGTGCCTGGGCACTTGGATGTAAAAATGCTTGATGTATGTGTAAACAGTGTTTATAACTGGTACAACTTGTACAGAGACATCATGTCCAGAGCCCTCTTGGATGAACCTGTGACTCTTGGTGGCGTAGGCCACATTGTGGAAATGGATGAAAGTAAGTGGGGTAGAAAAAGAAAATATAAGAAATGTTCAACCCAAGGCATATGCAATTACTGGGTATTTGGCCTGATTGATAGAATCGCTAAAAACGTGTTACTTTTCAGTGTGGAAAAGAGAACCACCGAAACTCTACTTCCAATAATTCTTGCTCATGCTGAGGTCGGTTCACACATTATCACAGATGAGTTTAAGTCATATCTCTGTCTTAAACGTTATGGTTACAGACATGACACTGTATGCCATAAGAAACATTATGTTAACCCCAAAAACGATGCACATACCAACACAATAGAAGGGTTCTGGGGTAATGCGAAAGCTAAATTCAAGAGCATGCATGGTGTTACAAAAGAGCAACTTGGTCCTCATTTGGATGAGCTAATGTTCAGATGGAACAGGAAAGGTGAAAAAATGTTTCCATTACTTGTCAGTTGCATTGCAAAATTTTATCCTGTGCCTTAAGTCATGAGTGAAATGTTGATGGAATTAATCCTATAATGACCCTTTTCCATATACGAGAGTTGAAGTTTGAATTACTATATTGATGGAAATAATCCTATAATGACTCTTTTCCATCTATGCGAGTTGAAGTTTGAATTACTATATTGATGGAAATAATCCTATAATGACCCTTTTCCATTTATGAGAGTTGAAGTTTCCATTACTATATTGATGGAAATAATCCTATAATGACCCTTTTCCATCTATGAGAGTTGAAGTTTCCATTACTATATTGATGAGAGTTGAAGTTTGAATTACTATATTGATGGAAATAATCCTATAATGACCGTTTGTGGGCCCCTTGGATTCAAACATATGAAGATAGAAATTTGAAATTGAATTTGTAAGTGTTATTTTTTTATGGAAATTTTTTTTTAAATAACAGTACTTGAGCCATATTTTGTTTATATTACAAGTTATTTCCCATCCATTTAGTTTTGGGAAGTTTAATTATGAATGTGATGTACACATTTGTTTTTCACTGCTATTGCACTGTTATTGTTAGTGAACATTATTAGGAAATAAAATATCATGAAATTATTACTTCTGGTGCGATTTCTTATTGCATGAAATTTGCTTATTTCCAAAATGTTTCAAATGTGGGCCCCCTTGGAGTCAAACATATAAGGAACGACATCAGGGGGCCCACATTTCAAAATTTGCACTTACATGCTTATTAATGTAAAAAAATCAAGTACCTTTGCTGAAAACGTCATAAATAAGCTCAAATAAAACTTCTTACTTTTTTATATCAGCTTTTAGTTACATTTTCTAAATGTGGTCTCCTTCAGCAGCGACCAATATAGGAACGAAATCAAGGGGGATCACATTTCAAAAAATCCTCTTACACGCTTATTTCATTCACAAAAAACAAGTACGCTCGCTGAAAGTGTCGTAACTCACCTAAACAAGCATCTTTCCAAGTTCACGTCCAAAAGCGGAGGTTTTATGCTCAAAATTGAAATTTAAAACGTAACTACACATCGCCAGTATCCGTGTGCGCGTGAATACGTGAACAAATGCCATGGCTCTGCATATGGAACTGATTTCAGAGTTACTTCCCTTCGAAATCGGCCAACCACCACTAATGCGGTTTCGCCGATAGAGACATACTGTACTCGTGTGTATACATTCAACCGGAACGTTCAACCTGGTATGATAGATGATCTCCACATTGTAAAAATGGTGTAGTTATATGTCAAGATTCGTTAATAGATATTATGTCAAATTTGCCAGATGTTTATATACTCTGTGGTGGAGATTTTAATGCTCGTACTGGTACAAATCCCGATTTCGTAGAGGATTATATATTAGAGTATACAGAAAATCAGAACGATGCACACTGGAATTTTTAAACTGACTTTTTTAATCTTAAACGCTTTTCTGTCGACAGAGTTGTAAACACCTTCGGCAAAACTTTGCTGGATTTAAGTTGTACTTTGAATATTCACATTATGAACGGCAGATGTGGTAGCGACCAAGAAATTGGAGATGTTACATTTATAGGCAATACAGGTACAAGCCTTATAGATTACATAATCACATCATCAGTTTTATTTGATTTTGTTAACACTTTTAGTATACCATCTCGTACGGAGTCAGACCATCTACCAATAACAGTATCATTTAAAACTAACCACGTAAGATCTTGCGACAGACTTTTTAAAAAGTTTTTCTGGGAAAACGATAAACGTGAACAATTTAGAGAGAATCTCCTATCAGATCATATTCAATCACTGTTTGATAAGTCAGTTGAATTTGCTTTTACGTACATCAATGACAGCATTAATCATATTACATATGCCATCTGTTTAGCTGCAAAACATATGAAAAGAAAAATTGGTATTTCAAAAAGAAGATTGAGTAAGTTATACGATGAAGAATGTGAGAAACTGAAATCAAAACGTTGCAAACTGCTTAACAAATTTAGGAAAACGAAAGATAAGACGACTTTTAATGAATATTGTCTGATAAGAAATAAATATAATAATTACTTCAGGAAGAAACAATATGACATAGAAAATAGCATATCAAATTAAAAAAAGTTTTGGTTTGAATTGAAAACGTTAAACAATACTACCAAAGCAGTAAGCACTATTAGTATGAATTAGTGGCATAGACACTTTAGTGACCTTTTTAACTTTGAAAGTAATGATGTCAATAGCGATTATATCTTTACAGAAGAAACAAATCAACCTTCATTTCATGATCCTAACATTGCGGTAACAGAAGATATACTTGAATCTCCTATCAGTAGGGATGAGATATTAGACAGTATTAATCGCTTAAAAGCAAATAAATCAGCAGGTATTGTCCAAGTTACACCAGAGCTCATCAAGAATTCGGCAGATATAATAGCACCATTTCTAGAGCTATTGTTCAACATTATGTTAGAAAATGGCAGTATGGATAACCCAAATAATTACAGAGGTATTACTCTCTTGAGCATTCTTAGTAAGGTCTTTACAGCTATCATAAACAGAAGATTAGTATCATGCATGGGGTGAAGTAATGAATAAAATCAGTGAATCTCAGGCAGAATTTAGCAATGGATATACAACAGTTGATAATATGTTTATATTGCAAATTATCGTAAATAGATATTTCAATAACAAAGGTGGTCAATTCTAAGCTCTCTTCGTTGACTTCGAGAAAGCTTTCGATTCAGTGGACAGACAAAAGTTGTGATCTCTTTTAAATAACCATGGCCTCAGCAAAAATGAAGAAACTTATCCAATCTATGTATGAAACCATAAGGGCTTGTGTTAAAAATAATGCTGACTTTTCAGATTCTTTTGATATACAACTTGGGGTTCGACAAGGATGTATACTTAGTCCATTTCTATTTTCCTTTTTCACTAATGAATTAGCAATTCAAATTGAAAGCAATTTTGAGTACGGAATACAGTTACACCCAGATTTGGTACAGAGTTTTCTTTTGCTTTTTGCAGACGATATCGTGCTGTTTTCAAGCACTGTAGCAGGTTTACAAAAACTAATTAATGAACTTAAAACTTATTGTGATAATTTCAAGTTGACAGTAAATATAAACAAAACCAAAGTCGTAGTTTTTAAAGAATTTTATCCAAAAAGGAGAAATGGTGGTACAGAAATCAAGAATTGGACTGCAAAAGTTCATATAAATATTTGGGATTGATTTTTAGTCATTCATTATCTTGGTCCATGCATGTTAGTTACGCTTGTTTACAAACACAGAAGGTGATGATCGGTATTTTTAAACAACTTAGTATCCTCGGAAATATAAATATATAATCATATTTTAAATATTTGATGCAAAAAATAAGCCGATGTTAACATATGGAGCTGAAATCTGGGGTTTGAATTATTACAACGAAATTGAAAGAGTCCATCTGAGAACATGTAAAAAAAGTTTTTAGATGTTAAATTGAGTACGACGAATACAATGGCTTATGGAGAATGTGGTAGATATCCGTTGCAACTATTTACAAATATCAAAGCAATAAAGTACTGGTAAAAGTTACTGAATATGCCTCCATCTCGTCTGCCTAAAAAATGTTACAACATGATGATGTTATATGATAAGAATGGTCATACCAATTGGGTCACTTCAGTTAGAAACTTCCTGTTTTAAAAGGGGTTTGACCAACATGTAAGCTCGAATGATAAATTTATCTTTCAACTAACAAGAAGATTAAAAGATAATTATTTTCAAGAAGTAAATGCCTGTATTATAGAATGTTTAAATGTACCTTGGAGTCAGAAATCTATCTCTCGTGTGTAAATGTAAAAAAGTTTCGTATAGCTTTAAGTAGACTTAGGTGTTCTTCACATGACTTATTCATCGAGGGTGGAAGATTCAAATCAATCCAAAATGAAAATAGAATTTGCAAACTTTTATCGAGATAGAAGATGAATATCATTTTGTTTTAAATTGCCCTGTCTACAATTTTCTAAGAAAGTTAAACATAAAAAGATATTTCCTTGTCCATCCAAACCTTTCCAAGTTCGTTGAATTGTTGAATAACGCAAATCATACAGTGCTGCAAATTCGTCCATGTTTGTTTACTATGCAATGTTATATAGATCAGAATTTATCAAGAAACATGATATAAGCTACACTTAATTGTTGTCAAGTTAAGGTTTAGTACCTAAACGTGTACATTTTAACACTTGCAAGTATTGTACTACAGGCCCCATCTTTAATCTTCAGTACCTGGAATAAATTGATGTCCTGCGTGCCACTTGCGGCACAAACTAGGGTGCAAATAAGCAAACCCTCATAAACCTATACATCTCCAATTAGGTCCAAACTGGAATACGGCGCCCTTATTATAATACTCTAAATACCAAACTTACGGCCAAACTAAATTCCAAACAATACCAATCTCTTGGAATAGCCACACGTACAAAACACGGGACATCCCTGGAAGCCCTATAAGCCCTAACTGGTGAAATAAACCTCAAGCTCAGAAGGGACCAACTCACCTTAAACTTGGGTGAAATTCCTTGATAGCCAATGCTGTTACAATGATTTATTCAATGATAAAGGCCAACAAAATGGTAATAAATTGTGTACTTACAGATTATTTAAGAAACTTTTGACACCAGAATTTCATTTTACTACTTTGTTAACAAGATCTCAACGCAGTGTACTGAGTAAGCTGCGCTGTGGCACATTACCATTGTAGGTTCAGTCCCATAAGACAGAATTCCAAAAAGACAGAATTCCAAAAAGACAGAATCAATCACAACATTAATTACTGAGCAATGCTGACCACCCCTCATTAATCAATGGACTGACCCAACCCGCCTTATGTTCTAGTATCGACACAATCTGAATTAGACTAAAATTTAGTCTATGAAATGTACATTCATCAATTATATCTAGACTTGTTGAATTAGGGCATAGGCTGTATTAAATGCTTCCTAATATACAGTCATGAAGCAAGACTAGATTTGAATGAATGATTCCCAAAAGATATCAAGTGAAACACCATCCATTTCTACCATTTCTAGGCAACTACCTTGTTTTGAGAAAAAAATGAGATTAGTTTTATACAATATACATTGGTAACAGTTTGGACATTAAAGTTTAACAAATTAAATTCATACTTACTTGTTGGTGTCTTATTTCTACAAAATGTGCTATAACTATTACTGGACATGTTACACATTGTAAAGAGTGTTTTTTATAGTGAAAAATCAACCGCACTGTAAACATAAATGATCTAAGTATAAGGATTATATGATTATATATTTTATCATGTTAATTTATACAGATTTTGTGAACATATATTCTTTAAAACAAGTTATTTTTAAAAATATTTTGATTGGGCAGAAAATGCCACCAATTTTGAAAATAACCCATATTTGTGTTAACAGAGACCCTATGTGAATTGAATATAAAGTTATTTATATGATATTATCATCCATCGAGTGAGAAAAAAAAACTGTTGTATCTTAATGGTGTCTTTTGTGAATTCTGTCTTTATTTATCTGGGCCGTTCCAATATTTCCAAATGGTAGAGCCCATGTTACACATGATTAGTCAACCTTGAAAAGTGTTGTTTAAAGCTTTCTGTCTTTTGGGACGATACCCTATTGTAGGTAGAAGTCGGCAGGTATACCCGCCTAAAACGCCTTTAGAGCATAGGACCTGCAAGTTTTGCAATCCCAATGTTATTGAAGATGAAATACAATTTCTCGCTGAGTGCGACTTTTATTCTGATCTCGCGTCAATCCTTCCTTCAGACAGTTGTATTCATAATACTCTCTCTCTCTCTCTCTCTCTCTCTCTCTCTCTCTTTCTCTCTCTCTCTCTCTCTCTCTCTCTCTCTCTCTCTCTCTCTCTCTCTCTCTCTCTCTCTCTCTCTCTCTCTCTCTTTATATACCCTAGCATCTTCCAAGCTCCAGCAGATCAACGCTGGCACTGCGCCCCAACTCAGAAAGGGGGACTATCGAGAGACTGATAACAGACTTTCCGTCTCCGAGAGAAGCTCTCCAAGAGAAGCTGCAGGCTCGGGTACTCTCCATTTGCGTTCCTTGAAGAATATCTAAATAAAGTCATTAGTTGATATTTTAAATTACTCGAATTTTCTTAAAGCACCTTTATGCATATTAAAAAGCAATAAGTCATGGTTTATGCATCTTAGAGATGAGACTGCACAAACTATGTGTTTGTTGTAAAGGGTTTATGCCTCAGTACAGATTATATGACAACAGCCGTTGCTGAATAAACAATTGACAAATTAAGTAAATACATATAACAGTTCACTGCTGCAGGACCCAGTTTAGTAATGTGTGGTGCTGAGCTGTTAAAGAATCCATGCAATTTGAGCATGGTGATTAGGTTACGGCTTACTGTTTTCATTTTAAAATCCCAACATTACCAAGGAGGATTAATAAGCAACACCTTTAAAGAATTAATTCATCTAATTATTTCATACACGTGCATAAAAAAGTACTACTTTTCAATTTTTAAGGACACTAAACCAATTTCAATTTTTTTATTTCATATGCAATATCCTTAGGTTTATAGAATTTTAACCTGAACAGTCATTTATAACTTGTTAAACGAAAATTAATAATACTGTGCCGTCGTTGCAACTTTGATGGGACTTGTCTTAATAGAATGGCTTTCATATGAAAATTGTTTTATTACAATGAAAAGAAAATAGGTTTACCTCAAGGAAGATTAACGTTAATAAGAATTGTCGTTTTGATTAAAGTCATCATTTCAAAGTCACATAAAAGTCGATAATGTTTTTAGCAAATCAAAAACATATTTCTATGTCTTCCAAGTCACGTTATTTTTTTGACATTTCATTACTGTAACATAAATTTTCACAAGCGAGAGTATATATTTTCAAAACCAACCTTTCACCATATTCAATAAATCCTTCAAAATGAACATTTCACCGACAATGGAATTAATTGTAAGGTAAAATTTTCACCATATGCAAAATATATCAGAAGGAATTTAAACAAATTAATCATACCATTTTAAGTCAACCAAAATCAATGCATTCATGTCTTTCCGAATAAGCAATTAACAAACGTCATATCTGTTCAAATTCAACATTTCATTTATTTCATTAACGCGGCATGTCACCTTAAAGAAGACATCTTTTCAACATCATCAAAATATTTCACAAAATCATTTATTCACTAAATCACTATATTAGATCACTAAAGTCAACGAAAGAAATTTCAAATCCACATACCAGGGAATTTATCGATTAAAGTAAACTTTTAACCAAGACAAACTATCTTGTCAAAGTCAACATTTGACGCATTTTTTTTCGACGCTAATATTTTACCAAAACTTTCTCTTCACAAACCTTTTCTCAAAACGCAATACATGCTTTACATGTTTATCTTTCATACAATGCATAAACTTCAAATGAAACATTTAACCAAAGCATACACTCTTACACATAAACATTCCTCCAAAGTCATAGCTTATTCATGTCAACATGTCTCCAAAATCAAAGTATCAATCACAGTCAATATTTCACCAAAATCAAACTACATGTATCTTTCAAACTCAATATTTCACCAACATCAATGTATCGTGTAAAATCAACATTTTACCATCATCATAGTGAAAATAGATAAACATAATGAAAATGCTGTGTTGTGAAGCTGCAGCAATAAACAAGCTATGCCTTTTTCCTGGCACTTAGGAATGCTATGGTAATAGGAATGGCCATCGCTTTTTTGTTTTTACATATGGTAATAGGATGATATTTTTTCTTAGATATTTATCTGTATACTTCATATGTTATTAAAATGTATTATTTTCTTCATCAAAAAGATCAAAATTTGGACGGTCAACTAAGAAGTCCTTGTACTGGCTTTCACTTAAACTGAGCTATAAATGTTCATTGTTAAAGGATTAAGATAACAGTAAGTACAAACCTGACGAGAGGTGAATCAGGAGTATCAGGAGACCGAGCAGTGGCCCAACCATCTTCAAGTATACCATTCTCAAACAGGCCTTTCTGCAATGGTCAAGCTTGTAATTATTAAAATGCAAAATGTTATCATCTATAACATTGTTGTTATTATTATATAAGTAAAGTTTAGATGCTCGATAATCAAGGTTTTCAACTTGTTCCATGACGTTTGTTTTGTTAAACTTAAAAGGTGAGCGAAAGGAGTAATTTTTACAATTTGAAATATTTTCGTCTTAGGAAACGTCTTTTAGTCAGAAGAGGCAAATCTTCGAAGGGCCGTTAGTCATGTATCCATGCTATAAAAGAGCCTTTATTTCAGAGAAACAGTTAGTGAGAAAACACATTAAAGAGACACAGAATATATTTAATAAATTTTTTATGTTGCCTAAATAAGAGCACAAATACCATATGACCTCAGTTTACTTCAAAACTTCTTTTAAAAGTTATATATTTATCATTTAAATGTAAATGATATCTTGAAATTCCTTTTTCAATTGTAAATGCAAGACGGTTATATAGATGTTCGACGTTCTGCGTTAAGTTTACATGTGTATTAGTTGAATGACCAACAAAACATTGCGAACCTATAACTCCTATGTTTCTGCCGTAAATGAATTTTCAGACTTAAGTTCGAGTCATTGGCCCACACCACTCTCCAGTTTTCGATCACAAATTCCAACTTTAACTAGTTTATTGTTACTAAAATTAACTGATACGCATTGATATGTTAATTTGGAAATACAACCACTAGATTCCGATCCAATAAAACCATTTATGAAGTTAGACATATTTGACCCCAACAACATACTCTGTGCTCCTTTAAAGAAGGTCGAAAACCGGCTTATCAAAAGACCAATTAATCATGGGTATTTTAGGTATTTTATGTGGTGATTTTTTAAAAATCTTTTTTGAGAATCTTTTTTCATTTCTTTGGCAATCTAGTTAAAATTAGATGTATTGATCCGTAAATAATTTACAGAATAACACCCCTATACCGTGTCGCGTAGGTGCGAACATCAGACAATCAAAAGAGAGCTGTCTTCGAATCGCAGATCAAAGCCATTGTTTCTCCGCTCTTGAGTACCTCGGTTACACAATCAGAATGTTACCGATGTATCGCAGTGAATTGTATTGAAAAATATGTTGACGGAATATTTGTGTGTTGTTTATTTGTTTACTTGTGCAAAGGTAAATGAAGAAATTAGGTCAATCAATCACAAATTAAGTTTTAAAGTTTAATTATAAACAAACGTAGGGGAAACGTCAGCATGTGGCATGAACCAAGATGTAAAATAAACTCGTCTTTGATCGGTTAAAAGACTTACTGCCCGCATTTTATTGGTCGGTTCAAAATTAGTCAAAGGAAATTGCGCAGTAAAAAACCTTTGCACCTTTATGCACGAAAACTGGAAACAATGTCTTTGTTAGTTTACAATATGAAGTAGTGGGGGGAAATGTCATTACATCATCAGATGTGAAGCTCTTCACCCAAATGGAGTTGAATATTAAAAAGATATATTATCAATGTAAACATTTAATTATTTTCACTTTGCACATCCTTTACACCTAAATGCACTAAAGAATATGTCCGTTGATAGGACAAGTCTGTAAAGAAATAGTAAATAAAACATCTGAGTTCTGGAATAAAATTTCTGCTTTCCTTCAATTTGAGTCAAGGTACATGAAACCATAAACTGAGGATGTATTCACGCGTTTACAAACAAACGTTTGAAAGCTCATCAGCAGTCGGGACGTTATTCTTTCACGCGCTATGTGCCATTAAGAGGTATTTGATTTATACGTTTCGGATATGATCCGGTACAATTATGAAGCATCCTTTTTTCCAAACATGTTTATAACATTCAAACTAGATAACCTTCACTGAATGTTACGAATTCAATATTTATCTCAATTAAAGCTTACCTTATTGTAAACGCAATAAAATCGAGAACGCAATGGCTTGCCAAATTTCGCTTGATGCATTCTTGATGATTTGAACATTGATTCCATTTAACTACAAATATTGTATCAAATAAGCGTATGACTAATGGTATGGGTCGTGCAGCAAGCTGTATCCAGTTCACACTCTTGCAGGGAGATTGTTCACTGTGCTTTTATCTCTTTCATAAACATAATTTTAACAAACTGTGTGAGATGGGACTCTTTACCGAGTTTATTCATATAAACGTAAGGGGACATTTTAAGTGAATTTATGGTCTTATTGTTATGTCTTTGCAATTAATATTTCTGATATAAAAAAACAACATCAAACTGCCTATACTAAAAATACTACTACAAGAGATGGTTGTTTCTGCAGGAAGGACGCCGTGTCAGGTTACTGCCGTATAACAAGTTTACGATTAATCAGGAAGTCTATCAATAATCTACATGTCAATTTCTTGTATATGTGTATTGATCGTAGAAAAATATCTTTATTGTTATTGATAGTGGAACAGTTAAACAATATGAAATACGAAATGATATACTCTTATAAAAATGGCAAAGTGAACCGTATTTTTTCAAAACGACACATGAATAAATTTTTATTTATATATATATATATATGTATATATCAAAAAATATGAAGTTAGAAGTAAAAACAATCCATTTTAATGGCTAGCGCTTTCAGCCCAACGAGCCTCTTCAGGCCATACATACAACGGATACTGCGTTGTCAAGCAACGTCGTCGTCGTGTACAACATGTCATTTCATTCTTACGCCACAAAAAAGGGTACAATAGGATATATATGTACAGCAAAACATTAGGTTCTAGAATTTTACCTTGGTTAAAACCTTTTGATAAATCTGCTTTCTTTTGTTTCTAAAAGCTTATTGTAATCCAAATTTAATTTATACATTTATATAACTGAAGATTGCCCATTTCTGCACTCAGCTAATGGTTTACTCAATGGAATTGTACGGGTTTTTAAAAAATGATTTATCTGAGATCTGTGTAAATTCATGCATAATTTCAACTTCCTTTTCAGTTCTCCAATGCATCCAGAGCATTTGATGACATAACAACAGTTTTACTGTTACAGTTAAGATTTTGTCTTACAGAAAACACTTTACTTTCATTCATATCTACAGAAGAGCCAACTGTGTTATATTTACATGTAGAAACAGGTGGTTCTATATTAATAGAATCAAATTTGGATGAAGTTAACAACCTAAGAAGATTTTTAGGTTTTTTAAGACTGTTCACAATTTTTTATTTACACAAAACTTTTTCCTTTTCTTTACTTTGATGTAAAATTGGTTAGTTTTTGTCAATTATCGCAGCAGCGCTCTTATGTTTAGGATTAAAGGTGGAAACCAACGGGACAATGTTTGTATCACACTGTTTGTTAGATTTAGGATCTCTGAGGCGCAACTCGGCAACTCCTTTAGTTTGCTTTATATTTAATACCCAATAGCTGAACAACAATCTCCATTTATATATATACTTTATTTATATACAAATACTTGGTAAAAGGTATGATAAAACGCTACGTTTACATTACATTATATTTTCAAGACAGACAGGCAGATCTTTATGTTTTTCTGAACATTTTATGCAAAGTATTGATCCAATGTTTTGTTTCCATAGATTTTTCACATGACAATCTAGTGAAAAATCAAACTTTTGCTATGAACATGACACATTGCAAAAGAAAACCTGAAACTATAAGACAAAATCGATACTGTATAGGAGTACACATTCTTATATCGTTATTAAGTGATTCACACTATCGTTACTGTATAGGAGAACGCTTTCTATTATCGCCATTTAGTGATTAACACTATCGTTACTGTATAGGAGAACGCTTTCTACTATCGTCCTTTAGTGATTAACACCATCGTACTGTATAGGAGGACGCTTTCTATTATCGCCATTTAGTGATCATAGTATCCTTACTGTATAGAAGAACGCTTTCTATTATCGCAATTTTGGGTTAACACTATCGTTATTGTATATGAGAACGCTTTATATTATCGTCATTAAGTGATTAACACTATTGTTACTGTATAGGAGTACGCTTTCTATTATCGCCATTTAGTGATTAACACTATCGTTACTGTAAGGAGTATGCTTTATATTATCGCCATTTAGTGAGAAACACTATCGTTACTGTATAGGAGAACGCTTTCTATTATCGCCATTTAGTGATTAACACTATCGTTACTGTATAGGTGAGGTGAGTTGGTGTTTAACGCCGTTTTCAAGATTATTTCACTTATATCGCGGCTGCTAGTAATATTGCAGGGAGAAAGCCCGCAACACCATTGTGGCTATGCATTGCGGTGAAACCTGCGAGCATCGGCTGGAACTAGCGAACCATGGGTGGTACTGCACTGAAACTCAGTGTAGCATTGCACCCAAACCCGACTTCGTGTAGAACAGTTCTCTACTGCAGACAAAGTTGCCGAGCCCCTGGCGGGATTCGAACCACGGACCTCCTGATCCGAAGCCGAACGCGCTAACCACTGCGCTATTCCGCCCCTGTTACTGTATGGGAATATGCTTTATATTATCGTTATTTAGTTATTAACACCAGCGTTAATGTATTGGAGTACACATTCTTATATCGCCATTTAGTGATTAACACTATCATTACTGTATAGGAGAACGCTTTATATTATCGCCATTTAGTGATTAACACTATAGGGGAACGCTTTATATTATCGCCATTTAGTGATTAACACTATCTTTACTGTAAGGAGTACGCTTTATATTATCGTTATTTAGTGATTCACACCATTGTTACTGTATAGGGGAATGCTTTATACTATCGCCATTTAGTGATTAACACTATCGTTACTGTAAGGAATATGCTTTATATTATCGCCATTTAGTGATTAACACTATTGTTATTGTAAAGGAGAACGCTTTTTATTATCGTCATTTAGTGATTAACACTATCGTAACTGTATAGCAGAACGCTTTCTACTATCGCCATTTAGTGATTAACACTATCGTTACTGTATAGAAGAATGCTTTCTATTATAGCCATTTAGTGATTAACACTATCGTTACTGTAAGGAGTATGCTTTATATTATCGCCATTTAGTGATTAACACTATCGTTACTGTATAGGAGAACACTTTCTATTATCGCCATTTAGTGATTAACACTATCGTTACTGTATAGGAGAACGCTTTCTATTATCGCCATTTAGTGATTAACACTATCGTTACTGTATAGGAGAATGCTTTCTACTATCGCCATTTAGTGATTAATATAACACTATTGTTATTGTATAGGAGAACGTTTCTATTATCGTCATTTAGTGATTAACACTATCGTAACTGTATAGCAGAACGCTTTCTACTATCGCCATTTAGTGATTAACACTATCGTTACTGTATAGGAGAACGCTTTCTATTATCGCCATTTAGTGATTAACACTATCGTTACTGTATAGGAGAACGCTTTCGATTATCGTCATTTACTGATTAGCATTATCGTTACTGTAAGGAGTATGCTTTATATTATCGCCATTTAGTGATTAACACTATCGTTATTGTAAGGAGTATGCTTTCTATTATCGCCATTTAGTGATTAACACTATTGTTATTGTATTGGAGTACGCTTTCTATTATCGCCATTTAGTGATTAACACTATCGTTACTGTAAGGAGTACGCATTATATTATCGCCATTTAGTGATTAACACTATCGTTACTGTAAGGAGTGCGCTTTATATTATCGCCATTTAGTGATTAACACTATCGTTACTGTAAGGAGTGCGCTTTATATTATCGCCATTTAGTGATTAACACTATCGTTACTGTAAGGAGTGCGCTTTATGTTATCGCCATTTAGTGATCAACACTATCGTTACTGTAAGGAGTGCGCTTTATGTTATCGCCATTTAGTGATTAACACTATCGTTACTGTAAGGAGTGCGCTTTATGTTATCGCCATTTAGTGATTAACACTATCGTTACTGTAAGGAGTATGCTTTATATTATCGCCATTTAGTGATTAACACTATCGTTACTGTAAGGAGTGCGCTTTATATTATCGCCATTTAGTGATTAACACTATCGTTACTGTAAGGAGTGCGCTTTATATTATCGCCATTTAGTGATTAACACTATCGTTACTGTAAGGAGTATGCTTTATATTATCGCCATTTAGTGATTAACACTATCGTTACTGTAAGGAGTATGCTTTATATTATCGCCATTTAGTGATTAACACTATCGTTACTGTAAGGAGTATGCTTTATATTATCGCCATTTAGTGATTAACACTATCGTTACTGTAAGGAGTGCGCTTTATATTATCGCCATTTAGTGATTAACACTATCGTTACTGTAAGGAGTGCGCTTTATATTATCGCCATTTAGTGATTAACACTATCGTTACTGTAAGGAGTGCGCTTTATATTATCGCCATTTAGTGATTAACACTATCGTTACTGTAAGGAGTGGGCTTTATATTATCGCCATTTAGTGATTAACACTATCGTTACTGTAAGGAGTGCGCTTTATATTATCGCCATTTAGTGATTAACACTATCGTTACTGTAAGGAGTGCGCTTTATATTATCGCCATTTAGTGATTAACACTATCGTTACTGTAAGGAGTGCGCTTTATATTATCGCCATTTAGTGATTACCACTATCGTTACTGTAAGGAGTATGCTTTATATTATCGCCATTTAGTGATTAACACTATCGTTACTGTAAGGAGTGCGCTTTATATTATCGCCATTTAGTGATTAACACTATCGTTACTGTAAGGAGTATGCTTTATATTATCGCCATTTAGTGATTAACACTATCGTTACTGTAAGGAGTGCGCTTTATATTATCGCCATTTAGTGATTAACACTATCATTACTGTAAGGAGTATGCTTTCTTGTACCATCATTAGTGATTAACACTGTCTTTAGGATAAACATTTAACAACAATTCAATATATTGGATTAGCTTTTTACAAGAAAGCATGTCCCTCAAACAATACTTATAGTTATTAATGAGAGTTCTGTATTGAGATTATATAGGTTTATAATTCAAATGTTTCACTTTTCTCTTTGCTATTTTATAATGTCTGGAACATATCTTAACACTCAATACAGACAGTCTAATTTATCAAAAAGATTAAGTTATCCACTTTTAACCCTTCAAAATGTGTTAAGAATATCGTAATTTCAAGAATCGTACTATGGACTACGTATATGATAATAATATAATTCATGTTTCAGTTGCTTACAACACAAAATGATTTGAATGAATTGAATTGAGACAAGAAAAGAATATCCTAAAGGACAGTGAAAATGAATTTGAATACTACAATTCTGAAAACGTATATCGATGCGTTAGGTTCAGTTATAATAATAGAAACCTATAACATAGTAAAAAGCATAGAAAACATTTAAAAATACTTCCTTAAAATTTATACGTAAAAGGATACATTTTTAAAGGTAAAATATGATTGCAAATTTTGAACAGAGAAAAAGAGAAACAATAACAAAATGTTATGAATGAATTGATTTGATTTTACTATGTATATAGACACTGTAGAACGTCTTTGAAAATGTATTTCTTCCAAACCCCTAAATGATAATATTTTATACAAAATGTTTTATTTTAGTAGGTCAAACTTCTTATTACTAAAACCTATCATCCATTGGTCGTAGAAGAAATGTTTACAAAAAGAAAGTTGCATGAAGCCATGTTAGTGTGAATACCTTTCAAATATTTCAGTGGATTCGCATTGCTTAATTGGAATTGATACGTTTGTTTAAGGACAACCTTTCCTGAAATAAAATATTGTCTTTCGATAGTTAAATATTCAGAGACAAAAGCAATTACAAAACACAAAGACTAACGAATTACCCGACAGAAGTACCCGGCCGAAAATTAAGAAACAGAAGTTTTGAAAACAAAATTGAAAAAGATAAGCTCACCTCCGTGTTTTCCCTCCTGCACCGTGTCCACTGAGAGATCCCAATGAGAAAAGTAAAGACTGGTGATTAATTTATCATTACTGGAGTCATTTGTCAGTGCTCAGACAAATAACACCTCATCCATACGTTTGACAAGGACTATCAAATATTCATATTCGATATGGCAATTGCCTTCGCCCTTTCATAGGAAACCAAAGATGCACTTTGCGACCATTTATATCATAACATGTATTAAAAAAAACCACATGATGAACCCAGAAAACATTCAAGAAGGCTTTATTCCTTCTTCCAAAAAGAAAGTCACTTATAATTGATTAATAATGCTATGTTATTCTATCTTCACTAGTCTTCTTCTGACGTTAGAAGAGATAACATTATCGGTGCCTTTACACAATGAAATCTATGAAGAGTATAGAGGTTATTTTCATCGGTTAATTAGTAGAAAATAACTTTCAAAGATAAGTTAATGCTGTCTTGCATGCACGGTCTAAAAACATATTAATGTTTTCGTATAATTTCCTAAATGAATTTTTCTTGCATATTTTTGAATAGTTTGCACATAAAAAATATTTAAGTTGATAAAATTCAACCAACTCTCTTCTAAAACTGTCAACAGAAAAGTTGAGGCAATGTTTCCACAGCCTACTATTTTAAGTCTGAAACATCTGTCAATTTTTCCAAGAAGTTGTTTAACGACAAAAACGCTTTCGTCAAATACAAACATGAATCACTACGCGCTATCGTCCCATTTGTCTTACACTCTATCTTCAACCTCTGCTGTGTTTTTTCACAAAATAGACTGACGCGGTTGCCACGGATTTGAATCCATACTTTTACTGCCATGTATTGTTGTCTCATTTACCGATGAAAACAGTCACGAATAAACTATGATAAATTGTAAAACAATGTTCATCAGTATCTTGACAACAGCTTGAAAAATCTAATAAGTATTGGTTAATGAGAGTTACAGTTCCTACCTTTCCTACCGTAGCTACCTGTAAAGTCTATACTTATACAACTCTTACTGATACGAATTCATTTTCTTGTATACTCCGCGGAAAAAGTTTTGACAGACTTACATTCAAACGTTAACTCATAAGCAGTGAAATCTATTTGTTTGAATGTTGTCTTGAATTATTGATATGAAAATAATATTTTTCATCAAGGTTTGTTGGTTCCATCATTTACTTCAATGAACGTTTGATGCTGTACCAGGCATGTATTATCTTATATGTGTTGTGACGCTAAACAAGAGACGTTCCAGTCAATATGCTTCATTAATACAAAATGGTGTTTTGTTGTGTTGTGTTATTTTTGGGAAGGTCAAGAAAAACATTTACTTCAAATAATAATAAATAATAAATACATTCCTACAGGAACAGAAAGTAGTTACAAATATTTCTTTCTGTGACTATCAAAAGAGGTGGTAATGACTGCTGCACTTAGCAAGGAGCTTCTGTATCTGTATCATCCCACATGGTGGATGGCAAGTGTATTCCCAGTATGTTGCTACATAACAAAGAACTTATTAAACAGTCAACATTATTTATCAAGATTTACCAACAGTGTCTGGTAATTTTCAGAGACTAGCTATGACTGTTGCTGTATTCAAGTGTGCAAGACTCCCTGTGGAATTGAACGTGTATATGCACAGGACGCAGGTTGAAAAGAACCTTTTGTGTGTAACTTTATGCATTATTTCTCTTTATATGATAGTCGTATTACAAAAAGAAACTGTAAAGGGATCGTTTGTTGCAAACGACGTTTATCTGTATAGTGATATAAAATTAATCATAAGATATATTAAAACAGTTCTTTTCAAGTGGAGCTCGACTGCCAACTTATGTATTTATACAATTCCCTGCATCTAATAATTTGTGGACTTGAACTTAACTCATTTGATATTATTTTACTTTATGAAAATGTGAAGAAGAGTACTATTACTACGGCGCGTTATGATGAATGTTTGCAATGTAATAGTTTCAAACAAATTGGAATCCATAAGAAACCCACTGAAGGACTAACTAACATATCCAAGTTACTATACGATAAAGATGTTTTTCATGATATGCAACTTTCCCCAACTTAAAAGACTATTAATTGATAATATGGTTTTTCATGTTTTATAAAGACTACGAAAGTGATATTGCAATATGTTTATACACATTATTTCGATAATTAATCGAGGTTTATGTATAGGCCGAAGAAATTTTTTAACGAGTTGTAATCATGATTGTCTGTAAATTCTCACGTCTGTTTTTTAGCATAAAAGATTTGACATATGAGATGTTAAAACACAATGAAACCAATTTCCTCTGAGGCCATAACTTATGATGATATTCAACTTTGAAAAGGTGTAACATTTCTTTTGGTTTGAAGAAAAGGATTTGATGAAATATTGACTTTGATGACAAAAAACCATTTGTATTATGACTTAAAAAAGAATATTGTGAAAAAAGCGACCTTAAAAATAGTATGATGAAAAATGAGACTTTGATAGGTACAAAAATTAAGAAATTTTGTGCTTTCACTACGATGGGGCCAATAATGAAAAGTATAACTTAAAATTCGGATTTTGATAAAACAACTTTGATTAAAGAATACTTTTCTGGAAAGAAAAATGAATTTATATTGAATCTGATAGTAAAAAAAGTTTCATAAATAATCAACTATGATAAAAGAACAGCTTTGATTTGTTGAAATAGCAATTATTGAGAAAAAAGGATTCTGAAGCAAAATGATGCCGGTGAGCAATATCACTGTAATGAAAAATATTTCATAATTTCTCAGATACAATATTGACCATGATAGATAAATGACATTGGCTTTTTGGAAATTAATTTTGTAAAGAATATGGCTTAGATAACGAAAATACTTAAATATCAAAATTAACAAGATATTAAACAATAAGAATATGTAAAACGGGGTATCTTTTTTATCAGCGATAATGTTAAAGATGATGGCAAATTTCTCGAAGTTGATTCAAAACTACAATGTAAAATAAATTTGTTACTATTTGAGCCTTCTACGACGTATTGCAAGAAACATCATGAAAGTCATGTTTGTGACTGTACTAGAGAGAGGAAATGGGAAAGAGATCTTACATTGCACATTTTGGAAATGAAAACGATTTTCATCCACCCGTATCTAGAATTTGTTCTTAAAACGTCTGCTTTATTTGAATTACTTTCTCAACCTCATATGCATCCTTTTGTTATATGCCTATGCATTCCGCTGATATTTTGATCCTCATTGCGATAATGATTATGACCTTATTCTTATATTAATGATTAATGAAGTTAACATTAAAGTGTTATAACCTTAATGTGTGACTAATGCCTGTAACTGCAAATCGATACAGATCAACATAAAGCTGCTTTCAGTTATCAACAAATACGAAAATAATATTGCCAATGACTCACTACTTAATTTGAGAAAAGACTTAACACAACCACAATGGAACTGTGTACTGTGCGCCAATGGTACTGTTCAAATAATTTATGTTGCACAGCCGATAGATATGCACGGCATCAAAACCTTTTGTTCTCTAGTTTATCAAGTTTCATGGCCCTCGTTTGTCTCCTTTATAAGGCCGTAGTAAAACATTCCATAACGTTGAATTCATAAGGATTACGATAGTAATGACTCAGCCATATGGATTTTCCATCATCAAACAACCGCATCCTGCTCCCTCTCTTGTACCTGCCTAACCATTAACCTAACTACATGAACTGACTCCGACTTCTTTTTCTATACTTAACCCATCACTCTGACCACTTTGACTCCCCCCTCGACCCTCCAACGCCTTTTTAAGTACTCCTACACATATTTCATCACTCCGACACTTCCGTACCACTCCGACATCTGAATGTAATACAATTCTTCGACACCTACCTCTTCACACCGATACAAATACCAGCCCTCCTACACTCACCTTAACTCTCAAACACCAACATCAAATCTCCTCCCTCACTAATCAGCACTTCAATACCTACCTCACCATTTAAGCTAGTACCTCACCACCAAGACACCTACCTCACCACTCAGACACCTACCTCACCACTCAAACACCTTCCTCACCATAAATAATAAAGAAGTTGAATATCCATAAAATCGTGTACTTCAATATTGTAATAGTTCAATAAAATCCTTGTCAATCGTGCTGAATGAGGTCCGTCATAATCAGCCTGGAAGACTGTTCCCTGTGGTTGGTTTTGGAGGAATGGATATCATTACTGGCAGAAGAATGTCACCGGAGCCAACCGATCACCTTACCTCGAAAAACGTTCCTGAACAACATGAAACGACTTTCATCCGAAGAAAGCCACGAATTCGTCTCGCTCTTCGTAGTCTCTCACGTCGATGTTGGGTGCCAAGAACATTCCTCTGAAATGACTGTAAAGTCTGATACCTGCAGAACGTAGCATCCGTCCGCATGGACTGATGCGATGTCCCAGAGCCGTTGCCGCCGTTTACGTCGCAGTTACGATTCTGTTGCGCAAGTGAATGGTTCGTATACGGTGATCTTCGTGTGGTGTTGTGACGCCATTCTTGGTTTGTCCTCGGTCCTGCCTGTTTGTCGCTGTCGTTGAATGGGTCTAGCCACCGTTATTGACCTGCAAATGAACCTTCTTGCAATCTGGACCTGTGTTGCCCAAATCTCGTGCATACCAACAGCTCGCTACGGTCCTGTTGATTTTGGCATTTATTTTGTGTGCTTTCATAAGCTATATTTCCAACCTCTTGTATAGGCATATTTATACTCTACTTCAGCACGTGCATTTCGAACTAATGGCTTAAAACGTGTTTTACCATTTTCAATTTAGGCATGGTACCATGAACAAGGACCCGTTTCAGCAATGTGTTTCTCTCCGTATCCTACTCGGACAATGACTTTGTGAATAAATTTTGTTCACCTTTTAACATTGTTTTTCAAAGAAAATTGGTTTTTCGAAACTATACTTTCTTTTCCCACTCCGAAACCTATCTTTTACTACGACACCTATCTCTACACTCCGACACCTATCGTTTTTGCAACTTCAATATAAATCAAACTAGCATAACCAAATTTTTACTTTTATGTTTCAGTATGATGACCCTGCATCTCAATACACTTATTCCACTTCTCTTTAAAGCTTTTGATGCCACTTTTGTAGAAGTCTTTGGTTTGACTCTCTAACTACTCCTCTGTTGCAGCCTTGACGTCTTCACATTCACATAGGGTGGATTTCAGGTTTCTGAACAGGATGCAGTTGCTGGGGGCGAGGTCTTGGCAATGGGATGAGTGATTCGGCTACTCGAACCCAAATTCATGTAAAGCGGCCTGTGTAACTTTAGACACCACGTGACAGCTTTCAACGGTGTTTCTGTCGAAATGTTTTTTCGCAATTCTTGCATAAGTTGGCATGATATTGCCCATTCATTGTGGCATTGGTTGACATGTAATCAATTAATAATATGCCTTTAGCGTCCCAAAGGATCGAGGCCAACCTTGCCAGCTGATGGATAAGTGCGAAACTTCAGTGAAGGCTTCCAATGCTTGGATTCCATAGTTTCAGGGTCCGAGAGGTGGATCCTGGTTTCGTTACCTGTCGCCAGACGAGACAGAAACCCGGGTTCATCAGCATTTTGAAGATCCACGACCTCCACACAACTCTCAGTTCTTTTGATGGCGATCTTAAGCTCTGAGGTTTTTTGGGTACTCATCTGGATACCTTGGACATACAAAGATTATCATGAAGGATTTCTTCAGCACTTCCAAATGGTATCTGGAATTCCAAAGACAGTTCAGACACTTTCACAAGGCGGTCAGCTAAAATTCTTCTTTCGATAGTGGCAATAACTTCTGTTTGGGTGACTTATGAAGGTCTTCCTCACCGTAGGTCCATGCCCCTTTCAAACCGTTGAATAGCTAAGAACATCCTAAACCATCACATTACATATCCGATATGAATTTCTGCAGCTTTGCATCCCTCCTTGGTTAGGAACTTGATCACTGCGCGTTGTTCATGTTTGACAAAACCAATGATTGCGGAAACTCCTAGGTCAGTGCAGCCATTTTTTCTAAATACATAATGTGCCTGTTGTGTCTAGAATTTTTGGGACTCCGGGATACCTAACTCTAAACGATTGTAAACTTGTAGTTGCTCCATTGAAAAAAGCTGCAGTAAAATTTACCTTCACATTGTAGCTATTTTATGTATTTATATTCTCGTGCACGAACAATGGTGGTTGAAATAGAACACAGAATTTGCTGTGATATTTATGGGGGATGCGCAGTGCTTCATCGCCATTGTTGGGCCTCACATGAACTGTTCACTATCAATATCAAGATGAAATCTTAAAGCTTCATTTCACAGTTTACCTTGATGAGAAAGCTTTCGTCTCAGTGATTTTTCTCAAAGAAGCAATTCGACACTTTCCTCAAAGATATATCTCAAATCATGTACAGGCCCCCCTCAGTAATTGAAGGAAATGCATCAAATTTGAAGGAAAACAGTGCCTAATAGAAGGAAAAGCTTCCATAATGGAAGCAAACCATCTTAATCGCGAAACAAACACGTCAACATCGGTGAAAAACGGTAATAAAAGAGATTTTTTAGTCAGTAACGGAAGCAACATCGTCCCACTTTTGAAGGAAATCGGTAGACTTGGGAAGGAACATTTCGGTAATATCCGTGAATTCTCGGTCGACAGTGGAAGCAAACGCATCCAAAAATAGTTTGGATTGAGCAGTCTCCAGCTTCGGTGGGTGTTTTTTTTTATGTTTAATGTGCGATTTCTAATTGTATTTGGTTGTACTTGCTTGCATTGAAAGCGTAATTGGACAAGGAAACGATGGGGTTGTAGAGTTTTGTAATTCGCATAGAGTCCGGGTTTGTTTACATCAGTCAGACGAAGCCGTATCGCTAACGCTATCACTGAATCGCGCTTGTAATTTCGCTTACCTGCATCAGACTTTTCGGGTTATTTGGGTTATTGGAATAGTCACTATACGTCAAAAAAGATTTGATGTAGGGAATCGAATCTTGGAACAAGACAAGCCGAACACTTTATATATTAAAAATCAGCCAATATGCTTAGCCCATCATTATCATTTCACAGCAAGCTGTCAGATTATCGCGATGCGATCTATGTCGTTTTCTCCAATATTACGTTTTTCACTTTCATAATCTGAATAATTTAACCTCAGAGTTACACATTTTGTGGTTTATTTTAATTCATTTGACGAGTACACATATCTGAACAAACTCCTGCCATTATGTTTATAATTCAACACAAACGTGTTGCCAAAAATGTATATGTTGATCTATTGAAGATGGAGTCCAATACTTATTTGAAGTAAATTCTAGTGTATACATACTCTGTGCTTGAACTTGCTGAAAACCGACCAGCAGGCCGAGGCAAAGAGAAAGGGTAGTCGCTGCAAGGGACATCTTCATTGTAGATCCTTGGACAATCAACTGATGATCTCTGTTCCGAAAAAGTTTACCTATATACATTCAAAAAATAATTTACAGATTGTAAAATGTCAGTCATTCGTCATGATATTTTATACTAAATGTCTTGAACTTTCAGCCTTAGATGTTGATGGCTCGTGTGTTGAACTTTCTACTTCGCTTCCTTTAATGCCTTTAATGCTTTAAACATAGCTTGTACAACGGCTATGCTTTTCTTTTGACAGTAAATTCATTAATTCAGTTGAATGAAAGCAATAGTTTTCAAACACAAGAACACGGTATAAATATCCATATACGCAAGTGGGTGCTAAAATATTTACTCATATTTTAGATACTTTCACATTTGACTATAATCAACCTTGAAATGTTTAATTGTACAACATTTAGATGATTTTTTAATTTTAAAAAAAACAAAAGGGTTTTATATTTCTATTTTCAAGAATCGTTTGTGTATATGTTGAGGAATAACTTTTAAATGCAGGTGTTATATAGTTATTGTAAAGGTGGTACATGCAGGTTGTGTATAAGTATTGTACAGGTGATACATGCAGGTGTTATCTAGGCATTGTACAGGTGGAACATGCATGTGTTATCTAGGAATTGTATAGTTGGTGCATGCAGGTGTTATCTAGGCATTGTATATTTGGCACATTCAGGTGTCATCTAGGTATTTTATACTTGGTACATGCAGGTGTTATGTAGGAATTATATAGTTTGTAAATGCAGGTGTTATATAGGTTTTGTACAGATGGTACATGCTGATGTTCTCTAGGTACTGTACAGGTGGTACATGCAGGTGTAATGCAGGTATTGTAGAATTCGTACATGCGGGTGTTTTCTGGCCATGGATAATGGATAGGTGGTAATGTAGGTGCTGTATAGGTATTGTACAGGTGGTACATTCAGGTTGTATATAGGTATCACACAGATGGTACATGCAGGTTTTAACAAGTATTGTACAGGTAGTACATGCATGTTTTAACTATAGGTATTGTACAGGTGGTAATTGCAGGTTGCGTATAAGTAGTGTACAAGTGGTAAATGCAGGTGTTATCTAGGTTGTGTACAGGTGGTACATGTAGATGTTATCTAGGTATTGTACAGGTGGTACATGCAGGTGTTATCTAGGTATTGTACAGGTGGTACATGCAGGTGTTATCTAGGTATTGTACAGGTGGTACATGCATGTGTTATCTAGTTATTGTACAGGTGGTAATTGTAGGTGTTGTCTTGGTATTGAAAGGTGATACATGCAGGTTTTATCTAGGTATTGTACAGCTGGTACATGCAGGTGTTTTCTATGTATTGTAGGGGCGGGATAGCGCAGTGGTTAGCGCGTTCGGCTTCGGATCAAGAGGTCCGTGGTTCGAATCCCGCCAGGGGCACGGCAACTTTGTCTGCAGTAGAGAACTGTTCTTTACGCAGTCAGGTTTGGGTGCAATGCTACACTGAGTTTCAGCGCAGTACCACCCATTGTTCGCTAGTTCCAGCCGATGCTCGCAGGTTTCACGCAATGCATAGCCACAATGGTGTTGCGGGCGTTCTCCCTGCTAGCAGCCGCGATATAAGTGAAATAATCTTGAAAGCGGCGTTAAACCTCTGCTCACTCACTCACTCTATGTATTGTACAGGTGGTACATGCATGTGTTATCTAGGAATTGTACGGAAGGTACATGCATGTGTTATCTAGGTATAGTAAAGGTGGTATATGCAGGTGTTATCTAGGAATTGTTCGGAAAGTACATGCGGGTATTGTCTTGGTATTGAAAGGTGGTACATTTAGGTGTTGTCTTGGTATTTTAGATTGGTACATGCATTTATTATCTGGATACTGTGTAAATGAAGATACAATTAGACGTCGAATACATGATACATTCACATGTTTCTTTTATCATATTTTTAAAAACGCTTCGACAATGGAAAAGCAAGTTCACCTCGCTGATCCTATGAGGTCGTTCAGTCGATACAAGACCCCATTTCCTTCTTTCGTTATTCCACTCATTAGCTTAGCATGATATTTTACTCGGAGAAAATACAGATTTTTATTTTGACCAATATATGCCGTATAATGCACTTATCGAAATAAGATAACGTCTAATTATTTCTATAAACTTTATTGTTATCCTTCCTTAAACTATATTTTCTGTCATGTTAACACTGTTCCTCTGTGTGCTCTGTACGAGTCGATGTCAGTCATAATCATTTATTTCTCTGATGTCCATGGTTCATGACCTCAGACTGGCCTGTTGTTGACCACGGTCAACACGACCGGTAAAGAGTGATGATTTTGTTTAAAAATGCATCTTATACAGGTCAGTGTACGCAAATTATAAAAGTGGTTGTGGTTGTATCATACAGCTTAATTAGCAGACTTGAAAGTGTGAGACCATTTCATTCATGCAAAAAGCACGTGCGTATTGTTGTCACAGCAATGTTTGTCGTTTGTAAAAGAACTTGCTTAAAGACAAGTTCCAAGGAGCCATTATAAGGAAATAATGCACAAAAGTTAATAATATGTTTTTGTGTTTGTATTAGTAATATCATTTCTGTATTCTTTTTAAAATTGTAAATTCCTATAACAATATACTATTATGTCAATTGCCCATTTCTTGTGTATTTCAACCATTCTTCATTTGAATTGTCAGTGACATCTTGTCTTTTAAATAATAAGTTAACCACACAATTTTGTAATCTCAGACCTTTTATTGCAATCATCAGAATACCACACCAATAAAAATAGTACTAGCTTTCAAAAGAGCCATTCCGATAGAACGAATTCTTCTACTAAATGAAAAACTCAAGTTCTTCGTTTAAAGAAGTTACATATCAAATAAAAATTCATTTTGAATTCCGAACTATGCAAAACGACAGACATTTATTAGACTCATAAAATTTCCAAAAATAAAAGTTCCATTAAGTGGCATCCTGTTAACGTTGAAGGCGTCTTCACTGTAACATGCCGATAGATTAAGCGTTAAGTAGACGCAATAGAGTAAGAGTGCTCCGAAGAGAGGTGTTGCTGTTTCGGTTCTGAGGGGGACCTGTTAAACAGACGAAAAGTACTTCTCCTTATACAATATGAAACGATAGAAACAGAAACATTGACAGCCAAATACCTGTTCATTCTAGTGACTATATGATTGTTAGCTCAATTTTCAATCTCAACTACGATTCGATCCTTTTTTAATTTCATGAAAATTGATAATAGATATTTACGACTTTATAAAAGTTGATTTTAATGATTTTGTAAAGCGTTTAAGGGGTAACATAAAACAAGTTATACTTTCCTGTATCATAATTAGAAAAAAAACTCATCACTACAATTTGAAGTTACATATATTGACGTTTACTAACGTGCACTGAAGTTTTAGCTACATGGCAGCAGAAATCCTCATCAAGATACCGTAATTAAAGATATATTGACTTCTACTAACGTGCACAGAAGGTGTAGCTGCGGATGGGGATGAAGGGAGGGTGGCAGAGACAACGGTAGGTACCGGGCGTGTTTACACATCTACCTGCGGGCACCAGGGGCCAGAAAGGAGGGTATCCTGGCCAGGTTGGGTATCCCTCTGTGTAATACGACCTATCAGCCACTGTTATCCCGCATTTGAAATAATCAGTAGAACATTCATCGATATCTGAAATGAAATAAAGTCTGATCATTCAGAGACAGATAAATCCTTACATCATTCATAGAATCGCATTAACTTTGTAAACTTTTTCGTACTTAGATAACGAAAAAATCCTGCGCTAGTTACGACACTTATCAGTTTTAGTGTGAAAGATGTAACTCTGTATATATAAGGAAGAGGAGGGTATGTCTCCTGAGTTCACTAGTTCAAGTGACATAAGTTTTTCCATACAATTAAATCGTTATAAAATTATCATAGCCATTACTTAAAATGATATTATAACAGCAGATATGAATCCTACCCTCACAGACGAACGGGTCTTCTCGAATACTGAAGCCTGTAGTACAATTACAGATGGGAACAGGGACCAGCGGGGGGCGCAGACACTCTCCATTGACGCAACCAGTAGCATCACAGGCTGCACACACAGGTCACATTATTACCACAACATCACAGGCTGCATACACAGGTCACATTAATAAGACAACAACACAGGTTGCATACATAGGTCACGTTAATACGACAATAACACAGGCTGCATACACACGTCACATTAATACGACAACATCATAGGATGCATACACATGTCACATTAATACGACAACATCACAGGCTGCATACACAGGTCACATTAATACGACAACAACATAGGCTGAATACACTTGTCACATTAATATGACATCACAGGCTACATACATGGATCAAATTAATACGACAACATCATATTGCTCAAAAACAATATAGTGTAAGACCCATTGAGATAAATCAAAGATACCTTATTTTTCTGTGTTGGAATGTATCTTTTTAGATTGGAATAATCACTATACGTCAAAAAAGATTTGGTGTAGGGAATCGAATCTTGGAACAAGACAAGCCGAACAATTTATATATCAAAAATCAGCCAATATGCTTAGCTCATCATTATCATTTTATAGCAAACCTTTGTCGTTTTCTCCAATATTACGTTTTTCACTTTCATAATCTGAATAATTTAACCTCAGAGTTACACATTTTGTAGTTTATGTTAATTCATTTGACGAGTACACATTTATCTGAACAAACTCATGCCATTTTGTTTATAATCACAGTATAATTCAACACAAACGTGTTGCTAAAAATGTGTATGTTGATCTATTGAAGCAAACTCTAGTGTATACATACTCTGTGCTTGAACTTGGTGAACACCGATCAGCAGGCCGAGGCAAAGAGAAAGGGTAGTCGCTGCAAGGGACATCTTCATTGTAGATCCTTGGACAATCAACTGATGATCTCTGTTCCGAAAAGTTTACTTATATACATTCAAAAAATGATTTACAGATTGTAAAATGTCAGTCACTCGTCATGATGTTCTCAAACTTATTTTTCAGGGTCAAGTGTTAATTTGTTTTACCATGGCTATATGTCTTGAACTTTCAACCTTAGATGTTGATGGCTCGGGTGTTGAACTTTCAACTTCGCTTCCTTTAATGCCGAAAAGTTTCAATCATAGCTTGTATTACGGCTATGCTTTTCTTTGGACAGTAAATTCATTAATTCAGTTGAATGAAAGCAATAGTTTTCAAACACAAGAACACGGTAAAAATTTCCATATAAGCAAGTTGGTGCTAAACATTTTACTCATTTTTTACATACTTTCACATTTGACTATCATCAACCTTGAAATGTTTAACTGTACAACATTTAGATGATTTTTTTAACAACGCCATGATATTATTATCAGTAAGAATAAAACAAAAGGGAGGTATATTCGTTGAAGAAAATTTTGTGTATTTTTATTTTTATGAATCCTTTGTGTATATGTTGAGGTATAACCCGTAAATGCAGGTGTTATCTAGTTATTGTAAAGGTGGTACATGCAGCTGGTTGTGTATAGGTATTGTACAGGTGATACATGCAGGTTTTATCTAGGTATTGTACAGGTGGTCGTGCAGGTGTTATCTAGGAAATGTATAGTTGGTGCAGGCAGGTGTTATCTAGGCATTGTACAGTTGGTACATTTAGGTGTTATCTAGGAATTGTATAGTTGGTAAATGCAGGTGTTATGTAGTTATTGTAAAGGTGGTGCATGCAGGTTGTATATAGGTATTGCACAGGTGGTACATTCAAGTGTTATCTAGGAATTATATAGTTGGTACATGCAGGTGTTATATAGGTTTTGTTCAGATGGTACATGCTGATGTTCTCTAAGTATTGTACAGATGGTACATGCAGGTTTTAACTAGGCATTGTACAGGTGGTACGTGTAGGTTTTAACAGGTATTGTTAATTGCAGGTTGCGTTTAGGTAGTGTACAGGTTGTAAATGTAGTTGTTATCTAGGTTGTGTACGGGTGGTACATGTAGGAGTTCTCTATAGGCATTGTACAGGTGACTCATGCAAGTGGTGTCAAGGTATTTTACAGTTGAAAATGCAGATTGTGTCAAGGTATTGTACAATTGAAAATGCAGGTGATATCTAGGCATTGTACCGGTGGTACATGCATGTGTTATCTATGTATTGTACAGGTGGTACATGCAGGTGTTATCTAGGTATTGTACAGGTGGTACATGCAGGTGTTATCTAGGTATTGTACAGGTGGTACATGCATGTGTTATCTAGGTATTGTACAGGTGGTACATGCAGGTGTTATCTTGATATTGAAAGGTGATACATGCAGGTTTTATCTAGGTACTGTACAGCTGGTACATGCAGGTGTTTTCTATGTATTGTAGGGGCGGAATAGCGCAGTGGTTAGCGCGTTCGGCCTCGGATCAAGAGGTCCGTGGTTCGAATCCCGCCAGGGGCACGGCAACTTTGTCTGCAGTAGAGAACTGTTCTAAACGCAGTCAGTTTTGGGTGCAATGCTACACTGAGTTTCATCGCAGTACCACCCATTGTTCGCTAGTTCCAGCCGATGCTCGCAGGTTTCACGCAATGCATAGCCACAATGGTGTTGCGGGCGTTCTCCCTGCAATAATACTAGCAGCCGCGATATAAGTGAAATAATCTTGAAAGCGGCGTTAAACCCCTGCTCACTCACTCACTCTATGTATTGTACAGGTGGTACATGCATGTGTTATCTAGGAATTGTACGGAAGGTACATGCATGTGTTATCTAGGTATAGTAAAGGTGGTATATGCAGGTGTTATCTAGGAATTGTTCGGAAAGTACATGCGGGTATTGTCTTGGTATTGAAAGGTGGTTCATGTAGGTGTTGTCTTGGTATTTTAGATTGGTACATGCATTTATTATCTGGATACTGTGTAAATGAAGATACAATTAGACGTCGAATACATGATACATTCGACGATAAATTTCAAATTTGCTTTTATCTTATTTTTAAAAACGCTTCGACAATGGAAAAGCAAGTTCACCTCGCTGATCCCATGAGGTCGTTCAGTCGATACAAGACCCCATTTCCTTCTTTCCCTTTCGTTATTCCACTCATTAGCTTAGCATGATATTTTACTCGGAGAAAATACAGAGTCGATGTCAGTCATAATCATTTATTTCTCTGATGTCCATGGTTCATGACCTCAGACTGGCCTGTTGTTGACCACGGTCAACACGACCGGTAAAGAGTGATGATTTTGTTTAAAAATGCATCTTATACAGGTCAGTGTACGCAAATTATAAAAGTGGTTGTGGTTGTATCATACAGCTTAATTAGCAGACTTGAATGTGTGGCATTAATTTGAATTGTATATAATTTTATTAATAAACATGTGAAGTGTATATAATTGTTTGTGATCTTTTGATGAGAAATACTTTCTCATTACATAAAGTAAATATAACAATTTTAAATCATTATTTTACATTCGACATTTTATATTATACCGTAGCTCTCTAAACAACAATTCAATCTTAGTATTACCTTAAGTTCAACTCTACTAACTTGCACTGCATGCTTTTTACATTGCAATCTGTTCCCAAGCTGCCCCTTGTTCAGGTAAGTCTTATTGTTTTGGGCTCAGCCAAGCGTAACATAGTCGTTATAAGGTTCATGTAAATTATATTTCATTGGCAATATTAGAAGTTGTGTTGGGCATTCACTTTGAACATGTGATTGGTGATCTTTCTATCCATAAGGATCGAGACCATGGTGGTCTGGAAGTGTTTTCATTTTGAAAAGGTTAGTTGGCTCTAGTCTTGTGTATATATTTGGTGTTGTATCTATATGTATTTCATTGTTGGTTATCATATCGGCTATAGTTAAATTATGTTCATTATTCATTACTTCTCATGTGTAAAAAGTGTATGTTGATAACTTTCACAACAGTGAGCTATGATAGTTTATACATGAAGTTAGTAGCTCGCAATTTTGAACAGTGAGTTCTGTGGGTATCCTATTATACTATATTATTTCATATTATATCATATTATATTATAGTTTTCTTAGGTATATTTAATATTTGAGTAAAATACAAGTCAGTAAGTATAGTTTCTATATAATTAACATATCAAGCAGTATCATTTCCAGTATCATTATCATAAGTGAATGTGTGAGGGAATGTGCTAAGTGTGATTGGTTATAGATGTGGTTGTACAATACTTTTACCGTAGTTACTCTTTTAATCATTAGTATATATCAACATCTGCATAAGGTATTTACTCATCCTGCAGATGGCGTAGGCTACGGCGGTTGCATTTACGACTGTATTCAGGAGCACGGGTTAAACCCACCTGGTACGTTATGTCATTGTCGCTTATCAATTCATGTTGCTATGTCTATCTCTCATGTCTGAGGTCATGATTTATATTATCTAATGTAGTGTATGCATATGTATCATTGTAACTAATGTACTAATGAAGTTTATCATCATTACCTTTTATAAATAGTATCATTAACTTTACATATGGTTATGTGTATTTATTTATATATTATATCATGATTTACTTGAGATAAGCAACTTGAGTATTTACTGTGTGTCCATTGTAAATGTATCTATTTACCATATTGCTTAATTAGTACTTGTGAGTTTAATTTAATATCATTGTCTTTAACATTTCATGTATAGTATATCTCGAATGGAGACTTTGTTATATAAACATGTTTCAGGCTAAAACTTTTGCATATCACAGGTCTGACGGCTCCACATTGTTCTATTTCCGTTTTCTCGTAATACAGAAAAACAAAAACCTTTCCATACGCAATCGCACATTAGTAATATACTGAATAGCCCAGTTTTGGTTAATCTTCCTTACAAAACATTCGAAAGTCAGACTCAGTTATGTTTATTTACAGTTAGAACATCTTACGTAGTATAAAAAGAAAATAAAGGTGTAGAGAATAGTATATGTCACACTTCAACATGTTAACGTGCCAAACACATCCGAACTTCTAACAATGCTATTGAAATGTAGGCAGGCGTTCACCAGTGTACCTCTTAATGTGTATTACATGTGGAGCGACCTTGACATTGCTCTCATAACCCCTGAAGAGTTTCGTAAGGATGATACCGAGGGCTGATTGGTCAAAACGATGACATTTGTTATATGGATTATCCACTTGTTTGAAACAGTTCAAGAATTTTGAGTGTTCTTTTGGGCACATACATTTCTCATCCAATGCACAGGCTACCCATGGTTTGATAATAACTTCCCTATTAAATCTGTTATTTACCAACGCAATCATCCCTGACTGACATTCAGCGATATGAGTGAAACTGCAGGTTTTCTCGTTGAAATATTCAAACATTGTTTTGTGTGTGTGTTGAGCTATTGGATAATACCCCGATAGGAAGCTGGAGCCTCTTCGTCCAAGTTCTTCCAGTAGGTCCAGTACAGTATTCTTGCTGAATCTTACAGATGTATCCAACCATATTAGGGCATCAACTGTCTCGAGGTTCCCCTGAAAGCGATTATAATTATTTGTATTTGTCAAATCTAGTGAGCCATTCGTTTCGCTCGCATGGCTTATTTAGCGTGAAAAATATACCCCGTTGGAAAATGAACCTTCAGCTTAATTTCAGTATTTGATATCAAACCGGTTGATTTTTCAAAGAGTTGAAAAACATCATGTTCTTATTACATAGTTAAATATCATATTCATATTCCCGCTAGAAAACATTTGGCATGGGTTTGTGAAAACATGGGCCTAGAAGGAAAAAAAACTTAACAGCTGTAGTGAAACCCAATGAGATCGATTTTAACTAATAAATGGATACACACCTTTTCCTGATATATAAAATATTAGTACTCGCTAATTAAAGTTACATTAATATTTAATTTGTAACTTTTCTAAACTTATATTAATATATTTATTATCACTTGGATGAGATTCTCTAGTTAAGTGTGTGATTTACGAATGAAAATGCAATTCCTATTTACATGGAGTCTAGGAGAAGTATTAAAAAAACTGTACATATGAAGATGCAGAGGCGGATACAAAGGATTAATGGCGCGCAGATTTAATAACTGCACAGTTGACTCTGGAGTCGATAGTGCTTCTCCTCTTTCTTTGAGGGGTTTTGCTCATTGATTGTTCAAAAAACGACCCAAATGTATGCGATGTTTTTTGCAACATGATGATAGTCACGATCAAGTTTAGTAAGAGTAGCATGAAAGGTTTTTTGTACCTCAAAGCAATTGTGCGTTTCTGGTTTAAATTGTGAAACTTCTTGAGATTATTATGGTTCTACCGGTTCAACTCATGCAGAAGTAAAGAAACTGTATGACCAAACTATATATGTTCATTTAATTGAGATACTGCGAAAACGCAAAAAAGATTTAGTTTAGAAATTCCTGGGCGTAAGGAGTTCTGTACGTCATGAGTCCACCATCTGCTCAGTATGACCTCACTGACCACGACTTTGAGTCACTGATTGAAGGGAAGCAACTTAATGAGGCCGGTTTCTTGAATATTGTTTTAAAATAAACCATATTGGTTTGGTCTCGCGCATCTTCAGTTTTAAAAACAACTGTAGCTGAAAGGCTCATATGTTTTAAAGTTTATCTATTTTGGGAATTTCTCTTGGATGGTTTTGTAGAACAAGTATACCTGGCTTTTCAGGAAATTCGGATTGAGAATGGAAAACGCCAAAATGACCTGGTATATGATCGAAAACACTAGGTAGTACATGTCAACTTGTTTAAGCGATGGCAACGCCCACACACACATGAAAAATCAAAATCAAATAATCGCGATCGGTACGCCGGTTACCAAGATATTGATTTTAGAGATTTGATGTTTTTCCTAGCTTTAAAAACCGAGACAATACATCCAACTCAAAATAGTTATCATCATGTCACGTTTCACTGATTTCATAGCCGGCAGATTCTTGGACACGAAGTGAGAAAAAGCCAAACGATAATGTCAGCAATGTCAAATATGAGGTTTCGATTATATTGTAAACGAATTTTATTTTCTGATGTTATGTTACTCTTGCACAGCTTCAAGGATAAGGTTCATAAATAGATATTACCATGTCAATGCATCTTAAAAAACAGTGTATGTTCTATGGGCCTGTGGACTGAAATTGAAATAAATTCTTCTTAACGATTCTAATTTGAGGAGCAACAGCTAAGTCTTGCCTGGGTGTCGTCTTTCTTTACAATATTATCCCGCTATGCAATACGAGGGTCATTGTTTATGATATCATTATTGAATGCATATGTGATAGTGATAGCATAACGTCAACAGTGTTATCAGGAAAGAAGTAATTAACAATTTCCGGACAACAAGCCCTGGGTAACAACAATACTAAAACTACTCCTCATCACAACGTGGGAAACAAAGCAGGAGCAGTAGCTATAGCAAATAGAGGTCTGAACGAAGCAAGGTCTTCAGCTACTTCGACAGGAACAATGTTGCCAGGAACAGGCGCACATTACAAGATATACAAGATAGCAGATCTGTGTACATCAATGAAGATCTTACACAGGGGAGAAACTCATTTTCAAGAAAACTGAGAAATATTCACTTGACATGGACAAATGACGGATAAATCTATGTCTGAGAACAGCTTGAAAGATTTATCAGAGTGATAAAGAGTGATTCTGATGAGAGAGTGATGTATGTGACTGGTGATTCAGAATATTTGATTCAACGTATTTGTAAAATGTTTATAACCACAAGGACACATCAAGGTAATATAAGTAAGGACTTAAATATACATTATCTTATGATGAAATTACCACAGTGACACTAGTACGTTTTGTTCATGTGTCATACATATATATATATATATATATATATATATATATATATATATATATATATATATATTAAAATAGTAAAAAGAATGTTCAAACTCTATGGTAGTATATATTAAAAAGAAGAAGATGAAGTTGAATTACATTTGGCAAACGTTTTCAGCAGGTACGAATGTACCTGCTTCATCAGGCCGTTTTATGCAGTAACTGACACTAAGTACATAATACTATGACCCGAAATCGAACTATCCCTCTCAGTGAACATTTAGAAAAATGTGGTAATGTCAAGTTCAAGGTTTTCCCGATATATAAACTCAATTATAACAATGATAATGATTTACTTTTGAAAGAATCATATTTCATCCGTAAATACGCGCCAAAATTAAATGGCAAAACATAATGTTGCTTACAATACAATTTGTTGTTGTCAAATTCATTATGACGTCATTAGTTCCTGTGTGACGTCATAGTATTATGTACTTAGTGTCAGTTACTGCATTAAACGGCCTGATGAAGCAGGTACATTCGTACCTGCTGAAAACGTTTGCCAAATGTAATTCAACTTCATCTTCTTCTTTTTAATATATATATATATATATATATATATATATATATATATATATATATATATATATATATATCATTTTATCCCTGATGAGTTGACGAGATACTAGTGTCGGATTAAAATGATTCTGCAAACGACTATGTGAAGTATGTTATATACTTAACAGCAAAAGAAACGCGAAAATTTAAGAGGTCAATTTATAACTAAAATTTCTGAATATTAAAAATCTGGAATTAAAAGACTAATAACTCATGACATGCTATTCATGTCTGAGATAACAAATGCAGGTAACCGTACAAGTTTAGAGAGAACAACTCCCCCAAACGCACAAAGCTGGGGGCGTTGGGTAGATGTTGCAGTCAAACCAAACTGCACGTGCATTGCTTGAAGGCTGGGGGTATAAAATGTGTTAAGACAGTGTGCCTGACAGTTCAAATTTGCAAGCAACAGGTATGCACCGATTGACGTCAGTGGAGAGTGGACAGGCTTTTGGCCGCTTGATAGCCGGGCAGCGTGCTCAGGTGGTTGCTACTGCATACAACGTCATGTCAGCACCATCCATCGTCTTCAGCAACGCTACAACGCCACCAACAGTACTGCAGACAGGGTCCGTAGTGGACGCCCCCGAGTGACCACTCCGCGGCAGGACAGCCACATTGTTCGGCAACATCATCAGGATCCCTTCAGACCAGCCACCGTAACTGCTCATCAGACCATTGGCACTCGACAGCCTTTAAGTAGTGACACGGTACGACGTCGCCTAGCAGTCCACAATCTTCGTTGCCGGCGTCCTGCCCGACGTCCTATCCTCACCGCCCGTCACCGACAAGCATGAATGCATTGGGCTACACAACACCGACATTGGCATCAGCAATAATGGAGGTCCATAATCTTCTTAGATGAAAGCAGATACTGCGTTTCAAACTCGGATGGACGGACAAGAGTGTGGCGTCGGAGGGGTGAACGTTTTAGAGATGATTGTGTGATGGAAAGAGACGCATGGGTCGGTCAGGGCATCATTGTGTGGGCTGCTATAGGACTGAATCAGAGAATTGGACCCCAAGTCTTCCAAAATCTTGGTGCAGAACGAGGACATGGCATAACGGCACAACGGTACATTGACCAGATCCTCAGACCTCACATTGTGCCTTTCTTTGCTCGGCACCAGAACCAGATGTTCCAGCAGGATGATAACCGTCCCCACACAGCCAGTCACTACCGACTTTTTACGCCAACACAACATCAGAACAATTCAATGGCCGGCCCTTAGTCAAGATTTAAAGCCAATTCAACATCTGTGGGATGAAATCCAGAGACGTTTGAATCAAGTGGTTCCAAGGCTGAGAACTCGTGCTGAACTGGAAGCAGCTCTCCTCAGGGTTCAGGCGCAGGTGCCATGGGCTTTTGTTAATCGGCTCATTAACTCCATGTACCGACGTTGTATGGCTGTTCTGAACAACCAAGGAGGGCATACCCGGTACTGACATTGCAACGCCCCCTATGTGACAGATCCACCCAGTAAAAGACATCTTTGGAATCCAGTTGGACTATTGTCAAAGTGTTAACTGTAAAGGATCGAACTACCCAATACAGATTGGGACTGGCCTAGATGAAAGTATTGAGAGAACATAAGACGTATCTAATATAAAGAAAACAGTTAAGAAACATATACCCTACTAGAGTAAGAGAAGCAACCAGCCCTCTGTTAGTCCCAATGATAGTAAGTTAGGTTGTGGAGTGATTAACTTTTTCAGTAATAAATCTGACTAGGTAATATTATCTCACTCAATGCAAATTTTAAGACAAAGAGGTCTAACAAACGAGATGTGGTGTAACAAAACGGCAGATTTTTCTTCTCTGAACAATGTTATTGAAAGCATAGATTGGTCTGAAGTATTTAACCATTATGTTGATATAAATTATATGTGCAATGCGTTTCATTGAGCGACTAAATTCGGCTGTTAAAAATGTATTCCAAGAAAAAAGGTCAAACCAAACGAGAAACCATGGTTTGATTAAAAACTGTCAAGTGAATGTTGACGATGTCACAAGTTGAGAAAGTAGTAAAAAGAACTGCCAAAGCAAAAGACATCATCTAGTACAAGAAACAAGTAAATAATATTAAGTATTTCGCCAAAGAAGATTTCTATGCAAATCTTGACGAATTACTAAGAGAAATATATACAGTAAATAAACTATCATACTGGAAATTCTACGTCATGTTTTTGAAAAGTCAGAAATTACGTCAGATACATCGCCCATTAGAATAAATTAAACTGATGATGTACCAGTTTTATTTACAGGCTTTGATCGCCGCTAATTGCTGAAATATTGCACAAGCGGCGTTAAACAATAACTCACTCACTCACTACAGGCTTTGAAAAAGTTACCAATTTGATTGAATATACAACGGTATATTTAACAGCTTGTGATCCCAAAAGCTCAGTATTGGGTAATGGAATAAGTAGAAATACACAGTCGAAAAAGTGCTGCACCCCCTGTTTTTAGTAGGGTATGATAGTTTCGGTGATTGTAAAAGATACAAGTACAACCACATAAAACCCAAATGATTGAGAGATTGAAAAGCATTCAATTGACTATGAATTAGACTGTAAATTGCCACTCTCTGACCCATGGTATATCAAATATTTTTGTTCTCGATTATGGGATTCAAACATTTTAAATATGGTCATAAATCAAATTTTAATTACAAAACAATAACTGGTAAATGGTTTAAAGGATCATTCAGGGACTTGAGGTACAAAAACAGTCAGTATCGCGAGCTTACACCATGCTATTCAATGACAGCTTGAAGTCTTCGCCTCATACCCCTAACCAGACGTCGAAATCGCTCTTATTGCAATCGCTGTCACTCCTCGATTACAACTAGAAGTTGCTCATATTATCACCGGCCTATCGAAATACACATCACCTAAAAATCTCTATCTAACATTGCCAAACCTATCTAAATTTAAAAGGCTACTTACTAATAATAACACAAAGGTGCTGAAAAAGCTTGCTAAATTTATCAACATTATTTTTAAGAATTGCTAGTTCTTTTAGTATGCATGAGGATTAATTGTATCGGTAGAAATACAAATGCACTATGCATGCTCTATCAATGTATAAAGCAAATTTTACAAATTGTAGATATTGTATAAAATGCTATTAAAATGTGTATATGATTATATCTTGGAACAAATAGATTTATGTCGATAGCTTTTGTTTATATCATTGTGTCAATGTGAAAATTTGTCTGTCTCTGCTGTCTTGATTAATTTGTATATAAATTTTTATATCATTTTTGCTCTTGTACCACCATTGGTGGCGATTTGAGCTTGATAAATGAATCTGAATCTGAATCTATTATGAAACCGGGTCGGATCAATTATCAGAACGTATGGAGAAAGGAGAAAGTTTACAATAAAGTTGCAAGCGACGACAAACGAATTCAGCTCGGTATGATTCTATATTGTAAACAATTCTAATTTGTTAGTCTAGACCTTTAAGTGTAAATTATCTCGCAAAAACTGCACCTTCATCCAAATTTTTTTAGAAGATATTTGTTTTCAGTGATAATCGAAAAACGATCATATCAATATGAAGATGGCGAATCCCACTTTCGGGTACATGTATACTATATATTGGACCAGTAAGCATTACAAATCCATATTTTTCTTTGTGTATGCTGTAAATAGGTTTCAAAAGTTACACTTGAGTTATTGGTATGTTGTATTGTCCTGTTTCCATAACAAATCACGACTCCCAACTGTTTTTGTCACTGTAGTGAGCTTATCAGCATAACAACACCCTCTTGATAAATAAGACACCATTGGTAAAATTTGTGATATTTGAGCTTGAGTTTCATTTTAAGCCTCAGTGGCCTAATTAAAGGATTAAGTTGAGAGTTACTCCCCTTTACTATCAGTTCAAAACGAAAGAGTTTAAAATGTTCTTGTTAATGGACATAAGTGAACAAATGGAGGAAATGGCGCCGAAACTACGTGACCTACGACTTTGTCACGACTTCCTTTTTTTTGCAAGATATGTTTTAATCGCGCATTTAATAAAAGTTTGTAATCGCTACGTGCATTTGAAAAAAATGTAAGTGAGTCTTTAATGCAATTACCGTTTTGGCCTAAAAGCTTAGTTTCTTCATTCCTAGAGAAGGTCATTCTCTCCCAACAGAGGTAGCTCCGTCATAAATTCCTATACAACCTCCGTCTTAATTCGAAGGTTTCTTGGTCACGAAATGTAGAAAGCTGATTGGATGCAATCGAAGTTAGCTGTGCAATCAGCGACTCCGTTTCAGAAGTTCTCATTCAAATCGCCCAAGTTATTTCCGTAAGCTTTCCAAAAGTTAAACTTTATTCGAATATGAACCTTGCACTTTGAGTCGTCTTTACAGAACCTTAAACGCCTCATTTTGCGACTGTTTCATTGCACAGGCGTGTGTGACAACAAATATGTTATTCATGCTTTCGTTGTTTTCATTGGCTGGAGTATAGCCAGGTAGTTTCAGTTGCAATATTGTCACGCTAGGGGAAACGGCCGGAAGCCCGAGAAACCTTCGTATTAAGACAGATGTTGTATAAGGATTTATGACGGAGCTACCTCTGAAAATTTGGCTGTAATCGCATCAGCCGTTTTGGCTGCAAATGCTCAGCAAAATCGGTTGATTATTTTTGTTTAAAAGGCCATAAAGCCTGATGGCTGAATCCTTGAGTATATTATGAAATGTAGCGTGGTAATGTACCATCACTGATAGATTTACTTCAAAGACGAACAATGTTCAACGTTTTAAAACTATTTGTGAAAGATGATGCTGTAATATAAGACTTAGATCTAAGTCGAAGAAGTAAGAATGTATCAGAATTGCACAATCAGGCCTTCTTTAAAGCACTCAAACATAATATCTTAAACATTAAGCGTTTCTCCTGACTGCAGTATGTACAGTATGTTAATTACCTCGTACATTTCTCACCACTGTTTCTGTGATGTAATATTACTTTCCATGTTACATATTTGATATGCTGTATCTTACATTTGTGAATACTTGGTAGAATGTTACGTAAGTTGGATACTTGTACCTAATTACTTTCTTCTCTGACCATCATGGGCACGCTTATAATCGAGTACGGCTACAGACTCGAAACAGATATTCACTAATACAGGATACTGGTACAGGTCAATTTCTCCATTTCACATCGGTCAACCAAGTATCTAATCAAATCATAAGGGATAGACGACTCCCGGGACTAAAACAATATTTACATCAGCGCAAAAGGAAAGGCAATTAGATTTAAAACCTTGCCCTTATAATCCCTTCTTTATAAAGAAACAGTTTCCATCAATAAACAGGAAGAGCGTAATCTTTACACAAGTTCTTTGTACATGTCAATCATTGTGACGTCATAATGCAATGACGTCTTTGGCAATGCAATCATTCTCCCTGAACAGTTAATCTGTATATATAGAAGACAACGTTGTGTGCTGTTATTCTATGAACTATGAAGACCGTGCACTTGATTGAACTTGTATACGCATATGTAACACTAGATTGATGCTACTATTTGAGGTTTAAACTTACATGAATGAGGAGCGGTTTCCAAGTATAGCATGTCAGAGGCCGAACATTGGACGGTAGCAACGACAAGGGGAATGGTTTCATTTCACAGTGACAAATTCTTTTAATCTGAAAAAATAACATTGGCATTAAGTTAATCAATATGATATTCATTTTACCTCAGGGTTTCTAAGCATTATCGAAAAATGCATTTTCGGACTAGATCGGTGTTTAAGAAATAATAATATAAAAGAATAAAGGAAATAATTGTCCTGAAAAAGTTTTAAAGGTGGACTGAAATGCCACTTTTGAAATCAATTTCAGTTTATTCGAATTTGACATTGACTTCAAATCGGCCGATAAACAACCTGTGAACAACAGTGAATGGGGGGTATAAAATAATAATAATAATAATAATCTTATATAGCGCCTCATTTCAAGCAAGAGCTGCTCAACGGTGCTGGTGAGAGAAAGAAAAGGATATTATTACAGAGTCAATGATATGTAGGAATTCAGCGGTTAGAGAATAGATAGATAGATAGATATTCTTTATTTCCTCCGAAGTCGAAGATACAATTGTAGGAAGACATAATCATATACATCTATATACAAGTTGCACATTGTTTAGATTAGCACAGGTATTTTAAGGGAGAAAGCCAGCTTTTGACACTTTTCGCTATAAGTTTGATGCATTTAAACCACGTCTCCTGGTCAAGCTGCTGAACATAGATATTTGAACGACCACCAAGCATAAATGAGACAAATTGGTCTTCATCGTTCCATAAATTAACAAAAGTATTAACATCCAGCATGTCAACTAGTGACTCAATCAAAGCATTTCTACTATGTTGCATAAGGGAACAATGGAGCATTATATGCTTTACAATATCATAGGCAACAATGCCGCATTCACAAGTATGAGATTGAATACATAATGTGCTAATACGAAGAAGAGAAGCAATTTCATAAAAACATTCGGGCATTTTATGGCAGGCAGCCCACAATCTGTGACCTTTTGTAGGATATCTAATTGTACTATATCTCTCAAAGCTTAGTCTTAGTTTCATAACAGTAGAAACATAAACATCTTCAGCTTTTAGTATTCTTTCTTTCACCAGTACAGACCACTCATGCTTTGGCAAAAATAAGGATTTCTTCTCATAATTGTTTACTTGCATATCTAAGTCATACATTGATACAAGATTTAACATGTGAAATATTGCCGAAGATTTGCTATAACGTTCTTTATCCAGGGACGTAGAATATCTATACTGACATAGTCTATGGGCAAGTATTTGCTTGAAGACAAGATTAACATCGCTATTGAACATTTTCCCAAGAAATATTAGGGATTTTTTATGAATATATCTTCGTAATGTGACCAAACCGAGAGAGTCCCTGGCTATTGTAGATGATCCCCGTGTGGAAAGGCCCTGGATACCTTTACAGAATTGATTTTGAACTTTTTCAAGCATATCATATTCCTTGTCTGGTAAGCAGCCCCATACATTACATGAATATAAGGCACATGGTAAAATTACTCTTTCCCAAATACGTACAGAACTTATTGGGTTAAGGCCACCAAAAGACAGGCCATTAATCTTATTGGCATTAAAAAGAATTCTAAGTCGTTCACATATAGATTGTGTGCGTTCAACTGTTCTACCTGTTGAATACATTTGTAGACCGGCAAATGTTACATGCGTACTGGAAGGTATCTCCTTCTCACCAATTAAAATCGTAGGATGGACAGTTCTTTTTGAATCTCCAAATACGAGAAACAAACTCTTTGAAGCATTAAAACGCAAATGCCATGTGTAGGCATAATTATTTACAACATCAAGCAAATTCTGGAGTCCTCCAGGGTATGTACTCAACAAAGATAAGTCGTCAGCTAATAGTACACCAGGTGTTTTACCCCATGGTAGGCATAAACCATGACCAGAGTCAACAATACAGTGTAGTACATCATTGATGTAAAGTGTAAAAAGCCAAGCTGATAAGACACGTCCCTGGCCTACGCCTTGTTTCACATCAAAAACATTAGAAATATGGCCAACGATACTAACACATGATTTCATTGATGTGTACATAATGTAGATAAGACGCCACAGTTTACCACAGATGCCGAAACCAAAAGGTTTATAGAAAAGTCCATTTAGCCAAACTCTATCGAATGCTTTCTCATTATCAAGGAAAGCACAATAGACTGGGGAATTCCATTCAACATAATAGGCAATACTTTCTGTTAAAGTAAGCGCTGCTGTCTCTGCCCCCGCACCCTTTCTAAAGCCAAACTGAAGTGGGTGGGGAAAGTCGTTTTCAGCTAACGTCCATGTTTCAATCCTTTTTTAACAGTAATCTTTCAAAAAGTTTTGAGAGAACAGGGGTGAGGGTGATACCTGTATAGTTACATGGATCCTGCTTGGTTTTACCTTTGCCTTTATGGATGGGTAAAATATTACCGACATGAAATACATTTGGTATATATTCATATTGTACAATGGCATTGAAAAGTGATACAATATGGTCAATAACAGACCGTCCAGCATATTTTAAATGCTCATTTGAAATACCATCTGGTCCAGGAGATTTATTGTTTTTAAGATGTTTCACAGTAGCAAGTACTTCGTCCTTAGTAAATGGAGGGACAATGACAGAATCACTAGCGTCATTTACAGGATTACATACAGCATGTTCAACAAAATTATTTACATATTCAGTAAAGTCTGTATCAAAACAATCTTGCTCCTGGGACACAGATAAATCACCGAAGTACCTGGCAAAGAGATTACATACATCTTCTTGTGAGTCACAGGAGTCACCTTTGTATACAAGAGAGTGTGTTTTCTCTCTTTTACGTTTTGAACGTTTGGTAACTTTAAAGTACTCATGAATGTCTACCTCAGCTGCTTGATAAATTTCATCAAATTGGTCACGTTTATAACCTTGCTTGGCAGTACGATGATGTTTTCGAAATTCACGTTTCGCTTGCTTGTATTCAGCAAAGTATTTGTCATCTGAACTGTGGCTTTTGCCGTTAGATATCCAATGTTTACGACAATTGCGCATATAATCATGGTGTTTTTTTAGTTCATATTTTTTCCAGTATGGTTTTAATTGTGCTTGAAATTTGGAAGTAGGAATTGTAAATTCAGTTGCAGCATGTAAACATTCTGTGATATAACTATTGTGAAATTCAACATATTCATCTGGACATGAAAAGTTGGAAGCGTCAAAGCATACATTTCTAAAGTAATTTTCGGTTTCATACCGATATAACATGAAATCAGTACAGGTAGCTTTTCGCCAACTAAGGCGTTCTCCACAATAGCTTACATGGTCAGCTTCAATATTAAAACATACTAAGATAGGATTGTGATCAGAAACAGAGTAAGGGACGCCTGTATCTACATAATAACCTACAACACAACTGCGGAAATCAAGGTCTATGAAAACATAGTCTATCATACTTCTGACAGTACCGCATTTACTTTTAAATGTGTAGGTATTAAGATCTAGTGGTACGACTGAGATAAGTTTACGTTCTGTGAGGGAGCGTGATAAAGTCTTCGCTCTGCGCTTAAGAATACCATGTGTACATAGATCAGCATTGACATCACCGAGTAAAACAGTTGTACCAAGTTGAGAACATTCATCATAGACATCCAACATATCATACATTGCATCAAAGTACACACTGTCTAGAACATTTGAAGAAGGTAGACGAACTCCAACAATGTAAAGGGGTATATTGTTTCTCAATAATCTAGCACTAATGATATGATTGCTTACACCAATATTTACATTCACAATGCTTTGGAACGCACTCTTTCTCACAAGAAGCGCAACACCGCCAGCACCTCGTTTAGAATTGTGTTCAATGTGAAATTTAGTAAACACTTTGAAGTCACTGTGTATTGACTCAAGCATATGACCTTGAGTAGGGTCCAGCCAATGTTCAGTTACGGCCAAGACATCACAGCCTTCTAGCTTGAGCATAATATCAGCGAGACAGTTCTGAGCCCCACGTACATTCCATGTGGCAATGCGAAGTACCATTGAAGCTAGACATAATAAAAGAAAATGCATGGTTATAGAAGTCATGAACGAGTGTGTTCGTTGTACCAATCTCTCCGGGGAACCCATTCACGGCATAATACATTCACAGGCCAGAAATCTTCATGGAGGTTGTTGGCAGTTTGTGTTGATACAGCTATTCTGATCGTATAAGTGGCATTACGTCCTGTGTCCCAATGTTTTAACAACGTTGCATTTGTGACAACGACATCTCGTGATTTGGCATAGTTAAAGATAGAATCCTTCACAACTTCAAACGGTTTATCAGCAAGAACGTAGCTGAGTACATACCGTTTGTTACGCGTCCTTGACACTCCACTGAATGACCTTGACCACTCGTTGTTGAAGGTCACTTTCCTGTTGGTAGTTGTCCCGTAATCATGATGGCGGATAACATGTTCACTGTCACCAGCATTGTCAGCATGATTGACGTCTTCATCAGCATGTGTAGGTTCTATGGAGTCGTTCATTATGATGACGTCAGCATCAGTGTTATCATCCATTCTGCAGTCGTGTTTGTTCAACTCGTTGCTGGTTTGTCGTTGATTCGCCTGTTGACTGTGGCTAGGCATGACATAAGAGATTGAATTGTCAACAGCGTCCTTCTTAACAGCTTCAGAATACATAAGCTTGTTTCGAGTGTTCATCAAATCAATCTTACCGTCCACAGCGCGCACGCTCTTGTCAATTGAGTTAATTGATGAGCTTATGGTGTCTTTGTACTGCCTGAGTTCACTGTCCTTTGTTTTGACTTGATTACGTAGCATCGTATTTTCTGCTTTGAGATGTAGTTCGTTTGCACGAAGTTTAGCAATATCTGCTGCATTGTCTTCAAATAATTTGTCCTTAATTTCATATTTTTCAATGAGATTTAGCATGTCTTTGCTGTACATGTCTTGAAAAGCATCAATCATTTTACAAACACTTTGAAATTTTCTATTCATATCTTCATGCATAACAAGCATCTTTGATAGTAGATTTGACACCATATCTTTGTCGTCATCATTACACTCGTTTTGACCCTGTTTGCTTAAGGGTAGTTTACATCTGCTTAATACCTCTGACTGAATCACATGAGAAGGCACAACTCCTTGAATAAATTTAAACAGCAAATACACATCAGACGCATATTTTTCAACGATAGTTTTAGTCTGTCCATATCTCTTAACTCTCTTTATAAGAACACCCTCCGGAAAATCAGTGAAATCCGACTTCCCTATGTCATACATGCATTGGCGAATATGATTCAGACCAGCGTCGTCGGCGCCATATTGATTAACGAGCAATCGTTCACATGTTTTTCTGTCATTTTCTCCAAAGAGACCCTTTAGAGTATCAAAAATGTCATAATCTTGTGTATTTGGTTTCTGGGTTGAATATGCATTTGGGGACGTTGTTACAGAATGATCCATCGTACATAAACAGAGATCGTCAACAGAAATGGTGTAATTACCTTGTTTCAGTGTCCAGGAATATACATTTCCTTATGGGATGTATATATGTATATATATATACGTGTCCGTAAGATCACATTAGATGCAGTATCACATTGTGTATAGGATGATCTATTAGCGAAAACCCATTGGGACTTAGGCTACATTATGTCGAGGCAGAGCTCTCAAAAACACGTCCGCACCCTTCGGGACCCTTCGGGACCCAAGCCGACACTTATATAGCGCCTCATTTCAAGCAAGAGCTGCTCAACGGTGCTGATGAGAGAAAGAAAAGGATAATATTACAGAGTCAATGATATGTAGGAATTCAGCGGTTAGAGAATAGATAGGATTTTAAGTCTTTCTTGAAGCAGTCTAGAGATTCACAGTTTTTTTATGTCATATGGGAGGGAGTTCCATAGAAACTGTGACGGGCAACAACTGAGAAGGCACGATCGCCAAGTTTGGTAGAGGTTGATGGGACACGCAATTTGAGTTGTTGAGAAGATCGTAGGGATCGGCAGTAGTTCATTCAAGTACAGAGAAGTCGAGTGGACACGGAGTGCACAGACGATTAACACAAGAATTTTGAAGGTGATCCTATGTTTGATGGGAAGCCAGTGCAGTTGCTGAAGAATTGGAGTGATGTGAACATCTGATCGTGTTCGGGTAAACAAGCGTGCTGCCTTGTTCTGAATACGCTGCAAATGTGGGCCACATCCAGAAATAAGAGAATTGCAAAAGTCAAGCCTGGAGCTTTGCAGGAGTCATTGTCAATGTACTTCCGGATTTTGGATATGTGGAAATTGGTATATTTTGCTGTATTTAAAACATGTTGTTTACATGACATTGTTCTGTTCATCGTTAGACCGAGATTTCTGATATTTGTGGAGTCACACAAACTTTTGCAATTGTAAGTTTAACATCAGTTATTTTGTCAAGCTGCTTTTGAGTGCCAATTACCAAGAATTCAGTTTTGTCACCATTAAGTTTTAAAAAGTTTGAAGCCATCCAGGTACTCACATTCTCTATGCAGTTTTCAATCTGATTTATGGCAGAACCCAAAGATGGTTTCACCGCAATGTACAATTGCTGGTCATCTGGAAATCTAGACTGTGATCACTGATAAGGCGACCCATGGGCTGAATGTAGCAGGTGAATAGAACTGGTCCCAGCACCGATCCTCGTGGAACCCCATGCTTAAGATTTTTTGCAGCTGAAGCAATACCATCAAAAAGTACCCACATTGACCTGTTTCAAAGGTATGACCTGATCCATAGAGAACAGAGCCAGAAATGCCAAAGGTATGCTATAGCCTCGATAGTAGGATGCCGTGACTGATGGAATTGAATGCTGCAGAAAGATCAAGCAGCAGTAGGACCACCTCCTGTCTGTCCATGGATGATAAGATGTCATTTTGCTTTCTGCGCCGTGAGATCGTCTGTAGGCTGATTGGAATGGTTCTGAAAGACAGTGATCACATGAGTACAACTTTCTCCATAACTTTGGAGAGGAAACTGAGATTAGACATAAGTCTTAAGTTACTGAAATTACTGAGATCGAGAGATGATTTTTGAGGATTGGGGTCACAACAGCTACCTTGAAATACTGTAGGAAGACGTCAGGACGAGATGACACTACAAGCAGCTGGCACAATGGAGGGGAGACAACCCTTGAGCAACCAAGTAGGGACAGGATCATTAGAACAAGTCTTATTGGGTGCTGCCTGCAACATTTTGAAAAGAGATGGTTCAGTGACTGGTTCAAAACTCAACAAAAGAGGGCCTTCGTATGTGGCTGCTGAGTTGCTGGATGTCACACCACACTTGGATTCAGTCAGGGACTTAACTAAAGTAAAGAGTCTTTTACTGTCGTTCTTACTATCAGTTATCTGTTGCCTGATATGAGTCAGTTTACATTCTCTGATTACAGAGTTTACTTTGTTCCTGCAGTTTTGGTATATTTGTCGATGGACAACAAGTCTTGAAGAGCGCCATACTTTTTCAGCATGTGGTCGATCATGTTAGGCTTCAAAAACTTCTGCTGTCGTGTAGGAGCCAATAGGTCTGATAACTACCCTACACGATTTCAAAGAAGCGTGTTTGTCCAAAACTTTCGACAAGGTCTCATCGTAAGACATAGCACTCTCATTTGGGGAGCCAGTCTTTAGGGAAGGACAACCACGTAGTGCTGCACATACATCCACGCTAAATGCAGGTATGTCAACATCACGTGTCACTTTCTTTCGTATTGGACCAGGCTTCCTGACATTTGATCTACAACAGTGACAGAGGAGAGAATAGAATCATCAGCTTTCGTTATGACCAAGTCTAGAATATGAACACTTCGATGAGTAGTCTCATCCACATGTTGAACAAGATTTGTTGTGAAGAGAATGTCAGAGAATTTTTGAGCGAGTGAATTCTTGGGATCGTCAACATGTATATTGAAGTCTCCCAGTATGATAAGTTGATTAGTGGTACCAGTAGCTAAGTCACAAAGTTGAGTGAGCTCATTTAGTATCAACGTTTGGTTGAAGTTATTCTTCTGTGATACTGGTGGCCTGTAAACAGAGACCAGTCTTACAAGAGTTCCTTGGTAAGAAAACCACAAGTCAAGATACTCAAGGCTAGAGAATGTCACACCAATTGATTCTTTGGATGGGGTAAACGAAAAGGCAGACTTGAAGATGACAATAATTCCACCACCTTGTCTGTTTGACCTGACTGACATGCTATAAGAATATCCAGTTGGAACCATATCATTAACAATCACAAGATTTAAGCCATGATTCTGTTATAACAGCAATGTTAATGTCATATTATATTAAACAGTAATTGATTTCACTTGCCTTATTGCGCACATATCTTGCATTTGGTAGACATGCCTTTACAGTCTCTTGCGAAGAATTGGAGGTATAGTTTACTTGGAGATTGATATGTTTTGTGTTAAAAGACGATATTGAAATTGTATTCAACCTTTGAACTTTCTTTCCCGCCCGGCAACCTCGTTTCTTAAAACGCTTCCTCTTGTGAATAGCAATAGTGTTGATCAGCTAACAATGAAGACAATGAGAGAGAGTTGATTGAGTCTCTGAATGACAGAAGCTCTTCTCTGCTGTAGGTCCCTCCTTGGTTGAGGACCATTGTTCTATTGGGGGTTGGTGTCCACCCAACACAGGTACAGCTTGGGTCTTAATTGAAACAGTCCGTGTTTAGCACAAAAAAATTATAAGAAATTGACAAAGAAATGGCAATAAAATCCACATTTCTTTCAATTTCATCTCAAGATTACAAACATAGGATACAGAATCCATTCATGATTGAAGAATCCAAATAGGGAGATAGGGCCAGGAGTGATTCCATTTAGGTTCCTTGTTGTGAGTGGGGTTTGCAATTGGGGTTGGGGGTTTAATATGTGGTATGTGATTTCAGTTTCGGGCCAGAAGGCCCGAGTCAATGATGTATGTGCCTAGGGCGTCGATTATTTATGTTTTGTTGTGGGGTTGAGGATGTTTTGTATGTTGTGTGGGTTGAGGTTATGTTGTAGGAGTGTTGTGATTAGGAGTTTCCGCTGGCCCTGATGTGTAGTTTAGCGAGGCTTTTGACCTATTGTTTGGAATGTGGTATAGGTTCAATGCTTGCGTTAAGTCTCAGGCCCTCTTTTGCTACTTTGTCGGCTGTTTCGTTGCCGAAAACATTGACGTGGGCAGGTACCAATAGGAGCTTGATAGATTTATTCTGGTGGTTCAGTTGTGGTGGGATGTTTAGGATCGATGAGATAATGTCTGCGCCTCCTTTAGTTGATTTATATTTAAGTGAGTCCAGCCCACTAAGTGAATCTAAAATTATTTGGATTTTAGAGGGTTTCTTTACAGGTGTAAAATGACTTGCGACGGTATAACAAGGTATTGTTGATTAGTCTTATGATGAATAATTTATCAATATGTGTACATCGCATTCATACATTTATTTTTTTTCACAAGTTTGCAAAATTAGTAAGTACAGCGCCCTTTTCCACGTCCATACCTCAAAACTAGATGGCAGATCGGATACCTATAGGTCAGTTTTCTTCAAAACAAAACAGGTGCACGTGATCGATCGTTTTCCTAAGGAAGTGTTTTTTATTTTTGATGGGATCTCTGGGAATTATGTGCCGTTGGATTTGGTCAAAAGATATACAAGTACTCACCTTTAGTTGTTGAGTGACACTCAGACCAAGGTCGTAGAATATAAAACTGAAGTTTTTCAGCAGTGGGAACACAAAATCTTGAAGATTTTTAATTAGGAATAGTGATTCTGAGAAGTGGTTGGACGATACAGCAGTCAGAAACATGAGCCTCGGTTTAAGATTGTCCGCCTTCACGAGCTGCGTTATTCTGTGTACCAGACTCTCGTTAGTACTTCGCATGGAACAGAGAACACTTTGAAGACTGTCTGCCAGACTGAAAGCTGGATTTGTAGGACAGTTGGGGTCAACACACAAGATATCTGAAAGGTAATGATGCATCCTTTAGACCATCGGGCTCATTCACGTATTTGTTTTCTTTTCAGGTTACAATGTTGTTTAATAGCTACTTACGTCTTTTTCAATTTATACAAAACTCATCTAAAGTGATACAAGGAATGTCATCAATTTATTTAGAAATGTTCTTATGATAAGACTTTATGTTGAAATGACCATATTTCTTTTCATCATCGTCATTCCAACTGCTAAACTAAGATGTTGCAGTCCCTGTCATCCAGTTATTCAATCCATATAGAAAACTTCAAATGGATGAAGTAACTATCCATACACATTTTAACAATAACACATATGCAAGTTTAATGTTTCCATTGCAAAATTGCGAAGAAACATGATATTCAGATGTTGTATTTTAGAATTGAGCACAAGAAAACGGTCCCTTGTGTTTCAATCATGAAACGATGTCAGAGATCAAATAGAACGATTTGATGAAACTGACAATCTTGGAGTCATCTAAATCTAAGCCTCTCCTTATCAGAGAATCACTATCTTAACTGATATTTCTACATAAGTTTGTTATCAAAACAAAAGTATGCTTTATTCATTAAACGTCTATAAATAATAATCTAGTTTCATAGCTCTACAGATTGCATATACATAATACATAATACATTATATACATAATGGGCATATAAAATCTGGGAAGATCTTAATGAGAGATCCTGTCATAGTTTTGACGAGAACAACTTAATCAATAAGATTACGCAATAAGGGGTAATATTTTAGTAAATTAAAAAATTTTTTAACTCTTAAACAACACACGAAGCCTTCGGCGCAACTTCCAAATGTTGTATCCCAGGTACGACCTGGTCCACAACGCTATCGCCATATAAAATGCTTGCCATAAAACGCATGGGATTGATATGTGGGACTAATACAACGTAAAAATAACAATATGTCTTTACACAAACCTGATGTTCTCTTGTTCTGTGGCATTTTTCAAACAATCGTTTAAGATTGGGGCAAACAGACTATGCCTTACATGATAATTATAAGTTTCAATGATTGATTGTCTCCTTACGTGTTCTGTTTTTGTTGTTACAGGTTTCCAGATGAGAACTGGGTATCCCATATCCTCTATGTTTGAGCACTGCCAAGAAAGCAAATGAGTTCATTGGTTATATCAGCAACACTTTTCAAATGTGTGTATTCAATGTAGCTTCAGCACTATCTTATCAAACATATTAATGAATTATGTTTAAAGGTCGATTGTATCCACACTTACAGGAATAATTAACAAGGGTTCCAAGCAAGCACCCGTTCTTCGTTTCACGTACGTCCGTCAGGAAATCGCAAATGACGGGTTTTTCTTTTCTTTTTTGACTATTCTAGACCGTTTTATAATTTCACACTAGGCAGCCAAATCGTGTATGCTGCAGACGATTTGAAAAGCTATTTAGTTGATCGTTAAAGGACAAAAGTCAACTATTTGGCAAATGAGATATTCAGTGTCTCATTCGTAAGAGACAAACAGTAAATTAGGCTCGATAAGAGCTATGTCCTATTAGTTGCAAGTGCTGGGCAAACATACTGTTCATAGTTCATCATGTTTTTCATTATAATTGAAAGATTAACCATGAGTTAGATTCTATGCATCACTCACAAACTCTTATCGTATTCCTGGTAACCATTTGGTTACAAATTAGTGCTGAATCTAGCTCATTGAAAGGCTGATGAGCGACCTAACGATGTTTTAGGACCTAACATTATTACTCTTAAAAAACAGAAGGCCATGGCAAAATCTGTCCTGACAAAACAGAAAAACAAGGTTGTTGATCTATTGGAATCAGAGCTTAGTAATTTAGTACTTTTGTACAATAAGGCAGGTGAATCTGAGCTAGTGGCTTAAACCATTGACTTTGCACAGGTTTTCTGAAAAACATATTGGAGATAAGATAATTTTGTAACAAAATAATTAATGCTAGTGAAGTTTGTAATTGTTTGGCAATGTTGCTGCAAAAGTGAACAATGCAGCCAATACTCATGATAGGGAGCATTCGCAAACTAGGTGACCCTCGGCCGCCTGCACACTCTTCAAGATGTTGATAGGATAGGATCTGAGGCCAATGATGTTGTATCAAAGCCAGATGACATTTATAGACAAAAATCAGATTCCTTCTTTGGCCCGCCAGACAGTTATGTACAAGGTCAGAGAGATGTGGCACTCGAAAACATACATCTACACTCAATAAGTTATTGCACACCAGCTAAACAAATACACACAGGGTACAACTTCACACAATACTCAAAACACTGGTTGCAACTCAAAAAAGCCCTCATGATATACAACAGTCAAACATTTCCACAAACAAGCAACAATAACACTTTTCTGCAGTTAGGACAATTCCTGTAGTACTCAAAAATGGTAACTGCAAAATGATTGTTAAAGCACTTTTCGGTGATACTCAGACGTACATCAATGAAAATGTAGCAGCCGAGTCTGAATATCAGGGACAATCAGAATCGGTTTCTGAAAACGTTCTGCAAACCTGAAACTTCTGACAGTATATCTGTTTCTAGTCAGTTACACAATCTTGATTGGACAGTTGATGTCAACATTCATGCCTTAACAACACCTAAGGTCACTGGCATTATGATAGTAATTGGTTGGCAAAAGTTGACAAAAAGGCCTCATTTACATGATATCTCTCTTCCAAATGTAGGACTGAGACCATTGTAGATATACTTATCGGCATGGACTATTTGGAGCTTCATTGTTCTCAAGGTGATGTTTGTGGTAAACCCTGGGATTCTGCTGTGTGATTAACCCCTCTGAGATGGACATTATGTGGGAAGTGTTTGGGGTCATACAGTCAATCAGAAGTTATCTGAGGCATAGATAGTGAAGTCAACATTGCGAATGTCTTGGATGTTCCGGTGCAATGCTTTTGAGAAAAAGAATCAATTTCAACTTCAAATTCTGTCAGATCTGATAATGATTCTTTTGCAATAGATGCTGTTGATTCTTCACTTACATAAAGCAATTGCAGTTACAAGGTATGCTAATCTTCTTGACAACTATATGTATGACATGGCTTAAAATCGGTTGTTGAGCACTGAAAAAACGTTGTCAAAAGATTGAGAAATTTCAAATGCATAAAATGAAACAATAAAACAGTACATTTGCAAATGTTACATTAATAGGTATCTTGAAAAGCAAAGCAAATGGCACTTACCTTATTTTCCTGTTGTAAATCTTGATAGGACAACCACAAAGGTTGGACTTGTGTTTGATGCCCCAGCCAAGAATAAAGAGGTGTCATTGAAAGACAAAATTCATCATGTTCCTAATCTGCAGAACGAAGTGTTGATTCATTTTCGGAAACGTCCAGTTGCTATCATTTGTGATGTTGCTGAGATGTACTTCCTGATTGAAATCTCTGAGGAAGCTAGATCGCATTTAAGATTTTTGGGCGGTCAATGGACCAAACTGCACAAGCTTTGGTGTATGAGTTTCCTAGAGTTGTTTTGGGAATGAATTGCTCTCCCTTCCTGGCACAGTACATATTACAAGAACATGCTAAAGCATTAACTTTGGCTGCTGAAACCATAAAAGAATCCACTTACATGGATGACAACATGGACTCAGTAGAAACTAATAGTAAGGCAATCAAATTGTAAACTCTTCAAAAAAAGAAACTTGACATTCATGCGAAATTGATTTTTCGAAACGGGTCAATTTTGTTCATGATACATACCTGTAATTCAAATAAAGGCTTGCTCAAAAGTGTAAATTTACCAAAAACAATGGCCCAAAAAGTTTACGTTGTGTTCAGGGACGAAAACGAGCGATTCGTCCAAAGACATTTTCTGCCAAAACACGTGCACCATGGGATCATGAAGGTTTACATGCAGACACGTCTGCTTTAGGGATATAAAAAGCCATATCAGCCGCTGTTCATTCAGACTACAGAACATCGGTACAGCGACCTGAAGAATGACAAGACTGAACAGAGCACAATGCAACAACGCTATTGGCAGACTGCAAGCAGGAGCGACGCAGCGAGATGTTGCAACACACTTTGGCGTGTCCAGACAGACCATCTCTTCATTGTGGACCCGTTTCAACACCCGAAACAGCGTTGATGATAGGCCAAGGTCAGGCAGACCAAGGGTGAGTACTCGGGCCCAAGATCGGTACATCCGACTGCTCCACCTTCGGGAACGCACCAGTACAGCAACTTCAACAACAACGCAATTTCCGACCAAACGGTACACAACAGGCTGAGAGAGGCTGGACTTTTTCCACGACGACCGGTTCAACGTTGTTTTAACGCAACGTCATCTGGCAGAACGTCTCCAGTGGTGTCAACAGAGGATGAGATGGGCACGTGCAAGGTGGAGAACCGTTCTCTTCACATCGACGAAGTGATGGACGAGCACGTGTATACCGACGTCGTGGAGAACGTTATGCTGCCAACTGTGTTCAGGAGGTTGTCCCATTTGGGGTTGGGAGTGTCATGGTGTGTGCCGGGATTCGTCACGGTGTTAGGACACCCCTTGTGCATGTTGTAGGTAACCTCACAGGAGTACGTTAAAGGGACTTGATCCTACAGCCTGACGTTATTCCTCACGTCAACGTCTATGGTGGTCTCTTTCAGCAGGACAATGCTCGACCATATGTTGCATGTGTTTGTCAAGACATTTTACAGCATTATAAGCAGTTGAACGATTTGTTGAGTTCTGCTGGCATGCATGCTAGAAAGTGGGTTTAAAACTCGCTTCGGGTCCAAGATTCCCACTGGTGACCAGTTGAACGAGGTCAACATAAACATGAGTGGGATACCTTCAGTAAAAGCTCATGGTTATACCTGGACTGTTGAGAGTGATGACTTTAGGTTTCACTACGAAGTTAAGCCCAAAGGCTGTATCATGAATATCATATAATATAATGATAAATTTCCTTAGAGAGAATGCCAGGTTATTTTATCTTCTTGGACTTACTTCTTTCATGAGCAGGGCAAAGATTATTCTACAAAAGATCTGGGCAAATGGTTCTGATTATAATGAAGTCATTGCCCCACATCTGGAACAGAAAGCATGGCAATGGAATCATGAGATAGAATAATTGGCAATAGTTTGCATTCCTAGGTGTATAGTGTTTCATCAAGTCATCTTATCGAATCAAAAAACCATGTTGCACCTCTGAAAGCAATAAATACTCCTAGAATAAATTTGCTTTCAGCCGTTCTTTATATTAAACTTCTTTTTGTTGAGGCAAAGTCTTTGGACACACCACAACATTCTGCAATCATGTGGTCAGAAAGTCAAAATGTGTTGTGGTGGATGGAAAGTCCAAGTAGAAGTTTCAAGTCATCTATTGCCAATAATGCTAGCTACCCATCCTCAAAAGTTGCAATATGTTAACACAACAAAATGCAGCATATAGTGTGTCACGAGGTGCAACAGTCAAAGAAATCTGAACATCAAGTATTTCTTTTTAATGTGGAAAATAGATTGCCTAAACAAGTTGTAGATTTTCGAAATGTCTGGAAAAGAAAATAGTAAATCCTCAAGTTGATGCGCCAATGTTTGTTGAGGTACATTATGCGTCTTGGCGATTACAGCTGCATGCCAAACGTTTGTTCACATACCTGGGTACACTAGTGCAAATATCATGTAATTTAGTATGCCTTTGAATTATCGTAGCATTGCTGAAAACAAACGTATAATGTAGAATTTTCAAAACATATGTGCAGATCCATTCTTCTTTCAGGCAAATATTCATTATACCTCACAATTAACCATAACAGTTTTGGCAGGCCATGAAAGTGACCAGGGGTCAAAATTTCGAAAACACCAATTCTCATTTTTCTCCTCAAAATCATTAAATGCTATCAACTTCTTTGAAAATAAGTAATGTGTGTTGCTTTGATTTAAGTCAATGACGTTCTGCTGATTTTATTCTCAGAGAGTTGACATGGAACATTTAATTAGAAATTAAAGGAAATCGAATTTCGAAAATATCACCCCTTCTGTCTATTTCTACATGCCAAAATTCGAATTTTTCCTCCAGAGAACAGATACATGTAATCCCTAAAAAAGTTCATGAATGGCTCATTCACACATGGACAATGGGTGATCCTCTGTCAGTTTTGCTGAAGTTATTTTATTGACGTCCAAACTAAACCCAAATTATATTATATTTGCACTACGATTCAATAGTAAGTGAACATATTTTCGGTATGCAGCTGTAAATCAGTCTCGGTTTTCAGATTGGAAGAAACTGTAGAATACAGAGAATTATGCTCTTAGTCCAGTCTTGGATGAAAATGGCCTCGTCATGTGGAGTGGAAGGTTACAATTTGCTGATGTTATAACTCGAGACGCTGGATGTCTAATCATACTTCGTTCCTCGCAGGCAATGAATCATGAAGCTAATAGTCAAATTCTACCATGAGAATGTGAAGCACATTGGATCCAACAGGACATTGGACGCCATCTTCTCTAGACTTTGGATTATCCCAGCTTGGGAAGAGACTCATGATTGGGAGAGAATATGTGTGTGATGTCGTCGTCAAAAGCCAATTCATCATATCAAATTATGGCGGATCTACCTGCAGTCAGGGTAAGCTGTCCTCCTCGAGCTTGCACCCAAGTAGGAGTGAACTTTGCAGTCTCACAGTTCAAGGACGTGGTAAAGTCGTCAGAAAAGATATCTGTATTTTGGTTACTTGTCTCACAACAAATCATTTTTTGCATGGCCAAATGGGTGGTGCCTTTGCCCCCAAAGATTGATGAGCTTGGCCTATGAGATCAAAACAGTCATCACAGTCAAATAGGAACGAGTTGCTTCAGTTTCAATAGCTCCTACAGTTTGTCAAAAGGGGATGGGTGGCTTAGCATACCATATTAATGGCTCCTTCATTTTCAATTTTGCTAAAACTCTGTGGTGTTATCTGTTCCCCATTGTTTAAATATATTGGGAGGTAACTGGATTGCCCTTTTTATCCTTTCGGAAATAATGCTAGTGTTTTGAAAATCAGAGATACACTGAACAGATAGCCAGATAATTAAAGATAGCATGAAGATTATTACTCAGAATAGACTCTCAACCACTTCCATTTTAGAATTACATACATGCTGTTTATAGAGTTATGAAATGAAAATGACAGTCTATTATAGAACGCCAGGTGGTTGAGTGAGGAGTAGCTGAATAGCTTCCACTGACCAATACACTACTTTGCCCCAACTTCAGCTAGACAGGAGGCCAGATGGGCCCGGTTTGGTCAATAAGCTGGTCATGCCAAGCATGTTATTGCTTAGTTATTTTCTACCCCTCTCCTTTCATTAATCAGATGTGCTTAGAATCTTTTCTATCCCTCTTCTACACCTGTCTTCTCCACTTCTTCTCACATCTTTCCTTTCCTTCTCCTAGCATTCACCTTCTTCCCTTGTTCTGCTGTCTGCTCCTTTGCATTCATTTCACAATGGCTAATGGGTCAATCCTGTTAAGAATTGGCAACTCTTAGTGTATCACCCTAGTATCCTCGGTGCTACTACCATTCACAATACATTTCTCGAATCGATAGCATCATTTGCTGGCTTCCTAGTCATATGGGTAAAAGATGCAACAATAAAGCTGATTCAGCAGCTTAGTAAGCTCTCAACTTTAACATGTCTCTCAAACTAAAGTTCTAAACAGATTCCCAACCTACTATTAAATCTTACATATAAAACAGCGTTGGTGGTCCCAATGGGATCAATAAACTTCTTGCAATCCAACCTCATATAGGTTATAAATCTATATCCTCCGATGTGACATCAGGACACACCCATTCATATATCTTAAAGGGGGAGGAACCCCCGAATTTGTATTCTCTGTCAGTTTCACAATCTCAAAGTTAAGCACATTTTGTGTTAGTTTTGAAATAGGGCATAAGTAAGGGAAACGGGGACATCTTTTCTCAGAGACCTTTTAAATGGGATTATCAAATGTGGATTCTTGCAATTATCTTTTGTCAAGAATTATCGCCTTTTTTCCATTTTGTACTCAGTTGGAGCGTTTCCTCAAAAGAGACAGTTTTTCTAATTAACTATTTTGATAGCATAATAACCAACTGTTTTGGCAGCTTCAGGGTGCCAATATAATGATGGTTCAGATAATAAGAAGCGTGCAAAAAATATTGCTTTTTTTTCGTTTCCTTGACTCTTTTCAGGGTATGCTCACAGGGGACAAGTTTACTCAGGACGCTTTTGAGGGAGATAACTAAACTTGCTCTGTTGCGTCTGGGTGTCAATGCCTTAAAGAGGTGAGTAAATGAGACGCGCACAATTATTCTTATTCTAATTGCCCTTATTGTTTATGCTTCGATTTAGGAAATTTAAGAATTGTTGTGAATTATAACAGGGGATGTCCATTACTATCCCTTCTTGTTACTTTATCATTTTTCAATTTCTTCTGTTTACTCTCAAATATATTGAAGGCTGATATCAGAGATAACTTCCATTGACCGATAAAGGTTGTCTCAATCACATTTTAAACATTGTTTTATGAGTACTATAAACGTGCTATCATCTGACGTAACTACACAGAGAGCTTGTAATTTGACCTCTCTGTGCATTAGTTTTGGATAAATTAACCGTAAGTTTCCATTTTGAATATTCATAAAAATAAGTTCTGTAGTTCCTTTGGCGACTCACTAGTATGACAGCATCGTCGGCATATAAGAGCACGATCAGATGTAACCAGAGATAGATTAAGTCGTCAGTTGCCTTTTCTTAGTTCACACCTGTGCATCCATTTTCTAGTAGTGAAGATTCAAGATCATTTGTGGAGATTGAAAATTATAGCGGTGATAAGTTTTCCCCTTCTCCAACACCTTTTTTGACATTTTATTTCCAGCATTGACAGATGCTTTTATATATAGATGCATAATTCAAACAAGCGCTAAGAACTTGCCTTTGTACGAATACTACTGATCTCTGTAAATAACAACAGCCTTTCGTTCAAATTCTTGTAAATATTTTTACTAAACAACTCAGGATCGTAATCGGTCTGTACAAATTTGGAGCATTTCTATCACCTTATTTCTTTTGAATTGGTCGAATGTTACCAGATAGCCAAGATTCCGGAAAATAGCCTGTGGTCAGGACTAGATTGAAAAGAGAACTATGAAGAGGGGTCAAAATATTCGCTGCATCTTTAAAATAATCATTTTCAATAAGGTCGATACCTGAGGCTTTATTTCTTTTAAGCGTTATATGGCGTTTACTATTTCATCCTCTGTTATATCTTTATTCGAAATTCATATTTATAAACAGTTTCATCATCTGGGGCATCATAGTCTTCATAATTATCATCGTTAGTATCATTTAGTTTCTTTAAAAAGTCAAAGAAGAATTCTACATTGGGAATTCTTGTTTGCTGTTTTATTAATTCTGGTTTTGGCTCTATTAAACCTTTTCCTCATTGTACTACATTCTTTATTCAACCAGGGTCTATTATTTTTCTCCGTAGAATTTGAAGTATTCGATCTAATACACCTCACACCAAACGTATCCCGTGCAACATTCACTGGCACTGTAATTGGGTCAACCTCACTGAGATGTGCGGAGTTAGCATGTTGAAATTATTTTTTATATTTCTTCAAATCTATGTTTTTACACAACAATTTACCTTTCGAGGAATCATACCTATTTGATTTACTTGGACTTTTTTCGCATCGGATGGATTGACTGTGTAATGTTTATTTACTGGAGGATAAGTAGTGAAGATTAGTGAGAAATGAAGAGGACAATGGACATCTGAATAAAACATGAGAAACGCATGACATCAAATTCGCAATATAATTGTAGGCACATAGGTGAATATATAACATAATCATTCAATGACATTCCGTTACAGTTAACATCGACATCATTTCCAAGTCTCCAGTTGTACACAAATATGTTTCGGTTTTTACACATTTCTATAAGTCTATAACCATAGTTATTAACATTGGCTTCATCTTTCGAGTACCTTTCAAGTGGTAATTTAAGAGTTTCTAGGAAATATTGAGGTTGTAAGTATCTTTTTAATTCTTCATTTTCCATTTCAAATCCTTTCATTAAATATTTATCCATTTTCGATTTCGTCAAAAGAATCAATAACAAAATATTTTGAGCCTTCCGGTGGTCGGTAAACAACACCAATATACACATGTTGGTCAATACTAAAAAGATGTTTGGATAATATCCTCCATGCAATATAGTCAGTTTGATCATCAATGACCGAGACCAGATCTATCAAGTTAAAAACTTTTTCGCGCAAGAAAACCTTTCACGAGGTATAGTTAAACATATTTAGATGCAGAACAGATAATTTCACGCATCAAATGAAACGAAATAGGAACAGTACTTTTTGTTGAAATGATATTATTTAGAAGTGTTATCTTCTTTCTTATATTCGAATTTCAAAGTATGAATCGATTTAACAATCTTAAGCTAGAACATTACAAAAATAAAAAAATGAATACATTGTGCGAAATTTAATTATTCAACTGAAAAATGATGAAAACCACTGGATGTAATGTGTACGCGATGACGTTCGTTGTTACTGATTAATCACGTGACTATTACAGCGAGGAACGTGTTATCGTCGCCCAAGTCAGTGAAGTAAAATCAAAATTATTATCTCAAAACCGACAATCCTGCAATAATATTGTTATGTATCTAACGCTAAGGCTTAACCATCTACTAATTCACAGCCGGAAGTCTTATATAGACACATTTGTTTGTATTTTTTTTAACTTGATCACTGCAGTGAGGCTGTTTAGCGTCTTCGTCCCTAACATCATCCGTCTATTTACACTTAAACTACGGAACAAATCTTAAATGAAGTCATAGCTACTAAAACATTATTGGAGCTAGAAACAGACTACCAAGTTTCATAGACCTGGGTACTGTATTAACAGAGTTTGGCCGAGTTTAATTACCCGTTCAGAAACGAATGAAGTGCACGGATTGTTCAGTCTGCATACGGATCGTTAACGATTGCACCAAACCTGTTATACGGATCGTGTTGATTGATGTTTCTTGAAAAAAACGACACTGCTTCAAACAGAAAGTGCAATATTTTGCATTTGAAGTGTTAAACTGTGCAAAGAGGAATATTTCATAATTCATATTTCATATTTCTAATATCAGACTACAAAAATGCAACATGTTTCTGTGTTACGACTGTCCTGAGGTTATAGCCCTCTCAAATATGGCACGTGGTCCTGTTCGTAGCTCAGTTGACCGCTAGATCAGTGAAGTTCAGCAACATCTGGCGTAGCTCGCCGGATGGGTGGGTTACCCGATCATTGCTGTATTAACTGAGAGTTCAAGGGTTATTCCCTGCCCAACACTTTATTCAAAGTGTGCCTCTGTTCACCCAGAAGTACTAATTGGGTACCTGGTGTAGATTGTGTTGGAGGTGACCTTTAAGCGCTGTAACCGGCAGCTTGGTTTAGACCAAGGTAATAATGCAGGGAGCGCCTTGTGCATGCATTCGGTGTGGATATGTGGGCTATATAAATACCCTAATTATTATAATCATAAATATGCTATTGAACATACCAATATTGTTGATAGCAAGAAAGCGATACTGTTATAAGAACAGAAGCAACAAGTAAATCGAGTACACAAACAGAAGCAGTATATAATATTGTAGATAATAGCTTATTATCCAAAGAAGTTCTTGCAACTTACAATCAAGCTTGTTCATTCTATCATATTTTCCCCATCAACTGAAAATTGTAGCGCATTTGAGAGATTGAACAATTTGTTTCAAAGCAATTAAGCAATATCGATGGTTTTCCAACACCAAACTGCACAATTAGATACTCTCAGATTGATATCGGTACAACAAAAGTATTATGATCTGAGGAGGACCTATATACCTAAAAATATTAGGACGCATTCCCTTGGTGGCTGTGTACGTGCTGCCAGACAAGCTGAGAGAAAACGATACTCGCAGGGAACTCTTGCCAATAGATCTGATTGTACAGTTCAAACTAAATTATTTTAAAACAACTTTACCATACATGAGAAATGAACTGATATAGAACTGTCTTAACTGCCAAGTGAATGCGTATGTGTGTAAAAGCAAGGGTTTTTTTTGTCAAAAGAGAACTAAACGTAAGAATAAAAAGATTACAGAAGTATGCGTACTCATACCTTTATATCAGTATCAAACGTGAACGAATACTTTCACTTCCCTTTTGAAACTTAAGAGAGCTCATTAATTCGATTAAAAAGTTATTCTATGTTTATTGAAGCCGGACTTCCAGCAAAAATATTTATTACATTTGCACCTGAATCTTTGTGCTTCATGCACACCCTTGTAACGTTCTACGTATGAGGTGGCGTTTAGACCCACACACGGTAGAGTAATATGGATCTGAGTATTTGTATGTTTTTCTTAAGTGCTTGGATATCAGACAAAGTGACAAAATGACCTCTTACATTTTGAATACGAGTAAGGTCTGAAAGCTACGTTAGTACTTTAAGGCGATAGATGTAAAGACTTTAGTGGTTGTGTCCTTTTTGAAAATAAATGCAAATTGATCAGTGTGTTCTATCCTGTGACTTTTCGGACCGACACTGATCACAAACAGAACTATGGGATGGAGAAGCAATTGTTCAACCTGGGTCTTGAACCCATGCAGCATACTTTACTATGCTTTTGTACACCTGTGTTTAAATCCCCGATGCTTCTTCAGGTTTAATAAGTAACCTTAATTTCTACAGTCAAGATTAACAGCGAACTTATCTTCACTTCGGAGCTCGGTCGCTGCTTTTTATTAGTGTTGTAATGGGTTTATGAAATTAATGATCATTAATATCCGAAAAGCTTACTACTGCTTCCGACTGCAGTGAAACGTCAATGTTTTCGGCAGAAAGAAACGAATTGATAAAGTTACTGGTCAAACTGTGTACATGTCTTGTAAAACTGAATGTATAGGTATAGATGGAAAGAGAATTATCGAAGCGCTAATTCAATAATAGTTTTCGGAAGTTTTCAACAACCAAATAAGGGTTTAATTCTGAATATAAATCAACAGCGCTCGAATGTCCCGCTCCTCGCTATAAAAGTCACGTGACAAATCAGTAACAACGAACGTCCTCGCGTACACATTACACCCAGTGAAAACATTACACATGCTGTACCTCTTACTTGTCTCTTGTAGTCTTCCAGTAAGCCATTGAACCATTCATCTACAATAATAATCATACAGTTATTTTGTTTGCTAGACTAACATAGCAATATAATTAATATTAATGTATATTCTAATTATGCTTAAAATGTTTTAACAAAATATATTTTGATAGGTAAATTGCAGTCTGATAGAGTTTGTAGATATCGACTTTAAGGGACACACAGTATGTTTTATGAATTTTTAAATAGAGCCAAAATATCTTTTGACCTGAGTCAGATCAAATTGCCTATCTAAAGTTGCATCTTTATATTATGAAATGGGTAGGTTAGGTTAAAAGGACGGCGAGAGGATGTCCCTTGATCTTTGGCTGTTGCAGTTTGTTGGCATTGAAATTAGTGCTGGTGATTAGGAATCCTGTACCACATTTGTTTTTCTTTTGGGAGGATGGTTCAGCTTCATTGTTACATTGATGCCAATCTCTTTATCTCGTTAGTTTGGACGTTCTTAGTTAGGATGGTGGTTGTTGATGTTTGGTTGTGGTAGGGGTCTTTGTTTTTGGTTTAGTAAATTTCAGCTACAGGTTTTTGACCCTGAAGTTTCCGTTAGCCCCCTTTTTCTTTTGTTTCCTCTCCTTTGTAACTGATCTGCAATGGTGATTTATTTTCAACCTTTGTAAGTGGATAAAACTTGGAGCAGCTTTTTGTTTGCCTCACGACTGTCGGTGAAAGTTATACCGATTTCCATATCTAATACGATGGATCATATAGTTTAGGTGCGTAAGAGTTTAAGGGGCATCATAATCATAATGTATTTATGAATGTATATCAATATCTCCGACTCTTTGTAAAGTATCCTTCTTAAGGTAGGTTGTAAGTAGAATCTTCATGTTTTATTGTTAATCTTGTTAATATAAACTGCACCTCATGACTCATTCTGCAATTATTTCATTATTTTCAAAATAGTTTTGGATTTATTAGGGAAAGTGATGAATTTGCAAGAAAACTGTTAACAAGTCCTGTCCGGCCCATAACTTCTAATCATCTAATTTTCATCAAATTTGGTATGAACACATGTCACTTCATGAAGGTGTGTCACGATTAACAATTTTGAAAATATTTTCATGAAATTTTAAGGGTTTTTTTTACACAATATGGGGACTCTGTTAGAAAACTGTTTCAAATCCTGTCGAGCCCACAACTTTTAAACTTATTATCTTATTACTATCAAATTTGGTAGTGATATACATAATTACATGAAGGTGTCATGGTTAACAATTTTGAAAAATTCGCGTTTTTTGGTAAGAAGTGGTGACTGTTTTTGAAAACTGTTTCATATCCTGTCAAGCTCATAACTTCTAAATTAATCAACTGATTATAATCAAAGTCATTTTTAACTATACTATACTATTAACACGAGTTAAGCGCGACTTATTTCAACTGAGTATACCTTTTCAACAAGTTGTTGAAAATGATATCGAAGATGTTTATGGCATAAACAACTCCCAATACATTGATGCAGACAATCACAAATGCTCGTGAAACTCCGAGTTTAGAGCATGAGCTCGTGTCGTTGGAGAAATCAACTTTATAGGTGGCAACAATATCTGTTATCTCGAACAAATGATTGCAAATGAGCTTGAGATTCAATTATGGCAAGGCGATGGATAGTGGAAATTCCTGCACAGCTATTGCTAGACTGTATCACCGCAGTGTTATCACACGTTTGGTACAAAAACACGTCCAAACCAAAGACGTGAAAGACCGTTTGAGATGTACACGAAGACACTGATTGGGAACGTTAGACACCTCCCCTTCTCTAGTGTCCCAGTACCGAGGGATAAATGGATACCAACAGGAGGGTTTCCATATCAACCGTTAGGAATCGCATTCGAACGGCGGGTTATAGGGCACGTTGACCTCTCAAACGTGTGAAATTAATACAACGGCACATTGGGGAAAGTCTAAGGTGGTGTAGAGCGAGGGTGGGTTGAAATTTGGCATCCTGGCACCGGATCCATTGGTCTGATGAGTGTAGGATGGTATTGCATATTGTGGATGGCCGAATTCGTGTTTAGACCCCACAGAGCCAGAGCGGTAACACAGATTCTACAGCGGGAAGCCATAACATGCTACCGCTTACAGTCCCGACTTGAACATCGATAGAACATCTATAGGATATTCTTAGTCGCCGTATACGTAGAAAAGACCCTCCTGTTCAAACTGTGATAGAGTTGGATGCAGCACTGCATCAGAAGTGGCAGCAGATTCCTCAACAAGTCATACAGACACTGATGCGTACTATGTCGAGGAGGGTCAATCAAGTCACCACAGCACAAGGGTCATACGGCCGCAATATTACCTTTTCAAGACAGTCTAATTCTGGTGGGGGGATGCATTTGGAAGAAAATTGTAACTGAGTCAGGTCTTGTTAAAAGATAAATCTTTTTTGCTCGTCAAAGATCAAATTCATCAGAGAGATTCAGCAAGGCATGAGGGTTGAATTGAAAATAATAATTAAAAAAATATAATAAGATATATTAAAATAATATTATCATAAAAATACTGAAAGATCCAGTCTTCTCTGGAGTAGTTATTTTGTCTATGGGGATTTGAATGTGTATTATCATCACCAACATGATTGAAAATACGCATGTATTTCCTAGTTCGCCAAAATTTGATTTTATTTTGTTTATGATTGACCAATAGATATTTTTATTCTTTACAACATAGCAAGTGGCATATTACTCAGCAAAATAATATTAAGGAATAGTTCATTTGAAAACAGTCTAAGAAAAATCTCAAAGTGGCACGGGGTATGTTTAATAAGTTTTTATTTGGCTGGAAAAAAAAGAGCCAAATTATCAGGTCTATTCAAATATTGTCCCTGAACATGCTTTTTTTATATCTTAATGCCAAAATTTGGACATTTTCTCGTTTCACGAAAAATCGCCATACAGATGTTAACAAGTAAACATTGTTCATCAATATTACATGAATATTTATTGATTGATCTACTAAACACTATAAAATATTTTTCTTCGTATCTGATGTAAATAAGTTTCGAGAATTACGTTTGAGCCATTGGTGCGTCATCGTCTGTTTTTTATCATAAACGACAACATAAACCGTTTATTGGCTCCACACTCTACTGATTAGCAATAAGATGACGATTTTCAGAGACATTTGTCGATAAATGAAGAGTATTTTATAAAGTTTGACATACTTGACTCAAACAACTTACGCTGTGGCCCTTTAATTTGATCAAATATGTGATACCTAAAAATATTGTGTCATTTGCTGGGGATATACATGTAGCTCGACCATGTCAACTGCTTGTTAGGTGTTGTTTTAAGCAGCTTTCAGGTTACAGTAGACAATGCTTAGTGGTTATCATTTTAGGAAAGACTGATAGACTGATAGAAAGTTTATTAGAGTCTCAGGCCTAGAAAGTATTCCAAGTTGTACAGCTAACCGTAAACTTCCACGGCATAACTTACTCATGATACTATTTGATATTTATATACATCTATAATATAAGGTTCAAAAATAGCATAAAAATCTGTAGGTTCTTATTTTAGATCTCACTGGTTTGACGCAAAGTTAGGAACGGATAACTAATTCTCCGTCTTGCAACCAATGATATCCTTCGCTGCGGCCCGTAGGGTCAAAGTGACGGGTGGCCATTTGTTCCATCAGCATTAAGTTGGGCGAGAAAATCGTCTTTTGGCCGTCCTTATTAAAAAGCTTTCTTTATCAGCTTTTAACCAACTCTGTGATTTTTTGCTGATGTTATAACAGCCTAAGTGCAGGTTTCACCGCAATGTTGTTGCGGGCTTTCTCCCTGCAATAATACTAGCAGCCGCGATATAAGTGAAATACTTTTGAAAGCGGCCTTAAACCCAATATCACCTCACCTCACCTCACATTGTGTCGAGTTCTTTATGCATTGAACTTAAATACTCGGCATAACATAAGCTGCGTTGATTCATTTGTGATTGTCACATCTCGAGGCATCGAGGAGGAATCATCTGTATATAGGAAGGAATTGTCAGGGATCGAGATCGGAGCATTCGCGCCGTCAATGATAGATCTGATGTTAATCACATTAAAGTTTCGGAAGTAAGTTAACTGTTCATGTGTAATCAACCACACACCGGCCGTTTGAACTTTCTAATACATGTGAAGTCCTTATCACATATTCTACCAGTGACAACACACAAACTTACTTCTATCAGAAAGTCTATTAAGCAATAACCTTTCTCCGTTTTCTGTGTAGTCGATTATATCCTTTTTAGATATATCATCCCCATCTGTGTGTAATCCAACTGTTCCGCAATCCTGGTATTTCAATCCCCGCAGATACAGATAATGCCCTCGTTTTGGCAGAGATACACCTTGTCCAATAGATTATTGAAAAATGAGTCAGCATCGTTAGTACGTGATGATCGTGCCATCACTGTCGTGCTGTCACTGTGAAGTGCCGACACACCTGCGTTCCAAAAACAAGCCGTCCTTCTTTAAAGCAATGAGACGGTTGCAATGGAAACGAAATGCCTTTGTCGTACCCATTCTTTTTGTATTAAGGTCTGCATGTTGGACCTGACCACCAGTTCCTCGAGTTTTAGTGCACTATCTATATGCACTAAAATGAAAATTTTACTGTCTTTGACTCGCATTTAATAACTTATCTTCATTTCAGCATATTCAAGAGTACAGATGACAACACTTTGTTTACCTTGCTTCTTTTGCTGCCTCCGGGTGCAGCTTGTCACGTTTACATCTTACAATATCAGTCCGTGGCACATCTATACTGGATGATACAATTCAACAGAGTATTCATATCTTCTTTCCCTCGTTACGCGACATTTAGACTTCGGATAACAAACCTGTCCATGTACGTTACTGTCTGATTAGATAATACGTATCACGTGTGTTGCTATATCGAGGATACAGGACACTTCTGTATGATCTCAAAATCGTTGCTGTTGCATACCGATCTGTGATACTTTTTCTCCTCTTTGCCCACTGATCAAACCATATTCAGATCCAGCGAGTCGCATGTCGATTTCCCATATTTCTGAGCCTCATGTGAAGTCTGCTCCTAGAGAGAAACGCCTCGATCTGTTTTTTTACATCGTGAATACAGGACTATTGGCGTGTATCCCGTATGACAATAAACGCAATCCCATTAAAATCAAGTGAAACAGCGCCACATGCAAACATGAAGACAATCTAAGAAAATGCTCAAATCAGTCCGCGATTCAGCTAAAAGGACGATGTCATCTTCAAATGCCATAACGCCGGGTTTTTTTTTAAACCTTGATAGTAATATTAGGTGATTAGGTGGTATATAAGTAATCCGCGGAAATTAGCAGTAACGGGTATTTTCCAGTATGAATTGAAACAGTTACACATGCAACATTATTTTATTATCATTTCATATCATTTTCATCATGAGTTCTTTTACATATATCTGTTCCTACCTTCATTTTGATCTTCACTTATGTGATAGAGGAACACAAAAATCATTGTCACCAAGTACGTTGTAATAATTAGAAGTCTTCTTTTTCTTTTAATGGAGCTCTGCCAGAAAAAAAGAAAGAAATCTGTTAAGAAAAACGTTCTTGCTGAACGTCATCACATCAAAAGAGAAATAACATATGTTTAATTGCATTTGGGAGCAACATCTTAAAGCGTGTTTAAAGAAAATGATTTACTAATGACTACATTCTTAAAACAAAATAAACCTTTCTATTCGACATTACAAACGTGGATATGAGTTTGGTTGTTGCACATACGAGTATTTATGCACGTGCAATAGCTTATGTTTGATATCATCTGCAAATGACGCCCTACATTGATGCCTTAACATTCATAAACTCCCTTCCAATTTAGTCAATAAAAGTTGTTAATTAAAGTCTCTAAAAATGTTTAACAAGGCATGCAAAATTGCTCTTATATGCTCTACATACAAACGAAGGCGAGGTGAACCCGTGCATTCTTGTTTCAACCATACGAGTTTACGTTTCTCATCATGACCATCTATGTTTCAATCAATATTATGATAATGGGGATTTGTTACAACTTGAGTAACTCACGAGGCAAACGAGTGGGATAACTAGAAGTTGATATCAATAACCGCATCACCAGGATGCTTGAGAAAACAAACTCTGTATTATTTAGCCAATGAAAATGATTATTTTTACTCACCATTAGCCTCATAGTTGACATATAGCTTCAAACTCAATGTAACTCAAACTCAGCTGGATGTAAGTTGAAAGCAAACCCTACAAATAAATAAAGTAAATTATACAGCATCATAAAACGGCTTAAGCATAAAACCTATTATCAAACTATACATTATAACTTATGTGAATTAAACAGTGTCAGATATCGATGGCGATTATTTCAGTAATATTTAGCCTGTTGAGTGCCCAGGTACCTGCATACTGTGCCTTAGAAAGACTCTAAAGGTCTTAATAATGATGACAAAGATTAAGTATATGAACTTGAAACTCAATGATAAGAAAAAGTGAAATACCTATATTTGACAGTGTTCTCCAGTTCCTTAAAAAGCGTCTTGCGTCTTTACAGAAACTCCTATTGTTAGATATAAACAATATTTACAAATAATAAAATAGGTTTTTGTATTATGTAGAAGTAGGCTATAAATCGAATGCAAATCAAACCGGTTGTTTGCTTTGGAAGATCCTATAAGATCGATTGTTCCATTGAGTGCCTAATTTCATTTCTGCTGTCACGATCTTTCTCCCACAGAAACTGCATGCATGTAGAGACTTGTAAACTTAGTGTCAGCTTCTATATATCAGCTTCTTTATTGGGAACATAATCTTCTTCTTTCGCATGATTAATTCACTATGTGCCTAATATTGTTTAATAAATCAAACAAGTTTTATTTAACTGTGAGGTTGATTAATGAAAATGAGAGACGTTTTCAGTGACATCAGCGAGTGAAAGTCGTTGTGCAGATGTTGCGCCCAAATGCAAAAAAATTTTATTACTCTTTTGATGTGATGACGTTTGACAAGAACGTTTAAGAAAAAATATATATAAAAAGATTATAGAAAAGGGATTTTTATAAATACCCCCTTAAATTACTCTCACTTGGATAAACTGCCATTTTATAAATTTTGAACTCAAAGTGTTTGGCTCTCCTAAAGATTGTAATGAAGTATGAACTCGTTCACACGAACGATTGAAAATAGAATTGAAATAACTAACATCGCATTGACTCCCCTCCCTCCAAAGAACGTCAGTTTAAGACAACACACATAGCTTGAATCAACTTTAATATCATTCTGGTGTTGCATACAAATATCGCTTCACTCAACTTAACTATCATTCTTCTGTTGCATACACACATCGCTGCACTCAACTTGACTATCATTCTACTGTTGCATACACACATCGCTTCTCTCAACTACCATTCTCCTGTTGCATACACACATCGCTTCTCTCAACATAACTATCATTCTCCTGTTGCATACACACATCGCTTCACTAAGCTTAACTGTCATTCTGCTGTTGCATACACACATCGCTTCTCTCAACTTAACTATCATTCTGCTGTTGCATACACACATCGCTTCTCTCAACTTAACTGTCATTCTGCTGTTGCATACACACATCGCTTCTCTCAACTTAACTGTCATTCTGCTGTTGCATACACACATCGCTTCTCTCAACTTAACTGTCATTCTGCTGTTGCATACACACATCGCTGCACTCAACTTAACTATCATTCTACTGCTGCATACACACATGATGACAGAACTATCACTTACTGCTGTTTACAACAATCATCGCTTCAGTCAACTTACTGCTATTGAATACATTAATCTCCACTGTCAACTTAACTATCACTCACTGCTGTTAAATACACACATATCTTCAGTCAACAGAACTACAGAAGTATTAGTCCAGAGGCAGGCCAAATTACCTTGTTGTGATTATTAACAAGTGTTTCTTTGCATTTTTATATAGCACCAAGTGTCTTGATGAAATTTAGCCCGGGTGGCCACTCGCCACCCTGGTGGCTTTTCCAAAATCCAAGATGGCCGCCAAGATGGCCGCCATGAACGTATAAATCTATAATTCTTGACAATTTTTGTTCTAGATTGAGTAGAAGAGCATAATTGGTGATGAATTTTATATTTTCATTGTCAAACCATGTTAATTTAGTATATAGGGGATCATTGTTTGCGATAAAAATCAAAGATGGCCACTAAAACACTAGAAAACGCAGACAAAGAAATCATTTTGAATTGTGATTGCTGATTTTACAATTATCACCTCTTCCAATTGCTATTAACTATAATACATATATGTAACTGTCATGTTCAAAACATCACAAGACTTAATGTCCATTTCTAATTAAATAACATGCAGGTGTGATTGCTTTGGTTAAATTATGTATATTTATGCTGAGTCATGTTTTCCTAAAATTTACTCGATCTCAACTGCAGCTGCAATTATTTAGATTAATTATTTTTAAACATAACTTTTACGTCTAATACATATATTCGATTATTCTGAAATTGATATATGAATTACATATGTTTTAATCATATTTGTTTATATCCATTTCATGTGATAAAAGACACATGCACTCCCTCTAAATTATATCTAATGTCTTTTACACTGCGTAAGTTGTAAGGAAACCCTTAGGGAGATGTCACCCTTTATGTCATTCAACATGACTTCCTACAAGCAGACGATCATTTTCACTACTGCTCCGACCAGTGTTTGAGAAGGAAAATTCAGACATAAGCAATATGGAAGATCTTGAGGATGATGCACTCTCAGTGCAGAGTCGCACTTCAAAGCTGTGGGTATGTAACCTCATCAAGCCCACTTTTCTGGTGATGAGATTTTGTCATCACATGGAGGAGACTGGCCTCTGTACATCAAAACCGCTGAGGACATGCTGCCCTATAAGTTTGCTGCACACAAGTACAACTATGGTAGATATGGACTCTACTACGTAGGTTCCATGACCTGGCTTGGCCTAGAGATGTCTGAGAGATTCTGCAACGGACAGCAATCACTTCACCATAATGCTGGGACCTACAATGGACATTGGAGCGACATGTTCATAGAAACAAACTGTATTAGAAAAGGACATGGTCCGGGTGGCATTATTGGAACAACAGAACGACCTCAAACAATGACAACATGGGTATACAATATGGATGCGACCATGACCTTGATCGGAGACCTCAAGACAATGTCTTGAAATGAAGAGGTAGTACAAATGACCCTCAAGGAACAATCGCCAAGTCGAATCAATCGGTATGGGGATGATCGTCAGTCGTTGTGAAAAACATTGCTATCATGTATTAATCCCATGGATTCAGAAACTCATGAAAGTGGATCTCTGCTCAACATCAGGACTGGTCAAGTGGCCCAACGAGACGTCAATGTTGACAATGCTATCGACATTGGGGGTGATCAAATGATCCAATTTGAGAAATCCTGGTTTCTACACGTCACTCTCAAGCGAAGTAGTCAGATTCAATACAAAGAAGAAACATCTGACTGTCGGAGAACATGCTGTGATTGACCTAGAAGCAATCTATGTTCGCGTCATTGGCCTCTTAGTCAGTCAGAGGACTCTCAACTTACAGGAGGTACTCGCTAGAGAACTAACAGCCTATACACCGTCCATGTTTCATTCTGATGGCCAAATGCGAGTTGCTACCAGAAAGTCCACACTGAAGAAGAACATTAAAGTGGATGTCTCACAACGCTTTACAATGAGCCCAACCACCATCGTGCTGGATGAATCAGCTGTTATTTGGACACTTGATTGGCCTGCTCAGGGAACTTTCATATCTAGATTCAAGACATGGCCCTCTCTGCTTTTGTCTGAGGTCGATGTCTACTTGTGTTTTGACAGATATCATGATTACTCAACCAAAAGTAATACCCGATCTGCCAGAGCAACAAGTAGGCGTATTCATCAACTGACACTGACAACTCCATTGCCTGCTCGAAATACAGTGCTCAAGAACTACACCAACAAGGCACGGTTGAACAAACTTATTTGTTTGCAATTACTAAGTGATATCGACTTCTTGCTGAGTTCATGGCTGCATGCTATGGTTGCAAAGCACCATGTTCTTCCATGACGGAATGCAGACAGCAGCTGTGGGCACAGAAAACAGGAAAATCAACTGCAGCACCAAAACTGTGTGGCTTACCACCAACAACTCAAGCATTTGAGCAAAATGTTCAAAGAGCACACTTCCAGGTTGCTCAGTGGTACACAGCCCCAAGTGGCAATCCACCTCCTTTCAATGCAATGGAATGGATTATGGTTGGGAAGCAGACTAAACAAACAGGTGTCTCATCCCAAGAAATATGGCAGAAGGAGCGGAGTACCCTATGCTCCTGAACAAATCTTGAAGTTGGTCAAATGTGGTTGTTCTTCACAGCTACCTTGTAAAGGGACAAACTGTGGGTGCAGGGGGAGTCATCTTCCTTGCACGATGTTCTGTGCTTGTGGTGGTGGTCATGGCTGTTTGAATCCTTTAAACACATGGGGCACTGATGAAGAAGAAGAAGACACTATCAACAATCATGACGAACCCGATGACTTTTAAGACAAAATCATTGATGGGGATGACAATGTGTAAAATGTACGATTTGGGGTATTTTGTGGTATTTTGATGATGTTCTCAAATGCATGTTTTGGCGGCCATCTTGGATTATTATAATCAAGAGTCAACAAATTGTCTTAAAATAGGACAAACAGAATCCTTGCCCTTGAAAACATATATCTTAACACCCATAATTATGAATCTACCAGGGTTATATCCATATTCGTTATCATCGATAGATTTTTTATCACTATTTTGACCTCAATTGCTTCCATCTTGGATTTTTATTGTCAAGAGAATCACAAAACAGTTTTATAATAGGATAATAAGATTCCTTGTCCTTGGCAATATATATATTGACTCCAAAATCACGATTCTACTACGTTCATAATCAAATCATGATCATTGATTGATTTTTGCTCACTATTTTCGCCACCATGGCGGCCATCTTGGATTTTGAAAAACCCACAAGGGTGGCGAGAGGCCACCCAGGCTAAATTTCAAGTATATACTAGGGACTATTGAAAAATGCAAAAAAAACATTGTTATTAGACAAAACAAGGTTTTTTAAAAATGTGGGGTCCTGCCACTGGACTATATATATATTTTCAATAATCTTATCTTATTTGAAGATGAATCCGTGAAGGATATATAATTTCATGGGGCAGAGGGCATTATTAAGATGATTGCCGATATAGCTTCATCTTGTCAGCTGCTTGATTTATATATGCTATCATGATTTTATCAATATATATTCAATTCGCCTTACTGTAAATGTTCTTACGTCATTAATTATAATATTTAATTACAGTTGTTCAATTGTTCAGTGTAAGTGACATTAGACAAAGATCTAGCGTTTTGCGTAGACAATATTCAAACTTCTCAGATAATTGATCCAATGGAGCAATTTTCTTTAGCATGTCATTTAGATGTTTTCCAGTTTCAACGTTTTTAATAGTTTCGCAGTTCATAATAAAACTGGATTCAACAAAGTTATGCATTGTGCGTGTAATAATTCAGTTCATTTATGGCATTATAAGAATTAATTTTCTTGCCTAATATGATTTTTTTGCTAAATCTTTATTTAAACATTTATAAACTACAACATGAATATTTGTATATTTGGCCAAAAGTAGAATGTTGATCTCTATTCCCTCTACCATATCTTCAATATATATTAGGAAGAGTAGTGGTCCTAGGATGGACCCCCATGGTAGACCGGCTTCTTCAGATTTATATCCTGAACTATGGTTGAAATAATGACTGCTGACTGAGTCGATATCTGTGAGAATCATAGACCTATGAGCGAGATGGTTATCACAGATATTCTCGAGGTCGTACTATCTGCACATAGTTTTGGTTGATACTAAATACTACTTTGCATTCTAATTTGTCTAATGACAAATAAAAGACTAATTGTTGTTTTCAAATATATCACCGAAATATATACACGAAAGCTTTTCAGCGATTTAAGTTGTGTTTTTAAACTTCAATCGAAAGCACATTGTCTCAAATTTACGGTCATTTGGAACAGAGGGAAGTGGGCCGAGGGTTTAAGGGTAGGGTCAGAAAAAATATGCCGCCATCAAGGAGAATCATTTTAAAATATACACTTATAAAACCATCTTTCCTTAGTACTTGAAGGCGCTGAAACATTTCATAAAGCCTTTATAAATTAGAAAATTGTCCAGATTTTGAGCAAGACTGGCTTTAGTCTGATGCTTCCATTTTTTTAAATCCCCATGTGTTTACATTTGGTTTATTCATAATCCAGCCTCCATACTTCATGGTTTTTTTCTTCTCATATATCAAGCAATAATTGCTGAAATTGTATGTAACATGTAACAAATGGAACATATGTATTTGCTATCCGTAGATGTGCCTCTTAGTATATTTATTTCATGTACAGTACTTTCAAAATTCTTTCAAAAAACCATTCCCTATTTTATATTGTTTGGTTCTTAACTCTCCAAGTGCTTTGAATAAATCATGTTGTTCAGATCTTATCTCCCAACCTTAAAATACTGGCATTCAAAAGGGAAACACATGTCAACCAGGGTCATTCGATGGTTTTTATCTATTTATGAATTTCATTGTTTTTAGTTTTCGATGGAGTGAGGAGGTTAACACTCCATTATTTTGATGGGATCTAAAACTAGTGCAATATTTAAAGCTCTCGTAATCACTGTTGGAAGAGGGGAATATGGGTGAGCATTGCTCACATATTCTGTTATTTATAGATAAAAAGACATCGTGATTTGGCTATTTAAAATTAATAAGATATGAGTCTTTAAAACTAAAGTTGGAATGCATTTATTGACCTTTGAAAGATTTAATATACACCATGTTCAACACATCTATGTATCATAATCAATGGTATGCAAAACCTATTTTAATATGCAGATGATGTAAAGATATTTCTAATGAAACTGAATATAAATAGAGAATACCAAACGAATGGTAATGTGATAACATCTTTACAGACGAACGAAAAAATCATTTTGGTGAAAAGGTATTTTATTTTTTAAAAATTCATTGATATAACAGACGCTAACAAGCAACGAAAAATGTCAACTCATTGGGCACTCGATACGTGACGTCATCGGAAGACTTGACGTCATCAGAATGTGACCTCTTTCTAGGTCAGGTCAGTCAGTTATAAAAATTGGCGGAACAGTTGAGGAGGATTGGTTGATAACATTGACATGAATTGACAGAATTGTTTATAGGACCCGCAAGGATTGAACTAAGGGAATGGGAGTTGCAAGATGTCATGTTCAGAATGTATGCTTGTTGAGGGGGGCCGACAGGTTGGATGGAGCAGATGATCGAAAGGCCAAGTTTTATGGCGAGGAACGGCCGGTTTCCCGGTATAAAATCTCCCCCCGGCGATTTTGTACTGGTACAAGCCCTCCCCCGGAGATTTTATCCCGGTATAAAATCGCCCCTGGCGGAATTACCCCCCCCCCCCCCCTTAGAGTAAAATCTTCCCCCCTCACTTTGCTTCTGTATTAGTTTCAGAATTGATTGTAGACATATGATATTTACCAGGATGAATAGTTGATTTTAAACAATGAAATTAAAGATTGCTTGAAATAATAGTTTGTATAAGAAATTAAATTGTACTATTTTTTTTACATCTTGCTTTAAGTATGTCTTTTTGAAGAATATTTCGGTATTAGTTAAAAAAAGAGGAAGCTAAACCTAGGGGGTTTGATGAAAAACTTAAATCCGCTTATAGCTAAGAGAGGGCGAATCTATTCTGGGTCTATTCTGGGTTGAATCTATACTGTCCATATACTTATATACAATTAAAGGGGGCGAATTCATAACGGGTTTGATGCACATACTTACATATATTTAGAGTGGGCAGATGTATACTTGGTTTGATGCATAATTGTACTTATTTATATAATAGAGGGGGCGATTCTCTACTGGGTTTGATGCACATACTTATATACAATAGAGGGGGCGATTCTATACTAGGTTTGATGCACATACTTATATACAATAGAGGGGGCGAATCTATTCTGGGTTTGATGCACATAGCATATACAGCCAAAGGGGTCGCATCTATTCTGGGTTTGATGCACATAACAATGTACAGTTGAATGGGGCTAAATTATACTGGGTCTGATGCACATAATCATATACGGGTAAAGGGGGCGAATCTATACTGGGATTGATGCACATTCTTATATACAACAGAGGGGGCGAATCTATATATAAGGTTTGGTGCACATAACGAAATACAGTTTAAAGGAGAAAATATATACTTGGTTCGATGCCTTTATTTATGTATAATAGAGGGGGCGAATCTATACAAGGATTGATGCACATTGTTACATACAATAAAGGGGGGCGAATCTACATGTATAATGGGATTGATGCACATTGTATATAAAATAAAGGGGGCGAATCTATACTGAGTATGATACACATAACAAAATGCAGTTAATGGGAGCGAATATACATTTACAGTTAAAGGGGACAATTTTATACTGGGTTTGATGCACATACTTATATACAATAGAGGGGGGCGAATCTAGCCTGGGTTTGGTGCACATAACAATATAGAGGTAAAGGGGCGAATCTATACTTTGTTTGTTGCATATTCTTATATCAAGAGAGGTTGCGAACTTATCCTGGGTTTGATTTACACACTTATACACAATAGTATCTGAACTCATGTACAACTCTTGTGCCGTTTATCGGATATCGAAAAAGCGACCTACACCTTAGAATAAGACATTGTGTCGAAATAAATGCTGCTTGATAAATCACTTTACTTTGCTTAACTTGTTCATTATATGTTTATGTTCGTTTATGTTTCATTGTATTTTATACCTGATATATTTTAGGTGTCTGTTCAATCTTATGAGGTCTGGTTTCGACCAAAGATGTTATGATGTGTATATGTATCACACGACACGGAAATAAACTATATTAATATTGTTATTATTATTAATATATATTTTGTTGAATTGTTACTTTTTTCATGGTACTTTGTTCCGATTATCAATTTTAACATATCGTTTTTTTGCAGTTTAGATGAAATCATTATTGCTCATCAGGTTGAGTACCAGTGAAATACCCCTGACAGGATGTTTTTACAAATACTTTGCTGAGACAACCTGGCGCCTGATATCCGTTCTATAGGGTAGGTATCTAACTCATTGTAACTCAATTAAGTGTGATCGACACAGTGACTATCCTCGTTAAAAATGTCTTAATTTTTCGCAGTATCCGAGTACCTTGATAATATTTAACAGGGGCATATCAATTGTTAGTTGCTTGGGCAAGCTTTTTACATCTATTATTAATGAAAGGTTACAACATTTTTCTGATATCACTAATCTTTTGAGTGAAGCGCAAGCTGGCTTTCGTCGTAATTATTCGGCCACTGACCATGTCTATACACTCAAATTACTAATTGATATTTACCAAAATTACAATAAAAGAATATTTTGTGCTTTTATTGATTTCAGTAAAGCTTTTTGGAGACATGGACTTTGGCTTAAAATGATAAAAAGTAATATAGGTGGGAAATGCTTTAAAGTTGCTAAAAAGGTTTATCTTTCTTTATTCGATCGGCCATTAGAAGTTGTTACGGAATATATTTTTCTTGGTATATTATTTTGTGGCAACGGGCGATTTTGTAAAAATATTAAAAGATTATCTTACCAATCCTGTAAAGCAATGTTTTCAGTTTTAAGATTTATTCGCCAGTTAGACATCCCCATTGATTGTCAATAAAACTATTTGATCAGCGTTTACAACCCATTTTGTTGTAAGGTGCTGAGGCTTTTGTAAATATATTTTAAATGTTAAACAATCTACTCCTGATTTTATGGTTAAGGTTGAACTTGGAAGGTTTCCCCTAACATTAATGTTAAGATAAGAATTATCTCTTACTGGGCTAAATTATTACAACCTAGTCATAAGTTATCTCATATCATTTATGATCTAATGTACACTTTGAGTGTTAATGGCAATAATTGTAATTTTGTTCTGCTAGATAATGTCAAATCTATCTTAAATGAATAAATAAATAACATAACCTTGCCCAAGAATGTTTTTTTAAGAGGACCCTTTTAGACCAGTTTATACAATCATGTACAATCAGATATTAAACAATCATCAAAAGGATACTATTATGCAATGTATAAAAATGACTTAATTCTAAAAACCTATCTTCTTCAATTACCTTTCCATGTTAGAGTTTGGCTTACTAAACTTAGGACAACAAATCATAGATTACCGATAGAGTCAGGGCGCTGGCTAAATATTCCAAAAGAAAATCGACTTTGTACATTATGTAATGAGTCTGTTTGTGACGAGTATCATTTGTTACTTATCTGTCCATCACTACATGCTCAAAGACTGACGTTTTTCCAAAAAATACTTCTGTGAAAATCCAACTATTTTTAAGTTCATATTCCTAATGAAATGTAATTACGCACCACTTATTGGCAAATTGCCAAATATGTCAAACAATGTCTTCATCTATTTAAATAATACATGTATGTATAAATGACCTCATATTTGTATATACTTGTACTGTATGTTCTCTATATAACTCTGTGTTTTTTTAGAATAAAACCCTGTTCTGTTCTGATAATATTTAACAAAAGTCATCAAAAATTTAAAGAAGAAAATAGTAATACTTGCAAAAGAATGAATTGGTCATTGGTTTCTGATGCAGCAGCTTCAATATAATGCTCTTAACGTACCATAACTGTATGACAAGCACTCAGAACATCAAAACTCTAATACACGACCTTATAAGTTATTTTATGATCAGAAAATATCGATAGTATCAAACATGTCATCAGGGGCATGACACGGTGCAATGCTAGTTAAGAGCTATGTATAGTATAAATCAAGCAATATCCACAAACTCGGATAACTTTTAATACCGAAAAACCCGAATCAAACAATACAACATTGTCGTACAAACTTAAGGAGTATATAAACGAACAGTTAAAACCATCTTTAACTATTAAATTATATTCATCCTTATATCATGAAATGTAAACGATTATTTCATAAGCACTTTTATATACATTAACTAATAAACCAACAAAATGATATCCATTACGATACCAGTATCTTCGAAACTGAATATTGCAATAAACATGCGCCATTTGATTTCATTGATTTGCTTATTTTTATATTTATCCAAATGCGATTGTATTGGAGTTGCCTTAAAATAAATATGCCAGGGCCAATTCATCATTAAAATCACAGATTCGCCCCCTCTTAAGCATTTGCATCAAACCCAACATAGAATCGCCCCCTCTAAGAATGCACATCCGACCCACTATAGATTCTCCCTCTAAAGGAATTACCATCAAACCCATTATCGATTCATCAAACTAAGTATAGATTCGCCAACTAAAATGTATCTAAGTATGTTCCTCCAACCCAGTATAGAATCGCCCCTTGTGGTTTAAACAATATTTATTCATGTACTCAGGTACAGAGGGATCAACAAACAGGGTTTCCCCTATGTAAATGTCTCTCCCCAAAACATACCTTTTTACTACAGGATGTTTACATCATAAGGATGCATTGATATATACAAAGTAGAAAACAAACATATAATTGTAATACATTTCAGGCGAAGCGTCTGCTTAACAATTTAAATTTGTGAACAGATGATATTATTCTTGTATTGATATCATTTGACAGGGATTTATTACCAAATAAAAAAGTTTTCAAGTTGTGACCAATAGCGTAAAAGAAACTTTCATGAGGAATATTTATGTAATTTGGACAGGTAAAAAAGTACCATCATAAATCTATCGAATTTGTGTCCATTTAAGTTGCTGCATCCCAATCGAATACGGCAATGTAAAGTAAAATTTGCTCGTTTATCGGTCCGTAATTTTGAAATATTTCATGTACTATACATCTGTTATTATATAATTTGTTTTTGAACAAAACGTACGAGTTAAATCAAGGTTATTCCATTCGACAATAGCAGACGGCAAGAATGAATTTTTGTATATATCCGTAAGACAATTAGGGACCTGAACGGCTTCAGAGTTTCTTAATTCATAGAGTGATTGGCGGCATATCGTGGGTGAGATAAGCGCCGACAGATAAACAGGCGTAAAATTTGAATTCATTTTGTAAAACAGGCACATTTTATGGTAATATCGTCTCGTCGACAGTGAAGTGAAGCCAGTCTCGTCATATAATTTTTGATGATTTGTGCCCTTTACAGCACCACAAATAGTTCGCAGTGCGTCAAGGTGTAATTTTTCGAGAAGAAACTCTTGTGATTTAGTACAGTTATTCCAGATTTGATCGCAATAGTCAAATATTGGAAGAATGAAGGCACTATCCAAGGTCTTGAGACTTTTTCGCGTTAACCGATATTTAAGACTACGTAAACAATTGATCATTGGACTAATTCGATTAACCATCTGATCTATGTGAGAATGCCACTGACCATCCTTTTGAAAGGTAAGACCAAGGTGTTTATGGTTTTCAACGTCTGCAATGATTTGTTCATTCATATTTAGATTTGGTAATACAGTTTCAATTCGTTTTCTTGTAAACATGATGGTTTCTGTTTTTGCAGGATTGAATTTAACCTTCCATTTATTTGCCCAAGCAGAAATTCTTTCAAGATCTTTACTTAGCATATTGTATGCTACGTTTGGATTGTCTATAATGACATAAAGCGAGGTGTCATCAGCAAATAATCTAATATTACATTCCATATCACTTACAATATCATTGATAAATACTAAGAACAAAAGGGGCCCTAACACGGATCCCCGAGGGACTCCAGCCAGTACAATTTTTTTTCAGATTGGGAACCGTTTATTACTGTATACTGTTTACGATCAGATAAGTGATTTTCAAACCACGCGAGGAGTGAACCGTTCACGCCGTATCTTTGGAGTTTGTGAATAAGATCCTTATGCCATACGCGGTCGAAGGCTTTACTAATATCACAGAACACCGCCTTTATTTCTTTTCCGTCGTCAAGAGCTTTACTTATGAAATTTTATAAATGGTAAATTAATTGGTAAACGGTTGAGTCGTCGGCCGTAAACTCAGATTGGAATTTGTAATTATTCCGTTGTCTAAGAAAACATTGTAAACATGTTTGTGGACACATTTTTCGAAAAGTTTAGAAACACAACTCAATAAGGAAACGGGTCTATAATTTGAACATTCATGAACACTGCCTTTTTTATGCAACGGAACGACCGCTGCTGTTTTCCAAAGTGAGGGAAATGAAGACTTAGTCAAAGACAAATTAAAAAGTAGAGTCAGCGGTCTTGCAATGATTTTTTTAAGTGTCTATAAAATACGATTACTTATCAAGTCAGGTCCAACAGATTTATGGATATTTAGAGTTGATATTATATCTTCTAAACCTGTTCATTTATAGTTACTTCTCCTAGTGAAAAGTCTGGTGTAGGTACGTTATTTTTGATATCGTCATCTTCATTATCAACACTAGCTTGATTAGCAAAATAGTCATTTAGTAAGTTAGCCTTATCGGTATCATTTTCAAAACAAGCCCATCGTTTTCTAAGCTCGGGAAGACTTTTAATTTGTTCGATTTCGCAGTATCATTCTTTATGATTTTCCACCAAAGTTTGCTATCCAAGGAATCATTTAACTTCTCGTCGAGTTTTGTATTATTGTCTCTTTTACAACTTAAAATTTCAGAAATGACCTTATTGCGTTGCACACGAAAACAGTGCCAGTCAGCAGGCGTATTGGTTTTCTTAGCTTTCCTACGTGCTCGGTTTCGCTTGCGCATTAATCTACGAATATGGCCGTTCATCCATGGTTCATCGTTTGGACGAATTCGAACTCGTTTGTTTGGTATATAAGACTGGGCCAGACTATATATGCAATCAACTATACTCTGAGCACTTTCGTTGACATCTTCAGTAACAAGATCACACCAGTCTAAAGCTCTAGCAGCAGTAAACAAACAAACCGTTTTTGTCAATGTTGTCATAGTAAAAAATAGTTCTCATGTAACTCTTTCTATTTGGCTTTTTAAACTTCAGAGTAACAAATACTGCGCAATGATCACTGCAGAAGTTGGGGGTAACACCGGAATCGAAGAAACAATAAGATTGGGACAGATTATCAGTATCAGATCTATCAAGCTTCTGGAATTAATTGTAATGCGCGTCGGTTCATCAATGATTTGTGTCATACCGTAAAGTCTTTCTAAATAGGCAATGTTGATGTCGGAATGGTTTAATAAATTAGTATTAAAGTCGCCCAACACAACTGTTTTTATATCAGTGTCAACTGCCATTGCAATAGAATCATCAATTAAGTCCCAATAAAAGGCACGAGAGTTGGCTCTGTAGAATGTTCCTATACGCAGGACGTTATTTTTCGAGGTAATATCAACCCAGACTGCTTCTAGATTCGGGACTTCAAATTCTTTTCTTTGTTTAAGATGTAAATTATCTTTAACGTAAATCGCGACTCCGCCATCGCGCGAGGGACGGTCTAGCCGGACTGGTGGGTGATACCCCAACAACGCGATGTCATCGTTGCTTACACCCGCGTGTAGCCACGTTTCAGAAATACAGATAACGTCGAAACCATTAAGTTCTGCATAAACTATATATACCTTTTCTTGTAGACTACAAACATTTACGTGGACAATGCTAATATCAGAGTAGTCTGGACCAAGATTCGGATGCACATCCCCACTACATAAAAGAAGCAACAATGTCAGTCTAATACCAGGTATGCCCAAGCAATAAAAAGATATTATCAAGAAGCATGTTATCCAGTCTAGTTTGAATTTAAAGTTGCAACAAACTTTTACGTGAAATGTCCCAACCCTGTGTCTGTATAACATTATATCAATAGACATATCTTGAAAGTGAAAGAGGTAGTTAGCCTACAGTAACACAGGATTGGGAATGCAATGTATAAGTATGGTATATGTTCATTGCTAGGAGATCTGGTTGATAGATATCCACATGATAAAGTATTTGCATGCGTATGATGTAACTTCCTGTACATTGGTTTAAACCGGTAAGAAAAAGATGAAACAATGGACATGAATTGCTTAACAAAGAAACAAGGCAAAATGAAAAAGAAAACGGATAAAAATAACAACACTGGTAGTGAAGTCATTGTGATCCAACTCGACCATAATCAAACATCTAAAAGACCCTGACGAATTGTTAAAACCAAAACAATGTAGGTATGTAGCAAGATACCCAGAAAATTAAAAGAAAATAACGTTCCCTTTGGGACTACTTAATGTCAATACACAATTAATTATAACCAGCCATGGTTTACCAACAACAACAAAAACAACAAAATACTAAAATACCATGTAAAGTCAGTGTTTTAAAGTAACAACTATATTAAGCTGGGCTCCAAAGTTAATCGAACGAGTAGTTAGAGTTTTCAAATTAGTAACTTACAGTGTCACCAGTGTCACCAGTGTCATAAATATGATAAATGTGGACACACGCATAGATGTTGACAAATCGCAGTTGTCAATGTAAACATGCGTTACTTTGCATGCTGAATGAGAATGCACGTGAGGCGCGTGCCTAGTGAGCTGGCGTGGTGTGTGGTGGTGAGAGACGAGTGTGAGTAGATAGACCAAGTTAAGGATACCATGTCTATAGAGAAAAGCATCAATGTAAGTACATATTATATGTAGGTGGCGCTGCTCCGTGGCGACACGCATCAAAACGGCTCTCTCGCATTATACAATTTTATGACTTTTATGTGTTTCCCTATAGTTTAAAAGTTGTACAGGATTTGTGCAAGAGTATTTTCTTCAATTTTTGAAGAGTGCAATGGACCGTTTACGACTTTTAAGAGTGTATTACGGCTTGATAGTGCTGCTCATCATCGCCGGACAGTTTGGCATTGTTTACTCTGGTAGCCATGGTGACGTTACGGTTATCCATTATGGCCGCCTTCAACTTCTGGAGTTACGTAACTTTTCACTGGCCGAAAACTCTGTGATTGATGTCCCTGAGGAGTGTCGGAAAGAAAGCGGGTCTTTTAAGAAACGGAAGAGGGGGAAAAGAGGAGGCTTGAGAAGGAAGGTGAGGGAGAGAAAGAACAAACCACCACTACCAAGTATGATGCTTGCAAATGTGCGTTCCTTGAGGAAACAGCTGACGGACCTTGAAGCGTGCGTAAAATTCATGTATGAATACCGGGAAAGTTGTGTTCTGTGCTTTACGGAAACATGGCTCAATGACAGCGTGAACACAGGATCACTTACTCTCTCCGGATTTGGACAACCGATTCGCATGGATAGAGACTTGTGTATTACGGAAAAGGTAACGGGTGGGGGATTGTGTATGTATATAAATGAGAAATGGTGTAAAAACTTCGTTGTACGTGAAACGTTTTGTTCAAAGGATGTTGAAATATTATCAGTTTCATTTAGGCCATTTTATTTACCGCGAGAATTTGGACAGATCTTTATAACTGTTGTGTATATTCCGCCAAATGCAAATTCAATCACGGCCGCTGAATCAATCCGCACGACCACAGACAAACTGGAAGCTCTTTCCCCGGATGCCCCAAACTTCATTATGGGTGACTTTAATCAGTGTTCTCTAAAGAATGTTTTCCACACTATTTCCAATACGTGACATGTCCATCCAGGCGAGACAAGACTTTGGATATGTGCTGCGGCAATATTCCCGACGCTTATAAGTCCTACGCAAAGCCGCCGATTGGAACCTCGGACCATAATGCCATTCATCTACTTCCATCGTATAAGCAGAAACTGATGTCGGAAAAACCAATTATGAAACAAATCAAAGCTTGGACAAAAGATTCTGTCGAACAACTCAGAGGGTGTTTTGATTGCACAAATTGGGACATTTTTGAAAAAGCATCGGATAATCTTGACGATTTGACAAATTCAGTGACTGATTATATACATTTCTGTGTTGATAATGTCATTCCAAATAGAACAATCAAGGTTTACCCAAATAATAAACCTTGGGTGACAAAGGAATTCAAGTCTTTATTGAACGACAAGAAAAGAGCATTTTGTTCAGGTGATATGTTTAAAGTTAAAGAAATTCAAAGGGACATTGCGTGCCAAACAGCGAAATGTTAACAGAATTACAAAGAAAAGATAGAGAAACAGTTTACTACAAATGATTTGAAGAATGCATGGCAAGGACTTAAATCCATTATAGGCATAAATAAAAAGCAGTCATGTATAGCAGTTCAAGATAACCAGACTTTTGTAAATGAATTGAATTTGTTTTATTCGAGGTTTGACTCGCATGATTTTTCCAATGAAATTGATAAGATGTACACATCACTTCCCCCTTCTGATGAATTAACAATAACAAAAAGTGATGTTTTGATGTCATTTAAACAACTCAATGTTCATAAATCTTGTGGTCCTGATAGATTGCCAGGTATTGTTTTGAAAGAATGTGGAGAGCAACTTTGCGCCATTTTTCAAAAAATATTCCAATGGTCAGTGAGCTCAGCTACCATCCCTAATCTTTGGAAAACATCTAATATTATTCCTGTTCCGAAGAGAACACATCCTGTCGAAAATAATGACTACCGCCCAGTTGCTTTGACCTCCATAGTAATGAAGTGTTTTGAAAGGCTTTTATTAGATAATGTCAGTCATTTGCTTGACCCTCTCCAGTTTGCATACAGACCAGGGCGAGGCACTGAGGATGCAACTATGACCCTCCTTCAAAATGTGTTCTCTCACCTAGAAACATGTAACAATTATGTAAGGATTCTCTTTATTGATTTCTCTTCAGCGTTCAATACCATTCAACCTCACCTCTTAATGAATAAATTGTTAAATCTAGGTGTTAACTCAAATATTATCAGATGGGTTAAAGAATTTATGGTTAATCGCACACAATATGTAAGTGCTAATTGATGCCAATCTTCTATTACATCAACCTCTACAGGAGCTCCACAAGGCTGTGTTTTGTCGCCTTTACTTTTCATTTTGTACACCAATGATTGTCAATCGTCATTTGATAATGTATTTACTGTGAAGTTTGCAGATGATGCTGCTCTTACTGGTCTCATTTCTGATTCAGAACATAATTATCGTCAAGGCATTGAACTTTTTCTATCATGGTGTAGAGATAACTTTCTGTTTCTGAATGTAAAGAAAACTAAGGAAATGATTGTTGACCTTCGGCGTAAAAAGGAACCCCTTAAACCTATTAGAATTGACAATGAAGAAATTGAAAGAGTTAATCATTATAAATATCTTGGTACCATTTAGATTCAAATCTTTCTTTCTCAAAACACGTTGATTACATCTATAAAAAAGGTCAACAGCGGCTCTATTTTCTTCGCCGCTTAAGAAAATTTTCAATTGATACATCTATCTTCACAATCTTTTACCAAACTTTCATACAAAGTGTGCTGACTTATGATTTTTTAAGTTGGTTTGGAGGTTTGTCTGCTCGCAACAAAAACAAAATTTTCAAAATTGTTAGTGCCATTCGAAAACATTTCTTTTATCTATGAGCGCCAGCTAGTAAAGAAAGGTACAAAAATAAGAAATGATAGCTCCCATATAGTATCACATCATTTCGAACTGCTTCCTTCTGGACGCCGCTTTCGGCTACCATCGTTAAAAACGAACAGAGCCCGTCATTCCTTCATACCAGCAAGTATTTGTGAAATGAATAAATGTTTAGAAATTTCTAGTACTAAGTATTAATACTATTCAGCCTGTTATTCTTTGAATATCTATATCCTACTGTAAGCTATATGTTGCTGTTATTGATGTGTCATATTCTTTACATGATGTTTTGTTTATAGTTGGACAATGTGAGCCATCTATGTTCGAGGCCGTTTTGATGTAAAACAAATTTCCTCCGGGATAATAAAGTATTATCTTATCTTATCTTATCTTATTACTATACTTAATTTGATATGTAGGTATTGCCAGTTAGTGTCTTAATATTGAGTGCTAATGGAAAGTAGAATTTGCGTTATGTATAATACTATTAGGTGTAACTAGGCGGTAAGTGTTGGTGTAAATCAAAAAATGTTTCAGGCAACAAATACAGGGAAAAAAGTAAGCCTATACCTAATCGGTATTTAAGGTAATGAATGTTTCTTGTCAAAGTCGAATAGAAAAATTTCCCTAAAGGTGCTTATTAGTACAGGACCGCATTCAATAAAATCACAAATTGCAATATAAGAAGAAAACAATAACAAAATACAACGATAATGAAGCTAGGTGTATCTCAAAATATAATAGGACATTGTCCCTCAAAGTGGTAGTTTGTAGAGATCCACGTTCAATTAACACACAAATAAACATTACGACAAAGCATCAATCACTGGTTTTTGGAGTTGTTCTAAAAATTTTGAATTTAATTTATAACTAGAAGACATATGTATCACATGTTGAAATTGGCATCACTTTCCATTGGATTTACAAAAGTATTTAATATATATAGTATATCTGAAGTATAACCAGCTTTGCAAATGAACGAGATGGATATAGTCTTATATAGTGTGCCATGTGGAAAAACTGTTATTCAGATCATGATTTGCACAAACAGTATACACGTGTCAATAGTTTAACATTGCAAGCACACTTTTGTAAGCCAATAGGTAGATATACATAACGTCCTCGACGTCCATAAAGTAACCATTCAGAATCGACTGAGCAGTTAATTTTTGCTTGGTGAGCAAGTATTATGAAACTCCAGGTGATACACAATTACACTTGTACGTGATCTTAGTATAATTTCATTCTGATAGGTGCTTACCGTCAAGAGTTGAGTATCCATGATTTCACACGACACTGTGGGCACAACACTGATCACGGTACAACACTAATATACGTTGTAGATTAATTCCCAAAGATTGTTGTTTCGCTTGGGAGAGATTATATTCACTTTAAGGAACACAAATTTATATAATAAGTATACTTATCCCTTGAATAGTTGTTACAAATATAACAAGTTACTTGGAGTGTTATCTGAGTCTGAACGTTGTGATCAGCCTAGTTGACTCACAGATGCTGTTGAAGTGGGCATCAGTAGCTACCTTCTTTACCGATCTATCTAACATTTTGACAATCACAACTCCACCTGTCACCCAAGTTGAATCAATTTTCCTTTCCTTGACAAGATCTCTTGCCTGTCTCGCCAGAGAAGCCCTTTTCCTAGTGAGGTCTTCGTTAATGAAGATTCTCTTGTCTCCCCATATCTTCAGTGATTTAAGCTTAGCCCTTTCTGAGACCATCCTTCTCTTCGTGCTGTTGGCGAGAAGGCTCAGAATAATCGGTCTAGGTTGAGACCGGGGTCTGCGGGGAAACCTAGGTACCCTATGACTTATGTCGATGTCGGCAGTGGCGAGCTCAAGAACTAACTTGCCAGTGTCTTCGCCTTCTGATTCTGGGACCCCCGTGATTCTGTTGTTATTCCCCCGGGAATGCTGCTCGAGCCTATCTAAGCTGTCTGAAAGCGTGGTGATCACAGCGTTCTTGTCATTTACAGTTTCTTTTAGTGATGTTAGTTCTTTTTCGAGGTATTGATTCTTAAGTACAATTGCATTTATTTCCTCTCTCAGGGACGGTATAACTTGATCACTTACAGCTTTACCTATGAGCGACAAAACGTTTTTGTCCTGAAGTGCAGCTATAAACTGACGTGTGAAGGAATGGGTGTCCCTAGGTAGTTAAAGTGTCTCCCGGTTCGCTCATTGTCCACGAGGACAGTTCACAAGATGATTCTAATGGTGAAGGCTCACTTGAAAGTGAGTCGTTGCACTGTCTTTTGTTATTAAAGTCAACTGATTCTGGTGAAGTAAATACCTCAGCACGGTTCCGTTTACTTGAATCCATTCATGAGTATCAGGAACATAAATTGAAAACATAGTCTATCGGGCGACGAGATGTACCCGAGGTGTACAATGGCCGACCACGTGTGTTTTCTACAAGGTAGGAACGGGTGGATAGCTCAAACGAAATCCTCTCGTCTTACTGGGGTTTTAGTTCACTAACAAGCATTTAAAATGCTAGCACAACTTCAAAGTTCCTTTTCATCCCAGTTTTACCTTCAGTTTAGGTATCGCCCCTTGTAAGCATTTACATCAAACCCAGTACAGATACTTCCCTCGAAGAATTTAATCAAACCCAGTATAGATTCTCCCCATCTCAGAATGTAAATCAAACTTATTTTCTAAGCATTTATACATCAAACCTAGTAAAGAATCACCCCTCTAAGCATTTACATCAGAGTATAGATTCGCCAACTAAAATGTATCTACTTATGTGCATCCAACCCAATATAGATTCATCCCCTCTAAGCATTTACATCAAACCCAGTATGGATGCGCCCCCTCTAAGATTTAACAACCAACACATTCTAGATTCGCCCCCTCTAAGCATTTCTATCAAACCCAGTATAGAATCGCCCTCTCCAAGTTTGTTCATCCAACAAAGTACAGAATCGCTCCCTTTTAAGACTTCATCACTTGGTAACAGTGTTCAAAGTATATAAGAAAGATTGTTTGCTTAACAACGTCTTTATTTTGAAATTCGTGACGTTTCGGGATATAAGCTTACTGCTTCATATAGCTAAAAATGCACACAACCCTCCGCACGGGAATTTACCGCCAACAATTTAAATTCAACAATTGCCAAACCCATTACATTTCCCCACTTTTAGTGTACAAAACTAAAGGTTCACTATGCCTCTTATAACTAATTCGATCATATGATTACATGTATTTATGTAATCCAATAAACTGATTGTACCCAACATCCTTCCTTTAATGGCAAAATTATTAGCTTTACTAAAATATTTGTTAAAGATAATATATCCACATAGGGGGTACGATTAGCGGAAATGCTTCATAACACAGTTATGAATAAATATCAACAACTATTTAGGTTCACATCCACCTGAAAATAGCTGAAAAAACGTTTTTTATAAACACTTCCGGAAAACAGACCCCAAACGTTTTATTAGCCAATCAGGTGCTAGTGGGGTTGTGACGACATAGACAGGACTCGTTAACGACTGGCTGATCTGTGTCATTGTTTACATTATAGATTCCAGCGGTCGTGAACGTATATATTTTCACTGATTGTACTTTTAAAAAAGCTCCTAAGTCACCAAAGCTATTAATATCAATACATCGACATATTTTTTTTGACATTAATTAACTTATTTGTTTGGGTTGTTAATCTCCGATAATGCCGATCGAGTGAACCCAAACTGATATCCGCCGCCATTGTGACTGTATTTTGTTTGAACACCTAGACAAATCGACTATCCCCCTGTGTAGTTGATTGACCATTGCATATGCAGAAAAATTGTTACTACTTTGTGCCATTTTAAATTGTCAACTCAGTATCGTAACAGTGTTTCTGCTTTGCGTGATTGTAACAATGAGATCTCGCTGTTGATGGATTGCCTGTCGACAACTTCCGGATCTCGTCATTTGGATACGAGGTTCCGAGCAGCTCTTTTTGGCCTTATTAACCAGTTATTAGTGATAATGAAGATCAAATCTTTGATGTGTTTAGTAAATGTACCTCTTGTTTCGCGATTTGCCACCTTCATAAAAACTTAGAGTTACGTACTAAATGTATTTTTCATAGTAAGAGTACAGGTTATCGTTGTTTTGTGTGAGTTGATGATTGAGATAAAGAGTTTGGTACTAATCTAGAGTGACGTAGGCCAATATTGTCAATAATAACACAGCATTTATTGTTAAAGCCTGTTTGGAAATGTATTTTAAATATGAAATTCTTTTTCAGTTTTAACTATTTCAACCAAATAAAAATATTAACGCTGAAAAGCATATCATTTCCATTTCGTTCAATACTTTAGTACCGGTATTTTACCAGAGAGAGGTTTTTAGTTACCTAACACTACTTTTTCACACCAGACAATATAGTCATAAAGTTATTACCTAACAGTCTACAGGAAATGGCACACACCTGTAAATTATGGCAATTAAGCAACAAACTTAATGACCTCAGCACCTGGCACATTTCAAATAGGTAATACACAAGGCACTGATTAGTTATCTAAACATTATCTTCACACATGATCAACAGCCTTTATTGAAACTTGATGAAGGTAATTAAGTTTGTCAATACACGTGACACATGATAATATTTAACAAATCTGTATTACTAAATATCTTAGTTCATACTGCGATGTTAATCAATATCAAATAGGTTATAAACTATCCACATTAAGGCTACATAAAATGGCAAATGTTTCTCTGCAACTTTATGACTTTAATTTTAATTTTTGTTGCTTCTAAAATGACGCTGTAGCAAGAAATTTTAATTTTTCATAAATGTTATAACCAAAACTGTAGTGTCAACATACAAACATAAGTGACGTGCCCACATTTTTGTATGTATCCTTAGAGTAATCAGCACCAAAAAAATAATATATACTCCAAAACTAGTAATGTAACAAACTACATTCAACCCCATATGCAATCAAATACTAAAAATTCAAAAAATTGTTGGGGTTTGAATTAATAATTTCTGCGACTAATCTAAAGAGACATAAATTTATAATTCAGATAAAAACTCAACATTCGTCTGCAAAATCATCAATTATAATCAACTACCGAAAAGTTTCATGATTATTTATCCCACTTTCCCCTGAACAGAATTTGGAATTAGTCCTTCTTTCAAATTCCTTACCCTCTTTCGTTCCCTCTTCTCAAAGTATTCGGTCCGTTTTCTCTTCCGATATGGTTGACTGTCATATCTCGCTGGACAGACGGGTAGCGGGCCTGTTATGATAATAATAGCATTCTTATACCGCGCATATATCCATGACAAAGCATGCTCAAAGCGCCATGAGTATTATTACCCTGGAGGGATAGTATTTTCTGTGCCGCCGATTAACAAGCGCTCCGCGCGGGCGTATAGGTCCGTACTTCCCCCTTGTTCAGGTACCCATTTGTACAGCTGGGTGAACTGAGTGCAAAGTGGATGAAGTGTCTTGCCCAGGGACACAATACAGGGTGAGGCCCAAGTCACAAATTTTTAGTGTCTACACCGGGATTCGAACCTGGGTATCTGGCGTGAGAGGCAAGCATGCATGTTTATTAACTGTTCGTACGGCATTTTTGACGAGTCTTTTCCTTTGTGGGACAAGTCCAAAGTCCGTTTTGAAATCGTAGAAAAGATCATAACAGTCTCTGTGAAATGATCGGAGCAGATGACAGAACTGTTGGGACTCCACTTCGCTCTTTTCTGACTAACAAACTTTGTCCAATTCGCGAATTGGACAGGATCCTTCGGAAACCGATGCAGTCGAATGTCTCTTGACTTCTTATTAGTACAGTTGGCAGCAACGCAGGAAGAAGGCATGTCTCTTTCGCAATGAAAACGTAGACGAATGCGACCCATATCTGCATTGATATATACTTGTTTACAAACAAACGCGGAGCGAGTCCTGTCTATGACGTCACATCCGCCGAAGGAGAGCTCAGGCCACTCTAGGGATTTTTTTAATTGGGCTTTCGAGGTGGCCAATTTCTACGCACTTTGAACCGTTGTATCTTTTTATTTAAAGGACGCATCGAAACTCTGGTGTTTTCGTTACTTGAATGTATTGACTTTTTGAAAATGGGGATTGAAGTCGGATACAAAACTGGGATATATCGCCGGGGGGGGATTTTATACCGGGAGCGGTTTTTATTTCGTTACACCGGCAGAGGGAGGACATAACGCAACTTGCCACGACACAGAAGTTGGGCGAGTGATTAAGCGACTGATTGATTTGTGCTGTTTTTCAGAAATATGGGAATATTTATTGACACTTTGGTTAATAAGATAAAGTTCATTCACGTAAATTCACGTCTCGTTGAGAATGCAAAATTTTAAAGTCGCCATTTTCTAACTTACAAGTCACGTGATTGGACGATGACATGTGACGTAATGTGAACGACGTGTGAAGGTAATTTTTTTTCTATAATCGTTTAATTGTTATTATCAAAGGAGGAAATTCTTTAATGAAAACATCAAAGAAATGTTTTAAATAGAGAAACGAATATAAATTTTCAAAAGGCCGATTCCAAAATGTTTCGTAAATGGGGGAGGGTCAATGGTTGGTAAAATAGAGAGCTTTCTTGTTTCAAACAAAAATATGTCAGTGTTACAAGGTCTTATAACTTACAAGTTATACAAAGAGCTATCAATAATTTGTGTGCATTTTCTGGTTGAGGAATGTTTCCAAACGCAGTAAATTATTGACGAGAATGGGTTTTTTTAGCTTTGAAACACTATCTTTCAGGTCAGTTATTAAGCATAATTCCCAAAATTTCTCAAGCGATGCCTGAAATTACACCGATTTAGGACTGGGATTACACAGATATATATCTTTCATTCTATTTGATAAAACAATTATGGCCTAATGGTCTTGCATTTAGTTTGGTCCACAAGATCACAATTCAAAAAAGTGCTTGACTTTATTTGTACTTTTTGAACAAAAATTATCATGAATAAATATTTTTTTTATCCCATTCTTAATAAACAAATATTTATCTAGCCAGTAAATCATTGATACAGTTGATTCCTTTTAATTTCCAGCCACGATGTTGTACCATTGATCTTACTACATCAATGCCAGATAGTTTGGTCAAGAAAGTCAGTATCTTCTAGTATAAAGTATTGTTAACACATCACTTCGAACCTTTCTGCAATCTTTGATGATCGGACAAAAGCGATATGTACGCGGACCTGTGATTGGTTGAATTAATTGAAGGTTAAAGGTCACAATGGAAGCGCTTATGGAACCGTTGTCAGATCAAGAAACGTATTGAGCTGATTTCAATGAGATTGAATTACAATGTGAAACATTCATCTCCTGTATATTTCATTTATTTCCCAATGCTTAGTACAGTTGATTGTTTACAGCAGAAATATGAGTGACTTATTATTGGTCGAAAAGTAAGTCAAAATTATGGTAAAAGACCTGAAATTAGACAAATCACCCCATTTTCACATTTTATTTGTTGAAATTACCAACTTTTGATACTAATTTGACTATTTTAAAGTGATGGATGTACAGATGTATCATCGAGAAGAATATTCCCGAGCATGGTACATGTCGAGCATGTCGTTGTATCAGAAATTCTGAGACGTAATTCTGTCTCTTGTCTCAGTTGTCGATGATTCCACTAAGAATGGCAAGATCACAGACCCTGTCGCGTCTAAAAGTCCTTATTGATGGTGGATCTGTAAAACATGAGTTTAGTTATCATTTGACCACCAAGCAGTACGTGCCACATAGCTTTAAATTGCACAAGTATTTGTCACTTACCAAGTCATCCGGGCTGGCGCAAGTAAAGGCCATGGTAAGATATACCATCCACAATAAGTTGTCAAGTGTCAATCTTGAATTCGTTTGTTTAAAATCTTAAATAAGTAAGCGCATGAATCAGTTTGTTATGATGACCTCATTCAAATACATAATATGATGTGACTTGTCCATCCACCAAGTAATTCGAATTTGTATTGAGAGGATACATGTTGATGAGTATCGATCTTTTGGCATAAGACACGTGTACACATTCAAGAGGCCATGGTAAGACTCAGATTAAAATGAAGATGTTCGGAGGTTTGTAACACTTACCAAGACAAGCTGAAGCACCTGGTGCCTGAATATGAGGAGGGTAGCACATGCAGTAGAAGCTGCCGAGGGTGTTGACGCACTTCCCCGAGGAACGGAGGGACCACAAATAAGTGTGCAAACGGGGATAGTGGTATCTGTAGTAGTCCTCGTAAAGATGGACATAGGAGTACCCACACCTGTAGGGGTCTAGGGCACACTCGTCAACATCTGAAAAGTGAATATATAAAACAAACATTTTCAGAAGAAGAAATATCTCATTCGACATAAATTGTTTATAACGACTATTGTAATGTTGTAATTGTTTTGTTTATTATATATCAAAGCCATGGGATCATTTTTGCAAAGCAATGCACGTCAGGCAAATAGTCCATCATTCACATCGATTTTTCCACTGATGTTTGCAACAATTTTTAGAACTTTACCTGCATTCTCTCAACATTGAAATTATAACACCCTAACCATCGCCGTTGTAGATCGTTAAGGCCTACCACGTCGTCTCGGAAAAGTTATGACGTAGAACATAGGTAGCGGGGATGCAATTACTAGTAGAATTCTGATATATCGCACTCGCGATGGGTACATTTGATTTGGTGCAAAACGAGCTAAACGGCTGAGGCCGATGACCCAATGACTTTTATATGGCCTTATGTGATTGTGATCTGTTTTCAATCTTCATTACAAAACTATTTCAGATCATATTCAATCGTTAAGCAATAGCCCTACATTGCCTTAAAAGTATATTGGTATAATGAAATAAAACAAGAGTATAAATAATTATAAATAATAATAATAATAATAATAATAATAATAATAATAATAATAATAATAATAATAATAATAATAATAAACTAGGATTGCCTTGTGGCGATACTATAAACGGTCTCCAGACGCACATGTAGTCGTAATATGCAATCTTCCTTGTACTCTGCTCTGCATGAATCAATTGAAAAGTCTCAATGAGCACTTTGACTGAACATTTTGTATGTCAGAACTGTAGAGTCGTACAAAAAATCAAAATGGGGCCTTAACCATGTTACCTACGAAGTCGTCATGTGTGTCTTTTTTTTGACTGTATGTCATTGTGCATCTTAACTGCAAGTCTCTAGGCTTCTCACTGGTGCACCGAAATTACTCATTAATAAACTTCAACGAATCCAAAACACTGCTGAAAGAATTGTCTCCCTTTGCAAAAATCATGACCACATATCTCCAGTCTTAAAGAACCTGCACTGGCTTCCTGTGCACTACAGGATTATCTACAAACTTCTCTATCTAACGTGTCAGTGTGTTAATAACATTACCCCTGATTATCTATGTGAAGTCATAAAGCCATACGTTCCAACTAGGACACTTAGATCCCAAAATAGTCATCTGTTAACTGTGCCGACTGTCAGGATGACACGCGTACGCTATGGTGAGAAGTCGTTCTCATTTGCAGCAACCACTGAGTGGAACAAACTGCCCTTGGAGCTAAAAACATGTAGAGACCTGTTATCTTTCAAGACTGCCCTAAAGAATCACCTGTTCTGCCTTGCCTATCCTTCAGCCTAAAAACTCTTTTCCTCCAGCGCTTTGAGCATACTTATATGTGGAAAATGCGCGTAACAAGAGGACTATTATTATTATGTTAAATTTTTCAAAATTAAAATTTTGCATTCTTGAACTTTTATTAAAGTATGAAATGACTGTTCGATTTGTGTAAGTAACAATGATTCCTTGCTGTCCTGTAAAAATCATGCAATTCCTGACCTAGGTTTTAGAGTTATGTGCCCTTGAAGTTGGCGATTTTTCAGTTTTTGACAATTTGGAATGCTCACTGTGAAAAAAGTATCAGGGTTACGCAGTTCTGATGAGTATTCTGAATAGGATAATGCATTAACTGCATTATGTATAAGTATAATGTCTTTCGTGCAAGTATCTTCAGAGAAGATGGGTGGGGTCGGAAATGCTGAAAAATGCAGTTAAAGCAAGATGGCCTCTAAAGCAAGTGACGTACAAATTCGTCATGATTTACTCTTATTTTTGTAAGTGTTAATGCACATCTTTTAAAGCAAGTTGCAAGTCTCTAAGTGCATTTTGAATATTTTGCCCATGCAAATTTGCCAAATTTAAAGGGGCTGTAACTCCGAAACGGAAGCCCGAAGTGCAAATTAGATTTCAATTGTATCCATTTCAGCCGAGAGGCTATCATGCCTGAAACTTTCGTTGTATTTGCAAGAGCAGTTTTAGAACTAGAGCGGCCACAAAATCGTGGAAAATAATAATCATAATCTGGATAACAACAGTATAGGTCTTCACGACTTTCGTCTGAATACCTAAAAGATCTAATGAAAATATGTTCATTTATAGAGCGCACTTATCTATCTACTCAGTGGTTACTCAAGGCGCTAAAGGAATATTACTAACCTCGTCTAACCCAAGCTAACAATTCTATTGATGTGTGTCTTAGTGTAGATCTTGTTTGATCTTGACAATAACTTTTGACATGCATCTTCTGTACATCTCCCAACAGAGGTAGCTACATCGTTGATTATTATACAACCTGTGTTCTATTAAAAGCTTTTCTCGGGTTTCCTGTAAGTTCCCCTAGCCGCAAAATATTGCAACATAAGCTATCTTGCAGTATTTCAGCCAATGAAAACATCTCATATATATGAATCAAATATTTCTTGCCACCGAGATCTATGCAATGATGCAGTCGTTAGATAAGGCGGATGTGTTCTGTAAAGACGACTCCAAGAGCAAGGTGCATGTAGTAAATGATGACCCGGTGCCGAGCGGTTATGGCAATTAAACTCGCAAAGGCGTAGCCCGAGCCAAGTTTATCGCCATAACGCGAGGCAAACGGGTCATTATTTGGCTTACACTCTCGCATAACATACCTAAAATAATTTTAAACTAAATTATTTATACACGATGAATGCATACAAGTTATACTTTTACACTTTGCGAGTTGATGTTTTCTGGCCGAACGAGTTAAATAGAGTATTAACAATAGGCGTCTGCTTTAGATTTTAAGGATAAAAATTAGATCCTTTACATCAGAAATATACAGAACCTATTACCTATGAATATATACAGGGGGAAATCGGTGTAGACACGACACAACAAAAAGTACCTTAGCTGACATGGATCCTCGTTTACTCATGTGGTAAAGACATTGCTTTTCAACAGTATCGTATCCAACTTCTGCTCTTTATAAATTGTATATTTCTTACCTTATTGAAACTTCAAAATTTTACAAGTCAATTTGTTTGTACACAATGAACGCCTCATAACCGACGAAAAATGATAAAACTTTGAAATCCTTTTTATATATATTTGTGGGAGAAAAATGACAGCTCCCTTCAAAATGGCCGCTAGCAGACGACACAACAGAAACATATTAAAATGTATTGGAATGAGCAACATCTAAACATGTATTGCAAACAAAAAACATTGCCAATGATAACTAAAGATAACATGAAGGATTTTTAAATCTAAATAGTAGATCGGCAAAACATTCACCTGTAAGTCAGCTCCGTTGACCTGACCTCGAATAGATACATATTTGGGTTTACAAGTATTCTAGGTACACACCTTCACAAACGTTCGTGTCTGTGTATGATCGGAAGCCGGTGGAACAATTACAGGTGAATTGTGCAACTTCCGGTGGCTTGAGACATATTCCATTCTTACAGCCAGCTATATCGCATAACACAACTGCAATAAACACCAACATCCCTCTGCAATATTCATATACATATATACACGAAAGAAATGTGAAGTCAAAGTCAGTTGTATACAAAATCAATATAATGTAAATGCAATTGAAGGCATCAATTCTAACTTAAATCCAAGAGTTTTTGGAAAGTACATACAAATGATCAATATTCTGACGTATCAGGAAATCTTTTGTTTAAACTATGAAATTCTAGACAGATTTTGAAAAATTTATTGGTTTCATGTTGAGTCGAGCCAGCGTGATAGATGGCAAATACGTGTATTTTTTAATGATGTCTACTTTTTTCTGTTTATGAATACAGTTTAGACTGCTCTTTTGTACAGTTATCCCAGATATATCACGAGTCCAACAACCGCAGGTTACAGTCAGTGTCCCAAAAGATATCATTAATGTAAATCAATAAGGATAGTGGTGTTAGGAAAGAAATTCGCGCGACGCGGTCAATGGAAATTTCCATCGGACTATAACCGTTGATGACGACATGTAGCGATCTTAGTTTATGAATTATTCCCCTGTGTCAAATCATGTCAAAAGCTTTGCTTATATGGCAAAATGCCGCTCTTATTTCTTACTTCTATCAACTTCTCTAGCTATAAAATTATAAAGACACGTTGAAATCACTTTATTAAGGGGTTGCCGATACCATATTTTCCGGACGCTTTACTAATGTACACATAGAGTAAATTAATTGTAACTTTGATAACTGTATAGCAGATAGCGTCTTATCTGTTTCAAGAATAAGTTCCTGTAAGCTTTATCAGCATCGTTTTTTACTGTTTCCTGACAGTAATAGCAGTTGTTTATTGTTGTAACGATATCGTTAGGGTCATTGTATATACAAAACCCAGAAATGTATTCAGTGGTAAGACTGTACTGTTGTCGGTAGATTTCGGACTTCAGACTTCAGACTTAAAATCATAGGATAATTTATCTTGTTACCAATCTTGATTACATATGTTCTATTTGCAACGGACAGGTGATATATACATAATTGCCACGGACAGGTGATATATACATAATTGCCAAGTTTACTATATGAATTTCCAGTCGACTGCTTCATCAATAATACTGAGATAAAAAAAAGAGATAAATAGTTATTATAGTGTCACGCATACAACTCACAATTAATGTACATTTATTATATGGGTGTTTAAGAAGGTATATAAGTTTAAGAGCACTAATCATATGCTTAAATCAGGGTATTCACTCTCAGCTGTTAAAAGTAAATTATACCTCAGGTCAGAGTACAATTGACAATCAATAAGAAAGTGGGTTTCATCTTCAATAGCTCCATCTGTACACATCCGACATATTCTCTCATACTTGTTGACAAGAAGTTTTGGCAGCCTGAATTAAGGCCATCATAGTTGTAAACCTTTCTTATGAAATTACTATTTTATGTATATGTGCTATGTATATAGCCTCGAGTGAAATAAAGTTCTGTTCTGTTCTGACCTTTAACCTTAACCACACTCACAGGACAATGGTCACTATAAACAGGATCAGAAGTAAGCGGCTATCAAAATAAGGTACAAATATATAATTAAATAGATAGATAGAAGACAATGGAATTGATGAAAGTAAATATTTGATATATGCCCTGCTTTTAATAACATATGAAAGTTAAAACATTTTTAAAAGTTCTGAGCTTTAATTCCCATTTGTTACTAATGAGTGGTGACGTCACTGTAGCTTATCGCCGCAAAGGAAGCAGGTACAATGTAAATGAAGAAGAGAAGAAGAAGATTATTTTATTTAACTGTCACACACTTTAAAAGTGTCCGGCCAAAAGTGACCTATGAGACACTAAAATACTCATAAAACATGTTATAAATAAGAATAATATATGTTAGAATGTAAATGTATCATATGACGTTTATTAAACTCGTTCGATTTTGATTAAAGCACTCTCTCGCTCGGGTATTACCAAAATTCACACTCGTTTCGTAAGATCATATGACACACTTCCTCGGCTAAAAATGTATAAAAGAACATATCAACCGGCATCAGCCATAAACACAATCAAAATATACATTGCGGTGGCCGTATGAAAGGCAATACAGAATTTGTGCATGTAGTTTTAGCCGACAACTTGCTTCTGTGTAAGCAGGCATACATGACGAGTGAGAATACAACTGGTTAAGAAAGAGCAAATAAATTCAGACTTTGTGATGTAAACGATATGCTGCATTCTGATTGGATCAGACATGGTCATGTGATCGGTATACATTTCAATGAACCCAAAGTTGAGGGTTATACAAAATAACCTTCAGTAAATGCAGGTTATACGATATCGTGCCGGAACTAGCCAAAACACGCTGTACTGTCACCTAGATTCTGGACAGTATAAATACGCGAGTGTTATTTGTTAACTTTGATCTATTTAAATTAAACTTTACATTTTCCACTTTTTTCCAAAAATATAATCATTGTTAGTTTTTTGATACACAAAATGTATTATTTGTAGAATAAAAAAGTGTCATTTTTACCGAGTCTTTGGAACTATTTTGTTTATGCGTCTGAATACGGGTAGAGATCCGTCTTGGTGTAACCGGTACGTAGGTCAGTGCGACAAGCAGCTATAGAATTGCATTTCGAATGCATTTTCGCTTTAAATACAACGTTTGAATTTATAAGAAATGAATTTCATCATATGGTTGTCCACACGGTTATAACCTGTTTGAAACTTGTAAGATAAACTTTTGTATAACCGGCGTCGCAAGCTTGCCGGTTATACAAGTTTATCTTACAAGTTTCAAACAGGTTATAACCGTGTGGACAACCATATGATGAAATTCATTTCTTAAAAGACTGGTTTGAAGAACTGTGATCCAAAACAGAATTGTTATCAAAAGAGAAAAAAAGAAAATGAGAATATGAAATAGCAGATCAAAATAGTTTAGTGAGCGTCAGCTGTCGGCAATAGCATGATTGGCGCGATGCACGTGAATTTGTGTGATCATTGTGCAAAAAGGTAGTTAGGTGTTGTTGTTGTTGTTGTTGATTTGAATCATAGTGTTATATTTTAACTGAGAATAGATATGTCAAAAACTGTACGTATCTATTTAGAATTTTGACATTTCAATATCAATAGAAAGCGTATATGAACTTTACACTCTTGTAGAATTCGAAATCCTTGGATTCATTGTAACGATTTGTCGCAATCATCTTTGATTTCAAATTCAAATGACATAAAAATGACTTACCTTGTGCGGTTGTGGTAATTTCACTCAGTGGTCCCACAAGCAGCATGGCGTTAAAGAACACCATCCAAGTTGACATCTTATTCAAATGACCAGACGAAAGGCATCGCTTTGCTCCCAATATAAATATTTTCTTATACCTAATTTGATTAATGAATTATGGTATGAGCAAATAAACAAGTCTATATATTTTAGGAATTTAATTTGCATCTATTTACTGTCAAGTTAAACTATTCTAATCTTTTTCAAAGATTTATGTTTTAGGGTTTCTCTCCTTCTTAAGATTTGTTGCTTGACATCAGTTTTCAGAGGTCAGCGATGTTTAAATTCGGTTGTTGTTATTATGATTATTATGATTATTATTATTATTATTATTGTTATTGTTATTGTTATTGTTATTGTCATTGTCATTGTCATTGTCATTGTTATTGTTGTTGTTGTTGTTGTTATTATCATCATTATTATCTTTTTTTACTATTAAAGCAAGCAGCTTCAGATCATTAAAGATCGACCGAAATGACCCATGGCAACTTCCGTGATTCATTAAAATGTATTCCAGTTTGCCAATGGCCGATAAACACCTTACAGCTTTTTCGAAACACCAGCTAATTAGCACCGGTTTTTAACAACTGTTCACAAACATAATTAAAGACAGTGTTTTAATACTATGCAATGCGCCCTATCCCATAGCATGTTTACATCAATAACGACGTCCGCCAAATGTTGTCACAACAATCAGACTAACTGGTCTTATTGTTTTAAGACAAACAGGTGGCTATTATGTTGGTTATGGTCAGTACCACCCATGGTTCGCTAGTTCCAGCCGATGCTCGCAGGTTTCACCGCAATGCATAGCCACAATGGTGTTGCGGGCTTTCTCCCTGCAATTATACTAGCAGCCGCGATATAAGTGAAATAATCTTGAAAGCGGCGTTAAACACCAACTCACCTCACCTCATTGGTTATGGTTATGTAACGGCTGAATGCACTCCATTAACAACTCCAACATTGCAATGTTAATAAAGAAATCACTGAAAAGATATACCAAATATATAAAAACAAGCACTGACTGTGTCCTCTGGATAAAGGTTTCTAAAGATATACTTTACCTCAACAAAGATTTATTTATGGGTGCAGTATAAATTCCCCCTGAAAACTCCCCTTATTTTAATAAATCGCAATTTGTGGATATTGATAATGATATAAATGAGTTGGCAAATGACTGTGAAATTGTGCTATTAGGGGACTTTAACGCAAGAACAAGAACTTTACCAGATTTTGTTCAAATACCAGACACAATTTGTGATCACATTGGAATTCCAGATGATGTTTTTGATGAAACGGGCGTACTTTCCTTGATTTCTTCACTTGGAATTGACATCAAAAGACATTCATAAGATAGGGGAAGATCAAATAACCATGGCAAAAGTCTACTTAATATTTGCAGAATTAATGATCTTTTTAATATAAATGGCAGTTTTGGTGATGACAAACACATTGGTAAAACAACTGGTAAAGGATGCAGTTTAGTAGACTATGGTATATGCACACTAGATATGTTTCAATCAACATGTGACTTCAGTGTCCTAGATTTTGATCCTCTTCTTTTTGATGACATTGTAATGGGCATAGACAATTGTGCAACAAGAGAACAAAAAACGGTGAATAATCTTGTAGATGATATAAACAACGTTTTATTAAAAGTGCAAAAAGTGCTTTTGGTTTTACACGACAAAACACTTCACTGATTAATCTTTAAAAAAACCACCTTGGTTTGGCCGTGATTGTAAATTCTACCTTACTGTGCAAAATACCCAATTCTGATTGGCTGCTGTGGAAAATCAGAGGGTGTATAATCTGGTTATACAGTCTTCTGTTTACTTCGTCTAACGCGCAAGAAATCACTAGTTGCCTAGCACCAATATTGTCTAAGTACTTATCCGGACATTTTTACAAAAGATAACATTATTGTGATTAATATTTCATGATTATAAAATTCCAATTTAATAAACGTATGCAACTTCGTAACGCGGTCAAACACGGCGAAACTCCGACAGTTCATGAAGGCAGGCATTCAATAACACGGCGCCGGCGTTAGGGCTAGGCTGTATGGAAGGGGATGTGTGCCAACAATGAAATCATGTAAACTCGTAATTCGCAAGTTGTAACATGTTGTTCTCAACCATGCAATTCTCGAAAAGACAAGTCCAAGTATGCAAACCTAACATTTCAAACCTGTAAAACTCAACTTTCTGTTCTCAACTTTACAAAGTTCAAATGTAATTCTAGAAATGTCAAAGTCGAAACTCATTTTTGTATTCAAATAAGAGGGATATACACATTTAGCAATGCTACAAATTACGTTTTACAAGTGGTAAATGAAAAATGAAGAGTTGTAAAATCGGCCTTGCGAAAGAGACTTTTGCATCTCGAGTTTTACATGAGTTGCATGGTTATGATTGCAATGTTCCGAAATACATCTGTACACGATTTCGCATTGACCATATTTGGAAGTTTAACGAAGACTGTCGATGATTTCCGAAGATTATCGGTATTTGACAACAACCAGACCTCCCTGATCGAAGCTCCATGCAACGCTGTGCAAGCTTTCCGGATAGCGTTAAGTTGAGTCCACCGCAATGCGCGGAGCTTGGGCATGCGACCATCACCTTTTGTCAAAGTTCTTAGTCAATTATTGATCTAGATAATTTTTTTCTACTGTTTTCGTAGGGGTTACACAAGGTTTATCTCACAAAAGAATATTATGAACTTTAATTCTGGATTAAACTTTACTGGACACTAAATATCTGCACAACTTACTGCATCGAGATGATTCACTATAAAAAAAATCTCGTTTTAGATATCAAGGTAGGGTTTCAATAGGTCGAGAGGCTCTACCTGCAACCTCTTGCGAGAACAGAGCATTCGGCGACAGATATTTCGGTCTAGGGTTTCAAAAACTCACCAAATTACGAGACTGGTTTTAGAATAATGAAACAACGGCATACTTGACGCGCAAAGACAAATAACGGTAGAAAAAATATATCTATATTGTATACCCACGTTACCCCTAAAACACGAGCATGTAATTCTTTCAAATTAACAGTTAGAAAAATAACTATGCAACGTAAAGTTAGGGGAAAGTTCCAAAATCATTGAAAAGAATTAATTTTTCTTTCGTTAGTCTTTCATTCGGTCGTTTAACAAATACATATTATTCCGTTAAAAGAAACGTTTATTTAATACCGTTTAAAGTTATGTTTTAAAGCTATGAACGTTCTAAACCAGACGTTTGTAAAAAAAAGTTTGAACAAATTTAATTGAAGAACATGTCAAAATCACATGACTGGCATATCATTTGTCATGTTATTTTTAACTCTCCACCCGATCGACAGTTATTATAGGGTCGTCTTATAGGCGAACGGTCTATTAATTTTTGCCCGGTCTGGCAGGCCGTCGGGTCATTGTTCGATACATATTTTGCCAAATTTTAAGTCGAAAAGCTCTTGCAAATTCAGATATCATCAACAATTCAAATCAAAATACCTTTGTAATCATCAAGATGTAAAAATTCTAACAATTATTTTAAATACAAGATTATACATTTCCATACGTATAACTTAGGGGTGTACAACCCAGAGAAATCAAGACAAGTGGCACAGCAACAAAAACACGACTATTGTATTGTAATTGATAGTTAATTATCAACGATTCACGTAGTGTATATCTTGAATTTTATCCAAAGGTGTGTTTAATTACAAATGTTACCAACTGTGTCCATCAAATGTGTGCAAGTGCACAACTGAAGTGCGGCTTGGTGAGAACATAAAATCAAACTTCACATCAGTTAAGTAAATTTAAACCATTATTCTTCTAGTGATAAATCATAATTAGGTGATGTCATAAAATAATAATCATTTAAAATTAATTGCCAAGACGACACAAAAGTATGGTGCTGAAAGATTGTCTACAAAGTAATCATGCTTTAACAAAGGCATCGGAAACGCTCATATTCCATTGTTATACCAATTACTAAACAATAAACATGTGCTTTGACTAATGATACTTTTCAGTTTTGTAAAAATTTGTTATGCTACGAAATTGATTAAGTATTTTGAACTATTGAAATCGGCCCCCGAAAAGTTAATATGCATTGACTACGTCACAAAATCTGAGGGGCTCGAAAATAGGTGACGTAAAAAAAATCGCGATCAAATGGACCTTTTCGAAGTTCTGAAATTTTCTTGCAATAAACACGGGTATATTTTATCGAATTATTTTTGATAATGGTCAGATAAGAATTAATTGCAAATGATATTTGTTCTATTACAATTATTGCTGTTTGCCTTAGGGGTTCGAAACACCGTACGCGAGTTACTAAGAACTTTGACAAAAGGTGAAGGTCGCATGCCCAGGCTCCGCGCATTGCGGTGGACTCAACTTAACGCTATCCGGAAAGCTTGCACAGCGTTGCATGGAGCTTCGATCAGGGAGGTCTCGTTGTTGTCAAATACCGATCATCTTCGGAAATCATCGACAGTCTTCGTTAAACTTCCAAATATGGTCAATGCGAAATCGTGTACAGATGTATTTCGGAACATTGCAATCATAACCATGCAACTCATGTAAAACTCGAGATGCAAAAGTCTCTTTCGCAAGGCTGATTTTACAACTCTTCATTTTTCATTTACCAATTGTAAAACGTAACTTGTAGGATTACTAAATGTGTATATTCCTCTTATTTGAAATACAAAAATGAGTTTCGACTTTGACATTTCTAGAATTACATTTGAACTTTGTAAAGTTGAGAACAGAAAGTTGAGTTTTACAGGATTGAAATGTTAGGTTTGCATACTTGGACTTGTCTTTTCGAGAATTGCATGGTTGAGAACGACGTGTTACAACTTGCGAATTACGAGTTTACAGGATTTCATTTTTGGCACACATCCCCTTCCATAAGGCTGGTGATGGTTTGAAACACAGACGGAAAAAATATCACACAAAACGTTATTCGAGATTCCAAAGTACGTCATCTTTGTATGAATGTCAGTCCGTGGAAATCGTGCACGGGCATCGATGACACAGCTCAATCGAGCTAACGCGAAAGCATATAGTTCAAATTTAAATCGTTGTTATCGTAGAATGGAGATAAACATACTGTGTTTGGAAATCAGAGGCATATAGAGGCGTTCGACTTTAAATTAAATTTAGAGCTATCATAATTCCGTTACATGCCTCTGAATTCCAAACACAGTATGCTTATCTCCTAAATGACAAGAGCAAACTTTCACCAGGATAAATCCTTATTTCAAAAACATAAGACTTGCAATTATAAAATAAGACTTGTTAATGCAAGTACAAAAAAAACTTTGAAGAAATTTCATAACCTTCATAGAAATAACTTAAAGGGCAAATTATCAAAATTACGAAAGGTAGACTCAAAATCATTCTGGAAATTATTGCGAAAAGATAATAAAGATACGGATCTTCCACCGCTTGAGGAACTTTTTAAATACTTTAAGAAAGTAAATAATGATTTGCCCGATGAAGAACCTGGTGATGATGCAGATCATTTAGATATAAATATTAAAGATTTTAACTCCTTTTTGAATAGTTCTATTTCAAAGGAAGAAATATTAGAAGCTATTTGTTATTTGAAAAGTAGCAAGGCATGTGGCCCTGATGAAGTCATCAACGAATATATTAAATCCACTCAAGACATTATGCTACCTGTTTATGTGCATTTATTCAATAGAATATTAGACGATGGTGTTTATCCAGAACAGTGGCTTAGTGGAATAATTCGCCCTATTTATAAAGGTGAAGGTGACAAATACAATCCACAGGACTCGGTGCTTGGACCACTCTTGTTCCTTATCTATATCAATGACATTGTAGACGGCATAGATAGTAACATTCGCCTCTTTGCCGATGATACGTCATTATATGTTATTATAGATGATCATTTTACATCTGCTGCAACTACAAATAGTGACCTAGCAAAAATTTCAGACTGGGCAAGAAAATGGCAAGTTAGTTTCAATCCTAGGAAGACTGAAAGTATAACGTCCAGTCGAAAAACTCAAAACTATGTTAAACCGAATTTAGTAATGAACAGTGAACCCATTAAAGAAGTTGAAAACCATAGACATTTAGGTTTAACACTTCAAAGCGATTGTTCTTGGAAAACACATGTAAATGAAATTATAAATAAAATAAGCCCAAGGATCAATTGCCTAAGAAGTTTAAAATATCGCCTAAATCGTAAAACATTAAATACTTTGTACAAATCTTTCATACTACCACTCTTTGATTACTGCTGTCAGGTATGGGATAACTGTACGTTTGAACAGGCAAATGCACTCGAAAATCTGCATTTAGATGCATTAAGGACTATATGCAGTGCGGTTCGAGGCACAAGCCATGAAAAATTATATAGGGAAACAAACTACAGTACATTAAAAAATAGAAGATATCGCTTTAAACTCATAAGCTTTTGTAAGATGTACCATAATATGGCTCCAGATAGAGTATCTGAATTAAGTAACTATAATCTAAGGAACAGTACATTTACCCAATCAATCAATTGCAAAACGCAGAGATATTAATTATCCTTTTTACCTAGTGTTATCGAGGCATGGAACACATTACAAGTTGAAATTAAGAACGCCGCATCTATCCCTCTATTCAAAAAGATGACTAGCCAAGCTGTGGCTCCAAGTTACTATGATTTAAATTTTGGCACTCGTTTTTGCCAAGTCGTCCATTGTCGCCTCAAGCTCGAATGTAGCGATCTGAATGCAGATAGATACAAACGGCATATATCGGACACACCAAGGTGTTCGTGCGGCTATTGTAACGAAGACGCCCTTCACTACCTGTTTGTTTGCCGTAAATACCACACTTTAAGAGAGAATATGTATTTTTATACACAAGGATACGATTTAAAGACAGTATTATACGGCCATGAATCCCTGAACAGCTCAACTAACAGCAATATCCTTAACTCTCTACACCAGTTTATAAGTATTAGTAACCGTTTTTCACTGAAATTTTAACGTATATTGTGTACAACTTTCATAAGCACTTCATGATTTTAAACTGCAGTGAATCATTAAGCATCACCAACAATCTTTTTTCACATTTGCATTTAATTACAGAGATGGTGTTTTCATTAGTTATATTTTCTGTTTTTGTGTCCAGCTCTTTTTGTTGTATTTAAGGAGCGGTGTTCAAATAAGCCCCAAGGCTTGTTCACCAATCCTTATTTCATTTAATGAAATAAAAATATGTTTAAACCACAAATACAATCCAGAAAATTATAGACCTATCAGCCTTTTAAGTTGTTTTGGAAAGCTCTTTACAAGTATTCTTAGTAATAGAAGTCAAAATTTCATAGAAAATCAAAACATTTTATCAGAAGCGCAGGCTGGATTCCTTAAAAAATATTCAACACTAGATCATATATACACCCTCCAATGTCTTGTGGACTTGTTTAAGTCAAGAAAGAAGAACATATTTTGTTGTTTTATTGATTTTAGAAAGGCTTTTGATAGTGTACGGAGGGCAGCATTGTGGAATAAATTATTTGATCAAGGTATAGATGGCAAATGTCTTAGAATTGTGAAATCTATGTATAGTGGTATTAAATCATGTGAAAGTGTTTTAAACTGCGATTCCGCATATTCCCCTTGCCTTGTAGGAGTTAGACAAGTTAAAATTTATTCCCTCTATTATTTTCTTTGTTTTTTAAATGACTTTGAAACATTTTTAATGTTGCAAGATTGTCCAAGTCTAGTAATTAAATCTGCAACAATAGATTCTATGATAGATTTATCCATCAAGTTGTTTGTCCTCTTGTATGCCGATGACAGTGTCCTTTTGGCCTCATCAAGAGCAAATCTCCAAAAGGCCATAAACTATTTTAAAGCATATTGCAATATTTGGAAATCAACAATAAACGTTGAAAAAACTAAAGTTCTTGTATATGGCGGTAACAAAAATGATATATGAGTAAAGATATTTTTCTCAACGGTTCCCCTTTAGAATATGTTAACGAGTATAAATACCTGGGTGTTAATTTTGATAAGAAATGCAGTTTTAAACTTTCTATTACAAATCTTTGTCGACAGGCCACCAAAACAAGGTATTTTGTATTACGTAAATGTCAAATCTTTAACCTGTCAATCCAATGCCGGCTATATCTTTTTGAAACAATGGTAAAACCTATATTGCTGTATGGATGTGAAATATGGGATTTCGTTGGTCTTTAACAAATTGAAAATGTACATGTTTGCTTTATGAGAAATCTTTTACCTGTAAAAAAGAGTACACCTTTATATATGCTCTATGGTGAACTTGGAAGAGTTCCTCTCTCGGTTGATGTGAAAAACCGTACGTTAACCTTTTGGTCAAGATTACTTACTAACAAAGCTAGTAAAATATATTTTATTATTATGTTTTCAATGGTGAAATATGCCATTTATTAGTGAAAATAAAATCCGTATTTTCACTGAGTGAAATAATAATGGTATCCTACTCAGTGAAATAACGCAACAATCATATGACGTCATCTGTGACGTCAAGAAACAATTTAATGACGTCATGCAACGGCCGTGCTAGCGAAGGGATTTAGCTACTCCATTCATATAGTTAAGGTCATTTACGGGGTTTTTGGAAACATAATAAATAGAACATTTGACATTTCTCGTCGAATACCATGTATATCTCATCTCGTGAAGTAGAAAATCATATATTTACACTCGTGGCTGCGCCACTCGTGAAAATATCATTTCTACTTCACTCGATGAAATATTCATGGTATTCGACGAGAAATGTCAAATATCCTCTATTTATGTATTCAGTTGTATATAACCTCTATAATAACGGCATTTACAATTATAGCTGGATGTCATGTATCCAGAAAATCCTCAACAGCATAGGTCTAAGCTATGTATGGCTATCACAGTCTCCTATTTCGTCTTCCTGGCTCAAAAGATCTGCTCACTTTATTCTAACAGATAATGCCAAACAAAATTGGAGCTCTGAGGTGGAAAATTAAAAAAAAAAATTATATTCCCTTTTGAAACCACAATTTGTACTTGAAAATTACTTAACGTCTCTGCCCCAAAATAAAGCTATACCATTACTCCTGTTTCGAACTTCATGCCACCACTTACCGATTGAAAAAGGAAGATGGAGTAGGATACCTTAATCTGAAAGAAAATGTAAATTGTGTTGTATTGAAGATGTTGGAGATGAGTTTCATTATATTTTAATTGTACATATTTCACTAAAGAAAGAGCTTTGCATATACCGACACAATTTCTGAAAAGACCAAATATGGTTAAACTTCAGAAGCTATTCATGTATAAAAAGATATCGGTGTAAAATAACCTTAGTAACTTTTGTAGAATTATTATGCAAACTGTTGAATCTTCCGGCTAATCATCTATCCGCCTGTAAAATGTATATAACTGTCATTTTGTACCTCATATGCCGAGGAGTGTAATAAAGTTCTGTTCTGTTCTGTAACAAATAACAAGTAGGACATGATTATGTACACATTTGTTTAATTAAACACTTCTAGCTCTTATGTCTGAATCTATGGGTTATTCCCTCCTGCCCAGCGAAAGATGTCAACGTCACTTCACACATTCAAAAGAACATAAGAGAACGGCCATGTGTCTTGCGAACAGTACCTGTTGGTCATGTGACAGGTTATTGATATCTATGTCCATTAAATGAATATGCATTTTATGCATCACTGTAAATTGAAAAAAAGATTAACTGTGTGGCTGTATATGTATGTGATGTATATACTTGTATGAAGTAAAATATGTATTATGAAATAGTTTTCCCCCTTATTTCATGGGTAGCAAATTTGACCCAGCGCCTATTGTTTTAAGGGATTATATCGCTTGCTTTCAATTACCCTAAACAAAAGGGCTTGGTAACTGGGAGCCTCCCGAATCTATTGTATATTTCTGTCATACATATATATAGTTTCATATCACATATCATGTGATAAACAGAAAGTTAATGTCAGTTTTATGTAACACATATTTGTTCAAAAAATTACATACGAAATATTTACAATATATACAAATAAATATACAATGCCACTGTTGTGATGTCTCCGATGATATTGTTCCTGAGATCATCCTTCAGGGCTCGAAGTCGCGAGTCCTTGGAGGTTGCCGCCAGTTACCCTGTAACATGATAGCTTAAATGTAACAAAGTATGGATGTGAGAGTGACCTATGGAATGGAAGATGATTTGGGATATTCCTTTGAGATGTGTGTAAGTTTATGCTTGTCTACATTAATTGTTAGTGTTTTTATCATGTAGTTGTAAAGTGTTCTGTTATCTATTACAACATGTGACACTTTAATTATAAAAATTCTTCTTCTTTTTTTCCCCTCTGTAACTGATGTAACTTGACTTCCGCCAGGGACTGCTCTCTCTCTTCAGAAGCCGAACCACCTCGAAGATATTCGGAGGTTTTTTCTTGTGGTGGTACCCCTCCAGGTGATTGTTTGTCCTGTATCCTTCGTTTCCGAAGTGATTCCACATGGATGGTTCACATGTGCCCTCGATCCAGGTGGTGGTAACGTAGACCATGAACCTGGTCGCCTTCTCTCCTGCAGGACTACTTGTGTGTGCCAGTTCCTGTAATTGTTGTTGGGTTGAAGTTTAACGTCTGCTTCCAGAGGGGTAAAAAGAGAATGGTAAAAAGAGAATGTTGTATGATGATGTAAAGATAAATCGGAAATACATTTGTTGAGTGCCGTGAGATGGCGTCGTACCTGAAAGAGATAGAAAGATATGGTGTATGGGGAATATTATTTTATTTGATTACTCTTCAAATCTAAGTAATATTTGATAAAGTTTAAGAATGGTATTTGGAATAGAATTTTTAATTGTTATAACATGAAGTTGTTGTTGAATAGTTGTGATTGAATTGTATTTATAGTTAATTGTAATTATTTATGTTTGATATTCAGGTTTATTGATAAGTGGATGAATGGAGTAATACTTATCTTTTTTGTTTGATATACTTAGTCCGTTATCCGCCGTTGTTTCCATCGTTGTAGTCTTCGCAATGTGCGTTTTTTCTTTCTAGTAGGTCATCTGATTGGGATTGTACCTATGCAAATTGCAGGACGTGGTCATGCCATACACTTAAGGTACAATCCCTGTCCTCCCCACTAAACCAGGTTCAGAACCAGGCAGTGAGGGTTATGATGTTTGGTGCCGTGACAATTACCAGTTACAATTAAGTGAAGCGCCGGGGGTAGTCACCGTGCACTATTAATGTAGTTTTAACCAGTTTGCCCTGTGCCCAAGTCTTACCAGTTATCCCAAACATAAAGTTCCTGTAAGAACTCCAGTGTCCTAATGTATGTTGTCTCTATCCTGTTCTTAAATTCCCACTTTCTTAATAAATTATTTCTTCTCATTTGAAAAAAACACTTCTCAAAATTGTTATTTTTGGAAAACATGTTTTCTTAATAAAATTGATCAACTCAATTAATGCCTTAATTATTACCGCTGTTTTGATAAGCAAGGTTTAGGATTAGGCTAAACGGTACTTTCTCTCGCATTGGCGGTGCATTCTAAAGTTTCAGGCGTCCCGGTCTGACACCATTATGTTATCCCATCGCATTCAATTTAAATTCTTAATTCAATGGTCTCTTATTATACCTATTGGATTTTCACGCCTTGAACCCGTCAAGCGGAATATACAATGTATGTCATAATGGCGTAACTCTTGGCATTCGATTGCAACTTAGTATCAGCTAAGTATCTGATAGCCACAAGCCTGTCTTGCCTTAATGTGTCAAGAAAAGCCTCAATGTTTTCACCTGTGGTGACATCAGATGGACGACCAGGACGGGGCTCGTCTTTAGTGCTTACTCTACCCCGTTTAAAATATGCACACCAATGTTTAATGGTGCTATATGGAGGAGCAGAGTCACCTAATGTTTGTAACATATCCCCATGAAATTCCTTTGGAGTATATTTGTTTAAACTCAGATATTTGATAACAGCCCTACATTCACTTTTCTCCATTTCGGGAAAAGATGTGAGGGTACCTTTGAATGACAGGCCATTATATGCAATTGAAGAGTATGCATCTCGTGATTTTCATGCCATTTACACGTCAAAGAATGTTCTTCATGCACGCACAGTATGGTTGCGTTTCAGGCATGTTTTCATATTCAGGCCGGATACTTTTGGGACAACCCTCGTACAAGGACTGTCCTGGTACTAGTACCTGGAGCTGGTGAACAGAATTCAGGTGTGTTCCTACTTCAATGAACTCGTTTTAATGAAGGTTTCTCATCCTTTTCATACTGAAATACATGGATTACTACTAACTATCTGAGTTTTCAAACATCTATTGTTTTATAGGATTTGCACTATTTCCAAGTGTTCATTTAATATAGATCCAGAATGAACTTTTTCAAGTAATTACTGTCAATTCATAATGCTTCCGAAACGTATTTGCTACTTAAGTACGCCTAATTGCTACTCATCATCATCACACGTTTATTACTAAAAAATGATCCACCTTCGGTTGTACATGAGTAAACAAACATAACAGTTTAACATGTACAGCAAGATAACTGCATGAATTAAATTAACAATCAAAGTGGTTACAAACAGTCTTACTGAACTTGGAAAGTTTTTTGAGATTTGAAATATTACTTATGAAAAGTTTACGAAACTTATACATACTAGGCCATGTTAAATAATATTCTTGAAACAATGACCTACGTAGATCTGGAAAGTAGTGACATTTAAATAAATAATGAAACTCATCTCCAATCAAACGTGAATCACATAAATTACAGAATTTCTCTTCTCTTGGGATATTTTGCAATCTACCAGTTTCTATTGGAAGTTTGTGATTGCAAGTTCTAAATTTTAGGATTGGTTTAGAGATGTCTTCTGATAAGAGTAGATTTTGTTCAAATTGTGGAGAAGACTTCAGAATTTTATAATAAACTCCTTTCGAAGATCTTTGTATATCGCTCATCCATGATTGTAAAAAATTATCTTTTAAAATACGGTCTACCTTATGAATGATCCATGAGTTTGAATAACGCTGAGGATTATCAAAAACAACCGCACTTACAAAGAATGTGTTTAATGTGATTTACCCAGGCATAGTGAGATAGCGTTTTGTTTTCATTTGTAATGTATTGAAGGATAAACGTTGCTATTTTATTGTTTGGATGTGAAAATATCAATTTACACCAGTATGAGATAAATCGTTTCGAAATTTGAAGCTGAATAGGTTCTCTACTGAGTTCCCCATACACCATAAAGTTTGGTGTATTAAACCGTAAACCAGTAGCTAATTTAAGACATTTGAGATGAACTTTTTCTATTATTTCGGTGTTCTCATATCCCCACATCTCACACACGTACAACAAAATTGGTACAACTAATCTGTCAAATGCAGAAAGAAGTAGGTCCAGTGGCAGTATAATATTTCTAGCACGTTTCAATAATGCTATCGATGCCTTCATGCCAAGATTAGCAATATACTTAACAGCGAAGTTCATACGTCCATTTCTTTGTAGCACAGTTCCTAGGTATTTATAAGTGTTGACAACTTCAATTTTCATACCATACAGTGAGAACGGTTTTTTGTAACTAGCTGCTTCGAATGCATAAATGAGTTCCTGCCCAAAAATGTGCTTTATAAAAGTAACGTGACAGAATATCTTGTAAATAAGCGTCTACTTTTTTTAAATTTGATTACATTTGTGAATAAAATAGGTTAAGTGGAATAAAGGAATTAGCATTTGAATAAATGTCATGAGTGACTGAATTGAAGAATAAAACTTGTTTTCACTTAATTTAAATCAAATCCATAAACAATTCCTGATACATATTATTTTCTATAATGTTTTTTTTCTTAACGTAGGGCAGTTTTAGTCATTGACAAGGCACACTGATGAAATGGAAAACACACTCAAGCCCTATTTTTGCCAGCTACTTTGGATACAAATGTTGGCATGAATAATGTCTTTTTCTAATGTTTAACAACGAATCAAACTCAATAGGTTAAACATGCCAGAATAACTTGCCTTAGTGCTGACGGTTTTATGTAAAATGTTCATTATCAAACACATGACTTTTAAAAGTCAAGTAGTTAAAATCCTACTTTCGTATGCATGGAGGAATACGGCCTAGGGGTTAACACGCTAGACTTCTGACCAGAGGAAATAAGGTTTGCCCTCAAGCATTACTTTAGCAGTATTAAGTTTTATGATTTTGTTTACAAATACGTTAGCATTGCGAGTTCATTTTGACATATACTAGTACTGTAAGTGATATGATATTTTGGTGAAATGGTGTATGATCACGTGTCTACCCTGACCGCTATTCTGGAAACAAGAAAATTTAAAGAAAATCTACCTTTGTCTGTTTTATAACTATGTACTTTCTTAAGGCATCGGTATTCATTGACTGTTTTCTTTTTATCAATTTCTACAGACAAGGCTGTCATGGTGTTTTTTCGTATGACCCTGTTTTAAACACGCGTTTTCTAATGATTAATAGCACAGTTACCATAGTGGTAGCTGAGGCATATTTCTAAGCCTTGTGGCGTAAAAGGCCACCTTTCAGAATATGGCGCTGACTGACTGGCCTCCACCTGCCACAGCACTGACAGTCTCGTTGAATGGTTTAGAGCTGAGCTAAAGATCCCGTGTCTTCAGTATCGGGATATAGCTTTCTTTAACTAACGCTCTCAATATTCTTCATCACGAGAAGTAAACGCTGCCACACTTGCTTTGATGATTAATGTCTTGTGCATACTTCAAATCCCTAACACCATATTCCAGTAATAATAAAAATAATTAGACAATTGGAATTATGCTCATCTCCACGCATGTTCAAAGCGCTAACAAAGTTCAAGTTTCTGGGGTACAAATAACTCATATGTTAACCCACATATGTGTGTGAAAATAATAATTATGGTTTAAACATATTTTGTTCATTTCAATAAAAAGAAAATGGATTAGCAAGCAAGCTGGAAGCTTATATTAATGCCGCGTCAATAAAAATAATATTTTGAAACCATCAAACATACAACACAAAGTTATGTCAAACCAATACGATGTACAGTTGCAACACAATTCGGTTAAGATATTCAATATTGCAAAGGCAATTTCTTCATGCTAATTCAGAAATACAATATTTCACCTCATTTCCTATCAATACTAAAAGAAGATTATTAACGGAGTTTGTTGACTTTGAGTTCATTAAGAAACTTTGTTCACCTTCACAAGACCTTTTGACACAAACCAGGGTACAGAGTTGAGAAAAATGTTTCTTCTACTTAACCCGAGGTAACATGTGATTTCGATCAGTATGAAAAGGTTGTTTTTATATGTACAAGCGTCTATCTAGGCTTGTTAGAAGCGTTGAATTGAGATAATTGTTGTGTGTTGTTACTGCTAATAAGTTAATCAACTGAGTCACATAAGATGAGTTGGTGAGAGGGAAGAAATACATTTCAGTGTATTATTGTTGTTTTACAGCTGAAAGTCTACTTAACTAATCGTTTTGTTATCTTAAATATGCTTCTTAACATGTCGTCAGAGGACTAAATGATTCATATTGTTATTGCTTATACAAATTTGATATAGAAGCTGTCATTTCTTATACAAATTTGATATTGATATTGTCATTGCTTGTTGTAAAATATTATCATATTTCATTGTATGAGAATATGCAATATCTGTAAACATATAATGGTTAGTAAGTATAATACTATGATTTAAACAGTATTTTATTTCCATAAAACATGTGTCACACAGAATTCAGAATATATATACAAAAAGGAAAAAGGATGAGCAAGCAGGAAATGCCTATATAAATTCTTTTCCTGAAACAAACATAAAACAAGGACATTGATGGAAATATACATTTGCAATTATTCTTACAAAACTAAAATTTATATTAAACTTTGTCTACCTTAGATTTGGTACAAATTTTAGGAAAGATCTTTAAAAATCGGTTGGTATCATTTACGAAATGATAAACAGATATTATTAGGAAATCGTTAACACTCTGTGAAAAAGGTTTGTCGCCGTTAAGAAAGTTTTCAGTATATTGATATGATTTACTAGGGAATATTCAAGCCCTATGTTGGCACTACTGGAAAATATCTAAATTGTCTGGGAACCAGACTTTGGTAATAGGAACTTTTAATTTCCAAGTCGCCAAGTAGGTAAACAAGATAATAAATTGTTAAAACAGCATTGGCTGATGGTGTCTCCATATGTTGTTTTAGCCTAACACTACCTACGGTGGGCAAATTGGTGCCCAATCATTGCCTCTGTCATGCCAAGCTGTCACATTAACATATTCAGTCTATTCAGTGCTGGATTGTAACGATGGAGAGTACCTTAATTTCTGCTTATAGAAGGTTTTTGCATGGATTATTCATTTCTTTGTATCAGGTACGTTTTTTAAACATATATTTTTAAAAACGCAATTTATCACTAGTGTTGTAAAACTTGGATCTGTATTAGAATAACTTCATATCTTTGATTGTTAACAGTTTATACCACATTTTTGTAAAGAAACTAAGATACAAATATATCTCTGTGAAATGTGGAGCCGTTTGGTTTCTCTCTGTTTACAGCTGTTCGATCTACGCATGTATTTGTCGTTTGAAAAATGCTGAAAAATATTATCTAAATATAAATCTATATATTGATCTGATTTTGTTATGTCGCTTGACAAATGTGATTCAATCAGTAATCAAATATGACTTTAAATAATTGTTTGAGTAGTGTTGAATCGTTCGTACTCGATAACAGATGAAATCGAGTCAGAAAGTGATGTAAATGAACATCAAATCAAATTTTCTTCGTAGGTGTGAAAAGAATAGAACTAAATTATCTAAAAAAACGTTTTACTGACACAATTCATTTTTAAATATGAATATTATTAACATGTTTAAGTATGCCCCGTCCCATCTTAAGATGGGTCGTCCCAACTTGGAATCCCAAGTTGGGACGCGTCCCATCTTAAGATGGGGCGGATCCGCAGTTGGGATGATACATATACACCGAAAATTTTGCAATAAAGAAGTTGTAAATCCATACAATTCATATATCTTGAGCATACCAACTTCTAAAATGCCACTGAAAGAAGTTTGATTTTAATCCACATATATTCACATAAAATATTCTTAACTAGCTGCATGTCTGTTGTGGAATAGGGCTAGAGTCAAGCATGTCACTTTCCCCCAGCAACGTCTCGCTTGACATTCACACTCTTGTCTTTTTGAAATCGGACTATTTTCGTGAATATTGAAGCTCGGGTTGGTTGGTTTTACAGCCTGGTACCCATCCTTGAACCGGTTGTCACCCAGGGAGCATGGATTGCAGGGGAGGCGATTAGATGGCATCTACAAGCAGTTATACTAAGTATTTCTTTAAACATATTTATTTGTATATATAAAACATTTTCATGTTGTTTGTCGCTCATATCTCTGAAACGGAGTGGCTCGTTTCAATGCTATAAATATATTTTTTATCTTTTTTGAGCTGAGACGTAAATGAATTAAAGGGGAACAACAACCCTAGCCTTTCAGACCTAATTGACCAGCAGTTACGTAATTGCCATAGCCGGGAAAGAGGTCACGTGACACGGACTGGGCGCCGGCCAAGCGGTCATTGTGACAGGGGAATCCCCTTTATGACATGCGATCGTTGATTGGCTTATTCATTTTCGTTCCTGACACGATGCCTGAATTCCAAATTCCAAATTGATTTTATTTTTTTACCACTTTAGAACTTTTATTAACTTAATTTGGGTGTCTATGACCTATTCTAAACCTTATTCCCCCATTCATTGCAAATAACTAATGCATAGGCCCCACGTCGGCGACATAACACAATGGTGGAAGCAGACGTTAAACTTCAACCCAACAACAACACGATGCCTGCAGTCCAAAATGGCTAGCTTCTCTACTATCACAATTTGCTGTGAGAACACCTGCAATCGGTCGACTATAGGGGCAGCATGTCCTTGCCGTACAGCCGTAGGCCTATATATTGCCTTTTGTCGATGATTATTGAAAATAAGTAAATATCATGATTTTGGCATTTAAGTGATGAAAATGCAATCATTTCGAAATATATCAATTCTTTAATTTCAGTAAGCTGCCTTACGCCCACATACAATCATAAATAAATAAAACAGAATTAGAGAGGAAGTGAATTGACAATGTTTATTCCACCTCGTCAACTGAAAACATGGGAGTAGAGCGAGATTACAGTGACTGTTTAGACCAGACTTTCCAAGTACTATATAACTTCCTTGAAGTGTTATAGTGAGTGAGTTATTGTTTAACGCCGCTTGGGCAATATTTCAGCCATTAGCGGCGTGTTGAAGTGTTATAAACAACGTATGTGATCGATCTCTTACATAATATCCTTATTATCATTTCCTGTTCCGAGGACAGCTGTGCTTTATTGCTTTATGCCTGACTGGCTGGCTGATAAATTAGATAACATCATTGTTGATTTCAGCTTTACCGTTCATGCATTGTATAATGTCTGAGAGACTACGTGGAATAAGATATATCTATAAAAATGTAGATTATGCGGTTTTGATTATGTTCAAGATTAATCCAACTATATTTTATATTTTTCACTATCTTTTAAATGTCAAAAGCATGTGTTCATTTACTGTGCGAATTTAATTGGCGAAAAAAATCAAAACAAAGTAACTATTTGTCAATCCGGGATTAGGACGAGATAATTTTTATTGTCATTTACTAAAGTGAATCTATCATTAATTATGGCTCAGATTGTTGGTGCCCTTTTCTCTGTAAGACTGGTAAATACATGTACGTTAACAATTACTGCCAGGTTTGTATACATCATTTTTCAAGTCATTTTTATTCTTATCGGAACTATCGGGACGCATGATTTGCGAGGTGAACCCCTTGTCGATGACTATGAAATAATGAAAATATTAAATCAATTTTCGATTGTATCATCATGAGATTATACCTTAAAATTTTACTGATAAGTAGTCAACTCAAATGCGATTTTTACAGTGTTGTAAGACATACTAAACCGGACCCTTAATAACAGTTTAAAACACCCTATCATCAAGGTAACCCTTTTAATCAAACTTTATAACTAGTGACCAGTATATCCTTCATATATTCATTTTTTAAATAATCAACAGTGATATTTTCAAATTATGGCAAACGTGTCTTAAATTTCTGAAAAATTATTGTGTCTTTGTTAAATGTCAACTTGGTGTTCAATCATGCTTGTAAAAAGTTGGATAATTATTTGAGAATTGTATCAATATTAAAAGTGCATTTATTTTACAGTTGTTTAATCAAGGTTCAATTTACTGCCAAATATAAAAAAACAAACCTCAAACCCATATCTGCCAAAGATAAGAAATTTCAAATAGTTGGGACTTGAGTAATAGTGACGAAAATCCAAAAAATATCCACACAAGTCAAAACCTAACTTTTAAAAATATCGAAAGAAATATTGTGAAGTTTGTAGTGTCCAAGCTTACAAGTTAAATGTAAACAACTGCATAATACCAGAGTACAAGAATTGTTTATCTAATTTTGTAAAAGGTGAGGGAAATCTAAAAAAAAGCTAAAAAAGATTTCACTTTACAAAGATTTATATATGTTTTCTCATATCTCATATCTCATATGGCAGTTCAGTTGTAGAACGATTTGTTTAAAACGACATTCTCACACGCGTATCCGGTTGGGTAATTCGCGCGAGTAAGGAATAGGATGCAGCGCAGTAAATACACCGCTGAGTAGAGGGCGCGCTGATTGAGATTTACGACTCTCGCGGGGCCTCGCTAATTAAACACTGGAAGTTAAAAATTAAGGTTGTAGACCCCCTTTAAATGTCTGTCTATGTAAAAGTTGGACTTGTTTTCCTTGCCTACGGAATCGCTGCCGTCACTAATCGTGATATAAACATAAACTCAAAAAATGTATGGTGATGTATAAATCACATCACATGTTCAGAATATGTGAAGTTAGAATTTGATATGTACGTGTTATAGGTTAAAATTTGCCCTAGTTTAGACAAGTTTAGGCATAAGGTCTCAAAGGTAGGACTGAGCATAATCGTGAAATGTGTTTTAGAGGTTGTTCTATCCTTTAACGACTGTCATTCCGATACATAAGATAACGGAAAATATTTCGGAAGGCCAGTCGAATTAACGTTTTCAATATTTATCTGAAATGTCTACAGAACAACCACCCAACAGGGTACAGGCGAATACAAGATGTGGTCTCATAAAACTGTTTTACATAAACTATACTTTCTCATTGAGGAAACCATCGACGAAGTTGTTTTTTTACAATGTTAGTAATGTGGTGGCCTGTGATCGATAGATGAAATACCCACAGATTTATCATCAGCGAACTAGCGTGCTACACAATCTACTTCATCTGCAATGTCGTTTACAAAAATCAAACAGAGAGGGACCCAAGACTTATCCCTGGTGTTAACGAACCACTTCGAAAAGCCCTCTGGGTTCAAAGGGCCTTGGTCATTAGGCAACCCCAATCACTCCCTTGATATGACGTGTCTGCCTTTGGAACTACGGTTGTAGAAATAAGTTCCTCGGAAACATTTAGAGAACAAGCTCTACTTTTCTAAAATGATAAAAAAACTGAATAAACATCAGATGTTTCACAAGAAAAATTGATAGGTTTAATGGATTCGTTTTTAAAGCTTTCTAATGGCAAAAAGCAACTGCAACTAAAGAAAGCGCAATTACACCATACTTGTATACTATACAAAGAGGAACGCATAGGCGATTGCTATTTTTCAGAACTCCCATGTGGGTTATTTTGTTAGAGTATTCATATAAACATTACACAAGGATGTAAACAACATGTTTTTTCCCTTTCCAAATAAAAAAGCAGATGAAATGGTAAAGGTTGAACTTGAGCAGATTTTTCCTGGAGGTATGAAACACATCACTGCAGCGGACATGAATGTGTAGCATGCATATCCTGACTATTTAAGGGCAAGTTGCTTTCGTAAATTTCATTCGTTTTGAATGAGTTGAAGCGCCTTATCATTATGCCACGTCTTGACATTGCCACAAGGAACATCGACATCGGACGAATTCAAGCTGGGGAGTCTCAGATTGCTGTTGCAAAACGTCTGAATGTCAGTCAGAGTACCATAAGCCGACTCGTAGCTCGCTACAACCAGACTGTTTCAGCAAACGACTATCAACGATCAGGAAGACCGAGAGTCCCCCAATGCAGCACAAACCGTTACATCCGGGTCCTTCATTTGAGCCACAGCAGTTAGCACAGCATGAAGAGTACCCCGACTTCGGAGGATATCCGGCCAAAATGTACGGAATAGGCTGAGGGAAGCTGGACAAAAAACCAGAAGACCTTACGTTGGGCCCTTTCTACGACATCGACACCGTGTGCTACGTCCCCGTAGGTGCAACAGTGTGGCCGCATGGGACATACAGAACTGGAGACGCCTTCGGTTCAGTGATGAATCATAATTGCTTCTACAGAGACGTGATGGACGGAACAGGGTCTACAAACGAGCTCGCGAACGTTATGCTCCTAAAGGCATAGATCGGGTGGAAAATTCGGCGGAGACAGCGTTATGATGTAGGCTGCCATATCCTACACCAATCGCACTGATCCAGTCCACGTCCAAGGAAACCGGACGGCCGTACGCTACCGGGATACGATCTTGCAGCCACACCACCAGTAATCGATGTTCAAAGTCAGGAGTTAATTCAGCAAGAGGTACTGACACTTGAAAAGAGGTGGGCGAAACATATGACTGAATTGCCACATCGGATTTATTATAATCGAAAGACCTTCCCTTCTCCTATGAACAAGTAAAAGTTCATAATCCTCAAAGTATCTGTTCATGAGTTATTCTTGTTTGAAATATATATTTTTGCACAGTATATGTATAACGATATACTGAGAATGATAAGTAAAATAGATTCATCGAAGTGATGCCTTTTATTCAAATTAGCAATGTGAGCATCCAGCTGGTACAGACCGCTGATACAACAATCAATTAACACTTCAGATGGTATTTAGAAATTTGTTTCGATTTTTTGTAACTGCATTTCATATATGATATTTACGTTTAGGTGCACAATATTACAGCACTACAAAGCACTACGTTCATCCATTAGTCCATGCATTTGAAAATCGTCAAACTTTGAGATTCCAAACTGAACTTTAGCAAATCTTATATTAACTCAGAAACGTTGCATCTTCTAGGCATCTGCTAATATCTCAATTCTGGAACCTTCATTGGAATGTTGACAGACATAGTAGTTATATTTTGAGTTGGTCTTAATATGGTAAGTTGTTAGAGAATATGATACATGATAACATAATTTCTCTACATATTATCAGCAAAGAAACTCCACATAAGCAGAGAATAAGGGTTTATTTCATTCCTCTGGCCGCTACGTCCCGAATACCATGGAGAATCTAAAACATGAAAATAATTTTTAAATTGTATATTTCATTTAACAAATCAATGGAATAATAATTCAATTCAATTCAATTCAATATCAATGAAAGGCAATAGGTAACATATGCCAAATTTGTTGATCAGGAATGAATAAACTGGTGATATGATCACTGAGATTGTTGATGATGAAACATTTTTGACAAAATTCCTACATAAAAAAGTAAGCAAAAAGCAATCTTCTGCTCACTATTGTGCATGTATTGTCTTCAAGAGATCGTTGTTTTCCATAACAGTCTTCCTGCATAGATTAACAAATCATAATTGAGACAAATTAAAAACCTTCGCTTGAGAACATCCTTTTCGTTATCACTATCTACAACAGCAATAGATTTTTCTTTCATCCAAATAAATGAGAATTTTGAATTTGATCACTGTCTGGCATGTCTAGAATTCAGAATTCCTTGAGCTTCCCTCTTGCATCATCTAAAGCTCTAAATTTCTTTCATTGGTGTCAGTACGCAGTTTTAGAATCTCAATTACAGTTATTATTAAGTCCCCAACTCTTTTCTCACGTAGGTTTCTTTTGGTTCCCCTCTAGTGGGCGGCATTTTTACTGTTAACTTTGAGTAATATATAACTTACACCTGCAGTATGTTCCCCGGTTGATAGAAATGCTGTATGGGTAACACTGACAAAGCCAGCTTCCAGGCCTGTTGACACACCGACCGTATCCGCAGATACTTCCCCCAGGCAGTCTGCATTCGTCGATGTCTGAACAATCAGGACAAAACCTTTAATAAACATTAGTTTAGAATGACGTTCATTAATATTTTGATCTTAAATAACAGATAAAATAATACGCATTTAAATGGTAGTATTTTGCGTTAAAATTTTGACTTCTTCTAAGGTAATCCATCGCGAGAACACCATCAGCATCCAAGGATGCTGAGGCCATAGACTTTACTGTTGACGGTATGTGTCTTCTTAGGGTCGGTGACGACGTAACGTGCTTCAAATGCTTCGACTGGTCCGTTGTTTTGGCTGATAGTGGTGGACTAGAAGTTTAATCAATCGCAAAAGTCGCAAATTATAATGCACGCCAGACAAATAGTTCATCACTCAAAGAAATCTTTCCCTGAGGATTGCAACAATTTTCAGAGTTCTGCGTGAATTCTAGCCCTCAAAATTAAATTAAAAACACCCAAAAATGACTTTATCAAGCGTAAGTCCTTACCACGGCATTTCGCTAAAGCCTTGACGTAGTACACGTGAAATTTTCCAGCTTACTATTCAATGAAATTAGCAATACAGAAAGAACAAAAAAGGTGATACACTCAATAAAGAATGCGTCTGTAATAAGTATCGGCGCTGCAATTATTAGATTTTCAGTATATCGCATTCGCGATGGGCTGCACTAAATTTGTTCGCCCTTCGTTCTAAAACAGGGCATAAAAATTAAAATCTTCGCAGACGCGACAGGAAAGAGTTATGTAAGTGATCTTTGCTTGTGAAGAATAATAAGAAGAAGAGATTCTTTGACTTTAACTGAATTGTCAGAATCGGTTTGATATGGAGCTGATTCTTTCGACAAGATGTATTTCTGTGATTAGTATCAGTGATGATATAATGAACTCGCGTTAGGTCAATGTCTGCTAAGCCAGAAATAATCGTTCGCCGGTTATTCATTATCAGATCACGGATTTTGTTCCATGTCTGGTAATGCCAACGTGTTAGAACGACTTGGACGTAGGTTGCTCTTAAATGTTGTCTTGGCGACGCCCGAATTCAGTGGACAACCTTATTGTTTCGGCATGTAAAGGAGCACCATCTACTAATGTTTCAACCATATCATCACGAATTGCTTTTTGTGCTGAGACCCTTTATATATAGATACTTATTACACCTAGCAACTCGATATGTCGACTTAACAGACCCTGCTTCATTGCGAAGACCTGTCACAGATAAGCACTAACAACCATATATTGTAACAATGTATTGAAGATCCCGAAGAACATGATATAGTGCATGTGCAAAACATCGTGCCATAATGTTCTATATAGGTATTTTTTATCGTTACTACTTCTTATCATTCAACCTGCGAATCTGAATTGCCTGGAGAGAAACTTTTATATCATGTATAAATGAATTTCTTCTGTTCTAGCTCTCAACTTTAACATGCCTTTCAGAGAGCAAATAGTAGTACAGTAGTAAAAAATGAAATAACACATGGCAATACTAATGAAGCGTTATCTTACCACTACAGACGCTGCTGTCCCCGGGGTTGAGGATGAACCCAGGGTAACAGATACATCTTGACACCGCACCTGCATCCACACACTCGCCGTTCAAACATCCTGTCGTTCTGCAGTCCCTGTTCAGCGGGGTCGGGCCATTGGCTGTTTTTATACAAAGTGGATTTTAACTTACTTACTTTGGAGATTTTGCAAGCGCTTAACAATGTCATGTTGTACATAAAATATACAAGCTTAGCACATTATTTAAAGAATAAAAAATATAACATTCGCTGCTGACACGAATTCAGGGGTTTCAATTACATGACAACCACAAATAGAATCATGATTTAGAATTTACCAGAATTATTAATTTTGTCCTAATCAAATAAAAAAAAGCTCATTTGTAATCATCGCTTATACCAATGGCTGCATTTTCATTCATGACTTTCTGTATCGTTGGCTTGTGTTGAGAACCATAGAAACGCATTCGGAAACTTCTACGGTTATCTTCAAGAACATCAACTCTTTCAAAACATTATGATTGCAGATAGATAGATAGATAGATAGATAGATAGATTGAGTTTATTTGAGTCTCACCTCACAATCTATACACAATAAATGATGATTGCATTAGATAGATATCCATGGATGGACGTACCTTGACTAAGCAGGATTGCAACTTAGCTTCTGCAAGGGCACCAATCGTGCGACCTCTGATACACGTGATTAGTATTATGAGTGCATTTACCTAGCATTACAATACTGTCGGAATCGCTAGAAAATTATTTGTTAAAACCACAAACCCGGTAACGTCTAGATAAAATATTTTTTCAAAGAATCACTATCCATATAGACAGACAATTTTAAGGCGCGTTCTTTCAGGAGGAGGGCTGCCCTTTATGTTTCTTGTCATACAAAAAACATAACAGAAATTTATAAATAGGTTGTACAATGGTAAATATTAATATAAGATGAAAGCGACAGTAACAGGAGTCAGCCAATTATGAGCACCCAGTGGAGATTTCTGGTAAAATCTGTGTTGTTTCAAGTGAAAATTACGTTTGGGATACATGTTCTTTTAGACTTTTTGTTCTTATTTTGAAAAAAAGTTGAGTTTTAGGTACGTTTTCAGTACGTAGCAGACATGTGAAAAGGTCGAGGTTTACTCAGTTTACATGGCTTTTTCTGTCAGTTTCGCCGAGAAGGCAATAACAGCAAAATGTAGGGGATATCTAGAGGGTTATCGAGGGAGACCATGTTTGGAAGTTCAAAAAGGGCTTCTGTTTTCGTTTAATGGGTTCAAGTAGTTTTGAAGACACTGGAATATTGTGCCTGACAACCTGGTACATAGCTGGAAGGCGCTATTTCTTTTGATATAGATAGACAGCAAGTCGGTCCAGGCAAGGCAAAGAAAGTTTTTTGGATCGTTTCCCTGCTCGCCTGATCAGACTTCGGCATCTTTAAACGCACACACGAACATTTGGCCATATCACACCCTAGGGTGTTTTTTCCTTTAGCTTTGTGCAATTTAACCCTCGAAAAGGCACTTAACTGACACATAATGTGATGCAAACTTTGTCCCTCTCTTGTGACCGAAAATGGACTGTTCGCGAGCGATTCTATTCTTGATTCTCAAAGACCCTGGTCAGCTTTCTCTCATGCAAAAATCGTGAAATTCGACGGGTAGCTTTTTGAGTAGTGCCCTTGAAGTTTAATTTTGTATTAGCTGTCTAATGCAGTAATTAAAAAAAGAAACGTTTCCTCAATGGTGCATGGGGTCGGACATTTCTAAAAAGTGTAAAAAATCAAAATGGCGCCTAAACCACGTGACGTACGACTTCGCCACGAGTTACTCTTTTGCTTTGATGTTACTGCGCATCATTTAAAATGAAATTTCAAGTCTCTAAGTTATTTTGAAAAATCTGCCTAGTTAATCTTTTGAGTCGAACTGTGTCTTTATCGAGTTTGCTTGTTATAGCCCTTTATCATGAAGTTCTATCAGACTGCCAGGTTTGGCTGTTACATTAGCTAATTTGTATCCTCGTAGCTTGTATTATGAACATCAACAAAAGACTTACCTGGCCCCGGCTCTGTTGGATTAGCACTTACATACACTAGGGATGACATGACAAGTCCTATGAACAATACTGGCTTCATACTTGATTTAATGAAGGTAACAAGTAAACATATAATGCATCCTTTCTTTTCTTTTATACTCAACTCGGGGTTTAGCTGACCAATAAGAAATCTAGGTCTAAGGCGACAGAAATAAATATAAGAAACAAAGAACTTATTTATCCAACTCCAAGATTTCAGAAATTGTTTTGACACTTACATGATGATATTTGAATAGCGCCATGTAACGCTCGCATCTGATTGCGCTGATTAATGACTCGGGTCAGAAGATACACTCTATTTATGTCTTAACAACTTGACATCCCGCTTTGTTTTTAACAGTTTATTCATACAGACAATACCTTAAAATGAAAAAAACAGCAAATAATTTTTCCAAAGATCATTTGATTAAGAAGATATTAATGTTCACAGTGCGTACATTTTTGCCTGCGCGATTCGCAAGTCGTAACAATGCACTTTTCCGCGGTAGTGTAGTAGCGCAGTAGGTTGATGACAAAATATACATAACATGGCATACTATATCTACGTTTGCAATAATGGAGCACTCTGCCTACTATCTCGGTGCGAAAGAGACATGACATGTGCGTTGCCGCTAATTGTTCAACACCAGAACTGGAGATATTCTCCTTCATCAGTTTCCGTCAATTTGCGAATATAGATATTGAAATAATAATGTCTGAATTTTCAATAAACATGGCATATACTACATTTTATTATTGTACATACAATGACCTTTCAATATATTAAGATTTGATACATCATAAAGACTATTTAAAGGTGATTTCGTCAAATTTTAATTTTGGATAACCTTTTGATATTCAATTGAAAGTAATAAGCGTTGACACGAATGTGAATCAAGTTACCAGTTTGTGCTTGCTAGGCGATCTTCTCGAATACTCAGTCCATCGACATTGTCTTCGTGAAAAGCTTCGTTGTCACTCGATAGATCAGGTTCATACAGGTGAGGTCGGGAACATCCGCTGGGACACACAGTGTCCGAAGGACAAGATTCGAAACTGTAAGACAGGCACTCCATTGAAGCGAAAGCTCGCTGCTGAATTCCGATTCGGACATGACATAGATTTTTGGAGTTGAAATATGAATTACGGTGTAACTGCTGGCAGAATAATTGATATTGATACAGAACTTTATAATTGCCTTTTTATAAGAAAATTCAATTAACTGTATTTCCGAGAAGTTAATCCTGTCCATAGTGCTTTTTAATGTCTAAACACAAGAAAACAAGATTTGGTCCGTATATACAGCGCGGGTTCATAGACGGGATGATTTCGGAGATTAAACTATTAATACACATGTTTACTACAACAAAAGCTTATCATTCCTCATTTTCAAATGTTTCCCGACTACATTACTTGATAGTTGTTTATATGAGTGTTGTCAATAAAAAAAACGTGAACGACAAAGTCAATAATGTAAACAATAACAGAGAGTGTGACTGGTCAGGGCGATATGTCATGGCAGGCTGTGACTGGCTAATCAAACAATTTGCTGAGCGTTTTAACGAGGGTTGTTTTTACATGTAATTTAAGTAATTTTCTGGGTTAATTTGTAAAAGGTCAAGTATTTGAGTTTGATCTTAATAATCTAAAGAACCATTTTTGTGAAACACACCCCCTTGAGTTTATATGATATTTAGACACTTGTGTCACAGGTTACGACATCAGAATTGTACATCTCGGTTGTGTCTACCTCACGACACTACCAGCATCATAATCCATAATGATAATCAATATGTTGCTTACATGGGTGCTTTAAAGGCTCCCAGATGTAATTGGTATGTTCATTTTTCATTTTAATCATCTCAAAGAATTGTCCATTAAGCCCTGAAATTCTGAAATTCGACATTTCTTTGGTAACAGACTTCGAATGAATTGTGGCGAGATCTTTTATTTGAGATACCTGTTGCTGGTTGAAAGTTCCGTACCCCCCAAACCAATAACTGTCAACCCATATGATACATTGTACCGTTACCACCTGATACTGGTGTAAAACCTATAATAAGATGTCATTCAGCATGCATAGAAGTAAGGATTCTAACATAACACCTACGAAAAGGAAATAAGGACCGCACGTGCTTAAAATATTTATGCTGTACAACTAGTTATATCTAATAACTCTAGCGCGCACAACTCTATTGACCTCAGGGATAAAGACTTCCATTTCATCACAGGGGCACATAGACAATGGCTACGATGAAGACACCGCTCTGACCGTCCTGTACATGTATGTGTTACTGGACACTGATACTTGCTGCACCACCAATCAGTTCCATCGTCCTGTACATGTAGTGTTACTGGACACTGATTCTTGCTGCACCACCAATCAATTCCATCGTCCTGTACATGTATGTGTTACTGGACACTGATACTTGTTGCACCACCAATCAGTTCCATCGTCCTGTACATGTATGTGTTACTGGACACTGATACTTTCTGCACCACCAATCAGTTCCATCGCCCTGTACATGTATGTGTTACTGGACACTGATACTTGCTGCACCACCAATCAGTTCCATCGTCCTGTACATGTATGTGTTACTGGACACTGATACTTGTTGCACCACCAATCAGTTCCATCGCCCTGTACATGTATGTGTTACTGGACACTGATATTTCTGCACCACCAATCAGTTCCATCGTCCTGTACATGTATGTGTTACTGGACACTGATACTTGTTGCACCACCAATCAATTCCATCGCCCTGTACATGTATGTGTTACTGGACACTGATACTTTCTGCACCACCAATCAGTTCCATCGTCCTGTACATGTATGTGTTACTGGACACTGATACTTGCTGCATCACCAATCAGTTCCATCGTCCTGTACTTGTATGTGTTACTGGACACTGATACTTGCTGCACCACCAATCAGTTCCATCGTCCTGTACATGTATGTGTTACTGGACACTGATACTTGTTGCACCACCAATCAGTTCCATCGTCCTGTACCTGTATGTGTTACTGGACACTGATACTTTCAGCACCACCAATCAGTTCCATCGCCCTGTACATGTATGTGTTACTGGACACTGATACTTGTTGCACCACCAATCAGTTCTATCGTCCTGTACCTGTATGTGTTACTGGACACTGATACTTTCTGCACCACCAATCAGTTTCATCGTCCTGTACATGTATGTGTTACTGGACACTGATACTTTCTGCACCACCAATCAGTTCCATCGCCCTGTACATGTATGTGTTACTGGACACTGATACTTGTTGCACCACCAATCAGTTCCATCGCCCTGTACATGTATGTGCTACTGGACACTGATACTTGCTGCACCACCAATCAGTTCCATCGTCCTGTACATGTATGTGTTACTGGACACTGATACTTGTTGCACCACCAATCAGTTCCATCGTCCTGTACATGTATGTGTTACTGGACACTGATACTTGCTGCACCACCAATCAGTTCCAGCGTCCTGTACATGTATGTGTTACTGGACACTGATACTTGTTGCACCACCAATCAATTCCATCGCCCTGTACATGTATGTGTTACTGGACACTGAAACTTTCTGCACCACCAATCAGTTCCATCGCCCTTTACATGTATGTGTTACTGGACACTGATACTTGTTGCACCACCAATCAGTTCCATCGTCCTGTACATGTATGTGTTACTGGACACTGATATTTGCTGCACCACCAATCAGTTCCATCGCCCTGTACATGTATGTGTTACTGGACACTGATACTTGTTGCACCACCAATCAGTTCTATCGTCCTGTACCTGTATGTGTTACTGGACACTGATACTTTCTGCACCACCAATCAGTTTCATCGTCCTGTACATGTATGTGTTACTGGACACTGATACTTTCTGCACCACCAATCAGTTCCATCGCCCTGTACATGTATGTGTTACTGGACACTGATACTTGTTGCACCACCAATCAGTTCCATCGCCCTGTACATGTATGTGCTACTGGACACTGATACTTGCTGCACCACCAATCAGTTCCATCGTCCTGTACATGTATGTGTTACTGGACACTGATACTTGTTGCACCACCAATCAGTTCCATCGTCCTGTACATGTATGTGTTACTGGACACTGATACTTTCTGCACCACCAATCAGTTCCAGCGTCCTGTACATGTATGTGTTACTGGACACTGATACTTGTTGCACCACCAATCAATTCCATCGCCCTGTACATGTATGTGTTACTGGACACTGAAACTTTCTGCACCACCAATCAGTTCCATCGCCCTTTACATGTATGTGTTACTGGACACTGATACTTGTTGCACCACCAATCAGTTCCATCGTCCTGTACATGTATGTGTTACTGGACACTGATACTTGCTGCACCACCAATCAGTTCCATCGCCCTGTACATGTATGTGTTACTGGACACTGATACTTGCTGCACCACCAATCAGTTCCATCGTCCTGTACATGTATGTGTTACTGGACACTGATACTTGCTGCACCACCAATCAGTTCCATCGCACTGTACATGTATGTGTTACTGGACACTGATACTTGCTGCACCACCAATCAGTTCCATCGCCCTGTACATGTATGTGTTACTGGACACTGAAACTTTCTGCACCACCAATCAGTTCCATCGCCCTTTACATGTATGTGTTACTGGACACTGATACTTGTTGCACCACCAATCAGTTCCATCGTCCTGTACATGTATGTGTTACTGGACACTGATACTTGCTGCACCACCAATCAGTTCCATCGCCCTGTACATGTATGTGTTACTGGACACTGATACTTGCTGCACCACCAATCAGTTCCATCGTCCTGTACATGTATGTGTTACTGGACACTGATACTTGCTGCACCACCAATCAGTTCCATCGCACTGTACATGTATGTGTTACTGGACACTGATACTTGCTGCACCACCAATCAGTTTCATCGTCCTGTACTTGTATGTGTTACTGGACACTGATACTTGTTGCACCACCAATCAGTTCCATCGTCCTGTACCTGTATGTGTTACTGGACACTGATACTTGCTGCACCACCAATCAGTTCCATCGTCCTGTACTTTGTATGTGTTACTGGACACTGATACTTGCTGCACCACCAATCAGTTTCATCGTCCTGTACATGTATGTGTTACTGGACACTGATACTTGCTGCACCACCAATCAGTTCCATCGTCCTGTACATGTATGTGTTACTGGACACTGATACTTGCTGCACCACCAATCAGTTCCAGCGTCCTGTACATGTATGTGTTACTGGACACTGATACTTGTTGCACCACCAATCAATTCCATCGCCCTGTACATGTATGTGTTACTGGACACTGAAACTTTCTGCACCACCAATCAGTTCCATCGCCCTTTACATGTATGTGTTACTGGACACTGATACTTGTTGCACCACCAATCAGTTCCATCGTCCTGTACATGTATGTGTTACTGGACACTGATACTTGCTGCACCACCAATCAGTTCCATCGCCCTGTACATGTATGTGCTACTGGACACTGATACTTGCTGCACCACCAATCAGTTCCATCGTCCTGTACATGTATGTGTTACTGGACACTGATACTTGTTGCACCACCAATCAGTTCCATCGTCCTGTACATGTATGTGTTACTGGACACTGATACTTGCTGCACCACCAATCAGTTCCAGCGTCCTGTACATGTATGTGTTACTGGACACTGATACTTGCTGCACCACCAATCAGTTCCAGCGTCCTGTACATGTATGTGTTACTGGACACTGATACTTGCTGCACCACCAATCAGTTCCAGCGTCCTGTACATGTATGTGTTACTGGACACTGATACTTGTTGCACCACCAATCAATTCCATCGCCCTGTACATGTATGTGTTACTGGACACTGATACTTTCTGCACCACCAATCAGTTCCATCGCCCTGTACATGTATGTGTTACTGGACACTGAAACTTTCTGCACCACCAATCAGTTCCATCGCCCTTTACATGTATGTGTTACTGGACACTGATACTTGCTGCACCACCAATCAGTTCCATCGCCCTGTACATGTATGTGTTACTGGACACTGATACTTGCTGCACCACCAATCAGTTCCATCGTCCTGTACATGTATGTGTTACTGGACACTGATACTTGCTGCACCACCAATCAGTTCCAACGCACTGTACATGTATGTGTTACTGGACACTGATACTTGCTGCACCACCAATCAGTTTCATCGTCCTGTACTTGTATGTGTTACTGGACACTGATACTTGTTGCACCACCAATCAGTTCCATCGTCCTGTACATGTATGTGTTACTGGACACTGATACTTGCTGCACCACCAATCAGTTCCATCGTCCTGTACTTTGTATGTGTTACTGGACACTGATACTTGCTGCACCACCAATCAGTTTCATCGTCCTGTACGTGTATGTGTTACTGGACACTGATACTTGCTGCACCACCAATCAGTTCCATCGTCCTGTACATGTATGTGTTACTGGACACTGATACTTGCTGCACCACCAATCAGTTCCAGCGTCCTGTACATGTATGTGTTACTGGACACTGATACTTGTTGCACCACCAATCAATTCCATCGCCCTGTACATGTATGTGTTACTGGACACTGAAACTTTCTGCACCACCAATCAGTTCCATCGCCCTTTACATGTATGTGTTACTGGACACTGATACTTGTTGCACCACCAATCAGTTCCATCGTCCTGTACATGTATGTGTTACTGGACACTGATACTTGTTGCACCACCAATCAGTTCCATCGTCCTGTACATGTATGTGTTACTGGACACTGATACTTGCTGCACCACCAATCAGTTCCATCGTCCTGTACTTTGTATGTGTTACTGGACACTGATACTTGCTGCACCACCAATCAGTTCCATCGTCCTGTACATGTATGTGTTACTGGACACTGATACTTGCTGCACCACCAATCAGTTCCAGCGTCCTGTACATGTATGTGTTACTGGACACTGATACTTGTTGCACCACCAATCAATTCCATCGCCCTGTACATGTATGTGTTACTGGACACTGAAACTTTCTGCACCACCAATCAGTTCCATCGCCCTTTACATGTATGTGTTACTGGACACTGATACTTGTTGCACCACCAATCAGTTCCATCGTCCTGTACATGTATGTGTTACTGGACACTGATACTTGCTGCACCACCAATCAGTTCCATCGTCCTGTACTTTGTATGTGTTACTGGACACTGATACTTGCTGCACCACCAATCAGTTTCATCGTCCTGTACGTGTATGTGTTACTGGACACTGATACTTGCTGCACCACCAATCAGTTCCATCGTCCTGTACATGTATGTGTTACTGGACACTGATACTTGCTGCACCACCAATCAGTTCCAGCGTCCTGTACATGTATGTGTTACTGGACACTGATACTTGTTGCACCACCAATCAATTCCATCGCCCTGTACATGTATGTGTTACTGGACACTGAAACTTTCTGCACCACCAATCAATTCCATCGCCCTTTACATGTATGTGTTACTGGACACTGATACTTGTTGCACCACCAATCAGTTCCATCGTCCTGTACATGTATGTGTTACTGGACACTGATACTTGCTGCACCACCAATCAGTTCCATCGCCCTGTACATGTATGTGCTACTGGACACTGATACTTGCTGCACCACCAATCAGTTCCATCGTCCTGTACATGTATGTGTTACTGGACACTGATACTTGTTGCACCACCAATCAGTTCCATCGTCCTGTACATGTATGTGTTACTGGACACTGATACTTGCTGCACCACCAATCAGTTCCAGCGTCCTGTACATGTATGTGTTACTGGACACTGATACTTGTTGCACCACCAATCAATTCCATCGCCCTGTACATGTATGTGTTACTGGACACTGAAACTTTCTGCACCACCAATCAGTTCCATCGCCCTTTACATGTATGTGTTACTGGACACTGATACTTGTTGCACCACCAATCAGTTCCATCGTCCTGTACATGTATGTGTTACTGGACACTGATACTTGCTGCACCACCAATCAGTTCCATCGCCCTGTACATGTATGTGTTACTGGACACTGATACTTGCTGCACCACCAATCAGTTCCATCGTCCTGTACATGTATGTGTTACTGGACACTGATACTTGCTGCACCACCAATCAGTTCCATCGCCCTGTACATGTATGTGTTACTGGACACTGATACTTGCTGCACCACCAATCAGTTCCAGCGTCCTGTACATGTATGTGTTACTGGACACTGATACTTGTTGCACCACCAATCAATTCCATCGCCCTGTACATGTATGTGTTACTGGACACTGAAACTTTCTGCACCACCAATCAGTTCCATCGCCCTTTACATGTATGTGTTACTGGACACTGATACTTGTTGCACCACCAATCAGTTCCATCGTCCTGTACATGTATGTGTTACTGGACACTGATACTTGCTGCACCACCAATCAGTTCCATCGCCCTGTACATGTATGTGTTACTGGACACTGATACTTGCTGCACCACCAATCAGTTCCATCGTCCTGTACATGTATGTGTTACTGGACACTGATACTTGCTGCACCACCAATCAGTTCCATCGCACTGTACATGTATGTGTTACTGGACACTGATACTTGCTGCACCACCAATCAGTTTCATCGTCCTGTACTTGTATGTGTTACTGGACACTGATACTTGCTGCACCACCAATCAGTTCCATCGTCCTGTACATGTATGTGTTACTGGACACTGATACTTGCTGCACCACCAATCAGTTCCATCGTCCTGTACTTTGTATGTGTTACTGGACACTGATACTTGCTGCACCACCAATCAATTCCATCGTTCTGTACATGTATGTGTTACTGGACACTGATACTTGCTGCGCCATTAGGCTGGAATCTACCTACGCTGATATATTCAGAAAACAACATCAATATAAAATTTAGACGCAGCAGACACGCAAGATAATCTAAAAACTACGATAAAAGTTTTAGATTTCTGTACGCTACTAAAGGTTTATTTTTAGATAAGCGTCTATATGAACTTGACTCACTGAAATACTGTAATTATAATTACAGTCCCAAGGATAAACCATTTAGTGATGTCTTATTGGCTGCGATGTTTTATTACCATAAGTATCATGGCGTTATACACTTTTCAAAGAGTCAAGAGTTCTCAACATTACAGCAGAAAATACATCGTACTAGAAACAGTGCTGGTTGTGCACTGCTACATAGTGACACTGATTTCTTTTTCCACAAGTCAAGTAACGTGTACAAAGTTTGCGGATATCGAAAATGTAAACCTACTTGAATTTAAAAATTACGCTCTAAAGGTTAAAGTAATTGATATAATACCCAATTGTTATAAATATTTTTTGGCGCTCTGTTGTAAATGCTTTATTGGTTACATTAACAAAGTAGAATCAAAATATATCTATTCTACATTTATTTCATTATATTCTAATTTCATAAATTCCAAATAATATTAAATCATTCAACACTTACAAAACATAAATATAATGAAAAACAGTAAACAACTTCACAATTGCTTTTATTTTGTATGGACGTATCCCAAGATCACTTACTTTCATACATGCCTTCTGCTCAAAAGAACAGAACATAACAGGGTTTTATTCTCAAAAAACACAGAGTGATATAGAGAACATACAGTACAAGTATATACAAATATGAGGTCATTTATCAATGAATCAATCAATCAAAGTTTATTTTCTCGAAAATCACCCACGGTGGTACAAGAGAATACAAATATACATATACTACATTAACATAAACAGACAAGAGGTGTGATATCAGCAACATAATTCATTTGAGCTTTTCGAAAACAATACGAAGATATTTTGACAGGATTTTAATATCTGATATTCTATAAGAACATATAAGGCTTTTGTAATTGTATATATTCGGCCATTTTAAGTAATATTCATTAATATAGAGAAGTCGTTCTGTTTCAAAAGCTTTTCAGTTGAATACGTAATGTATTTCGTCTGCTATGGCTGGAGAATCGCACAGAGGCCATGTTCTATCCTCACCGGGTAGACCACGCCATCTGCCGGTTTCTACCGGTAAGTTATGATTACTCGTTCTTAGTTTTAAAATTGGAATATGTAAAGATTTTTGTAGTAGGAGATAACGCTCGAAGGAAGGTATATCTTTAATCAGATTGTAATACATTCCTTTAGAGCTACATCGCCAGGATTGATAAAAGTGACCTCTCAATGTTATTTCTACTTATAACGAGACCCATTTAGGGGAATAGTTATATGGATTTGTGAGTACGTCACTCAGACCATATCCATCCAGTTTATACTTAACATTTTTAAGCCAATCGTTTTCCTTACCATTATAAATCTTATCATGTATCAGGTATTCCAAGATAGTTTTAGATAATTTATTTTTTTCAGTGCTAAGTGTAGTGTGCCAAAACATGATAATTCTTTTTGATATTTTTATGCTCAATAGTTCTCTTCCTAGCTCACCATATACATAGAAATTAGCTGTAGAATTTCTTAAACCAGTTGACAGTTTTAGAAATTTAAGGTGGAGTTTTTCAATGACTTCAGTGTTTTCATGGCCCCAAAGTTCACGACCATACAACAATATAGGTGCAATCATGACATCAAATGCTTTGTAGAGAGTATCTAATGGTTGATTGCTATTTCTTGCTCTACCCAGAAGACAAAACATTGCTTTAGATGCATTATGCGTATACATATTATTTAAATAGATGAAGACATTGTTTGACATATTTGGCAATTTGCCAATAAGTGGTGCGTAATTACATTTCATTAGGAATGTGAACTTAAAAATAGTTGGATTTTCACAGAAGTATTTTTTGGAAAAACGTCAGTCTTTGAGCATGTAGTGATGGACAGATAAGTAACAAATGATACTCGTCACAAACAGACTCATTACATAATGTACAAAGTCGATTTTCTTTTGGAATATTTAGCCAGCGCCCTAAATCTATCGGTATGATTTGTTGTCCAAAGTTTAGTAAGCCAAACTTTAACATAGAAAGTTAATTGAAGAAGATAGGGTTATAGAATTAAGTCATTTTTAAACATTGCATAATAGTATCCTTTTGATGATTGTTTAATATCTGAGTTCCATGACTGTATAAACTAGTCTAAAAGAGTCCTCTTAAAAAAACATTGTTGAGCAAGGTTATGTTATTTACACATTGAGAGACCCATACATAAGACATTCCAGTTTCATCTAAGATAGATTTGACATTATCTAGACCAAAATTACAATTATTGCCATTAGCACTCAAAGTGTACATTAGATCATAAAATGATATGAGATAACTTATGACTAGGTTGTAATAATTTAGCCCAGTAAGAGATAATTCTTATCTTAACATTAATGTCAAGGGGAAACCTTCCAAGTTCACCATAAACCATAAAATCAGGACTAGAATATTTAACATATAAAATATATTTACAAAAGCGAAGATGAACACGTTCCAATAATTTAACATTTTCAAAACCCCAAACCTCAGCACCATATAACAAAATGGGTTGTATAAGCTGATCAAATAGTTTTAATTGACGATCAATGGGGATGTCTAACTGGCGAATAAATCTTAAAACTGAAAACATTGCTTTACAGGATTGGTCAGATAATCTTTACAAAATCGCCCGTTGCCACAAAATAATATACCAAGATAAATGTATTCCTTAACAACTTTTAATGGCCGATCGAATAAAATAAGATGAAACCTTTTACGCACATGGCCTTTCGAAAATATAACACTCTTTGTTTTATTTGTATTAACTTTAAGCTTTCATAATTTACAAAAAAATTCAAAATGACATAAACTTTGTTGTAAACCTTACGAGGTCTCGGCAAACAAAACAGTGGCATCAGCATACAGTAAAATCATCAACTTTATATATACATTAAAATTTCTCTCAAAAAGAGAATTTACAGTAGTAAGTCCATCGACATTGTGATCTTGTAGGAAAGATTCAAGATCGTTTAGATAAATGGCAAAAAGAAATGGTGAAAGATTTTTACCTTGCTTTATTCCTATTTTACTTAGAAAAAAATCTGAGAATTTATCATTTTGCCAAAAATACACGATGGTATATATTACAGATAACTTTTAAGCATTTTCCACGTATATTACTTTTTATGATTTTAAGCCAAGGCCCATTTCTCCAAACAGTATCAAAAGCTTTAGTGAAATCAATAAAGGCACAAATATTCTTTTATTGTAATTTTGGTTAATTGTCAAGTAGTGATATATATAATTGTATTGACATGGTCAGTTGTCGAATAATTACGACGAAAGCCAGCTTGCGCTTCACTCAAAATATTAGTGATATCAGAAAAATGTTGTAACCTTTCACTAATAATAGATGTAAAAAGCTTTCCCAAGCAACTAACAATTGATATGCTCCTTAAAGATAGGTTTTATGTAACCTACAAGCCAAGCTTTGGTTGTTACGCCACAGTCTAAAATAGCATAAAAAAGTATAATGTATACAGGCATCAAATTATTGATAGATGATTTTATATATTCATTACAAATGCCATCAAGGCCACAAACCTTGTTATTATGCAAGCGTTTCACAGCTTTGTTTACTTCATCTTCTGTGATCTTACAATCCAACACTTCACAATTCAGTATATTTGATGTATCAAAATAGACGTCATCGTCATCACCCCCTATGGGTTCTTTAAAATAATCAAAGAATTTGTTTAAGTCATTACTCTTTCTTCTTTTTTTTAAAACGATTAAAGAACGTTTTGGGTTTTTTATCCTTAGTTTGTCGAATAGTCTGAGCGCATTTATTCTTAAAAGAAAAATAAGAGCGTTTAATTGTTTTATTGTACTCCATACCCTTTGTGTATAGATAGTTAGTACTTAGTGAGAGTTAACACAGGTTGCCCGACATGAGGTGCGGGGCATATAGCTGGACTGACAGGAGGTAGAGAAGTTGTACAGAGACAGTATGAGGAGAAGTTGTACAGAGACAGTATGAGGAGAAGTTGTACAGAGACAGTATGAGGAGAAGTTGTACAGGGACAGTATGAGGAGAAGTTGTACAGGGACAGTATGAGGAGAAGTTGTACAGAGACAGTATGAGAAGTTGTACAGAGACATTATGAGAAGAAGTTGTACAGAGACAGTATGAGAAGTTGTACAGAGACAGTATGAGGAGAAGTTGTACAGAGACAGTATGAGGAGAAGTTGTACAGAGACAGTATGAGAAGTTGTACAGGGACAGTATGAGGAGAAGTTGTACAGAGACAGTATGAGGAGAAGTTGTACAGAGACAGTATGAGGAGAAGTTGTACAGAGACAGTATGAGGAGAAGTTGTACAGAGACAGTATGAGGAGAAGTTGAAACTGACAAGGAATGTTGAGAGGTTGGAACAGACAACGAAAGAAAGAAAGTGGAAGACAGCTTATCGCACGTCTGCCAGTCAGTCTTGAATACCTAAACTCAAACTAGTAGACGCTTCAGTCAGTTGTCACGTCATGATCCAGAGAGTGGGCGGAATTTTTAAAAAAACGGAAAAAGGGCTACAATGGGAAGCACCTTTTACAACATTCCGTTCTATTAGGTCACAAAACAAATCAAGCAATACAGCTATTCCAAGTATATTAATGTTATGGAATGTACGCAGGGTCTTGTGATTTAATACAATGTGATTTACAAGTAAATATGGCTCAAATGCAAGGCAATGACCACATGGGATATCAATGGTTACATATGCCAAAAAATAGTATAGTCAACAAAAGGTCGCTTTATCAGTATTGCATATAAAGGAAACTTATCATCCAATTAGAACCAATGGATGGACTATTCAGTATTTGTTCGAAAGAATTTTTGAATTGAATTGCCACTCCTCCGTGGTGCAGAGCTGGTAAAGTGCTAGGCCTACATACAACAACTGCCGGTGGAGAACAACTTCCGATACGAAGGTCCATGGATGGAAACGCGGTGACAAACATACCAAATTTGAATGATTGTATATATGCTGAGCACGTGACTGTATAGGTAGCTGAACGATATGAATGTGAGTAGATGAACGAGGCGAAAAGCAGACAGTATAGAGGAGAGAACAGAATCAGCCGAGGCAGAAGAGACCATCTTTAATATACCCCCAAACTTCCATACCCCTATTAAACGCTTAATTGCCCCAAAACTAATGGGAAGCGCCCCTTTTTAAAAATAAATAGATAAATACAAATCGAAACACCAAGTCAAAAAGGTGTTTAGATAAGGCATATTCATTTTTGATTAGACTTAAAAGTGTTGAATAAATCAGAAAATGGATTGGTCATGTATTTATTATGCCTATTCGACATTGTTGGTATCATCGATTTTCAAAGATGTAGCCAGACGCTACTGTGGTAACAGCAATAGTTATAATCATGGTTGTAATGTTTAATGCTGAAAGCTGTGAAAATGCGAAGTTTGTAAAAGCAAATTGTGTAATGAAAAGATACGTTTTAACTGTGTGTTTATATCAACTTCACAATCAAAATCGGCCTACTAAAAAGAAATATTTGGATACTTTCAATAACTTTCTTATTGGCAACTGAATATTTTCAAATAAAACAATTTATGAATATAAGTGCTTATTTTCTAAATAATTTGAATAAATATTTTGCAAGTTATTGCAAACATGTTATGTATGTAAAAAGGGAGGGACGACACCGTTCGTAGGCCAAGAGATTTATTCTCAAAAGTTCAGGATAAACAACAACCTGCACAACAAATCAAACATCGTATAAAATGTGTGCATGAATCAAACAAATAAAGTTATCAATACATAAACAATATCTTAGTCTGAAGGTATCAGTTATACATAAGATAAAGATAACATGTATTCTATCAATCTAAACTTTACTTGAGAATGTGAATAACAATACAAAATGTTATAGGCAGAAAATATCTGTTTCATATAATATTTGCATTTAATAAATTCACTATCATATTTGGTCCAGTCAGTGTGAACTCTTATCTTTATCAACTAAAGCTAATAACATATTAACTATACAAGAGTTAATAGTCACTGACTAGAATAACGTACATGAAATACGAATATATGAACATCTAATAACAACAATACATTGAACAGTTACATTGATTGATTTTGACTCAGATAGACCACATCAACTCACCCTCAACTAACATGATGCTCTCATGCCAACTGCATTCCCGGATGAGTCAGTGGTATAGATATATATCAACTACAATGAAAATGAAAGTTCCCTCATAACTAGTGAACATAATATTTGTACATGAGACAAAATACACGAATGAACAAATGACTAGTACATTATAAAACTCATGAACAACTAGTTTGTATAATGTAGTAAATCTTATATAATATATTATGCTAAATATTCTTTATGCGTAATTATTCTTTTACATACATAATGAATTGCCGCAATAAGAACTATTGAAAATCATTATGAAACACATAGAACTCAGCGGTCTAATACAAGCAAGGTTGGTCATTTACACTTCATGGACAATTACCATTGTTCCCGCTGACCTACCCTGCCCTGACTGATAGTGCCACGAGGCAGGAGGGTCACACTGCACAGAGTAACACAGAATGGTAACTTGATACCAAACTTCAAATACAACTTTAAACAGCTTTAGAGTGATAATTTCTATTAACAAACTTTTCATAAGGGAATTATACATTGAAGAAACAACAAAAAGAATTTACTTACAAGGTATAAACTTGACTAAAGATAAATGTCTCCACACTGCAGAATGTGTCTGTCTTGCTCAGCAGCACCGCATGGGAAAATGACCGTATGTACAGTGCATCATGGGAAATTAAACTTTAATTATTTTAAAAGAACAGTAAATTAACCTTTTACCTCAATCATTGCACACACATGAATGATTAATAAAACATCTAAACATTAGATTATAAAACATTAAGAGTGTTATTGCAACTTCCATCTGTCGGAAACAGCCGACAATTTGGGGGCTAATTATAGCTGACCCCTGTGGTGGACAGCACTGCTACATGTAGCACTCTGCTACAAGACATGTGGATAGAGCAGGGAGGCATGACTGTTGCCACTTTACACTCCCCTGCTTACTAGTTGGCTCCCGACAACTACAGAAACATCCAACTATCTAGTTTTTTATAAAAATGATACAGAAATATTGGTAAACATTGGATTCAACAAAGTACATGAAAATACGTAATTCATAGATAACATTCAACATTTTAACACTCATGACTGCCTGAGAAACAGTTGTTTATTTGGCCTATCTTACAATATTTCCCAATGAGCAAATCCTCCCAACGTTCTACTTATGGACGGATTGATGCAGGAGCTGGACCAGGAGAAGTTGAGTTTTGCTTATATCTTCTATGACTGATTTGCTAAACGGTATTTGGCTCCTGTTGTTTTCTTCTAAAAGTACTGATCTTGGCTGATTTAGAGGGTTTCGACTTTTTCCTGCAGTTTTCCTAGTGGATCTTGTGACCTTTCCATCCTGTCAGACTCCAGCTCCCCTGCTTCGGATGAAGCAGTACTGCTGACTTCTGATCCTTCTGGTGTATCCTCCACTACCGAGGCGTCTCCCTGTCCAACAGACTCTGCAGTGTCTGTACCTTGCACATCTGTGCCCTGGACTACCTGATCCGCCTCTTCTACCGGTGGTTCACCATGTCTCAGGATGTGAGGTTACAGCATGTGTATCTGGAAATCCTCAAGCTCCTCGTCGTCCTTCATCTCCAGCACATCTAATTATTGTCTCTGCTCAGCCTCTAGTTCATCTCCTGGGGCTTGGTGAATATCCTCAACCAGTTTCTTTGAATCCAGCAGCTCCTTCCTGTGGACAACATGTGTATTTGCTTTCTCATCCAAGGACTCTATCACATACTCATGATTGTTTTTCATCTCGATGACTTTGAATGGTGTTGGAGCCCATATGTCTTGGATCTTGTGTCTTCCTTGTGGATGGTTTTTCAAGAAAACTCGAGCACCAACTGGGATATCTTTATGATTGGCATGTTCATTTCTCTGTTCCCTACGTTTTAGAGCTTCCCTCTCAGTTCTTTCCGACACCATGCCATAAACATCTCTCAACTTCTTGTGGTGTTCCACGGTCCACTCCTCGCTTGGTTGATCTGTCTGTCCAAGAAGGTGATCAATAGGAACCTTCGGCTCTCTCCCGAAGAAGAGATAATGTGGAGAATAACCTGTCGTTGCATGAGGGGTTGTGTTGTAGGCATAGAGCAGCTCGGGTAATAGCTCCGGCCAGTGGCGCTTCCTATCTTGAGGCAGTGTCCTGAGAAGGTTATGCAGAGTCCTGTTGAACCTCTCGCATGTAGCGTTTCTTTTAGGATGGTATGGTGTTGTTTTTGTCTTGACAATGCCATAGATATCACAGAGCTCATGAATTACTTTGCTCTCAAAGTTCCGACCTTGATCACTATGTAGCCTAACTGGAAGTCCATAGTGAACAAACCATTCCTTTACCAAAGTTCTGGCTACTCTCTTTGCAGATTGATCCCTCAGGATCGATGGCAAGTATCTCCAATGGTCTCTTTGCTGTTATAGATCCAATGGTAGGTCGCACACTCTCTCCATGTTTGCCTAACATGCACCTTGAGCATTGCTTGCAGTAATCCTTGACATCCCTCGCCATATAGGACCACATGCACCTACTATGCAATAGTGCATAGGTTCTCTCAGCACATTGATGTCCCGAATCATCGTGTACAGATTTGAGGACCTTTTCTTTCAGTAACTTTGGCAGTAGAAGTTGCTTCACTGAAGATCCTTTCTCCATTATCCGTCTGTATAAAACGTCATTCTCCTCTACATCTGCTTCCAGTATCGGAAAAGTCTCCTAGTCCTCGGGTGTTCTTGCAGGTACTGGCGTTTGGACGGCTTTTTGTCTTGGTCCCAATAATATCTAAATCTCCCAATGTATTTATCTTCCATTTGAAGTTTTGCTATATCTTCTGATGAAAGTGCTGGCATGTGGGTAGATATAATTGGAGCCTGCCTTAGAACAGTTGTGTTCATTTCTTCCTGCATTACTAACTCCCTTATCTCATTCATTGCTGACCGGAGGACTCCTGGAAGCTGTGTAGAGTTGCTTGGAGTTGTCAAAGTTTCCACTTCTAAAGCCTCTAGTCTGGCTGTTTCTGGAGAATGCTTGGATTTGCGGCTGAGAGAATCGGCATTCTTGTTCAGTTTTCCTGACCTGTGTTTAATGGTGAGGTTACACTGAGCTAATTCGCCTACCCATCTCATCTCAGTTGCTCCTAGTTTTGCTGTTGTCTGGATGTAGCTGAGTGGGTCGTTGTCAGTAAATACGAAGCACTCTGTCCCTAGCAGTAGGTCTCGGTACTTATCCGTTACAGCCCATTTGAGTGCAAGCAGTTCCAGTTTCATGCTGCTGTAGTTGTCCATATTCTTCTCATTAGGACGTAAGGAACGACTTGCGTAGCTGAGGACCACTTTACCTTGTTCCTGCTCCTGTGACAGCACAGCTCCTAGTCCTGCATTGCTTGCATCTACCTCCAAGATGTATGGTTTGGTGAAGTCAGGGAAACCTAGCATTGGGGCTGAAGTGAGCTTTGTCTTCAACTCCTCAAAGGCTCTATCGCATGACTCGTCCCATGCAGACATACCAAGTCCTTGAGGCCTAACCTTTCTTTTCCCTTTCTTGCTGGATTTTGTTCCTTGAAGCAGAACATGTAAAGGAGATGCAATCTTAGCAAAATTCTGGACAAACCTCCTGTAGTATCCGGCAAGTCCTAGAAATCCTCGAAACTGTGTCTCTGTCTTTGGTGTCTCCCAATCTAGCACTGCTTTTACCTTATCTTTATCCGGAAGCACGCCTTCCTCAGAAATCTGATGACCAAGGTACCTCAACTTTTGCTTGAAGAGTTGACATATCTCTGGTCTGACTTTCAAATTGTACAGTGCTAGCCTTGTCAGAACTATGTCGAGTCGCTGGATGACTTCCTCCTCAGTGGATCCAAAACTAAGATATCATCCATGAAGACTATCAGGGTTTGGAAGTTCTGGTCACCAAAGATTTTATCCATCAGCCGCTTAAATGTTGCAGGTGCTCCAGCCAGTCCAAAAGGCATCCTTGTATATTCATACAGACCTCCAGTGCCAACTCGGAATGCTGTCTTCTCAATATCCTTCTCTGCCACTGGAATTTGGTGAAACCCATGTGCCAAGTCCAGACTGCAGAAGAACTTTGCTCCTTTGAGTACATCCAGAGCTTCCTCAATCCGTGGTAGTGGATATGCATCCTTCCGAGTCTTGGCATTAATGGCTCTGTAGTCACAGCAAGTCATCAGTGTCCCATTGCTCTTGCGTACTAGTACAACAGGTGATGCATACGGACTTGATGATTCACGTATGATTCCGGAATCCAGGCTTTTAGCAATGTATTGCCGAACCTCATCCCAAAGCTGTGGTGGTATTCGCCTATGAGGGGCTCTCACTGGATTCTCATCCGTTGTGACAATTCTGTGCTCCACTGCATCACAAAAACCTGTGTCTTCATCAGAAGTGCTGAAAACAGATTGGTGTTTGATCATCATGTCTGTCAGATCTCTTTTTGCCACCAAACTGATATTTGTCCTTAAATCCATCTTTTCCATGAGATCCAAACCAAACTGTCTCTTCACTTGATCCTGTGACGCATTCCGAACCTCAACTTCATGAGAATTCAATTCAACAATCTGATATGTTGGTTCCAGAAAAGCCTTCTTGAGTTGGGCAATCGGAGTTCTTGGTTTGAGATACACATCACTGTCACTGAAATTGGCAACCTGCACTGGAACTGTTCCAACCTGAGTTACTCTCACGTACGATGGCCCTAGAGTCAACCCATTGGGAAGGTGTTCAGCATCTCCATCCAGTTTTTCTATGAGAGCTTAATAGGACTTCTTAGCCTTGCGAACACTTCCCTCAATGACTCTGATGGTCCTTGCTGGTATAAGTACAGGGGCTGGTCCAACAACTCTGACTTGTCCAAGTTCTTCCTTCTGGCGATCAGCACAGACCTCTTCATACAGAGCTAAGATCTGTTTCCAGTCTTCTGGAATAGGGCTTGTCTTTGCATGTTCTTGAATATCCCTGAAGATGTTTGAGCCTAAAACGCCTGGTACCTTTTCTTTCCTTTCTTTTGTAGCTTCGTCTGCTGAATCCTTAGCAATTAAAAATCCTAAATGTTTGAATTCCTGACCGAAAATCTTTAATGAGAGCTCAATATAGCCCAGGATGGGAATCTCCTCACCATTTGCTGCCTTGACCTTAATGAAGCAAGATAAGTCCAACCAGTCTCTTCCCTGGAAGTTCCGATTGAAGAAGGACTCTGTTATGGTTGACACTTGGGCTCCCGTGTCAACCAGGCATCTTACTTCAGTACCATTCAAGACAACAACGGTCTCTGGGCAGGTTCCCACCGCTCTATGCAAGATTGAGCCTATATCAAGCCCTCCTGTAGTGTGGCTCTCCACTACAGGTTCTAGCAGTTTCCCTTCTCCCTTCTTTCCTGTCTTTGGGGACAGTCTCTCTTCATGTGGTCTGGAGAGTTACAGATCCAGCATTTCCACGGCTTTCTGTCTCCCTTGGCTCCACCGCTAGGTCTGATGGTATTTGCCGTGCTCAAGGATCGGAGCAGCCTATCAGTCTGTTCCCGCTGCTGATCGATGAGGGACTGCTGTTTTGAGATGATTGTTTCCTCAGATTTTATGGCTGCAACTTCTTGAGTATGTACAGACTTTGTCTTTTTCGTCTCTCCGAGCCAGGATACTGCTCTGTCCCTCAAATCGAAGAAGGACAAAGTTGATTGCTCGATGTTGAGCCTCCTCAGTTCCCTCTTTAGCCCATCGTCATTCACAACTTCAGCCAACCTGCCTTTTAGAGTCTGCTCCCTGTTCCTTTTCAATGAGGGCTCAAGGTCAGAGAGCCTATCAAAAAGCTCTACCATATTTAAGGAGCAAGATCTGTCCCTGTTTGAGGGAATAGAACTTTTCCTGTAGAAGGTGAAGCTGGTCTCCATCCCCAAAAACTCTTGTAAGGACCTTTATAATTTCCTCAGGTCTGTCTTTTACCGTATCCCCTCGGCCTTGAATCTCCTGTCTCGCCCTTCCTGCTAGGTTTTCTAGGATGACGGCAGCTGTCTCTGCCGGGCTCAGACGTCTGGATTCAGCATGACTTCTTACGTCTGAGATCCATTCTGTTACGGTTGGGTCACCAGGCCTCTCTGGCCTTCCCCGGAAACGCTCCAGTCTCCTTCCGGTGAACATCATCACTGGCTTCTTCACCTCCTCTTGCTGGTGCTCCTGATCTTTTAATTTCGTCCTCAGCCTGTCCAGCTCTGCAGCAAGCTCCTCCATCTTGTTACTTTCTGCATCTCCTGTCCCTTCCCCTTCCCTTTCCCTTTCACCCTGTGATCTGCTACCAGGCATCTTATACCAATACCTTAAGAACACTACCTGGAATTCTTAAGAGGAAGGAAACAGGAAAATACTTAAAATAACATTGAAATTAACTTCTTAATTATCCCTAACAATCTTCATACTTTTGTTAAACAAGAAATATTTAGCATAATGACTAGGTTTGGAGTATATATTATTTTTTGTGCTGATTACTCTAAGGATATATACAAAAATGTGGGCACATCACTTATGTTTGTATGTTAACTCTACAGTTTTGGTTATAACATTTATGAAAAATTAAAAAATTTTTGCTACAGCGTCATTTTAGAAGCAACAAAAAGTAAAATTAAAGTCATAAAGCTGCCCCGGAGAAACATTTACCATTTCACGTAGCATTACAGTGGATAATTTATAACCTATTTGATATTGAAAAACATTGCAGTATGAAATAAGGTATTTAGTTAGTTTTGTTAATATATTGTCATGTGTCACGTGTATTGACAAACCTTATTACATTCATCAAGTTTCATTAAAGGCTGTTGATCATGTGTGAGGATAAAGTTTAGATAACTAATCAGTGCCTTGTGTATTACCTAATTGGAAATATGCCAGGTGCTGAGGTCATTAACTTTATTGCTTAATTGCCATAATGTACAGGTGTGTGGCAGACAAACAGACAGACAGATAATTTTATTAATGTCTCACTGTAACTGGAACAAAACAATAATCAATAACAGGCATAACTTGACCAGATATAAAGGTAAAATAATTTTTACATGAGTTACGTCCATTAAGAATACATAAATTAGCACTTATCAGAAAGCCAATGCAATGCGTACCATACTTGTTACAAGTGTAATCAACAACATTTCTTTCGGGAAGAGAGTCCACACCTTCAATATAGTCAGTCTCGTCACCACAGCGACTGTTAAAGTCGCCATAAAAAGATATATTCATCAGTTCATACACCTGTGATAACAGTGTATCATAAAAGTCCTCCGCGCATATATTCCTTGAAGAGTTCTCAGGAGGCAGATAACAAATACACATGTAACTAGTATACTGTTCATGTTTATCAGTCACTTCTAACCACTATGTGGCACTATGTAGTAGACTGTTAGGTAATAACTTTACGACTATATTGTCTGGTGTGAAAAAGAAGTGTTAGGTAACTAAGAAACCTCTCTCAGGTAACATACCGGTACTAAAGTACTGAAGGAAATTGAAATGATATGCTTTTCAGCGTTAATAATTTTATTTGGTTGAAATAGTTAAAACTTTTTTAAAAAGTTCATATTTGCAATACATTTCCAAGCAGGCTTTTACTTACACCACAATTAACACTATATAACAATCGAAGCATGCAACAATCTCGAAACAGGAAATTGCAAATGCATTTGTGCTGCCATAGTGACTGAAAGTGACAAAAAAAGTTATGAATGAACACATAAATAATATAAGGGAAAAATTTTCTATACAATAAAAATTAAATTCTTAAATAATGGCGAGATCTGATATAGCAAATACAGAATGCAAAATAAAATCATTTATTACTTGAAATATAAATATATATTCATGTATAGCTGCGGTGAGATTTAAATTCATTTTCATATAGCTTTCATCAAAAAGGTACATTTTGATTGAAGATATTCAAGGCGCACGGTTTTCTCTCCTGTAAAGTCATCTTATTCATCTTAATTCTTCATTCCATTATATATACAAACATCATTTTATTTGGTGCATGTTAGAAAGTCCAATTTCAATCCAATCATTGCCAGCACTACTACGGTCTGCATGATAACAATGACAATCTATACATGCAGTGAAATTGTCAGCAGACTGTCAGTTATTGAAAATATATTTTGTTAAACATAATTTGAAAAATGTTGTGTTATTATTGACAATATTGGCCTAGGTCACTCTAAATTGGTGCCACACCCTTTCTCTCAAACACTGACCATTAACTCACACAAAACAACAATAATCTGTATCCTTAGGCCTACTATGCAAAATACATTATTACGTATCTCTAAGTTTTTATGGAGTTGGAAAATCGCGAATCAAGAGGTACATTTACTAAACACATCAAAGATTTGATCTTCATTATCACTCATAACTGGTTAATAAGGCCAAAAACAGTTGCTCGGAACCGTCGTATCCCAATGACCAGTTCCGGAAGTTGCCGAGAGCAGGGATCGTATAGACATCCCTATACCGTGAGGCGGTCCATATAAAGCGAGATCTCATTGTTACAGAAACACGGAGTTACGATATTGAGTTGACACTTTAAAATGGCATAAAGTAGTAACAAATGTTCTACATATACAATGGTCAATTAACTACACAGGGGGATAGTCGATTTGTTTAGGTGTTCAAACAAAAAGCAGTCACAATGGCGGCAGATATCAGCTTGGCATCATCGGAGATTAACAACCCAAACAAATAACAACAACAACAGTTAATTAATGTCAAACAGAATATGTCGATGTATTGATTATAATAGCTTTGGTGGCTTTTTCGTAAGTACAATCAGTGAAAATATATGCGTTCACGACCGCTGGAATCTATAATGTAAACAATGACACAGATCAGCGCTAGCCAGTCGTAAGCGAGTCCTGTCTATGTCGCCACAACCACCCTAGCACCTGACGTTTGGCGTCTGTTTTCCGGAAGTGTTTATAAAACATGTTTTTTCTCCTATTTTCAGGTTTATGTGAACCTAAATAGTTGTTGATATTCATTCTTAACTGTGTTATGAATTATTTCCGCTAATCGTATCCCCTATGTGGATATATTATCTTTAATATAAAAAATGTTGTAAATCAAGTTTGTCCTTAAGTCGTTTAATTAATAATATTTGTTCTACGTGAAAAGAACACTGTCGAAGAATGAAGGGAAAGTAACTCTTCCTCGAATGAAGTTACCTAAAAACAATGTTATAGAGGCAACACGACTTGTTCTAATGACATTTAATTATAAAATACAAAGACCAGCCAATAATGTAACATTGTTTTCCATCGTTTGATTTTAAAATTGAGAATTCCTTTTCTCAATTCTTGGACAAGTTTTCGAAAAATAGAGATATTCAATTATAAATCTGCTCAGGATTTCGATGATCCACGATTATTTGACTTCGCAAGGCAGGCTATGAATGAAAATTTTAATTGCGACCGACAAGTTCAAAACCAATATTTGAACACAAACTGATTATGATCTTTAGGCAAAGGTAAGTTATTACGTGACTTTTGATCAAAGTTATTCAAGAAATAATATATTGGACAAGTTGGTTAATGACCGTCTGTCATCTTGGAAGAATGCGAGGTCCGGGAACTCTGTAGCTCATCAGGACACATCACCATATGAGTTCCCAAAGATCACTTAATGAAATAAATAATAGATAACCTGATGAGCTATAGAGGCAATGACTCTATTTTTGTTTACACGAAAGAGTTATGAAACTATTAATCCCTTTTACAAAATAATTGTGTGGAATTCCACAGTAGCTAGGCAGCTATCATGACATCTAGCAATTTGGTATTCTTTTAGTTGCTTATTATTAAATATATAATCTGCAGTGCGCAAGGTGGCCATGATTATTTTTGTTCGGGAAGTATTCTGCCTTGAACAGAAATTGAAATTAGAACTTGACGAATACAATGTTTATCTCATTGAGCGAGGCAGAACATTCATCTAATCGCGAGTGGCGTTCCAAAGTAGCAACCACTGGTGTATTTTCATTGATAGATCTCGTCATTTCACTAGCTATCAAATATAAATAGAGAATCTCATCCGAATGTCATCTAATATCAAATGTATGAACACGATTTGATAAAAGTATCACATATCAGGTGCTTGCCGAATGTTGTTATACAGCTGCATACCGAAAGTTTGTTCATTTACCTGATAATCATAGTGTAAAGTTCATGACATTTGGGACTTCTTTAAGGCATCGTAGCATTGCGAAAAAGAAACGGAGGATTTTTAATTTTCAACACAGAAAGGATATAACCTTTCTACTTTCAACGCAATTTTGCATCATTCCCTACAGTTAACTATAACAGTTTTGGCAGGTCAATTAAGTGAACAAGGGTCAAAAGTTTGAAAATTTTAATATCTATTTTACAATATAGCACATATGGAATATTTTTATCGAAATTTAAGGAAATCAGAAAAAAGGGAGACTAGGCAATCCCAAAATAAGTTCGGGAATGGCTATTTTAAACAAGGACAATTGATAATCCTTTGTTTCTAATCATAAAGCCAATTTATTTATGTCCAAAATTAAACCTAAATTGAATTATATTTGCACTACCAATACAGTGGTAAGTGACCAACTTTCGGTATGTAGCTGTGGCTTAGGTTAGATTCTATGTAAAGTCATTTCACATTATGTTTCCATGAAATAAGTACATGTCTGAACACTGTATTAATTGTTTCCGTATATGAACGTTAATCAGTTGGGTTATTTCTAGATGTGACTTAAACATGTCTCCGCCATGGCAGCGGCCATGTTGCAGTACCGCACAGAATAGCTTTATCCTGTTTTATGATTGGTCAACGTTACTTTAATTCAGAAACAACAACTTAAATTGTTTTCACAAGTATGTCGAACTACTTTGACACAATTTTCACAGATGGCTGTTAGTGATGTTTTAGCATACATGTAGTGTCACCATCGTGTTTAGGATGTCATAGCAACTTGAATTATTGTGATGTCATTACTCGAAGATTTAAAAGAATTGTGATGTCACGTACTTGCATGACGACGGCATTTTCAAAATTTACCGTCGAAGCGATGTCTCCTTTGATATATCGATTGATCTTTCACAATCAATATTAATATATCCTCTGGAAGACATTTTTGCATGATAGATATTCCCTGCTTCAATTAACCAGTTTGGCTATTCTTAACTAATGAAATTAACTTATACGAATCATATGTTATTGTCGAACAAAATGACCAAGCCAAGCCGGAAATTATATATTTAATTCAAAGATACAATATTCATTAGAAATGGTCGAGCATAGCTATACGAACAAACATGTTTGTAATTAAACAGTCACCGCATACTCTAGATCTTGAGTGCATCCGACCTTTGTAAAAACCCTTGCCCGAATAATTACAGGTCACGAAATGTGCTACCATAAAGCTTCAGTTGACATTGTTGGAGGATCGAAACAGCTCGGACATAAGATAAGCTTTGAGAAATGAAATCAGATTCGACTTCTCTAACACAATACTCTAATCATAAGCATTTAGAAAAACATTTCGTCCATCATCCTCCAATAGATAATATTTGGCATGTTGACCCCATTGTTCTGTGGTCTGTCTGTAAACAACAGAAAAAAAACGAAACTTAGATTTATGTTAAGTCAGCGATAAGAAACCTTTGCGTGACACTCATTGATAATGTTTATTAAACCTTCAAAGAAACATAAAGAAAACGTAAACACAGGCAGTATTATTTAGATATGTTTATGTTTGCTTTTAGTTTTATTTTGATTTATATAAACATCTTTTGACAATAATGTATCCAGTTTCCCAAAGATATACATTTTTATCATTTGTATTCCTAGAGTTCAAATCGCACACTTACTCGAGATATCATAAAACCGTATGAACCATTGCACTTGATGTGGTGTATGTTGACAAGAAACACAACTAAGGGTGTACTTACACAGACAGTACTGAGATCCCAATGGTATGGACATGGTTGGGTGGCACTGGCACCTGTAACTCCCAGGTGGTGAGTTGATGCACTTTCCAGCACCACAGATTCTTCCGTTAGCAAGTTTGCATTCGTCAATATCTATAAACCAAAACGTGTTGTTCAACCGCATAAATCGATATCTACAAACAAAATCATTTGGTTCGCTTGTAAAATTTGCACCAATCAATATATATAAACGAAAACGTGCTGTGCACTCGAAGAATTGCATCACTCGCTATCATAAACCAAACCGACCAAAATGTGTAGCTAACTCGCATAATTGGCATCACCCAAAATCTAAAAGCCAAAATGTGTTGTTCACCCTAATAATTAGCATTGCCAATAACAACATGTGGTTCATCAATATAATATCATATGGTTAACCCGTACAATTCTCATCACTCGGTGTCTGCGTCTGATTCAAAAGAATTGCATCACTCCCCAACTATAAAACAAATTTCATATTTCACGCATATGATTTGCATCACTCAAATATTAACAAAACAAAGCGCTTCACCAGCTAAAATTTTCTCACCGGATATTTATAAACCAATAGTGTGTTTTTCAACCATAAAATGTGCAGCATTCTATAACTGTAAACCGAACAGTGTTGCTCTTCCGCATGATTTGCATCACTCCATATCTATAAACTAAATTCTGTTATTCATCAACACGATTTAATAATAAAAAAATAATAATGTGGATATTTATATGGCGCCTTTTCCACGTCCTAAGACATGCTCAAAGCGCTAGCTACATCATAACCCTTAGGGAAGTGTACTTTCAAAGTTGCTACTTAGCGCTTGGCGCGACCGTATAGGTCCTTAAATCCTTATATACGGATTTGCATCACTCAATATCAATAAACTAAATTCTGTTATTCATCAACTTGATTTGCATCACTCAATATCTATAAACTAAACTCTGTTATTCATCAACACGATTTGCATCACTCAATATCTATAAACTTAATTCTGTTTTTCATTAACATGATTTAATAATAAAAAATAATAATGTGGATATTTATATGGCGCCTTTTCCACGTCCTAAGACATGCTCAAAGCGCTTCCTACATCATAACCCTGAGGGAAGTGTACTTTCAAAGTTGCTACTTAGCGCTAGGCGCGACCGTATAGGTCCGTAAATCCCTATATTCGGATTTGCATCACTCATTATCTATAAACTAAATTCTGTTATTCATCAACTTGATTTGCATCACTCAATATCTATAAACTAAATTCTGTTATTGATCAACATGATTTGCATCACTCAATATCTATAAACTAAATTCTGTTATTCATCAACTTGATTTGCATCACTCAATATCTATAAACTAAATTCTGTTATTGATCAACATGATTTGCATCACTCAATATCTATAAACTAAATTCTGTTATTCATCAACTTGATTTGCATCACTCAATATCTATAAACTAAATTCTGTTATTGATCAACATGATTTGCATCACTCATTATCTATAAACTAAATTCTGTTATTCATCAACTTGATTTGCATCACTCAATATCTATAAACTAAATTCTGTTATTGATCAACATGATTTGCATCACTCAATATCTATAAACTAAATTCTGTTATTCATCAACTTGATTTGCATCACTCAATATCTATAAACTAAATTCTGTTATTCATCAACATGATTTGCATCACTCAATATCTATAAACTAAATTCTGTTATTCATCAACATGATTTGCATCACTCAATATCTATAAACTAAATTCTGTTATTCATTAACATGATTTGCATCACTCAATATCTATAAGCTAAATTCTGTTATTCATCAACCGGATTTGCATCACTCAATATCTATATATATATATATAAGCTAAATTCTGTTATTGATCAACAGGATTTGCATCAAACAATATCTACAAACTAAATTATGTGGTTCATCCACATAAATTACATCACTCCATATCTATAAACGAAAATATGTATTTCAACTGTACAATTTGCATCACTTATTATCTATAAATAAAAAAAATGTGCTTCACCGGCATAATTTGCCTCACTTTTTTTCTATACTTCATAATGGCTATTTCACCCGTATAAGTCGCATCATTCAATATCTTAAAACCAAAATTTTTTGTTGGCTAATCCACATAACTTACATCAATCCACATCTATAAGCCAAAATGTGTAGCTAACCAGCATAATTTGCATCGCTCGATATCTACAAACAAAAATAAATGGTCCCCCTATTAAATTTGATGACTCGATATGCGTGGTTCAGCCATATAATTTGCATCACTCCATATCTATAAACCAAAATCTGTAGCTAACAAGCATTATTTGCATCGCTCACACCACAAGCTGTAGCTAACCAGCATACTTTGCATCCGCATAGATTTCATCCCTTAACATCTATACACCAAAATATGTGGTTTATCCATATAATTTGTTTCACTCTATATCTACTAACTAATATGTGTGGTTAACCAAGTATAATTTGCTTTAATCAATATCTTTAATCTAAACCGTGTGTTTAATTCCCAAAATTTGCATTTCTCAATATGTCAAAACCGAAATCTGTGGTTTCACCCACATGATTTGTATCACTTGACATCCATAAACTGAAATTTGCAGATCATCCACACAATTTGTCTCACTCAACACCCATAAACGAAAATGTCTGTTTCTCCAACATAACGTGCAACACTTCATATCAATTTACCGATATGTGTGGTTTACCCGCAAAATTTGTATCACTCAATATCTATCAATCAAAATATGTGTTTCATCCTAGAATTTCCATCCGAAATGAGTGTGTCACCGGCATGATTTGCATCACTTGATATCTATAAACCATAATGTTCGGTACAACCGCAATATTTGCATCACTCGTTTGCGTTAACCGAAGACGTGTGCTTCATCTACATAAATTTTGATCGATCAGTATCTCTAAAGCTAAATGTATGTTACGCAACCAATATCTATAAACTGTGTTCGGCATTGCTAGTTCAATTCGTCAATATTTAATCTAAATTGTTTCTTTCACCACGTTTTCCATGAAGATACCACTCAATGAAAGAGATTTCTACAATTGGTTTCAAATTTGCGTTCAAATTTCATTAGTTGTATTATACATCTGATAAAAATCAAAAGATTTCATTGAAGATGATCGATGATCTATTTGACCAAAGGTTGAAATGTTAAACAAAATCAAGGTATGTTTAAAATGGAAGGGGTTGTGTATATTAAGTATTAATGTTTTAGTGACTACTTTATACTATATTTTATCATTCTTTCGGAAATATTGTTAAAGACATGGTGTTTCTGGAATTAAAAGTTTACAAATCTACTTTAATATGTAAGAATCCGTTTTTTTTTAATCTATTCATTTTGAAAGCATAAACGATGGAACGTCAAGGGGAAATTATTTTATTTAATCGGTCACGAAAAATGTATTGAGGTGAAAGTTGATGTATATTCATTTGCTTTTTTATCTCACTTTTACGAGTTTTCATGTAATCATTTAAAATATCATTCCGGATATTTCGTTATGCGCTCCCTTCCCCATCATTCTTACGCAATATCTTGTCTTTAGTAATCTAATATACACATGATAATCCCGGCTCAAAGTTATTTTCGAGGTCTTACCTTAAATAAAAAAATCTTACCTGAGCAAACATTTTCATCAAGAGGATTCTTGATAAAGCCTGGGTTACAGATACACTTAGAGCTTGTCGTAGCACCTTGGGTGTTGCTTCCTGGAAAACCGCTCCCTTGCACACCGCTCCCTTGAAAACCGTTCCCTTGAAAACCGTTCCCTTGCACACCGCTCCCTTGAAAACTGTTCCCTTGAAAACCGTTCCCTACAGCACCGTTCCCTGGAACGCATACCCCGTTCAGGCATCCCGTGGTTAAACAGTCCTTAGTGGGGTCATTACCACTCACTGCCAAACAATAAGATTGTATAAATCTTTCCCTTTGGTCAATGTCATATTTGAACACGTAATTATAAAAAATTATAAGTTAGCCTCATTACTAGATGAATATAACTGAAACACGTTACGGTTACCAGCCTGGAATAGTTAAGCATATGCTGAAATGTTTAAGCATTACTTATCATAGTTACAATCTAAAGTATACAGTAATCATTTAAAAGTAAATATGAATAGCTTGCCTTTGAAACAACTGTCTTTGATTGAATTCAACTGTTTACATGTCACACAACACGTATCCCAAGTAAAGTCAACTGTCTCAAATGAAATCAGCTGTCATTACCAAAGTCTAATGCCGATATTCTAAACCTCTTTTGACGTCATTCCTTTACTTAGCACCGTGTCGTAGTCTGGAGGTAAAACCTGAACGACAACCAGTAAGGTATATCTGTTTTGAAAGATATTTCCCTTGTACATATACTTGTACATATGTAAAATCATAATATTTCGCGGGGGTTTAATTTTCGCGCTTTTCGCGCAAAGCCAAAATGCGCGAATAATAAAACATCGCGAAATATTATGGTTATGAACGTGAAGAAAACCAATAACAGACAGATAATTTGGTTGATACATTTTATTACTCACAGTAAGGTATGGTTCGTTCATTAATGACGAGTCACTAATTAGGGCTCTCACAAGTGTGTACGCCGATAAGCACGTTGTTTGTTGTGCAAACACAGTCATCACAATAATCTGGCCTGGCGGAATCCACTCTTGATAGCCAATATGCGTGTCCAAATGTTTTGATTGCGATACGCTTGAGCTTCGATTCGGTGTGTATTGCGGTACAGGACCCTCATTCGGTGTATTTTCGGTTCGGTATTAAATTTCTTAGAACGAGATCTCGAGAAGTCACATCATTCGAACACTATTCTTTGTAGTTAAAGATCAAACTAAACCGTTCCAAATGTGTACTTCCGGGAAAACTTGGCGACAGGTACTTGAATACGTTTGATGACAATAAATAAAGATTTTTTTGATCATTGACTTTTTGAATAAATATTATTGTTTTAATAAGTTAATAACTACTAGATTCACTGTAATCTTTGCTGCAAGGTGCATGTAGATTTGCTCGTTAAATTTTTGCTACTGCCAAGTCGATGTGCGCGAAAATTAAACCGCGCGAATCAGTCATTTTTAATGTTTGCGCGAAAATAACACCCCTCGAAAATAAATGATTTTACAGTACTTCATATCAGGTCTTAAGGTTTATGTAATCCAAAGAGGGTGGGCGGGGTCATGTCTGAAGCCAGCTTTCTTTAGAGAATACTACTGTCTAATGCCAACTGACTTGAATGAATACAACTATCTGAAGCCAGATGTCTTTAGTGAATACAAATGTATGAAGTCAACTGCCTTAAGTGAATACGACTGTATGAAGTCAACTGTCTTCATTGAATACGACGGTCTGAAGCCAACTGTCTTAAATGAATACGACTATATGAAGTCAACTGTCTTCATTGAATACGACGGTCTGAAGCCAACTGACTTTAGTGAATGCAACTGTATGAAATCCACTGTCTTTAGTATATACAAGTGAATGAAGCCAACTGTCTTTGAGAATACAACTTTATGAAGCTTACTCACCATAGTGCATTTAACTATGTTAATCGCATGTACACATTTTTGCTTAATACTCGTACGTTTAATAGATATCCAAGGAAACCACGATCAAAACAAAATCGATAAAAATATTGGAATATAGTCATTTTCACATTGAAATGAATTGACTGCTAGTTGATGAAAACACTGATATTTTAGGTATGTTTCGTATCAAAAGGATAAAATCGCTCTGAAAGATAAATAGGAATAAAATAGATAGATTGCATTCGGTATCAAAGTCTATCTTTATAGTTACCTTTCATATTTTGTTTAAAGTCATGCACTGTACCTTTCTGAAGCACAAAGGTAAACTTAAAGTAAGGAGGAATAACAGTAGAAACAAACTAGGATGAACTGTTTAAAGACCGAATAGAGGCAATATACAAAATCATTTTAAAAAGCACAAATATAGAAAAGCATTTAACTACATGCAAGTTGAAATAATAGAAAAACAGGCACTTAAAAGAGTTCTTCAAATGACAATTAAAATACTTGCCAATCACGCAAATAATTGCCAGAGCCCCCAAACTTTTAAGCATGACCATTTTTGCTGGAACAAGTTACAAAAGGAAATTTCAGATGTTCTTAAATACCCAAGTAAAGTGTGAGATATAAATGTAATTTATTCTTAAATCAACATTAAGCTGATATACTGTCATATTAGGCCTAAGGTCAGGCAGGTAGATACGACACTCTGGCATCATGCTTCGTTTCGCGTAATTGGAATCTTGTATAGCTTTACACACGGTATACCGCGCAGGTGATATATGCATATGGCAATTTGAATAGATTAGGTGAAAATGACCTCGTAAATCTCTTTAGATTTTCTTTTTTATTGATACATATTTTATTTATTCAAGAAAAGGATTGGGCACAAGTTATCCAACTTAGAAAAGCCCTCTCCAGATATTTAGAGAATTTATCTTACACGTATATGATATGTACAACAGAAAATTATTTAAGACTTTTATTTTGAGAGGTTAACATATGGTTTTCAAAAATAAATAGATTCACGATGGAATATAAGATAATATTGGATACTTCAAATTCATTCGTGTAGATGGATGGCTAAAGTTAATAGAGTTTCTTAACTCGTAACGTGTTCCTTTTAGATAAGAAGAAAATCAATTTTCTATTTTGTCACTGACATATTACGATTCATCATTTAACAAAATTTCATTTTTTACAGAAGAGAAGAGGAAAATATGTTTATCACAAGTTGTTTTACACCATCTTACACATGATATCGACATCCGACCGAACGGCCTTCGAGACACAGGGATTTTCAAAGGAATATGAAATATAACTGTTAAAATATATTTGGTAAAACGTTATGGTGAGATTGGGTATTCTATATGACCCTGTTCCTGTCACGAACGCACGACATCACCTACCAAAAGACACACACGCACTGTTAAGTATTGACTATTGCTGAAAGTATCATTTTAATGCCTATCTGTTTGCGGTGTTGATCGAAAACCAGAAAAATGTCTTCAGTCAACTATTCAAATTTTATATAGTGCAGGTTAAAAGAGAAAGTTAGAGATGATACTGTTTGAAAGTTTATAAAACCAATATGCATTTAATGATACATGTGAACATATTTTAGGATGTTCGTAGATTTTGACTGAAAACAAATAGTTTTTATATATTTGGCTGGCTTTATCAACAACTGAATGATAAGATCAAGTAGATTTCCTTCATATCAGATGACGCAAATTCCTGGCAAAAAGAATCTTGGAGAAGTTGTGAGAAGGCAGATTATCATGTTTCATAGTAATGTATTGCTTGTCCTATTTTGTTGTGACAGATTGGTCTCTAGGTCAATGTCAGAGTTGTTTCTTTGAACTCTTGACCTTCGAGGGGTCATCTGGTCAGAAACTCCCTTACACCTCATGTTGACAAATTGTCATTGTCAGTATCCCTATCAGGCGCTCATTTATCTACATGTTTACTTGAAGAACACAACAAGGAATGGCATATTGTAAAACCTTGGTGTTTTAAACATATCTATTTTACAATAGTGAACCCATTTGGAATAGTATTGACCAACAATTTACAACGCTTATGAAAAGGCCCCTCCCTTTGAAATAATATTTAAAAAATTTCATAAATACAAACCGAATAAGGTATATAAATATGCAATATCGTTAACCAATTTTACCAGTATCATAAAAGAGTATTAAGAAAATAACACCTAATAAGCAAGCATTTCGTCAAAAAAATATTACTCAAATCCAGAATTCTTAATAATGAAAGATGTGGCTTAAATTACATTATTACACAAAATAGTTTGCGTAAAATTCCAGACTGACAGTCTGTAAGGATTTCTTTAGGAGACGTTATTTTTTTTAACTAAATCAGAAAGATGGGATGAAGATTCATTCTGTCTTCTGTGCCAATCTCTAAGTGAAGTGAAATTAGTTTCTGGATATAACTTACTGACTTGAGCCTCTTATAGCTCCACACATCTACCTTATTGCATCTAGAGGAAGACTTTCCAAGACTTTAGCTTCATGCACAGGATAGTTATCCCATATATTTGAACAGAAATTTTGTAATAATATTTCAAGGCTTTTTCTTGTAAAATGGTTTTTCGGTTTCTTTAGTAATTTATCATTGGTCCCACTCATCGATATGAGAGCGCTGACAATCATTTTGAAGTCCTAAAAAATGGTACCATAATGTTTCATTTTCCTTATTTTCTTCATTATCTTTTCCTTATCAATTTTACACTTTTGGGACGAAATTTTCATTACATAAACTTAACTTTAGTGTCGATTCATACCTGCGTGAAGGAAACTCGCTTTTTGCGTTAAAAAGGGTTTCGTCATGAATACAAAAGTAAAAGTGAAAGTTGTACTCTTAATGAAATACCCCACATGAAACACAATATTAAAAAGTTTTTATTACTCAACCGTGGTGAGATCACTCATTAGATAACAATGAGTTTCAGTCTTTGTAGGTCCTATCAACAATTCTGTTATTCATGTCAATGTTATTATTATATCAACCAATCCTCCTCAACTGTTTTCACTGTTCCGCTAACTTTTTAAAACTGACTGACCTGACCTAGAAAGAGGTCACATTCCGATGACGTCAGGTCTTCCGATGACGTCATGTATAGAAAGCCCTATGTGTTGACTTTTTTCGTTGCTTGTAAGCGATTGTTATATCAATGAATTTCTGAAAAATTATATACTCTTTCACCAAAGGGATTTTTGTTACATTCTTTAGGCGAGTCACTTATGCAGACACCCAACAATTAGCGAACTATTTTTGTGTGTGTTATGTTTGACTGAATGATATTCATACGCCGGTTCAGCTGACTGTTGTTTTGACCATTAATTTATTTTTTAAATATTGATACATGGGGTTTAGTAATAATGTTACCAAGTCATTGTTATCTAATGAGTGATCTCACCACGGTTGAGTAATATAAAATTTTATTTCTGCAGCTAGTCTGATGAATAGTTTTGGATAAAAGCGTTTGACATGTATAGAGAATACTTAACTCATGATAATGTGATAACATTTTCATGCAACTCGTGAATGGAAGTTGGTATCAGACGAACGAAAGTGAAAGTGATAGTGTGTTGTTATTACTCAACCGTGGTGAGATCACTCATTAGATAACAATGAGTTGGTAACACACATGTGTGATACCATATCTCGTGCGAACAAACGGAACTACTTTCGAACGTCACATGACATCGTCCAATCACGTGACTTGTAAGTTAGAAAATGGCGACTTTCAAATTTTGCATTCTCAGCGAGACGTAAATATCCAAAATTATAAGATATCCAAGTGTCAATAATCACTCTCATATTTCTGAAAACCAGCACTATTCGGATAGTCTTTTGATCACTCGCCCAACTTCTGTGCCGTCGCAAGTTGTGTTACGTCCCCCCCCTCTGCCGGCCGTTCCACGCCATACAGCCTGGCCCATCCATCATCTGTTCCATCCAACCTGTCGCTTCCCCCTCAACAAGCAGACAATCTGAACATGACATCTTGCAACTCCCGTTGCCTTATTTCATTATTTGCGGGTCCTATCAACAGTTCTGTTATTCACGTCAATATTTTCAATCCTCCTCAACTGCCGACACTGTACGTTCCACCAACTTTTTTGAACTGACTGACCTAGAAAGAGGTCACATTCCGATGACGTCACGACTCACGTATCAAATGCACAATGGCTTGACATTTTTCGTTGCTTGTTAGCATTTGTTATATCAATGAATTTCTCGAAAATGAAATACTTGTTCACCAAAATTATTTTTGTTTCACGTTTTTAGGCGAGTCACTTATGTAGATAATTACAATTAGCGAACTATTTTGTTCTTTGTTTTGTTTGACTGACGATATTCTTACGCCTGTTCGCGATAAGCTGACTGTTGTTTTGACGATTAATTTCTCAAAAATGTTGATACGTGGGGATGAGTAATAAACAAAATACTAAACTCATGATAATGTGATAACATTTTCATGCAACTCTTGAATGGAATTTGGTAACAGACTCACTTTCGTTCGTCTGATACCAAATTCCATTCACTCGTTGCATAAAAATGATATCACATTACCATTCGATTAGTATTCTCTCTCTCTCTCTCTCTCTCTCTCTCTCTCTCTCTCTCTCTCTCTCTCTCTCTCTCTCTCTCTCTCTCTCTCTCTCTCTCTCTCTCTCTCTCTCTCTCTCTCTCTCTCTCTACATATATATATGAAAAGTGATCAAAGGTAAGCAGAACTGTCTTGTAATGGAAGTCTTTCATTTTCTATAATAACATTAAAATATAATATAACATTATCCCCTTGAAGAGAGGGCAAGAGGTTAAGGTGTTAAATAAATAAAGAATTTAATAACCCATAACAATGTGTGCTAACATATTAGCATGCATTTAAAGGCTGTCTAATGCTATTATCATTCAATTGTGTTATGTGTATATGTATTTCATGTACATTCAAATGTATATTTTAACCTTATTCCCCACGAGAGTGACAAGTAATAGATTAGCTTCAGTGTGCATTGTTCTTTTAATTGATTGAGTAGCTTCTGCCTTTAATTGTCTTTGTTTAACTCTGAGGGGCTTGGGTACTTGGGTAAAAGCATAAGCTTATATCGTTTAGTGGGTAACCTTAAAAATAGGCTTTTTAGTATTATGAGAGAGTTGCTGTAGAGACTTTATATACACCAGGTCGGTGACTAATTCGGAATTTAACCATGTCGGTGATTATATTTCATATTGATTGTTAAGCCCTATTTACTTTGTTAGTCTGCCAGAATACCTTTGTGTACTTATATTTTGTAATCCTTTGCATTTAGATATTATGTATTAAGCTTATCCTGCATTTTATTAAATCCCTTTTTAGTCTCCTAAATTGTTGTGTGATATCTTTTAAATACTTGTTATGTGGTAGATTGGGGTTTTGCCCATTAAACCTTTCATCTGACACATAACAATTGTTACACGGTAGTCATTACGAAACATGGGTAACCAGCCATTACGCAGACAGCCAGTACGCAGACGCTTTAAAACAACAACATTTATGCTTCAGTGAACAGCTTAGCTACAGCCTCACACCGTAACCAACTAAATGGAATAGTCCAGATAATAAACAAGAAGATGTGGTTGTTATATGAATTTATATATCTATTTATAACAAATATAATTATATGTTAGATACATGTTTTATTGTTGATGTTGATAGCACTAGTACTAGTACACACACAAACACCATGGTGTTTCATTTCCAGGTATAATTCATGAAAAGGAAGAGGGGAGACCTTGCTCATGTTTTTTTGATTGATGTTTAAATAATTCGATCTGTTCCACACATCATCCAACTTTTATAAGTTTGGCCACTGCATCCAAAACTTGAACCGGTGTTTTCTCTTCGTTGCTCAGCTGGTCCTTTAACCTCAAGATGCGGTCAATCTCGAGTCGCTTGCGACTTGGTGGGGCAGCTCCAAAGGCAACTTGTGCAAGTTTTGCTCTGTCCGCAATCTCGATCCTCCGGATAACTTCCACAAAACGCGGGAATATGTTTGGATGCCGATGTGGAATGGACCTATTCATTCGATTATGGAAACCTTCCAAAATTTTGTAGAGATCACTAGACTATCGGGTGACATTTGTGGATCACTTTTTGCTAGTAAAATCAAAGTTATATAGACATCGCAACCCCAACCGGTGATAACATTGTATCACTATTAACTAGTAAAAGAAGAGTTATTTAATATTTATATTGCAAGTTACATTTATATAACAAGTCATTTCAAATTTGAATGGAGTAAATTGAAACTAATGAAAAGTTTATAAATAAATTGTATTGTCAAATAAACAATTATTTCTAAGTATTGAATTCTAATGTGACAAGAAAAGTGGACTGTCCCATTATATTCAGAGGGATTGCCATCGTTGGCCTTGTGTTTAAGTGTCTCCGTACTGGGTTTTTAAAAGTGTCTGCATAATGGCTGTCTGTGTAATGGGATATAATCGAAACATGTATTGCAAGAGCAGAGGTGAGGCAGGAAATCAAGCTGCTCACATTTGACTATTCAATGAATTATAGGTGCCTGGAGTGGTCAATCATTGTGATTGTCATTTAAATTGTCTGTGATATATTTTGTCTGGAAAATATTTCAAAGTATATTACATTGAACAAATAAAGATGGAGCTTAGACTTTTCTTAATTAAAATAATGGGATAGTTTATATACATCATACCACAATTACATAATCGATAATTCTTGAAAAATGTTTGCTATAGCAGAGAGGGTACATTAAATGGAGAAAGAGACAGGATTCAATCAGCATGTCCGACGTCGGCGACACACAGGTGTTTGTTACACGACCAATATTGTAAGCCCAATGAAAAAAATTACAACTTGTTCAGATTTGTTATTAGAAAGATTTTCATAAAACTTGAACTCAGTTAACAAGTCGACGGTGTTTAAAAATGGTACTGTTCAACTCAAAATTTCAAAGGCTTGATTTGGTACACTGACATGCGTATTCATTGAGCACTGAAGTCGACAAAGCTGCTTTGCACAAGGCAACACTTTAGGTCTACAGATTTGAACGTTTAGGATGTAATAAGTTTTATAATGTTATAATACTTTACGAATAATAAATCTTCGTAGTAAGACAGAGGATGTAATGGAATTTATGACGGAGCTACATCTGTTGGGAGAGAATGGCTATATACCTGACAAAGCCAGGAGCTTCACAAGACGTATCACACACAATGTAACACATTTTTGCTTTTCACTTAAGACCTCGAAACCACCCAATGGAACTCCCGGTTTGTCTTTACTCCGTAGTTCCATGAGTACAGCAAGGAGATGGTCACCCCTACATCGCCGTGATCAGCTACACTAACGCCCCACCAGGGCCATGGAAACTGTCCAAAGCTGTCTCTTTGACTAGCTCTAACTCTAAAAAATAACAAAAATGCAACCTTCCTCTATACATGTATACTTTCTCCTTATCTACGACAACTTCAAATCAACTTAATGTTTTAGAACTTTATTTCCAATCAAAGAAACACTAACAATTCTTTTTAAAATGCAACCCTCCTCATACATGTACACTTTCTCCTTATCTACGACAACTTTAAATCAACTTAATGACTTAGAACCTTATTTCCAATTCAACACTTTTTGTCGGCTGTGATACCCAAACATACCATTTAAACTTTCGTTTATTGGCATTTTAAATTTTCACACAAACACAGCTTTTAACTTTGGTAGCCTAGTGTGAAATAACGCCGAAGCGCTCGTAAAATCTTCAAACTCTCCCGTGTGAAACGGCAAACGTGAGTTCTGTCACGTGAAATATTAGCTCTTCTACCAGCAAATGATAAATCGACTGTAATGACATATTGAACTGTTGATTTAAAAAGTTTTTAGATCTTTAAACTACAAGAGGTACTTCTGTAAGCAGGGACCCATCTTCTTCGTTGGTGCCGTTCACATCTATTCCATTCCACAACTACTCAACAAACTGCGATACATCCGGAAGTTTCACAAGCACGGGAGACATCGATTATACCACATATATACGGTATAAGACCTATATCGATGTCTCCCGAGCAATTAGCTGATATATCCTGGTCAGGGTCAGAATATTTGCATACTCTGCAACCCAAAAGAAAGTGGCACAAAGATGTACCAAATTTCCTAGTCCTGCTTCATGACTGTGTATATCAAGGAGCCTTTAATACACTCTAGGTCCACATTCAGCAAGTCTAGAGTGAGAAGCCCAACATTTAATTATTAAGATTTTTCATAGACTAAATTTTGGTCTACAAATTTCCAGCCTGGCGATGTTATGAATGAATATATGTCAAAATTACCATGCACACGTATTCATATTTAACTGATAAATGAGTAAATCATGTTAAGCGAGTACCTTTTACAAGACCTTTATTGAATAATAATTTGATTATCGAACTTTGTCCCCCTTTGTGCCCCTTTAACCAAGGCAACATATTATCACATATTGAAGCGCCCATCGGATTTGTACATTGCAACCGTAATTATGAAATATTTTTCTTTAATCAATAGAAAAGAATGTCCATTTTGTCAAATTTGTCATAATGAAGATAATAATATGAGGTTTTTATTTAAAACACAGAACTCATTCCGTTTGATATTTAACCTTCATCTATGGAGCAAGAGAAGTGAATACGTAGAGAAAGTGCTCTTACTTGAGATTCAATATCTAAGCAGATGTTAAGGTTTAACCCTCTGTCTGCCATGCCCACTAGTTAGTATTTTTGCATGTTATGTTTCTTTTAGTATTATTATATGTTAATATGTTTATTGAATAGTTATGATAAGTGCACGATATCATCCGAGGGGGAGTGTTCTGTTACCATAAAGGAACTTATGGCACTACATTTAAAAAAATATCTCCCCTTCCGAATCTTCAGTTCTCGAGTTAAAAAGATATTCTTTTCAACACCATGTGGTGCAACAGAATACTCATTCGAGTTTTATAAGATTTATAGACACAGCATTACAGTGTCCACGGTATAAGTGTTGTAGATTTGTAATAGATAAAATAGTACCCGATTTAAATGTATAACTGACATTTTGATGATTGAAATTTAGCTACAAATCTCAGCTTATAGTCAGCTCACACCTTTTGAAATAGTAAAATTTGAAGCACTATTAAAATATTGTTGTAGAAACAAGCTTGAATAATTTACATGTACAAGCAAAGTTTTAATGATTTGTAGAGAAATTGTGTCTTGGAATGCAAATTCATTTTGGAAATAAGTCTTTATTGTATCATTCAGCTTCTTCTCATCACATTGTTCTGTCATGTCAACATCATGTTCTTGTATTATAATATTGGAAAAAAAGAGATCATCACTGGTTAGCTGGCTGTGAAATTAACTGGTCACAGTACAAGTGTACCTCTGTCTCACAAAATCCAGATAGATTAATCTATAAATGGATAACTAATGGAGAAATATATAAATGAATTGAAATCAGATTCTGTGAATAGTTGCTTAAGTACATTTTTGGAATATGTCCCTTATGATGATATTGAGGCAGCTGTTGATTGTCTGATAGATATACTGAATTACAGTTAAAGGTCTATGCTTACAGGAGAAATATTTAAAAGAAGAGAACCAAGATGATTCGATCTGTAATGTGAATAAGTAAAAAAGAAAAATAACTGACTTCTAGATCATTTCAAGAAAATATCCAACAAAAATTAAATACAGCTTATTTGACCCGAGCAGAAAAAATCTTAAAACGTGTTTGTGGGGTTAAACAAAGGGTGTTTAGAGAACTAAAGCATCTGTATCAAAAGATCAAAAAGGATTCCGGAGTCATGTAATAAGATATTCAAAAATAAGAAATGTGCTGTATCGGCAGAAACATTGCATTCTTACTTTAATGATTTTTAAACCCAAAAGTTTATACTGCTAGTGAATTTGATGACTTCGATGATTTTGTTGATAAATAATAATAATAATAATAATAATAATAATAATAATAATAATAATGAGTATTTATAAAGCGCTATTTCCATACACAAGGTGCATGCTCAAAGTGCATATACATGTTAGAATAAAAGGTAATGGTGTTTGGTTTTGGAATTAATAAAATCTAAGAGAAGAGTATGAATTATAGCATATGAATAAATATAGTACACAAAGTCAGATAAGTCAGTCGGTAGGAAAATATCATGAAATAATGTCTATGAATAATAGCTTGAAAAAAGATAAGTTTTGAGTTTTGATTTAAAATCAGTCAAAGAAGGCGATATCTTGATGACGTGCGGAAGTTGCTGATCACGATAGTGATGATTGTATGGACGATGATTTGGCGTACGACATGACCACAAATGAGTTCAAGACAGCTATAAATGATCTGAAACTTAATAACTCTCCTGGTGATGACGGTATACCACCAGCGTTTTTAAGACTGTAAAAGATACCATTGCACCGTATCTTGTTCAACAATTTTTCATATTCCTTCTAAAAGTAAATTTCCTGAAGCTTGGATTTCTGCATTTATAATACCAATTTATAAGAAAGGATCAGCAAATGAACTTAGCAATTACAGGGGCATGTTATTGCTAATTAGCCCGAGCAAACCTTTACAAAAGTGGTGGTTTTAGGAAAAAATCATTCTACGATTGATAATAATTATTCTGAAATCTATCATTCAAAAATATACAACAACAAAACAAGGTAAATTCTATTGCGCATTTGTTGACTCTAAAAAGGCGTTCGACATATTTAAAAAGACAACGCTTCTCCAACTTATTTTGAATAAGCCTTTTAGGGCCACGCTATTTTTTTAATTATCTTGAAAATTCCAAGTTTTCATGTTGAAAATTGAAGAAACTAAGTTGAAAATTCAAGATTCAATTGGGTCTGTTGACACTGTAATGGAGGACTTGACATAAATGATTATTATAAATGAATAGAGAAGGTGTACTTAATAGGGTGTGGTTGTGACATCAAACGTGATTGGTAAATTTGAAGTACATGCTTTTGCAAATGGACGACCTCTGACGACCTCTGACGACCAATGTTTGATTGGCTGTTATAACATCTAAATTTATCTAGATGGTGACTTTCTATTCTTTTTAAGGAGGATAAGAAAAAGAGTTCATAATCATCTGTCAGTGTCTATGCCTTTTCATACTGTCTAAATGCACCAAGCTCTCAATTGAGGAAGGCATAATGTTGAAAATTGTCCTTTGGTCAGTTTAACAGTCTTATTCCAAGCTGAAATGTAAGAGAGTTATCAACTTATAATCTAAGAAAATGTGTAGAAAGATGCAATACCATCATACTTTTGTATTACCTGCTTCTGTTGTTTTAGAAATGTATGTCTATGAACTTGAGTTCCAATGATAACAAAGATCTTAAAGTGATAGAATTAAGATTTTTCAAACAGTGCTGTCGGGTTAAGCTACACACCAGCAAGAGATACAAGGTCATTCATCCGAGATAAATACAAAGTATGGGATAAAAACCACGCCAGTGTTAAAGTTCAGAGCTTCAGTGATATCATTAAAGTAAAATATAAATGTGTATTTGTCAGGGACACTGAAACTTTTCAAACGACTACCCCACTATTTCAATAGATTGGCAAGTGTAGGCTAAAGATACGCAGGCAGGGTTTGAATACACCTAACAATTTCATATGAAGTTTATTTAGGCAAGTACAAACCGTTAGTTGGATCAATATTTTGGTTTCCAATAACAATTGCTATGTGGGAAGGCAAACTTTTCGATGAAGACATGTTTGCTGAGAATTTTGAGAAATTTGCCAAGAACCAAACTTTTTTTCCTTTTTACCTTTTCAAAAACTTCATGATGTCTTCCAAATTGCCTAAAAGTTCAAAGACATTAATGTATTACAAGCTAACACTCATCCTGATTTACTAGGTTAAGTTCTGTGCAAGTGTGTATCTCTTCCCTCTGTGTATCTTCACCCGACATGGCTAAACGCAGGCAGGGTTTGAATACACCTTATGTCTTGAAGACAACTTCAAAGTTGCGTTTGGGCGATCTGTCACTGATACAGAAACGATGTTCATAATTGGAATTTAGATTTTATAATGCTAATACATTGTGTTTGAGACTTCCTTCAAACCATACCCCCTCTTTTTTGATAGGAGTATGTTTTCTATCAACAAATCCTGAACTATTTATCTATTTTTTACAAACCTGATAAACTGAACAATAAACCCACTGAACTGTAATTAACAATTTGCAATAGACTTACCCTGAAGATTTCTAACTACATACCTTTAAACTATTTACATCTTGGTAGTAACTGTTGACCACTCAAGTGGACAAACTTTAGTCACAGGTCTGGTGAACTTATTTTTTCCAACCTGGACTTCAAAAACTCTAACTTGTTTGTCTGGACCTGGAAATGTCTTCGTGATGCGACCCAATGGCCACTGACCACGCGGAGTGTCTGCTGACACTAATACAACTACATCTCCGATCTGAAGATTCTTCTCAGGAAAGAACCACTTCTTTCGAATATTCGATGTGAGCCATTCCCTCATCCATCTCTTCCAAATATGGCTAACGAGTTCCTGGACTCGACACCAGCGCTTTTGTGGGTGATGAGATTGAATTCAGGAGCGAATTCACCACCCATCTGGCCATGTAGGAAATGATTCGGTGATAAAGGTTCCTGGTCGAGAGTATGCGAACTCTGATAGGTGAGAGGTCTGGAATTCAACAGTGCTTCTGTTGATGTGAAAGCTGTCATTAGCTCCTCATTGTTAATGTCAGCTCCTCCCAAAATTGCAAAAATAGCCCTCGAATACTCCTCCGAAATGAGGAGCACTGGGTGGATTGAACTTCCACACAATACCTTTTCTATCCAAGGTGTCATTCACATGAGTTAAGTTTAGTTTGCTGACTAATTGCTTCAGTTCTATTGAAGCACCAACAAAATTTGTGCCATTGTCAGTGATGACCTCTTTTGGCACTCCTAGACAATGAGCCATACGGAAGAAACAATTTAGGAATGAATTGGTATCCAAACCAAAAGCCATTTCCAAATGCACTGCACGTGTTGCCGAGCAGGTAAAAAGACAAAGATACCTTTTTGTGCGTGCCTTCCCTCGACCTTGGATGGTAAGGAAAGGTCCTGCAAAGTCAATGCCTACTTGACACGCACTGCAGGCAAATCAGCCATGAGTTGAGAGGCTGGCTTTGATTTTTGGTGTTTACAAATCGCACATACGGTTTCACATTCGCGAATCACCTCTCTGGCTGAGATGACCCAAAACTTTGAGAGAGCAGAGAGTGTGCTGTTGGTTCCTGAATACAAAACCTTTTCATGGTAAAACTTGACCACAAGACTGGTTACCCAGTTCTTCGTTGGAAGTATGATAGGGTACTTTGCCTCAAAGGACAAGCTGTCAGCATGTTTGAGCCTGCCACCAAGTCTCATGAGATCATTTTGATCAATAATCCGGCTCAAACCAAGTATCTTGCTATTTGATGGGATTGTGTTGCCTTTGCACTGTGTTCTTTAGGAAAGGCTTCCTTTTGAGCCACTATCAGTATCCTCGTTTCGGCATCCTCAACCTCCTCAAATTGAAGAGGACCCTGCTTTCGGAGTATTTCTGGGACTCTGCAGTTGTGGATGAATCTGAACACCCAGGCTGTTACACGACAGAGTCTATTTAGACTAGAAAATCGTGAAGGCTCCAAACGCCATGGAATCTTTGTCTGCAGTTCTGTGACCATGGAGACTGGAGCAGATTTCGTTTTTGTTTCCATGTTTTTGCAAGAACTGAAATCAACTACCTGTGTTGGTACTTCGTCCCTTAGAATGAAGTCTGGACCTTGAAGCCAACTATCCTTTGACAATGATTGTATGTGTGCACCTTTTGTCAAAATATCTGCAGGATTGCATTTTGTGGGGACACACATCAATTGGCTAGGGTGTATATGTTCTTGAATGTAGCCTACTCGATTTGCTACAAAAGACTTGAAACTCTGACTCTGATTCCCACCACAAAACATCGATACTGTCAGACCAGAAGGTGGCACATTTGACTGCAGTGTTTAATGCTTTAATCGCAGACATCAAAAGTTTGACACCAAGTACAGCAGCAACCAGTTTCAACCTTGGGATGCTGACTGCAAAACTTTGTTTGCTACGTCTGGACATACGTTGTCATCCCATCCAAGGCCAGAGACCCACATCTCTTGAAGGATAATCTTGGTTCTGATAATGAAAGGTGCAAGAAGGCCAAGTGGGCAATCTGGCAACTGTTTTCAAAAAGTTCCTTTTTGTCAGATCCAAAGAACTATTCTGGAAGGAGTGAAAAAACTGAAACTGATCAGCCTCTGCATTCCAGATCAAACCAAGAGCCTTTGTCATGGGAAGATCAGACGATTGAATCTGTACTTCCTTCAGTCTGTCTTTTACAGGAATTTCATTGAGAAAGAGTTGGATATCCATTTTCTTGGGTGCAATTCTGCTGCTGTCCACAGACTTTTTAGTTGATCATAGAGCTGAATGGCTACGCCGTCGCTGACAGCGCTATCCATACTATCATCCATGTAAGTTGACTTTGTGACAACTTCAGCAGCCAATGGATAAACTTCTGCATTTTTTTCTAGCATGTTCCTGTGATTCAAATTGTGCCAAGAAAGGAGAACAATTGAGACCAAATACTACACGAGAGAACTCTCAAGCAAGATCTATCCTTTTGCAAAACCTCAATTTGCAGATACATTTCTGCTATGTCACAAATGACACCCACTGAAGACCTACGAAATCAAATCAGAATTTCAAAAAGATTGTTCTGTAATTTTGGACCAGGGTGAATGAAATCATTCAAAGACACACCTTTGCATTTGGCCGATGCATCAAATACAATCCGGATTTTTTTTGTTTCCCTGATACCACTTTGTATTTTGTGTGTCATCTTTGTCAACTTCCTGGATGTATCCTTTCTGTAGGTACTGCTCTAAAACAGTATCATAAGCTTTGGAAAGTGACTCGTCTCTGGAGAGTTTCTTCTTTACATTCTCAAGACGATTCAACGCCACTAAGTAATTGTCCGGAAGACCACAAGGGTCTTGTTTCCATGGAATGCCTACCGTGTACGTTGCATTTGAGTGGTTAATTGATTCCCTAACAGCTTCCATTGCCAACTGATCTTGAGCAGACATAGATGGTTCGTTTGATGGAAAGCTTTCAATTTCCCATAATTTCTGGAGAATGTGATCCACTTCAATGAAAGGAGGACTTTTTGCTTCATTGCCAACAAAGAAAGTGTTTGAAGCAGAAGGTTGACCTTCGGAAATGTTGCCAATACAAGTCCATCCAAGAGGGGTTAAGCGAGCTATTGGATCACCAGGGTTCCCACAGACATCACCTCGTGAAGTGTGAAGCTGTAGATAGTCTACTCCAATAAGGATATCTACGACAGGTTTTGATGCTACTTTTGGGAAGTGAATGTCTCTCAAATGAGGCCAGCGCTTAGCATACTTTTGCCAATCAATGGCTTTCAAGCTTCCCGTTACCCTATTAGTTGTCATAGCCACTAGGGAATTATTAACTAAGCCGTCCATACTTTCAAGACCAAGCTCTACGGTCATGCTGAGAAAACATTCTGTTTTGTTATTCAAGACATTCACGGGCACTTGCTGCGTCTGATCTGAAAGCCCTAACTCCGAAGCAACATGCTCATTTACATAAGTTTGTGTGCTGGCATCGTCCAAAAGAGCGTTAACCTTCAACCATTTATTGCCACTCTTCAATACAACAGGGATTGTCCTAAGTGCTATGAAATAAGATTCCTGCCTCATGGTAGACATTGTGGTAGTCTGCGTTGCTGAATGAGCACTCACTTGAGAATGAACTGAAGGAATAGCTGGTCAAGCAGCAGCAAGCCGACTACTAGTTGTGTTACTGCCTGACCTACTGTCAGTTTTACTGAAGTGCAAAAGACGATTGTGAGTGGCTGAACAACCACCGATCCAACACCTGCCATTTTGAGCGCAATATTTGCCAACATGATCAGTGCCTAAACACCGGAAGCAAAGTTTGAGCTCTTTAGCCTTTGTCCAACGGTCATGGGTAGTGAGCGCTTTGAATGCGTCACATTTGCCTATTCTATGTGATGACAAGTTACATAACTGACAAGTATCTCTCTGAGAGCCAAGGTAAGATTTGGATATTCTACCTTGATTGTTTGATTTCGGAGTTTCCGAGAAACCATACTTGGTCTCTGTAGCAATGGTATGAAGCTCGGCTTCAAAAAGAATCCATTGCCGAAGGGTCTCTACAGACTCCTGCCTTTGTTGCTCAATGACCCAGCGTTTATACTGAGTAATCATCTCCTCTATCAGTTTCTTCAACAACAAGGCATAGAAACAACCATCCCCAAGCTCTTCAATTTTGTCTGCTTCACGGAGACAGATTACAGCTGTGTCAAGCATGTCTGCAAACTGTTCTATGTCTTTGGCATTGCCTTGACGAAGAGGTCTGAAGGCAGATATTTCCTCTAACTTTAATGCTATGACTCGCCTGTGTCCCCCATATTTACGCTCAAGACGTTCAAAAGCTATGGCAGAAGCAGCTGCATTGTGGCCAAGAGACTCTACAAGTTTTGAAGTTTTCCAGCTTTAAGCATGGATGTCTCCAGAAAATACTGGTATTGAGACTCGATGTAATTGCCTCCAGAGATCCTGATCAATACCTACAGTGTCACCACAGGCTTGATTTATCAACTTAGTTTACAGGCTGACGAATTTAAAAAATCAGAATCATGTATCTGTGGTTGAAAGTTAGTTTGATTTTCAACATCTTTCTTCACTTGCCTCGTGTCATCCTTACAAGACCTATGAGATGTACCAGAAGAACTGAATGTGTTCCTAAGCAACAATTCGGCCTTTTCAACTGCCTCTTCGGCAACTTCTTCAAGCAAATCTATTTCTTGACTGGTTCTCTTAGCAAGCTCTAAGTTATCAGTCTCTTGATAGAGAATTTGCAAAGATATCATCACATCAACTGCGTCTATTTGAAGGGAGCTGACTTAATCAATCAAACATCTAATTTGCCTACGATCAGGCAACTCCTCTGCCAGCAGTGAAGATAACCTATTTCTGCATTTTGTAAGCGCCGTTTTGCAAGTATTTACATATTTGTCAACTATCTACAACAAAAGAAGAAGTACTAACAGATTACGATGGACTATCTAAGATTCTATAAACACGTGCGTAGCTCAGTTGACCGCTATCAGTGAAGTTCAGCAACATCTGGCGTGGCTCGCCGGATGGGTGGGTTACCCGATCATTGCTGTATGAAGTGAGAGTCCAAGGGTTATTCCCTGCCCCACACTGAAGCACGAGTTGAGAAGCTTGTGGTGTCTCCTTAGGCAAGAGACTTTATTCAAAATGTGCCTCTGTTCACCCAGTAGTACCAATTGGGTACCTGGTGTAGATTGTGTTGGAGGTGACCTTTAAGCGCTGTAACCGGCAGCTTGGGTTAGACCAGGGTAATAATGCAGGGAGCGCCTTGAGCATGCATTCGGTGTGGATATGTTCGCTATATAAATACCCTAACTATTATTATTATTTATTATAATTATTACTTTTATTACTAACTACATTGAAAGTTTGTATCCTTTTGGGATTGTTAATAACAATTGCCACCACTGGACTCGATACTCGCAACTTGAAGACAACTTTAAAGTTGCGTTTGGGCGATCTGTTACTGATACAGAAACGATGTTCATAATTTGAATTTAGGTTTTATAATGCTAATACATTGTGTTTGAGACTTCCTTCAAACCACCGATCAAAACCTCAATGGTACCTACAAATTGTCCAAAGATGCAAAGACATCAATGTGTTGTTAACATTCATCATGATTCACTAGGTTAAGTTTTGTGCGATTGCGTATCTTTACCCTCTACATATCTTTACTCAACATGCCTGTATATGTTTCATTTAGAAACAGGGTAAAACTATAGAATTGGTTTGCCAACTATTTTCATAATTACTATACATAACCAAATATTCTCCAATATAGCGTATTTAACATTATTTTCCTTTCATTTTATAGGGTTAGAGTTTAGGAGTAGGGTAAGTGTAGTTCAGATAATCTAAACTTCGGTTCATGTGCGATCACTGCACACCCGAAGTTTAGCGTCCGAAGCCTATTTTATCTGTAGCAGCTTCCCGGTGATTTTGGTTAGGAAGGGTTTTGCCTTGTAAGTCAATATTATCAAAACATCTAACTTTAATCTTCAAATGGATAGAAAGAAAAACCCTTAGATTAATATAACCAACCCTTTTTCCATCTTAGAAAATTTTCTTTTTAATTTAGTGGCAACGAATGCATCTATAGTCTAAGGGTTAATCTTTCCATCCGTGTGTATATTGAAGATAGAGGTTTCGTTTTTATTGACTTAGACTTCAAAATGCTTCCCGATCAAATTCGTCGGGAAGCTGCTACAGATGAAATTGGCTTCGGATCCTAGACATCGACGAAAGAAGATGTCTAGCAAGCTGGACTAGGGTTAGTGTTAGGGCGAGGATTAGGATATGTATTCTAGGTGGCGACCCAATTCTATATAGTTGTGTGGGTTTACCATTCTTTTGGAATATTTTGGTTTCACCTGTTTTGCTGTTAATTTACTATAGGTTAGGACCTGTGTGCGGTTAGTGAGATAAGACATTAATTGTGAACACCACGAAATAAGGTGGCTTTAACAAACCACAGAATTTCAGAAATCTCTAGGACTGAATGTAAAACTGTAGATCCAAATGCACTCCACTCACATTTGTGAAATACAGAAACAAAGAAACACTCATAAACGAATTTTTAAAACAATTAAAACAACTGACCCGACATACTCACATTTACACCCAATGCAGAGGCGACATAGACCCTCATGGTTGTTAAATTGTTTCATCCAAATTGATTCTTGGCGGGAGCCATTCTTTAGCAAACAAACCGGAAGTGTATTAAAATGGTAAAAAATACGGGAACGGAATCAATTGCATCAAAAAATAAGCGTGTGTTGAGGTCGTGTAGTTAATTTTTCCTTGATAAGAAAATTCGTTTTCATCATATAATCACATGAAAACACACGTAATCGTTTTCTCCCCCTTTTATTAGCCATTTCTTTTTTAAAAGATGTTGAAATTTTAAGAAATTTTGACTGTAAACATATTGAAACTATTATCTTTTTCATGTGAACTATTTTTGGGTTATTCGTCAAAAGATAATTATTAATCGGTCTTTGAATCATGAACATTGTTTGTTTCATTATTACCGATTTACTTTTAAACCCAGAAGTCTTTCAGAAATGAAATTAAGCTACACATCGAAGATATTCAAGGTAAAAAACACCAATGTTCCTAAAAATAATTGCTGTGAAGGATGTCCCTATTACCAAGGGACAATATTTATATTATTATATAATACCTATATAAGCACAATCTACACATTATTGGTTTTTTTAAGTGACCGCTCAATAATCCTGAAAATATTCTAAAATTAAATGAAATGAAAATATATCGTCCCTGCAGTGTAATTTTCTCCATATGCAATAAAACTTTTTGTTTTAATATCAACACCCTTTGACTTTGGCATGTTCATATTCAAAAGAATGAATAAACCTTTAGGTTGCTGGTTGAGAATCGGGAGAATTAGCACAGGTTAAAACAACTATCCTTCATTTTCCCTCTCCTGCGTAGGTCTAACTCCTTTTTGGCTACAAACACTAGGCTTTCATTCAAATCTTAAACAGAAAACAAGCCTTTTTTTGTTTCAGAATTCTGAATAACCAGCTAACCACTAGCCGCTATATTTATCAAATATGCGCTAAAGACAGTGTTTTCAATGCAGTCTGATTGGTCAATTGGAGTTGATACAGTGTTGACGTTTGAAGCAAAAATCCCTAACACCGCCCGGTACAACGGTATACCGTACGTCCTATTGAAGCGTTAACCTGAGAAAACATAAGAGCGCTTAAAGCGTACAACTCCATTCGGATAGGGTGCCTTGGCGGACACGCGAGACGTCTTCCCGCGATTCACATCGCTGACACGGTCTTCCATATCCGCAGATGTTCTCTTAAAAATAAAAAGACTTTTGAATTGTTTGAAGATGCATAAACAATTTATTCAGAATCAGACGGAAAGCTGATAAGTTTTCACATTCACAAAATGGTTATTTCAAATGTATCTAACCGCTTGTGCGCTTTTAATGATGATTAAGAAAATTAAGATTTAGATTGCTTTTAGTTGGAACAAGATGTATTTTCATGACCTGAAAAAATAGACCTTTAACAGCTGCTATACCTTGTAGTTCCTGATGGCGAGGGATCTATGACCAGTTCGTTCTGCGAAGAGTTGCTCATCAAGTCCAGAATAATTTAGTCGGGTTTCCGCCGTTTCCCTCAGAGAATGATTGATGTAAAAACCCTGGAAACCTGCCTTCTTGCACAGCTTCGATACGGGGATGTGTACCAACGGCAGCATCGGGAAACCAGACGTCGTCCTTGGCGTATTGAAGCGGGCGAAGATACAAAAAGCTTGGCACTTTCCAGATCTGTGCCTGTGAAATGATATTTGTAGACTTATAAGCAAAACAGAATGGAAACGTTTTTTTTATAAAATATAACAATGTTCATGATAGGTGAATTATTGATTGATGCCATTGTTTAAAAATGTACCTAATATAATTGACCTCGACAATTTAAAGACATTCTTTACAATTCTGAAACATTTCTCATTGCTTAGTGTAACTGATACCTGAAACGCACCAACATTCTATAACTACATGCACTACATGCAGCCCTAATTTGACACTAAATATTCAAAAAGTTTATTCTCACTTACAAATTTAGGTTGAAAAAAAAAGATTGAAAAAAGACAACGAAATTAGATTACGATCAAACTGGTTTTGTAACAAATATGCGCCGATGAATTATGATGATTCCTACGCCTAAACACATTATTTAGCAATCTTGTTTTAACACAATTGACGATGATGAAAGTGTAATTTTACTCTTTACCCTAATGACATACTTTTCGTACAGTCGTACGAGACATCTTTCCGGTTGCTCTTTGTTTTCGCGTATTCTTACGACCTTCATTTCTATTTTCCTGCTGTTAAGGGCCCCTCTATTTGTTTTTGATACATCTTCTGTGTATTTAAAGAATCTGGAACATGATTAATCGATTTTATTTTTCAGACATGTGAAAATATGAGATATATATTGTGATAAGTGAAGATTATCAAAACTTACCAAAATCAAATAAAGTAGTTCGACTGTAATTAACGAAGGTGGGGTGCATTGAATATGCTTTATTGTGAGAATTACTGTGCAAAATAGATTTCCTTTGTTCGCGATTGTTCGCGGCGCTACTAGGGAAAGACACAGGTCGTTCTTATGCGATTCAAAAGTAAAGAGAATGCGTAATAAAGAAACTAGAACACATCGAGGAGTATTGCGTTATGTTTACGAATGTTTACAAATGTGTATTTATTCCTCGCTCTCGCTCGGCCAATATAAAATTGCTGTGGTTACCTTAAAATCACATGACACACTTCGACGGATAATACTCTCTATTTGTTATGATTATCATTATCATGTCAGATAATATATATTTTTGTTTATGTGTGTGGATTTTAAGAATCAATGCAATATTACCTTGCCCCCTTTGAGTCTGATGCTATACTGTTCACACAGGGAGTTGGGGTCGATCCGCAGGTTTCTATGTTCGTCGCCAGCCCTCAGTGATTTGATAAACCACAGTGTCAAGTAGTTGTTCTGGACGGTCGTCACCATGCAACTTTCTTTGCTATATATTTCTTCTTGTTCCAAAGTAATGAGACCTGCTTTCCGCTTTTCGATCCCGATCCCCTTTTTTGCCAAAGCTTTCATTCTCTTTGAGCTTTAAATGATGGTGTTTCGAAAAAGTGAAGCATTTCATTTCCCACACTTAATCAAGCTAAGCAAACACAATGCGGCGAAGGCGCTGCACAAACAATCGGCGATACTGTAATATTGATACCTGATCAATGTAAACAGGATTTGTTTGAACGTAACAGACGCAATTATTGTCACCCAAGTGTCGTCTTGTACCAATTAAAACAACAGAATCGATTACAGTTTTTAAACTGATTGTTTTCACTTTAATCAGCAAGGGTTGGTATACAGTAGACGAGGAGGTTAGATTCTATCATCATCTTCATTTTCAACAGTCATCAGCAAACGAATTTATATTTATTGACACAAAACTGCCGTAAATATCTTCACCAGTGATCAATTTGAGGTTACTTCCTAGTGACATCAGCATCATGGCGACATATATGATGTAAATGAGGTAATGATAAATAAATGGTCATTTTACGAAATACCGGTAGAAATGTTTTGGTTTCAAGCTTTAGAAAAGATGAATACAAATGACATATTGGGATCGAGAAAATTTATGATCGCTGGGTTAAATCGGTATTTGACGTGTTATTATTGAGACTTTTACGTTCGTTTACTAGATTCTTGATTCCTTTCTAAATGGAACGTTTTCTTGTGTATACGGACACCGCTATCAAGCAGGCGATAGGTAGTATTATCGATTTATCTTAACACGTGGTATGTCATGGTTTAAAAGATACACGTAGTTATGAAAAACAACGTATGAATCGTCAACACATCACGTTAATTGGAAGTGATCATGAATAAATTGTATGAGTTATAAACTGTACCCTCAATAGTTTGATAGCTGCGCTGTATAAATATTGGACAACTTTGTTATAGTTGGAATTGAGCCTTATTTTGGATTATCTTGAATCATTATAATGAACTGCATCTAATTTGTCACTGACTGTAAACAGTTGCAGGGATACAGTCGTGGAGTACACGATTGGTTGTCACAGCTGCTAAGTCAAGCCCTAAACAGCTTGTGTATTTCTCTTCGAGTCACGTCACTTGTAACTGTCGGAACGACTGACGTACAGAGGACTGAAGCTGGATCGTCAACTCGGATCGGCTCCAACGCCGCGAAGCAGTGCTGACTGTGCTACTGAGGGAGGAAGGCTGCCGATCTGACATTGCCCACAGCCGCCTCACAGCACCTGGGGAGCACGGCATTCCCTAACCATGGTAGCTGAATGGATTTCATGCTTGGATAAAAGGTATATGTCAATGACCATTCACAACCATATTGAGAGTTCAGTGATTACCTCACGCTTTCAGTTAAACAATGTCCAACAGTGGAATGTGAGTCGCCATAGTAAACAATTATCTGCAGTAGTAGTGGGAGAGGCTAGCCTAACCGTCGGTGTTGATATGGTGTGAGTGACCGTTTAAACAAGAAAAAATCAAGGTGCATTTAGTCTACATGTGATGTTAAAAGTGAAATATATTTTCATATTTTATTTTCCTTTGACCCTGCACATGTTAAAATTCCATGTGTTCATTTAAGTTCAATTATCTCATCCAGTAATAATCCAGCAAAGACCTTCTGTACATTTCTTTAAGTAATTGATACCATATGATGTTGTTTACTGGCTTATAAACGTTTTGAAGGGTGCAATTTAAACTGGTATAGATTGCACTAGCCACTTAACGGCCCCGAAACTCAAGTTTCTGGTTTCGGGGCCGTTAAGTGGCTAAGATTGCACAAGCTTGTCAACAGCATTTATATAACAGTTAAAATTGAACTTTTAAAAAGCTTATTAACCAATGAAAAAACACATTATGAAATCTATTTCTATACATTCAAATTTTGGAGTTTAAGGGAAGTTTTCATTTTCTAATCAACTTGAAACTTTCAATTAGATTCAAAAACGAATTGGAGCAAAACAATTGTTTTGAAATCTATGCAACAAGACTAAACTGATCGACGCCCACTTCGGTGTCAGGACACTCATGTAAGATCACTTGAAAATAATTTTCATTGAAAAGATAATGCAAAGTATTTAGATACTTTTCAAATAAACTGCTTCATTCACACTCTGAACTCAATTATAATTATAGTCCACCGGCCCAGAGGGGTCCCCATGCACCCCCCCCCCCCCCCCATGGCAGAATGAAACTAACTTTTTTTGAAGCCTTGACATGTCTATTATGCAAATTTGACTGGTAACAGTGTATAAACTGGGACGAAATGTGTCATTTTTACATATTTCCATGGGTACCCCCCTCAGCCACTTATTCTCTGAAGCATCACACCAAAAGGTGGATGTCCTCATATCTTTGGTTCTAATTATCATAGAACCATAATCTTGGTATCTAAATGTATGTTTATAAGGTCACTGAATCCATTGACAGACATTTCAGACAGCTACCATAGGTCATTTGTACGAAATTTTAGGTTTCCATTACAAAAACTCGTCATTCATGACTTCCACCGGTAACAATTCTATTTTCTCTTCTCTACAGTTAATGTATATGATTTTATTTTACATTATTTGCACTGAGAATATAATCTTGAGTACTTGTAACCCTTTTGTGTACTTATGTGTACTTATAACACACAAATTAAATGTCCAAAAGCAAACCAAGGGACCTACCGTTAATCTACTATCATTAAAATACACCAACTCAGCCTTGGAAAAAATATATTTTTTCCTCTCTACAGTGAATGTATATGATTTTATTTTACATTATTTGCACTGAGAATAGATTCTTGAGTACTTGTAACCCTTTTGTGTACTTATGTGTACTTATAACACATAAATTAAGTGTCCAAAAGCAAACCAAGGGACCTACCGCTAATCTACTATCATTGAAATACACCAACTCAGCCTTGGTAAAAATCTATTTTCTCTTCTCTAAAGTTAATGTATATTATTTTATTTAACATCATTTGCACTTAGAGTAGAATTATGGATACTTGCAACTCTTTTGTGTATTTGTGTACTTATATCAATCAAGGTTAAGTGTCCAAAAGCAAACTATGGGACCTACCATTAATCCACTATCATTGAAATACACCAAATCAGCCTTGGAAAAAACTAACAATTTTGTATTTTGAATGTGTTGTTTTACTTCTAAATCATTGGGGATTTAAAGGGATAGATTTAAAGGGCACAAAGAAGAAAGATAACACATAGGTACTAATTCTGCCATTACACACATCACAGACATGTACTATAGGAGTACATTCTTGCAAATTATTCATTTTCAATCTCAATATGACTGTTTGATTCAGTTGCTTTTTGGACATCAACAACTTATCAAAATTCTAGTTTTACGAGAGAGCATCATCATCAATAACATCACCATACACCACACACCTTAACAACGTTCATCATCATCCTCAAAGCTGTCACGTTGCAAGGCCTTGATGTCGACCAACTCTCTACGAAGAGCGCACTGGCTCTAGCTTCCAATCCACAAGAGTCGAACTATGACTCTCATTAGCAAAATGAACAACAGACATTGGAACAGAGATGTATTCCATAGAGCCTCCTGCTAATTGAAATGCATTGTATGATACTCTAGGCTTTTGATGGTATCATGATAGTGTCCATGTTACATTGTTTGACTCATCTTCACAGCAATAGTCATTCAGTTGCAGACAGCAAACTTTATCAACATTTTTTACGTCAGGTCCACCATAGAGAACAAAAATGAAATCCATAAGGGCTTTTATAAGTGATTTGTACAATAAGGAAGACAAAATTTTCTGCTTAACAACTTTATTTTAAAATTCACGTTCCTGAGTACATGATTACTCCATCAGGTTGGTTGTAGGATATATGAATTGTGGTACATATAACCACAACAAGTAAACATTAAACAATAGTGAGGAAACCTAATTATCAAGATTAATCATATGAGAATGTAATACAATATGGATTTCCAGTAAATGCACATATGAAGGCACCTTGCTCACCAAACAAATCTGATGGCACAACCTAAGAGCCACTTGATCTGACAAGAAAAACTTTGAAAATAGCAAGTAAAAAACACCTTGCAATGAGCCTAATCCGATGAGTCCAGCGTCAAGTGGGATAAGAATGTCTGAGAAACAACGTCCATCCATTTACTTGCCACGCATCCTTATATATGCTCATTCCACTCGGAATGTTCTTATGACTATGATATGGTTTTTGTATCTATCATTGTTATGCCATGTGATAGGACATGCCTTCATTGAAACTTCCAGATCAAATGTGGTCATACTGAAGGTTGAAACCTACATTACTATAAAGCACCTTCTGTGCTGATTTGCTGAAGAAAGCACAACTTAACCACATGGATACATCATATATGTGTGATAATAACTTTAAGCCTTTTGCGGATTGTCATGTAACCACTGCAGTTCTGTTGTCTAGAGATGCAGACATATTTTGTTTGATATATCTATTGATAAAATTACAGCATTAAGTTGCTCATTCCTACGGTGACTTCAAAGTTTTCATTGTCAGATCAAGTGACTATAAGGTTGTGCCATCAGATTTGTTTGGTAAGCTAGGTGCCTTCATATGTGCACATAAAAAATGTTGATAAAATTTGCTGTCTGCAACTGAATGACTATTGCTGTGAAGATGAGTCAAACAATGTAACATGGACACTATCATGATACCATCAAAAGCCTAGAGTATCATACAATGCATTTCAATTAGCAGGAGGCTCTATGGAATACATCTCTGTTCCAATGTCTGTTGTTCATTTTGCTAATGAGAGTCATAGTTCGACTCTTGTGGATTGGAAGCTAGAGCCAGTGCGCTCTTCGTAGAGAGTTGATCGACATCAAGGCCTTGCAACGTGACAGCTTTGAGGATGATGATGAACGTTGTTAAGGTGTGTGGTGTATGGTGATGTTATTGATGATGATGCTCTCTCTTAAAACTAGAATTTTGATAAGTTGTTGATGTCCAAAAAGCAACTGAATCAAACAGTCATATTGAGATTGAAAATGAATAATTTGCAAGAATGTACTCCTATAGTACATGTCTGTGATGTGTGTAATGGCAGAATTAGTACCTATGTGTTATCTTTCTTCTTTGTGCCCTTTAAATCTATCCCTTTAAATCCCCAATGATTTAGAAGTAAAACAACACATTCAAAATACAAAATTGTTAGTTTTTTCCAAGGCTGATTTGGTGTATTTCAATGATAGTGGATTAATGGTAGGTCCCATAGTTTGCTTTTGGACACTTAACCTTGATTGATATAAGTACACAAATACACAAAAGAGTTGCAAGTATCCATAATTCTACTCTAAGTGCAAATAATGTTAAATAAAATCATATACATTAACTTTAGAGAAGAGAAAATAGATTTTTACCAAGGCTGAGTTGGTGTATTTCAATGATAGTAGATTAGCGGTAGGTCCCTTGGTTTGCTTTTGGACACTTAATTTATGTGTTATAAGTACACATAAGTACACAAAAGGGTTACAAGTACTCAAGAATCTATTCTCAGTGCAAATAATGTAAAATAAAGTGATATACATTCACTGTAGAGAAGAGAAAATAGTTTTTATACCCCCGCCTTACAGCGTAAGCGGGGGTATATAGCGTTCATTCTGTCCGTCCGTCTGTCCGTCTGTCTGTCTGTCTGTCTGTCTGTCTGTCCGTCTGTCCGTCCGTCACAAATCTTTGTCCGGAGCATATCTCCTAAACTATACATGCTAGCTTCACCAAACTTCATACACTTATTAACCATGATCCTTAGATGTGCCTTTTGAGGGTTAGACCAACAAATGATTTTTATTTTTTGCGGTTTCCATGGAAACATGACTAAAACAGTGACTCTATGACCAAGTCCTTTGTCCGGAGCATATCTCCTAAACTATACATGCTAGCTTCACCAAACTTCATACACTTATCAACCATGATCCCTAGATGTGCCTTTTGAGGGTTAGACCAACAAATGATTTTTATTTTTTGCGGTTTCCATGGAAACATGACTAAAACAGTGACTCTATGACCAAGTCCTTTGTCCGGAGCATATCTCCTAAACTATACATGCTAGCTTCACCAAACTTCATACACTTATCAACCAAGATCCCTAGATGTGCCTTTTGAGGGTTAGACCAACAAATGATTTTTATTTTTTGCAGTTTCCATGGAAACATGACTAAAACAGTGACTCTATGACCAAGTCCTTTGTCCGGAGCATATCTCCTAAACTATACATGCTAGCTTCACCAAACTTCATACACTTATAAAACATGATCCCTAGATGTGCCTTTTGAGGGTTAGACCAACAAATGATTTTTATTTTTTGCAGTTTCCATGGAAACATGACTAAAACAGTGACTCTATGACCAAGTCCTTTGTCCGGAGCATATCTCCTAAACTATACATGCTAGCTTCACCAAACTTCATACACTTATCAACCATGATCCCTAGATGTGCCTTTTGAGGGTTAGACCAACAAATGATTTTTATTTTTTGCAGTTTCCATGGAAACATGACTAAAACAGTGACTCTATGACCAAGTCCTTTGTCCGGAGCATTTATCCTAAACTATACATGCTATCTTCATCAAACTTCATACACTTATAAAACATGATCCCTAGATGTGATTTTGAGGGTTAGACCAACAAATGATTTTTATTTTTTGCGGTTTCCATAGAAACATGACTTAAACAGTGACAAAGTCCTTTGTACGGAGTATATCTTCATAACTATACATGCTATCTTTACCGAACTTCATACACTTATCAACCATTGATGTGCCTTTTGAGGGTTAGACCAACAAATGATTTTTATTTTTTTTGCTCTTTCCATGGAAACATGACTAAAACAGTGAATTTATGACTATCTCTTGAGGGTAAGACCAAAAAATTATTTTTATTTTTTGCGTTTTACATGGAAACGTTACTAAAACAATGACTATCTGACAAAGTGCTTTTTCCTGAGCATATCTCCTAAACTATACATGCTAGCTTCAACAAACTTAATACACTTATCAACCATGATCCCTAAGTGAGCTTTTTGAGGGTAAGACCAACAAAGAAAGCCAGACTATAGTTTGAAGCGGGGGTATGTGAGCTGTGCTCACTTCTTTACTTGTTTCCAAAGCTGAGTTGGTGTTTTTCAATGATAGTAGATTAGCGGTAGGTCTCTTGGTTTGCTTTTGGACACTTAATTTATGTGTTATAAGTACACATAAGTACACAAAAGGGTTACAAGTACTCAAGATTCCATTCTCAGTGCAAATAATGTAAAATAAAATCATATACATTAACTGTAGAGAAGAGAAAATAGAATTGTTACCGGTGGAAGTCATGAATGACGAGTTTTTGTAATGGAAACCTAAAATTTCGTACAAATGACCTATGGTAGCTATCTGAAATGTCTGTCAATGGATTCAGTGACCTTATAAACATACATTTAGATACCAAGATTATGGTTCTATGATAATTAGAACCAAAGATATTAGGCCAGTAGAAATCATGAAAAACCCGGACATTTTCGATAACAGACAAATTTTGTTTTTAAATGGTCCCTTTAGCAGTACTGATGAACCATGAAAAACCCAACCAAAATCAACCATGGGCAACATGTATTTTGGGGGCAAAAACCTTAAAAAATAAGGGAAATTAGGAATTATTTATTTAAAAATATATGTATTGTAGGAAAAACTTTTGAATTGGCTAGAATGATAGAAGGTGCAACATTACATGATTCCCAAGTTCATTTCTGTTGTAGATTTAACGCCATGTCTGTTTTGGGGTGAAAAAGCATAAAAAATGAAAGAAAATTGGAATATTTTATGAGAAGAATATTATGTTGAAAAATAAAATGTTTTAGTGATTAGAATGATAGGTTATGCAATATTACATACTTTAAAGGTCATTTATGCTCATGGTTTAACATCATGTCTTTTTTTTGGGTAAAAAATATGAAACATCAAAGAAAATTGGAACATTTATAAAACGTTTATTTATTGAACAAAACACTTATGTGCAATTAACATTTAAGATCTAGCAACAGGACATGCCTCTAAAGGCTATTATTACTATTGACTGAATAACATGTCTTTTTTAGAGGGGTTAATATAAAAAATAGGAATCCTTTTACGAAAAATATCAGTTGTATTTGTTGAAAAATATACTCTTTATTGACATTTCTATATTACTTTGCATCAGAAATAAGTATTCTTGAATTCACTGCCCCTGACTGATCTTGAAAAATGTCTGAATTTCAGATTTATATGACTCAATTTTCACAATCTCTATATATCTCTTATCAAATATTTTTTTAATTCTCAAAATGGAATTAAAGCTCTTCATATGCACATTTTATATTGAGGCACTGATAAATGTGATTATCCTTCTAAAACCACCAGCATGACAGTTTTCCGGTTCAGATTTCTAAGGCTTTTCCTGAACTTGAATCTGTAAACTATTCTTAGATATTGTAAATAACTGATGATAAGTATATAGCAATATAGATATACTTGTTCCCATGCTACAAATAGAGAATCTCACCTTCGTGTCTTCTGATATCAAATATGTCAACACGATTCTATAAAAGTTGCCTCGGATATTTTTACTTTCATAGACTCGTGTTGATATATTTGATATCAGAAGACACGAAGGTGAGATTATGTTTATCATCCAAAATCATTTTTCATTTTGATTCCGTGTAAAATGTATATTTCTGAACACTGCACTCCTCTTAGACTCTCAGTGCGGTGAAGTCATATCACTGACGTCGTCATGCTTATGACGTCATAGCATTGTCATGTCATTACTTGATGATGTAAAACAATTGTGATGTCATGAATTTGACTGTAACAGGGCTTTGTTCAAAATCTACTGTCAAAACAATATCTAATAGGAGATATCCCTTGATCTTCAATGAGCGATATCTCCTGTAGAACACAGTTTTGGATGATAAAATACAGTTTTTGACAGAGGGTACATTATCACTTGTCTTTCACAAAGCATACAAAACAGTTTCATCAGATACAGATTATTCATTATTCTAACAGGGTTAATAACATTGCACTTGTGATAATGTTTTTCGAAGAATGAAATATTTTAACTTTTGGATCCATTAAAATTTCATATAATGGTAAAGACATTGATGATTGTCCAGAATCTGCAAAGAGTCGTGTGCATAAAGGTACTATAGCACGCTTTTTCGCTTCAAATTGGCTCTTTTAAGGCATATGATTATATAGGCACTTACTTATGCTTTCAATCGATGCAGTAAAATACTTATTATTCTTTACAACTGACCTGTAATCAACAATGAAAACATTTAAGACAGCTGAAGTCGGCTTAGAGATATTTGAATCTATGGTCAGCTGTGCACTAAAAAATATGAACAGTTGAACAGCTGAAAACGGATAAACTAGTAATGTGTGTAGCTTTTGAAATTACCTAAACTCTGAACTGAGAATAAGGGATGAAATATTGTATATATATATATTAAAGCAATCTTATAACATAATCGATTCAAAAAATGTAGTATAAGCATTGTAAATGGATTATGATCGTTAGCAATCGAGAGATATTCATTATCTGTGCATTTGTTGTTTATACGAAATATTGGTGTGCACTTATGCCTTTAATACTCCATTAGATGCGAAGCACTGAGCACACCGGAGGGAATATCTCCCTGTTTGTTAGATTCACAAATGATGCTGAGAGACGTATGCCTTTCACAGGATTAACAAATTATCAGTTTCTCTAAACTATCATACCTTTTCAAATTATTTGAGTGATACTCAGTCAACCATGCATGCTTTAAGTTAAAAGAAATTGAGTTCAGCTGTAAGGTCTCATTTAATGATAAATGGGGTTCAACCGTTGAAAGACGCTTTGAGATTCATGGTTTTGTAAAAAGCAATTAAAATTTAAGAACATTTGATATGGGGAAAATTATTGACATTTTTGTAGTTTTATTAATCTAAGTAATATGTTAAACATAGAATATTTAATCGTCAATTCTTAGTGTTAGATAAATACTGATAGCATTTTTATTATATGTCAGAGCTGATTTGTGCATTTATTAGCAGATCCTAATAAACTTTTGAGATGACGAAGGCCCTGGGCCCATGAGTTATGAAATTAGTGGGACATTAAATTTTGTCAATGTAGGTTGGTCATTATAAAATACAAGCCTAGGGAGATAAATTTAACAGTTAAATGAAAATAATTAAATTTCTGTTTATATATTGATATACATATTTTTTGTAACTTTGCATGAATAACCCAAATTGGTATTGTCTAAAGCCGAAATTGACTACAGAAATATCTATAGTTATAACTTATTTATTCTCTAGTTACTATTTTTAGCATTGGAAAGATTAATAAATTCAATATAATATTCAAATTTGAGTTGATGTTAACTTCAAATGATCGTAAAAAAGTATCAATCAACAGACGCTTCTTCATAAGAAATAAGTCAGCGAGAAAGTAGTATCAGTAGGATGGCATGCTTAGCCTTTTTAGAGGTGTGTGAACTTTCCCCCAATTTATCTATTCAATGTTTCAAAGGAAATTGAATAGATAAATCATATGCTTTAATTTTTTTCTTATAATTACATTAGTAGTTCATAATAATTTCTCGTAGAAAAGGCTATTATGAAGATGAAGTAGTCAATTTACAAAGTTAAAATATAGATAATTCAAGCACGAAAAATATGATTATTTGATGGCATCTGCATAGACAAAAGCATTTAGCTAACTGTCAAAATACTTTTCCATATTTTTTTTTCACAATTTTCATTCTAAAAGTCATAAAATACCGCTTCTAAACTTTTGTTGTCAACAACAATGTCGGCCATTTTGGCAGTTGCCATGAAGGGAGATAACTCTGGCGATACTAGTCACACAACTTATCTTTTATGGAGAGGCTTCTGCACAACTTTTAGGTACATTTTCAAGTGGCCATAACTATTTTTGCCCATGGTTGATTTTGGTTGGGTTTTTTTCAGAGGGTAAGGGACATGTAATCTTTCATTTTTTCAAGTCATTTGTCTGTTATCGAAAATGTCTGGGTTCACTTAAATTTTGGGAAATTTCGACTGGCCTATATGGGGACATCCACCTTTTGGTGTGACGCTTCAGAGAATAAGTGGCTGAGGGGGGTACCCATGGAAATATGTAAAAATGACACATTTCGTCCCAGTTTATACACTGTTACCAGTCAAATTTGCATAATAGACATGTCAAGGCTTCAAAAAAAGTTAGTTTCATTCTGCCATGGGGGGGGGGGGGGGGGGGGGTGCATGGGGACCCCTCTGGGCCGGTGGACTATTAGTCTTATCCAGAAACACTTACAAAAATATATTTGTGAAGACAGCAAGTTATTGTGGTTTCATCACTGTGCAATGTTACATGGATAAATTTGTCCTGATGTTCACATGACCGTGTTTCATCCAATCAGATGGCTGCAATTTATGTTTGCAAAGATTTCGAAATGCTTAGATAATACTTTGTCAACTGCAGTTTAGGGTTTCTTTGAAAGTTAACCGGTCACATGACCTTGTTAAGTCCAATCAGAAGAGAGCGTAACTCAAATTTCAAAGTCTGAGTTTATAAGCCAGTGAACAAACATATTAAGAAATCTATTTTTATAAATTCAAACTCTGAATGTAAGGGAAGTTAATAGTTATGATTTCTAAATTTTAGGTATGCAAAAACAAGATAGAGATAAACAACGGATTTAGATTCTATATTATAGGTCCTAAGCTCCAGTCTCATTAGTCCTGCTTCACTCTTGTGAGATCCCTAACATGATAGGAGTTCACAGAAAAAAAAGAAAGATTTTGATTTATTTTTGATATTATTTCAATTATGAATATAAAGCTTAAACACAGCACTAAACAAAATATAAAAGTAAAGGCAATGATAATAATAATTGCATCGATCATTGTGCAGTGAGACATTGATAAAGTAGTCCTGACATTCACATGACCTTGTTTCATCCAATCATAAGAAAGCATTTTGTGTAACATCCAAAATACGGTACTGTGTAAACTGCAGGGTTTTGTTGGAATGTATTTTGCTCAGAGAAGGGCTTATTGCTTTAATTGCAAAGTCTGAATTCATAGGAGCTTTAATTCTTTGTCCCTGGTATATATGTAGTGTACAACTTTATAAAACAATACCAACCAACATTGGTTGTTTTGATTACTCTAGAGTTTACAACAGATCTACCGCAATGTATACAACAGTTTCCACATCTTCCTGTTTGGAGTTTAGATTTGCACTTTCAAAGGTATGATAGCAAAGTTCTTTGCAAAGGAGACTATTAACCTGTAACCAACTTATGGAATGTATCCCTCAATATTTTTTCAGGAAGAAAATGATTTATAAATGGTATAAATCTTATGCACTTCTATAATTTTAATGCTCCAACTTAAAAGTCTGTTTTTGAAAGCTACTCACCTCTGTAATAATATTAATGAATTGAATTATCAGTGGTCTGAAAGAAATCTTTGAAAAATACCATGAAAGCCATCCAGTTCCAAATGAAACATCTCCATTGTTATTCTCTCCCAACAGAGGTAAAGTGACAATAAAGCCTTCTCTCCCAACAGAGGTAGTTCTGTCATAAATTCCTATACAACCTCTGTCTTAAAGAGCCACTCCGTGAGTTGTTGGAGTCATATATGCCAAAGTTAATCAATGGCGACATTTGAACACGAAGTATCAACTGTTACCAAAACGACACATTTTAAAGATTATTGGTTTTTTTTACAGTGACAATATGAAGGTAGAACGTTGCAATTATGATCGAAAACCGGACAGTGGCGCGCGTCAAATAGTCATACGTAATTTCGGAGACTTATCTGAAACAGCCAGGAGGGCAGTTAGGAGTTGATAGTGTTTGTTAGGTTATATTACTAATATTCATGTATATTGGACTTGATATCTGCACCTCTATGCACATATGAGGCTGTTTTTAGATTTTCATGGGAAACCAGTATTTTATACATATATATATATATATATATCGTTTGGACATTAAAAGTAAAGATGTTATGATTTTATATCACCACATATGACATTTAGGTTCGTATCAAAGGTAAATTATATGTTATGAAAATCACGGAGTGGCTCTTTAATACGAAGGTTTCCTGGGCTTCCGGCAGTTTCCCCTGCCGGGACAATATTACAACTTAAACTACCTGGCAATATTTCAGCCAATGAAAACAACGAATGCATGAATAACATATTTGTTGTCACCCAGGTCTGTGCAATGATACAGTCGCAAAATGAGGCATTTGTGTTCTGTAAAGACGACTAAAAGTGCAAGGTGCATATCCGAATAAAGTTTAGCGTTTGGAAAGCTTATGGAAATAACTTACCGTCGTTGATTGCTCAACTAACTTTGATTGCATCCAATCATCATTCTACATTTCTAGACCAAAAAACCTTCGTATTAAGACAGAGGTTGTATAGGAATTTATGACGGAACTACCTCTGTTAGGAGAGAAGGCTTTATTGTCACTTTACAGCAGACAGGAAATGGTCTTAGCAGTAACCACCAGATATAACATTTCTTGTCTGCTCTTTTTTCTGTAGAGTTTTTCTTAATGCTTAATAGGTTTGACATCTAAATATACCAAATAATTACCCGACATGACACAACACAATGTACCTCATTTGTCATGGAACCTTGTTAGCTCAATTGGTAGAGGCGTTTACAAGTGCTTGTCAACACAGAAGTCCCCAGTTCGAAACCCCACCCACGCTCTTTATATACCTTATGCTTCTAACTTGTTAATTTCCAAATTTTACAATTCCATGTGTTTGCACAAATTTAGCATCTCATAACCGACTCACATGTTTGATAACAGCACTGTTGGTCAGAAAACATGTTAAACCCCAACTCACCTAACATGGTAGTTATGAGATAACCAATCGCATATGGTGGTTATGGCATATAACCTTCAAATAAAACAAAAGAAATAACTTCCCAAGGGGTGTTAAGATTGAAAACTGCACCTTTCCTGCAAATTTTACGCATGTTTCACCAAAGTACTGCATTTTTACCCCACAATATGGTTTTGTCATGTATGGGAATCAACATGTCATAGAAGCGGAGGAGGAAAGCTTAAAAGTATGAGTTGTTCCTCTGATTCCATGCTATCTTTAAGTTCAATACTAACAACCGGAATGCACATATAATATTCTATGTCAATCTTACGTCACTTCAGAATTATAAACAAATAATTTGAAATGGCACGACTCCACAGTATGGTCGTCAAGGTGTGTGTAATGGCTTCTCAGTGTGCATGTTAGGGTATATGTTGTATGGTTTCCCAGTGTGGTTGACAATGTGTGGTATGGCTTCCAAGTGAGGTTGATAAGATATTTGGAACAGCTCTTTAAGTATGGTTGCTCAGGCTTGTGGTATAGCTTCCCAGTGTGGTTGGTCAGGCGTGTGGTATGGCTTCCCAGTGTGTTTGTTAAGGCGTGTGGTATGGCTTCCATGTATGGTTGGTCAGGCTTGTGGAATGGCTTTCCAGTGTGGTTGGTCAGGCGTGTGGTATGGCTTCCCAGTATGGTTGGTCAGGCTTGTGGTATGGCTTCCCAGTGTGTTTGTTAAGGCGTGTGGTATGGCTTCCCAGTATGGTTGGTCAGATTTGTAGTATGGCTTCCTAGTATGGTTGGTCAGGCTTGTGGTATGGCTTCCCAGTGTGGTTGGTCAGGCGTGTGGTATGGCTTCCCAGTGTGGTTGTTAAGACATGCGGTATGGCTTCCCAATGTGGTTGTTAAGACATGCGGTATGGCTTCCCAGTGTGGTTGTTAAGGTATGTTGATGTTTCCCATGTGTGGTTTTCAAGGAATGTGTATGTGGCTTCCAAATATTGTTGATAGTATTGGGAGGGCTTTCGTGTGTGGTTGTCAAGGTATGTAGTATGGCTCCTGTATATTTTTTAAGGCATCTGTTATGGTTTCCAATGTGCTTGTTAAGGTATATATGGTACAGTTTTCCAGTGTGGTTTTAAAGATCGGGTGAAATGCCCTATGGTCGATTTCGGAATTCGTTAAAAGGGATTACAATTTGACGTGGACTCAACTTTAAATTTCTGAAATCGGCCGCTAAACAACATAATTACGGCTTTGTAATTTAATTGCCTAATTACGACCGGCGAGCAGAACCTGAGAGGCCCCGTGGTCACTGAAGCGTGAATCTTTCGTGACGTGCTAGTTGGCATATCATCATTCGCTCGTTATGTAAAACAACACTAGCCGATAGTAAATCTCACAGTTTAACTGTCGGTTTTACCTACTAAACGTTATCCAAACAACTCAAACCTTAAAGGAATCTATTGTTTAATTCATTGTCTGGATATTTCTATTTTTGAAAGCGCAAGACCCTGATTAAATACGATGCTGTGTGCACTTTCCTACGGAATGTTTTTCAAAGTCACGACCCTGCGCCATGTTGTCATAGTTATAAGATTGCGCTAACGCGTGAGATCCCGGAAGTATTTCTTACATGAACTATGCTCACTTATTGGACATTATATATATTGAGGGATGCACCGGCATCCTTATACTCATAAAAATATAACCTTTCTTAAGTATTAACGTATAATGTCCTCCAGCGATTCAGAAAGTGAGATATCATTATCTAAGGAATGTGTCTCATCATGTTCAGAATCGCTAATTTCAATTGACGGGGCCGATACTATTCCTTACTTATATGAGCCAAATGACAGTTCGAGTGGCACAGAAACAGAAGAGACGACAAGCAATCAAAACTGAGACAGATTGAACAACGTCGACTGGTATGAATTTCTTTTGGCATTTTCAATTTAATTTTTATGCTATTACAACAAAACTAAGAATTTACTATTAATGCTAAATTGCATTGCACTGATTATTTTTAAAAAAACAACTCTCCATTATATTTATATATTTTTTCAGTCAACAGAAATAATAAAAATAAAATTGAATGTATTATTGACCATGGATTATTTGAATATGATATCCATATTTTTATGTATTTTGGCGTTCACACAATTTTCTAAATGTAATGTAGGCATGTAGTGTATGGTGAGTGAGACATTATTGTTGATATCGTCGTAAGAATAGCGAAGTGGAAGTCAAATCCTATCCCATTTGTAGGTAATACATCATAAATGTACATCCAAAGATAATTTCCTGGGTCCCGTTGCACAAAACTATAAGGTAGCCTTAAGTCGTTCATCAATTACGACGTCTGCCAAATGTTTTCACAACAATCAAATTGGTTTAACTAGTTTGTTTGTTTTTTATGACACACAGGTGGCCGTTATGTAATCCTATCGCATTCAATTTCAATTCTTGATTTTTAATGGTCTCTAATTATACCTTTTGAATTTTAACGCCTTGGACCCGCCAAGCGGAATATATGTCCTGTCATAATGGCGTAACTCTTGGCATTCGACTGGTACTTAGTGTATTGTCACGGCGTCCAGTCATTTTGAACCAATGAACTTGTAGACTAATATTCAACCAATAAATTAAGAGAAGGAGATTTGGCTCATGCACCTCTAAGGACGATGACACACATTTAAAAAAGTACATCGTGAATAACGGGACCCAACATTCTTTAGGATTACATAGGATGTTTCTTACGGGAACCAGTGATTTCGTAGACAAAACGTTTTCGTAGACGGGGTGATTTCGTAGACACGGTGATTTCGTAGACAGATTAAACGGTAAATTCGTAGACACTTTTAAAATTAAAATTTATTATTATTTTCAGCTATATTATACATTATCGATGTTAAATTACTTATATTTTATCATTTTAATCATTATTTTGTTTGTCAATCATGTCACATTGAATGTCAATCTTTCATCTTATATACCTTATTTGTTTATTCACTATGATAAACAAAACAAACAACAACAATTATTGGCTTCCTTTATTAAAAAATCGTATTTCAACGGTCGTTTTTATACACCTAAATAGATCGATCAGGTAATTTGGTTACAGATTTTGTTAAATCTAAGATACAAATATAATATCCCATCATTAATGATGTTTAATGTTGATTAAAAGTTATAATATTACCATTTTCCCACCGTCAATCTGTCTACGAATCCACCGATATTTTTGTCTACGAAACCACAGTGTCTACGAAATCACCTACACCCTTTCTAACGCTTGCGTCAGGTATGTTTTCATGTCATTTAATGTTAAATTCAAAGACAGAGATATTGCAACACGGTGTGAGATGTTATACTAGATAAGAATATGATATGTGTTAGTTAAGTACAAACGAATATTCCAATAAGTACTAAGTTGTCATGAAAGTGAAGTGAAACAAAATTATTTGTTCTATAGTCATTAAAAAAGTTTCCACATTGTCTCCCGTTTTTTACAAAAACCTTCATTTTTTTCGAGACGATTTATAACTTCATATCGATAAATACATGTTGTAACACTACGTGATATCCCATTGTAATTGGATCTCTCACCGACCAAGTTCTTTACCTTTTTGATATAAACCCACCCAAGAAAACCGCGTCCAAGGATTGTCACAGTCTAATTAAGATGGATTTGACGACTGAGAGGGAAAGTTGATATCATGAAGCCGTTATATATCGTATTTTGGAATTCTTTCGGTCATGCTATTGCCTCTATTTTGCTGTTGAATTAGCTTAAAAGTACAGAGAAAATCAAAGGGCTGGGCTTTCAGCTGCCCACTAGCACGTCACACACTGGGCGTGGCTTTGAGTCATGCTTCGGTGATTTTGTGTAAGCGTTCGCCAGTCTCATTAGGCGGCTATCCAAAACAGGGGTATAAAAGGTCTCCTAGTAGTCGAATTAAAGCGTACATTTTCATTTTTTTTGGCTCTATTGATTGATATAAGTGAAGCGAATACAGATACTAATTTGTAATAATCAAATTCATGCGTTACTTCTCCTCTTTAAGGATGCACAAAGTACGTTGTTGGGGTCAAATATGTCAAACTTCATTAAGGTGTCATTTCATAGACAAATATTTTTTTTCTGAAAATTAACATGGCAATGCGTATCAGTTAGCATGGTGACAATTAACATTTATGATCAAAATCCAGACAGTGCATCCTGCTACATCAGCGTATATGTCTCCGTCCAGCTCCATCATATACCCTGATATCCTTCTGCTTATGGCTGGTTACTCATGGCTATTTATAGGCTACATTGACATTTGTTTGAATATTCTCATCCGGATTGTGCCGCTATTGCTGAATGCGAGTTATTTCAATGGTTTGCTATATTTAGCGATACAAGCGTTTTAGGCCGAAGGATATCAGGGTAAATGATTGAGCTAGGCGGAGACAAATACGCTGATGTGGCAGGATGGTTGTTACAGGTTTCCAGTGTGATTTTTAAGTAATAAGGTATGGCTTCCCAGTGTGTTTAAGGCATTTTGTATAGCCTTCAAGTGTGGTTGTTTCAGTATGTTGTATGGCTTCCCTGTGTGGTTTTGAAGGAAGAAGGTTTTGCTCAGCAGTGTGGTTTATAAGCGTGTTACAGCTTCCCATTGTTGTTGATGAGATTAGTGGTATGGTTAATCAGTATATTTGTATAGGCATATGATTTATGGCTTTCCGGTGTGGTTGTAAAAGTATGTGGTATGACTTTCAAATATGGTTATTTACGTTTGTTGTATAGCTTTCCAGTGTGGTTGTTAAAGTACACCCATGGCTCCACTACATGGCCTTCTAGCATGAATGATAAGATGTGTGGTTTATCAGAGTTTTGATGAGGTGTGAGGTATGGTTGATAAGGTATGTCTTTAGGAATGTGATTGTTTCCATGCTTTGGTTGTCAAGGCGTGTGGTACGGCTTACCAGTATGATTGTTAAGATGAGTGATATGGTTTCCCTGTTTAGTTGTTTAGCTATGATGTACAGCTCTGCTCTGTGGTTGTTATGGCATGTGGTATGGCTTCCAAGTGTGGGTGTTGATAATCAATAATAATAATAACCATAACCAATACTAATGTATGTGCTTCAGCTCTTCAGTGTGGTTGTAATGCATTATGAAATGGCTTCCCATTGTGGTTGTTAAGGTAGGTAGTACTGCTATCAAGTGTGTTTGATAAGCTATGTGGAACGGCTACCAATTTAGGCTGTTAAGGAATTTGGTATGGCTCCTCGGTGTGGTTGTTAACTCTTACATTGCTGAATATTATTTTGACCAGTTTTGCTAAATTTTCCAGCACTCCAGCTAATTCCGGATGTAAATGGCCGTTTATTACAAAAGTAGTCTGCGTATTCAAATGAATGATGCTTATCCAAACACTTTGAATGAAATTCTTTGTCTTACATAGAATGATTTCTATTACAATCTTCAGATTGTCTTCATTTTGAGTTAAATAAAATCCTTGAATCTGATTGCACAATTGACAATTATGTATTGAATCGAAGATACATTATTCCTTTTTACGATGATATTTTTTATTTTACAATATGACCTCTAGTTAGATATCTACAATTGTCTAAAGATTGTCTTAAATTCCAATTGAATAAAATCCCTGATACTGTGCACGCATACATGTATGATATATGGCATTGTAGACAATTTATTCTTCTTTATGACTTAAAAAGTATTAGAATATGTCACCCTGAGAATGCTCCGACCCCACAGAATTATGAGCGAGAACTAAATCGCCCTGGGTACGCTCATTTGGGATGTTATACCCCCAGGGTAACAGGATGCGAGAGCCAATGTTCTAAGCACCAGCATTGCTTCCCGTTGTACCGATTGTCTCGGCGCGTGCAGTCACATGTGGGCGAACATTCCAGCATTATGAAACTGGAAATTCTAAACTTACGCCGGATCGTTTTTTTTTTTTGCTGCACATGTACAAATTATATATGGTATTAGATATAAATCTTTCATCTTTATGACTGTGAACAAATAATGAAAAGGTGCCATCTGGTTCAAAAGATATGATAAGCAAAAGAGGGATACCCTCAACTACTTGAAAACAGATTTTGATAATCATCTTATTTGCGACATCTTATTGACTTCATATTATGAATGGAATTAAAGATAATTTTTCTCGCTTTAGAAAGGTGAAAAATTCATAAAAAGTGCCAAATGTTTCAGGAGATATGAAGCGCAAAAGAGGGGTACCATCAGACATTTAGGATTATTTTTTTGCTAATTGGGACATTTGTCGCATTATTTGCCGTTTCTTTATTTGTTGTTGCGCATATGCAAATTTCCTATTGAATCAAGGCCAGTTCTTTTCCCTTTATGATGATGTAAAAATTATGAAGTTTCGCTGCCTGTTTCTAAAGAATTAAAAATTTATTTAAAATATGTTACAATGAATTCACTTTTCACCTTTTTGGTGTGAAGGAAGTACAAACTGGATCAGGAGAGTTAACGCTCATCTACACTTCTGCTTCTTTCTTCTTTCTTCAATTCTTTTCATTATCCTTTTCATTGTCGTTCTCTGTCATCAAACTGATATAAGCTTTATAGTCTGGTTCCATTTCTGATATTTAGGCTTTTTAAGGACCCTAGAGGCAAATTTGAGGAAAAGCAGGTAAACAGGTTTTTTAACCTATTTTGGGTATGCTGAATCCGAAAATCTTGTTTACCAAGCTGGGAAATTCCGATTAAGTGTCATTTTTTTCAATTTAAAATTGTAACCCCCCCAAAAAAAAATTCTCAAAAATTTCAATTCCAAAGAATTTTTACACCAGCTACCTTGACATAAGTGCTATTTTTGCATAGGACATACTTTGTCTTGATTTATTCATGAAATGCAAACCTAAAATAAGACATCTTTAATGATTTTATTCAAGTATTAACCCTAAAAGTGTGGAAATACACAACCACTGCCGCAGATTAGAAAAACATATCCCGGTGTTATTTATGTATCTTAAAAATGATATTTTCCTAAATAAAACAGTCCTTTGTTGTCTTTTTTCGTACTACAGAGATTTTAGTAGCTTTCTGTTCTATATTGAACATTGTGTTATTGTCAAATGGTTGTCATCATTACTATGAAAATGCACCCAAATTTGCATTTATCGAATTTTGAGATCATACCATTGTATGAATGAAAGGGATCAACAATTCACCTGGTTTACAGTTTGAAAATCTTCAATAAATATATAGATTGGCCCTCGTGGTGTATGATAACAAAAAAACCCATAAAATTTGTCATTACTGTTTTTGTTCCATGACTGCTTCATATAATTCCAAAATATTGTGAAATAATACATATAATATCAATTTACATATAAATATCATGTTCTTTAAACGGTTCACTTAAGCTTTTTACAAAATAATTTAGAATAGTTAATGTACCCTGCCAAGTTGGAAACAATGAATGCTCCCTCTTGGCAATAATGGATGCTAATGAAGCTAGCAGACAGACTTTTGCACCAGGATACAAAGGAAGATCCCAAGTGTTCTAAGGTAGGTATTATATGTGGTAAAATATTATTGATGCCTGATGCCTGCCACAGATGGAAGACAGCATGGCAAATTGCAAGATCCACTGAAGAAAAACAGACCTCTAACGTTTGCCTCTCTGTATAGTGTTGAAAAACAAACAAAGGACAAAGATATCACCATCAAAGCCGACAGGAACATTTTGATGCGGTTGATCATGGCCTATGATGCTGGGAGGTCAGTCGACCTTGCTAAAATCCTGAAACATGAATTGATGCCTGTACCTGTATCTCTTGCAGAACTAAATGGGGAGCTCAGAGGCGGAAACAAATCTGCCATTATAGAAGTTTTCACTGGCGACATCAAGTGTGCAACAAGTGTCACGATAGAAGATTCATCCTGTCTCATTATTGATGGACAAGCTCGAGTGGTTGCACTTGGTAAACCAAAGGGATGTGTGACATTTGGAGATCTTGCTGACGTATTTGTTCAGTCTGTCCTTCAAAGTGGTCATTTATTTGAGCGAATTGACATTACATTTGACAGATACAGAAAAGAATCTATCAAATCTGGAACAAGAAGAAAGAGGTCCAAAGGGCAGAAACCTATTCGCAAAGTTGTTGAAGACCGAACTACCCCTCTTCCATACAACTTCAGCAATTTTCTTGGCCAGCCAGAAAACAAGGCAGACTTGGCTCAGTTACTTTCAGAAGAGTTAGTAACTCAAGCACCTATCGAGAAAACCATCGTTGTCTCTGGAGGGTTCCAAGATGAACAATCTGCTTCGAGTTCCAATACCAATCTAGATGTAAGTGAGCTGGAGGCCAACCACGAGGAAGCGGACACGCGAATCATTCTGCATTGCATGCATACTTCGGCAAAGTCAGTTGTCGTACTGTCTCATGACAGTGACGTACTTGTACTATTGGTGGCTCACTTCAATAGATTTCCTTGCAAAAAGCTTTGGATGAAGACTGGTACATCGACCAAGCCAAGGTACATTCCAATCCATACCATATGTGAAAACTTATCAAGTACACTAGAAGAACTTACAACAATACTGGCCTTTCATGCAATCACAGGATGCGACACAGTATCTCACATTTCGGGCCATGGAAAGGAAAGTGCTTGGAAAGTATTTTGCTCAGATCCAAACCTTCTTGCAAATCTTGGAGTTGATACTCTCACGCCAATGAAAATCAAATCTGCTGAAAAGTTTGTCTGCAAGATGTACAACCTTCCTGATGAAGAGAGCAGTGATAAGGCTAGAGTGATTCTGTTTGGGAAGAGCAGATTGCCTGAAGCATTGCCACCAACAAGTGATGCTCTTCAATTTCACATACAGCGAGCTCATTACCAGACCAAAGTGTGGAGACAAGCAACGCAAAAGATCCAAACCCTGCCTTCGCCTGAGCATGCTGGATGGACATCGATTGATGGAAGATTAATTCCCACCCTGATGTCCAGGTCGCCAATACCTGACATATGTACAGAAGCCATCACTTGTGGGTGTACCACTGGCTGTAACTCCAACAGATGCAGCTGCAGAAAGGCTTCACTGAGCTGTACGAAGACATGTCGATGTGGAGGAGAAGACCAATGTAGAAACAACTAAATGTAACAAAACTCATACATAAAGGTGTTTCATAGACTTTGAAGAGCTTTGAAAGTAGAACTGAAAACATTTGAATTAAACGGAGCTTGATCACTGCAAACGCATTTTCGTTTCTTACTTATAATTGATATCAAGCTACAGATTTCAATTATTTAAAACAATTTTGAAGAACATTAGTTACTCAGATGTGAAGGAAATATGTTACTTATGCTGTAAAATAAGCGTATTGTTGATCACTTCCAAGGATAGAATGGTATGAACTCAAAATTTGACAAATGTATATTTTGGTGTATTTTCATAGTGATGCGGACAGGCTTGTGATAGCATCACAGGGGTTAATATGGTCAGGAAAGCCTCACAAATATCTGTAGTAATCAAATATATATTAATAACCTGTTTATTTAACCATAATATAGGATTTCTGACATACATACACGACAATAAGTTGACTTTGCTAATCTGGGGCAGTGGTTGTGAATTCGGCATTTAAGGGTTAATAAATGAATAAAATCATTTAAGATGTCTTATTTTTTGTTTGCATAACATTAACAAATAAAAAAACAAGCTTACTATGTAAAGATGTTACTTATGTGCAGGTAGCTGGTTTAAATATTCCTTGTGATTGAGATTTTTTGAAAAAACATTTTTTGGGGGGTTAAAATTTTAAATTTAAAAAATCGGCCCTTAATCGGAATTTCCCAGCTTGGTAAACAAGATATTCGGATTCAGCATACCCAAAATAGGTTAAAAAACCTGTTTACCTGCTTTTCCTCAAACTTGCCTCTAGGGTCCACAATTCTGTGAAATGGAACCAGACTATTAGTGTTAACTTGTGATGCTTTTATACTTTTATTTTACAATATGACCTCTAGTTAGATATCTACAATTGTCTAAAGATTGTCTTAAATTCCAATTGAATAAAATCCCTGATACTGTGCACGCATACATGTATGATATATGGCATTGTAGACAATTTATTCTTCTTTATGACTTAAAAAGTATTAGAATATGTCACCCTGAGAATGCTCCGACCCCACAGAATTATGAGCGAGAACTAAATCGCCCTGGGTACGCTCATTTGGGATGTTATACCCCCAGGGTAACAGGATGCGAGAGCCAATGTTCTAAGCACCAGCATTGCTTCCCGTTGTACCGATTGTCTCGGCGCGTGCAGTCACATGTGGGCGAACATTCCAGCATTATGAAACTGGAAATTCTAAACTTACACCGGATCGTTTTTTCTTGCTGCGCATGTACAAATTATATATGGTATTAGATATAAATCTTTCATCTTTATGACTGTGAACAAATAATGAAAAGGTGCCATCTGGTTCAAAAGATATGATAAGCAAAAGAGGGATACCCTCAACTACTTGAAAACAGATTTTGATAATCATCTTATTTGCGACATCTTATTGACTTCATATTATGAATGGAATTAAAGATAATTTTTCTCGCTTTAGAAAGGTGAAAAATTCATAAAAAGTGCCAAATGTTTCAGGAGATATGAAGCGCAAAAGAGGGGTACCATCAGACATTTAGGAATTTTTTTTTGCTAATTGGGACATTTGTCGCATTATTTGCTGTTTCTTTATTTGTTGTTGCGCATATGCAAATTTCCTATTGAATCAAGGCCAGTTCTTTTCCCTTTATGATGATGTAAAAATTATGAAGTTTCGCTGCCTGTTTCTAAAGAATTAAAAATTTATTTACAATATGTTACAATGAATTCACTTTTCACCTTTTTGGTGTGAAGGAAGTACAAACTGGATCAGGAGAGTTAACGCTCATCTACACTTCTGCTTCTTTCTTCTTTCTTCAATTCTTTTCATTATCCTTTTCATTGTCGTTCTCTGTCATCAAACTGATATAAGCTTTAGTGTTAACTTGTGATGCGTGATAAAGTCTTAAACATGGTACTGCACACAGAGCGAACTGGCTGATTGATTTCTTCCACTTCCCTTGGACGAAGTTTTCTTTTTCACTTTGGAGCAAACAACAGGCTGAATCTGTGATAGAAAGTGACGACCATGAAAACACAACACAATATCGACACTCGTACTTGGCCGGCCTTGAGGACGTCTGTGCAGAGAAGGCACTTTTTCAGTTTCGGCGAAGGTGCTGCACCAAAACTTTTCTAAATTGACGGCTTGTTTTCAAGGTTTTATCTTTTGAGTATTCTTTATAGAGAATGTAAGAGTTCAAAATAGTAACATTCAACACATGAAACCAAACACGCTTCCACCATTTAAGAGTTTTCATTGAACATTTGAACGGGGCAGCATGTGGTTGGCCTGATCCACACCTCCCATATATTTGTTGTATTCGTGCACAATACGCAGTCATGTATTTGCTCCCCCTTTCCTGTCTCTACAATTTTGGTGTCTTCTATGGTTGATATGATCAACACATCCTGTCTTCATACCGCAAAACCAGTAGGTCTTGATTGTGATAGACTATCTTATCCTCTTTCTTCTATTTTTTCTTTGCCTTCTTTACCTTTTCAGGAATGCCTTTGCTATTCCCTCTCAACGTTCCCGTCGCACCAGTTCTGGTTTCCCACAAGTTGATGAATATAACATGCCACAGAGGAATAGAAATTCTCCTTGAACACATGATATCCTATCACAGCATAATCCTTCACTAAGTCCATGATGAGATCATACATTTTCCCACCAACAGAAACAGCTTCAGTTGTTTTTCCATTGTAGAGTTTGAACTTGCAAACATAACCATTTGTTGAGTAGCACAACATGTAGGCCTTTATCCCATACTTCTTGGGCTTGTAGGGATTATATACTTTGAAACTCAGATTGTCTTTCCAAGCTTTCCAAGGCGCCAGCCCTTCATCAACACAAATGTTTTGATGCGGCTTGCAAACTCTGGAAAAATTTATGCACAATGTGTTGGTACAAATAGCCAAGTTTATTGATTGGTGAAAAATGTGGAGTGTTTCGTCCTGGCATTTGTTTGTTATTATTCAAACGTAGGTACGTGAGCAACAACCAGAACCTGTCGCAGGGCATTCATTTGGAAAAGAAAGGCGTCAACGTCACATCACTCGTTGACCAATACTCAGAAAAGTTTCTTTGTACAACCAGAGACATTGTTATTGCCATTGCTACGAAAACTTTCATTTCTTCAGCATTTGTATCATACCATTGCCTCAACCGTGAACAGGGTTTCAGAACCTTATCATCAAACTGTAGGTGGAAGTATCTGTTGGTTTCTGCTGGCAATGATCGATCCATAATAATTTTCATGAAAAAACAATCTGAAAAAGTCCCACAGGATGCGAATGATCAGGCAATTCTTTCAGGCAAATCTGTAATTGATAGAAAAGAATTTAGGCACAAGATATAACATCAACACATGACCTATTGTACAGAGAAATTCAATGTGAGTTCAAATTGAAATTCAATTGCCACATTTTGTAAGAGTTTGAAACATATTTGTTGTTTGACGCCAATGGCGCCAACGGCCACAAAAAATGCTTGGAAAGAGGACATTTTCTAATGGTTGTCCTCTCGACTCCCTGTCAACTTGTTATGCATTTTTAGAAAAGTCAATAAACCAGGACCATTTATAACTGCCGGACACTTTCTAACTGTCGGATGCCTTGTCACATGACTGCTGTCGACGTTTTGCTGACAGTTCACCTTGATGCCGCCTTCTGACTTCATAGACAACAGAACGGTGAATCACGGGTGACTGCCTTCTACATCAGGGAAGTTCTGATTTGTGGATTACAAGTGTTTTGCAACTATGGCAGTGCTAATAACTGTATATATATTCTTCATATTTTCCTACATTTTGCTATGCATATCTTTATCAATATTTTGAAGTTGTTTAGTAAATTCACAACAGAATCATGTCAATTCTCTTATACAAAGACCTGGGGCAATCACCTACCCATATGAATAGTCTTTTGTATGCTTCAGTAATAAGCAATGGTTAATTGTCCATCACTTTAGGCAATTGAAATGAAACAATTGTAATATTTATACCTAAGCAAGTATCATCTCAGTCATGCTCTATGTGACATTTTATATGCTTGAGGGCTTAAAAGCTTTCAGCCATGTGAATCTCTTAAATAGGGCCCTCTCCGAAAGGAACAACAGTGGAATCTACAGCGGGGAATGAGAGTGGAGTTTAGAGTCGGCTGCTAAGTTAGGTATGAGCATGGGGCAGTCACTTTGCCACCATTTGCCGTCAACTTCACAGCTGACCTTTTTCTTCATACCCATAATGTCATAATGAAATAAACCATCATCTCTATGACATCATCTTCTTGTGTGTGTCTCTGTCCACTCCTGTCTGATCAGATGCTCTCCTCGGAACTCTGAGGTTGGATCCTATAGCATCAAGCTAATTCCTTGGGATTAAGTCTAGACTGGTGTCAACCTGTGAGACGGTATTGCCTATCGTCCTGTGGGTTGGCACCTTCTATGACACAACTCTTAAGCGTTATAGCTTCCCAGTGTAGTTGATAAGATATGCGTAATAGCTTCCCAGTGTAGTTGGTAAGATATGCGTTATAGCTTCCCAGTGTTCTTGATAACATATGTGTTATAGCTTCCCAGTGTAGTTGATAATATATGCGTTATAGCTTCCCAGTGTTCTTGATAACATATGTGTTATAGCTTCCCAGTGTTATTGATAAGATGTGTGTTAAAGCTTTCCAGTGTAGTTGATAAGATATGTGTTTTAGCTTCCCAGTGTTCTTGATAAGATATGTGTTATAGCTTTCCAGTGTAGTTGATAAGATATATTTTAGCTTCCCAGTGTAGTTGATAAGATATGTGTTATAGCTTCCCAGTGTTCTTGATAAGATATGTGTTATAGCTTCCCAGTGTTCTTGATAACATATGTGTTATAGCTTCCCAGTGTAGTTGATCAGATGTGTGTTTTAGCTTCCCAGTGTAGTTGATGAGATATGTGTTTTAGCTTCCCAGTGTAGTTAATAAGATATGTGTTATAGCTTCCCAGTGTAGTTGATTAGATATGTGTTATAGCTTCCCAGAGTTCTTGATAAGATATGTGTTATAGCTTCCCAGTGTAGTTGATAAGATATGTGTTTTAGCTTCCCAGTGTAGTTGATGAGATATGTGTTTTAGCTTCCCAGTGTAGTTGATAAGATATGTGTTATAGCTTCCCAGTGTAGTTGATAAGATATGTGTTATAGCTTCCCAGTGTTCTTGATAAGATATGCGTTATAGCCTCCCAGTGTAGTTGATAAGATACCGGTATGTGTTTTAGCTTCCCAGTATATTTGATAAGATATGTGTTTTAGCTTCGCTATGTGTTGATATGAAGTGTATGTGTTATAGCTCCAAAGTGTGGATGATAAGCAGTGAGAAATGTGTGTTTCAGGCCAGCAGACCGGTCTGGGGAGGACCTCGACATCATTTACTCCCGCCTCAAGGACATCAAGGCCCTGGAGAAGTTCCACCCTCTCCTGCTGCAGCAAATATGTTACTATGGTTACTATGAGGACCTGGAGAAAGGCATAACATGTGAGAAGAAGCTTAGGCCTCAAAATTAATTATTCTCTCTGCATTTTAAACACCAAGCTTCAGATAAAGTCTGTACTCTTCCTCCAATTAGATATACACACAAGTGTGTGAATGATTAGTTTCTACTAGCTGGCCTTTATATAGGTTATTTGATTTTCACATCCTTCCATTTCCAGAATGATCTCCAAACCAGTCAAGAAATACAAAGAAAGGATTGATGTTTCTAGCAAAAAAATAGATAGAACTTCATACACTTAGCTTGTTTTCATAATCATAATCAAAACCAACAAATGTGTAACCAATTGAACAGTGCAACATGTTACACAATGTCATAAACAATCACATTCTCACAAACATACACATACGTATATACATACATTCACACATACATATAAATATACACACACATGCCTTTGTTGCCCTTTATCAATTTCATGCTCATGCTGTTAAAAAGATAGAAGGTTGCCACCAGAAATGAAACTAAATGAGGAAAGTCGTGGTCTCCGTGAATGTGACAGGCTCTGTTCAATTGTTTGTTCAGGTTGATGGGTTATGTCGAGAAGGCATTGAAGGTGACTCCAGATGTTGGTAATGATGCCCCATCAGATGACAATATGAACACACTTTTATTCATTCTTTAGGGCACAAATGGTTTAAACACAAGATGGACATGCTGCATTAATAGCCCAAGGACAGAGCATCTTCACAATGTCACTGCTGAAACAAAAAGATTTCAAACTCTTCCTGCTCCTCCCTTGACTTCATGGTCCACATTTTCTGTGTAAAGCTGTGGATAAGCCAGACAGAAGATAGAGAGAATGATATCATCAACAACAAGCTATCTGTACATCTATCTTTACATTTTTGGTGCCTTCAGAAAAAAAATGAAAACAACACAACAGTCAAAGTTTAATATCAAATTTGCTTTGATTTTGTTTTTTATTGTCCAGAAGTATTTTGAATTGTTACAAAAAATAAACGGAGATTTCATTGGCTATATGAAAGATACTTGGTAGGTGCCTAATGTGAAGACGATAGATGTCGCCTCTTTGTTTCACAGGTTTTGTTATTGATGAGGGCAAGGTAAAAAATGGGTAGAGTTTATTTCGATACATTGTTACCGTTGGAGGATGACTGCAGAGTAAAATTAGTAATTTTTCATCTGTTACACTGGATTCTTAACGCAATGTAATCAAGTTAAAAATAGCTGTAATGACTGAGGTCATGTTCACCAGGCGTATGAGCCCATCAATGAAATGAAGGTTGGAAGTCACATTTGAACCAATCAAGGACAAGCTTCTTTTACATCTTCATAAATGTCAAATGTCGTTGATTACGCTTCACTTTTTCTGTGATTGTCTGACATGAATAAATGAACAACACACTATTATTCCGGTAACAATGAGATTTTGCAATTGAGGTGCTCAAGTATATCGAAACAATTGCATTGACCAGTTTTTCAATGTTCTGGGCCTTCTCTCTTATGATTGTCTGCTGTTTGCACCTGCAGGACATGGAAAGAATGATATTTCAGCTAGTTTTAACTAGATTGTAATACAGTGCTGCTTCAATCACTGCTGTGGCTACTCAGTTATGACTGTCCTCTAACCACCACAGATACCATTCCTCTTGACGTATGTTCGGACGTGGACAATGCGACAGTTATTCACAGTTTACAAACAGGAAATTCCGAAAGCAGCGTTAAAATGGAGGACATGGCTTGGGTCAGGGGGAAGTCAATTGACAAGAGGATAAGTAACAGACGATTAGACTTACCTCTCTTGCCAGTGTATTGAAGCATGGTAGCAAACTTAGGGACTCCTTCAGCGCTTGGACTGGACCGCATAAAGAATTCCTATCTGTCAGGAATAACACTTTGAAACCATTTAAGATTTTACTGCACAATACGATACTGTGACACTCTCTACTCACTGACTTTCATTTACCTAATTCTCTTTTAGGTCCCAGAGATACTCGATGCGCGAGGAAATAGATAAACTCTTAGAAATAGAATATTGTTAAAGAGGAGACGTAACGCATAATTGTGATTATTACAAATTATTATCTGTAGTTGCTTCACTTGTAAGAATCAATAGAGCCAAAAAATGAGAAAATATACGCTTTAATTCGATTACTAGGAGACCATTTATACCCCTGTTTTGGATAACCGCCTAATGAGCCTGGCGAACGCCTAGACAAAATCACCAAAGCATGATTCGAAGCCACGCCCAGTGTGTGAGGTGCTAGTCGTCAGCTGAAAGTCAAGCTCTTTGATTTTCTCTGTATTTCTAAGCTAATTCAACAGCAAAATAGAGGCAATAGCATGACCGTAAGAATTCCAAAATACGATATGTAACTGCTACATGATATCAACTTTCCCTCTTAGTCGTCAAATCCATTTTGATTGGACTGTGACAATCCTTGGACGCGGTTTTCTTGGGTAGGTTTATATCAAAAAGGTTAAGAACTTGGTCGGTGAGAGATCCATTACTATGGGATATCACATAGTGTTACAACATTTGTTATCGATATGAAGTTCTAAATTGTCTCGAAAAAAATGAAGGTTTTTTGAGAAAATGTAAAAACTTTTTTAATGTTTACTGTAGAAAAAATAATTTTGTTTCACTTCACTTTATGACAACTTAGTACTTAGTGGATGATTCGTTTGTATTTAACTAACGTATATTATATTGTTAGCTAGTAAAACATCTCACACCGTGTTGCAATATCTCTGTCTTCAAATTTAACAATTAATGACATGAAAACATACCTGGCGCAAGCGTTAGAAACATCCTATGTAATCCTAAAGAATGTTGGTACCCATTATTCACGAGGTAGTTTTTTAAATGTGTGTCATCGTCCATAGAAGTGCATGAGCCAAATCTCCTTCTCTTAATTTATTGGTTGAATATATATTCTACAAGTTCATTGGTTCAAAATGACTGGACGCCGTGACAATAAACTAAGTAGCAGTCGAATGCCAGGATTACGCCATTATGACAGGACATATATTCCGTTTGGTGGGTCCAAGGCGTTAAAATTCAAAAGGTATAATTAGAGACCATTAAATCAAGAATTGAAATTGTAGTGGTATCTATATTTAGTGGTATTCTCCGTTTCGTATATAGCCACTAAGGGAGATAACTCTAACTGTACTTTGTAGGTCACTAATAAACATGGCTCCACTCACAACGGCTCGTCATTGTTGACTTTTCAAGATTAAGGCTCTAAAGCCTGATACAACATGGTGTCAGAAGTGGGATCTGGTGAGACAAGTTACAAACTCTGTATTAAGCTCAAGTTCTGAACTTTTTGACTGGTCGTCGCTCTCTGACGTTACTGTAACTGTCGTGTTTGAAATCGTGCTGACAATCGTCCACCTGCACAAATCACCAGTTGCCGCGCTCTACGGATAAGGCTCATCGATCTAGGAAAATCGTCCTGACGCACGGGTTATCAAGGTTACGCTCTCTCGTATCGGTAAATGATCAGTTTTCATCATGAATAACTTGAAGCCACCGCCTCCGTTGGAATTATCTGGCAATGTTTCAGAGAATTTTAGAACATGGAAACAGGAATTTGAGCTTTACAAAATTGCAAGTGGACTAGAAAAAAAAGATGCTAAAGTCGTTGCATCTACATTCCTGCATGTTATAGGCAAAGAAGCTAGACTTGTTTACAATACATTTGAATTTGCAAATGAAGATGACCGCAAAGATTGCTAGAAATTGATGCAGAAATTTGAAGATTATTGTAATCCCAGAAAGAATGTGACATTTGAAAGATATGTATTTGGAACAAGAAATCAACAAAGTGGGGAAAAGTTTGACTCTTTCTATACTGAAATTCGAAATAAAAGTGCCAGTTGTGAATTTGGTAACCTTAGAGATTCACTGGTGAGGGATAGGATCATCATTGGAATTCAGAATGAAGAAACAAGGTCACGGCTTCTGAGGGAAGAAAATCTTACTCTAGAAAAAGCTTTAAATATATGTAGAACAGCTGAAGCTACAGATACTCAAGTAAAAAGTCTGCAAGTTGATCACCCTCAAAGCAGACACAGGGGCAGATGTCAGTTTGATATCTCAGGATGTTTTCAACAAGGTATTCCCAGGAAGAGAGCTTCAAAGCCCTAGACGTATTCTTCGAGGAATCCAGAATCAGTTGAAAGTGGTTGAATGTTTCAACGCTACCATCAAATGGAGAGATAAAACTGTGAAGGAAACATTCTATGTTTTGACTGAGAGTAGTCACTCACTATTAAGCTGTGAAGCTAGTCTTGGATTGCTCCAGTTCTGTTCAGCTGTTACTAAGGAGGACATGGTCTCAGAGTTCCCAGGTCTATTTACAGGCCTAGGGGAAATGGAAGGTGAATATGACATAAAACTGAAGGCTGATGCACAACCTTATGTTGTCACAACACCAAGACGTGTGCCAATTCCTCTGTTGCACAAAGTGAAAGACCAGTTAGAGAAACTGGAGTCAATGGGAGTAATTTCTAAGGTTGACACTCCAACAGATTGGTGTGCACCAATGGTGGTAGTACCTAAAGCCAAAGGAGATGTCAGGATTTGTGTTGATCTGAGAAGGTTGAATGAGTCAGTTCTCAGGGAGAGACACACACTGCCAACAGTAGATCATACTCTTGGACAACTGAAAGATGCCAGAGTATTCTCAAAAATAGATGCCAATTCAGGATTTCACCAGGTGAAATTTACAGAACGGTCTTCATTCATTGACAACATTCATGACACCATTTGGACGATACTGTTACAAGAGGTTACCTTTTTGAATTACTTCAGCCCCTGAATATTTCCAAAAACAAGTATCAAGAACACTTGAAGGTCATGAAGGAATTACTGGCATTATGGATGATTTTCTCATATATGGGACTAATGATGTTGAGCATGATGAGCGTGTGAGACACACACTCTCGTCTCTTCAGAACGATGGCATAACGTTGAATAAGGATAAATGTGCCTTTGGACAGTCAGAGGTTCAGTTCCTTGGACAAACTGTTGGAAAGGAGGGCATCAAGGCAAGTGAGGAAAAGGTTTCTGCTATTAAGAATCTCCCTGAACCTCAGAACATTCCTGATCTAAGAAGGTTCCTCGGGATGGTAAACCAGTTAGGCAAGTTCATTGTTAACCTTGCAGAGTTGACTAAGCCACTCCGGGATCTGCTCAGTAAGAAGAACTTGTGGTATGGGGTGACCAGCAGATGGATGCATTCTCAAAGATCAAGCAAGCTGTCAGCAGTAGTACAGTTCTAGCTATATACAACCCTAACCTACCAACAAAAGTAACAGCTGATGCCTCATCCTATGGACTAGGAGCTGTCTTGTGTCAACGCCACAATGAAGACTGGAAACCAGTCGCCTATGCATCTCGTTCTCTCTCAGATACAGAAACGAGATATGCCCAGATTGAGAAAGAAGCCCTTGCACTCACATGGGCTTGCGAGAGATTCCAGGACTATCTGATAGGTCTTCAGTTTGTATTGGAAACCGACCATAAACCCCTTGTTCCACTTCTAGGTCTGAAAGATCTAGTTAGGATGTGACCAGATGTTAGAGTATTTACTACTCCTCAGTTAGGATGTGACCAGATGTTGAATATACTACTCCTCAGCCTGGATGTGACCAGATGTTGAATATACTTCTCCTCAGTTAGGATGTGACCAGATGTTGAATATACTTCTCCTCAACCTGGATGTGACCAGATGTTGAATATACCACTCCTCAGTTAGGATGTGACCAGATGTTGAATATACTACTCCTCAGCCTGGATGTTGGAGTAAACAGCTGCATATCAATGTTTGTTCACATACCTTGGTGTACTAGTGCAAATATCATGTAATTTGGGTTGGCTTTGAGGTACCGTAGCATTGCGAAAAATGAACGTATGATGTTGAATTTTCAATACAGATGTACAGAACCATTCTTCCTTAAGGCAAATGGTTATCATACCCCACAATTAATCTTTACAGTTTGGGCAGGTCATTGAAGTGACCAGGGGTCAGTATTTTGAAACCACTAATTTTTATCTACAAAAGTTATCAACTGCTTTGAAAAATGTGACTGTGCTGATCTTCTTCTCAGAGATTCGATATGGAACATTTTTTTTAGAAATTTAACAAAATTGAAATTGCGAAAATATGACCCCTTCTGTCTATTTCAACATGCCAAACTTCGAATTTTGCACAAGAGACCAGACGATCACTAACTTAACTAAGTTCAAGAATGGCTGTTTCAAATATGGACAATGGGTGATCCTTTGTCTGTTTTGCTGAATTTATATTTTTATTGACGTCAAAACTCAATCCAAATTACATGTTATTTGAACTACGATTCAGTGGTAAGTGAACAAACTTTTGACCAGATGAAGGTTTATACAACATGTAAACAAATATAAGTGTGTGACACAAAAATAAATTATTTTTATTCTTCTTTTCTTTCTTTTCTCTTTTCTATCACATGTGTATTCACTTACCAGGAGGAGAGATAATGACATTTTGGTTAATGTGTAGAAAATGGGGCAGACAATTAGTGTAGGATTTTGGTCAGAAATTACATGTTGCTGATTCCAAACATTTTCAGCTCATCCTGCCTCAAGGGAAGGGTGAGCTCGAGGGTCATGGCATGGCATGGTGTCCATCCACTCATAAACGTTTTACTACTTTGACTTCTTCTCCAGAAAGCCAAAGGCTGAGAAAGCTGAAACCTCGTGTACAGACTCCTTGACTAATAAAGTTTTTAATTTAAGGCTATGGTGATCCTATGACCAGGCCCTAAAAACCTTTTTTTTAATCTTCTTCTCAAGAACGAAGATGCCTAATAAAGTTGAAACATTGTCGACAGTCTCTTTAGTTGACAACAGACTCCATTTGATGACATTGGGCTTCTAATTTATAGATTTGATGACCCTGTGACGCCTATACAGGTCGCAGATGCCATGCCCTAAAGTCCACTATTTATCTTATTCTCCAGAAATAAGTGGCCTAGAAAGCTGAAACCTTGTGTACATTCTCCTAAAGTGGTGTAGTTCTAATTTATTGATTTGGTGACCCTGTGAACTCTATTAAAGGGCCACACCTAGAAAAAATTTTCTTATATTTTTCTCCAGAAGGCCTGGAAAGCTGACACCTAGTGTTAAGACTCCTTAGATGATAGAGATTTTAAGTTTAGATTCGATGCCCTGTGACAATTAATTAGGGCCAGATGGGCATTTTTGTCTTATTTCTCTCAAACAAGAGGCCTTGAAAGCTGTTACCCTGTGTACAGATTCTAATTTAAGGATTTGGTGACCTTGTGAAAACTCAAATGGTAACCTTGTGACCATTTATAAGAGCCAATGGCTCTATTATTTTAGCTGTTTTGAGCATGTGTTTTCTTTACAGAAAGATTTTAACCAGAGATTAGAAAGTAAATATATAAGAGTGTTGAAATGTTTTAATTCTTGACAGGTATATTTTTTATAATAATTTGTTTTATATTTTTTAAAATAATGTAAGGAATATGATATAGTTTGACCAATTATCTTTCAGTGTTAAGCCATTATGGTCTTATGCACTAACATTGGACAATTTTGGTGATGAATTTTACCTTTCGATTATGGTCTTCAATATAACAAAATTAGCCTATGTTTATATAGCCAATGGTTCCATTTTAAAACATTATTTCAATATATTTTACATGCAACTTTACCTTTCAGTGTTCCGTCAGGGTGATGTGGGAACAAACTGGTACACTGTGCTGTCAGGATCACTTGAAGTCACTGTGTCAGAGTCTGCAAATAACAAGGTAGATGCAATAAATCTTTTAATTAGTAGTTAATAATGGCTAGTTCCAAGAGTTAATGATTAAAAAATCTCAAGGACTTGCCAAAGCAGATTTTTTGCCATAACAAAAGGAAATGGAAATCTGATCATTATTTAATCATTTGTTGGGGTCATACGTTGTAACCGATGCAAATTACAGAGGTCAAGTGTTTGAATTTTTTTGAAAATTTCAGTGACATCACATGCTTTAACTTTTAACGTGTGACAACACAAGTACCATCCTCAAATTAATATAATTCATAACCATAATTTCAAGAAATGATCAGAAATTGGCAATTGTTTCGTAAAAGGAATAATCAGAAAGTTTTAAAAGACCTTGTTGAAATCTGCGAGTTAAGTGAAGGAATAATAGTAGAAACAGGTTAAAGGATTTTAAAACCCCATTTTATGTTATTTTGTTTCATTTTTGTGCCAGATTTCAAAGGTAAATGCAAGCCCCCACATTTTTCATGTAAATTTTGCAAACCCGCACTGACATTTGAGCGCAGCTCTGCGAATCTTGCTGGCCCATATGCAAAAAAATCGACAGCTTTCGGCACCTTCCATAATGTGATGTAATAGTAGCCTGTCACTCTCGCCCAAGCGTGAAGAACTGCAGTAGGCAGACATCAAGCAGTTCAAAAACATGCATCTGTCTGTCCGTACATACATAAGCTTAGCTCCTATAGTGTCCATATTTGGTGAGAGCTTTCAATGGAGGTAAACTCTGACACCAGTCGACTTTGGTGACCTTGACGTCATTTTCTAGGTCACCGAAACACTTTGACCACTTTGTAAGACATTATTAACGCGATATCTCGTAAAGCTTAGCACCTAGAATGTTCATATTTGGTGACAGCCTTTAATGCATGTTCTCAGAAGGCTCTTTGACCACTTAGCGCCTAAATATCTCATAACGGCAGGGAACATTGCCATGTTAGTGGCAAACACTTGTTTTACTTGGTTTAAGGTATATTTTCAATACAGACAATAAGATGAATTTACATATTGACTATAGTTACAACATTCTAGGGGTTGAAATAATATTTAGTTCAATACTGTATCTAGACAAAGGCTATATATATAGTCATGCATATTTTTTTCATTTTCAAAAATAATTCTTTAAATTACACAATGAGAAACTGGAGCTTTATGTAAATAAATAAATTATGTTGATCACCTAATTAGCAAGTATAAGTGTTTTTCTTTTTAGAATATAGACAGAAATCCCCTTTTTGTTTTTTCAATATGATGATGTAGATATATATTCCTTATGGGAATTTTACAAATGATAATTGATTGCTGGAAGGTGAAATAAAATAACAAATGAATAGATGAATTACAATGATTTTGGTAATCCTTAGTTATCAGAAAACATGTGTGCAACATACTTTAGAATTAAATTCATGCAGGCATTCTTCTCAAATTAAGTTTGTTACTCTGAATTTCTGATACTCACCTGAATTTATTTATTATAGAATTTCCGAGAATGTTTAACTAAATACTTATACATATGTACATTTCTGTCCTATTGCATGTGTAATTTTAATCAGAAAACATCAACTCTAAAATAACTTCTCATGCAGGAACTCTCTTGTTAATATAAAAACACTATCTTAATTGAAATATGATAAGGTGGGAGAAGCATACCAAAATCAGTGAAAGAAAATTCTACCCTTAACAGTTTCATTTATATTGTTAACAAATTAAATGATTTATTTTGTAAAATATCTAAAAAAATATTTGTTCTAATATTTAACTCAACATGGAAATTACCTGAACATAACTTCCACTTTTTGGACCTGCAAATATTATTCCCTGATTAAATTGTTAGTCTTCAGCATATTATATTTGTATGGTAACAATATCATCATTCAAAACAAATTGACAAATCAAACAAACTTACATGATAAATGTCAAACATATTTTCCCTATATGTAATATTTTAGAGGCACTAGTGCACGCTTTTATGGTTTAAATTGGCTATTTTAAGGTTTACGAGGACTTATGCATTAACTTAAACTTTCTATCGATGCAATGAAATACTAAACATTCTTTACACTTTGCCTGCAATCAACAATGAAAACGTTAAGACAGCCGCTGTCGGCTTGGACATATAAAAATCTATGGTTAGCTGTGCACAAAATGGATAAATAATTGACACCTTGAAACGGCTGAACTAGTAGTGTGTGCAGCTATTGAATTTACCTAAACTCTGAACTGTGAACAAATCATGAAATATGTTTTTTAAAGCAATATCGTAAATTAACCAATTTAATAACACAGTATTAGCATTGTTATTAGATTGACCATAGCGGCTGCCGTTTCCGCTATCCTGGTTAGGAGCAAAATCTTAATATACAGTCAGACCCCGATAATCCGGACCCCGATAATCCGGATCTCGCAGTATCCGAACGGTAGCAAAATGTAACCAAACTAATCTCTATGTAAACTCATTAAATGTTGATTCGTTAATCCGGTGATTCAGTCTCCGTATCCGAACGCTAATTAGCTGTAACGGATTAGTCAATTACAGCTATTTCTGCTTCATTAATCCGGCTGTTCATCAAAACGTTCGGTAATCAACATCAATGACAGTGGATTGACACGGGAGTTGAGCTTGTCAGCAGTTTGTGATTGTAATAAATTGATCTGTAATCGGCAAATTCTTGAAACCTGAGCGAGTGTCGAGAAATGCTTTTGTGCAATGATTGCTTATTCATATATGTATCCCAGTTGTTATGTGTATATGAAATAAAACTCATTAGATATTCGTAATATTCGTCTGTCTGTAGATGTGGTTCGTTTCAGTAGTCCGAACGTTTCACTATCCGAACGTTTTTGATGAAAAACGGAAGTGTTCGGATTATCGAGGTCTGACTGTATCCGATATCGTAGTTCATGCGGATTTAATGTAACGTAACATTAAATACTTCCAGCCTTTAAAAATCCACTTTACTACCTGAATACGTAAATATATGGTAAATAACTTACGAGGTAGATTACTTGAGTGAGGATGGTGAGTAATATCGAGAGATATGCAGTACGTATCTGTGCATTCTTTGTGTTTACGAAATATTGGCGTGCACTAGTGCATTTAAAACAAGTATTCCTGTTGCTGTCTATTGCCTTGTTTTATCTTTGCTACTAGATATACTATAAATATGGCGACAAAATTCATTCAGACTGTCTGATTCTGCAGACTCAGACAACAGAAAAAGTAAGAATTGATTAATGATATTAGCTTATAAACTATTACCTAATGGCCATATTTAGATAAAGTTACTGGGACCCCCCTTACAGTAAACGATCGCAGTTTCAACAATAATTATATATATGAGAATCCATTTTTCATAAAAAATTCATAAAGATATTTCGTCACAAACTGTTAGTTGGATGTTTCGTCACATAGATCTAGGCCTAGATTCGAAACAAGCGCAGAAACTAAGGCGTCCAAACTAATTTTTAAAAATTTCTAAAATATTTCTGTAAAGCTATGAATTTGCTATGGTTTGTTGTTTTCAATTTGTAGTGTAGATTGTATAATTGTACAAAAGATATAAACCCATAACTCAAGTTAAGGTCTACATGAAATGAATTAAATGCTGATTCGAATTCGATTTCAATTGCACGTAGTCGGGTAGTGGATTACTGATTATAAAATGGGAAAATAATGTATCGAATATAATAAAGTTTTTTGTCTGATAAGTTCATAATTAGTTTGAGATTGAAAATGTAGCATTATATGTTTATTTCTAATGACAGGTACATCAAAATTCGGCTTTGTAAGCTCAAGCCGAAAAACTCTCCCTATACTTACATGTCAACAAGTGCACACTTCCGGGTTTTGAAATCCTTTAAGTAAAGGCCACTTAAAGAGAAAGTGTAACGCATAATTTAGATTATTGCAGATTATCATCTGTATTCGTATCAAGATTCGTATTCATAAAAGAGCCAAAAAATGAGAAAATATGCACTTTAATTTACTACTAAGACACCTTTTATATCCCTGTTTTTGATAACCGCCTAATCAGAGTGGGAAAAGCTTTGACAAAATCATCGACTTATGTCTCGAAGCTTCGCCCAGTGTGTCACGTGATAGGAGGCCGCTGAAACTCAATTGTTTTTGTCTCTATTTAATAATAATAATAATAATGTGTCTATTTGTATAGCGCTGTTCCAGGCTGAATAACATGCTCAAAGCGCTAATGTCACTGCAGAGTTTATAAGAGTGCTGCTTGGAAATGGTGTGTTTTCAACTTTGTCTTGAAGGAATCGTAGTTGGAACAGGAGCGGACATGGGAAGGGAGATTGTTCCAGTGGGTGGCTGCAGCATATGAGAAGGATCATGTAGAAGTGTTCTGCGTGGAACGTACTGCTGAAGCAAGTCTTTGAGATACTGAGGTGCAGATCCTTCTAAACATAGAAATGCGTAGCATAATATCTTGTACTGTATTCTCTGGCATACAGGAAGCCAGTGAAGATCTTGGGAGTATGGATGTAATGTGATCCCACTTACTGTATCTTGACACGATTCGAGCAGCAGTGTTTTGTAGTTTCTGTAGTCTGTCCGTCTGGCACTTCGGAGAACCAATGAAAAGTCCATTCCCATAGTCAATCCTTGACATGATCAGACTGAGAACTAGCACTTTTGATGAATCCTTTGTGAGACATAGTCTGACGCGGCCGATGTTTCATAGCTGCTTGTAGCAAAGTCAACACACCTTGTCAATTTGGTCACTCATTGAGAGATTAGAATCGATGATTACTCCAAGGTCTCTGACTTTTGCTGCAAGAGGAACTTCAGTACACTATCAAGGTTGCATTTTTTCTTGCACTGAGAAGTGCAATGAGTAGTACAATGAGTAGTGCTTCTGTTTTATCCAGGTTAAGTTTTAGCGTTTTGGAAGTCGTCCAGTTTTGTATATCTGTACAGCAGTTGGAGATTGAAGTAGTGGAAGATGTTGATTATGCTGGTTCAGGTTTGAAGATAGACATTAGTTGGCTTTCATCAGCAAAAAGGTGATAGGAAAGATTGCGATTCCTGTTTATGGTACTGAGTGGTCTTGTAAATAGGTTGAAGAGAGTGGGCCCCAGCACAGATCCTTGGGGGACGCCACAGTCGAGACAAACAGGTGAAGATGTAACATTGTTTATGATGACTGGCTGGTCTCCATCTGAGAGGTAAGATGTGAACCAGTTTAACGCTGTGCCCTTGATGTCAAAGTCATGGCGTAACCTCTTGAGCACTTGTCATGGTTAATTGTGTTAAACGCTGTGCTAAGATCAAGGAGAACAAGCATAGCACAGTTGCCTTTGTCAACTCCATTCCGTAGATCATCTGCCACTTTCAATAGGGCTGTCTCTGTAATGTGCACAGGTCTCTATGCTATTTGATATGGTTCATAAAGTTCATGGTGTTGGAGGCACTTGCATGGAGCTTTCTCGATGAGTTTTGATGCAAATGGCAGGTTTGAAACAGGCCGATAATTTTTTGGATCTTCAATGTCCAGTCCAATTTCTTAAGTGATGGTTTGACAAGTGTCGTCTTGAAAGGTTTTGGCATAGAACCTGTGGATAGACTGGTGTTGATGATACTTGTGAGATATGGAATCATTATGTCACTGTTATCACAGATCAATTGGGGATTGGAGTTGGGATAGGATCCAGATTGCAGGATGTCTTCTTAGAATTCTTCATGAGCATGAAAACCTCATCCTCTGTGAATGGGTTCAATTCTGAAAGTATAGAATGTAGTGATGTCTGTTCAGATTCTGGTGATGAACTTGTCAACGTACTGAGGTTGTCCCGTACAAAGTATGTCGTAGGATTCAGCGATCCTTTGTGAGTTACCTATTGAGAGTAAAGACGTGTCTTTCTTCTTTCCCATAAAGCTTGACATAACTTGATGTAGAACTGTTGGATTATCCATGTTTTCAGAGATCTTTCATTTGATGTGATGTCTTTTAGCATTTCTTATTACAGACGTCACCTTGTTTCTAGCTGCAACATATATCTGACGATGGACGACCAAGTGTGTCTTCCTCCACTGGCGTTCAGCACGTCTTCTTTGACACTTGGCAGTGGCCATTTCAGGGCAGAACATCCAGGGACTTTCTACTCTGTAAACCATAAATCGTATGAAAGACATAGTGAAAGCGTTTCCTTTAAAACATTTCAAAATCGCTTCAAAAGCCCAAATTTGACTGTTATTGAGATCGCCAAAAACGTTGTTAAATTCGTTTTCAAACGTTAAACAAACGTCTAAATCTTAGGAGACGTTTTTTAAATCGTATGGAAAACCTAGTCAAGACTTAGCCAAAACTTCTTAATGACGACACCATACCCTACCCACTGTGTTTTCTGATCAGTTGAAAACTCCATCAAAACATTTCGACACAAGATGAAACCGTGTTCTGCAGCAGTCTGTTTACCAATTAACACCCTTTCTGACAATTGATTTGTAGTTACCGCTATTAGCATCCAACTTAGTTACACTATGAGAACTTGTTAATTGTGGCAAACTCACTAATCATTGTAGATGCTACAGGTTGATACTGAGTTGAAACTACAAACCAAATAGTGAGAACAGGCCTTAATATCAATCAGTAATAAACAACTCAGAAAACTAATTGATTGACAAGCTTTGATGAAACAAAATCATGACAGCTCGAGTTAACATCCTTCTTCGTTTTAGTTTAGTTGATACTTTTTGTGTCAGTTCCATGGAATTCCTTCGGAATTAAAAAGACATTCTTCAATATCCATAGTTGGAAAATATCTTACTCAATATCTACTTCGAAAACATTATGTGTGGAAATGTGGACTTCGTTTCTTAAAAATCATTTGTGTTTTACTCGTATTGGAAACATAGAAAATGAAACCCTACATGATATTTTGAGACTAATATTATTACAATCGTTGGAATTAGAATCGTTGTATAATCTACACAGTAAGTGTGTAAGAAAATGACACAGAATCAAAATTGGATCTGTAGGGCCAACCATTATCAGACTAATACCGTAGGTTTTAATTTGACTCTCTGCACATGTGTTACATACGAACATGAGGAGGTATGGAAAAGGAACTCTATGGTATTCCGTCAGATCATAGATCAGTGACATCCCTTTGATGAAGACTAGAGATCGATTTGATGAACTGATCTTAATGAGATTGATATCGAGACTGGATACTACTAATGAGTTAACGCTTAAGGAAATTCAACCGAAACAATAAACCCCTCTCGTCCGTTAGGGGGAATTATACAAAACAATCAAAAGAACCTCATTTCAAATTTCACAAATCTAAATCGAATCATTTACAAAACTAAACCTAAACGTGTAATAGACGTTTGCAAAACTAAATGCAAACGTTTCATTTTCAGATGTTTGAAAACCAAATCCAAACATATCATCTCTGAACAGTTTACAGAAGTTCATGTGTCAAATGAGTCGCAAACGTTGGATAAATGCTTCCATAGGGAAAACAAAACCAAAATGATAAAATGGTTACAACGTTCTGCTGATTAGTGACAACCACTGATTAGTGACAACGAAATGTTGGAAAAACAATCGACAACGGTTGACAACAATGACAATTGCTTCATTGAACTACTTTCATATTTGTTAGTAGTTTGCCAATAACAGCTGCAAGCAAAAGAACAATAGATGTTTTGCAAACGTTTTAAGAAAGTGCTTATAACGTTTTACCCTTGTGGATATATCAAACAGTTTATTCAATTGATGACTGAACACTCATTAAGAGGATGTGTTAGATTTAAAAACAAGCTCCCCTTAAACAAATCGTTATTGACAAGATCATTAGTTTCTTACATTTTAGAATACTTTTTTAAAGTTGTCATTGTAGTGTATTCACGTAAATGTACATGCCAGGCGCTCTACCGCTGTGTCGGAATGATGCGAGTTACTCCCCTTAGGTACTCTTCTGTATGAGAGGTAATAAACAGTCAAGCACATGTTTTCTAGCAGACGCCATTTGTTCTGTTATCAATACCAAAGTTGTTGATCGGCCATGTTAAGAACATAACATATTTGGCGACGAGGATTTTTGTGATCTACGTGCATCCAAGGAACCAACGATGGCTGCTATCGGCAATATTGAGCCATTTGACGAGGCAAACGGTACATGGGACGTTTACTCGGAGCGACTGACAGCGTACCTTACAGCAAACTCCATTGACGAAGACAAACAAGTAAATGCCTTCCTAGCGATTGTCGGAGGGAAAACTTATGGATTGTTAAGAAGTTTATTGTCTCCAGATAAACCTTCTACTAAGACTCTTACTGAATTAGTGGCTGTACTGACGGCACATTTCTCACCAAAACCAGTTGTAATTTCTCAACGCCACAGATTTCGAAACAGAGTTCAAGGACCAAGCGAAACAATTTCGGACTATCTCGCTTCACTTCGAGAACTTACAGAGCATTGTGATTTCAATCAGGGTCTGAATGATCAGCTTAGGGATCAGTTTGTGTGTGGCTTATCATCGAACTCTATTCAAAAACGTTTGCTATCTGAAGAACGTCTTACACTGGACAAAGCGGTGAAAATTGCTGTTTCCATGGAAACTGCTACGAGAGATATGCAGGAATTAAACCTGAAAGCACCAGCCCAGGTCCACAGGATGTCAAGTAAGGGTAACAATCGTGTTCACAGAGATGATAAGAGAAATCAATTCCCTAAATGTAAGTCATGTGGGAAGACTAACCATGATTCCAGAGATTGTTGGATGAAGAGTGTGGAGTGCTATAAATGTGGAAAAGTTGGACATACTCAGTTTATTTGCAAGAATAAACAAAAACCACCAAGAGGGGGTTACCATGGAAACCAGAAGAAGAGAGGTCAAGTCCATCACATGGATGAAGTCAGTAGACAGACTGAGGAGACGGTAAATGATGAATCTGAATTACCACTGTTCTTTATCAAAGATGATACAGAAGTCATTGACAGTATTTGGGTTTATCCAGTTGTTGAGGGGATCGAGCTGAAAATGGAGCTTGACACGGGCTCAGCGTACTCGATTATCTCCCTTGAAGAGTACAAGAGAAGATTTGGTAATTTACCGTTGAAGAACACTGATGTGATTCTGAAAACTTACACACAGGAACCGGTCAGACCAGAAGGGACAGTTGATGTCAAAGTTCACTACAAAGGAGACCAATATGACTTGAAATTGTTCGTTCTTAAAGGAACAGGGCCTGCTTTGTTTGGACGGTCATGGTTGCACAAGATTGAATTGGACTGGCCGGCAATTCGTCAAATCAAAGCGGTTCCAAGGGAAGCCAAAGAAAGGTTGCAGGACATTTTGCAGAATCATGCAGAAGTTTTCAAAGATGAACTAGGAACCTTGAAGAATGTGAAGGCAAAGATTGAAGTAGAAGACAATACCAACCCCAAGTTCATTAAAGCTCGACCAGTGCCGTACTCATTACGTCAGAAAGTTGATGATGAAATAGACAGATTGGTTAAAGAGAACATCCTAGAATCAGTAGACTGTAGTGATTGGGCAACTCCAATTGTACCGGTGGTGAAGAAAAACGGAACAGTTCGTCTATGCGGAGATTTCAAAGTGACTCTAAACCCAGTGTTAAAGCGAGTCGAGTACCCGCTACCACGAATAGAGGATTTGCTTGCAAATCTGTCAGGTGGGCAGGAGTTCACAAAGTTGGATCTCTCAAACGCATACCAACAAATGTTGGTTGATGACGATTCTAAGAAATTGCTGGTTCTTAACACTCAGAAGGGACTTTTCCGTTTTAACAGATTGCCTTTCGGCGTAGCATCGGCACCTGCAATGTTCCAGAGAACCATGGAACAAGTACTCCAAGGGATACCAGGTGTTTTGTGCTATATGGACGATCTACTCATTACAGGAAAAACTGCAGATGAACATCTCAAGAATCTCAAGAACGTTTTGGCGAGGCTTCAGGAGTGGGGAATACGTGTGTCAAGAGGGAAATGCTACTTTTTCCAGAAGTCTATTGTCTACTTAGGACACAAGATTGATAAAGATGGTCTTCACACCACTGAAGATAAGGTGAATGCTGTGTTGAATGCCCCGGCACCAGTAAATGTGTCACAGCTGCGTAGTTTCCTTGGACTGTTGAACTATTACAACAGATTTCTTCAAAATCTGTCGATGGTCATCAGACCATTGAACCGGCTTCTAGAAAAGGGAACAGAGTGGAAGTGGTCCAGAGAAGCCAACACTGCTTTCAACAAAGCAAAGAAGTTGTTGTTATCAGCAGATGTACTAGTCCACTACAACCCGGATCTACCGGTTACACTGGCTTGTGATGCTTCTCCCTATGGAGTGGGTGCAGTGCTGTCTCATATCACAAATCAAGGAGAGAGACCCATTGCTTTCATCTCTCGAACGCTGACAAAGACTGAACAGAACTATGCTCAAATCGACAAAGAATCACTTGCAATAGTGTTCGGAGTGAAGAAGTTCTCCCAGTACTTGATTGGCAAGAAGTTCACATTGATAACCGACCATCAGCCATTGGTGAAGATCTTGGGACCCAAGACAGCAATTCCACCACTTGCAGCAGCAAGATTCCAGCGATGGGCGATGATGTTATCAGCATACAACTATGACATTGTATACAGAACTTCCAAGAATAATGCAAATGCAGATGGACTTTCTCGTTTGCCGATACCAGAGCAAGTGACAGAGAATGTGATGGATGCAGCCGCAGTATTCAACATTTCACAGTTGGAGAGTTTGCCAGTTAAGTCGTCGCAAGTTGCAAGCGAAACCAGGAAGGATAAGGATCTATCCTTGGCCATTGACTACACGCTGACTGGATGGAGCAAGCCGGAAGCGCAGTCTCTACAAGCTTTCTATGTGAGACGGAATGAGTTAACAGTGCAGGGAGGATGTCTCATGTGGGGTATGAGAGTAATCATACCGACATCCCTGAGATCTGTGGTCTTACGTGAACTACATGTAGGACACCAAGGTATTGTGAAAATGAAGGCGCTAGCACGCAGTTATGTGTGGTGGCCAAATCTGGATGAACATATTGAACAAACAGTGAAGTCGTGCGAGGAGTGCATGAAATGTCAGAATCAGCCCTCTCCCGCACCCCTACATCCTTGGCAGTATCCGGATGGCCCTTGGCGTAGGATTCATGTTGACTTTGCGGGACCATTCATGGGAAAGATGTTCTTTGTTGTGATTGATGCTTACAGCAAGTGGCCGGAAGTTGTGGTGATGAGTTCAACAACATCCGAGAAAACCATAGATGTGCTGCGTAGTTTGTTTAGCAGACATGGTTTACCACAGCAACTAGTGAGTGATAACGGGCCACAGTTTGTGTCTTCAGAATTTCAGCAATTCATGGCCATGAATGGTGTAAAACACATAACATCCTCTCCATATCATCCAGCAACTAATGGGTTGGCAGAGAGGTTTGTACAAACTCTTAAACAGAGTTTGCGTGAAAGTATGAGCAATTCCAGTGCACCTTTGCAACAGCAGTTGTCAGTGTTTCTCATGAGATATCGGAACACACCACACTCAACAACAAGAGAGGCTCCTGCAGTCTTGTTAATAGGGCGAAGACTGAGATCACGTCTTGATCTACTCAAACCGAATCTCTCTACGACAGTGTCTGAGGCTCAAGAGAAACAGATTCAGGATCGAGGTGCAGGGAAAGTGCGAACGGAGACATTCGAAACTAATCAACCTGTGCTTGCGAGGAACTACAGGGAAGGTGCAAAGTGGGTACCTGGTACCGTAGTTGATAAATCTGGTCCAGTGTCCTACAAGGTGAAAGTTGACCAAGAGACGGTTTGGCGACGCCATACCGACCAACTGTTATCACGTTCAAATCCAGTGACGTCCGCTGACGTCATGCCTAGTTCCAACACTCCTAGTCCTGTAAGCTCAGAGCAAACAGCTGAGTTACCGGATTATACAAATCCTGTAACACCACCTGGGACACACACTGACAGTGACAATCCAGTTCCAGCACCGGGACACCGCTATCCAGTTCGTGAAAGACGAGCACCCACTAGATTGGATTTGTGACACTAAATTCTAAATTATGAATCTAGTAGTGTTCTTGTTCCTAATGTTTCAGTGTTAAAAGTTAAACAAGTTTCAACTAAGGCCAAGAATTTGGACTATGTTCTTTTAATTGTATTTTGAAGGTTCCAGAATTGCTTTTTGAAGAAAGACTTTAATTGTTAATGGATATTAATAGATTCATTGTGCAAGAGTATGATATTGCCAAAAGTACATAATTAAGATCTTTAATATCGCATGTATAAAAGTTTAAAGTTGTAACATTAAAATTAACAAGGGAGGAGATGTAGTGTATTCACGTAAATGTACATGCCAGGCGCTCTACCGCTGTGTCGGAATGATGCGAGTTACTCCCCTTAGGTACTCTTCTGTATGAGAGGTAATAAACAGTCAAGCACATGTTTTCTAGCAGACGCCATTTGTTCTGTTATCAATACCAAAGTTGTTGATCGGCCATGTTAAGAACATAACAGTCATCTCGGAAAACTGTCATCAAATGTACCCGCCACAAAACTTTTCAAATTACAAATGGTGGCGGGAAATGACGTCATATGGCCACGTGGTGTGTTTAAAAACTGAACCAAAACCATTTGCAAAAGTATTGATAGAGATACTAAAAAACGTCAAGAAAAGGGCAAGAAATCCTTCCTTTGATAACTGCAGGGAAACAGCTGCAAAATGTTTCTCAAACGTAGTAATTTTTAAAACGTTTTAAACTACATGAAGAGGTTTTTAAAATGCTTTGGAGATGATTTGAAAACTGAAAATGTTTAAGATGTTCTCAAAACCAAAACTTAAGGCTTACTGGGTACTCTCACTGGAACATTCTTGGTTGTCAGTGGAGCATGGTTATCCAAGATTACAGAAAGTTTGGAATTGTATGACAGAGCTAGTTGCTCAGAGTCTGAGTGATCTCTCGAAAACAGGTCAGCTGATGATAAGTGAGCTCTAAACTTTTCTCTGTTAATATTTTTTGAATTTGCAGCACTAGGATAGTTTTCACAGGAAAAAAGTATTAAGCGGCTTTTCCTCTGACAAATGTTGGCCAGGAAGAACTGAAAATATTCAAAGAACTGTAAGTTTGTAAACTTATTTGTTTTTGAAGGGGGAGGCCAATATAGAACAACCAGGTATGTTGCTGTTTTGCCCTGTTGAAGAAGGATATCAGTATATTCAAATGACATCATGTCACTAATCACACGACAAGGGAAAGTGACAGAAAGGTAGTTCTTCATAAGGAATGGAACTCCGCCTCCAAGAGTTTCACGTTGATGATGATGAAGGGTATATCCAGGTGGTGTCATCTCTGCTATGACAGCTTCATCCCCTACATTGTGAAGCCAGGTTTCTGTTATGGCTAATATGTCTATTTTCTTTTCAGTAACAAGATCAACTATGATGGCTGTCATGGTACGAGACGATTGTGAATTCCATACACAGACATGTAGTGCTAGAATTTGCTGTTGAGGGTGTTCAAAGGTTGAGCTTTGCAGGTCCGATGGTTCACTGACATTGCAATTGACTGAGCTAAGGGGAGCAGCAGGCAGTTTGAGTTTTCTACTCCCACCCCTTTTGCCTCTTCTGGTTGGTCGATTTGAGGGTAGCTCAATCAAACAATGTTTGCTCTCATTGCAAGTAATGTGATTATCCAAGTGAGAGGTAATACAACTCAAGTCAATCAACTGTTGCTGTGTATAGGTAATCTTATCAAGTGTGGTTGCAGGACTTCGGGTAATGCACTGTGACGAGTAAGACGTGTCGCGAAGAGCGCCAATGAAAATCTGAACTCATCTAAAAATGGCAGCAATTAGAAGCCACAATAAAAGTAGAGAATACACAACAGCTTCCAGCGGCAGTAATTTAGACAGATTTAGGTTAGCTGTCACCCAGAAATCCAAATCACCGCTCATGAAAAAAACAGATGGAACAACGAACAGCATGGCCAAAAGCAAAAAAATCAACTCTGATTTGAGATCATTCTTTACAACAGAATTAGGAAAACTTAAAAAATCGACAAAGTTCACGAGAATACCGAAGAAACAAATTCAAAGTTAACGGACATCAACTTTTCTTTAGCTCCGGTACAAAGAGGAAGTCACAAATGTACAAATGTACAATCTCTTTATGTTTTTATATTCAATTTTTGAACTGTTGTACACAAAAAACATTTCCATTTATATGTTTAAAATTATGTATTCATGTTACCACGCATTATTCCAATATATTATGCCATGAACAGTGTTTCATCCAGAGTGCGCGATTGCGGGATTCTCGCGAATTAGTTAATCAGTCACGCACTTTTACATTCATAGTGGGGGAGAAATCGCGCAAATAAACATTATTTCACGCAATTTTCAAATCCTGTGCGGTACCTACCTATATACTTTATTATAACTATATTGATTACCAAAATTGCGATCGAAAAGTCTTGATTCAATTTTCAGACGAACTGAAATAACTTCCTGTTTAGATAACAAATCTTCGTAAGTTTCCGTAATATCAATCCCTTAACATTGTTTTTTCCCCGTAACAGGTTTGCTGTAATGTTATTTACGAGGATCATAGATCAAATACTAAGTTCCGATTGTTCAGACATGCGCAGTTTACATTTCCGCTTGCGTTTTCTCGATGCAAGCGTCTGCTAGCGATAAGCCAATAATGTCAAAGCAAAGACCTAACCGAATAACCAACTTTTTTTCACAAACAGCTCCTGAAAATGATAATACCATTGAAAATTCAGAAGAGACCGAGATAGAGGTAACTGACTGAAACGGAAAGTGATAATGAGAAAAGTGAAAATTTTCTTTGACATCGACTGACAATCATGCTTTGGAATCAGCGTCAAAAAGGTTGAGAGGTTTAAGGTACTCCCCCACTTTCATGAATGTAGGCGGGGATATCCCCCACTTGTAGTAAATACTGGATGAAACACTGATGAGTGAACAAAATGTATTTTAAGGCAACGATAAAAATATTATCCCTTAACTGTAGAGGCCTTAATTGTACGTTAAAGAGAAAACAAATATTTAGATTTTTTAAAAAGAAAAAAGCTCAGATTTATTGCCTCCAGGATGTGCATTTCACTGCAAATCAAGAATAAATAATTAAATAACAATGGGGCTATAATGAATGCTACATGTCATCATATAGAAGCAACTCAAGAGGTACAGCAATTTTCTTTAATAATAATTTTGAATTCAAAGTTACTGATAATTATATTGATAATGAAGAGGGTAATTATGTAGCGTTAGATGTACTCATTGATGAAAAGATCTACACACTTGTAAACCTATATGGACCAAACTATGATAAACCTGAGTTCATTAACAAAATTAAGGAAGTTACTGAAAGTCTAGAAGGAGAGAGAATTATTATGTGTGGATCCTGAAAAAGACACCTGTAACTATAAAAACATAAATAATCCAAATGCAAGACAAGAGTTGCTAGATACAATAGATACATTCGATCTAAAAGATCCATGGCAAGAAGATTCACCTGGCGGCAACCTACACCTCTGAAACAAGCACGACTAGATTATTTCCTAGTAACACATAATCTACTACAGCTAGTGTATAAATGATACTGACATTATTCCTAGTATTAATTCTGATCACTATAATATCACTTACCATATCATTAACAGAACCACAGAGGGGTAAAGGCTTTTGGAAATTCAACAATTCACTTTTTGAAAGATAAAGAATATGTAGAACTTAGACAATAAATGAAACCATAGAACAATATAAAGACTCCAATAGCGCGAAGAGGGAAGTGACTGTGTATTAAATGATCAGTTGATATGGGAAATAATACTTCTCAATATAAGGGGAGCTTCAATTAATTACTCATCAACCAAGCACATATTTATTACACTTGCACATGCTCTCACACTCAACTGCCGTATGGCCGCCACTTCTGGGTCAAAAGTCACTTCTGGATATTAAGTTAGTCGAGTATTCCCGATGTTGTGTGAATGGTAAATGTCACTGAGTGTTTACGTGTTTACAATGTTAACAATCTCATCTTTAAATTTTTTTTTTAAATTTAAAACATTAAGATAAAAGTTCAATAATCATGTGGTGCTTCTTTGTACACTTGTGACACAATAACTTGTCTCTTTTTTTTTTAATCTTTTAAAACTGAAATAGTTAAAAGGACATATTAAAAATTTAGAGTCAAGTGCACAGATCACAGCTGGTGTCTGGTAGACTAGTTGCAGTTTCTGAAATTCAAGAGTTCCATCTTGCAGTGCCTTTAATAATGGAAATGATGATGCAGTTTTCTTTGTCAGGCAGTCAGCTAATTGGTCCTTTGATGGTGACCAAAACAAGTCATTAATTTGTCCTTTAGCAATAAGTTCTTCGATTGAGCTTATTTCAATTCTCAGTCTTTTGTCACTGACTAAGGTGTTGGACATGACAGCATCACAAAGTGAGCGATTGTCAACTACACATACAATTGGTAACATCAAGTTCTTTGAAGATACTATTTCACAGTACATGGAACTAAGGAATGTAGCATTGTCGATTCCGTCAGCTAGTGACAAGGTTTCTCCAGCTAATGTGCTTCTCACCACCCGTCTAATTCGTCGAGACTGCCAGCCTAAAGGTGAAAACTTGTTGTGATCACCAGCTAACAATATGATATGTCCCCCTTGCGTGCCACCATCGTCAAGGTTTCCCAATGATGCATCACTGTATACAACCAATTTCAAATTCTCATTTCCAAGCTTTTGAAATTTCAAGGCCACCTTTTCACTCTTCAGCTTCCTGATTACTTTGTTCACTTCAATCATATTCTTAATTGTTGCTCTCTTCATAGCTTCATATATGACATCTGGTCTGCTTTGTCTGGCAACCCAAAGAATCTGTCCAACTTTTGATCTATAAATTTCCATTTCTTGGCTCATCAATATAGTGTCTGTCTGAGACATTCTAGTTTTGTCAATGTGGATAGGTTTCAGGCTTTCAATGTAGCCATGTTGATGAATTTTTATGTTGAAAGGGCTACTTGTCAGCTGCATTCCAACATAATTGAAAGCATTGTTTTCCTCTCTCCCAACATTAAAGGAATCTCTTATTGTTACAATAACTCTATTTTTAAACTCTGATGTTCCTCCCCAAATAAAGTCATCAACATGACTTGCCAGCACACCCTGCAACTCACCCTCTTGTTGCCATATAAACACAGCAGGATCACCACCAGACACAGACACACAGTAGCACCAGTCCACTCCTGAGTAGAACCTCACGCACCCTGTTGTACCAATGGAGAGAGGCATCAGCCAGACCATAAACACATTTCTTAAGTTGCCACAGAATTCCAGGACTATTGGCCTCCTTTAGTGGCAGAACAAAAATTTCCCGAGATATTTGTGACCCTTGCAAGAATTCTGTCTTTATGTCTTTAGAATGTGGAGTCCATCCCCTCTGTGCTATTATAGCCAGCAACAATCTCAAGGCTTCAGTTGAACAGGTTGGTGAATCTTTGGGTATATTCTTTGTTTCTATCTCTTCAAATCCTCTCGCTACAAGGCGAGCCTTTGGGATAACACCATCTGGAGTGTTTTTCAATGTGCAGATCCATCTTGTACTGACATATTTCTGACCTTCGTTTTCTACTTCAAAGTAAACATCATTTTTCTTCCAGTGGTCTAATTCTGTCTCTTTGGCTTTAGTGAATGAGGAGTCTTCCAACATCATTATTTGATCTTCACGTTCTTGTTCTTTCATCATTTCACTAGAGTCATCCACCAAAGCAAGATCATTCACCTGACTTATATCAATTGAACCTCTGGTGCCTTCCAACTCTTCAGGTCAAATATTCAAATATTCAATGTTATACCAATCTCTGTACTTCCCTGTGGCTTTTCCAGCTCTTCCAATAACTTTCCCCACACAAGATAAGTCTTGATCTGTTTGTCGGAAAGAAATCAATTGACCCTGTCTGAGATTATTCACTGATTCTTTTGGACTCTCAACCTGATCTTCATCACCATTTGATTCTTCCTCGTCACTGCAGCGAGAGATTATTGTTGCACTTGTAGAGTCCTGTGTCTCATTATCAGGTTCATTACTATTTTGTTTACTGTTTGCTGGGTTCAACTTTTGTAGTCTACTTTGGTGAACGCGCACATGTGTCCCACCATGTCTCACAAACACCACTACACCATCCTGATCAATTACAACTCCTGGGCCCTTCCATTCTGTCTGATCTGGTCTCTTATAATAGACCTGGTCACCGGTTTGGTACTGCATTTCACTTCCGCTTCGAACTTGTTACCTCAAAGCGCGCCGTATTTTTTCAGAGCATTCAGCTTCTGTAAAGGCTTTTCTCGCTGAATGAAGCGCTTGAATGTGGGAGCAAATAATGACGCTCTTTGTCGTACCCTCTAGAGCTGGTGGGTGATCAATGAGAACAGATGGCAGATTTGGGTTTTGTCCGAAAACCAACTGACACGGACCACAAACCAGGTGCCAGCTCATGCAAGTCAACCGCTACAGTCTCATTGTATTCTGTTGCCAATGGGAATCCTACAACAGGACGAGGGGAAGGTCTCTTGTATAAATGTCAAGTCTCACAGTTGTCTATTATTCCCTTCAAAACAGTGAATGTCTCTGGTCATCTGTGCCTGCTGTTTTAAGCAATTGTTTTAAGCGGTCAAATGTAGCATGTCCAAACTGTTTGTGTAGTTTGATCAATGTTCACTTTCTTTCCTCTTCATTCATATTTTCTGTTACAACTAAAACTTCATTTTCATAGTGCAAACATTCCTTTTCTTGATCAACTAGATCTACACAATAATGTCCACTTGAAGTGAATTCTAGACTGACATATTCACCAAACATCAAAGCACGATGATTTTTTAGATCCAACACAGTTCCTGCTTTTTTCATCGAAGCTTTGCTTAACAACAAAGGTATGTCCACTTGCACAACTTCTGTCTCTATATTACAGGCTGTTTTCCCTATTTTAGCTGGTATTATTATATTTTCATGTGAATGAATTATATCACAATCTCCAAATTTGAATGCTTTTCTACTTGGTTTCCTTACCAGTTGTTGTAACTGTTCTGTCTTTAGAAGGGACAAGAAGTTATCAAGCCATTTTTCTCCACAAACTGTCCGGGTGCAAGCTGTATCCAAAATAGCTGATCCACTCGATTCTGCAACAAACACTTCAAATTCTACATCTTCTTTTGTGAACAAAGTGATATTACATTTTTCAAAGTTTTGATCTTGTTCTTCAGCTATTTTAACAGACTCTTGTTTATTCGGGCAATCTTTAGCCCAATGGTATGTACTCCCACAAATTGCACATCTAGACCTTTTCCCAAATCTATTTAGTGGGTTTGTACCCCTTTGATTTCTGTTTTTATAGGGAAATTGTTGTGCAACAGATGCAGTATGTTCTTGTTTAACTTGTATAGCTTCAATCCCTGTTTGTCTAATTTCACCTCCAAAAATGCTTTTTAAAGCACTTTTCATATTTTCAAATGTTAATTCCCCACATGCTGTAAGTGCTAGTTTCCTTTCTGTGTTTGATAAACTGGCATTTTCAAGAACTTTAAAAGCTAGAACAGAATCTGGTAAGGTAATTCCATATTTCTTTGATTTATTGTATCTTTTTTCAAATTCTACAAATTCTAGGATATATTCATTCATGTCATGATTTTCTTGTTTCTTGAAATGTTCAAAGTTTGAATAGGCTTCATATGCACTTTCCGTTTTCTCCTTTAAAAATGCCTTGTCTAATGTGGATAATAACGTGCCCATACCTTCATCTGTATTCAAAGTGTCGACAGCTATCTCAAGTGCCTTATCTCTTGCCTTGCCTGTTAACGACAGCACGACTGCCAAAGCTTGCTTGTCTTTCTTCAAGTCCGTTATTCAACACCATATCTCTATTTCTGCTTTCCAATCTTCGTATGTCTGACTTTCAAACTTCAGGGGTGATTTATAATTGCCTGCCGACATGTTCGTATCAAAAGTTCAACTGCTCTGCTTCCAAATGTAAAACTGACAGATGGTTCATTACACGTTTATTCCCAAGCACATATTTATTACACTTGCACGCCATGTGCTCTCATACTCAACTGCCATATGGCCGCCACTTCCGGGTCAAAAGTCACTTCCGGATATTAAGTTAGTCGAGTATTCCCGATGTTGTGTGAATGGTAAATGTCACTGAGTGTTTACGTGTTTACAATGTTAACACCATGGTCCATAGTACTTGATTAGGAATCAAGTCTCCTAACGACATTTAACAGTCATCAGGTTTTGTCATCTCCCATTCGGACCTGAGTCAAGAAGGAACGAATGGACCAGATACTTGAGAAATGTCCTGGTACAAGAGGAATATCTGACGACGTAGCAGTCTATGGGAAGACAGAGAAGGAACATGATGAAAACCTTATCGACTAATGACTGTCGCCAGAGAAAATGGACTAATGTTCAAATTCTTCAATCAAGTTCGACCTGATGCCGAAAAGGTTCAAGCAATCCAGGAAATAGAGCCACCTAATGATGCTAAGAAACTACAAGAATTTCTTAGAATTTCCACTTACATGAGTCCTTTCATTCCACACCTTTCACAGCTCCCCTCAGAGACCTGATCAAGAAGGACAATTAGTATGTATGGTCAGAATCACATCAAGATGCATTTGACAGAATCAAGGGTCTAATAGTCAACAGCGTCACACTCAACTACTTCAACCCCAATTCTTAGACTGTACTCCAAGTCGACGCATTTACACAAGGATTAGGAGCTGTACTTCTTCAAGGAGATAAGCCAGTCGCATTCACATCAAAGTCCCTTAGTGAAACTGAGATGAGATACGCAAACATTGCTAGCTGTAGTCTTTGGCTGTGAATGATTTCACACATACCTGTACGGCAAGAAGTTTGTGGTAGAGTCTGACCACAAGCCACTGGAAATGATTCACTTGAAAACCTCTCTGCTGCTCCTCAAAGGCTTCAGCGCATGCTGTTGAGAATACAACCATACAACCTGGTAATCAAGTACCGTCCCGGCAAGGAGATACTCCTTGCAGATGCGCTTTCACGCTCAATATGTAGGGACAATGCAAACATTGAACTTGATGTGAAAGTTGATCTTGTCCAATTCTCTCAACAGAAGATTCAATCTCTGAGACAGGGACAGTGAACTCCAAGCTGTAAAGGAGTACATACAAGATGGCTGGCCCGAACGACAGAAACAAATGTCACAGCCACTTAGGCCCTACTGGTCTTTTTGAGACGAGATGTCAATCAAAGATGGTATTCTACTCAAAGGACAGTGTGTGGTAATATGGAAGTCAATGAGAACAGAAATTCTCAAGATACTCCATGATGCTCATCAGGGGATAGAGAAAACAAAACTTCGGGCTAAAACGTGCGTATTCTGCCTTGATATTAATGCCGACATTGAGAACTCGGTGAAACAGTGCCATGTGTGTCAAGAGTTCCAAAATACCCAGAGTCATGAACCCTTGATGCAACATGAACTGCCAACAAGGCCATGGCAAATTGTAGGAACTGACCTTTTCTATCATGAAGGGCAGGAATACTTAATTGTATGTAACTACTACACTAAGTTCCCATTGGTGAGACAAGTCACAGGTACTGGAGGAAGCAAGACAGTAATAAAGCTGCTAAAACAGATCTTATCAGAGCAAGGCATACCCGACACGGTCATAAGTGACAATGGGCCTCACTACTCATCAGAGGCCATCAGCAGATTTGCCGAGTCGTTGGACTTCGTACAAATCACGTCTAGTCCGCACTACCCTCGATCCAATGGATTTATCAAACAGCAGATCCAAACAGTCAAGAATGTCCTTGCTAAAGCCAACCGCACTAATGCAGATCCTGATATGGCACTACTCATACTGAGCACAACTCCACTAGACCATCATCTACCCTCACCTTCTGAGTTACTCAACTCTAGGAAGATGAAGGCCAATTCAAAATCTGCCTACAAACGTCCGGAATCAACCCCATGATAAGGACTTCATTCAGCATCGTCTCCAAGTGAGACAACAACTACAAAAACATTATCTTGAAAATAGAGCAGGTAATGAACTCGCCCTATTGTTACCTGAGCGGCACGTTTGATTCCAGGACCATAGAACTGGCAGATGGCAACCAGCCACAATTGTATCTGGTTGTAACACCCCTCATTCATATCTCCTCCACACCGGCGGGATCGTCAATCCGACGTAACAGGCACCAGATTCGTGAGGTTCCACAGGTCAATCCACCAACGAACTCTGAACCCAAAACTCCTTTGGCAAGCACACGAGTGCTCAATGGTACCTTAAAATCAGGTACCATCTCTGAGCCCAAGCTTGTCAGATTTGAGCAGCTCAGATAAGAAAGCCACTACAGCGGCATCAGGCTCAACCGAGCTTGCCAGCAACTCTATGAACACTAACAATACCTCGGTTCAACCCACCAAAAGTGGCAGAGCTGTCAAGTGCCCACAGCGTTACAAAGATTGACATTACACAAACTGTTGTTCAAGTCATAAGATTATTGACAATTTCAGTGTTCAGTATTTTCATTATCAATTGTGTTATGATAATAGGTTAATTTATTATTTCAAGTTGAATTATCATGATAATGATATGTAGCCATGTGGTTATAAGTTACTAAGGATACCTATAGGAATACTGCCAAACATTATGTTATTTCTCTATATAACAGTTATATCATCTATGATAATTGTTTTAAGATCTTGCAGGTTTTGTCAGATTGCTAGTTCATCAGTTGAGCTAAAGTAATAACAAAAAACAGGTTGCATGTTCACGTTCTTTTATTACCTTCCAGTATTATTCATCATTATCTTAAATGAAGAGGGATGTGATATTATCATATTAGAGAACTATTTTACATCAGAATGTGACAAGTCTCGCTGCGTATGAATCGCACTTCTTTTGTACTTGAACCATGTGAGTGAGAAATAAACTGTCGACCCACTTCAGTCGTTGTGTTATTTAGAAGTATCTATGAACCATGACATGACACACTTGAATAGAGTAGAATCTCACCTTAGTATTTTCAGATAACAAATATATCAACACTTGTTTATGGAAATCAAAAGTATTGCGCATGTTTGTAACTCTTAACCAATCAGGTTCATACATTTTGATATCTGAAGTTTCTTGGGTGAGATTCATTATGTACTCTTAAGATGATATAGGTATATGCCTTAAGACACACTCTTTTCATGTTGTCATAAAAGGAAACTCATATCCTGAGATGTCTCTTGTCCATAGGTGTTGATGTTTGACATGATGAGGGGACCTTCTATTTAGATGCTTTTAATTTCTTTCTTTAAGGACGCCATCACCCTTTGCATTCTTGGAGCAGGGACATCATTTGGAGAAGCCATATTAAGTCACAAGCCACATCACGCCACTGTGATTACAAGAGACTACACTGAACTGATTCGGGTGGAGCAAAGGGACTTCAAAATATTATGGGATGTGAGTATACTCTTTGACAATTTGATAAATAGGAGTGCAAACTCAACAATTCACAACAATGAAAAGTGAAGCCATTTATCGTCTTACTATGGCACTACAAGGCATTGTTGCTTAGTCTTGTATTGTCAATCTCTCCGTCTATCTGTTACATATTATGTCCGGCTCATAACTTTGTAACTAATCAACTTTTTCTATTTAAATTTGTCATGTGAATTCAGATATATATGTAATAATGTGTCATTAATTACCCTTTAGAAAATATCTTTTTTAAAATTTCAGATTTAGGGGAAATAGTGATGAATTTGTAAGAAAACTATTTACAAGTCCTGTCTGGCTCAACATGCACATAAACGTGTGTCTTGATTAACAATTTTGAAAATATTTTTGAAATATTTTTTTATCAAAGATGGAGAGACAGTTTAACACCTGTTTCAAATCCTATCCGGCTCCTAAGTTCTAAACATATCATCTAATTTTGATCAATTTGGGTATTGAGATATATAATTACATGGAGGTGTCTCATGGTGAACAATTTGGAAAATATTTTTGTGAGAGTTTTAGTCCAGTCATTTTGGCTATATTGCTCAACCTAGAACAAATTGCAATAACAGCTGGTTCTGCTGTTTTGTTATCCTCATATTGTGTATTTCAAGGTATAAAAAGTATAGGGTTGTATAATGAACGAAAACTTTGATTTTTCTGCCAAAATACATGTGTGTTAGTCCCTGACTGAATGAGAACACCACACAGATATTTGTCATGTGAAGGCTACTTATTGCATGAAATAGACTTCGAAGGTGTTATCTACTTATGATAAAGATGATTTGTTGCTAAATTATCTGAAATATATATTATTTAAACAAGATATATACAATGAAAATCTAATTCCCTTGCAAACATACCAGTTGATGAAGGTGAAATAGAGTAAGCTGTTGCTGTTATAATTGTCAACCAATGTCCATGGTATTATTTGATATATAAGAACTAGAATTGCCATTTGATGCTCATAGTTAAGTATAATCACAACATAAATGAAGGTGCAAAGACATGACCTTTGATAGAAAACCGGACAATTGGCCGCATCTGGCGCACGGCAAACTGATTTGCAGCTGGCATAATTACAAAATTTGGTCTGTAGTGTTTATGAGATCAAATAACTAGCATATGCAAGGGAAATGGACATGCTTGTGCATGTATTATTGGAACATCTTTGAGAGCAATATAAAATATTTGATTGTTTATAATTTTTCTGGTTTTGGCGGGCTGGCGAGTGGTCGGGGCTTGGGGGAGGGTGCGTGTACGAAATTTTGACAATTTTAATTAGCAAGCATGAATATAGATTCCTGAAACATATTACATGAACATCACATTTGCATTTCAAAGACATTGACATAAATACATTTTTCTGTAATCATTTATCCAGTGTAAAGTTTCACCGACTTTAACGACAGAAAATGAATCAGGTTTGAAATAAATGCACTCAAAAAATAAAACACTGAATATTGTTTGCAACTGGCATGCTACTATATTGATACTCACAGGTTTTAAATCTTGACCAAGATAAGTCAAATGTCATCTTCAACGTGCATTGAGTTGTTGCAGCTAACTCCCCTGCACTCTCCACAACCTAGTGAGCACTCACGACCATGTTTCCGACAGCTGCACCGGGCTGACCCACAGTCAGTTTTACAGTTACACCTGATGATTCGTAGCAAGTGTTTTGGAGCTCGTGGTAGGTCTGTGAGGGTGAGGTAAAGACAGCCACATCTCCATTTCTCAAGCAACATGTCCGCTGGTTTGTGTCCCATCCACTCCTGAACCTGATAATATACACACATTGGATGGTATTTTGCTGCAGCTGCAGTTGGAGGTAATTGTTTCGGCTCGATGAACGTTGAACATCCAGTCATCTTTTCACAAAAACGTAAGTGATGCAATTTGTCCAGTGTAATGTCTGTGTCACCATTGGACAAAAACACTTTCACCTGCATTGATGATATCTTCTTTCTCTGCAGCTACACTGAACACAGATGCCTGCTGACGAAAGGATATGTCAGAGACCAGTTCTTTTATGACATACGATTTGCCAATTCCAAACACCCTACTCGTAGCGTCGCATCTTGTAAAAGCGTGATCAACAATAAGTTACTGCAGATGTCCTCCCCAAGCCTCCGCTTTGTTTCATTTAAAAAACCTTTCTATTCTTTTTAGTGTTACTCTTTGTCTCAGACATGTAGTAGATTTCTGATGACTCAACTAGCGTGGTAGCACAGTAGTACCAGGAGGTCTGTGTCTTCACTAATAAGAACAGTTGTTTGTTCTTTGGCAAGTTCAACAGCTGTCATTACTATGTCTAGGTCTGGATCACTACGTGAATATTTCACTCTACACCCCTGTTCTTTGAAGGCAGTGCCAAGGAGATTTATGAACCTCTGCTTGTTTGAGTGTTTTGCAAGAAAGTTTTCCTTTTTAGATTTGAGTAACAGGTTCTCTCCACATTTAACTTCTACACCAACATCTCCCTGTCTAAGGTGAGCAATATCCTTTGGGGTTGGTCCAGCCTCATATCCATCGAACACAAAGGTCGGTGTTCCATACCTGTTATGGACATATTCTGTGTAGAGGTGAAGGATTATGTTGTAAGTACAACCTCTAGGCCAGACTACACGATGAAGCAGGGCTCAACCATCAAGAACATATTCCAGCTGGGGTGTGTCGACTGGAGGTTGCCAATCAGGATTCTGTAACCGAGTCCATAAAGTCTCAGCTAGTGAAGCTTTGTTGGCAGTCAGAGGAAGACCAGATGGTTCAAAAAGGGCAGGAGGGCTGATGAACAGTTCAAATGCAATCACTGATGTCAGGTTCTCACCCATGTTCCTTGCACTGGTTACAAGTCTTTGGAAGAGAAGTTTAGGGTCAACATGTACTGCATCACCATCAAACTGTACAGCTGACTTGAAGGCAACTGGACAAACCTGGTCCTTCCTTTTGAAGACATAATCTTGAACTGTCATTCCAGTCATTTTGTCAAGAATCTCCTGACAGACAAATTTAGCCTTCTCAACATTTATAGGTTTGTCACCTGTTTCTCCTGTAGCAATTCGAAGACTTGGGTCATCGGTGAAAGGATTTCTTTCTTCTAAGAAACACAACACTTTCAATATGTCCTTGTGGTGTCTGTCCATTCGTGCTTGACTAGCATTCTTGTGTTGCTCACTTGTGTTGTAAGATATCCCTGTGTATGTCTGCATGTCAACGTTAATGCTTGCACAAGCTGGCATTGAAAAAAACCATGCCTTTACCATGAGTCAAGCCCCCATTTGTCTTTATGTTATGCATGAGCATCTGCTCCATGACAAGATCGGTTGGCAAACCGGCCCACACACGATCACTGCGACAAACAACATGCAGTCTTTTCTTGAAGTCTTTGTACACTTCTTCATGAGTTTTCTGTAATGCCAACATTTTTTTAAGATACAGTCGACTCGACTTGGCATGAAGAGAATGTCCTGAAGCCGCAAAGTAAGGAATCATTTCCCTTAGAGGTCAAGATGAAGATCCCAATTGCCAGTTCTTTCAGCCTTTATGAACCTGCACAAAATCTCTATCATCTCAGTGTATTGCAACCATAGTTTTCACTTTTTTAACTTTTAACTGTGTCTTGTACTCATCCAGAAACATGTTTACTCTCATCAGGACACTGTCTTGACAAACATCCTCATTGAAAATTGTCCTCCAGCAAGTTTTTCAAAATCTTCAACTGCATGTTTGAGGTCCTCATTGGATACCTCCTTTCTGCTGCACCATCTATTTTGATGAGTATGGTCTGCATCAATCTCTTCATCATGCTTGCAAATCCAAGGATATTCTAAAGGTTGTCCTATGAGAAGTGCATTGAGGGCTGTGTCCACAAGAAGGTGACCTCTGATGGCACGGTCTCTTCCTGTCATCATGTGTGGAACTGCATTGGGAGCATAGATGGTCTCCAGAACCTCACTTAGTACAGAACCTGACATTAGGTGACCAATGCAACTCAGAAAGAACATCTCTGTATGGAAGGATCCAAGCCTGCGAACAGTTGATTGAAGATCTTTATCACTACAATGGTAGTTGCTTTCCACCAAAGTGGTTAGTCGAACGTGATGACAGGTGCTACGTTCTTTTGTCTTGCTTGAGTCCCAATATACAGTAGCGTTGAATATATGCATGACATGTCACCAGGATTCATATCAATCATGGGCAAGAAAGTGACTGTTGATGTAATAATAATAATAAGTCCATTCACTTGGTGAATACTCATAGTGCTAACAAAATGTAAGAAATTTACAATATTTGATTGTACATCTCAACAATATGTAGTTTCCTTGTAGAATTTCTTGAACAGCTACATCTTAAGAGTCTTTTTGAAGCTGCTGAGATTCTCAATGTTTTTCATTTAAAAAAGCACTTCACTCCACAATCTTGCAGCATTGAAAGAGAATGATCGCTTGCCAAACTATCTGAAGATCGAAGTTGGCGTGCTGGTGTGTCATGGTTTGAAGCAGGGTGATCGCCTCTGTGAAAAGTTTGCATATAACCTGACCAGGAGAGTCTTTGAGACTTCAGTGGCCACACAATCTTTTAGAGAACGTCCAAAGGTGACGATGGGTCAGAGCAGTCTTCACGATTGCAAGTTGAAAGTTCTTTATAAACCATAGATGCAAGCGCATTCCATTCTGATTTGTATATAGAAATGCATTCCAATTCTTACAACTGCTTCAATGTCTTTTGTGCTGGGGTTGCCTCTAAGAATTGGCTTGATGACGACTCTTCTTGGTGTGGCAGTTGAAATTATGCCCATCCCATGGAATGTGTTATTACCATCTAATGTACAGACATTGTGGCTGATGTTATCAGCAACAAATTGCAGGGATGAACCAAGTGCAGGTTTTGAAACATCAGGAGTTCCTGCTGATGCTGCATTTGCTTCAAACCGTTTAACCTCTGTATATGATTTGTTACCGATAACATATTTTTGTGGAGACTGAGCGCCTGACAGGCAGCACGTTTCTGAGCTCTCACAATTGTGCTTGATTGGAAGATCCCGGACATACTGGGTCTCAACCACAAACATTTTTGTTGGACAATTTTGCCATGACCTGATGGCGGTTCCGGATGGAAGATCCCTGACATACAGTGTCTCAACCACGATCATTTTTGTTGGACAATTTTCCCATGACCTGATGGCGGTGCCCAACGCAAAAATCCCCTAACTCAAAAAAGACATTAATAACTCTATGAATGTTAATCCCATATACAATTTGTATATCAAATTAGAGAGAATTTTCTGCTCTTTAAGCTGATACCAAACGTTTTTGAGCGCGCCACTTGGTTACAGAAATACAAAATCCGAAACTTGCCAAATTTGCATCACTAACGGAGATGCGAAGTGCAAAAGTTTTTTTTTTTACGGCACTGATTGAGTCTTTATTTATTTGCGCGCATAAATCTTTGATATAGGGAATTGAAAACAATTCATTTGTCTTTATTTTTATGTAAAATTTTTACAAAATTCGCTTCACGGTGTAGAAGAAATTTCTTGCGAAAGAAAGGATCATGAAAATCGCGCTTCAGATCACATAAAAAGAATAGCGACAAAAGTGCCATTTGTGTGGCTCTTGCTGTGTTGCTATTTTTGTTAGCACATAAACATATTATATATCAAATTTTAGACAATTTCTTTATCTTGTGATATAGAATATGTCAAAATACGTTGAGCACACCATGACAAAATTGGTGTGACAAAATGGTGTAAAACTAAAAATATGTAAATATTACCTTTTTTGCGGTACATGCTGTATCTTTATTTCATGAAGCGCACATATGTTTTTAACATCGAATTGAAGACAATCTATTTCTCTTTCAAATGATTCCACCCATATTGAAATACACCCAAGGGTGCAGAACATAGGGCGTGCAATAGGAAGGTGTGCATATGGTCAAAATGCACGCGTCTTATTAAACGATAGAACGCGCGGGGCGGTAAGCTCGTGCGAGAGGGTAGAAAGTGGCCACAGGCTATTAGCACGTGCTGCGGGGAGTGGGGGAAAATTTAGTGATCTTACCGCTTATTTTCGGTGCGATAAACCCTTCAAAGTAACTGTTACTGGGATGTCCATATAAACTCTGTGATCAAGAAAGTTAGTCCCTTGATTAACTGTTTGAGAAGTCTGAAATATCGGCTATTGCGAAAAAGTTTAGAAATTATTTATAAATCTTTCATAATACCAATATTTCATTATTGTGGGCATATTTGGGATAATTGTACTCAAGAGCAACGTAACTTACTAGAAAAGCTGAACTTGGCTGCGTTCGATGTGGAGCAGTTCGGGAAACAAGCCATAAGGCACTTTATGACGAAAACGAATCTGAAACCACAAACAGAACGTAGATACATATCATGATGACTACTTTTTATAAAATGAAAAAGAATCTAGCACCTCAAAATCTTAATGACCTCCTACCAAAATAACCCAGTACGAATGACTACAATTTCAGAGAAAATTCATCCGTGCAAACAATGACATAATAAAATTATGGAATTCATTATATCCTCGCATCTAAAATATCGATACATTATCCTGTTTCAAATGTTAAGTTCGATCTTAATTATGGTTCAAGAATTTGTCAAATTATCCATTCCCGCCTCAGGCTCCATTGTAGTGATTTGAATGCTGACAAGTTTGATAGACATATCGCAGACAGCCCACAGTGCTCAATAAACTACTTTGACAAAAAATTAACCACATTATGGATTTAATATGGTATGTCAATGTCTGTATAGAATTCATTTAAAGTTTATTTTGCCATTGTCTGTAAGGCGATGAAAACAAATGGAGTTTGTAAACGTGGGCATATGAATATGAATCGGTCGTAAATATTTAGAGGTGATTATTAGCAAAATAATCACTCGAAAATTTATTTTGGCAAACAATCAGAAAGCAGTATTTTCATTCTAGTTTTTGTGTCATGTTAGATTAACTGTTTGTCTTTATGTAATACTTTCTTGCTGATAGATGTATGCTTACTATTCTAGAATATTGAAGTAGGTGTTCATGTGTTCATTCAACTAGAAAAATTAATACATTGGGTCATCCATGTGAAGGCCCATTATATTGTTTTGTTATAATAATTCCAATATATGAAATTAAATGTACATCTATGAACAAGGTTGATAAATATAGTTCAATCTGTATATAATTCACTTCATTGGATATGCGGGTAGCTTGTTCGCCTTATCTGATCATGTTATTTATATATTTGTTGCAATGAATCCATAAATGGAAAAGTAATAATCTTCTTCACTAACCAACAAACTGTCCACATTACGAAGTCGGTTTGACATATCCATCTACATCAAAGCTCACTGCTTCTCCAGGAATCTTCTAATAGCTTAATTATCAAAACAAACATTACACTGCATACCCATGCACCTTTTGTTTATTATTATTATTATATATATATACATATATATATATATATATATATATATAGAAGGTGAAGAAGGTCTCACGTGAAGTAAAAAGATATTTGAAAATAAAAAACTTCAGACGACACTTGCTGTAGATATCATTTTAATGATGACTGGATGCGTCGCATTTCGACTTGATAACAAGTCTTTTCAACAGTGTGGAGTTTTCTCAACATGACAAATATATAGGTACGCATGCTCAACAATGTAATAATGTACAGTAGACTTTGATTGATTAGCAAGTGACAAGTGCTAACCTCGATTAGCTAACAATGCGCTATTTATGAGGGATTAAAATTTGAGTTATTGATTTGAGTTATATATATATATATATATATATATATATATATATATATATATATGTGAGACTTATGTGTACTTATCTCTGAGTTATATTGATATATCATTGTTTTATTTAGTTCAAATTGGCACCTCATTAAATTTCTCACCTTAAAACATAGGTCCCTATGTTGATTCCATAACGATATCTTTTGACTTAATACAACAAGCAAAATAGAACAAAAAAGTGCATGTTGTTATCAAATAATGGTAAATCTCAGAATATCACTTAAAATCTTTAATTTCAGAGGCAATCATATGAGCTGTGTTGTTTTTCAAAAATACAGATATATAGATGCTTTTTTAGCGTCTTTCAGCTTCCTTCCTGTGGAAACGTATTCTTAAATATTATTTCATTTATTTATCTTGTTTATTTATCGTTGTCGTGTCTCTTTCAACACAAATATCAAGTGGTCATTATCTTTCTTCTATGTCATCAGGGATTCAATATGTTTCAATGTTTTTCAGTGAGAAACATTTACTATTTTAGCCCCACATGGGCAAATTAAAGCCATTATTGTTGTCATGTTGTTCAGATTTAAGAAATATTAACAACTGTTAGTAAGACAGTGAGTCCTCATTTGTGCCTGCTTCAAGCTAGACAATACAATCGAACATGTCAGCTGCTTGTGTTGTTTTTCACTTGGAGAACAATATATCATATTTTTTGGGGTATAATCGGTGGGGAGTCAATGGGTGTTGTTTGATTGTGGTTGCATAAATCAGGCTTCTATTGATGCTATTAAGAGCTTCCATGTCTCAACTTGCTGAAATTGTGTGTAATTCAATTTTTTTTTGTTTCTGTGGCAACAGATTTAAATTTGTCTTTCAATATACTGTTTGTTTTGATCATCAATCTAAAACATCTTTGAGAATTTGTTCAACAGGGAGACATAATCTTACGAGTAAAAAATCTCTCTTGTTTTCATTTGTTTACAAATCATTATATGGACAATTTTAAATATTCAGCATTCATTGGTTGTGGAACTTTAATGTATAACCATGTAACAGCTGGTAAAACTTCTTTTTAAATATTTTGCTATTTCAGAGAAACAAACAACTGATGGAGGGAGTTCTGACGCAACTGAACACATCGCAGCATGTCGGTGAGGAAGGTTTTTTTTTGGCAGATACAGCGAATTGGAGAGTCTAAAAGTCTTAGACCTAAACGGTTAAAATGCTTATGGCATAGCCCATTGTCTGTAAACTTTTCACATTTTCAGCCATTCTTCAAAAACTGCTGCACCCTAAAGCTGAAATTTTGTTGGGATATCCTTTCACCTAGGTGATCCGCATTAGTGGATTTTCAACTGACTTACCCCGCATGGCAAGCACTTTCACTTGAATTTTCTCTAAAAAAAATTCTCCAAAATTTATTGACATCGAAGACTTTTTGCCATTAAGCCTTCGGCCGTGCACATATACCTAGCATGTTGCCAATTGTTCAATCAATCTAAGCAATTTAAAGTATCAAGTATGATAATCATGTGACCCCGGTCTGCGTCAACCCAGAAGCCTCCGACTGACTGGATCTATGCAGCGATAGGTATTACGCCAATCTTTTCCTTGAATCTAGTTCAAGTTATATTGCTCCTTCGTTATTTATTGACACTTATTTAACAGACTCTTCATTTTACTTGGCTGCCGACCATGGTTTCAATGGGTTTTTTATTTGCAAAACCTAAAGACTGGTTTGGAGATGGAGATGAGGAATTAGAAGCTCCAAGACTCAAAAACCTGGAGAGGGGAGACCTAATTACAGGAAGCTTAGCAAGTTTGATGAAAACTGCATTAACTGCTTAGTGTTCTCAGAAAACTATCATAAAGTCCTTAAAAACTGTGGGAAAATTGACACACCCCTTTTCCGTGTGAAGGTATTGGGGGTGTGGTGATATGGAAGACTAAAGAAAGGGTTCAGTGGCTTATTCTAGGCTCAGATGGACTTACATGCAGAGTGGCCTTATATGATGCTGTCAAGTGCTTTAACATAGGAGCAATAGAATTATCTCCCCTAGACTGCCTTGTCACTGGACTCTTAGGGCATGAGGCCTGTCATGCTTCATTGTTACTTCTAATTTCTGAACATATAACTGCATGGCTGCATATCATTATCATGATAATTCAACTTGAAATAATAAATTAACCTATTATCATAACACAATTGATAATGAAAATACTGAACACTGAAATTGTCAATAATCATATGACTTGAACAACAGTTTGTGTAATGTCAATCTTTGTAACGCTGTGGGCTCTTGAAAGCTCTGCCACTTCTGGTGTGTTGAACCGAGGTATTGTTAGTGTTCATAGAGTTGCTGGCAAGCTCAGGTGAGCCTGACGCCGCTGTAGTGGCTTTCTTATCTGAGCTGCTCAAATCTGACAAGCTTGGGCTCAGAGATGGTACCTGATTTTAAGGTACCATTGAGCACTCATGTGCTTGCCAGAGCAGTTTTGGGTTCAGGGTTCGTTGGTGGATTGACCTGTGGAACCTCACGAACCTGGTGCCTGTTACGTCGGATTGACGATCCCGACGGTGTGGAGATATGAATGAGGGGTGTTGCATTCATTACCTACTCTATTGTCAAGATAATGTTTTTTTAGTTGTTGTCTCACTTGGAGACAATGCTGAATGAAGTCTTTATCATGGGGTTGATTCCGGACTTTTGTAGGCAGATTTGTCTTCATCTTCCTAGAGTTGAGTAACTCAGAAGGTGAGGGTAGATAATGGTCTAGTGGAGTTGTGCTCAGTATCAGTAGTGCCATATCAGGATCTGCGTTAGTGCGGTTGGCTTTAGCAAGGACATTCTTGACTGTTGGAATCTGCCGTTCAATGAATCCATTGGATCGAGGGTAGTGCGGACTAGACGTGATGTGTACAAAAGTCCCACGACTCGGCAAATCTGCTGATGGCCTCTGATGAGTAGTGAGGCCCATTGTCACTTATGACCGTGTCGGGTATGCCTTGCTCTGAAAAGATCTGTTTCAGCAGCTTGATTACTGTCTTGCTTCCTCCAGTACCTGTGACTTGTCTCACCAATGGGAACTTAGTATAGTAGGTACATACAATTAAGTATTCCTGCCCTTCATGATAGAAAAGGTCAGTTCCTATAACTTGGCACGGCCTTGTTGGCAGTTCATGTATTTTGGAACCCTTGACACACATGGCACTGTTTCACTGAGTTCACAATGTCTCCTTTACAGATTGGAGTTTGATGTCCCTGTCTGTGTCAGTTTTCAGAGATTGAATCTTCTGTTGAGAGAATTAAACAAGATCAACTTTCACATCAAGTTCAATGTTCACATTGTCGCTACATGGTGAGCGCCAAATAGCATCTGCAAGGACTTTCTCCTTGTTGGGACAGTCCTTGATTACCAGGTTGTATGGTTGTATCCTCAACAGCATGCTTTGAAGCCTTTTGGGAGCAGCAGAGAGGTTCTTGGAGTGAATCATTTCCAGTGGCTTATGGTCAGACTCTACCACAAACTTCTTACCGTACAGGTATGTGTGAAATCTTTTACAGACAAAGACTACCATACATTGTATATTATCTGATTTCGGCGGGTTTACCAGATTTCAGGTGGCTTGACCCGCATCCCCCGATTTTAAGAGAAGTGCTAAGAATGATTTTTCTGAGGCCGGGCTATCCATTTTAAATGTCCGATTTGACAAAATTTCAAACTTATAAACCTTTTTTTTAGGCGAAATTAAAACAAATACTTGTCAGAAATGCGATCGCAAGAGCACGTTGTTATTGTAAACCGGTGATTCGAGAATTAGTCACTGAGTAGTTTTTATTCCTAGAGGATAGCTGAAGCTCGATGAATTACGTTTAAGTCAAGAAGCCATCACTCGATCCTAGTAATTTCCGTAACTTAAGACCTGTGTCTAATCGTAGTTTCCTCTCCAAAGTTATGGAGAAAATTGGGTTTAACGATGAACAGAACAATGTCATGTAAACAGCAAAATCAACGAATTTCCACATATCAAACATAGGTAAAATCCGGAAGTACATTGACACTGAATCCTGCAAGACTCTTGTCCACTCTTATGTCACATCCAGGCTTGACTTTTGCAACTCCCTTATATCAGGATGTGGCCCAATCTCACATTTGCAGCGCATTCAGAACAAGGCAGCACGCTTGGTTACCCGAACACGACCGGATGTTCACATCACTCCAATTCTTCAGCAACTGCACTGGCTTCCCATCAAACACAGGATCACCTTCAAAATTCTTATGTTGACTTTCTAACTCAAATGTTTCAATAAATTAAGTAACATAAAGTAAAGTTATCATTGTATATATTTACAACTATCAATAAACATACAACTCAATTAGAGCTCTATTATTAACAGTTGTAAGTGAATAGCACTGAAATCTGCGCATGCGCCATTCTTGAAAATAGCTTGATGGGTCGTACAGTGAGTGGTCAAGATATTCATCGGAAAATTTTTGTGGTATGGAAAATTTCGTGGTTCAACCTCTACCCACGAAAACCACGAAAATTACCAACCACAAAAATTTCCCAGTATACGGTATTTGGTAATATTTCAAGAGGTTAAAACATTTTGACAAGCTGAAGAACGTTTATGAACATGTTTGATCTGGATGAAAAGTATTACTATATTAAGTGCCCAAAGCGCATAAAAGATAGAAAAGAATAATCGCCTATCAAAATCGCTTACACTTTATTGCAATGTTTAAATAATCTTGATATTATTAATATTACCATCATTCAAGCGTTTTTAGATTTTGCTTCAATCTTAATGGGGCAAGATAGCGCAGTGGTTAGCGCGTTCGCTTTGGATCAAGAGGTCCGTGGTTCGAATCTCGCCAGGTGCTCGGCAACTTTGTCTGCAGTAGAGAATTGTTCTTCACACAGTAAGGGTTTGGTGCAATGCTACACTGAATTTTAGCGTAGTACCACCCAAGGTTAGCTAGTTCCAGTCGATGGTCCCAGGTTTCACTGCAATGCATAGCCACAATGGTGTTGCGGGCTTTCTCCCTGCAATAATTCTAGCAGCCGCGATATAAGTGAAATACTCTTGAAAGCGGCGTTAAACCCCATATCACCTCACCTCACCTCAATCTTATTGAATACAATGACAAGCATGTTAACTTATAATGTAACCCCATTACTAATGGAAAAGAGGCTAACAGTAAGGCTCATGATGTTTTTCAGTGAAACAGCCTTGGTTTATTATGAATGGTAAAGTGAAGGACAGAATAGGTTATTATACCCCCGCCTTACAGCGTAAGCGGGGGTATATAGCGTTCATTCTGTCCGTCGGTCCGTCTGTCCGTCCGTCACAAATCTTTGTCCGGAGCATATCTCCTAAACTATACATCCTAGCTTCACCAAACTTCATACACTTATCAACCATGATCACTAGATGTGCCTTTTGAGGGTTAGAGCAACAAGGGATTTTTATTTTTTGCGGTTTCCATGGAAACATGACTAAAACAGTGACTCTACGACCAAGTCCTTTGTCCGGAGCATTTCTCCTAAACTATACATGCTATCTTCATCAAACTTTATACACTTGTAAACCATGATCCCTAGATGTGCCTTTTGAGGGTTAGACCAACAAATGATTTTTATTTTTTGCCGTTTCCATGGAAACATGACTTAAACAGTGATAAAGTCCTTTGTACAGAGTATATCTTCATAACTATACATGCTATCTTTACCAAACTTCATCCGCTTATCAACCATGATCCCTTGATGTGCCTTTTGAGGGTCGGATCAACAAAAGATGTATATTTTTTTCGGCTTCCATGGAAACATGACTAAAACAGTGAAACTATGACCAAGTCCTTTATCCGGAGCATATTTCCTAAACCGTGGATGTTATCTTCACCAAACTTCATACACTTATAAACCATGAACCCTTGGTGTGCCTTTTGAGGGTAAGACCAAAAAATTATTTTTATTTTTTGCTGTTTACATGGAAACGTTACTAAAACAATGACTATCTGAAAAAGTGCTTTTTCCTGAGTATATCTCCTAAACTATGCATGCTAGCTTCAACAAACTTAATACACTTATCAACCATGATCCCCAAGTGAGCTTTTTGAGGGTTAGACCAACAAAGAAAGCCAGACTATAGTTTGAAGCGGGGGTATGTGAGCTGTGCTCACTTCTTTACTTGTTTTCATGAGGTCTGGGATGTTCTTAGGGGCAGGGTATAAGGTATCCTCCCAGTTTTATAAGGCCCCCCTTGCTTGTGGTAGGGTCTCATTTATAACCTGGAGGAGCACAAGTCTACACTGAGTTCTTTAGGAATGTTCACATCTGATATTCTTTTCAGGTGTGACACTGTTAGTTATGGTGAAAATGTTAACTTAAATATTCCACCACTCGCAAAAAATTTACCTGCGAGGGGACAAGATAATGACAGTTCTCGACACAGAGCCGGGAAAACACAACGACAAACTGAGGGTGATGTCCATATTATGGATGGTTGTCATCGATAATAGCATTAGCATCAGGTGGCCATGGGGATGGTATTTTAAGGTTAATGCCATGTAGGGGAAAGGGTGGGCCAGCGGACTCTCCCCAAACTAGTTTAAAGGCTGGTCAATCTTGTAACCAGATGAGTTTCCATGACACCAGGTTGACCGATTGGTTGCTGAAGATCCAGATTCATCCACAGATTCAGATGACTTGATGTATGATCAGATGAACGTGAACCAGATGAGGGAAATGGTTACTGATAATGACTGATGTCCTCAATTGCTTCCTCCAAGGTTGGTGGTCTGTAATTGTAAATTAGAGTACTGGTGTAACAGGCCGAACTTTCCCCCTGGCCAGACTTTCTTGTGCCTAGGCCAAACTTCCCCCCCTTCCGGATTTACCGGAAATTACAGAATCTTTCTCAGAGAGAATACCTTGTTACATAACAATTTGTCATCACTTAAATTGTCAGAAATCTTAAGGTAAGAGAGAAATGTACTTTTCTCATCATAATAATTCACCACAGGCTCAGTATGAGTTTGATAGGAGGTCACATGAGAATTAGATAGATTAGCATGAGCACACTCTGCTTTGTGTTCACACTCACTTTCAGACACATGAGAAAGATAATAGGAATCATCTAATACTGTGAAACTAGCCAATAAGGAACCTCGACTGATAGTTATATCTTCATCTTCATCATTTGACAGGCACTCTCCTATCGAAAGGGCATACAGTAATGGATTTACAAACAATGAGGCTCTTGTTAAGTAAAGACCTTTTGGTCTTACAAATACCTTGCAAACCATACATCATATGATCAGGAAGCTTACCTTGAACCACAACCTCAGAGTTAGCTTTGATAAGGACAGTTTTTCTGCTACATATTCTAGATGATTGTTTGTTTACTCTACATTTGGCAAAGTCTAACACAAGTCCATGACTCTTTAAGTATGTTGTACCAAGGATAAGAGGATGTGAACAACTTAAAAGAACCAGTGCAACAATATTTTGTTTTCCCTGTGAAGTTTGAATCTTAAGTTTAGCAGTGCCTAACACCTGCACTTCTTGAGTATCAGCTAAAACAATAGATGTGAATTCAGAAGGGACGATCTTCCCTTTACAAGAGTCAGGTATAAAATCATAGCATGGTTTAGATACAATATTTGTGAAACTACCTGAATCCAAAAGAGCAGCCACTTTAATGGTGCAAATCTAACTGGCATGTAAAGAAATTATTTATATTGAACATTGTCTATTTCAATATCTTCTGAAGCAGTAGTAAAATCATCAGAAAATTCTTCAAGTTCATTTTCACAAGAGGCACCTGATACAATGTTAATGTTGTTGCAAGATTTGACACTTTTCTCTTCTGAAGGAACTAACGAATGCGTCTCTTCATTAGGTTTCTTCAGTTTTTCGAACCCGAGGCCTTGTCAAGACAGAATGGCCGTTTTGGTGACACACTCCACACACAAAATTGGGTCGGGGACCCCCTTCCCCCGTGAAATTACAGTCTCTTTGTTGATGACCATCCCCCTTGCACTTATAACAAGAAGATGGTGTCTTGTTAGAGTGAACACTTATTGATTCCAAGGCCCTGGCAAGACGCTTTACCTCCAGTTTCAGTTCTGCAATCTCAGTGTTCGGTGTTGGTTGGTTTTGAACTGCATGAACAGAAGGGAATTGTCCAACATATCTGTAACGATATCCATAAGCCTCCCCCATCTTGGCAGACGTCAGGGCACCTTGTAAAGTAATAGGGTTTCCAACTCTAACATAGAATGCTAATTGGGGAGGAAGTCCATCAATAAATTTTATCAAGAGATCCCTTTCATTTTTATTTAGGCGTCGTCCACTATTCACAAGATCAGAATGATAAAGCGCAATCGGTTCACCTGCCTGTAGTTGCCTTCGAAAAAACATTTCCCTTCCGCATTAATCATTGGATTAGCTCCCATGTCAATATCAACATATTTGTGGATAAATAGCTGCTCAACCTGATACCATCGAACACGGTGCTGAGGAGAGATAGAAAGATACCATGTGAGGGCAGGACCCTCTAAGTGCAATTGAAAGGCAGCGATCTTCCTTTCTTCGTTCATGCGTCCCTGAAGTACGGAGAGAGTGGCATAAGCCTCAAAGTCAACAAGATGCTGTTCTCCATCTTATGATGTAAGTCCATTGAACTTAGTCAAACGATTAACTTTGAAAGAGTCCATCATGAGAGCACAAGACGTGTTTACAAATGAAATATTTAACACAATATATACATTGAAGTTTTCTGCACAAGATATTAATTCTTATGATATAGCTGAAATAGTCTTTAGTTGTTGAGTGATGATATCAATTTGTCATGTCAGCGAGTCACATATTCAATACATAAAGTTCATTAATATTGAAATAGATCATGATTGGGCAAGCTGTTGTAAAAGTAATTATAAAAGATGAATGAGTTCCTTATGTGTTGAGTGAGATATGGCTTAGTTCAGATATCCATCTTGACGAGATTCCTCACATTAGAAAAATTCACATGGTCACATATTCAAATTACAATGTTGATTCATTAATATTGAAATAGATAACTTGGCAAGCTCTTGTAAAAGTAATTATAAAAGATGAATGAGTTACTTATGTGTTGAAGGAGATATGGCTTAGTTCAGATATCCATCTTCACGAGATTCCTCACTTTAGAAAATCACATGGTTATGATGATTTCACAAGGTCACATGGTAGGTCACTCATACAAAATATAGTTGAAAACGTTCACTGTTTGATGATAGCAAAATTATATGTTTTAAGTGACTCTTTAATCATTGAGGTTCAAAGATGAAGTGCTTCAAGATTATTCACAGATAAGGTTTTGGTTTTGCAATTTTCAAAGCTGCCACCATGTGGTAGTTTTCAAAGATAACGAATGGCGCGAAAACTGTTTCGCGAAAGTTATAGAAAATCATGATAAGGGTATCAAACTTATATACCCGGATTCTCCACCATATAATGTTTTAGGTTTGTAGGGTTCCAGGATCTGGGGTAGCTTTAGTAAACTTCATGGATTGATATCCGTTCAGATGAAATCACAAACGGGTTTAGGTCGCCATGGTGTTTTTATTCCCAACCTTGTTTTCGTTACAGATTTTTACAACATCCTTTTCCGGCATATGTAATACTTCCGGGTTGTATCTATTTATAGCTGACAGGATCACGCTAATAATAATATAAAGCCAGAATCCGTTTTGGGTGAATTGATAAAGTTTTAAATAAATCAGGGATTCATTACAGTGCCTAAGTAAGTGTGCTGCCTTTACGGGGGAATTCTCTCTGGTTTAGTTCCGTTAGGTTATATAGTCGTTAAGATTAGGAATGTAGACAGGTCGGGAAATAGTTAAGAAAGTTGTAGATTTTGTAGAGGGATAACAAGTAGAGATAAAGGTAATTTCAGAAAGGTCACCATGACATATAGGTATTCTATTTAGCCGATAATTGTGTAAGTAGTTGGGTGGGGGAGAAATTAGTGTTAGACAAAGTAGGTATTAAGTGCTGTTAGGTTAGGGACAAGGTTTCTAAGAGAGAGAGCATGTTTTGTTGAGTTTTTATTATACTACTGCTATTTTCCTTGTTTTCCATTCTGCTGAATAAATTGTTAATTATTTACATTCCTGCTTTGACTTCCATTTTGGTTGAAAGAATTGACAAATGCCATTGAACTGAAGAGATTGTACACTGTTTCATTGTTTTTACTAAGTTACCATCACACAATTAAAATACACAACGCAAAGTCCATATGAAACATGTAACAGGTTAACATCAAGGTATAATCTAATTTAACTCCTGTCACTGGGCTGCCTATCAATGGGCGCCTATTACAGTATTAACAGCCTTCTGATGGTGGTTTGGCTGCAGTTGAAGGTTCTTACCAATTGACATTGGGAAGCCCCACTTGGACATACTCACTTGGTCACTTAGCATACTTTTTGGTGTTCTTTATGTTACTGAATGTCTGCACTTTCCAACACGGGTATTTATGCAACATTGCTGCACGTGCATAATAAATCAAGCCTCAAAAACATGTTTATCACATGTTTGTGAATGCACAATTCCAGTAGCTGCGTAGATGTGTTCATGTAGAGGAAACGATGCAGTAATATTATCATTTCCAGCTTAGAATCAAACGAGTACCAGCCCTCTTAATGTTTTCATGAAAAAATAAAAACTTAACGTTTCTTTTGCCTGGGAGTTTATTTGATTCATATTTCCATAAACTACACATTAGGAACTTACTAGAATTATATCAGTATAAGTCAGTGTTAAAAATTGCTATCCCAATAACAATGATTTTATGATATTTGAAAATAGATAGAGAAGATTTCAGTATTTGAATCTCATTGCGTCTCATGAACTAATAAATTGATTATGCTGTAAAGTTTTCTTTTTTTTATGCTTTACTATATTTTCAAAAACATGTGAGGTTTTCGATTTGTCTATGTTGGTCTACCATATTGACAATATTTTAGTGAATGACACACAGACCAATTTATCAAGATTAACCAGTAAAATGAGGTGCAAAACTGACCTATAGATAATTCATTAACACCAATGTACTTAAACCTAATGCTTTTCAAACTTTGTCAGAACTTGTTTTGGAAATAAATTGTTAATCAAATTCTCTAGAGAGACTTTATTGCGAGATCACTTTGCTTTCAATTATGAAGAAAACAAGAAAATTACCCATAGAAAAAACTGTTTCTAAAAAATATTGTAATGTGAAGCTATACAAATGTTATACTTGACGCAGGATGGTGTGATTAATCTTCAATTTTTAACACTCTATCTTACTGAGTTGTAGTCCTATGGAAAATGTTTAAATGTGTTTTGGGAACAAAATTTTTGAACATTTGTAAAAAGGTAGACTGTGCAGGCCTATGATTACCTCACTATAGTGAATAAATTTCTTTGACTTTTGTGTTTTGTTTCAAAGTAATCTGATATGAAGTAATGAGGTGCTGACATGCAAGCTTGAAATCAAGCTGCTGTGGGTGAGCAGGTAACTAACTCTCCACTGTTGGCTAGCTCTCAAGTACTTTGTGTCAGGAAGTGAAGTTGGCAGATAGATTCCCTTAAACTCAAAAACACTCTCGGTATGGATGAAAACGTCAGATTATTAGGCTTTCGTGACATTGGAGAACTCAAGATAGGTTGGTAAATGTTACATTTGTGTCCCTTTTAAAGGTTCAGTAAACTAACTGTGCTGGTCCAATTTTAAGAAGTTCAAATTTGCAGGACAGTTCATCCAGTATGTACCATAATTTCTCCATTTATTTCATGTCTCTAATAATTCAACCACTTAGAGGTGCCAAAAGTTCATGGTGGACATTCCAATAATTTGACCATGATCTTAAATCATTAAATATTTGTTATGTTTGACAAAAACTGGCTTGGTTTAGATCATGATCTGTTATATGACTGCGCTTATGTGCAACCAGAATCATCTACCTGGTATAACAAACCGTTACTATCATGACAAAATTGTAATTGCTCCAAGACAAGTTTTTAGAGATACTAATTAATATTCAAGAGGATGATTTTTTCTTATGTGGCTGAGATTTCAACGCAAGAACTGGTACAGATGCAGGTTTTGCTGAGGCTGATTTAATTGAACATGTTGAAAATCTAAATGTTACCTTCTTAGATTCTATATGTGATAACTTTAATGTAAAACGTTACTCTACCGAATAGATTTTAAACAACTTTGGTTGATGTTTCCAGGATCTTTGTGCCGTAGTGAACATTCACATAATGAACGGGCGATGTGGGTCTGACTCTTATGTTTGGGGATTTTACTTTCATTGGTGATAATGGTGCAAGTGTGGTTGACTATTCTGTATCTTCTGCACCTCTATTTGATCATGTAAGTGATTTCAAGATACCGTCCCAAACTGAGTCAGCTAGCTCATCTCCCAGTCACCATGAAAGGCACTAGTGCACGTTTTTCGGGCTCAAACTAGCTAATTTAAGGCTTACGAGGGTATATATAGTCACTTAAGCTTCCTATTGATGAAATAAAATACTTATTATTCGTTAGAATGAACCTGAATTCGTTAATAAAACCATCGTAGCGGATTGCTCGGAATACGCCTACATTTGCCATATATGGAATGTAAACAATTGCTCCGCACATCGGAAAGTGTTGCACGCGGTGTTGTGATGATTATCAAACTGGTTTGCAATCATTGCGCATACGGTTTTGTGTCAATCAGTTGATCGTCGACACTTGTTGAATCGCTGTTTACAAGAAAAACAAGAAATCTTATAATTGATGTTATAGTTTCGATGAAATATGCAACACGATGCCCTACCGAAACTGAAACATGATTTTTTTAATTGCTTATTATTACAGATCTTTTCTCATTTTGGAACTGCCAAGAACAAATAGGCTAGTAGGCCTATAGGGCCTACTGAACTCTTAAAAATCACAAGGCCTAAAATTTGTAAAATCTATATGTGAATGATGTGCTTTTAAATCCCCATGAAGTATTTCGTTGTTACATTACATTTCCAAAGATATATAAACTGGTCTGACCGTTACCATCTCGAACATTGCAATAGGTTTTCACAGAAGATGGAATAGTAATGAAAAACCTACGTGATGTCGAAATATAAACCTAATAGCGCATGTTATAATTTATGTTACAATCAGCAATACGTAAGATGAAAGCGCGTTTCGTTTGAAAGTATATCTGATGTCCTGTTTGTATTTATAAGTTGTGAATTCATAACGGCACTCTAAATTAGCTGATTATTTGTTGGCAATGACAATCTTGAGATGATGTGTTCTCCAAATTATTGAGAATGCAAACTGAGAAATGTTTTAATATAGCTGCTGTCTTTGTAGCTACAGTTGCTTCGCCAAAACAGGCTCTTTGATACCTTGACGTCGCCTTCTATATAGCTACCGTCTTTGTAGTTCATCAGTTTTTTCATGATTTTTGCTTTTATCTTGGATTGAAGACTTAGGGAATGATATCCAATGAGCCATCACAAAACATGCACTTATAACTTGCTTCTCAAAATACGCCTACATACGATTTCAGCATTCTAAAGTAGTATGTGTATAATATTTTCCTCCTTTTGTATTCACCAACCAAGGTGACTTGACTTTCCCACACTGGCACTTAACGTTCTCAATAAATCGAGAACATAAATTTAGCATGTATTCGAGTTATACGCTGAGAATGCTTACTAATTGGCTGAGCGAAATAAATAATGCAGACATCAGTTTTGGATGTTATTTTAAATTTCTCTAAAAAGGCTATTTGTTTGAGACAAAAAGACAATTCTAGTTCATATTTATGTGAATTGTATACAATTTGTAGCGTCCATCAATTTCCTGTATGACCTGTTTACTTGAGAGAAGTCAACTGATGGCTTATGTTTTGACCAATGGCCTGAATTTGAAGAAGTGTGAATACCAAATCCTTAATAAATTACTGTCATCATATATGAGAGATAGTCAGGACATTGAGCTCATGTGAATTGGCTTTGGTGAAGAAATCCTTTGTTGACAATGCTCGACCAGACCAAACTTGTGGGGAAATCAGGACATAACGTACAAAGTTGACTCAGTTGCACACTATCATTTCCTGCATTTTTTAAAAGCATATCACAACCGAAATCAGAACACCACTGCTGGATGTCAAAACTTGTAGTTGGTTTTCTTTTCAAACCTAATATATATAAGGCCACCCCTCCTCCCTCCCTGCTATTTGAAATAAATATCTTAAAACATAAACACTATTTACTTTATCATAATAAACTTATTGATCACTATACATAACCAGATTGCAAATGACATTGATAGTAATCTTTAACTAAATTGAAGTAAGAAAAACAAAACAATAAATGTCTCTCTTGTGAAAATATTTATTAACAGACATAGCATGGTTCAAAACAAGACCTTTGATAATGTATAATGTAAGTTAATGTAAGAGAAAGGAAAAACAATTACTTTTCTCTTGCATATCAAATGTGTTTAAATACTTATACTAGTTAATAGGTGTTTTTCCTAGTCACTTCCTCTTTATACCTCTCCAGCCCCTTCCTCTCTTCTGCCCCTCCAGGTCCTGTATAAGAATTTCAGAGTCTTGTAAAAGAAATTATCATTTATGCTACACAGACGTGTTATTTACCTCATCTGAAATTTCATGTGCCATCCTACTTGTTTACATTCAGTATTTTATCACAGCCCTGAGGGTTAAACACTCTTAATTAGTGCCCCTGCCACACTCTTATTTCCAGAGCACAAGAATGAAATAATAGAAATAGGAAATGAAGGGCATGCCCCATGGCCCTCAGGTGGGTCATAAAGTTTACAATGCAATGAACATGTGCACAAGATTTCAACCTTCAAGGGCTTTTGGGTCTGGAGAATATGAAATACTTTTCTATGACCCTCATTGGGGCCATAGAGTCACCAAAATCCACAAATCATAATCACCCTTGGCCAGGGTACCTTTGCACAAGATTTCTGTCTTTATGGGCTTTTTGATCTTGAGGAGATGACTCCCAAGGCCCTCATTGGGGCGAAAGAATCACCAAATCTTCAATTTATTCTCCCAATTGGCTAAAGGACCTGTACACAAGATTTGGGTTGCCTAGTGCCAATGGATCAATAGGTTCATGAAAAAATAAAATGAAAACATATTACATTCTTACATTTGGAGGCAATAAAACTTGAACATGTTATATTTTGCTATCAATGATTTTAAAGGGAGATAGCATATCACATGTATATTCATTATCGTTATTATTCATAAAAATCCTTTGTATTCCTTAATGACAACAAAGCAAACCCTGTACAGATGATTTAAGCTCTGAAAACCAAGCGATTCTTTGGAAGAACTCAAAAATAGATCCATTGGCTCTTTAGTACATTAGAATTCACACAATTTATATAATAAGGCGGAAAAGAGGCTCTATTTGTAGGGTCATAAGGTCATCAAAACCTGAAATATTTAATTCCATTACCTAAAAAAGAAAAGACCCAATTTCAACAGGTAAATAATGTGGTTGATGTGGTTCTTATAAATGTCAAGGTGTGGCAAGAGCAATTATTTCAATAAGCAAGAGGTCTGTAAACCATCTTTTGCTTTATAGGATAAATGCTCCTGGTAAAGAAGATGAAAATAGGTTTTGTGGTTAATATGGCCCTATTTGGGCTACAGGGTCACCAAATACATTATTATGAATACAATCTTCATGAGGGAGTTGTCTTGACACTACATTTTATGTTTCTAGGGCTTTATTGAAAATTTTGACTTTAGGGAGTTGCCCTTGTGCTCTTTATTTGGGACCACAGAAACACAAAATCTACAATTTATATTCCCATAGGCCAAGGTACATGTTTACACATTTTCAGCTCTTGAAAGGCAGGGGTTCATGCAAAGTACAAAGAGCGAAATATTTACGGACTGATGTATGGACAGACAGACAGACACCAGTTGCCATGCCATGCCATGAGCCCAACCGGCCAGCCAGATTTGATAAAAAGAAGATACATGATAAAGAATACCAATATCAATGAACATATTATATTCTGCATCTTTCACATAAAAGGTTTTGTCTGCATTATCATATGGTGCTTGGCGTGCACATCCTTCTTCGGGAAAAGATTATGCAGTCACTGTTAACCTGTAAAATACAAATAATGCATTTAGAATTTTAATATGGAAATGTGATCTGGCAATTAAGGTGATAGTGAGCACAGTTATATAAACTCCCTTGAGTTTGATCACTTTTACATGACATGCATTGATATGAACCTTTTGTAATCAATGAAGAGGGCAGATAGCTTTAATTTCAAATTCTGGGGGTTTTTTTTACCTAAAAGCTACATCACATTGGTAATTTCAACAGCTAAAGGGAATTTGAAATTAATGTATAGCTTTTTGGCCATTACCCATCAAAGTTGCAAGTTGCAACTCCTAAAAGAATAAATATCATCAGGTAGTTGACACTGATAAAAAAAATTCATATCAAATACATTTTGAATTACAATCAGGAAACTATTTCAGACTGACAGAATCATTGAAATCTAGATACCTCTGAGTAAATAAAAGCTGGGGAATATACAGTAGTACAAGTCAGTATTATTCAGAATTGACTTAGTATTGTTACTTCATTATAATTAAATCCTTTTGACAATAATAGAATGAATCAATACTCTTTCTGCAATTGTTAACTTACTAAAGCTCTGAAGTTGATAACATAGTAGAAGAAATTGGGCAATGGTTGTCCAGGTCCAATTCTTGTCAATCAGTTCTGTGCATAGAGAAAAAGGAACTTGTCATTAAACTTTACATGCATTCAGAGTTTAAACATTTGCATCTCATATTAACTTATTCAGTTATCATAAAATTTATTTGACATTTCTTTTACTAGCCAAGTAGTAACATTTTTGTACAATGCCTGAATGGCCCACAGAAATTAATTTCTTACATTTGGCAATTGTAACTGACATAGAAAGACAAAAATGAAATTCCACACAAGCTACTAATACACAACCTCAACAATGTTGAAAAAATTAATGCTATAACATACCCAAAGTGACACTTCTGACACAACGTCCATTGCGTCGTGTTCAAATTATTATTTCTATGATGTGCACTGAGACTAGTCATGTCTCAGAAAGGCATCATTCCTGTCAACAAAACAAGATCTAATGTCAGATAAAAATGTAACAATTTAAGACTCTTTACAGAAAACAATTTTCTTTGGATGCTGTTACTGAAATTGTTGATAGTACCTTTAACATAACTTAAGTTTTAAAAAGCTGGCACTTTGTTGCTTTTCATTTCAGAGATTAAAGGAAGAAATCCTATGTATTGCCATTGATAATCTTGAAATCATATTTCTGAGGGTAGGACTTTGGTTGCGCATAGTTTGTAAAAGAAACTTTTATTCATAAAAATAATTAAAATTGAGAATTGAAACATGTGGAGAGTCTTTTAAGGAGTTAAGGTAATGCAATCAGCGCTATAGCTCATAAAGCTATCTTCAATTTGTTTCAATAATGGTCACGGGATCACCATACGAGCTGCAATAGGCCCACCAAATCAATTATTTGAGCTTGGTAGTTGGTACACAGGATTTGACCTTCCTAGGCCTTTTTAAAAAGAGCAAAATGTAGTTTTGGGGTTGCGTTCTCAGCGACGCTTATTAAGGTCACATGGTCACCAAATCTATGGAAAAAAATTATCCAAGGAATCTGCACACAATGTTTCAAGATTCTAAGATATATTTCTTCTGAAGTCAGAAGAATATGATGAAAATAGGGTAGATGAGGATGGAAATAGGCTTTTAGGTTGTGGCCATTGTAAGGAGTCAAGGGATTAACAAATCTATAAATCAAGATCCTAAAGGACCTAATTAGGAGTCGTTATAACCAGATTTCAGATTTCTAGAGTCAAATGTTCTGTTGAAGAAAATTAAAAAGTAAAGAGTTCATGAACAGATGAACAGACGCCAGATAAAATGTCATGCCCTAAGCCAATCAATCACAACCCATAACCAGGGATAGGGAAAGGCAGGGACCATGGGCCATTTTGCACATTGGATGAACATATTGCCCATTCAAATTATAAATTTTACCATTATACTGAGGGGAATCGACCGAATGGCCCATTCAAAATTCTGAGAAATACTCAAAGCCCTGAAATGGCCCATTGTCAAATGTGTCTTTCCCAATCCCTGCATAACAAATCAGTTTCTAAGAGTTCCAAACCTACGGTTTTGTAGTCCTGTATGATTTATCTCCCAAAATATGAAAAGAGTCTTGTTTTGAATCGACTAGGAGTCTCGATTGTATCCCGGGGCTAAAGGTTGTCTGAAAAAAAAGACAGAGGGATGCTTATTCCGGGGAAAACAGTATAAGCAAATCGATCAATAAAATTGACTTATTGCAATTACGAGCATTCGGAATAATTCATATTTGTAGTGAAAATAGCAGTATTGACTATTTGGCACTGAAAGAACAATGATAGATAGGCCTAGATCTACAGTAATAAATGATATAAACAGTAATTTGTTTAGTTGTAGGTAATATATCCCAATATATAGAAAATCTATAAAGTATATATGTAGGGATACGGACATCAGAGCAAAGATAGTGTGCCTTTTAAGGTCATAGGCTTCGTGTACACAAATCAAGCCTGATTTTCAAAAAACAATGTTTATTTTCTGATATACATTGCTCATAATAAATAAATATGACGAAGTGTTTCATCTTCGTGGATCTCGTATTTCAGAAAAAAATAATGAAAATATTTTTCATCATGAGAACGAAATTAATTCATTGATGCGATGACATACAAGGAAGATTTAGTGAATGAAGTTTTGCTCACCTGTCACTGTCAGGGCTAACATTTCGTCTGTCATCATCGACATCGTGCCTCTCGCTTCGATCCAGCGTTGCATTGCCGTCTTCCTAAATACACCGTTGTTTACCTCGTCCTTATTGAGCAGCATCTGGTCCCAAGGCATTTGTATTCGGCGAATATTTTGCAGGGATGCGTAGCTCGACCATAAACATAAACATTAACCGCCATTTTGGTCCAGACCGAGTTTTGTCTGCAGCGACTTTTGTAGTGCCGACCCCGAGCAATGCCAAGGGAGAGAAATCCATAGGTTTCGCTTTAGTTCCTGGTTGTCCGACAGACGGCGCGGGAGTCGAATTAGTGTTACGGTCCGTATTATTGTTTTGAGTTTTATTAAATATATTTAAAATTTGAATACGCACATTTGTTCCAAATGCACCATATGAAAGAGTACCTTGAGGCTGATAGATTCTATCATCAAAAGATGACCTTAATCTACGCGTAAGTCTATAAAACGAAAAAAGGGTGTGCTATAGTGCTTTGAAGTTACAAGCGCTTTATATTAGATCAAATGCGCAGAAAAACAATGGTATCAATGCCTTCAAATTTGTCAGGGATGATAATAAACAAGAGCATTTTAGACTAAATATTTTGTCAGATTCTGTACAAGACATCCTTTACAAATCTGTGGACAGCACGTTTACTCGATCGATGCAAGCATTGACCTTATTGTAGATGCTCTGTGCCTGGCTGCATCGGATATGACAAGAAAGTGTGTTAATATGAAGAATGTTCTTTATGCTTGGTTGAATGGACGAATGTAGTAAACTAAAGATTGAAAGATGTAAATTGTTAAACAAGTTTAGAAAACTAAACGATAGATTATAATTAGAAAACTAAAAGATAGATTATAATTAGATAATTTTAACTTACCAAGAATTCTGAGTTGCCTAGCGGTTAGAACAATAAAAAATAGTACTTTATTAGACAATAAAGGTATAGTTTTTTCATGATGTAACTTTTTTTCATGATCTTTTCCGCTCTTCCCTGCTGCCCCCTCGTGATCACGCGTCCATGGTAACCTTTCATCTCGTTTTTTTCGATCAACATGGCTTATCTCTATCAATATATATAGTATTGGTAATTTTGGCAATAATGTTTCTTATAATGGAGATTAGTTTCGAATCATCGAGTTCTATTTACTGGAAAGAAGTATGGATAGCAAATGCTTGTCGACTGTTTGAGTGACCGCGTTGTGTCAAGTTAGGTCACGATGCCCCGTGACACTGTGATGTTGGTTCACATCAACCGTCTCTACCAGGTTCAATGTGTTATGGTCAACCTAATAATTGAGTAATTCAAGGTGTACAGCCCCAAGAATCTGCTTATAAGAGATTAAGGCATCACCTTCAACGTTTATGACAGCAGCAAAAAATAGATGTCTGGATTCAGACTGCCATCATGCTTCCAAAACAAACAATACCCATAATTCTTTGTGGAATGTTAACCACGTGATAAGCCCTGTATGGGCAATGTGGCCCGCACTACACGATCGTACGACACGAGTTTGTAAAAGTAAAGGGTTGTTTTAAAAACAAGAGGTGTTTATTTGTTAAAGTAAAAGTTCACGGCAAAAATATACTTTATTACAAAACACATTAGGGTAGAGTGAACTTTATTTCTTAAACAAATATAGTGCCCTGTGTAAGCAAAAATGCACTGCATATTATGAAGGGAAGCAAAATTAGATAGTAAATACTATTAACAACGACAAAATATTTTGGCATGAATTGAAATCTTCAAATGGGAAAAAAGTTGCAAACAACAATATCCTAATACAAGATCGGTTCCAGCACTTGAAAACGTAAAAATGAAATAAATCATCATAATTCCTTGTTAGATTATGAGCCAAACAGTAACCTTACAGGGGGAGGTCCTTAATTCTCCCATAACTAAAGAAGAAAAAATTGACAGCATCAACAGCCTTAAACTCAATAAATCTCCAGGAATAGACCATTTAATTCCATACTGCCATATCTTGAGTTAAATATCAATCAGATTTCAGAACAAGATTTCCTACCTCTTGGTCTGTTGGGATGATAGTCCCCTTACATATAAGCAAGGTAATTTGAACAATGTTGATAACTACAGAGGAATCAGACTAGTACTGTTAAGTATATTCAATAAAGTTTTCACTTCAATTATAAACAAACGTCTTGTGTTTTGGGGAGAAACAATGAATAAAATTAAAGAATCTCAAGCAGAATTCAGGCAAGGATATACAGCAATGGATATCATCTTTATACTTCAAAGTGATTTCACAGATATTAAAATAATCAAAGTGGTAAGTTATATGCAATGAAAAGGCATAGGTTATGGGATGCATATACCACAAATGGACTTAGCCCCAGCTGGCCCCCCAGAAAAATATGGGGGGGTGGGGGTGGGCCCCCCCCCCCCCCCCCCCAGGTTTTTACATTTTGAAAATTAATTTTAAGCACTATAATTGAGATGAAGACATGTTTTTAATTCTCTCAGGTAAAATTAAAAAAATAACGTGTTTAATTCCGTTAATGATAGAATCCAAAGCTTCGGTTAGTTGACATATTGACATTTGGACTGTAACATACCACTGTAAGAGGTAACAGGTGACACTGTATTAACGATGACTAACGTTGATTAAATGTTTTAAAAGAGCAAAGCCTTCTTTCATGATACTGCACTATGTTTCTCCTAAGTAAATGCTGTGATAATAATGCTATCAAAGATGAATATCATTTTCTTCTGTCCAACAAGTAATACCTAACATAGAAACTATAATCAACAAATATATTTTATCCATCCATCTATTAACAAAGCCTCTTCTTTAATGAATTGTTTAAATGAAAATATTATCCGGAATGTTGCAGTATTTATTCACCAAGCAATGATGTTAAGAAAGATGTATATATGAAATGTACTATAGGCCTGTGGCTTCCTCAGTACTGAAATAAAGATCGATTGATAAATTACTACACAAATCACTTGATCACACTGGAGCATCACACCAATGATTGGTCCACATTACAATGAATAACTACCGACATCACCTCCATGGAGTGACAGATATTCGCATGCAAAGTCAGCATCTTGAATTGTATGTTGCATTGAATACATTGAGGGCAGATGACATGTAACCTGTAACCATTAGACCCACTGTTTAGGCGGTGACTGAGTTTTTCATAATCACACAATGTTTTGGTAATTTAAAGTTTCTATATTAAATGAGTTCAATCAAAGCATTTGGTAAGATAATATGTTATATCATTTCGTTAATGGTGAGAGAGTGATATATTATTCCTGTGTATAAGGATTAATGCAACTCGACTCCATGCTCAACCTTGATGGATTGTCATAACTTATAATCTCATACTTGTAACTCACATTATGATCATCCTTGAGACAAGTCCTTGTGGTATTCTTCAAAACAGAACAATTGATATCCCACGTAGCTTGTGCATTCAAAACAGAACAATTGATATCCCACGTAGCTTGTGCATTCAAAACAGAACAATTGATATCCCACGTAGCTTGTGCATTCAAAACGGAACAATTGATATCCCACGTAGCTTGTGCATTCAAAACAGAACAATTGATATACCACGTAGCTCGTGCATTTTCACCTTATCCAGCTGTTTGCCCACTGTTAACATTTTCCCCTTTTCTCCGACTTTGTTGGCCAGTGAGATGAGAGGTAGCTGCTTTGTCATGGGATATTCTCTTTCTCTTCCTCGTTCCCCTTGGTCGATCAGTTGTTTAGACAAGGCTTTCCGGAACTTGAGCATGGTTTTTGGATTTGTTTTCTGTAACATTTGTCTTGCATCAAAGACAAACCAGAAATGATAGTGCCAGCACTTCTTGCTATATGGTAAGGCGCTGAGTTCCGTCCCAATCTGGTTGACGCCAATTAAGTGATCATTGTACTTTAACAATGGGAGGAGAGGGGATTTATATTGTGTTGTTGCTTTTCTTTTTCTCGAGACATAAGAATTAATATCAACAGCATCATCAGTATTAGAAAACAGATTAACAATTTATAATGAAATATGTAATATGAGTAAATTTAATTTGCATGTTTAATGATTAGAAGACCTTAGCACTAACTTCATTTATCATAAAGTGAGGTGCATAAGTCAGGTGAGTATTTACACTAAGAATTACAGAGAGGGTGGTTGCATGATGTCCAGTGACATAATCACATGTTTATTCTACACCAGTTAGCTATTACAAATTGACTACATGAGCATTCCACCGGAGAATGTTATTTCAATAAATCACCTACCTGATACAAAAATCTAATTTTATTGATGCTACAAAAGATACTTAATTTATTTATTCATAATGATTTCATCGATTTAGATCATTGATCTAATAAGTAGGTATGGCAGTTTGGAAACTTTAGTACTCAATTGCTAATTATAATTAATATCAATGACTGCAAGTGTGGTGCATGAAATTGTCGGTATTAATGAATGCATTCACTAACAGACAAGGGCGTAGCTCCTTGAACAATATTGTCCAATGATAAAACATGAGTGTTATTTCTCATTACAAAAAGTAAAAAGTAAGTCATAAAGCTGCCCCGGAGAAACATTTACCATTTTATGTAGCCTTACAGTGGTTAATTTATAACCTATTTGATATTGATAAACATTGCAGAATGAAAAAAGGTATTTAGTTAGATTTGTTAATATATTGTCATGTGTCACGTGTATTGACAAACCTTAAAACCTTCATCAAGTTTCAATAAAGACTGTTGATCATGTGTGAGAATAAAGTTTAGATAACTAATCAGTGCCTTGTGTATTACCTAATTGGAAATAAGCAAATAAAAAAGAAGTGTTAGGTAACTAAAAACCTCTCTCTGGTAACATACCGGTACTAAAGTACTGAAGGAAATGGAAATAATATGCTTTTCAGTGTTAATAATTTTATTTGGTTGCAATAGTTAAAACTGAAAAAAAATTCATATTTGCAATACATTTCCAAGCAGGCTTTAACTTACATCACAATCAACAATATATAACAATCGAAGCATGCAAAAATCTTGAAACAGGAAATTGCAAATGCATGTGTGTTGCCATAGTGACTGAAATTGACAATAAAAGTTATGAAAGAACACATAACACAAGGGAAAAATTGTCTATACATTAAAAATGAAATTCTTAAATAATTGCGAGATTTGATATAGCAAATACAGAATGTAAAATAAAATCATTTATTAATTTGAATATATTTATATATATACATGTATCGTTGCAGTGAGATTAAACTTCATTTTCATATAGCATTCATCAGAAAGGTACATTTTGAAGGTATTCAAGGTGCACGGTTTTCTCTCCTGTAAAGTCATCTTATTCATCTTAATTAGTATTCATATTCTTCATTCCATTATATCCAAACATCATTTTATTTGGTGCATGTTAGAAAGTCCAATTTCAATCATTGACAGCACTACTGCAGTCTGCATGATAACAATGACAATCTATAGATGCAGTGAAATTGTTAGCAGACTGTCAGTTATTGAAAATATATGTCGTTAAACATAATTTAAAAAAATGTTGTGTTATTATTGACAATATTGGCCTACGTCACTCTAAATTGGTACCACACTCTTTCTCTCAAACACTGACCATTAACACAAAAACCAAAACACACAAAACAACAATAATCTGTATCATTAGGCCTACTATGCAAAATACACTAGTATGTAACTCTAAGTTTTATGAAGTTGGAAAATCGCGAATCAAGAGGTACATTTACTAAACACATCAAAGATTTGATTGTCATTATCACTCATAACTGATTAATAAGGCCAAAAACAGCTGCTCGGAACCGTCGCGTCCCAAAGACCAGATCCGGAAGTTGCCCAGAGGCAGTCCATCGAAAGCGAGATCTCATTGTTATAGTCATGCAAAGCAGAAACACTGAGTTAAGATATTGAGTTGAAACTTTAAAATGTCATTAAGTAGTAACAAGCGTTCTACATATACAATGGTCAATTTGCTACACAGGGGGATAGTCGATTTGTTTAGGTGTTCAAACAAAAAACACTCACAATGGCGGCAGATATCAGCTTGGGTTCACTCGATCGGCATTATTGGAGATTAATAACAACAACAGTTTATTATTGTCAAACAGAATATGTCAATGTATTGATCGTAATAGCTTTGGTGACTTAGGGGCTTTTCTATAAGTACAATTAGTGAAAATATATACGTTCACGACCGCTGGAATCTATAATGTAAACAATGACACAGATCAGCCATGCGTAAGCGAGTCCTGTCTCTGTCATCACGTCCCCCCTAGCACCTGATTGGCTAATAAAACGTTTGGCGTCTGTTTTCCGAAAGTGTTTATAAAACATGTTTTTTCTGCTATTTTCAGGTTGTTGTGAACCTAAATAGTTGTTGATATTCATTCTTAACTGTGTTATAAATTATTTCCGCTCCCTATCCCTGTGGATATATTATCTTTAACGCCTGGACACGTTTTACGGCTCAACACCTGGGCCTGTCGCCACTGAAGCTGTTCACAAGACTGATCAACTCAAAGCACTGCTCATTTAGCAAGAGGTTTAGGGGGCTGATTTGAACTGAAACTGTCTAGCCATGAACCATGAAGTCTCGATTGTTTTCTTGTTTCATGAAGATCAAACAGGAAATAGAGGGACTGACCATGGATAACTTACAGAAACACCACCTGTAATTATTCTTCAATAATTTGTTTCTTTATGCCGTTAATTTAGGGGGTTGTCTGTCTCCAATCTTTATAAGATCTTTATAAGTTACAAAATAATATATCACCTTGCGTCAATCTTCATGTTCAATTTAGCATTCTAGTGATTTGATGACAGTATATTGTTTACTCTTTTGCAAGTACCAACTATATTTTCTTTCATTATGATTTGACATGCATTTTCATTTCAAAATAGAATTATGACATGTCTAAATACTATGTGTAGCAAATACAACGTTCGGTATTCCAGCTGTAAATGATAATTTAGCCATGTATTTCACATGAAGAAGTTACCTATGTTGGACGAGGCCGGATTATCATTTTTGAATAATCAATATAATTTGGTGCGGTATTAACTCTAAATATGATATGGTTTAAACACATTTTATTTCTTCAAAACTGAAACGGGATTGGCAAACGAGCAAATACACGCTTATATAAATGCTGCTCCCTAACAAAAATATGATATCACCACAAACTATGATGTTGCAAAATGTGTAGATATTGAAAATAAAACAAAAGTTACCGTCTTTTGTTTGAGCTCAAACGAATAGAAATAGCATAGTAGCAAACTAAATTTAATCTTTATATAGTTCTCTAATAATGAATGCATGCAAGGTGCATGAATTACACGTGAGGGTTCTGCATATATTATGAAAGTGGGAGTGGCTGTATGAAACTTTTTGGTCCAATGATATAACATTAACTTTTTTCTAATATTGTTACATGACAAAGAATAGCGGCGTGTATACAGGTTCTATTCTACAGATTGTTATTTCATGGTATTAGAGTTGCCCAAATATAGCGTAACTATGAACAGATTGAATGAATATTTAAAGGATTATCAACACTGTAGGTAATTCTCCTTTACTGTGTATTTATAAATAGAAACTCACTTTATTTAGACTTATTTATTGAATCGAAACCGCAAGATCTTGCAGTTTAGTGACTTGAACGACGTGGTGCTTTGATAAATAATAAATGCAAAATTAATCTTCACAAGACTACAATCATAACATAATGTGTAAAACTATCTATTATCAACTTACAATAAGTAAATCAAAAGTTTTGCCTCGTTATGAGCTAAGTAATTCCTCCTTATAAACGTGTTCATCTGCCTAATGTGTTATATTTTCTACTAAATACTGGTTATTTCTATCAAAACACTATAAATGATTCCTTTCATGAAGAAATCTTCTCAATTAAGATATGCTAAACTTTATGGATTGATACTAAGATGATTGCACAACTTGGGTTTATTGTAATACTATAGGCCGGACGCACATATGCGGCACTCGCTAAATAAGAGGTGCTATGAATTAACACACATAAGCGTCTCTTGGTGTGAGAAACTGCTAATTAACGGATGCTTATATGCGGCTCTTGCTGTGAGGATCTCATTATTTTGACGCATATACAATGCTAGGAATCTTAGATTTATTCTTGTATTATACCCCCGCCTTACAGCGTAAGCGGGGGTATATAGCGTTCATTCTGTCCGTCTGTCCGTCCGTAATGAATCTTTGTCCGGAGCATATCTCCTAAACTATACATCCTAGCTTCACCAAACTTCATACACTTATCAACCATGATCATTAGATGTGCCTTTTGAGGGTAAGACCAACATATGATTTTTATTTTTAGCGGTTTCCATGGAAACATGACTAAAACAGTGACTCTATGACCAAGTCCTTTGTCCGGAGCATTTCTCCTAAACTATACATGCTATCTTCATCAAACTTCATACACTTATAAACCATGATCCCTAGATGTGATTTTGAGGGTTAGACCAACAAATGATTTTTATTTTTTGCGGTTTCCATGGAAACATGACTAAAACAGTGAATCTATGACCAAGTCCTTTGTCCGGAGCATTTCTCCTAAACTATACATGCTATCTTCATCAAACTGCATACACTTATAAACCACGATCCCTTGATGTGCCTTTTGAGGGTTAGACCAAAAAATTATTTTCATTTTTTTCGGTTTCCATGGAAACGTTACTAAAACAATGACTATCTGACAAAGTGCTTTTTCCTGAGCATATCTCCTATACTATGCATGCTAGCTTCAACAAACTTAATACACTTTTCAACCATGATCCCTGAGTGAGCTTTTTTAGGGTTAGACCAACAAAGAAAGCCAGACTATAGTTTGAAGCGGGGGTATGTGAGCTGAGCTCACTTCTTTACTTGTTGTCAATGTAGGTCGGAGACTAACATATGTTATTTCAATTGTCAAACCCCCAAAAATATGGGGGTGGCAGAGGTGCACATTTAGGGTGATTCACCAAAACCAAAACTTGATCGCGTAGGAAGATAAAATTTTCAGAATAACTTCTTTGTTCCTTGAAGATTAAGGTATGTAGATTTCATCTTGACAAAAAAATTAATAATATTTAGATCCAACATAAGAACCACAAATGCAAACGACAATGTCTATGCACCTCCTGTTAAAAATCTAAGGAGTAAACTCTAAAATTATATCTTACCCTATATCGAGGCAGATAGAAACTAAGAAGCAAGAAACAACAGAAAGAGTAGATGTAAAGGGGGGGGTTCTGGATCAACGGGAAGTTTTTAATGTATGAAATACATTAAAAAGGGAGGTTCTAGACCAAACGTATTTTTAATGTATTTCATACATTAAAAATACACCCCATCTCTCACCAGGGTTTCTAGATCAAAACATTTTTTAATGTATTGTACACGTTAAAAACCCTTATCTAGGCCAAACGTATTTTTAATGTACATTAAAAAATACATCCCATCTCTCACTGGATCAAAATATTTTTTGTACCTTTTGACATCTACTAATTATTGTGGTGGTAGAACAGTATCCGATGGCACGATTAATAATTCTGCTTTAACAAAGCCTCTCCCTGGTCCATCTTGTAAGTAATAAAGTGTCGGTTCACCTTTTTTAGAAACATATCGGCTAATTTTATATATTTTAAGAGACCATATGGGGTCCATTGCTCTAAATCTTTGATCACCCTCGAGTTCACCCGGTTGAAATAAATATCTTATGTTAACTCTATCGAGTATGATTTTTGCATCTCTCAATAAAGGTGCAGAAGATTCAGCCACAACTGATTTCAATTTAATAGCTTTTATAGGTTTCTTATTTATAAGTCGAGTCTCTTCATTATTTATTGCTGATATAACCTCAGGCAATCTAGTTACCCACTCGGTAGACCGTGTCTTTGGATTCTTTAATTCCTGAGCATACTGATAACCAAATAAGCGTTCGGATAGTGTCTTATTAAATCTCTCTACGAGGGCTTGACTTCTGTGCGCTTCTTTTTCGCCTCTTCTAATTCTAACGTTATGTTTTGATAAAAGTTTTGTTATATCTCCCATAAACTCATGTCCAGGATCTACTTGAAATATACTCGGCCAGTTCAAAGGACTTCTTCTATATATTTTCTCTAAAGCTTTAGATACTTCTATGGAGTTCTTAGTAGTTAATGCCTCTGCTTCCTTATATCGACTGGCAACGTCTACCACAGTTAACGCATACTTATATGTCTTTCTTTTTACTCGGTCGTGAGGTAGAAATAGTAGGTCTGCTTGATAAACTTCATTTGGTACGGATATATCAAATTTTTGTCTTGGTACGTATTTAGGCGGAGGTAAATATATTTGCCAAATGGCTTGTTTCATTAACCAATTCTTCGCTTCTGCCTTAGTGACCTTTGCAGCCTTGGCGAGTTTATCTACAGCTGCTAGGCCTTTCCAATATCCCTTGGGACTATAATAAATCTTTTCTATCTTCTTCGAAGAAGCCATCTCTTATATAAGAAGGATTATTTTTTTGAATATCCATATGCGTATGTATTTACACCATCATCGGCAATCCATCTTTTCGTATCTAATGGAGATAATGATGTCTTTTTAAGTCGCATTGCGTACATGTTATGTCCTTCACTTCTCAAAGTATTCATTTCATGTTTAAAAGTCTTCTTATCGAATAATGCCTCTTTATACTGCTCAAGGTTGGTATGATTCTTTACTACATACCTTTTAATTCCTTTAGCTTTCTTAATTTCTGTTTCAGATTTTTTAATACAATACATCTTCGGTCTTAATCCAACGTATTCAGAAATAGGAACAGCTGAACATTCGTCCTTAAATTTACCTAAAACCTTCTTATTTTTTAAGCTGTGCAATGGGTGATCTTTATCAAAATCACTAGTATCGTACAAGTCAATGTTTTCTTTCATGTCTTCGTAAACATCATCGGTTTGTATCTCTAATAACAAAGAATCCGTATCGGTATATAGAACTTCGCATTTATTTCCATATTGTTTCTTCATCTCATTATAATAAAAGTCATACATTAAGTGTTTCGATAAGTCTTATATACTCATACCAACGTATATTGGTTTGTTCAATTTTACTTTTGCCTTATTCATATGAAGAGCAGCTAAATGGTGGTCAAAGATTCTAAATTAAAAGCAGGATTAGCAATAGCCTTTCTTAATGATTCTTCTTCTTTATCATTTGTCCTGAATAATCTTACGTTTATTCTATTCCTTACATTTTCCATAGTTTTACCGTATACAGAATTATTCATTAATTTGTAAAGGTTTTTCTCAAAATCGCTAGTAGCTTTCTTCCTCAATTCTGTATTCAATCTAATATACGGCTCCATCCAAGGGCTCTGAGTGAATTCTAGAATTCTGTGTATTTTAGTTAACTTCATACCCAATGAAAGATATAATTGGAGATTTCTGTAATGAATTACGTATTTATTTTTATTCATTAAGTTGGGCACTAATTTTTCTAAATCGGGTATTTTTTCTCCATTTAATAATTCATTTTGATAATCGGAGAACCATTCTTGTTTCACCTTAAGTCTTTCAGGAGCTAATGGATAGGTATTATGATTGATATGGGTCTCTTTCGAGTATTCTAAATCTACTTCGAGAATTAAACTCTTCTCCGAATCTTTAGGTATATTCATAATATCGAAATCCTCGAATTGTACCCACTTAAACCCACCCGTAGGTAAATATTGACTCATCGCCCACCCGTAAAGGTTATTCGCGTCTAAGTAAAGTATGTGACTCGATGGCTTACTCGAATCATATCCCTCTACATATTTATTGTTAGCCTTGGCATGTCTCTTGGACACCATGGATATTCCCCCTCTAAGCCCTTTCTCGATAAACAAGTGCATGTCATAGTCGGTTAGTAGCTCTAGTTTTACTCCGGTTTTCTTAAGTAAAGCGTCCCAGGATAGCCCTGGACTCGTGAAATAATTTGCGGGATCTAACCCGTATTGTTTCAAACAAGTCTTTCTGAAAGTTTCGAATACATCAGCCAGTAATAATACATTGGTTTTTAGATACAGATCGTGATAATCGCCTAAATTTTTACACTCAAATGAATTCCACACATTTTTAGCGTGATTATAATCATCATCGCTTATATGACTTTCGGATAAATTGTAATAGAAACATTCAATAGGTGGTAGTTCGGTTTCTTCAAACCTATCCCAATTATCCATATACGGGTATGGATATACTCCCTTTTTCAATAATAAATGCCTCGTGAGTTCTCGAGTATATTGTTCAGTTATAGGGAAGTTATCATTAGCCTTTACCAAAGAATCTAACGACATTAAAAGAAACTGACAACTATCTATAAAAGGAAGGTGGCCTAAAGAAAATGATATATATCTTTCCATATTATTAGGTATGCATTCTATATTGCCATCAACCTTAGAAATAGCCTGCATAATAAGGTTTGCATCATAAAATTTCAGATTGTGAATTACTACGGGAATTTTAATACTTTCAGGTTTTATTTTAAGTTTTAAGTTGCATTCGTGATGAGCCGCACCACGATACTTTCCTGTAATATGACAGTGATCGCGTACTTTTTTCCACTTTTTATCATTATTATCCACCACAAATCCAACAATTTCTAGTCGTATTAAATTCACTCGATTCATCCTTAGTCATAGGTTTCATTGGTTTTTTATCTTTTAATTGTTCCGTAATATTTTCTTCAACTGCCTGAAGGTGTGTTAAGAATGTCTCCGCTGCATTTGGCCCCCTATAAATGATTGGTTCCATCGTTTTTCCATCGCACCTAACAGCAATAAACCCAAAGCCGCATGCTTTGTGTTCCTCCGTTTTACGTGTAAAACTTTGATTATTATTACTGGGCTGTGCATTATGAACTTTTTTATTGATACTCTCAAAATCGGCGTAAATAACCCAAGGCGCGTACATCTGGTTTTTATAATTTTTAAAACCTATATTTATCCTCAGGCATATCAATTCTAACAGCAGCCTTACTGACACTCCTGCAGTCAGATTTATGTTGTTGCAGTAGGTCCTCTCTAGAATACCCGTGAAGACATCTTATGTTTAGATTGGTCGAATAGAAGTCTCAAATTCTTTATCCACGTATTATGATATTTAATGTCCTCATCAATTTTGACTTCTAATAGAAACAGATTAATTCTGGGAATATTTTCATTAGCGGAACTATTCCTATGAACAATGAAACCATCATTATTTTTATTATTCCCGAATATATTAATAGCCAAATTGTTCATTTTTTCTACCTTTTTAATTTGTGAAATTGGAGTAGGAGTGTCTATACCATTAAAATTAAGGTCATCATCAATAGGATATGATGATGGCCTATTGGAGTTTGAATCTGCTGGAAATAAGGTAGATCTCAAAGCCCATCTTAAACAGTTATCATCCTAATTCTTTACATAAATGATGGCCTTCTTATCCTTATAATATTTGGGTAAATCTATGTAGGACCCACCTTTCAACGGATTATATTTCGCTACGGGTAACCACATTTTTTCGACACGATTTACAACCCACCCCGACCCTTGATGCGTAAATTTTTCCAATCTTTCTTGTATCACTTCTTGACATTTGGGAAAATATATGTAGGAATATCACTTGAGTCGGTTAATACCATCTGTTCATTTCTAAGATAAGCATGCATAACAGTTTTCCCATCATCCTTACTGAGCTGAACTTTAATTGCTAACTGATATTTAATATTAGTCAAATTTTCTAATTTTTCGGTTAATTTTTCTACCACAAGCTTTTCAGTATTTTTGAATAGTATTAAGAGATCCTTGTAATCAACATCCATTACCCAACTACGTAAATACTTCCCAAAAGTTTTTGATAAATGAAACACATCTAGTTCAGGTTTGATATTAGGTTTGATATCAAGTTCACTTTGAGTTTCATTTTGAGTTTCATTTTGAGTTTCAATATAATTTTTCAATTTATTTTTAATAATTTTCATACGATTAATGGTGGAAAGAGATACTCTCTTTAAAAAAGAATCTGCCAACACCAAAAACCGTGACATATATCTGACAATTGGACGACTCAATGCCATTTTATTATAATCTAGAAAAATTTTTTTTCAAAAAATAATTTTTTTTATTGGAGTAAATCTAATGAGGATTCTCATTAGATATAAACCAAATATATTTATAAAAATACCTCATCTTCGAGGCGTTCCGATAATTCATAATAGAATAAACCTTTATTGATATAATCAATTTTTATGTTTAACATTTTAGCAATTTCCTTGTAACTTTTGTCAACATTAAGTTTTTTATAAGCATGAAATAAGCAAACACCTATCAATCCTAGGATATCCTTGCCTCATTTAGTTAAATTTAACTTATTACATATATTAATATATTTTTCTGTGGTTGATAATTGTAAGCATAGTCTCAAATTATATCGTCGCAATTTCTTATAGAGTTTCCTTTGTTTATGACTAGGGATATTGATATTACAACTATTAAGTATTTTATATTCAAACCCGCAGTCAACACATCTATAGCCTCTATTACATCTATTATATTATCATGGATACAACTTTCGGGACTAATATAAATAAACTGGCAACAGTTCTCACAAAACTCTTTCCCTTTATACATTATTACTTCCTTATGGGAGCATACTTCTTGTTTCGAAGAGGGCATTTTATTATACTAAATAAAAAATTTTAAATTTTTTTAAAAAGATTTTTATAAACAAATATGATAAGTCCAGTCATACCTAAAATAATGAATATTATTTCTCCCTTCATTTGACTACTCGAAGGAGTATAAAAATCTGTCAGAGTTGGTTGAGGTTCTAATGGTGGTTGTAAGGATTTACCAAATCTAATATAATATTCATGCATCGCCTCATCCACATCTTTAAAAGTTTTAATAGAATGATATTGTCTTTTTAGTTGCTCATTTACGAAATCGAGTCTCTCAGTTCTACGTTTCTCCCATTGAACTTTAGCAGTTGATAATTTCTCTAAAGCTTTATCATGTCTTTCCCTCTCACCCTTATCCATTTTTGAAAATAGATAGTTACTTCCGGAGAAGGCCAAAGCGTTAACTATTGCGCCACCCACCATTACTGCAATACTAGCCATTTTTATAAATAATGTATTATATCCTTAAAGAGGTATTCACTCTTAAGGAGTTAAATCAGCGGGAATATATTTATTTTTGACTAGATAATCTTTAAGTATCATTGCTCCCCTGATATAAATCATCATCATTCCAATATCTTGGGGAAGGAAATCTAATTTTGGTGTACTCGTTTTTAATGCCATTTTGCTTAGTTTTACAAAACCTGCAGCTAGTCCAGTTACTATTGCGGCATGGTAAAGGGTATTTACGATATTCTTTTGTTCACTCATATTTTATATATCATATACCTTTTTCTTAAAGGTGTTTTTATCAGTACTGTTATCAGTAACTGGCTTGTTTAATTTAGTGTATACAATCACTGCACCTATGCCTAAAATTCCTATTAGGATGGGAAGTGCTAGATTACCATGATTTATAGCTTTTTTTCTCACGCTTTAATTTTTTAACCATGGCACCCTTCTTACCAGCTTCTACCTTTTTAGGATTTTTCGTGACTGTGAGTTTTTGTTGAGGTTCATCGCTAAGTTGAACATCCTCATTAAGGTTTGTGCCACGTTTTAATTTTGTAACCACCTTCTTATCTACCTTTTTAGGATTTTTTGTGACTGTGAGTTTTTGTTGAGGTTCATCGCTAAGTTGAATATCCTCATTGGGGTGTATTATCTCCGGCATTTCTGGCCTCGGAGAGGACATCTCCGACATTTCTGGATTCGACATTTCTGGCTTCGGAGAAGACATCTTTATTATTAAAACTTATATTCTTAACATCAACATGCTTGGCAGTTGTAAGCATCATTGTAATAGGAGCCAGGTACATTCCCCACTTACAATAAAGGTCACAACAAATTTTATTTGTAGCAATATCGATGAATGGGTCTTCATTAAGCTCTTCGAATAGCTGTGTTTTACTATCAGGAGTGATATTGAAGAAGTGACTCATAGCGTTGGAATATAAATGTAGGAAAGATTTCCCTAGTGTTTTTACCATAGTCGCGCCCAGCCTATGTTCATATTTCTCATATTCTGCTATGATTTCTTCATCGGTCATACTGTTTATTATATCCGTAGACATTTTTTTATCCACAAATTTCCCACCACCCAAGACAGCATTTGTTAGTTTGTTTCTCTTATCCTCAATCATTTCTTGGGGATATATCTCTGGCTTCAACATCTCCCCCATGATTTCGCTTAATTCCATTTTTAATATAATGCAACAAATGCTTAAAGCAATAATGACGAGTCCTGCAAAACCTAAACATATCAGTAATAACAATATAAGTATCAACATTTATATTTAAAATTTTATACCTTAATAATAAAATATGCTACCTAAAGATCCACATTGCGCTATCATTTGCGGAAAGACTGGATGCGGAAAGACTAAATTCATGTTAGACCTTATAGAAACATATTATGACAAAAATTTTGAACACATTATTATTATTTGTCCAACCATTAATGATAATGAAACTTGTAAGGTTTTAGTGGGTAAATAATGATCCAAATGTACATAAAATTCTTCCAGGGGAACGACTTAACGATTGTTTGAAATATTTTCATGAGAAATTCAAGAATGAACCTACCTTGTTCATAATCGATGACTGCAGTGCTGAAAGGGACCTAACTCGAAAGAAAGCCGAATTATCTAAGCTAGCATTCTCAGGCAGGCATACTAAACATAGCGTATGGATTCTTTCCCAGAAATATAATTCTATACTCACAGATTTCAGAGAGCAAATTCACTGGATTTGCTTATTTAAGTGTAAGGATAAAGATAATTATACCCCCGCCTTACAGCGTAAGCGGGGGTATATAGCGTTCATTCTGTCCGTCCGTCTGTCTGTCCGTCCGTCAAATCTTTGTCCGGAGCATATCTCCTAAACTATACATGCTAGCTTCACCAAACTTCATACACTTATCTACCATGATCCTTAGATGTGCCTTTTGATGTGACTAAAACAGTGACTCTATGACCAAGTCCTTTGTCCGGAGCATTTATCCTAAACTATACATGCTATCTTCATCAAACTTCATACACTTATAAAACATGATCCCTAGATGTGATTTTGAGGGTTAGACCAACAAATGATTTTTATTTTTTGCAGTTTCCATGGAAACATGACTAAAACAGTGACTCTATGACCAAGTCCTTTGTCCGGAGCATATCTCCTAAACTATACATGCTAGCCTCACCAAACTTCATACACTTATCAACCATGATCCCTAGATGTGCCTTTTGAGGGTTAGACTAACAAATGATTTTTATTTTTTGCGGTTTCCATGGAAACATGACTAAAACAGTGACTCTATGACCAAGTCCTTTGTCCGGAGCATATCTCCTAAACTATACATGCTAGCTTCAACAAACTTCATACACTTATCAACCATGATCCCTAGATGTGCCTTTTGAGGGTTAGACCACCAAATGATTTATATTTTTGAGGTTTCCATGGAAACATGACTAAAACAGTGACTCTAAGACCAAGTCCTTTGTCCGGAGCATTTATCCTAAACTATACATGCTATCTTCATCAAACTTCATATACTTATAAAACATGATCCCTAGATGTGATTTTGAGGGTTAGACCAACAAATGATTTTTATTTTTTGCGGTTTCCATGGAAACATGACTTAAACAGTGACAAAGTCCTTTGTACGGAGTATATCTTCATAACTATACATGGTATCTTTACCAAACTTCATACACTTATCAACCATGATCCATTGATGTGCCTTTTGAGGGTTAGACCAACAAATGATTTTTATTTTTTTTGCGCTTTCCATGGAAACATGACTAAAACAGTGAATTTATGACTAAGTCCTTTGTCCGGAGTATATCTTCTAAACCGTACATGCTATCATCACCAAACTTCATACACTTATCCATATTGGTGCGTCTCTTGAGGGTAAGACCAAAAAATTATTTTTATTTTTTGCGTTTTACATGGAAACGTTACTAAAACAATGACCATCTGACAAAGTGCTTTTTCCTGAGCATATCTCCTAAACTATACATGCTAGCTTCAACAAACTTAATACACTTATCAACCATGATCCCTAAGTGAGCTTTTTGAGGGTAAGACCAACAAAGAAAGCCAGACTATAGTTTGAAGCGGGGGTATGTGAGCTGTGCTCACTTCTTTACTTGTTTTGATGATTGTTTACGAGAGAACTATGTTATTGAAAGTAAATCCGAAAAAGAAAAGGTTAGAAAACGGCTGAACGGGAAATACTCCAAACTGATTCTATGCACTGACACACCATCATGGTATAAAGTGCTATATTAGCTTGATTTTGCTAAATTTTGCTCGAATTTTGCTAGATTTTTTTCAAACACAATTGCGTTTGAAATCGATTGAAATTATTTTAACTAATAAATAGCTGATTCAAATCTACCATAATCAATTTAGCATCCATTATGACGTACACGTAAGCCTTTACTAGTCCAGGTGTTTCTGCTTTTTAGCTCATCAGGTCTGAAAGACCCGATGGGCTTATAGCATGGCATGGCGTCCGGCGTCCGTCCATCCATCCGTCCGTCCGTCCATCCGTCCATCCGTAAACTTTTCACTTTTTCGACTTCTTCTCCAGAACCAATGACTCTAGAGAGCTGAAATTTTATGTGCATACTCCTTGGCAAATGGGAATTCTAAATTGTAGATTTCGTGACCCCATGACCCCAAATGGGGTCACAAGGGTCAAAACCTTAAAAATCTATTTTAATCTTCTTCTCCAGTTCCAAAAGGTCCAGAGAGCTGAAAAGTTGTGTGTAGACTTCTTGGCCAATGGGGATTCTAAATTGTAGATTTTGTGACCCCATGACCCCAAATGAGGTCAGAGGGGTCAAAACATGAAAAACCTATTTTCATCTTCTTCTCCAGTTCCAAAAGGTCCAGAGAGCTGAATAGTTGTGTGTAGACTCCTTGGGCACTGGAGATTCTAAATTGTAGGTTTGGTGACCCCATGACCCCAAATGGGGTCACAGGGGTCAAAACCTAAAAAACCTATTTTCATCTTCTTCTCCAGTTGCAAAAGGTCTAGAGAGCTGAAAAGGTGTGTGTAGACTCCTTGGCCAACGGGGATTCTAAATTGTAGGTTTGGTGACCCCATGACCCCAAATGGGGTCACAGGGGTCAAAACCTAAAAAACCTAATTTCATCTATTTCGCTAGTTCCAAAAGGTCTAGAGAGCTGAAAAGGTGTGTGTAGACTCCTTGGCCAACGGGGATTCTAAATTGTAGGTTTGGTGACCCCATGACCCCAAATGGGGTCACAGGGGTCAAAACCTAAAAAAACTAATTTCATCTTTTTCCCTAGTTCCAAAAGGTCTAGAGAGCTGAAAAGGTGTGTGTAGACTCCTTGGCCAACGGGGATTCTAAATTGTAGGTTTGGTGACCCCATGACCCCAAATGGGGTCACAGGGGTCCAAACCTTAAAATCCTACTTTCATCTTCTTCTCCAGTTCCAAAAGGTCTTGATAGCTTAATAGTTGTGTGTAGACTCCTTGGACAATGGGGATTCTGAATTGTAGGTTCGGTGACCCCTTGACCCCAAATGGGCAATGGGCCTTTTTTATTTGATTGTGAATAACTCGGACGTTGGGACAGGCTATCTTTCCTACACTGCCCATGACCCCATGGTCTAAACCCAAACACCTATTTCTATCAAAAGTCTGATGAGCTACAGAGCCCATGCCTCTATTTTTTAGTTATTGCTATCGTCATTCCTTCACTACCATTCTCAATTCGTCTACCAGAACCGAATAAATCATCGTCATCGGTTGTCCTAAGATCAAGCCATAGAGCATACTTGTCGGTTAAGAACTTACCAATAGTCATATCCGTAAGACAAAGATTTTTCATCATCATATTCGTTAATGGATTACGTATTATGCTGGGAAGCTTCTTAATTTCATCCCATAAGTTATATTAACGCATGTCTTGACTGTACAACTGGTTTGGTATTCCTTCAATGGTCATTTGCACGTTATTAATTTTAGGATTGTAAAATGATTCAGTTATTCTATCAAACCCAGAGGTGGGCTCTTTAAATAACATCAAAACTCCTTTAATAGACTTGGCCGGTACATTGATATTAATATTCCACACCGTATCACTTTTATTCAAAGGTATCATACGATGTCGAAGTATACGATCATAGTGTATTGGTATGGAACTATTATACATCGAATGGATTTCGCTGGCTAATTCTGACTCCTTGACTTTATCAAATTCCAACGCAATATTCTTAATTTCATACTTCGTGTTGGACTATCCTATAATTACATTCTTATACTCATTAAATGTCAGCTCATATTCTAATCTATCTCCCAATGCAGCTTGATAGAAAGGCATGTGAGTCTCTAACAATTCAAAATCTAGAGGAATATAAAAACGATTTCCTAGGTTATCGGCTATGGCTTTGTCTTCTACAATGGAAGCATTCCCAAGACCCGACCCCATTCTTAACCTGGTAACATTTTGGTTTACGGATGTGTCAATACCTTGGTAATGTAAACTGCCTCTTTCTCATGTAGTTCTCCAAAGATCTACGTAAGTGTAATATATATCGCTATCATCTATAGACAATACTTCATTACTACTTATCTTAACGGTTGTTTTCTTCACAATGGAGCGACAAATATTCTGTACAATGCTACTGTTCTCATCTTTATCACCATCCGATGTTAGGAATAAATCAAAAGCCAATCTGACCGTACCCGGGACTATGACATCATGACTTCCAAGATTAGGAAAGCGAACTAATAGTTGTTCGTTCTGATCAATAGTACTCGGATTGTTACTTACCCGAACACTGAACCTTTCTCCTTTTATACCAAAAGGCTCTCTAAAATTACGTAATGGATTTAGTTTCTGACCGTAGTTCGACATTTTATTAATACATATTTTCATGTTTAAAGGAAAAACACATATTTTATAAAATGGACAACTTAGGTCATTTTGATGATGTCCCCAGAGATGAATCTTATGAAATGGACAATTTCGATGAAAGCATTTCTTCTGAAAGTTCAATCCCAAAACAGGGATTATCGCCTAATGTGACTAGTTTACGAGATGAACTAGGAGATCAAAAAACAAGATTGGTTAAATCATCTGTGGATGATTTTTATAATGATATCGGTGAACCTAATGTTCGTAGAGAGTATTCTAAGTTTGAGATAGATAAAGATGGAAAGCTTAAAATTATAAATCATCCTGAAGTGGACTTATATTACCAAAGAGGTGAGAATAAAGGTAAGGTAAAGCCTCTAGAAAGTTTAGGGCAAAAACTAAAGGTATAGGTTATTCATGAATTAGGGTTTGTGGATTATACGACTGGGAAAAAAAAACTTTCAGAAAGGACTCGAACAGGACTTTATAACCAAGTGGCACAGGTGGGTGAAGCAGAAACTTCCTTCAACGAACAACCAATACAAGCCACTAATGAAGCTATTAATGCAATAGACAAAGTTATACAAACTATAAATGACCCACCTTTAAATACTGGGGGATTAGAACTTAGTATTAGAGAGCTGAGGGGACTTGATCAAGCTATGAAAACTCAAAGAGGGGAACTAATTCATAACTTATCTAGACTAACACACCTGGATAGAAAACTAGAACACGAAAAAACTAAATGAACTCAAGCGGAAGGTCAAAGACAAACTGAACTTGTTGAAGGAAGAATAAGGGATTGGGAACTCAAAAGGTCAGCTAGGTTAGAAGCTGTATCAATAAATAAACGAGCCCTACGTTCACAAATTCAACGTATAAAACAGACTATTAGACAACTCTTAGATGAAGACGAATCGTTAGGTGAACGTCTTGGGACATTATTCCGAGAACAGGGCATAACAATAGCCTCTATTATAACAGCGATAGGGTTTATAATTTCAACATTGGTTCTCTCCGTAACAGGAGGTGGCCCAGTGCCACCTAATAATAAGAAACACAACAAAATTAAGGAGTGGTTACAATATATAGGTCGGACATTATCAAAATTAGCGGGGAAGGCTGCAGCGGCTTTACCAGGAATAATAGGAAGTATATTATCGTGGCTTTTAACCTTCTTGTCTAAAACAGCGACTTGGTTAAGTCAAAATATATGGGCAATAATGGTAGGTATTGGTGGTATAATAATTGTATTCATAAAAACTAGAATCGCCAAATAATGACTAACCCAACTGCTATTCCACTGAGTATTATTAAAGTTTTAGTATAAACATGCTGTTGATGAAGGTCTGAGTTACTGGCAATAGTATCTATAATTGGAGGCTGATTGATTTCAACATTCGTACCCAAACTTCTACCAGCACTCACGATGATAACTTTATTATTATAACCTTTCACTTGGCCTACCTTAAGTTTCATATCACTGGGGGCCATATATAAGCCTATCGCGAAAACATAATCTACCTTCGAACTGGCATATTGTAATACGTCTTGATATCTTTTTATAGAAAGGGGACTTCATACTTCATAGCATACGCATCCCTTATATTAAATTTTAATTTAGGTTTTGGTTGTGGTGAAAAGGACCATTTAGAAGGTGAATAAACATCAGAAACGTACGAGGTATGATTAGGATCATTATCAAAACCTATGCTGTGTACAAATATGTGCCCCATCCCATTATTCTTTCCATGTGAACGCCAATCAGTAGTTGTTGAGACGTTAAATTCATTACAGATACGTTCGTATACTCTGACACTGTATGGGTTATTATTGGCTTCCCATGCTTTATCTTGAGGTAAGGGCACCTCCATCACTCTTAAAGAGCCACTCCGTGATTTTCATAACATATTATTTACCTTTGATACGAACCTAAATGTTATATGTGGTGATATAAAATCAAAACATCTTAACTTTTCATATCCAAAAGACGTATATATGACAAATACTGGTTTTCCATAAAAATCTAAAAACAGCCTTATAAATGGAGAGAGGTATAGATATCACGTCCAATATACATGGATACTAGTTATATAACTTAACAAACACTATCAACTCCTAACTGCCCTCCTGGCTGTTTTAGATAAGTCTCCAAAATTACGTTTGACTAATTGACGCGCGCCACTGTCCGGTTTTCGATCATAATTTCAACGTTCTACCTTCCTATTGTCACTGTGAGAAAACCAACAAACTTTAAAATGTGTCTTTTTGGTAACAGTCGATACTTGTCTATCAAATGACACCATTGATTAAGTTTGGCATATATGACCCAAACAACTCACGTAGTGGCTCTTTAAAATATGCCTAACTTGATAATATACATGAAATAAAACTACTGCCTTCGTTAACCCTCTTTTTGAAGAGAGATGATCTTTATACGATATACCACACCCTGTCGTAGCACAACATACAGCAAAATGCAGTTGGTTTACGCCAAAATTGCATCGGTTTAACCTTCCATTTTTCTATTTCACCTTCATTAGAAATAGTAACCTCATATTTTTCGAATATATCGGGAAATTTTGCCGTGAAATTAGACCCCTTAGCATCTACCCATATCGATTGAGTTATAAGGTTTATTTCTTTTTTAGTTTTGGTAAATTAGGGTTTATAATGAGGATGATGTGAAAGGTAGGCATAACTACATTGAATTATTTTACCACCTGGACTATAAGAATCGTATACGCCGCCGGCTTTATAACTTGCCTTATCGTTATACTTGTAGGCTGCCATTTTTATCATTTAAGGATTAAACGTTTAAATAATAAAATGTCCTATCCGAGGCCAGAAATATACTTAACTATCCCCAATTTTGAGAATGGGCAAACGTTCGAACTTACTAGAGCTATAGACAATACTAATGGAGAGATGCGAGTAGGATTATGCGAAATTTTATACTATCCTAAATGGTATAATATAAGTGAGGGGAATAATGAGTTTATAAAGGGGGAAATATCAGTCACTATCCCGGATGGTTATTATAATGTTTGTATGCTAAGCGATTACTTGAAAGAGCATGGTTGTAAAGTATCAATTGATACGGCTAATGGAAAACTAACAATAGAAAAGATTGGAACTGAGGAAATTACATTACCAACTCCATTAGCTAAAACTTTTGGGTTTGATTCTTCGATAGATATTACTGGCATTCATCATGCAAACTCTTTACCTAAATTGGTACCATACAAAGAACTTTGCGTTCATTTAGACTGTATAAGCACTAGCGATAATATTTTCGGAGAAAAACCTTCGTCCATATTGAGAATTATTCTGGTGGGAAATGAAATTTTAAACAGCGGAAAATACGTTTCATTTACTAATCTTCAGTATAAAAGACTTAAGCTCGGGCAAATACCTAACTTGACAATCTCAATATTAGACACAGAAAACCAACTAATAAATATAGGTTACATGACTCTAATATTACATTTCTTGGGTTGAATAAATGAATTTAAGAGAACAAATAATTAATAATAAAGATGACAGATTCTGGTGGACCTAGACATGAAAGTTGTACGAGAGTAGTTTCCAGCACAAATCTTTTTAATGATGCAGGGAAAGAAAACTATAAATACATGATTCAATATAAAGATGGAGAATATAAACTGATTGAAAAAAAAAATAGAGAAGAAAAACTTAGTGAATTAAGGGATGTTATAATTACAGATAAAGAACTGTATCCTATTGGAATATATGGTGAGGGGGTATATACAATTTATAGAAGACCAGGCGACTATGTATATATGATTAGCCACTTACCTAGGTGGATTTTAAATATTAGGGTTACTCCGAGGAGTACAATTCTGGTTACAAGACAACATTTTCTAAAGAAGATTACAAATGAAGGCCTAGCGATGGTATCATATAAACCCCCAAATTTGAGAAGTGTTGTAGCTAATCATTTTGTAGGTGATGGATTTGGAAATTCTTTCATAAAAATATTAGAGAGATATAAGAAACTTAATGTTCATGATACAGTTTTTCTATCTATATTGTAGATGAATTTGAAGAATTAGGAAGTGAAGACTTTAAATTTGGTACCCATTTTTTACTAGAATTAGTATTAGGAGAGGAGCCTGATAATGTTGTTACAGTTTTATCAGGATTAAAAATAAAATGGAAAAAAACCAGGATATTGTTGGATGCATATAGTAAGTAATCTATATGACCCGCCGTCCCTAACATGGCAGGTTAATTTTGGTGGTAACCACTTTATACGTGCTAGTGACCACCTCATTAACTTTGAATACGAAATAGTTGGACGTTCGATTAAGTTTAATAAAATTTACTTACATAATAATGTATCATTTGTAGGGTTAACATCTGCTCATGGTGATCTTGATCCACAATTAGCTATTAACGCCAATAGATATTAATGAATGCTTTCGGTATTTAAGAGAATAAATAATTAATAATAAAGATGACAGATTCAGGCGGGTCGCATCAAACAATTGACAGATGTTTGAATACAGGTATAGCAAATTTAGGCGATGTCGAAAGAATTTGATATACCAGGAGAAGTAGGTAAAACATATGCCCTTCAATTAATTTTGGGGTTTACAAACGAAAAGAAGTTGATTCAGGAGGAGGTTCTTTAGATATTTTTAATGGTGATAGCGTTGAGGATAAAACTTATGGCTTTTTATTCAAAAATGGTAATTATAATAAGAAGGAATTAAACGATGCCCCTCAGACTTTGGGGGAATTAAACGATGTTGATATTACAGCTCTCAATACATTGACCGAACCAAAGAAGGTAATACAATATTACACCAATAATTAAAAAAAACTTATATATATCGTAGAACCGAAATGGGAATTAGATATTTATTTAAACCCCGGGAATACAATAATTGGAAGACGGCACATCCTCAATAAAATCATAAACAGTGGAAGTGCCTTAGCATCTTATTCACCGAACAGAAAGAATAGCGTCAAAGTTGTTAATGATGATGGGGAGTTTGGTTTAGCTAGAAATGATGACATGAAACCTCATGTTCCGTTTTTTCTATCAATTTTTGAAGAATTTACTGAAAAGAATTACGGTGAATATATTTATATAGCGATGCTTTTAGGGACTGTACCCGATGATTTTGTAACGATATTACCCGGACTGAACATTAAATGGACTGTTCCAAATAAGTCTCTGTATATGCTTATAACACCCGATGAGATAACTCATAATTTAGAAGGTGAGATTACAATAGAACGCCCTAGTGGGAGTAGGATCAAAGTTAGTAAGATACCTATGCATAATAATGCAGTTTTTAAAAGATTAATGTCTACTTCTCAACCAACTTCAAAAGACTATCTACAGACCTTTAAGGATTAGTTCCTAATATAATATAATGCGTTCCGTATTAACAAACGACGTCGACAAATTTCGCTTGAATAGAATAAGCGAGATAAAAGATGAGATTATTAAAGAGTACGACTTTCACACGGCTAAAAGTAAGTCCATGTAGAAAACTTTAAATGTAACGGAAGCACTGGATACATCACTAATTACTTGTAGTATCGCATTAGGAGCTAGCGGTGTAGGTGTTTTAGCAACTGTTATTATGGCCCCAGTTAGTATCGGAATTACTACTGCTGCAACCATCACTGGTCTCCTTGGAACAACGATGAAGGTTGCGTCCAAGAGGCTACGTTCTAAACTTGAAAAACATGAAGATATATGTATTGTCGCGAATTCTAAATTAAATACCATTTCTAGCCTTATTTCTAAAGCTTTAGATGATGACTGCATCTCTAATGAGGAATTTAGTCTTATTAAGGCTGAACATTCAAACTTTTACGAAATGATAAGACAAATTAAATCTCAAAAGATCAACAAAGAAAATATTATAGAAATGTTCGAGAAAAACTAAACCTTTTATAAAATAATTCATATTCAAAATTGAATATAAATTGATGCATATATAAGACTTCCCACTCATTGTCCCAGCTGCTACATACAGCCTCTCCCAGGCGAGAAGTAACCTATTCACTATATGCATACAGGCCTCCCTAACTAGGTCGGGCCGTAGCATTTGATTACCTCCTTTGTGTAATGGCACCTGGATTGGAAGCTGGTGCGAGTTTTCTAGGATTATTATTAAAAGTCATTTCATGAAAGTTAAGGTCTAAATATCACAAATATGATGTAATCATAGAGAATAACAATTTAAATGAAATATGATTTTAAATTTGGAATCGGCTTTAATATGGTATCAATCATGTCGCCACACACCCACATTGAAAATTTCTACACAATCTACTGTATATAAGCAAGCTGAAAGCATAGAGTAGTGGGTCCAAGTCGGAGCCCAGGTCGGCCGTTTTTGACACACTATCTTATCGGTCGTTGGTCATTCCCTGCAAGGGGTGTAACCGTTGAAGTTGCGCTCTAAAACTAGTTGTACAACGGTTATCTCTCTTGCAGTGTTGTGATCAATAACCCCGCCGAGAATCTCTTGCAGTGTTGTGATCAATAACCCCGCCATGGTGTATTCTCACATTTTGTTAGTTCGGTGAGAATTAGAGCCTCCTCTGGCGTTAGAGAAGATAGTGATTCATCCCCACACTTCCAGTAAGTATTCTCACATTTCGATGGTTTGGTGAGATACTGAAGATAGAGAGTGACTGGGGATGATAAGTCGAAAACGGGTGGGACCAAACCGGTGTGTGCCTCCTCTGGGAGTAGAGCGCTGTAAAACTAGTTACTCCCAGAGGAGGTACACAGGAGGGTATTTTGCAAAAATTTTGAATAAAAATAGGATAAAAAAATTATTTTGATCCAGAAACCCCGGTGAGAGATGGGATGTATTTTTTAATGTACATTAAAAATACATTTGGCCTAGATAAGTGTTTTTAACGTGTACAATACATTAAAAAATGTTTTGATCTAGAAACCCCGGTGAGAGATGGGGTGTATTTTTAATGTATGAAATACATTAAAAATACGTTTGGTCTAGAACCTCCCTTTTTAATGTATTTCATACATTAAAAACTTCCCGTTGATCCAGAACCCCCCTTTTACATCTACTGAAAGAGAAGTGTCTCAATTGGGGCAGGCTATTGTTTGATAGTGCACTGGTGATTAAAGTAGAGCAAAAATGCTCGTGCAAAAGCCAAAGTGAGATTGTTAGGGTAAAAGATATGCTTCACTTAATATTGTGATAAGTAAAATAAACATTAATTTGATAGTTTTATAATTAACCTGTCATAATGTTGAGGCTATATATAATTGAAAATTACAATGAAATATATATGTATCATCCCAACTTGGGATCGCGTCCCATCTTGAGATGGGACGGCGGATAATTTAACATGTTCATAATATTCTTATTCCAATGTTGAATTAAGTAATAACATGATAACATTATCATTTAGATAAGCGATTTAAGGCCCTCGAAAGATATTTTGATTTTATGTTGATTTTCATGACTTATTGGCTATGTCTATCTCTCATCGAATACGAGTCTTTCATCATAGTACAAAACGATTTCAAAATTAATTCTTACACAAAATTATATAAATTTTTTCATTATATTCTTAAATATTTTTAATTGTGACAGCATGTTAAGCAAATAAAAAAAAAGAAATTATACACTCAAAACCCACTCTTAGTGAATACGAAGAATGCAAATGCCTTGTAATCAGTTCAATTTCTTACACATAAACCGTTCCGTTAAGCAAGATTTCAATGTACCCATTGTGTTTGATAGTCGAATCTAAGACTTCATGTTTCTTAAACATAATTCACAAACACTAACCTATAAGTGGTGTTCTGTCAATGCTTATAAGATGTCCAGTAAATAAATCCAGTAAATGCCTCCTCATATTTCCGATCGCACCTGATCTGATCAGTGTCGTGTTGAAATGGCAAACATACCTGCTTGGTAGTTCAGAGAAGGGTGTGGGGTGGGTAGATGGGGGGGTGGGGGGATGTCCGAAAGAAGGGATTTGAGTAAACATCCGGTTCGGTTATGACACTAATACCTGTGTGTCACCTTCCAATTAGTGACAAGAATGGGTACCAATTGTACATGAACATGCTTGTAACACTACAAAGGTACACGCCGAGCGTTTGTTGTTTTAGTCAATGATTATCATTAATATTCATCAAGGCATTGGCCCCTTTCGGCAATATCACTGATAGGTGGAAGCAGACGTGATCAAACCCTAACAAAAAAAACAACAAATTTTTATGTTTATTGTTATTCGATGAAAGTTTTTTTGCCAAACTAAATATAGTCAAAATATTTTTTTCATTAACAGAACGATTATGATGTAAAATAACCAAAATGAAATCAAACATCATCCATTGATTATTTATGGGGAATTGGCAGGCTTTTTAATAGAATTTTTTTAAATTTAGAACTTAGTTTCCAAGATTCACAAAAGAAGATTATGGTTTAAACATAGTTTATTCCTTTCAAAAAAAAGAAAATAGATTTGCAAGCAAGCTGGAAGCATATATTAACCCTTAAGATGCGGGTCCCGGAATATTCCGGGATGAAATTAGCTTTGCCCGCAAGTCCCCTTAGCGGGATGCGAGTAGCACACTCTATTTTTCTCACGCTAACTAATTATGACCGCGGGTCTCGGTAGCGGAGCCCGGAAATTTATTGCCTAGCAGTAGTCTCAGTTCAACGCTTGTATTTTCGTTCCGGCTGTCGCTAAGCAACCGTGTTTTGTTTCGTTGGTGTTCTAAATAATGCGCGAACATGCTCTGAAAGTTATGAGAGTATGGATAATGTTTATCGTACCGAAAATAAGCGTTAAAATCACTCAATTTTCCCCCACTCCCCGCCGCACGTGCTAATAGCCTGTGGGCACTTTCTCCCCGCTCGCACGAGCTTACCGTCCCGCGCCTGCTATCGTTTGCTTACAAGCCTGCACTCACACCAAACGTACAACCTTATATCGCACGCCCTATGCTCTGAACATTTGGGCGGATTTCAATACCGGTTGGATCATTTGAAAGAGCAGAAAATTGTCTTCAATTCAATATAAAATACATAACTACACGACCTGAATTGAAGATACAGCATGTGCCGCAAAAAAGGTGATTTTTACATATTTTTAGTTTTACACCATTTTGTCACACCAATTTTTAGCTCATCAGGTCTTAAAGACCCGATGGGCTTATGGCATGGCAAGGCGTCTGGCGTCCGTCCATCCGTCCATCCGTCCATCCGTCCATCCGTCCGTCCGTCCGTCCATCTGTAAACTTTTCACTTTTTCGACTTCTTCTCCTGAACCAATGACTCTAGAGAGCTGAAATTTTATGTGCATACTCCTTGGCAAATGGGGATTCTAAATTGTAGATTTCGTGACCCCATGACCCCAAATGGGGTCACAAGGGTCAAAACCTTAAAAATCTATTTTAATCTTCTTCTCCAGTTCCAAAAGGTCCAGAGAGCTGAAAAGTTGTGTGTAGACTCCTTGGGCACTGGAGATTCTAAATTGTAGATTTTGTGACCCCATGACCCCAAATGAGGTCACAGGGGTGAAAACCTAAAAAACCTAATTTAATCTTTTTCCCTAGTTCCAAAAGGTTTAGAGAGCTGAATAGTTGTGTGTAGACTCCTTGGGCACTGGAGATTCTAAATTGTAGGTTTGGTGACCCCATGACGCCAAATGGGGTCACAGGGGTCAAAACCTAAAAAACCTAATTTCATCTTTTTCCCTAGTTCCAAAAGGTCTAGAGAGCTGAAAAATTGTGTGTAGACTCCTTGGCCAACGGGGATTCTAAATTGTAGGTTTGGTGACCCCAAATGGGGTCACAGGGGTCAAAACCTAAAAAAACTAATTTCATCTTTTTCCCTAGTTCCAAAAGGTCCAGAGAGCTGAATAGTTGTGTGTAGACTCCTTGGGCACTGGAGATTCTAAATTGTAGGTTTGGTGACCCCATGACCCCAAATGAGGTCAGAGGGGTCAAAACCTAAAAAACCTAATTTAATCTTTTTCCCTAGTTCAAAAAGGTCTAGAGAGCTGAAAAGGTGTGTGTAGACTCCTTGGCCAACGGGGATTCTAAATTGTAGGTTTGGTGACCCCATGACGCCAAATGGGGTCACAGGGGTCAAAACCTAAAAAACCTAATTTCATCTTTTTTCACTAGTTCCAAAAGGTCTAGAGAGCTGAAAAATTGTGTGAAGACTCCTTGGACACTGGGGATTCTAAATTGTAGGTTTGGTGATCCCATGACCCCAAATGGGGTCACAGGGGTCAAAACCTTAAAATCCTACTTTCATCTTCTTCTCCAGTTCCAAAAGGTCTTGATAGCTTAATAGTTGTGTGTAGACTCCTTGGACAATGGGGATTCTGAATTGTAGGTTCGGTGACCCCTTGACCCCAAATGGGCAATGGGCCTTTTTTATTTGATTGTGAATAACTCGGACGTTGGGACAGGCTATCTTTCCTACACTGCCCATGACCTCATGGTCTAAACCACAACACCTATTTCTATCAAAAGTCTGATGAGCTACAGAGCCCATGGCTCTATTTTTACTTGATGTGCTCAACGTATTTTGACAATTTTTATATCATAAGACAGAGAGAAAGATTGTCTTTCTTTCCATGTAAAATGTGTACATGCGCAAAAATAAATAAAGACACAGCAAGCGCCGCACAAAAAGCTAATTTCTCGATTCAAATCATGTAAACTGAACGGCGATTTTGACATGTGCCTTTCTTTCGCTCATATCTTCTCAACAGCTAGGCGTATTTTGAAATTGATTACCTCGTGATAAAGAAGGAATAATTGTCTTCGATTTGATATAAAAAAATTATATACACCATATAGAATAAAGATACAGCAAGTTCCGCAAAATTGTGACTTTTGTTTATTCTTTACGTTTTTACAATTTTCTCGCACTTTATATCACATAAAGTTCTCGGTAAATTTTGCAATTTCATATATCAAAATATAGAGAAAAGGATGATCTTTATTGCAATATAAAATTGGTATGTACAAGAAAATCAGAAAGGACCCGGCGCGCATCGCAGAAACAGGCAATTTCTCTATTCATATTTTGTTGACCGAGAAGCGATTTATTTTCAACTGCTTTTTACACTTCCTATCCATTTAACGGCAGAGCGCATTATCAACATTTTTATATCACAATAAAGAGGAAAGGATCGTCTTCAATTCTATATAAAATTTGCAAATTACAATTAGACAATAAAGGAGCAGTTAGTGATGTCGCAATTATCAAAATCTGTTCTAAAATACCCGAGGGTACCATCTTTGCAAACTTTATATATTCCAAACCAAGTGGTACATATTTATTATTTTCATATCATCGTAAAGCAGAAATAAATACCTTCATTTTCATGTGTAAGTTGCCCATATTTGAATCAAAATAAAACGTGTGGAAACGATGCGACATGTGTTGCGGTAAGGCGATTATCAAAGACTTTATTAGTAGCTATACCCACGGTTCGTTGGTAATAACTTCTAATTACAGTGCAAAAGATTGTTATGATTTATTTCTTCGTAAAGAAGAATAAATTGCCTTCAATTCCATATATAATTTGCATGTATGCAAAGCGAATAACATGATTTATAAAGTTTGAAATAAAGACAATTTATATTGTGTGTGAGTGTATGTTTCAACGGGGACACCCCGCCTGCACGCGCTGAGCGCGTGCGTTTGCCCGGGGCTATTAGCTTAGTAATATTACTGTGGGGGTCAGAACGTTATCGGGATGTATCACTACCCTGTTTTCGTAATTTATATCTTTCGTTTAGGATGGCGTATCGTAATAAAATTTATCGTGAAATATAGAGCAAGAAATTAGCTTCAATTCCGTATATAATTTGCATGTGTGCACTCAGTGATTAAATGATTTTATAATGTTTGAAATAAAGACAATTTTTTAAATTTTGTAAAATTCGTTCTAGACATATTATAAAAATAATTTTTATATCGATGTGAAGAGGAACTATTCATCTTTAGTTTCGTTTTGATTTCGCGCATGCGCTCTTGAAATTTATTGAGTTATGGCGCCCGAATTGAAAACAAGTTTACTTCAGTTGTAGAAAGCGTTCCAGGGGTGATAGAAATTTCATTCAAAGTGTCAAGTAAGTATCATCCATTTGTAACACGGGATTCGCCGACTAGCGTTGTATAAAACGACGATAATGTCCGTATTTCGCTATGTAAACACGCCATATGTTGTTAAAACGGTCGCATCTGGCGGCGCTGGAAAATTCGGCCACAGCTAGGGGCTAATTGCGCTATAACGGTAGCGAGGCGAGTGCTGGAAAATTCAGCCACGGGGGCAAAACTGGTCAAAATAATATTCAGCAACGTAAGGGTTAATACCGCGCCAATAAAAATTATATTTTGAAACCATCAAACATACAACACAAAGTTATGTCAAAACAATACGTATACGATGTACAGTTGCAACACAATTCGGTTAAGATATTCAATATGGCAAAGGCACTTTCTTCATGCTAATTTAGAAATACAATATTTCAACTCATTTCTTATCAATACTACAAGAAGATTATAAATGGAGTTTGTTGACTTTGAGTTCTTTAATAAACTTTGTTTACCTTCACAAGATTTTTTGACAACATATGATTTCGATCAGTATGAAAAGGTTGTTTTATATGTACAAGCGTCTATTTAGGCTTGTTAGAAGCGTTGAATTGAGAGAATTTTTGTGTGTTGTTACTGCTAATAAGTTAATCAACTGATCAACTGAGTCAAATAAGATGAGTAGGTGAGAGGGAAGAATTACATTTCAGTGTAATATTGTTGTTTTACAGCTAAAAGTTTACTTAACTAATCGTTTTGTTATCTTAAATATGCTACTTAACATGCCCCCCTCCCCCCCCCCCCCCCCTGAAAAAAAGGCATTATGGTTGCAAATACACATCAACGAAGTTTTATTGATATACTAACAATTATCGAGTTATTTTGTGCTGATATACATGTACTAATGTAATATTTTCAGAGGACTAAGTGATTCATATTGTTATTGCTTATACAAATTAGATATAGAAACTGTCATTTCTTATACAAATTTGATATTGAAACTGTCGTTGCTTATTGTAAAATATTATCATATTTCATTGTATGAGAATATGCAATATATGTAATCAAGGAATGGTTAGTAAGTATAATACTATGATTTCAACAGTATTTTATTTCCATAAAACATGTGTTACACAAAATTCAGAATATATATACAAAAAGGAAAAGGGATTAGCAAAGAGGCAGCAAATGCCTATATAAATTCTTTTCCTGAAACAAAAGTAAAACTATTTAGATATCAAGTACACTGGTGGAAATATACATTTGCAATTATTCTTACTAAACTAAAACTTATGTTAAGCTTTGTCTACCTTACATTTGGTACAATTTTTAGGAAAGAGCTTTATAAATCGGTTGGTATCATTTATGAAATGATAAACAGTTATTATTAGGAATTCGTTAACACTCTGTGACAAAGATTTGTCGCCGTTAAGATAGATTTTAGTATATTGATATGAGTTACTAGGGAATTTTCAAGCCCTAAGTTGGAATTAGTGGAAAATATCTAAAATGTTGGGGAACCAGACTTTGATAATAGGAACTTTTAATAATTTTTACATTTGATACAATCAACCAAGTCGCCAAGTAGATAAACAAGATAATAATTCGTTAAAACAACATGGGCTTATGGTGTCTCCATATGTTGTTTTAGCCTAACACTACCTACGGTGGGCAAATTGGTGCCCAAACATTCGTCCTCTGTCATGCCAAGCTGTCACATTAACATATTCAGTCTATTCAGTGCTGGATTGTAACGATGGATAATACCTTAATTTCTGCTTATAGAAGGTTTTTGCATGGATTATTCATTTCCCTGTATCAGGTACGTTTTTTAAATATATATTTAAAAAAAAAAAGCAATTTATCACTAGTATTGTACACTGGAGTAACACGCGTTCATTCCAAAAGCTTAAAGGCGTTCTTTCCAAGAGGAAAGAGGCACCATTCCAAACTTTCCATAGAAGGAAAGAGGCACCCTTCCACACCTTTCCTAAGGCTTAAAGAACGCCCTTTCCAAAGCCTCGTTGGAAAGAACGCACGGCAAGGTGACCTTTCCACAGCCTTTCAAACTAATTAGCACCTTACCTGTCTGACCAAGAGTTATGTCCCTTTATTCTGTTTGTCAAATTCGTCATGTTATGAATATCTTTAGAAGTTTTTGATTAAGTTAACCTATAGTTATTTTCACCTTTATTTTGTTTGAAAGATTTATTTTTTAAGACATGAAATTTAATTTACCTTTGAAAAAGAATTAAAAACGTTTTTCATCGCAATTTTTTAACAAATGAAGACTTTGATTTAACATTGATGAATCAAATCCTGCATATTATTATTTTATTGCAGAAATTAAATAAATTATTTTACTTTTTAAGGAGTGACGTAAACATATGAAATGAATAAGAGACATACAGTTTGGAAATTGCATCATTTAAAATAAAAAGATATTTAGAAAATTTTATGCATTTTCATCATTGAAAATATAAAGAACAGTTTTTGACAATGATTATCATTTGTTCGCAAAAATTTGTTTGATTTCAAAGTTAAATGGCGACCTTTATCGAACGTAAAGTTTGAAGATTATCAATGACAAAGTACCTACCGATTTCAAGCGTCAGAAAAAGTAATCCATGAATTATTTGCAACTTCATCGACTTCCTGAATAATCCTATTATTTGGGTACCTTTCCAAATGATCTAGTTTTTCAAAGTGATTGTAAGCATCGATATCATATAACAGAAGTTTTCTTCTTATTGGTTGAAAGTATGTTCTACAAGTTCATTGGTTAATAATGTCGTTGTAAAGATATACTAATTAGCTGTGTAATGCCAAGAGTCACTGTGAACGGATGTTGACATAAGCCGTCATTTACCAAAGGGTCCAAAGCACAGACGTGGGAATTAAATAAGTGCCATTAGAGACAATTAAATTAACAATAAAATTTGACAGGAAATAGATTACATAATAGGCACCTGTTAATTATGACACCATTAGGACCCAGCTGTGGACAGTACGCATCTAATCTTATCAGTGTCTTGTGATGTGCAATTGGTGCAAACATTCTAATCTCAGCATTCAGTGCATAATTTGACAAAACCTGTTTCATAAATAAATATCAAAACCAAAAAGGTTTTACAGTGTGGTGTAATTTAATTGTTCATTTGGTCGAAAGTCTTTAAAAAATTCAACCATAGTAGGTTAAAAAATCAATTAGATAAGGTAAAATTATTCTGCATACAACAATGTACGAATCAGAGTTTTTTAGAGGAATATAGAATGTAGATGTAATAAGAGCATTGTGAAGATGACACTATCCCTTGTCAAACGTTAACTATTACATAAATGTAAATACAGGATTATATACGAATAGTTGTACTTTAATGTATGACCACATTCATGCATGTTTATGATTGTCCGATATGTATTTTGAAAATATATTTATGTCATAAATTATTATTTCAGGAAAGCATTTTTCTATAGCAACAGCTAGTTCGCCGATTTGTTGGGTGTCCAATTATGGAAACATTAAAAATCTTTTAAACAGATCCACAAAAATATATTATTGAATACTAGTATTACGTATTCCCTATTTCAAATAATGCACCTTAGGCTTTCTGTGAGGAGAATCGCTCATTGTTAACAATATACATTTTGTTAATTTGTCTAGCCGACAATCAAGGTTGCCTCTTTGATCTCAAATTGGTGATTAACTGGACGCGCTTAGAGCAGAGGCTAGACCAGAGAGGGGGGCATGTTGGGGGAGGGGGGAGGGTGGGGTGTGTGAGGTCTGGAAGTGACACTCGCAAGGAAGGAGCACCTGACAGGATTGCTTCCATTGCAATTTAGCGGTCAATGTTTTAGTATTCCCGCTATCCCAGTGCCTTTACAGAATTACTTGTTGTAAAACAACAATTATTAGATCACAAGACATCACAAAATATTTTAGTAATTTAGCTACTTCTTCAAAATGTGTCATTTCTAGAATATTATCGATAGCTGTACACGGCAATATCATCTTTGTAAATCAGTCCCCTACCTATATAGAGTGAAATAATCTTGAAAGCAGCATTAAACCCCAACTCACTCACTACTTAAATAGAAAGTATCCAGCGAAAATTCGCCTTGCGTTTGAAAGTGGCAGATACTGTAAACATTAATGAAAGAAGTGTATATTGTGTAAAGATACTGTTGAAGATGAATTCCATTTCGTACTATTATGTCCATGTTATATTGATTATAGACAAGCTTATATTAAACCATATTAATCGACGTCTGTCCGTATTTTAACTTCTCTTAAAAACGTTAAAGAACTATGTAACCTAGGGAAATACTTATATAAAGCTAGTTGTTTATGGATTGTTAGCGATTAGTGATGTTCTGTATATTCACCCCGACATAACCTGTTATAATCATTGTATAATCATTTTTCCACCTGTACCAATTCCCATCTTTATCATCTACTGATTATCTGTAAAGATAAAAGTAATAAAGAATTTGAATCAGTGCCTAGACCTGGATTACAAATTCACTGTGATGTGAAATGTGAACTCTTAACATCATATCTAAAACATAGATTTAGCCAATGATCGAGTTTACAATTTTTTTATGAAAATGTTAGGCAATTCACTATTGCATAGTTTATTTCGGCGGTCTCGTTTTGATCCACATACTTCAACTAAAACTCAAATGTCCACAAATTTGTACATAACTTAAAATATAGTTTAAATAGAACAAAACATTCCTGTTAATAGGTTTGCTTATACATCAAACGGTATTAGAGTGTTATGTTTTCTGATAATTCCTATATTGTATCAATTATGTTTAGATTAAATGAAATAAGGAAATAATTTAAATTTCTGAGTCAAGGTTAGAAACACCGCGTAATGTAAAATTATCAAGCTATCAATAATAACAAATCAATGTTTGTAAAAGAAAACTAATGTATGAAAACATTGAAGTTTATGAATTATTTATGGATATATAACCAACTGACCATACCAAAACCAAAACAATCAAAACTCTTTAAAACAATTTCAAAAGTATCCAGCTTGTTGGAGCGGCGTTAAAATAGGCCAAATGACTTGTTCGCCAATCTAAGTATCGTACGAAATAATAATATGTTTATCAAACCATCTAATACATAATTCAATAATACGGCTTACCTTTTCATTAAGGTCTTGCTAAGTAACTACACAGGTCTCTGTGTCAACTAAGAGATGTTGTTGTTGGGTTGAAGTTTCACGTCTGCTTAAAGATAAATTGGAATTAAATTTGTTGAGTGCCGTGAGATGGCATCATACCTGAAAGAGATAGAAAGATATGGTGTATGGGGAATATTATTTTATTTTATTACTCTTACAATTTAAGGAATATTTGATAAAATTTAAGAATAGTATTTGTAATGGAATATTTAATTGTTATAACATGAAGCTGTTGTTAAATAGTTGTGATGAAATTGTATTTATAGTTAATTGTAATTATTTATTTATTTATGTTTGATATTTAAGTTTATTGATAAGTGGATGAATGGAGTAATACTTATCTTTTTTTGTTTGATATACTTAGTCCGTTATCCGCTGTTGTTTCCATCGTTGTGGTCTTCGCAATGTGCGTTTTTTCTTTCTAGTAGGCCATCTAAGTGGTCATGCCATACACTTATGGTACCATACCTGTCCTCCCCACTAAACCAGGTTCAGAACCAGGGAGTGAGGGTTATGGAGTTTCGGTGCCGTAACAATTACCAGATACAATTAAGTGAAGCGCCGGGGGTAGTCACACCGTGCACTTTTAATGAAGTCTTAACCAGTCTGCCCTTTGCCCAAGTCCTACCAGTTATCCCAAACGGGTGTGATAAATGGTATTTGAGGTGATTGGTGGAAATCTCCCGTTGGGAGCCTACGTGCCAGTTTGTATAGGCTTGCGCGAGAGGTCCCGTAGTGTATCTCGTGAACCCATCTCACCCCCAGCTCTGGTCGCAGGTCGCCATGACCACACTTACCAAGAGAAGGAGGTTTCAGAGATCAGTCTCGCTAACGTAGGTCCTTCTGGGAGCTTTTACCTGGGGGGTGGTTGTTACGGTTAGGTGATTGTTTAATTGGGTATGAGAATATGGGATGGGTAGGTGGTTAGGAGTTTGGGTGTAAGGCGAGGTGGTTATTAATTACAATGTTTTATATAACTTAGTTTGTAGTAGGAATATTGTAAGGTACTGGTAATTTTTGGTAATGGCTAACAGTTCTTGTGGGGTGTTAGCGCTTACATTTTTCAGGAGTTGTCCCCTGTGTTTTTGGTATTTGTCACATTGAAACAGAATGTGATGTATGGTGTCTTTGACATTACATTGTGGACATAGATTATTTGGTGCTCTACCTATTTTGTGGAGATAAACCCCGTTACAAACATTGTTAAGTCTTAGTCTAGTTAAGGCTACATCAACCCTTCTAAAGTTGTGAAAGTTTTTAACTTTTTTCAGTTTTGTGGGTTGAACTTGATAGTACTGGGTATGTCCCCAGATGCTTTTAAAGTTATTGTTGTAT